>CM067215.1:11618444-13118444 GCA_034190965.1 Prunus campanulata
TTCATGCTCTGGCAATTTTCCTTGCGACACGCAAGTCTTATGCAAACTTTGTGTATTCGGCACCCTCATGCCTAGCCACTTCCTCTTGCGACACGCAAGCTTGGCACCTTCGGCACCCCATGCCCTTCGGCATTTTAGATTGCGACATGCAAGTCTTACGCCTTCGGCACCCTTATGCCTAGCCACATCGCCTTGCGACACGCAAGCTTTGTGACGTCTTCGGCACCCAAGTGCCTGGCCACATTGCCTTGCGACACGCAAGCTTTGTGACGCCTTCGGCACCCAAGTGCTTGGCCACATTGCCTTGTGACACGCAAGCTTTGTGTTGCCTTCGGCACCCTTGTGCCTAGCCACATCGCCTTGCGACACGCAAGCTTTGTGATGCCTTCGGCACCCAAGTGCCTGGCCACATTGCCTTACGACATGCAAGCTTTGTGTCGCCTTCGGCACCCTTATGCCTAGCCACATTGCCTTGCGACACGCAAGCTTTGTGACGCCTTCGGCACCCAAGTGCCTGGCCACATTGCCTTGCGACATGCAAGCTTTGTGTCGCCTTCAGCACCCTTATGCCTGGCCACATCGCCTTGCGACACGCAAGCTTGGTGACGCCTTCGGCATCCAAGTGCCTAGCCACATTGCCTTGCGACACGTAAGATTTGTGTCACCTTCGGCACCCTCGTGCCTAGCCACATCGTCTTGCAACACGCAAGCTTTACACCTTCGGCACCCTCGTGCCTAGGCATATTGCCTTGCAACATGCAAGCTCGTGCATTTCGCAAACCTTCTCTCCCTCTAAACCACTTAGGTTTTTGTTGCAACTTCTCTCCCTCCAAAGTCCTTCTTACCCGGGGACTTGGGGGACTGGGGATAGTGCACTATACGACTTGAAGGACGAACTACGGTGTTGCTCGGCCAGTGCACTTAAGATTACAAATCCCCAAGCAAGAAGTACCTTCTTACTCGCGAACTTGGGGGACTACTGTTGACACCGTAACTAACCGAGCAACTAGCTAAGCAAGATTAGCCACGTGCCATGCTTAGAGAGGTCATCACCTTCGCCAAAGAAGCTTTGCCACAAGTCACCATTAGGGGCAATGTCAAGAGTCCCACATTGGAAGACTACAAGATGTGGAGACTCCCCTTCACCTATAAAAGAAGACTGCTCTCCTCTTAGAAAGGGATCTGACCCTATCGGATCCGATGCTATCCTATCCTAGGCTGGGCTCTCTCTTCAGGACTCTCCTCATAGATATTTTGACTAAATTCAAGTCTCATCCTCATAGGTCTATTGTAAATACAAACATAATGTTTAGTTGGGTTAATCATTTTATAGTCTCTAAACTTAGACCCGATTTGCATTTGAGTACCTCAGTTTCCAAAATGGTTCCCGTGGTCCTTTAACTTCACTTTTGTTAGGACAAATGATCCTGCCGTCAATTTTGTTAACTTTTTCTGTTAAATGCAGGGGCAAAATGGTATTTTTATGTTAAAACCAAAAAAATGAATAAAAAATAAAAATAAAAATAATAAAGTTTGGGGGAGTAGAAATCGGGATGGAAAGGGAGAGTGAGAGTTTAATTTTAATTTTTAGTTTTTAAATTTTTTTATTCATATTTTAATCAATTTTGATACATTGTGAAAATTTAAGGGTAGTTTGGGAAGATAGTGGGGTTTACTTAGAAATTGTGAAAATTTAAATTAGAAGTTGGGGTGAACTTAGAATATGGGGTGAACAAAGAGAAGTGTGGGGTTTAAATAGAAAATCTCTAGTTTAACTGAAATTTTCCTTTTTTTTTTTTATTTTTTTTTATAAAACCTTTTATTTATTTAGTTGTTCACAAATGTGCCCATTTTAACATGACATTTTATAATATAAAAAAAAACCATTCAAGTCCAATACTTTAACAAAACTCAATGTTGTACTTTCAAGTGAAAAAATGTAGCACACTAAGAACAAATTAGAAAATGACAAGTGGCTAGTTGAGGTCTTCAAATAGGCTTTCTAGGGTTTTTGTATAAAATGTCATGTTAGAATGGACCTACTTGTGAAAAGCACGTATTTATTTGTCAGAGAAGATGCATTCCTTCAATAGGAGAAATTATACAATACTACAATAGTACGACATGGCATTGGTATAGGTGGTGGTACAAACAAATGAAACGATGACATATGGACAACAACTGCAATGGAAGGAGAAACTAACGTTAATGGCCTTCTCTGTTTTTACCATCATCGACAGCCACTGCCATTTTTGCAAGATTCTTTTGCCATTTGAGCTTATGATGAGAAGTAGACATATTGCTCTCCTTCACATAGCTGCTGAAGAATTAACCCAAAAATTGGTCTTCTGTGGTGGCCTTGTTAAGTTTAGAAGAGGAAAATTGACAATATGTTTGTATGTTTTTCCTTGGGGCTTAATCATAAAAGGACAAATCCACTAAGACAAAATGGTCCAGCTCCTCCAAAATTGGACAAACCAATCCAATTACTGTCCAACAGAGTGATATGAAATAAACTCTCAGGTCACTGTCCGACAGTGACTGGACCGATTTGTCCAAATTTGAAGTGGCTGGACCATTTTAACATTTTGTCTTGTGTGACGGATTTTTTTTTATTTTATCATTTTCTGATTTTAATTTTCTTTAAATTTAATTGAAATTATTCTTGCCCCAATTTTCACTTGTGTGCTTGTAAAGAAAAGGGGATTAGTTTGAGGATGTTTGCTTCAAATAATGTCAGTCCATTTGTTTTCTCTAATTGCTTGAGAGTTTCGGACTAAACGTGGGTTGTTGTTTTTTTTTTTGGAGAAAAGGGTGGGTTGTTGTTAAATGGGTATTTTAGATTCAAACAATAGGTTATCAATTTTAAGTGGGATTTATTGAATAATTAACAACCCACAAGAACTTTTAATGATTTTTTTTTTGTTTTTTTTGTTTTTTTTTTGTGTTTAAGAAATTTTAAGCGGGATTTATTGAAACAATACCCAGTGGATTGAATGAGAAAACATACCCGTACAGTTTTCGCTGGACTCCGGACCTAATCAACGCAAAAGAGAAATAAATAATATATAAATAAACATGCTTTTTGTCCTTTTTTTATGTAGCCATGTTAAATAATATATATATATATATATAAACATGCTTTTCTGGGCGCAGGGGTCAGTGTAGAATTTGTCTTATTAATAAGGTCCAATATCCTAAAGAGAAAGGGATTCCTAAAAGGAAATTGGTTTGGGCTTTCCTTTTCTTAATTCAGCTCCCTCTATATAACTCCACTCTCTCATAACTAGTTTCACTCGAAGCTCTCATTGGTGTGGTTTGAAGTTGCTTTCTCCAGGCTTTCTTCTCCTCCTCTTCCTCCTCCAAACCAAGATGAAGCTCATGATGAAGCTCTTCGGCAGCGGTTTCAACTCCTCCGAATGCAAAGAGACGGTGGAGACAGTGGTGGTAAAAGCGCGATTCTTGCAAAAGAAGAAACAAGATGAGGTGGCGAAGATGAAGAGTGACATCGCAAGTCGCCTTCGGGCCGGCGAAGACCCCATTGCCAGCCCTGCTCATGTCCTTATCAAACGGGTTATAAGAGAGCAGAATGTTTCCGTTGCGTACGAATTCATCGAGGCCTTCTGCGATTTGGTTGTGGACAGACTGTCGACCATCAAAGAGGTGAGGGAATGTCCAGAGAACTTGAAAGAAGGGATAAGTAGCCTAGTCTTTGCAGCCAAAAAGTGCTCTCATGAGATTCCAGAACTGGTGACACTTAGGAATATTTTCAGGAAGAAATATGGAAAGACTTTTGTCTCTGCAGCTACGAACATACGACCCAATTGTGGTGTGGATACCACGATGATGAAGAAGCTTGCGGATACAAATCCTCAAGTTGACGAAAAAATGAAAATTGTGCAAGAAATAGCAGATAAATACGGTATTCATGAATCATGGGTAGAGATTGCAGGAAACAACTGCAATGCTTTGGTCAAAAGTATAGAAGACCACAAACGTCTTCGCTACCAAAAAAGCTAATGTATAGATTTTTTATTTTTTATTTTTTATTTCAATCGAAGTATTATCACGTACTCTCTATTCTATTCAACAATTTCCCAGAGGTCAATGATAATCCGTGGCATGCGTGCTGCTGGAGGAACAGATGATCCGGGTCAATTTTCTGGTGTTGTTTTGATGAAGTGATTAAGGTATCCCTTGTACAATTAGGTATAATACTGTGTGCAGGATATATATACACCAGTCCCGTTCTTCTGTTCCACGGGGACTAGGGAGTTTCTTGGTCACCTGGGTCACACACCATCCAACCAAAAAGGTGGCCTGAGGACCTCCATAGCCAAATTTTTGGGCCACCACGGGGTCGCTTGACCCCTCTTGTCTCTCTGTCTTTTCATGAATTTTAATTAAGCAGATGTGTATTATGTGTCTATATTACTCCCTAATAGAAAATAATAAAGATGTAGTGCATGTTTGGTATTCTATTTGAATCCAACTTTTTAAACTTAAAACTGAACGAGATATTTAGTCATATATCCATTCTTAGCACTAATAATATAGATAAACCATACACCATTTAATTTTTATAAGCAAATTCAAAAAAAACCCAAAAAATGACAGCTGGCCCTATTGAATTTAATTTTGATTATTAAATTACTTTATGCCCTATTGAGTGTTTTGGGCTTTTTTTTATGAGGTTTTGGGATTGAGTTTGTTTAAGAAATCAATGGCAGTTTTGTAATTTAAAAGAAGTTAAAAGCCTTTTTGTTATGTTGTAAATGAGCTTTGGGTGTGTTTCTAAAGTCCATTTCATATAGGGTTTTTTTTATAAAAATAATTTGGGCTCATATATTGGGTATGATAGTGAATCTCCCAAAATAGAAATTGAGTCCAACACTCAAAATAAATCCTTTTTTTCTTTTTTTCTTTTTTTTAATTTCTAGAAACTGTTTTCAAGTTGCATACCAAACAAGTTTTTGAATTTTTTATTTTTATTTTTTATATACAAGCGATATTATACTTTAAACGAATCTAAACTATGGGGAGGGGGATTCAAACTCTGATCTAGAGTGGAGAGCACATCCGCTCTAGTCAACTTGACTAAGTCCATGTTTGCACAAGTTTTTGAATCTTAATACATAGATTTTAGAAGTCCTTATTGTTTTAAGTTTTTGAGTTCCCTACTTGAATAGGATACAAAACAAGTTTTTGAATATAAAAAATGAATTTTAGAACTCATTGTGTTTAAGAAAAATCAAAGTTTTTGAATTCCATACTTAAATAGGATACCAAATTCCCCCACAATTACTATTTTTTTAAATAAATAAATAAATAAAAGGGCAAAGACCGACTAAACGCAACCAAGATTGAATAAGGATAGAATAGAAGCCTCCTCCGATTCCTTGGAGAAAAAGAGATCGTCAAACCTCTATATATATACAAATCCAACTCTTCAATTCCACAACATATGACCCATCAGACGACACATTGTCTCTCTTTCTCTTGTTTTGTTAATCGAAATAAGTTTTGTTTCTGATTGTGGATGCTTAGTTTCCTTATTGAATCTTTGATTAGTTTGGTTAATAGCAGGTAAATAAGCAAGGGTGGGAAGGAGGCTAGCTAGGCTAGGACTATGGAGGAGATGCAGAGGAGGAGCAAGAAGAGAATAATGATGAAGCAATGCAACGAGAGCACAACGCAGACGCAGTTGATGGACCTCCCATTGGATATCCTCCTGGACATCCTTTTGAGGCTGCCCACAAGATCACTGTTTTCTTTGCTTTGTGTCTCTAAGACCTTGCGTAGCTTAGTCGACTGCCCATCTTTTGCTCACAAGCATTCAGAATATATTGCTACGTCCAATTATGAAGATTTAGACCCGCCTCATGTTATGGTTCTTACCAACTCCCAATTAATCACCTTGCAAGCTCTAAATCCGTTGTCGCCCATTAACGAATTTGCCTTTGACATTTCCAACTCCATTGGAAACGGATTCAATCTAGAGTTTGAGTTTGTTTCGTACGGCTTGCTTTTGTTTAAGAAGAAAGAGGCAAATCATGAACTCCTCCTAGTCAATCCTCTCAGGGGAGAAGTTCTAAAGCTCCCACCACCGCTGCCACACTGCAGCTATGAATTGTATGCTATGGGATACGATGTCATGACTAGCACCCACAAGATTGTTCATCTTTTTGAACCCCACGGCACCCCGGACCACATGGTGGCCCAAATTTATGTCCTGGGCACAAGCTCCTCATCGTCATGGAGACAAATATCCTCAGTTCCTCCACTACCTTGTTGTCTAAGCAGCAAAGCCAGTGTGTCTGCATATGGAAACATGTACTGGCTAGTTTATGTTCTCTCTTCTGATCTTGAATTGAGAATACTTTCTTTTGACTTTAAAAGGGAAGAGTTTGAATGGACTCCTCATACCAACTTGCCAGACTTCGACGAACGTATTGATCTTCACCTGATTAATTTTAGAGGACGTCTCTCCATTGTTGATGTTTCTGCAATTTCATCACCTCAAAAAAATGACCATGACCAAATTGAGATATGGGTGATGAAAAGTTATAAAAACTTTACGTGGGAAAAAAAGTATGCCGTAAAAATCCATCTTGATCCTTGTTGCATGAAACCATGGGAGACTCCTTCTCATTTCCTTGGTGTTGGGCCTGGTTCTGTAGGTGCTTGGGAACATGGCATCTTTCTCAGAGATCTTAAATCTAAAAATATGGTTGTGTTGTTGGATGTCGATAGTGGTGGCATCAGAGCCGTACAAGTTGGATCATCCTCAATGAGCGATTGTGATGATCTTATGCCTGTCGATGTGTTCAGTTATACCGGAGGCTATATTTCTCTAAGAAAATATGGTGACTTGATGGAAGCAAAGACAGGGGAGGGAAATTTCTTTTCTGTGGGGAAGATGATGCAGAGGTCAATGTTGCCCGGGTATTGTTTTGAAATTGGTATAGGAGGGTTGAGAAGTACACAAATTAAGGTTTAATTGAGTAAACTTCTCTTGATTATTGATTATGATATTTTATATCTTGCTATGCTTATTTTTTTGAGCTTGAGATACTTTGTATCTTCTCTTTTTTGTTTACATTTTTCATATAATAAGATTTTTGTCTCTTCACTGAATTGCAGGTCTCAAGCCGCAGACTCCATTAGACTTTGCGGATTTGAGAAGCCTGAACTTGTTGAAACTGCAAGCCGACCCTTAGAACTTAATTAGAACCCATGTCACTACTTCACTTGCATTCGATTTAAGATATGAATACAAGTCGAAGCGCTAAAAGAAAAGGATCGGACCACATGGTCCAATGTTGTATATTCAATTCCCTCTTCCCAATGTCGCTTCTATAAAAAAGACAACAACCACAACTAACTTTGAATAAAGAAAGAAATAAAGTTGGCAATGAAATGTGATAATATATATTACAAATAATATGAATGATAAGTATAAGTTATGCATGCATCATCAGGAATCCGGAAAAGAATAAAAAATAATATTATTCAGCATGCATGGCAAACAGAATAATTAAAGCTAGCTAGCTAGCTATGAGTCAGGCAGACTCATATCCAATCCTGCCGTGTCATCTTCTTGTTAGAATTCTATGGTTGTTTTTATATTTTAGTTTATGAAGGTTTTGTAATATTTAAAGAAATGGAGATTTTGCAGAGAAGAAGAGAAAAGAATGAGAAGGGACTGTTCTTATGCATTTTCACAAACAGTTGGCTTACATAGTGTGCTCGGTAGAGGAGAGAGAAGAGGGATTCTTCTCTAACCGAATTACAGCTGTCACCCTATGAGGTGCTTACACTTGTCATCCCAAATCTAAACTAGAGAATCCACCTGGACTATGATCCAATGGTTCTAATTATATCACAAATAAAATAAACATAAAAATGATAGAAATAGAGCTTGGTGATTTCGGCTTCAAGAAAGCAGCTGCAGGATTACATTCCAACACTTCTATGGAAAATAATCCCTGGGGAAGAAGTAGAACGCAATGGAGGACAATGCCTCAATTTCTTCCTTGCGCCGGGTGTTGACCATTGTCGTCAGATCCTTAACCCATTCCGGCTTCTCCTTGACGAAATCTTCTTCCAACAGACGTTGCTCTATCTCAAGATCAGCCTTACTCATGACCAGTATACACAGTGGAAACAAACCAGTGCTCTCCAGATGACTAGTTTGGAGTCCCAACCACTTTAATTACATCGCATCCTCCTGCTACGAAAAGAGAGAAACTCTTCATCACTGGGAGATCCAACTCCTCCATCTTCCTTGTTGAGAGTTAAGCTGCATACTAGCCTTGAATCAAGCTGCAGATGTTAATCCTGCAGATTGACAGTGAAGAGGATGAAGAAATCGAAGGAGCTGAAGAACTTTTCTTTTATAGTAATAGCCGTTATAGGTTATGTCCAACGGCTAGTTTTCTTACTATTTTGGGAAACTCTACAGCTGTCATTCTTAGCCTAGGTGTAAGAATCGTAGCCTCCAATGACCTTGAAAGGCTGGAGATGAATCCTGGTGTCCTATTTTCTTAGGATATGTTTTTGGCAGCTTGTGTCATTCATATAGTCTGTGTTTTGGCTCTGATGCTACACAAGAAAATATACTGAAACTTTATTATTCTCTCTGAGTTTCTTTTTCTCCTCTGCATACGTTTTTTTACCAGAAAGGTTTATTTGTTCTGTTTTTTCAACCAGAGAAACCAGAAAGCTAAAGGCCAAATTCTTACAATATTCCTTACAAAGCCGACCGCATGCTCGACTCGAGGGCGGGCTCTCACATATCGTCAACCTATCCTTGTCCAAGTCACAGAAACCATTCAGACTCCCACACAATAAGAAGTACGTTGCTTTGCTCTCCATATCACTAACGCGTTCTATCTCGTACGGAATGCCGGTTGCCATAGGGAAATGCGTCAAATGAATCATACAGCCTTCATAACGTAAACCCACAATACTGCCCATCGATTTTACCCTTTTATAATTCTCCTCGTTTTTTTCTCTTTATTTACTTTTTTTTTTTTTATGATTTCTTTGTTATCTCAAATTAAGATTGACCTTCCTTGATGAATTTTTTGGCTCCGCCTAAGGGATGGTTTTGTCCAACTCGAAGCATATGCGATCCCTTTTCACCCCATATTTTTATATTGGTCATGGAGCCTCTTAGTAGGAATTAGATCCACCACGCATTTTAACCTTGCTGCCCTTGCTAAATTGGGATGGAATTGTTTAACTGATCCAATCAGTGGTAGCAGCTTGTTATTACCAAAAAATACTTAAGACATGAATATTTTTTTTCTACTTACCCATTCGAAGGCTTGGGACTGCTATCTTTCCTTGGGACTGCTATCTTTCCTTTTCCACTAATCAATCTCGTACCTGCTTGTCAATGAAACTCTCCTTAGACTTGCTACAAAACTTAATCACTTTAATCGGAAATAGACTTGGAACATAAGCAAGCTATTGCAGGTTTCTGACCAGGCTGTTTTGGGTCCCTGTTCCAATGGTTCAATTCACTATAAAAAATGCTTATGAGCTTCAGAAGCAGGATTGTTCACCTCATCCACAGGTGGGTTTGCTTAAGAAAATGTGGAACTTCTGCTTGCCGCCGAAAGTACAAGTTTTTGTGTGGTTCCTACTTAGAAACAGACTCCAACTAAGAAACCGTCTTCATAAGTTCTTTCCCAGCCTTAGCCCTGAATGTGCCCTCTTCATAAGTTCTTTCCTCCTTGTTTTAAGTTAAATTTGATGGCTCAGTGCAAAATTCTGATGCAACTATTGGTTTTGTTCTTCGAAAAGAGTGGTAATGTTCTTCTTGCTGGTGCTAAGAAGATTGGTTTGGCTAACATTGTTGTGACTGAGTGTCAAGCTTTACGTACGGGATGGTCTTGCCTTTGCTATTAACAGAGGATGTAAGAAAATCCAAGTGGAAGGAGATTCTAAATTAGTCATTGATTGCATTCTCGGCCAAGCCCCAGCTCCATGGACTTATGGCTGCTCATGCAGGATATTTACCATATGAGCTCCTTTTGTGAAGTGCACTTTCACCATGCTCATAGAGAAACCAATTTTTTGGCAAGTGCCCCAGCTAATTTTGGGCATAGACTTTCTCATCCTTGTTTATGGGAGAATGGCCTACCCCCCCCTTATTGTTGTTAATGCTTTCTATTTTGATCTCTTTGGCCCTCTTGTATTAGGGGCTCTTTGTTGTGACTTTGTTTTCATCTCAAGAAAAAGAAATAGACCTAAAATTTGTTCCAAGTAGATTTGCTTAAAAATTAAACCTAATAGAATTTGGACCAAATAAGGTAGCGTTTGGGAGTGTGGTACTTAAAAAATAAGCGGCTTTAAAAATAATTTTTGCAGCTGAAAGTGTTTGGTGAAATAATAAATCAAGTCAGCTTATTTTAAAATCTCAGGTCATCTAAAGCCGTTTTTCAAAGCAGGTTGGACCCAACTTCTCAAAGCTGCTTTTGAAAAAACACAGCTGTTCGTTTTAATATTTTTTCATTTTTCCCATAATGCCCTTACTACTTTTCCAAATTGACAGCCCATATCCCTCCCATTCCAAAATGGGTTTCGTCTCCCCTCTGCACGCAAGGCACTCCTCTTCTTCCTTCTTCTCACTGCAAGTTGGCCAGTTATTGCGAGCCACAATAGCCGTTGCAATTTCACCAACAATAATTAAATTGAATTTCATGTGTTGATTTGTAAATTTCATTAAACTGAATAAAAATAGAGTAAAAAACCCTAAGATATGTATTTGGGCAAGTGGGTATGGCTTGGTGGATATGGGCAGTGGGCAAGGCTTGGTGGATTTGGGCAACGTGGGGGATCAAGTAGAGAGACGGTGGCGGCTTGGGTGGAGAGAGAGAGAGAGAGAGGTGGTCGTTGGGTGAGGTTTGTTCTGTGGGGCTAGCATGGGGGAAAGGGTTGGGGGTGGTGATATGGTATCGGGGTCGGGTGGGGTTGTCAGAGGGGCCTGACGATTGTTTGTGGTGGGAGGGGGTGAGAGTTTGTGGTGGTGATGGGGAAGGGGTTGCGAAGAGAAGATGGGGAGGGGTTGTTGTGCTGCTGTGGTGATGAGAGGTTTTTTTTATTTTTTTTAATTTTTAAATAATTTATTTGGTAGAGAATTTTATTTGTTTTTAGACTATTTAAATTTTTTTAATATTATTTCTCATTTTCAATTTATTATTAAATTTTTGGGTTATCTACTGTAGACGTCCCTGAACTTGGCCCCCAGTTGCAATTGGGTCCGTGAATTTTTTTTGTGCCAATTACATCCTTTAACTGTACAAATAGTTGCAATTAGGTCCTGCCATCCAACTCTATCAATTTGTCCGTCAAAATGAGGGGTAAAAGCGTCCTTTCGAGTCTTCACTTCTCATCACCATGTTTATGCGCATTTCACTATGTAATTGTCGATAGTGAGTCAAGCTAGGAGGCGGAGGAGGGCTCGGTGTCTATTCACTGGATTAGGTCGTTGACCTGGTCCCTAGCCAGTAACTCAAAAGGGAAAGTAGGCGAGTCGCTGTAAACTAAGTCGACTCGGTAGGGGTAGAGCGAGTCGGACCAGATCTGGATGAGGCAGTGCAAGGTGCGATTGGGGACGAAGTCTTTGGTGTGGAGGACTAGATCTGGATGCTGGTGCGATTGTAGGTGACGCCGGTGTAGAGGCTTACAGGGGATAAATTAGAGAAATTATTAATCTAGTGAGGCTCCAAACGCCGGTCCAAAACCCTGAGATCGCACCAGAAGAAACTAGGCACCGAGATGTACAAGTCGTCCCTCACCATCTTCTGTGTCTGTGAATTCGGGTGGAGGGAGAGAATGGAAAAAGGGGGGGAGAGAGAGAGATAAATTGGAGAAAGAATGGAGAAGACAAAGAGGAGCTGTGCATTTAAAGAAGACAAACTCAACTGGTTTTGGAATATCAGGCGGGCTTGCACATCGAATGAATGTCCAGTTAACACCTTCAAAGAAGGGATGCTGTTTAATCTCTGTTGCTCCTTGCTTATATGCTAGCCTATGTTGTGGTTCTTTCATTAGTAGGCCCCTTATCATATCCTTTGCTGAAAAGCTAACCATTGGTATCTCTGGAAATCTCAATGGCTGACCCACCACGTTGAACAGGGTGGCTCGATTCCCTGATCCCTTGAAAGGAGTCTTACCAAACAACAACTCATACAGAAAGATCCTAAAAGTCCACCAATCAACAGCACTGCCATGCCCTTCACCTTTGATAA
This sequence comes from Prunus campanulata, assembly GCA_034190965.1. NCBI lineage: Eukaryota > Viridiplantae > Streptophyta > Magnoliopsida > Rosales > Rosaceae > Prunus > Prunus campanulata. The sequence goes on from CM067215.1 coordinate 11,630,708, forward strand.
TTTATGGTGCCAAATACTCATGGGTCCCAACAAACGACATTGAGCGAGCATTGGTTGGCTCAGCCATAAGTTCTGGTAATGGTCTGGTAATGCTCATACAGAACTCAGGAGAGTCTTCAGACTCGAAAGGATGCATTTACCCCTCATTTTGACGGACAAATGGACAGAGTTGGATGGCAGGACCTAATTGCAACTGTTTGTACAGTTAAAGGATGTAATTGGCACGAAAAAAAGTCCACGGACCCAATTGCAACTGGGGGTCAAGTTCAGGGACGTCTACAGTAGATAACCCCTATATTTTTTTATTAACATTTAATGGCTCATTTTCAACTAATATTTTATATATCGTGGCTTTTTTGGTCATTATACATGCTCCAAGTGCTTATGTATGAAAGTTTACCAAACACTTTGATTACTCACAATACTTTTTCCAATATAGTTTACCAAATGCCTAACTGATTTTTTCACAGTTGATTATTCTCGCAGCACAGCAGAAGCAGTTTTTTTCAAAAGCACAGTAATGCCAAACTAGCCCTAAGAGAGGTAGAGAGAGATGCCGCAAAAATCTTAGACGGGAGCGACCCATTTGAGATTACCCATTTGTATAAAATAGGTAAGAATTTCTCGTTAATCATTGCATAATACTAAAAGGAAAAAGCAGCTCTGAACTCACAAAACCATAAAGACAACAAAAAAGAAATTTCTTTAATTAAAAAAAAAGTCTTGTTGACTGCAAAGATGTGTTACCACCATACAACAAGATAACTCTGATCAGCTAAACGCCGAGATTTTCACTTCATACTATGCCTAAATTAGTGTGTGTGTGTGAGAGAGAGAAAGAGTGTAAGAATCCATACAAAGTTACTATTAAACTATGGGGGAGAGAGAGAGAGAGAGAGAGAGAGAAACAATAATCCATACTAAGTTGTACTATTAAACTGGCATCAAATATCTAATCTAACCCATCAACAATTCACCCTAAACTTTTGGCTTTATGGTCTGTACAAACTCAGTGAAGCAGCAAAACTCTTTCCTACTCAATTCACACTGGTTGCAGCCTGGTGAATTTCATCATATGCGCCCGTCTCCGCATTGAATGAGTACCTATATTTGGAAAGAAAGAAAAAACATGTATAAGGTTGCAAGACACATCTTTGGCAATTACATGAACCAACTGACCAACCCATTAACCAAAGTAGTGTAAAACTTCCTTTCACATCTATTCCAATAACTCAGTAGATTATGGTGGTCAAGCCAAACTTTCATTTAAATCTGTGTCATCTTTCTATTATTGTCCCCAACATTATCAGTAAATCCAGAAAGTTTTCAGTTGCTATAACTTGAGTTGTCATGACTTGTAATTGGCAAGCCATGTTCCTGACCAATAAAACCCACCACACATAATGACAATTTCAGATGGAAACTACTTCAAATCTAATGCACTTGAAGTCGAACACAACAGCTATAAGTACTGCAAGTACCCCTAACAGACTTTATTTGCCATCTAAACCACTCTTGCTTTCCTTTTTTCTGGATGGGAGAATAAGTAATTGAAATTAGTTGTGATTTATGTGCTAGTATTGCTCAACAAAGCATGGTTATGCAGTAAACTAACCACATAGTTACAATGAAGAAAGCAAGTTATGAAAGGCCCAGCCCAGATAATAACAGAACTGTATTTAAAATTTAGTGTGAAAGTGCAGCTAGATCTACTAATGTGCAATTTAAGAACTTAAAGGATGTAAGCCTAGAAACTTCTAACCCTTAGACTATATAAAGAACTGAGAATAAACCAGGACCTATCCAACTAACAAGTTACCAACCAGTATGAAAATTCAAAGGGTTAATGACCTAAATGGTCCCCAAACTATTGCCCCAGTATCATTTTGGTCCACCAACTAAAATTTTCAATTCAAACATCCTTAAACTTTTCATAATATACCAATATGGTCCATCCGTCAAAGTCTGTTTATTATTCCGTGAAATCGAGGGACAAAACCGTATTTTTAGGTGAGTATCATCCTGTAAAAGGGTTAATGACCTAAATGGTCCCCAAATTATTTCCCCAATATCATTTTGGTCCACCAACTAAAATTTTCAATTCAAACGTCCTTAAATGTTTCATAATGTACCAATTTGTTATTGTGCTTAATTTCTTTTCTTCTTTATTTATAAATAAAATAAATTGAATTTGATTGTTAGGGTTCTTGTTATAGGTGGAGAGCTGTTAAGAAATTAGATTTTTCTGTTGACTCTGAGAGTATGTTGAGTGTTGAATCCATTGATGCACAAATTGAAATGGCCCCAAATTCTAACCCTAAACCCAAGCTTTCAACAACCACCCCATACATTCCACCGGAGCTTGTGTTCGACATTCTTTTACGGCTTCTGCCCAAGGATTTTATGTGATTCGTGTATGTTTGCGAAGCTTGGAATGCCATCATCCATGGCTGACATAAAGACTGAAACTTGCTGAATTGCTAACAGTGAATCTTGCAACAATTTAGTGGCAGTTGGGAGGGAGGAGGAAGAAGAAGAAAATGGGAGTTTTGGGGACCAAAATGATAATGGAGCAATAGTTGGGGGACCAAAATGATACTGGAGCAATAGTTGGGGGACCATTGAAATCAATAACCCAGGAGTTTTGTGTTAGCTTCGCAAAAAGTCGTATATACCCTTCAAAAACTCAGTCACGTGGTCATCGCGTGATCAGAAGTCACCGAATCTGTAACGGATGGACCATATTGGTACATTATGAAAAATTTAAGGACGTTTGAATTGAAAATTTTAGTTGGTGGACCAAAATGATACTGGGGCAATAGTTTGGGGACCATTTAGGTCATTAACCCAAATTCAAAACATGCAAACAAAGACTTATCCACCCAAAAAAGAGCATTGCATAAAGAACAAAAGGCAATGAATGACAGGACCTATCCCGAATTCCTTGGAACCCGGGACAAATCTTGTGGTATTTTCGACATCAAACTGATGCCGGGCCCACTTACTAACGTCGTAGTCTCTCTTCCAAATTAAGGAAAAGAGAAACGAGACTTTCTGCCGAAATTTCGGCACAGTCTCCCTTGAAAAATGGACATTTCTCAAAATTTTTAACATGTTAAAAATAAAGTTTAAGATTCCCAAACTTCAGCATGCACAATAGAAAATCCATAACAATTAATACCAAGATAGTTCTCATATACACCTCAAGCATTTCTCTTAAAACTTCATAAATCTATAATCTCATGCAGTCAAAATACTCACAATCATTCCTCTCATAAATCATGCTTTTCAATGTACGAAATGATACACCACCCAACACTATGTGATTTCATATATCACTACAAGAAAAAACCTTTTCTGCGATCGGAGTTTTGGCGACCAACGCAACTTTGGTCGCGCAATAAAGTTCTTAGCGAGGACATTTTGTAATTTCGTTGCCATGGGTCTCAATCAATCCTTTGGAATGAGCACGAATAATGATTATACACTAACCAACTTTCGGTAAGCAAACGAATGGTCGATCCTTTTGAACATCAGCAAACAAAACCAACACTAGCAAGCAAACCAACCATCACAAAGACCATAATTATTCATTAATTCATCTGTGGTTGGGAATTACGTTTAATTATTTTAATTCTCACAAAATTTGTTATATGCATCATCAGTTGATGAGTTGAGTCCCATCAACTTCTCCTGCCATTATGAGTTACTATTTAAGACTGAATGATTAGAATAATCAGTTTCTATCGAATTCTATATGCAAAGCACCATATTTTTCACTTAGTTACAACAAAAACAAGGTAAAGGGGATTCAACAAAAAATCAACAAAATGATTTTCTTGTGCATATTTTCTCAACTCTATATTCTTATCCATATATTGAGTTGTTAATTAAGTCTGGCTAAGATTTATACGCAAGGGGTTTATAGCTAGTAGTTAAGAGTATTTACCCTTGCATAGGTCCTAGGTTCGATCCTTGCATAGGTCCTAGGTTCGATTTCCCCCTCGCTCAATATCTCTTATGTAAAAAAAAAAGATTAACACCACTAAAAAATTATATAAAAGTTACACCGAGTAACGATTAACAATGAAATACATGACATGCTAAAAGAAAACCGGATATATACAGTACCCTTTAAACAAAAGAGTCTTACTTATACACTCAACATGCATCAATTCTCAGACACAAAATACTGAGTATTCATCATAATTAAACATCACACAAATAATTAAAAGGGATGCACAGTGCATAATTAACCACTTAATTAGGTAATAACAAAAGATCGATATTGATTAATTGAGATTATTTAGAAGAGGTGGTGGTGCTTCTTTCCATGAGACTCTTCCTCTTCTCTCTCTGACTGTCTCTCCTCATGATGCTCATGGAAGGCATACCCACCCGAACCAACTGCCCCTATTGCACCAATCTCCTCCTCTATCCTGTGCCTGCGAGCATGCTCTGGGTCTTTCTTTGCCTCGTGCTTCTCATACTGCCAAAAAAAAAAAAAAACTTAAGGGTCAAAGTTTCTCCTTTTATATATCCAAGCTCAACAATTACAAAACATTGTATTTCAAAATTATATATGTGATATATCCTATAAATTTTCATTAGTGTTAGAAAATAAAAAACTAGAGTTTGATTTGGTCTATTGCAAGTTGTAACCAAACAAGATTTGGCCTTATAATTACATAATCACCATACTTAACTGAACGCAAAGTAAGATTGGCAATTATATATTTTGTCAATATATAAGATATGGATAAAACTTAGCCTAATTAATCTTCCACTTCTTCAGTTACGTTCTATTTAAGTGAACGGGAAGTATGTATTTTTTAACGATAAATTCTTAGATATAACGGGTGTATATATCATTTAGATGATTGATTATCATAAAATAGGTGATGTATACTTATACATCATACTAAAAAATTCTTTGCAACGAGATCGATCACAAATCATGCACTAATATACCTTTGAGAATGATCATAAATCCACAATTAGTATGCCTAATTAAAATAATAAATTAAATCAGAAAAATAGGGTTGAAACATTAATCTACCAATGCATAAGTGCCAGCGGCACCAGAACCTAGCTCCCCAAGTTCCTCGAGATGTTTGTGGTGCTTGTCCAGCTTCTTGTAGTCTATAAAGTCACTAGACCCATAGGTTTCAGATGTCTCGCTGCACCGTCCGTCGCGGGGCCCATCAGAAGAGTAAGCAGTGGTCTCGCCACTGCCGCCGTGTCCTTCTTCCGAGTAACTGTCTCCGTAGCCACCGACATTTCCAGTACGTACGTCACTAGAGTAACTGTCTCTGTAACCACAGCCGCCCCCACCGGTATGACGTCCTTCACCAGAGTAACTGTCGCCGTAGCCATCGCCGCCTCCACTAGCACGACGCTCTTCACCACCAGAGTAATCAGTGCTGCCGCCGTAGCCTTTTCCGCCAGTACGACGTCCTTCACCGGTGTAATCCGTGTTGTCGCCATAGCCGCCGCCACCACCACCGGCACGTCCTTGAGAAGAGTAACCAGTGGAGTCGCCATAGCCAGTGCTGTCGCCGTAACCACCAGTGCGGCCTTGATCTCCATAACCGGACTGAGAGAAGGATGAGGATTCGTCTTTGTCTCTGTCCTGGTTGAAGAGGCCGCGGCGGTGCTGCTCTTGGTTAGCCATGTTGAGGGGTATTTTGGGTATTTTGAAGAAAATGCGAGGATGAAGGAAGATTATGAGGTAAGGGTGTTGTGTTGGGTGTGCATGGTGATGGGGGTGTATATATAAGCGTTGGGTGTCCCAAAACTCTTTTTTTAGCTTTAATTTGTGGCTCTTCTCTATCACAAGCTCGTACGTAAAATATCCACCTAAAGTGGGGCTCTCTTGCTCTTGCCACATGTATGGCTACTTATCCATTCCTTGGTGGACGGTCTGGATTCCTTTGGATCCCTCTCTCTCTCTCTCTCTCCCCCCTGAAGTGGGGCTCTCTTTCTCTTGCCACATCACATGCATCGCTAGTTATCGAAGCCTTGGTGGACGGTCTGGATTGTTTGGCTCTCTCTCTCTCTCTCTCTTGGCCGGTATGGAAAACTACATATATTTCTATTTCTTGTCATCGGATGCCAGTAGGTTTCTTGCCCTCCCCAGTTGATATCAGAAAGAAAAATAAAGGTTGATTTACCATTCTTAACCGGAATGAATATAGTATTACAAAATCATGCCTAATTTTTTATAAAGGGTAAATTATTCAAATGGTCAAATTTGTACCCGATTTACATTTTGGTTCTTAAACTAAATTATTCATTCAAATGGTCACTACCACATTTTACAGTTTGCGCGACGAAGACTAATTGGTCGCTCAAAGCTCAAAGCAGTCGCACAAATAACAGTGTGACAGAGATAGCGTCACGCAAAATCAGTTGCGCAATAACCGTAAAGAAAGACTTTGTGCGATAGATTTTCTGTTTTTCGTAGTGCAACGTACTTCGTTGCACCAACAATTCAGGGACGGCTACTGTTTCCTTGCGTAAACTATTTGCCTGACGAAGAAACAGTCGTCGCAAGAACATAGTGCGACGATTTAACTTCATTGCACAAACAGTTCAGGGACGGTACATGTTCCGTCGCGCAAATTATTTGCACGACGAAAGAGTAGGCGTCGCAACAACAAAGCGCGACGATTTATGTTCGTCGTGCAAATATGGAGGGACGAGAGAAGAATTCGTTACTCAAACACTTGAGCTACGAAATTGTACTCGTCGCATTTCCTTTAGGGGGACGAAACATTACGTCGCGCAAACCTAAAATATATTGTTTTAAAATTTATTTTTACTGGTTTTTATTTTGTTTTAAATGATTTTGCATGACGACTACTCTTTTCGTTGCGCAAAAATAGTAATTAATTTTTATTTTTTTGTGGAAATTTTTATTTTTATAATTAAATGAAATTACAATAAAAAGAATGTAATGAAGAGAAATTTTTTGTTATAACATAATATAAATGTATAGTACAAGAGAAATGTTTAAAATGTAATTAAGAAAGTAAAAAACTAAATAAACATTGTTTGAAAATCTACTTGGTCGTCTGGCAAATGCGGCTCGGAGGTCTGGACATTGTGGACAGGGGCAAAGGTTTGGTGGCCATGCTCGGGTTGGATGGGCTCAGAGGTGGACAGGGGAACAAAAGACGGTACGGGAATGCCGGACTGGGCGAGGGACTGTAGAAACTGATCCATCTGGGACATCCGGGCTTCAAGCTGGGCCATCTAGGACATCCGGGCTGGGCCATCTGGGCAACCCGGGCTTCAAGCAGGTCCACCTGGGCCATCCGGGCTTCAAGCTGGGCCAACTTTGCTGTCATAGCACTGTTTGATTGGGACGATGAACGGGGTCTAGGTTCCCGCCGCCGGGCATTCCCCATCCCTCGACAGTATGTCCCTGGCCACCTCCCGAGAGTCTAATCCAAGGCTTTCGTCAAGATCTGAAACCTCGCATCCTGTGGAGGAGCCACGGACTCGAGCGGCGTATCGGGAGGAAGCTGGGAGGCGGACTCCTGAAGAACCAACTGACTCTTCTCAATCATGGTCGTCTGTTTAACATAACATAAAATATTAATTAAAACATTCATATAATAACCATGAAACTTGAACGCGTAAGATAATAATCAAAATTAAAGACTACTTACATGAAGGGACTCCGCTAACTCATTCCCAGGTCGAACATAAACATCGCCAAAGACGTCAATCTCTGGGAATTTGCACCCCCCCCTAAATTGAACAAGAGAAAAAAAAATGTTAGTACGAAAAAAACAAATTAATATTAATGACATATTAAAAATTAAATAAAAACGACTTTATTATTACCTGCCACCGCGCCTCCATCCTATAGGAGAAGGGCCTGGAACCTGAATGGTGGAGAAGAGTCTTCTTCGCCCTATTGCCCTTATTTGCTTTGGCCATCTTCTGTTATACAAAAAATAAAATGTATTAGTTGAAATTCAAATGAAATATAAAAAATTAAAAAACATTAGTAAAAAATGTGTAATAATTTTGAACTTAGTATAAAAAAAATACCACATAATCGGCCCCCTGAAAATGACCACAAAGCCACTCCCAACTATCCTCCCACCCCTCAAGCTCCTTTGGGCAACCCTCCTGAAGAGCGACATGCAGATCATCATATGCCTGAAAATGGTGGTGCAGGTCGCTCTTCCACTGTTTGTACCTCTCAGCAAAGAGTCTGTTGTTGTACGCCAACAAATCGTCGTCGAGGTTCTCTAAATTGTAGTTCATCTGCAACAAATTAATTACATACATTAAGTATTAGAAATATATAAAATTTGAAGGGAAAACAATTAAAAGGTAGGATACATACCGACAGCTGTCCACGCACCTCCATCTGCACCTCGTCAGGCATGGTCTTCCAAGACTTCCATTTCAACGGACAATGGGTCCGAATGACTGAACCAACATCGTGGGCCAATGAGCTATGTTGGTCCGCCGTAGGTGCAGCCCGATGACGCTCATCGTATCTGATGTTGATACGAGTGTTGGTCACCCGAGTGACCTTCACCGTATTCAACTAGCGACACGGTCCCCGGGTGTGCTTCTTGGCTACAAAGAAATATAAAATTAACGTTAAATAACAAATCGTACTAAAATCATGGTACGAAACATCTGTCGTTGAAGGAAATCTTTACCTGCTTGAGAATCCTACTTGGCGCTAACAGGGCTATGACGCCGCCTGGCGCTAACAGGTTGCGCCACTGATGACTCTGATGACGCCAGTGCATGGGAGACGTTGGGAAAAGCTAGCATGCCGTGCAACTGTGCTAGAGCAGTGACGGCTGACGTCGTAGTCGGGGGAGGCAAACTATGTGGACTCGTCACCGTCTTACGACGTCTGATAAGGTCTGACATCTGCACAACTGATAAGGTCTTAAAATTTAAACATCCTTGGCTAAAATGTTTTTTTTTTTAAAAAAAAAACCTCAACAACTAATCAACAACAAATTCAATATTTAAAAAAAAAAACAGAAACATGTATTCTTATTATAAAAAAAAAAACAGATGCACATTGTTGAAAGCAAACAAAACAGAAACATATATTCTTATATAAAAAAACAGAAACATGTATTCTTTATAAAAAAAAATAAAAAAATAGAAGCACATATTCCAGAAAAATCAAATTGCTGCCCAAATTATTAAAGAGTCAGTATGTGATTAAAAAAAATAGTTGAATAGGTAAACCTCATAATGAAAATCATAAAAAACAAGTAAACTATAGCATGGTTTATTAAACAAGCTACCTGAGGAAAAGGATATGGTTAGAATTGATTAAAGATTATGACTGTACTTTTGAGCATCACCCAGGAAGAGCAAAAGTAGTAGCTGATGCCTTTAGGAGGAAGTTCTCGGGATCGGTAGCTCATGTTCTATGGAGGTTTTTGCCACTGTTGGTGGAGATGAGGAAATTGAGAATTGGGCTAATTCTGGATGATCAGGGAGCACTGTTAGATACTCTCAATGTGGAACCAGTGCTAGTGGAGCAATTAAGTAAAGCCCAGTCTCAAGATCCATTAGTTCGTACATTGAGATTAGATGGTTGAGAATGGCACCAGGACATATTACTTAATGAGGAATGGTGGGATTTTGATGGTAGGAACAAGATGGTATGTTCCTTAGGATGAGATATTAAAAAGGAGAATCCTAGAGGAGGCCCATTGTTCAGTTTTTGACATGCACTCAAATGGCACTAAGGTGTATTGTACTATGAGGGAATACCATGGGTGGCCTTTTAAGCAGAAAGAAATAGCAGAGTACGTCAGTAAGTGCCTAGTTTGTCGGCCAGTCAAGGCAGGGTGGCAGAAACCATTCAGATTGTTGCAACCACTTTCAATTCCTGAGTGGAAGTGGGAGCACATTATTATGGATTTTGTGTTCAAACTTCCTCAGACAAAGGACAAGTATGATGGAGTATGGGAATGTCACCATTTGATGCCTTATACGGGAAACAGTGTAGAACGCCTTTGTAGTGGGATGAAGTGGGCGAGCACAGGTTACAGGTATCTGAGGATGTTGGAAGGGCAAAGAAACATGTAGAAATAATAAGAGAAAGACTCAAGGTGGCCTAGGAAAGACAAAAGAGTTATGCAGATAACGGGAGAAAGGATCTACAGTTTGAGTTTGGTGATTAGGTATTTCCGAAATTATCGCCTTGGAAAGGCGTAGTGGGATTTGGGAAGCAAGGAAGACTAAGCCCTCGCGATATTGGGCCATACAAGATTGTGGAGCGTGTGGGCCCAGTAGCTTACAGACTTGCATTGCCAGCAGATCTTTCCCGTTTACATGACGTGTTCCACGTATCTATGCTCCGAAAGTATATTTCAGACTCATCCCATGTCTTGGAAGAACAACCCATAAAGTTGAAGAATGATTTGAGCAGTCAGTTCAGATTATGGATTGGAAGATGCAAGTGCTTCGATCCAGAGAGATTCCACTAGTGAGGGTTTTGTGAAGGAGTCACGACATGGAAGAAGCTATATGGGAACCCGAAGAGTGTGCGGGCCCAGTATCTTTAACTTTCGAGTGACAGATACGTAAATTTCGAGGACGAAATTTTCATAAGGGGGGTAGATTGTAACAACCCAAACCTTAATTATTATTTAACTATTAATTTAATGAAGGAAAAGACTAAATTACCCTCGGAATAATTTATTAAGTTTTAAGTTGACTTTTTGACCGGGAAAGAATTTGGAAAATCCGGTTGTACCGTTGCGTAGAGCGCGACGAAACGAGTCCGTAGACACGTAGTGGACTCAATTCCGAGTGGTATTGAAGGAATTACGAGCAAAATACTAAAAAAAGGACAAAAGAGTAATTTCCGAAAAGTCAGATTTTAAAAATCAGACCCTCCCTTTCTCTCTCCTCACTCTCTCTTCTTCCTCGCGACATTTCCCCCCCCACTGGTTTTTCCAGCCGACACCACCCCTCCTCCCAGCCACCACCATCGACGCCGGCCAGCCCAGATCAGACCGGCGACTCCTCAGCCTCCCAGCCCGACGTCCTCCCCCGCCGCCTGCCGCCACGAATCGCTGGAGAGAACCAGAAAATCGCGTCAGTTTTGGCAGAATTTCGTCGGCTCCGTTCGTCGTCATCCGGCCACCAAATCGGATGAATTAGGTATGGAAATTCAACTGATTTTCACGTTCTAGCTGATGGTTGGGTAGGATTGGAGAGATTTTGAGGTTTAAGAGGTTAATTCTCGAGTTAAGTTTCTGCCGAGCTTAGGATGCCGGAATCAGTCACTTCCGGTCACTTTTTAGCCATAGTCCAAGAACAAAAGTGGTTCCAAATTAGGTGTTTTACCTAGACTAGGAGTTTGGGCCGGCGGTTTGGAGATTTTCCGGCCGCCGGAATTTACTATGCACACCCACGCGCTGCCGGCGTGTGGGCGGCGCGTGGACCAGGTAACAGGAGCCACTCTTGATCCTAGAATAATCCTCATGTCCTCACGAGCTCGTAGGATTTCGCGGATCTCAATTCGGATAACGTTTGAACCCCGAATGGACCTCGCATAGTGTGCGATTTCCGGGTTCAATACGTTTTGACCGTTGGATCATAGCCAAACTGGAGTATGTAGATCTAGGTATTTTAAGGATCGTGTAGGATTAAGCAGATCATAAATCGGAGTCCCGGATGCTCCGGAAAAGCCAACCCTAGGGCTAGGTTTACGAAAAATCGTTCGTCGGTCCGATCGTGCGATCGTGAGCAATCCGACCGTCCGATCGAGACCAAACTCTCGGGACATGTGTCCTAGGCTTATCGGAACCTCTAGGAACGATCGGATCGGAATTCTGAGGTCGTGGACCCCACGGGGTCCCGAGTTGACTTTTTGGGACTTTATTGCTTTTGAGTCCCGAGATACTTCTAAAGCGTGTCCACTGAGAGGAAAAGCTAGTGTGGGTATAGGATTGACTTTCAAAGTGATGCACGCACTTTTAGGAGCCGGGGGTCAGGGTTTTTAATTTAATATTATATTACTGAGCAGAGTTTTTAATAAAATATTATAATGGTTATACAGGCACCCGGGCACCAGGTGACCCGCAGGAGGGACCTTCAAAGGGTCCAGCTAGCTCAGAGTATCTGTGAGTGGACTGTTTGTTTTATAAACGTTTTATGCAATTTATTTTCATTATTTGATCTTGAATAAGTTTTACTGAATACGGCTTCCTAGCATGACTTGATAGATTTAAATATTTTTGTTTAGTTATGTGCTGCCTAGTGGAACATTAAAAAAAGGGATTTGGAAAGTCAGAACTGAGGCACTATCAGATTTAATGGTAGCAAGATTTAAGGAATAGTTTATAAATAGTTTTATAAACCTTAAGCTTTTTCAGAATTATATATATATACATTTATTTTAAACCACCATAGGTACCCAAGGTTGCCTTCGGTATAATAAATGTTGCCTCGGAAATATGTTGCCTTCGGTTATAATGATGTCTACGGACATCCAGTTGCCTTCGGTTTTATTGATGTCGACGGACATCTAGTTGCCTTCGGGTAAGTCAGCATGCTAGACACCGCCCCACGAGTTTCGGGGACGCCCAAACCGTGGGTGTGAGGAATGCGGATCAGGCCGACCAAGTGTCCCCTGAATTCTGCTAGGATTGCGGCTCGGGTGACCTTGTGTTTCCTGAGGTCTGCTAGGATGTGTCACTCCGGTGGCATAATGATGGAATTGACGGATTATAAGGAATTGACGGAATTATAAATGGGTACACCTAGGTGGTAGATTAAAAGTTGATTTCAATGCTTACAATGATTTAATGTTTGATCAAGTATGTGATTGGTTACATATATATAGATATGAATGCATTGATGTCAGTACGACTATATATAAGAAGTGATTTAGTTTTTATAACAGTTTTTACAGTGGGGTTAGTATGTTCTTATACTATTTTCTAAACTTTATTTTTGGTCCACTCACATTTTTAATGTTTTGCGCCCCCAGGCAATAAGCGTGCACAGTAAGCCACCACCGGGCCGAGTCCACCTTCCGCCACATCCCTTGACAGCGTAGGGTCTTGTATAATTATTTTATACTTGTAACCTAATCTGTGTAGAGCTCTGATATTGCCCTAGAACACTTGTCTAACTGTTAGTATGTAAATTGTTGTATGCTGGCAGTTGGTATATATCTTATATGCTTGTCTGACAGGTGTAAGTTTGGGTTTAGTCTAATTGCAGGGGAGACTCTGCTGAGTTTTTTTTGGCAGAAGTCAAACCCCAGTTTAAAGTGAAAGTTGACTAGAAGGGCAAGTTGGTCAATTGTGCTCGGCACTTGCCAGGTGTCGAACATGCACAGGGTTCGGCTCGGATTCCAAAGTGGAATTTGGGTCGGGTCCTGTCAACCAGACTAAGCAATTTAAACACTTACAAAATAAATATAGAAATTGAAACAGCAAAACATATATATTAATCCACAAATTTCAGAAATAAAAATTCACAGTTGAAATTATTAATTGGGGCTAGAGTTGGGAATTTTACCGAGTAAGTTTCGAGGGAGACCGGAGGGCACGCAAGTCCAGCGGTGGCGAGCGAGAAAGAGAGAGAAGGGCCGTCGTCTGACGGAGGAGCGAGGGACTGAGAGGGGACAGAGGAGAGAGGTACTGAGAGGGATGAGTGGGGACGGAGGAGAGAGGGACAGAGAAGGGATGAAGGAGAGAGAGTGGCTGAGAGGTTTAGGGTTCGAAGGAGAGAGAGACAGAGGGGCTGAGAGGTTGAAGTCGAACAAAACTGCGAGTTTTTTTTCATAAAATGTTTGCGGACTTGCGCGACAAAGACTAAATGTGTCGCGCAAAGTTAAAAATATCACACTTTGCACGACGGAGAAACTAACGGCGTCGCTCAAAGACTTTTTAATACACGGGATATTAACCGCCAAAAATTTGACGACTTGCGCGACGAAAAATATTTTCCACATCGCGCATACTCTAAACCCTAAACCATAAACCCTAAACCCTGGATAATTGTAACATTGCGCGACGGACGTATTTTCTTGCGTCGCAGGATGGTTGATTGCGCGACGGAATAGTTTTCAGTTCGTCGCGCATGTCGTGTTTAAAGTTATAAAAATTAAACAATATAAAAGCATGGAAATGTTAGTGAATATATTGTTTTAATGGGGCTACGCATTGTACGAAACTAGTTTCACCGATCCAACCGTAAAAGTTGTTTGTTTATACTTAGAGATCATACACGCTAAAAATTGAAAAAAATATACATTCATAGATGGTGTAATGGGACCAAAATTTTTGATGGTTATAAACAAAAAATCACGATTTAACGGTTATTTGAACTCCAATTTTGATGATATTTTACGGGTGCACTCCTTTACCGTATATGAATACAATGACTGACTTTGATCTTCATTTAAAAATATTTACAGTAGTGGATACCACAAAATCTTATGTTATATTTAACAAAAGTATACAAAAACTCTTCATTTTTGTGAATATATTGTTTTGATGACATACGCATTCTACGAAACTATTTTCAACGATCCAACCGTCAAACTTGTTTCTTTATACGTAGAGATCGTACATGCAAAAAATTGGAAAAAATATACAATCATAGATGATGTACCGGGACCACAATTTTCGACGGTTATAAATGAAAAATCACGATTTAACGGTTATTTTAACTCCGATGTTGAAGATTTTTTACGGGTGCAGTCCTTTACCGTATATGAATACAATGACTGAATTTGATCTTCATTTAAAAATATTTACACTAATGGATACTTCGTTTAATTTCTTAACTATTATGCATACAAAAATAAATAAACAAAAATAACTTGGTTTGGGCGACGATATATAGAATTTTCGTCTCTTAAAACTTTGCGCGACGACACAAAGATAACTTTTTCGTCGCTAAAAGTCATACAAATATTGTAATAAATTAATTTGTAAAATTTATTTTGTAACAACTTTGCGCAACGACAAATGTTAGATTTCTGAGTCGCTCAAAGTCTTAAAATGGTTTTTAATGTTTAAACGAATTTGCGCGACGACGTTATGCATTTTCAAATGTAATTGACTGAAATCTACATTCTCGCAAGCAACGTGATGTCTTTCACAGGTTTAAGTTGTGTTTTAAAGTTGCAAATGAAGTAACACTACTACAAAAAACGAAATAGACGACGGTAATCCACCGTCGTGTATCATGGTTTACAACCGACGAGAAATCGACCGCCGTCTTTTCATACATGAAATAACGACGGAAAATAACCGACGTAGTTAATATAGTACACGTCAGTAAAATACTAAAACCGACGTAGATTTCATACATAAAACCTAAAAAAGAAACCTTTCGACTATAATAGACGACGGTTTTAGTAAAACACTGACGTTGAAATAATGTTAAATGTCAAAAACAACTACAAAACCGACGTAAATATGTTTATCGACGTCTCTAAATACACAAAAACCGACGTGTAAAACTTAGAAAACGTCTTTGTTAGTAAATACTACGTTCACTAAATGAAAAAACTGACGTCTTAAACATATAACATGGCGTATATTTACATAAACAGACGTAAAAACAACAATAACCACGACCATTTATATCACCACAGACGTTAAAAATGATTTTGACGGCTTGAACACAAAAAAAACGACGTGGTTAATATAGAACACGTCACAAAAGAACTAAAACCGACGTCGATTTGGTACATAAACGCATAAAAAAGAGACCTTTCGACTATAATAGACGACGGTTTTATTAAAACACAGACGTTTAAATAATTTTAAATGTCAAAAACAACTATAAAACTGACGTAAATAGTTTTATCAACGTCTCTAAATTAAATAAAACCGACGTGTCAAATTTAAAAACCGCCGTGGTTAATAAATACTACGTTCACTAAATGAAAAAACTGACGTCTTAAACATATAACATTGCATATATTTACTTGAACAAACGTAAAAACATAAATAACCACGACCATTTATATCACCACAGACGTTGAAAATGATTTTGACGGCTTGAACACAAAAAAAACGACGTGGTTAATATAGTACACGTCACAAAAGAACTAAAACCGACGTCGATTTGGTACATAAACGCATAAAAAAGAGAAGTTTCGACTATAATAGACGACGGTTGTATTAAAACACAGACGTTTAAATAATTTTAAATGTCAAAAGCAACTATAAATCCGACGTAAATAGTTTTATCAACGTCTCTAAATTAAACAAAACCGACGTGTCAAACTTAGAAACCGCCGTGGTTAATAAATACTACGTTCACTGATTGAATAAACTGACGTCTTAACGATATAACATGGCATATATTTACTTGAACAGACGTAAAAACAACAATAACCACGACTATTTATATCACCACAGACGTTGAAAATTATTTTGACGGCTTGAACACAAAAAAAACGACGTGGTTAATATAGTACACGTCACAAAAGAACTAAAACCGACGTCGATTTGGTACATAAACGCATAAAAAAGAGACCTTTCGACTATAATAGACGACGGTTTTATTAAAACACAGACGTTTAAATAATTTTAAATGTCAAAAACAACTATAAAACCGACGTAAATGGTTTTACCTACGTCTCGAAATAAAACAAAACCGACGTATAAAACTTAGAAACCGCCGTGGTTAATAAATACTACGTTCACTGAATGAAAAACTGACGTCTTAAACATATAACATGGCATATATTTACTTGAACAGACGTAAAAACAACAATAACCACGACCATTTATATCACCACAGACGTTGAAAATTATTTTGACGGCTTGAACACAAAAAAACGACGTGGTTAATATAGTACACGTCAGTAAAAAACTAATGTCATACATTACAACAATCAATCAATCCATATATCTTCACACCCATCTCTAATGTTCTCACTCCCAAACTCACCCACTAGGTCATCAAATGTGTCAACATTTGGTATCCCTCTAGAAAATGGCTCACACTCAATTCTAATATCACCTAGCACATCATCACCAATAACATCATTATATTCTCTATTAGGCATTGATAACACTACCGACCAACCACGATGCATTGGGTCGTCAACATAAAATACTTGTTTGACTTGAGAAGCCATAACAAATTGGTCATTCCTATGTCCAATTTTACTCAGATCTACAAGGGTAAATCCAAGTTCGTCGACTACAAGGCCCGAAGTGTTATCTATCCAATCACACCTCAAGACTGGGATTCTAAACTTTTGGTAGTCAAGATCCCAAATTTCTTGAATAACCCCATAAAAACCCATATTGGAGACAATAGGGTTTTTATCCTTGGCACTAGCAACTTGCATAGTATGTGCAAGTAAATAAACTCCACTATTTTGGACAGTTCGCACATCATCCTGTGCCTTGGTGCTAAATTTGACACCATTAATAAGATAGCTCCTATATGATGGCACTACCATGCTTGGACCAGCTGCTAACCATCTCAAATTTTCTGATATGCCATTATAATCTTCCCCATTAAATTCACTTTGAACCTACAAATTAAACATATATATTAATTCAATCTAACATATATATAGAAAGAAAGAAAATTAAAATAATAAATTGAATATGTCATTCAATAACATATATACCTTAACACGTAGCCATTGAATGAAAGTGCTATTGTGCTTATCTTGTAGCCGCTTTGTTCTCTTTCTAAATTTCGAATAAGTGGTCTTGATGTGGATCATATGTTCCCTACAATTGACACGAAAAAAACACGCATTACGGTCCCTCATATATAAGATAAATATAAGGAGTAATAATATTTAACATGGCTACATATATATGAAAAATTAAACTCATACGTACTCGATATAAGGTAGGACTTCCTCCGTATTCTCCAAGACATATAGATGTGCCTGGTTCAACAAGTCCATATCAACTAAGCCCACTGTGCAACCTGATAATGGCTTTGAAACTCCCATATTCTGGCTTGAAGGCACTCCAACTGTACTAACATCAGATAAATGGTCGGTACAAAACTCTACAGCTTCTTCAGCTATATACCGCTCAGCAATGCAACCTTCGGGACGAGTACGATTCTGAACATACCCCTTTAGCACTTTCATATATCTTTCAAACGGATACATCCATCTAAAATATACTGGCCCACATAGACGAACTTCTCTGACAAGATGTACTACTAGATGAACCATGATATCAAAGAATGAAGGGGGAAAGTACTTCTCAAGCAAACATAAAGTAACTACTACATCTTCTTCCAACTTATCTAGCTTGGAAACATCTACCGTCTTTGCACATAAAGCATTGAAGAAGAAGCACAATCGAGTTATTGCATACCTTGCAGGCTTCTCCAAAACAGAACGAATTGCCACAGGGAGCAATTGTTGCATCAAGGTATGACAATCATGAGATTTAAGGCCAAGAAGTCTTGAATCTTTTAAAGATACAAGATTTTTTATATTTGAAGAATAACCTTCAGGAACCTTCATACCATAAAAAGAATTGCAAACCGCTCTCTTCTCTGCTCTTGACAAATTCCAAGGCCCTGGAGGCAAGCGAGTACGTCTTTCTCCATACTCGGGTTGCAAATCAATTTTTACCCCCATGTTCAATAAGTCTAACCGAGCAGCAATCCCATCTTTATTTTTTCCAGGGATCTCTAGCAATGTACCAATGATACTATCGCAAACATTCTTCTCAATGTGCATAACATCTAAGGCATGCCTCACAGGGAGGTATTTCCAATACTCGAGATCAAAGAATTTTGATTTCTTCTTCCAACAAACTTTATCACCATCATTCTCACCAACACTTCCCCCAATTTTCGAGCCCCATATGTAATTAATATCTTCAACCATATGCAGCACTTCTTCTCCTGTTAATGGCTCAGGGGGCATGCCATATTCAGGTTTCCCATTAAAAGCTGCACGTTGCCTCCTATATGGATGATTGATTGGTAACCACTTTCTATGCCCAATGTAACAAATTTTGTGGCCATTTTTCAACCTGTGACTAGGTGTATCATCGCCGCATATTGGACAAGCTTTATATCCTTTAACAACACAACCAGATAAGTTTCCATAAGCGGGAAAATCATTAATTGTCCACAGTAATGCAGCTCTGAGTGTAAAGTATTCTCCTATGTGGGCATCATACACTCCTCTAATCCCATCCCACAGAGATTTCAAATCATCAATCAAAGGCTCTAAGTAGACATCTATATCATTTCCGGGCTGTTTAGGACCGGAAATCAGTATAGTCAACATCATGAACTTCCGCTTCATGCATAGCCATGGTGGGAGATTATATGTAACTAACATAACTGGCCAACAACTGTATCTGCTACTTAAAGAACTGTGGGGATTGAATCCATCAGATGAGAGAGCCAATCTCAAGTTTCTTGGCTCATTACCAAAGTCGGGCCATTTTTCATCAACAAGTTTCCAAGACGGGGAATCCGCTGGATGAGACATATAACCGTCAACTGATTTTCTTGCAGCATGCCAAGTCAAACTCTTAGCTGTCTTATGTGATTGAAACATCCTTTTAAACCTTGGAATTGGAGGAAAATACCACACCACCTTCGCTGCCACACCCTCTTTCAAGAACCCATCCTTGGTTTCCTTCCACCTTGAGATACCACAAGTAGGACAATTAGTTGCATTCTCATACTCCTTCCGATACAAAATGCAGTCATTGGAACATGCGTGGATTTTCTCATAACTCATCCCTAAAGCAGACAAAGTCTTTTTTGCCTCGTACATAGAGGAAGGTAGTGTATTTCCTTCTGGAAGAAATTCTCCTTGAAGTATCAATAATTCTGTAAAGCAAACATCACTCATCCCATGTTTTGCTTTCAAATTATATAACTTCACCAAAGCCGACAACTTCGTGTACTTACTGCAACCAGGGTACAAGGGTTCATCGCCATCCCCAATCACACTGGCAAACTCATAAGGATCAGATCCAATATTGGCAAAATCATTATCATCCATCCCTAATTCTTCAGAAACATAACTAAACCTACTTTGCTCATCTTCTTCCACATTTCTACTAGCATTGGTAGTCCATTCCCAAGGTTCTCCGTGCCATCTCCAAATCTTATAGCTTTGGTCAATTCCATTAAAGTATAAGTGTTCCCTTATAATTCCAACCCCAAACAATCGAATATTCCCACATTTAACACATGGACAACGAATCTCAGTTGTATTTCCAAGATTTTGTAACGCAAAATTCAAAAATCCTTCCACCCCTAACTCATATGCCTTCAATCTTCTATCCGCATGCATCCATGACTTATCCATCTTACACTCTATCAAATTCATATAAATATATATATATTAAAGTGGAAAGACCAGCAATGAAACACTACCTCATTCAAATAGCAGAGAACAAAATGAAAATTAAATATAAAACATGGAAAAGACGACGGTTTATAAAAATAATCGTCGTTTAATATACATTCCGACGACGGCATCTATAGTCACCGTCGTCGTTAAGATACCCAGACCCAGAAATTTGAACGGTGTTCTGGTAGCCTAAAGACGACGTTTAATGGAGAAACAGTCGTCTTTAGGCTACTAGTTGCGGCTTAAAACGTAGACGACGGGAGTAAATGAACAACCGACGTATAATAAACATTTGGACGACGGTTTGATCCTTCAACCGTCGTCGTAGTTAAAAAAAAAAACAGCTTAAATCTCCCATCCCCATTCCTTTTCCAAGAACCCATGGCCAAACAAACATAAAAGAACCCAAACAGAGAGCAATTATTACAAGATTGCAAACACCAAAACCCTAATATAGCTACCAACGAAAACATTTATGGATTTAAGAAGAGATTAGGGTTGTACTTACATGGATATTGAGAGAGAGCTGCGAGAATATAACAACTGCTTCAGAGAGAGCTTGGAGAATCTACGTACCCAATGCTTTGAGAGAGAGCTTGGAGAATCTACGTACCCAATGAGAGATCTTGAAAAATCTACGTACCAAATGCTTTGAGAGAGATCTTGGAGAATCTACGTACCCAATGCTTTGAGAGAGAGCTGAGAGAATATAACAAAAGCTTGAGACAGAGTTGAGAGAATTAGGATTAAAGGGACTAGAGTTGTACTTACATGGATATTGAGAGAGAGCTTGGAGAACGAAAACTTTCAGACAAATTTATGTTGAAGAGAGAGAATGAACTATTTGAGGGTTAAAGGGAAATTCTGAAAATTTTAAGTCGCGGTCAAAAATTTTTAAGTACCGCGTTTTTCAACCACGACGGTCAACACTTATAATGACGTCTAATAATTACTTACAACGGCGGTTATAATACATTTACGACGTTGTAAACACTAAAGACGTCGCTATTTTATAACTGACGTCGTCAACCGAATTCAATTAGTCTTTGTTAATGTAGTTGACCAAAAACAGCGGGAGAAAACCGGCGTCGTTTCAAAAAACCTTAAACCCTAAACCCTAAACCCTAAACCCTAAACCCTAAATTGTAAAATAATTTTTAAAAAATACACAAGTACGAGAAAAATGAACCGAAAATTGCTATGGATTCCTTACAACATTGCCTTCTACAATAGTAGGCTAAAATATGGATTTCATAATTTTGAATTTATGGGCACCAATGGATCACATAAACCTTAGGGTTATGTTATGTAAAGTATAAGGAGTACAATGCTTTGTCTCTAAATTTGTTTGAATTTTGTTATCATTTGAACTTTGAAAACTAAAATTACATTTTTCAGGCCTTAACGGGCAAGATATTGTCTCAATCAGTGCATAGAATTTGCCGGTATATTTTTCGGATTTTGTTTTGAATATATTATTAATATTAGTAATTAAATACAATAAAAAAATATTTCCAAAATTATATTTTTTAAAGCTTTAGGATAGAGACAATATTCCAATGCTTGGTAGTTTTCAGTATAATTTTTGGATATAGTTATGAATTTAATATGGATTTAAATAAAATATAAAAGTCAATAACAATTAAATTAAAAATGACTTAGCCGACGTTGTATCCCTTTACAACGACATTAAACATAAAAAACCGACGTTGAAACTATATTTAAGAATATACACAGGATGAATTAATTATAAACCGTCATTTTAGTGTATATAACGGACGTTGTTTAAATATATAAAGGCGGATATTTAATAATATCCGCCTTTGTATAATATTACAACGTCGTTAATGTTATACTAACCGACGTAGTATATGAATACAAATTCATTTATAAAGGATGAATTAATTATAAACCGTCGTTGTTACTAATATTAAACGTCATTTTAGTGTATATAACTGACGTTGTTTATATATATAAAGGCGAATATTTAAGAATATCCGCCTTTGTATAAGATTACGACGTCGATAAGGTTATACTAACCGACGTAGTATATGAATTCATATTCTTTTATGCAGGATGAATTAATTATATACCGTCGTTGTTATTTCTATTACACGTCATTTTGTTGTATATAGCTGACGTTTTTTTTTTTATACAAAGGCGGATATTTAGAAATATCAGCCTTTGTATATTATTACGACGTCGATAAGGTTATACTAACGGACGTAGTATATGAGTACAAATTCATTTATACAGGATGAATTAATTATAAACCGTCGTTGTTTTGACTATTACACGTCGTTTACTGCAATACGACGATTGTGTACACGTATGAGACGTGTAAATTAGAATCAGACGTCGGTGTTTGGGAACTAAACAAATTTTTAAACAAAATTTAATTTTGTTGATTTTTGTTCTCTTGATTACAACAAAATATTTATATACATTTTAAATAATCTAAATTAAACATTGTTCATAAATATTTATCTACATCAATTATCCTTCGGTAATTGCTTGTTCACGAATTCTGCCCATTCATGCCTAACTTCGTCAATATACTTTTGTGTATACTGAAGTTTATCTTTTTTCTTGTCAAACTGCAAAATAAACCAAAAAACCGACGTGTTAAAAGAATACAAACGACGGTTAAACAAAAATATGACGTAGTAAAATAAAGAAAGTATATCTAAAATGTTGCGTTTTACCTTCTTTTCGAATTTAGGTCTGGATCATGAATTATATCTCTCATGAATCGCATCACGTAATAGCCACACTCTACACTTGTTGGTTGTTCAAGAGTGCCGTGTAGATTTTTCCAAATGGCCTGCTGTTTACGTGAATTTTTGTTTATATGAATGTTAAACATTTTAATTGACCTGTTACAAGAAAACAAAGGGTGTTAAATACAAATAGTAACCGTCGTGGTAAATCAGTCAAAACGACGGAGTTTTTTAAACCAAGACGTTATATTTTGTTTAAAACGGCGGTAAAACCTAACTGTCGTTGTGTAACGTTATAATGTCGGTAAGAGTAAAAAACGTCGTATGACGAAAATTGTGCAGAAAAAATTAAAACGTTCTTAAATAAAACGCAAACGACGTGGTAGTTAAATTAAAACGACGTTTTTAAGAAAATACTGACGTGGTAGTTAAATTAAAACGTCGGTAATATCTTCCCGTCGTTATATTATATAATAACGTCGGTATTAGTAAAAACCGTCGTTTATTTAAATACTTTATAGGAAAAATCATAAATCAGAAGAAATCAACTTACGTATTCACTATATTTTTCATTTCGTCGTCAACCATGCGTTTTGGCAGTGAATTCATGTAATAGGCAGTCTCTGTTAATGGTCTCACAATTACCATCACCCAATGACCCCTGCACATAATGATTCATATTAGAAAGAAAAATATTAGAAGCCTGGATTATAAGGCAGTGAATTCATGTAATAGGAAAATACTTTAAATGGTACTAACCCTGGATTATAAGGGACCAAGAAAAATTGATTCCCATCTGCTGTATTCAGGCGGTTTGACAGGTTTTTTATTCGGTCTGATATTGATCCAACTCCAGAGCTCACTAGCCCAGGGTCCACGAGGCCAACAAGGTTTACAAGATTTGCCATTTTTAAATAGTCAAATAGGAACCTAAATATATGAAAGTCAATTAAATGAGATTTTAATTTAAAAGAAAGGAAAATGTAAAACAAAATGGGATTAGGGAGAATTACCTCATGTATACTGATATCACTGTGGTTCCTATCTCAACCATTGAACCAAACTGCAAAACATCCTCAGTGAAGAGGAAGGTATCATGCTCAATGCCAAACACTTCCTTGGGCATGTGAATTGTTAGAGCCTCGTTACCATTAGGCAACAACTTGGTCTGGAAATGTTGGCATAAGGCTAAAAGAGGAGGCGGCATATCTAGCTTTGAGAGATCCTGTTTAAAGAAATTAATAAAGAAATATAAGTTAGTTTGTGTGTGAACTAAAATAAACGACTCTAACTAAACAAAAAAAACAGACGTGGTATATAATATAAACGACGGTTTCTCGTTAATACTGACGTTGTATTGAATTTATAACGTCGCTATTCTATAGAAAGGTCGTCTAATATAAATACAGTTAATGAAATCATGAAATGAACGACGGTTTATAAAAGCGTCGTGGTATATAACGAAACACGACGTGTCTTGTAAGAAACAGACGTATTTACCGTCGTTATTTTAAATTTTAACGTCGGCTATTAAAAGGAGCGACGTCTTTTTAAAATTTAAAAAGCAGAAATATAAATAAGCAGAGATTTTACCGTGTCCTCTTTCTCTTTTGCAGCAGTATCAGCTTCAGGCTTCGGATCTTCTAATTCCAAAGCTAGGGGTCTGATATTAGTGGCCCCAGAGCAGCTTGCCTTATCAGACATTGGATTTTTTGGGCTTTGATCTTGAGGGGGTAAAATAATTGGAGGAATTGGGGTTTGGAGCATCTGGCTGGGATCAAAACTAGGAACTAGTTGACGGATATATGCCAACAAAGTCTCCCTCTCTGCTCTGACTGCTTCCATTATAGTTTCCCTTGACTTCGCCTCAATCCTCAAGGTCTCTTCTCTGATTGCCTCCCTCACACTTTCCTTCAATTTGTCACCAAATTTCACTCTCTGCTGCTTCGGCAAATTGAAGAACTGAGTTGGGGTAACGCCAGCACCAGCTCCTCTGACTCTCCCACCATGCTCCGGGGTTCCCAAAGCCAGAGTCAAGATATCATTGCTCCCGGAGACAGTCAGAGTGCCTTCGGAGACTTGCTTTTGCAAATCATCCTAAAAGAAAGAAAGAGAGATTGTTAGAACCTGAGAAGGGTGTATGACAGATACATATACCGACGTTGTAAATTATAAACAACGACGGTTTTTATTAAATGACAGACGTGGTATTAATTTAAAACGTCTATATATAAATACCGTCGTTGTTTATACTTTACAACGTCGGTATATAAAAATACGTCGTATATTCAAAATAAAACAGATTAAGACATAAATTAAAAACCGTCGTATATTCAAAGTAAGACGACGGATTATTAAACAAACAGACGTAGATGTACAATTCCATACGGCTGCACAAAATTACCGTCGTTGTATAATCATTCTAACGTCTAGATAAGATAAAACCGTCGTAAGTTTTAATGAAGAAGTGAAAAAACTCGATTGAAATATGCATTCTTTTCCAGAAATTGTGCACCACAAAATTCAGTGAAATAGACAGAGAGAGGGAGAGTGTGTGCGTGAGTAAACTTAAAACAAAAATGCAGTTCATAGAATAATTTAATCCGTCGTATTAATTCTATCTAGACGTCTACTTTATTCAAAAACCGACGTCCTATTCACTTTTAAACGTCCGTAAATTAAGCCTGTCCTTGTGTTCACTTTATAACGTCGCTTATATAAATATAAACGACGTCTATACCAAAATAAAACACTCTGTTTTTCAAATTTAGAACAGAGTTAGTGAGACTTACGATTAGTTTTGCCTTCTCTGCAGCCTTTGGATCAGGGATGTTTCCTGATTTATCTTCTCTTGCTTTCTTCCACAGAACAGCTCGATCGATTTCTTGACCTTCGGGCATGGTTTCTACCAATTGGTCCGTCAAACCAACATACCCTTTTCTAGACAACCTATGGTTGTACTCCAATTTCTCCCTCCTCTCCTTCTGCTCAGCATGCTTAGCTTCAAAATCTGGGGTTAACCTTGAAGCTACGAAGGCATCCCATTGCGATTTCTCTATGAACTTATAAAGCGCAGGGGTTTCTCTTAACCTCTCCATGTCATGTGCGTAAGGAAGGATATACTGCCTAGTTACGTTATACTTGAAATCCTTCCATTTTTTGGCGGCAGACTGCAAGACCAAGTTCTTGTAACGATCCCCAATAACATAGGACATTTGAACAGCTTCCCAAATCTGCTCCTTCACGTCCTTGGGTAATTGTTTCCATTTCTTGTCCACAAGAGGGACTCTGGTGCGTGCCAAAACACCAATGTAAGACTGCATCTCAACAGCAGCCTCGCCATGTGGTTTGCCATCTTTATTGAACTCAACCACAGGCTTAACCTTCTCAATTTTCCTCTTCACAACACGGCTCATTGTGCTGATACCGCGGCCAGATTTTGGCTCCTCAACAAATGTGGCTGTGCTCGAGTCTTTCTCTGAGGTTGAGGAATATCTCATCCTCTTCGAGGGTTTGCTTTGAGTTGATTTTTCAACTTCCACTAAACCTGTTTTGGGTTCATCCCCTTGTGCCATTGAACCTGCTGTGGCCTTTGACGCTTCAGCTTCCTTGTTTTGAGATTTCGAAACCATTTTTGATTAATCTGCCAGAAAAACAACGTCGGTTATTAAAAATAAACGACGTAATAATATAAAAACAACGACGGTTTTATATATTTCATGACGTAAATATTCATAAACTACGTCGGTTATTAAATTACAAAACTAGTGTACTTCTCTCACTAGACGACGGTTTTATCTTGTTTCCGACGTATTAATTGTCACACCATGACGGTTTTAGCCACCGTCGTGGTGTGTCCATTCCATCGTCGAAAACAGGACAGAACTGTCGTCTTTTGGCGTCGTGAGGGTATCTACTTATGTATTTAATCAAAACCAGTGAAAGATTTCTTCAATTTGACAGAATCTAGTTTCCAGACAACTACGGCATGCAAATGAAAAGTAAAAAAAGGGAAGAGAGTGAGAAAAAACCTTGAATAACACCGGCGTGCAAAGAAATGTTTCCTTCCGACGAAGACGAAGACCAAAATGGTGATTTGGACGATGAAGACGATGATTCAGACGATGATGCTAGGTCAGGTGACGAAAATGGTGATTTGGGAAATGAGAGGGAAACTACGATACTTTATCGGGAAGTGAAAACCGTAAAATATTAGGTCAGGTGACGAAAAGTTTATATATTTTCCCAGAGTTCAATACAACGACGTTGTCATTAACAAACCGCCGTATTATTTTGTTATAACGACGGTAGATAATTCATAAATGACGTGGTTATCACAACTGCCGAAAGACTTTTGGAATTCCGATGTGGTTATGACGGCGCTTTTTTTCTCGAAACTGACGTTGTACTTGTAATTTCAACGACTGTGTATTTTAATAAACCGACGTGGTTACTTTGCGGTTCTGAAAACGACGTCGTTCTCTTTTTAATACGCGCCAAATGACTTTTGGATTTCCGACGTGGTTATGACGGCGCTTTGTTTCTCTAAACTGACGTTGTACTCTTAAATTCAACGACTGTGTATTTCAATAAACCGACGTGGTTACTTTGGTTCTGTTCTCTTTTTAATACTCGCCAAATGACTTTTGGATTTCCGATGTAGTTATCTTTTTAATACGCGCGATATGACTTTTGGATTTCCGATGTAGTTATATCTAAACTGACGTTGATTAGTCAAATATGACGTCGCTATGTATATTAGAACTGACGTGGATATTTACTCCATTTTGTTTAAATAGGATTTTTTTACGCGTTTGTTAACTCTCAGTTTTCAATTAGGGTTGCAGAAATTGTCTTTCTGAAAGCAAATGGGTTTGCAGAATGATTCCTCACAACACCAAGCATGGGTTTGCTACATCCTCCTGTGTAGCAAGGGTGAAACCAGCTTGAGAACCCGCGTGGGTGTTCCTGATGCTCGCAGAGACGGACTCAGGCGGTGGCTGTAGCTGGGAGTGGGCTTGAGGTTCAGAATGAGTAGGTGGTGTCTATTCATTCTGAACCTCAAGCCCACTCCCAGCTTCACCCCAAAGGCACAACCCACAACAGGTTCTAAGGCTGGTTCCACCTTGCTACACAGGAGTTTTGAAGTTGATCACTGTGGAAAAGGGGACTACAATGTAACCAGGAATCGAGGAGTGAGGGTTCACACTTTGTTGATTTTGATTTTGTTTTTCAGGAATCGAGGCTGTGCAGGAGCTTGAGAACAAGAGGAAGGAGAGGGCCCAGCTTGCATATGAGAGGAAGAAACAGTTGAACATATATTTGCCACGATGTATTTGCCAAATTTGTGTTCATATTTAACACGAAGAGATTTGCATTTTAAGATGAAAATGTTGTTGAGGATTGAGAATTAAATTTTGTTTTGTGTTAAGAAAGATATTACCAAAATAAAAGAAAAATTAATTAATTTTAAAAAGCTATAAACATAAGACGGCGGTTTACAGAGAGGGCAGACGTATAAATTGAAAAAATACGACCGTAATTTGAACTTAGGACGTGGTAAATAAAAACGACAGTAGTGTTGTAGGTACCGTCGTAGTATACTCCAAAATAATAAGTCGGCGGTTTACAGAGAATGCACCGTCGTAGTATACAGACGTTGATTCCACTATATTATACGACGTGGATTAAGAACAGTTGGTCGTGTTTAGTTAGGAGTTAACACGGCAGGTTTTTTGGTGAACTGTCGTCTTTATTTTCTACGTCAGTGTATTCATACCTGCTGTCGTTGTTTTTTGGTCAGATTTTAACACTGAAGAAATCCTTTTTTAAAAACGACGGTTTTTTATTTGTACGCGTCGTCTTTTAAAAATATTGAACAGTAAATCACTTATCCACGACGGTTTTTTTTAATACCGTCGTCTATTTAAATACAACGACGGTTTTATGTTATGCCGTCGTCTTTTTCTGGTCGTCTTTTTCCATTTTTGTAGTAGTGTAAACTACAGATTTCCCTCAACTTTGAAACACATCACAACACTTTTGATCTTCAAGTCTTCAACCATGACTTCTCTTCGAAGGGAAGTTGATAACCCTACAAAAAGATTCTCCTCTACCACTCCCATAATTAAAAAGGTATGAATGATGAGCTTAACTAAAATCATTGAAAAGCTTACGATTTACATGGCAAAATTCAAATTAAGGCATAGGAATAAATGGAAATTATAATTGCAGATTTTATAGGGAAAATTTCATGCGAGACGAATATCGTCGTCGCACAAAATATGTACACGCGACAAATAAGTTTATTCGTCACTCAAGGGTTACTTCTATTACTTCAAATTTTTTTGCATATTTGTTACCCTATGCGACGAAGATTTCCGTCCGCAAATTGCCCTTGAGCGACGCCATAATATTATTCGTCGCGCAAAGGTGATTTTCTATTATTTCAACATTTTTTTTTGTTAATGGAGATTTAATATGATTTTTCTCTATCAGGGTGTGTTAATTATAATATTTCTGAATTATCCAATAAATATTTTTAGGATAGATAACTAAAATGAGATAAATGGAAGCTCAAATTTGAACATAGGTACAATTGATTATAAAAAAAGGTGTACATTTGTGGATTTTAGTTACGAAGCACCACAAAATATGCATGAAGCATCAAGCTTATTTTAAAAACTAGCAAATTTTCAACATCAAATCGAAGGAAAGTTTTGATGCCTAATCCATGGAAATCAGAATGGAACACAAATTTAGAATTTCATAAGAATGTTTTTCAGAAACCCGAAGCTCATTTTAAGCAAATCAAACAAATCTAAAAGTTTGGTTTTTCAAATGAGAAGATGTGCAAAAATTGATGGAAAAATCAACTTAGTTGACGGATTGTACTATTGCAAGGATGTTTGAATTCTTTTTTCATTTGGATTGCAACTTTTCAGACATGAGTCAAAGTTTATCAACAAGATTGTTCAAGAGATAGGAAAAAAACTAAGGCTTAGACCTTCTAATTGTTCCCCACATCATGGTCGGAATGCATTCTCGCAATATTGATGACAAAAAATGCAACTACTACACACATTTTTGCCTTCATCAGAATATTGATGAAAAAAATATATCCCAAAGAATACAGAATTTAATAGAATTTAATTAAAAAGGTATGAATGATGAGCTTAACTAAAATCATTGAAAAACTTATGATTTACATGGCAAACTTCAAATTCAGGCATAGGAATAAATGGAAATTAGAATGTGAAAATATGAATAGGCAAGTCTCAGTAAATATATCTATTTATTTAACAAAGTTTCATTTCTCCACATATATAAGGTTTGGATATAACAAGTACATATATTCAAACAAGCATACTTGCCAAAATCTTTACACTAACATTATTAAATTACAAATAATTTTATTTACTATGTTTTTCATGGCAAGTCGCAAATAAATTACATTATTCATCATCTGAACTATAATAATCTTCGTTATCGTCGCTATGATCACTTTCGGTCTCCCAATCATCCTCCTCCTCCTCCTTCTCCTCCATAAGTATATCATCATCGTTGTTCGGGCCCACGGTTGGATCGTATCGCGGAAGATAACCAAGGTCAATTGTAATTGACTAAATCGGTATTTCTCTTGAAGACACTCCTTCAAGTTGAAAAGGTTCTTGTACAACATTTGTATCTAGAAGTGTTTGTGCATATTTTCCATGGAAGATTCGAAACGTTGGTCAGTGACGTCGACGACGTTGTCAGATGGGTCTAGTTCTGGTATAGCATGCACATTCCTCTGATCCATCTGCTGAACAACTCTCCACCCGCTCCCTGCTTTAGGGTCATCTAGATAGACAATTCGTTTTACCATGTTTGCCAAAATGTAAGGGTCCTCATCATACCAAGTTCTGTTCATGTTCACAGATAGTAACCCATGATCGATTTTAACACTTCCCTGCCTATTTGGGTTCGTATCAAACCATCAACACTTAAACTTGAACACTTGGTATCGGTCTTTGTAAAGCAATTGCACACTACTACAATATCCTTAAACCACGACATAAAATAGACGACGGTGCACCTTAAAACCGTCGTTTTATTTTAAAAGACGACGTTTTTACAAAACCGTCGTGGTATATGATCTAATACGCCACTAAAAGCGAGTTGATTTTAAAAACACGACGCTCACAATTAATGAGCGTCGTCTTTTGAAAACGCGCTAAACAAAAGGAGCACTTAAGTTTTCTCGCCCTCGACTTAAAAAATTCAGATTTCCCCACGACTTGAAAACATCTCTCTCTCCCTCCTTTTGAAACCCTCCTCAACTCTCTGAATCTCCCTCAACTCTTCCCTCTCATCGCATCTTCTCAGTCTCTCTTAGACAAATCTGTAACTGTTCGCTGTCATCGTCACCGAGCTCGTTGCCATAGGAGGGGTCACCATTTGCGATTTAACATTCGTAGCCACTTGAGGCCCTTAGCTGTCGTCGTCACCGAGCTCGCCGCCATAGGAGGTCAACATCTTCAAGGTTTGCCTCCTCACCCTGTCCCTCTCTTCCTCTCATTTTCTTTGATTCCCAAAACAAAACACAAATTTCATCCTCTTCCTCTTTTCTAGGGTTTATTTGGGCAAGAATCTGTTCCTAGGGTTATGTTCTGCTGGTTAAGCTTTCTCCACCCTTTAATTTGTATCAATGGGTTTGATTATTATGTGGATTTTTTTGTTTTTGTTTTGCATGTGTGGATTTCAGTGTGCATCTTCGTGTTTTGTTGTCTTGAGCTTAATTATTATTATTTTCACTGAATCTGACTGTGACTGCAGTGTTTTTGTTTGATTTGGCTAATATATTGTGAATTTATTTGGAAGCATATTCATGTTAACTCACAAGCTTCCTTCTCCTAGAAATGTAATGTAAGAGAGAGAAGGAGGAAATAGAAGAATAGTATAAAATAGAGATTTGAGGAGGATGAGTAGCCGAGAACTACTTCTCCCTCCTCTGTTTTTTGTTTCTTAGTTTTCCTTCAATATTTACTTTGTGCTTGTTCATTTGAGTGCTTAGTTTAAATCAATATTTCAGCAAGCAATTGTTTAGGTTTCATGAATTTTGGTCTTCTAAGTTAATCCTTTCAAGAGATGTTTGTTGTTTGGCTATTGGTTGAGGTTTGCCCTTCTCTGTCTTTTTTACTTGCAAGGTGAGGTTTCATCATTTGCAAATTCTCTACAATCTTCTTTGCAAACTGCACTTGCCGGTTCTCTGCAGGGTATTTGATACCACAAGGATGGTGTGTCTTGGCATCTTTAACTTCTGTTCACATGGATGAAGAGAACTATGAAAACCCATATCAGTTTGATCCATGGAGATGGGAGGTAAACTTTCTTCTTCTTCTTGCTTTTAATTTATGTTAATTTGTAAGTGTATTGTTCATATAAATTTTCAAGCAATTATAGGATTCTAAGTTTTGTACACGTTTGTTTGCATATCCAATAAAGGAGCAGAATTGCAGTTATTGACTTGAATTGTTGATTTACTGATTGCTTATACCTTGTGTATTTGTTTTATACCACGAGTCCTTGTGTGTTTGAATTATTCTTCAGATTTTTTGAACGTCAATTATGGTATTTCACTTGAGAGCAAAACTTGCTGGTCTTGACAACTTTCAGCCATATGTATTGCTCTTCTTCTCTGATGACACGTGAAGGTAATAGCTTATCCAAGTATATTATTGTTGTGCTTCTTTTGAGAGATCATGCTCTAACTCTTCTTTTTTTATTTGCAGATTTATAACTTTTTCTTTTGCAGGTTTTCTATGGTCTTTTCTATGTGAGTCGTATGTTTTTTTTTGTTGAAAATTTGTTACCTTCTCTTTTCAGCATCATTTTATTTATATATTTTTCCTTTTGCAGGTTCTTGGTGATCTTTTTTATGCTCATTTTACAGGTTTTCTATGGCAATATGGTCCAATGGTAAAATTTCTCTTCCACCTAATTTTATTTGTTTATAATCTTAGCTTTTTTCTTATCTTTCTGTCATTTTGATTTATTTACAGGGATGGTGGAAGAGACTTCAGTTGTGCATCATTTGGATGTATGAGGAAGGCTTGGATTAGGAGTACGTAGGTCTTGTTAGGAAAAGATTGTACTACTTAATTACCATATGTATCAATTGAATATTTATATTTAATTGGTAGGAAGTATGTTTGTTGTAGAATAAAGATTGGTTAACTATGTAATAACTATTGAATCTTCAAGTTTTATGAAAGAAACTATTTTTTAGTGTATATATTCATTAATAAAGCATTATGGTTGGTTTTCTAGTTAAAATCGTTGCATAGCATCATAAGAAATCAAAAAGAACTAAAATGTAGCAATTTGGGAACTTATTAGACGACGGTTTTTATAATAAATAATGGTCTTTACAGATAATTAACGACGGTTTTTATAAAAAACCGTCGCCTTTACAAACAATTAACGACGGTTTTTATAAAAAACCGTCGCCTTTACAAACAATTAACGACGGTTTTTATAAAAAACCGTCGCCTTTACAGACAATTAACGACGGTTTTTATAAAAAACCGTCGCCTTTACAAACAATTAACGACGGTTTTATAAAAAACCATCGCCTTTATGACAATCCACGACGGTTTTTTAATAAAACCGTCGTCTTTCCTCCTATAATTAACGATCTTTACCTCTAAACAACGACGGTTTTGATAAAAAAACCGTCGTCTTTATTAAAAACGACGACGGTGATTTCGCGTCGTGGTTTTACTTTGCAAAAGACGTCGCTCGATTTTACGACGGTTTGAAAACCAAATTCACGACGGTGAATTCCCGTCGTCTTTTGCCTTTTTTGTAGTAGTGGCACGACAGTTGTGAGTTTGCCATAGAAATTAATGTCCGTACTTTCGCCTCCACTTGGAACATGGACACCACTGTTTTGCGTACACAACTTGTCATCTCTTGCAGTCCCCAAAAACTTGACGCCGTTAACATGGCAACCCGAGAACAATTCAGCCCGAAGTGGGTCGAATGCCAAGTTATATAACTCTTCACTGTAAGTGGGGGAATTCTCTAATTTCAACTTAGTCACCTAATATTATACAAAAAATTCACATGTTAGTTTGAGAAAATTAAATACTACAATATATATGTCAATTACAAAACACTTATAACTTACATATTCCAAAAACCATTTTGGAAACAATTCACGGTGTTTCTTGGAAAACAAATGTGATGGATGTTCTAGCTTCATCATCTCTTCATGCTCATCTAAGTATGTGATTATCTCATCACAATTGTTCAATACGAACCAATGAGCTACCTCCATGTCATTTCTAGAAAACGACTCTCCTTGTACAGGATCTCCGAAGGGTTGTGCGCTTTGGGCAAAAACAGAAAGTTGGTCATTTCTCACACCTCCGTCATTATTACGCTGAGGCCGATTGAAAGCCGTGTCCACATCTTTTAAATACATTCCACAGAAAGTAAGCGCCTCATATTGAACCCAAGCCTCTACAATTGATCCTTCGGGCTTCGCTCTGCTGCGTACGCTTTTTTTCAGCTCTCCAAGAAGCTTGCCAAAATAAAACGAAAAAATGCAAATCAGCAAGTAGCAAGAATACGAACCAATGATGCATACATAAATGATGAGGATTATATACCTTTCTATTGGATACATCCAGCGATAGTTGATTGGACCAGCAAGCAATGCCTCTTCTGGAAAGTGAACCATCACGTGAATCATACTTGTGAAGAAAGCTGGAGGGAATATCATCTTAAACTTGCATAGGACTTGGACAATGTCATCGCACAACTGATGAATGTTTGTCTTTCGCAACGTCTTTGCCTTCAGTTGGGAAAAAAATCTGGACAACAATATGATTGGCTTGACTACATCTTCCGACAATAGGTGTCGAATCCCTACAGGAAGTAGGCGTTGCATAAACACATGGCAGTCATGGCTCTTGAGTCCTGTAAATTTACCCCCGTCAACATTCACGCAACGTGCGATATTAGAAGCATACCCGTCAGGAAACTTTACAGACGATACAAACTATAGAAACTCTTTTTTGTCATTCGGTTTCATGGAAAAAAATGCAAGATCCCTTTTAGCTTTATCACTGCCTCTTTTCATCCATAAACCCCTTCGTATGCCCATTCTTTCCAAATCAAGACGAGCTTTGATCGTGTCCTTTGTCTTGCCCTCGATGTCTAGAATCGTGCCCATCAATGTATTGAAGACATTTTTCTCAACATGCATAACGTCCAGATTGTGCCTCAATTTTAGTTTCGACCAATATGGGAGCTCATAGAACATAGACTTGTGCGTCCAGTTCAAATGTGTAGAAGGTCTGATCCGACTTTCTGTTTTCCTGAACGGAGCAAAATCCAAACGGTTAAGCTATTCTAAGATTTGATCACCGGACCATTCTCTGGGTCTTGCACGACGCTCTTTGTTCCCGTCAAACTCTTTATCATTTTCCCGTCACTCGTGGTCCCATGGCAACCATCTTCAATGTCCAAGGTAACAAAATTTTTCAGCGTGCCAAACAGAAGTTACATCTTCCTTGCATATAGGGCATGCCATATAACCCTTTGTGCTCCACCCTGAAACCATTGCATATGCGGGAAAATCATTCACAGTCCACATAACTGCCACCTGCAAAGTGAACATTTTCCTAGTGGATTTATCGTACGTGCGCACACTGTTTGTCCATAAATCCTTGAGCTCATCAACCAACGGCCTTAAGTACACATCGATTGACCTGCCAGGATCCTCAGTTATCAAAACAGTCATCATCATGTACTCTTTTTTCATGCATATCCAAGGGGCGGCAAATTAGGAATACGAAAATTGGCCAAGTGCTGTGGTGTTGGTTTAGAACCCCGTACGGATTGAATCCGTCAGTGGCAAGTCTCAACCTAACATTTCATGGATCAACAGTAAACTCGGGGAACGTTCGATCGAACTCTTTCCATGCCTCCCCATCTGCAGGATGCCGCATTACATCGTCGTCTACCCGTTTTTCCTTATGCCATCTCATGTCTGTGGCAGTATGTGTCGACATATACAATCGTTGCAATCTTGGTTTCAGGGGCAGATAACGCATGACTTTTTGTGGAATCTTAGTCATTCTATTCTGAGAGGTCTGTTTGAACCTCCTCTAAGCCATAGTTTAGATGGACATCTACCTATCACTTTACATTCAATTTATAGAGAGGACAACAAATCTTAACCGTTCACCAAGGCATGGCACGTGGCAAAAGCAAGAGTGTCCAACTTTAAGATATTTATTATTAGAAGAAATTTTTTAAAATGTCACTTGTATTTATATATTAATTTTATTTTGTCACTCAAAGAAAATTTTGAAGAGAGATGTTATTTTGATTTATCAAAATTTCTAAGCTAGAATATGTGGCATGTACAACACACGTGACAAATTTTAACAAAATTTTGAATAGAGTTACAGTGCCATACGGCAAATTAAGCATTTTGAAAAATTGAGATGTGATTTCTCTTAAATTAAGCAATTTGAAAAATTGAGACGTGACATTTATAAAGTTTTCCCCTTCCTTAAAACTTCAAACCACTTTTAACCTAAGGTTATATTTGAGCATGCGACAGGAGAGAGTGAAGAGCCGAGGAAAAGAAGTTTGGCACCAGCACACTTATAAATACCCACCACCATGCATCCAAATGCCTCACACCATCAACCTCTTCTCATATTAATCTTGCTCTCCATCGTCCCATTTCCGATAAAATACCCAAAATACCCCGCCATGTCTGAAGAGAAGCACCACCACGGCCTCTTCCACCACCACAAGGATGAAGACAGACCCATTGAAACCTCAGAGACTACCCTCAGTCTGGTGGTTACTCTGATTAAGGACGTCCCGGCAGCGGCTACGGTGGTGGTGGCGGCGGCTATGGAGCGAGAGCTGATTACTCCGATGAAGCACCCCGCGGCGGCTGCTACAGCGAGACCGCTGCATATTGCACCACTGCCACCCATGAATCTGAAATTGACTACAAGGAGGAGAAGCACCACAAGCATCTTGAGCACCTAGGCGAGGCCGGGGTTGCTGCTGCTGGTGTTTTTGCCCTGGTATGGATTTAACCACCTTTTATATATTAATCTTCTAATTTTGTCCATGATTTTAGTTATATATTAACCTTAAATGTGAAGGATCACAGCCAGAAATTGTTACATTTTCTAGGCTCATCATGCATAGTAAGCAGATCATTGTATACAACGGTTGTATGTAAGAAATTTTCCACGAGGCCGAATGCTTTTAAGCTTTTTAGGCCTTGTCAGCATAACAAGAGAAGTGCGAAACATAAATTTTCTCAAGTATCAAATGGATTAATTAAGTTATGTGAGGCCACAATATGTCTGTTAACTTCCAGGTTTTTTCTGAGACTAATGTAATTAAGATCTGTCCCAGAAATAATTTGACAAAATTATAAAGATATTTTCATTTAACAATGGTCCAGATGAGACATATAATACAATTAAAATACCAGTCCCTAATTAATTAACTCTTATTTAATTTAATAATGATCATCATGTGATGTGCAGCATGAGAAGCACAAGGAAAAGAAAGACCCAGAGCATGCTCACAGGCACAAGATAGAAGAGGAGATTGCTGCAGCAGCTGCAGTTGGGTCTGGTGGGTTTGCCTTCCATGAGCATCATGAGAAGAAAGAGACAAAGGAAGAAGAGGAAGAGTCTCATGGAAAGAAGCACCACCATCTCTTCTAAATCTACAAATAAATACTATATTTTATATTTATATATTGTGATTTTACTTATCTGTTACGAGTGAGGTTTGATCTCAACAATGTTATAATTGTTGAGTGCTTATGTACGCTTGTTATATGAGTGTTATGTATCTATCTATTTCTCATTGTTGATAATAAATAATATCGTTTACTTGGTGTTAATTTCTATATTATTAATTGGTCCTTTTTTTTTTTTCAAAGATAGAAAATATTATTGTTCTTGTGGTGGTGGTACGTGTTATCTTAGCCTCTTCTTAAGGACACTGCTTCTCTCTTTCCCTCAAAGGAGACATTCCTACTTCATGCAAATCACAGTTTGACGCATATACAAAAATAATTCATGAAAAACACCAAAAGAAAAATCTCTACATACATGTTAATCTGTAATTGGCAGAAAAATAGGAGCTCTTATTTCCAGAGATGGAGGCAAGTATTTCCCTCTCCTTAATTTCCATCAAGGTCATGGTTCATTTTGTCAATCCCAACTTTAGTAAATTGACTTAGCAATTATCTGGCCCTATTAGAGAACAGTACGTGGATATTGTACATTGCATTTCAATCGTGAGACCATCATGTTCATAATAATGCCATTTAATATAAACATAAATTAATTATTATTTTTATAATATTTTATACAAGAGATATTGGGAAGGAGGAAACTTAACATCTTAGATGGGGGAGTAAATTGGGGCTTCACTCAATTAATTGAATATGATCTTTTACTCTCGGTATATTATAATATATATAGGATCCATATATTTAATTTAAGGAAAATTAGGTATTAGACATAATTAACTTTAATAATTAGTATTTGAGATATTGGGTATTTTGGTTTGAGTTGTAATACCTAGAAAATTATTGTTATTTTGGATTAGGCCAAAGAGGAGGCCCAAATTCATTGGGCCTGTCTAAATAATAAAGGTAAAATACAATTTTACCATTTTTGTTTAAAAGCCTTCCAAAATCAGATCTCACGCTTTCTTTCTCTCTTTTAACAGACGCGGCACAATGATTGCCTCAAATAAAAATCCTCCATTTTTTACCACTGTCCTAAACGAGTCTTAACTTTGTCTTTGACTACGTCTCCGTTTCCTACATATCTCTCTTTCTCTCACCCAATTTCCTCAGAGAAAAGGGACGCCATCGATTCAATAGTGGATCCGCTCAGAGAGTTCTCCAAGGACAGCATTCGGCTCGTCCAGCGGTGCCACAAGCCTGATCGCAAAGGTGACTTTATACGTATAAATATTCAGATCTATATCTTTCCAGATCGGGTTTAATGGAAATTACGGTTTTCGATTTTGTCATCTGTAATTGATGGATTTGATGATCAATTGTGGTGTAGAGTTCACAAAGGTCGCGCTCCGTACAAAGATCGGGTTCGTAGTGATGGGATTCGTTGGGTTCTTCGTGAAGCTGATCTTCATCCCCATCAACAACATCATTGTTGGATCTGTTTAGGTATGAAATTATATCTGAATCTTCGTCTGATCAAATTCATTGATTGAAATTATTGAGATTAATTTGCATGCATTTGATGTCTATCATGTCTGTGTTTTTGTGAAATTGAGTTTTTGCGGTTTCATTATGGAGAATGCAATAGTTTTGTTGTGCCTTGTGTTCAACATTCGGATATATATTTACATTTGTGATTATTGGCTGATTTACGTATTACTTTTGACATTTTAGCTGAGCATAGTGTAAGGTAGGATTTGGTTGCTTACATTTATATGCCTAGAAGGTAATCCCTTTGACTATGTTGTCTCATTTGATTATGAAATCTTCTATTTGTTAGTTGCTCAGTTCTTGTGATATTAGTTTCATATCAGACTTCACATCAATAAAAAGATCTATTGTTTAAATCTCCAGCTTGCATCCTTATTATTTTAGTCATTGATATCTGTTGTCATGGTTTTTTTACTTTAAAAAAAAAACTGTTCTATTGCATCAATATCTGTCGTTGAAACTGTTCTATTGCAAAAGTTTAATTCTTTGGATTCTTTTAACATTCAAGAATGCCGTTTGAATATAAAATAATTGGTGGATCACATCATAGGAAAACCTGCTGTAGCAAATGGTTTCTCATATCTTTTCTTTTTTCTGTGTGGAGAACATTAATTAGGTTGCATTGACATTGACAAGACCTGATGGTTTGGTGGTTTTCAATACTTGGCTTTGACATCTTTGTGCATGCATCACTATCAGTTTGGTACATGTATTTGGTTCTGCATACCCACACTCTGAACTTTTCTTCTGTTCTTCTTAGCTCTTCTGTCTTGCGTTTCATTTGCATATATCTCTTTTTGCTCTTTGTTTCAAAATCACGAGCCAACTAATGCTTTTGTTTGCATATATCCCTTTTTGCTCTTTGTAGAAAATAGAAACTGCATTGCAAAAGACGGAAATTGCAATTTTGTTAATGATGGGTATGGTTCTGTTAGTTCATATATCTTACTTGTTCTTCTTGGCCTTTCTGCAGTTTCTTCTTGAACTTGGAATGTGGCATGCAGACTTACTATGCATTTGTCTTGATTTGGAAATGGTTGATGCTATCACTGTCGTATGATATTTTGCAATACCATTTAAGCTTTAGTTTAGTGAAATTTTATACAGGTTTTGCATTGTAGTTTTTCACAAACTACGTTGCAGTTTTGGTAATTACAATTGGATTTTTGCTCTTTCCTTAGCCTTCAACCTCACCAATTGAAAGAGTAGAGGCTACCTAGATGAGGAATTGGGTGGGCAAGAGAAGATGGAAACTGCATTGCAGAAAACAGAAACTGCATTACAGAAAACGGAATGTGCAATGCAAAAAACAGAAACATGAATAACCTATTTTACATTCTAGGTGGTTTTCAGTCTGATTCCCTCTCTCCCAACATGTTTTGAATAAAAGAAACTATTGTTTTGTTTTGTTTAACTTTAGAGCTAAGCATTTTTGCCCAGGCTTAGCATTTCAGTTTCTATTTTTGTATTGCAGTTTCTCTTTATGCATCGCAGTTTCTGCTTCTACATTGCAGTTTCCGTTTCTACATTGCAGTTTCCGTTTCTGCATCGCAGTTTCCATTTTAATACTTTCATCTCGGTTCCTCCATTTTGCTTCTATTAAATTAATTTTTTTTTTATATAATTGATATCTACATTGTATTTTTGTTGCAGTTTTTGTGTGAATATGTGGTGAAATGAATTTTTTTTTTAATTTTTAAAACCGTTGATCGTTTATATAAATATTGTATAATTGAATAAATATTACAAAATCAAGTTTGGTGTAGTGGTTTGTGAGTGAGCCCTCTTCCTTTGAGGGTCAAGGTTCGAGTCCCTTTAATGACACAAAATCTTCTTTTAAAAAAAAAAAGTGAATAAGGGGCAACGGAGTTGGTCCCATGTGGCAGGCCGGTGATGGGTGGTTGCTGGCTGGCGGCGCTGGAGTCCAGCGGTGGTAGGTGGCCTGCGGCGAAAGGTGGCCGGAGGTGGCCGCCGGCGGCTGGTCGGAGGAGGCCGGCGGCAGGTGGCTGGCCGGCGGTGATGGTTGGCTGGATGTGGACATGTGGCATAGTATACTTGCCTTAGAAGGAATGGCATTGTGTGTAATTTTGATATTTTTTAATGATATTTTTGTAAAATTGGGTACTCATTTTGGTCTTTGGCCTTATGCTAATTAGATGAAATTGTATTCCTATCTTCCAAATTAGTAAACTATATTGTGTTTTAAAACTAAAGCTCCCTTTAATTTATTAATTTTTATATCGTATAGTATAAATCCATCTTCTAGTCTCTTTCAGGTGAAGTAAAGGGCCCCGGGGAATAATGATAAAAGCAATTGTTTCTTTCTCTTCCTTCTTCGTGCCTTTTAAGCCAAAACGTAGGGTAGCCATCCATTACATAACCAATTTTTGTTTATGAAAAGTATTACCTTCATCAAAATCACGACTAAATAGCTCTCTTAAAAAACCCTTTCCATTTAACAATGATGAAAGGAGGACATTACTTGGAGGACATTACAAGTGAACAATGAAGGGTTGACTCTAATGACCCTACCTTCTTTCCTCCCAATAATAATTTTGAGTGAATATGCACCTGAAGTTTAAACTCTCTTTATCATTCTTATCACAAATTGTCCTTGAGATTTTCAAAAATCATCATTTTAGTCCTCCACATTGCAAATCGATCAATATGACATTTTAGTACATACCTTGCCACCTTGGCCCATAAGATAAGGGAAGGCGGTGGATAGATTATTGTCTTGGAATTTTTCAAATGACAACAATGGAATTTAAGAAACCCATATTCCAAAATTATTTGCAAGAAAAACTTATAATCTTTTTTTGGGTTTATGAATCCAAATATAATGGATTAGTGTATATATATCCCTTTTATTGAGGAATTCTTCAAATAATTTTATTTGAGGGATTTTTTTTCAACGATCCAAACCATCTATTTTTTCAGTCTTCATTCTTAGATTATCATTGCAAAAAATTAGATAAATCGGAAACTAGTTAGACATCCAATTGTGTCCTACAAAATCAATGAACATGGGCTTCAAGAAGGTACTAAAATTTCAATTATTTAATTGAGTGGTCAAATTACATCAGATTGAAGTAATTTTTTTGTAGAGATGATATTGGAATGAATATCTACAAAATTGAAGGTTTGGATTAGTGAAATATAATCCGGAGTAGCCCTACAAGAGTGTCTCTCAAATAAGCTTATTTGAGGGATCCCTCAATAGAAGCTCTCTGTGTATATATAAATATATTTTATTGCATACTTCAGTTTTGTGCAAATGTTAAATCCATCATACTATCTAGCTTTCAATGACCAAACGGTCAAATTGTATTAATTTCTACATCGTCGATTTTTTGGTAAAAATCTTGTTCGATAGAGAGAAAGTTCGATACCTATTTGAAAGGTGTTTATATATACCCGATTTGCATTTTGGTCCCTCAATTAAATTATTCGTTCAAATGGTCCATCAACTCTATATTAATCGCTCCATTGATCCTACCGTTACATTGTGTTAATGTTTTTGTCAAATGTAAGGGTAAAACCATCCATAATCGTCCTATGTTCCCCAAATAGGTGATAAAGTGGTGATACATAGGTGATACAATGGTGATAAAGGGGTGATACATAGGTCAAAAGTCTTATTTACCCCCACAAATGTAGCATGTGTTGCTCACATGACTAAATTTAACAGAAAATGTAACGGTAGGACCAAAGCCCCGATTAATAAAGAGTTGGTGGATCCACTACTACATTTTACTATTTGCGCGACGAAGGATTATTCATCGCACAAAATAACCATGCGCGACGGAGAAGACAAAGCGTACCGCAGAAATGTGCGACAAAAAAATTCGTTGCGCAAACTAACTTTGCACGACAAAAAATAGTATTTTCGCATAAAGTTACGAAAAATTAGCGCGTAACCGTGTATTTGGCGGCAAACTTTGCGCAACGATAGATATAGTCGCGCTAAGTTATAATGCGCGACAACAACACTGGATCGTCGCGCAAAGAACATGCGGGAAAAGAAAAGCGGGTTTATCGCATTTTGGCGCCAAATAATTGCGCGATGATAAATTGGTCGCGCATAGTAAAATGCGACGAATAAAAATCGTGTCACGTCAGAAAAACGCGGCAAATTCTTGCGCGACGAAGTCTCTAGACAACGTCGTGCAAAAATGGATGTCGACACATCCATGAGCGCCGAAATTTTTTTTTTTTTTGCGGGACGACAAAGACGTTTGCGCGACAAAAATGTTGCAACGCATTTCTATTTTTTGTCACGCAAGGACGTCATGACTTTGCGCGACGAATGACGTAATTCGTCGCGCAAAAATGGATGTCGGCACATCCATGCGCACCGGAAAAAAAAAATTGTGGGACGACAAAGACGTTTGCGTGACGAAAATGTTGTGACGCATTTCTTTTTTTTGTCGCGCAAGGACGTTATGACTTTGTGCGACGAATGACGTAATCCGTCGCGCAAAAGCATCGTTCATTACGTAGTCAGGTTCAGCCATGGCAGAGGCAAACTACAAAAAAAAATTGCAGCTTACCTCAGCCTCTCTCTCCCTCTGTCTCGAACGTTATCGGCCAATCAAACGCATCAATTTCATTTCGTTTATGTGTTAAACTACCTCTGCCTCTGGTACGTTCATTGGGTATGTATTTTTTGTCGTTAGTGTAAAAGTATTACTGTAAATTCAAACTAATGCCATTAATTTCGTTGTATATAGGGATATTATATGTGATTAGCGATTAGTGGAGAACAATTGAAAATGTATTTTCATCGTTTTATAATATAAAAATATAAAATTAATTACATTATGTTTATATTGTGTTGTCAAATTATATTTATATTATGTTGTTCAATTATGCACGTTGATGTATGAAGTTAATTGAAATTAACTTCATACATTTTTTTTGTAAAGCTTAGTTCCTGTTTGAGGTTAGTTGGATGTCGCGCATGGATGTGTAAAGC
The DNA here is from genome assembly GCA_034190965.1 of Prunus campanulata. Classification (NCBI taxonomy): domain Eukaryota; kingdom Viridiplantae; phylum Streptophyta; class Magnoliopsida; order Rosales; family Rosaceae; genus Prunus; species Prunus campanulata. The sequence continues at coordinate 11,675,047 of CM067215.1, forward strand.
ATGACTGCGGCCCAATTAATTCTTGAATTATCCCATATTTTGAAGAGTTTGGAAATGCATAGTTGTGTTACATGGTTTACAGCTACAGGATTAGGTTTCGATTGTGGAGATTTCGGTGTCATTCGGTACGTTCTTCGGGTGGTACGTAGGTATTTTACATCTAAGGTACACCTCAAGAACTGTACCGAGATGCTACCGAAATTCATCCACGTCGAAATATAATCTCATGTAGCTATAAATTACGTGACATGACTTTGCATTTCCGAATGGGATAGGGCCCCTACCGGCGACATAAGGTGACGTTATGATTTTATAAGAATACAACATGATTGTTGTATTGTGATTGTGGTTCCAGGAATTATGAGCAAAAGGTAGATACAAAATCCTAACAGGTGCGCAGACGAATACTTGGATGGAATCGATGACTTTATTCACTTTGCACGGTCACACAGCCCGGGTGCAACTAAAATCCGGTGTCCTTGTAGGAGGTGTAACAACATGTTGTGGGAGACAATTGAAACTGTTCGATTTCATTTAGTAAGGAATGGAATGATTGAGACATACAACACTTGGAACCATCACGGGGAACAATTAGACATTGCTTTTTCTTCAAGGGCCACAAGAGTGCACAATCTTGAACCTATTGTGGATCCGAATGAACAAGTCATGGATATTATAAATGATGCTTTTCCATTTGCATCAACGAGCAGCAATCAGCAAGGGGAAGATGAAGTGCCTACACCAACGGATAATGCAGAGTTCGAATAGTATGAAAAACTGTTAAGAAATGCCAACCAAGAGTTATATCCGGGGTGCGAGAGCTTTTCCGTTCTGACGGCGATTGTAGAGCTAATGCACGGAAAAATAAAGTATCGTATGTTGAACTTGTGTTTTGATTACTTTTTGAGGGTTTTCAAGAGAATGCTTCCGACGGATAATTGTTTGCCGAAAGACCACAGACAGGCGCAGAAGATGTTGAGTGGTCTTGGATTGGGTTGTGAAAAATTCCACGCTTGCAAAAATAAGTACATGTTATTCTACAAAGAGTATGAAACATTGGATACATGCCCTATATGCAATGTTAATTGGATTTTGTGACAGTGATTGGGGTGGTTCAGTTGATGACAGTAAGAGCACATATGGATATGCTTTTTCTTTTGGAAGTGGTGTTTTCTCTTGGGCTTCAGTCAAGCAAAATTGTGTGGCACTGTCCACTGCAGAAGTAGAGTACATAAGTGCATTTGAGGCTAATGCACAAGCCATTTAACTTAGATTTGTGCTAGAAGACTTTAGAGAACTTCAAACTGAAGCAACTCCATTGCAGTGTGACAACACATCTGCAATTGCAATTACTAAGAACCCAATATTGTCCTACAAGTGACCAACTAGCTGACATTTTCACAAAGCCACTGGCTAAGGATCGGTTCAATCATCTCAGGAATATGCTTGGAGTTTAATAATCTCAAGACTTAAAGGGGAGTGTTGAATTATAAGCTCTTAAGCTGATTTAGGAGTTAGTTAAAACAATATTTTTGCTTCTTTATTTTCATAGCCAAGTGTAAAGATCCTATTGGATAACTAAATGGATGGCTGAGATCACCTTGTGATGTAAGGGATCCAGCCACTGTGCCTAACGGTTATATTCCTCACTCCAAGTACTTGAGGTTGTGATTAAATATAAGAGATCATTCCTCTGCTTCAATATAGCAGAGCAGTTGCCATTTTTTCCTTCTTCTTCTTCTCCCCTTTCGTCACTCTCACTCACACACATCAGAAAACACTAACAGATTAAAAATTGTAATTCCTGGAAGGAAAATTCCAGAGTGGTTCAGTAATCAAAGTGTGGGTGACTCATTCACTATGAAGCAACCTTTGGATTCATATAGCACCTGGATGGAGATTGTTGTATGTGCTATGTTTTGAGAAAATCACACAAATCCAGCGGATGACCATCCTCAATTTTATTTTCAAATTGATTGTTACTCAGGAGCAGAATTCCTTGCGGATAGTGATATTTTTGAAAGAGGCCATGTTGTATCAGATGACCTTTGGCTAATTTATGTATCTCGTGAAAAATTAAAGGGGAAATCCGGTTACAAACTTCTTATTGCCCTTATGTAGGGGTTTGTTCATCACCCAGAAAATTTTGCTCGAGTGTGAAAAAGTGTGGGTTGCGTTTGGTGCATGAGCAAGATGTGGAAGAACTTGACTATCAACCAATCCCCGATCATCACCACTACTACTTATCCTTACAATTCAGCTCATGCGCACAAGGTCAACAACGTGATCTTGCTACATGTAATGACCATTTGGACTAATCACATTTAGTTTTTTGTTTTTTGGATCTATTATTTTCTTAATTTGATTTTTATTACGAGACATTTCGGAGCAATAATAAGACCTACATATGCCATGCCTGGAAATTCACTACTACATTTTACTATTTGCGCGACGAAGAGAAAATCGTCGCGCAAGAGACACTAGCGTGACGGAAAACAATATGCGTAGTGCAAAATCGTGCGACGAAAACATTCGTGACGCAAAAAAACTTCGCGCGACAATAAATACTATCGTTGCATAAAGCTAGGAAAAAAATCCATGGGCGAAGTTTTTTGGCGTCAAAAACTTGCGCGATGACAAGTGTCGTCGCGACAGAACCCTTAGCGTGACAACAACTCATTTCGTCGCATAAAGTTTAGTAGAAAAACACGGGGCTAGATTTTTTGGCCGTGAACCATGTGCGACGACGACTCTTGTCGCATTAAGTGCTCTTGCGCGACGAACAAAAACTGTCGTCACGCAAAAAAAACGCGGTAAGAAAAACGCGTGTTTGTTGTATTCGGCGCCAAAAACTTGCTCAATGAATAATTATGCTGTCGTCACATAAGAAAATTGCGGCAAATACTTGCGCGAGGACAAGATGGATTTTGCGCGATGACGGGATGCATTTGCGTGACGAAAGTTTGAGCGACGAATAAAATGTTTTTGTTGCGCAAAATTGGATGTCGGGACATCCATGCGCATCGAAAAATTAACTTTTGCACGACGACAAAGTCGTTTGCGACGAAAGTTTGGTATTCGTCGCGCAATGTTATAGTTTTTTGCGCAACGACGAGTAGACTTAGCGCGACGAAGAAAACTTCATCGCGCAAAAACCGTCGTCCAATACATGATCGGGTTCAGCCATGGCAAAAAAAATTGTAGCTTGCCTCTCCTTCTCTCTCAAACGCTATCAGCCAACAAAACTTGTCAATTTCATTTCCTTTATGAGTTGAACTACCTCTGCCTCTGCTACGTTCGTTGGGTATGTATTTTTTATCGTTAGTGTAAAAGTATTAATGTAAATTCATACTAACGCCATTAATTTTGTTGTCTATAGGGATATTATATGTGATTAACGATTGGTGGAGAATGATTGAAGAAGGTATTTTCTTCGTTTTATATTTTTAAAATATAAATTTAATTACTTTATGTTTATATTGTTTTGTGAAATTATATTTCTATTATGTTGTTAAATTATGCATGTTGATGTACGAAGTTAATTGAAATTAACTTCGTACATTTTTTTTTTTGGTAAAACTTGGTTCCCGTTCGAGGTTAGTTGGATGTCGCGCATAGATGCGAAAGCATGACTACGGTCCAATTAATTCTTAAATTGTCCCATTATTTGGACAGTTTGGAAATGCATAGTCGTGTCACGTAATTTACAGCTACAGGATTAGGTTTCGGTTGTGGAGATTTCGGTGTCATCTCTGTACGTTCTTCGGGTGGTATGTAGGTACTTTATACCTACGGTACACCTCAAGAAATGTACCGAGTTGCTGCCGAAATTCATCCTCGTCGAAATCTAATCTCATGTTGCCGTAAATTACATGACATGACTATGCATTCCCAAATGGGATAGGGCCCTTACCGGAGGCATAAGGTGACATTATGAATTTGTATGAATATAACATGATTGTTGTATTGTGATTGTGGTTACATGAATTATGAGCAGGAGGTGGATACAGAATCCGAATAGGTGCGTAGACGAATACTTGGATGGAATCGAGGATTTTATTGACTTTGCATGGAGACACAACCCGAGTTCAACTAGAATCCGGTGTCCTTGTAGGAAGTGTAACAACACGTTGTGGGTGACAATCTAAAATGTTCGATTTCATTTAGTAAGGAATGGAATGATTGAGACATACATCATTTGGAACCATCACGGAGAACAATTAGACATTGCTTCGTCTTCAAGGGCTACAAGAGTGGAGAATGTTGAACCTATTGTGAATCCTAATGAACAAGTCGTGGATATTATAAATGATGTTTTTCCATTTGCATCGACCAGCAGCAATCAGGAAGGGGAAGATGACGTGCCTACACCAATGGACAGTGCAGAGTTCGAACAGTATGAAAAACTGTTAAAAACTGCCAACCAAGAGTTATACCCGGGGTACGAGACCTTTTCCGTTCTGACGGCCATTGTGGAGCTAATGCACGGGAAAAGAAAGTATCGTATGTCGAACCTGTGTTTCGATTGCTTTTTGGGAGTTTTCAAGAGAATGCTTCCGACGGACAATTGTTTGCCGAAAGACCACTAACAGACGCAGAAGGTGTTGAATGGTCTTGGATTGGGTTATGAAAAAATTCACGCTTGCAAAAACAATTGCATGTTATTTTACAAAAGTATGAAACATTGGATACATGCCCTATATGCAATGAGTCGAGGTTCAAAATGACATCTCAGAATAGAATGACTAAGATCCCACAAAAAGTCATGCGTTATTTGTCCCTAAAACCTAGGTTGCAGCGATTGTATATGTCGACGCATATTGCCACATACATGAGTTGGCATAAGTAAAAACGGGTAGACGACGATGTGATGTGGCATTCTGCAGATGGGGAGGCATGGAAAGAGTTCGATCGAATGTTCCCCGAATTTGATGCTGATCCCCGAAATGTTAGATTGGGACTTGCCACTGACGAATTCAATCCGTACGGGGTTCTAAACCAACACCACAGCACTTGGCCGATTTTTGTATTCCCATATAATTTGCCGCATTTGAAATGCATGAAAAAAGAATATATGATGATGACTGTTTTGATAACTGAGGATACTGGTAGGTCAATCGATGTTTACTTACGGCCGTTGGTTGACGAGCTCAAGGATTTATGGACAAACGGTGTGTGCACGTACGATCAATTCACTGGGAAGATGTTCACTTTGCGAGCAGCAGTTATGTGGACTGTGAATGATTTTCCCGCATATGCAATAGTTTCTAGGTGGAACACAAAGGATTATATGGCATGCCCTGTATGCAAGGAAGATGTAACTTATGGTTGGCACGTTGGAAAAATTTGTTACCTTGGTCATCGAAGATGGTTGCCATGGGACACGAGTGGCAGGAAAAGGATAAAGAGTTTGACGGGAACACAGAGCGTCACCTCAGACCTAGAGAACGGTCTGGTGATGAGATCTTGGAATAGCTTAACTGTTTGGATTTTGCTCCATTCGGGAAAACAGTTAGTCGGACCAGTCCTGCTACACATCTGAACTGGATGCACAAGCCTACATTTTTTGAGCTCCCATATTGGTCGAAACTTGCCATGCGGCACAATCTCGACGTTATGCATGTTGAGAAAAATGTCTTTGACACATTGATGAGCACGATTCTAGATATCGAGGGCAAGACAAAGGACAGGATCAAAGCCCGTCTTGATTTGGAAAGAATGGGCATACGAAGGGGTTTATGGATGAAAAGGGACAGTGATAAAGCTAGAAGGGATCTTCCATTTTTTTTTCCATGAAACTGAAAGACAAAAAAGAGTTTCTAAAGTTTGTATCGTCTGTAAAATTTCCTGACAGGTATGCTTCTAATATCGCACGTTGCGTGAATGTTGACGGGGGTAAATTTACTGGACTAAAGAGCCATGATTGCCATGTGTTTATGCAACGCCTACTTCCTGTGGGGATTCGACACCTATTGCCGGAAGATGTAGTCAAGCCAATCATATTGTTGTCTAGATTTTTTTCCCAATTGACAGCAAAAATGTTGGGAAAGATAGACATTAATCAGTTGCCCCATGAAATTGTCCAAGTCCTATGCAAGTTTGAGATGATATTCACTCCAACTTTCTTCACAAGTATGATGCATGTGATGGTTTACTTGCCAGAAGAGGCATTGCTTGCTAGTCCAGTCAACTATTACTGGATGTATCTAATAGAAAGGTATATAATCCTCATCATTTGTGTATGCATCATTATCCAATGCTTGCTACTTGCTAATTTGTATCGTATCGTTTTATTTTGGTAGGCTTCTCGGGGAGCTGATAAAAAGCGTACACAACAGAGTGAAGCCCGACGGATCAATTATAGAGGCTTGGGTTCAATATGAGGCGCTTACTTTTTGTGGAATGTATTTAAAAGATGCGGACACGGCTTTCAATCGTCCTCAGCGCAATAATGACGAATGTGTGAGAAATGAGAAACTTTCTGTTTTTGCCCAAAGCGCACGACCTTTTGGAGATCCTGTACGAGGAGAGTCGTTTTCCAGAAATGACATGAAGGTAGCCCATTGGTTCGTACTGAACAATTGTGATGAGATAATGACATACTTAGATGAGCTTGAAGAGATGATGAAGTGAGAACATCCATCACATTTGTATGTCAAGAAACACCGTGAATTGTTTCCACGATGGTTTTTGGAATATGTAAGTTATAAGTGTTTTGTATTTGACATATATATTGTAGTATTTAATTTTCTCAAACTAACATGTGAATGTGTTTGTATCATATTAGGTGAATAAGTTGAAATCAGAGAATTCCCCCACTTATAGTGAAGAGTTATATAACTTGGCATTCGGCCCAATTCGCACTGAATTGTTCTCAGGTTGCCATGTTAACGGCGTCAAGTTTTTGGGGACTGCACGAGATGACAAGTTGTGTAAGCAAAACAACGGTGTCTATGTCCCAAGTGGAGGCAAAAGTACGGACATTGATTTCTATGGCAAACTCACAACTGTCGTGCAATTGCTTTACAAAGACTGATATCAAGTGATCATGTTTACGTGTCGATGGTTTGATACAAACCCAAATAGGCAGGGAAGTGTTAAAATCAACCATGGGTTACTATCTGTGAACATTAACAGAACTTGGTATCATGACGATCGGAACATTTTGGCAAACATGGCAAAACATATTGTGTATCTAGATGACCCTAAAGCCGGGAGCGGTAGGAGCGGTTGGAAAGTTGTTCAGCAGATGGATCAAAGGAATGTGTATGCTATACTAGAACTAGACCCATCTGACAATGACTTTGACAACTTCGCTGACCAACGTTGTGAATCTTCCATGGAAAATGATGCAGAAACACTTCGAGATACAAATGTTATACAAGAACCGTTTCAGCTTCAAGGAGTGTCTTCAAGAGAAATACCGTTTTAGTCAATTATAATTGACCTCGGTGATCTTCCGCAATACAATGTTTGTAAGATCCCACATCGACCAACGGAGAGGGGGTGATGTGCCTTATATGTACATGCACGCCTCCATCTAGCACGAGGCCTTTTGGGAGCTCACTAGCTTCGATGTTGCACTAGGCCCGAACAATGACGATGATGTACGTATGGAGGAGGAGGATTGAGAGACCGAAAGTGATGATAGCGACGATAACGAAGGTTATTATAGTTCAGATGATGAATAATGCAATTTATTTGTGACTTGCCATGTAAAACATAGTAAATGAATTTTTTTGTAATGTAACTATGTTAGTGTAAACCTTATATATGTGGAGAAATGAAACATTGTTAAATAAATTGAGCTATACTTACTGAGAAGTTTAATGTAGTCCTTAAGAGAGCAATAAAATCAAGTTAACTAATTTCAAGTAACAAGCCTATGCCTATTCATATTTTCACATTTTAATTTCCATTTATTCCTATGGCTTAATTTAAATAAAAAGTTTATAAATCATAAGTTTTTCAATGATTTTAGTTTAGCTCATTCATACCTTTTTAATTAAATTATTTTAAATTTAATTATGGTGTAAATGCGAATTATTAAAAAAGTATGAATGCGAATTATAAAATAAAATAAAATTCAAATGGAAACAAGTAGGCCGTGATTGAAGATTTGACAACTCCATAAAAAACAACGGACCGTGTAGTGATCCGTGACAGTGAGTCCTTCATGTATTTGTATTTACTAATTCCAGAATCATGCACTGTCTATTGGGATGGGAAGTGAGAGTGACCATATATTTCATCACAACAAATCTTAGAAAAGGAAAAAATAACATGGGAAGTGAAAATCCAAGTTCGGTGAGTTCACAAAATCAAAACAATTCAAGAAATAGAGACAACCAAATACGGCTTACCAAACTCTGCTTGTGTTGTGTTGTGTTGGGTTGGAGAAAAGAAAGGAATAGCTGGAAATCATTGGAATGGGAGGTTTCGGAAAGAATTTAATATCAAAACTTGGATGAATATTATGTATTCTGTCCAGCAACCTCTAACCCTAAAAGAAACCAGTGAGGAGACTTGTGTGTTTTTCAGGGGTTAAAAACGGTAAATACCACTGATCTCCTTCTCTCTGTAATTGTGTGTTTGTCTGACGGTAATTGAGAGTTCTTTGCCTGGAATTTCTAAAAGTCCCCCTTAAATTATTTTTTTCTTTCTTTGTAATAGAAGATGAATACAATGAACTAATTCGATCGTGAATTTAAAATAAATATTTTCTGCCAAAAACCCAATCCGAACTACAATAATATATTTTTCTAACAAAAATCCGATCAGAACTAGAATAATATATTTTTCTTAACTTATGCATCCAAAATAAAAAACAAAGATTTAAAAAAAATTTCTTTTTATAAAGACTTTGCGCGATGAATAACTATGTTTCGTTGGTCAAAGTCAAGCAAAGATTTTAAAAAATAATTTTTTGTTTTAATTATTTTTTAAATACGTTGCGCGACGAATCATACTTCGTCGCTCATAAATTTATGCAACGAAGGCCGGGTTTTTGTCGCGCAAAGTCTTTACAAAAAGAAATAAAATAAAATATTATTTTTTATAATCTTTGCCTCATTTTGCGCAACGAAATATCCGTCGTCGCTAATCAATTAGTGCAACGAAGGATGGTTTTTTCTCGCACAAAGTCTTTACAAAAAAGAAATAAAATAAATATTTATTTTTAAAAATCGTTGCCTCACTTTGCGCGACGAAACATAAGTCGTTGCTCATTACAATGTGCAACGAAAGTTGTGTTTTTGTCGCGCAAAGTCTTTACAAAAAGAAATAAAATAAAAATTTATATTTTATAATCTTTGCCTCATTTTGCGCGACGAAGCATACGTCGTCACAAATGAATTAGTGCAACGAAGGATGGTTTGTTGTCACACAAAGTCTTTACAAAAAAAAATTAAAATTTTTGCCTCACTTTGCGCGACGCAACTTACGTCGTCACACAAGAATGTGTGCAACAAATGATGGTTTTCGGTCGCGCAAGGTTATTATGTGCGACGCGTTTATTTTGTCTCATTGCGCAAGGTCATCATGCTTCCTTTGTGGTTGTATTGAGTGATTGAGCAGTTAATTACTCTATACAAATATCATTAACTCCTAAGGTCCATTAAACTTCAAATTCAACATCCATATATATTTATTATATAATTAAATTACTACACATGTAAACTTTATCGACTCCGTCTAACATGCTTCCATAAAACTCATTCAAGCTTTTTATTTTGGAACACATCTCTGAATCAAGCCTTTAAGTTAATTCAGCCATGGCGTCTTTTCATGACACTCCAACATATTCACCTCATGATAAAGCTTTGAAACACATCACAAAGCTTTTGAACTTCAAGTCTTCAACCATGACTTCTCTTGAATGCGAAGACAAATTTCCACCATGCCATGTCACGCATGTTTTAAATTGTTGTCTTTTCATCATCAATTATTTCTATTATTTGAGAATACTTGCAGATTTTTTAATATGATTCATCGGTAATTTTTATAATCATTCTTTGTAAAAAAAAAAAATCTTGCGAGACGCACCTTTTCGTCGCGCAACCACACTTTGCGTGAAGAGGAATAGTCTCTTTGTCGCGCAACCACACTTTGAGTGACGCCAAGGAGTTCTACGTCGCGCAGTGTTATAATTTTCGAGGGTTTAGGGTTCAGGCCTCAGGGCTTATGGTTTAGGGTTTAGGGTGCATGATTTGGGGTTTGCGCAACGGTCTAGTGTTGTCGTCGCCCAAGTTCGCGAAATTTTTTTCTGAAAACGACGCAGCTTTTATTTTGCGCGACGAAAACGTTTCTTCGTCGCACAAGGTCACAATTTTTTTTCTAAAAGTTATAGATTCGTCTTCTTCGGCTATCTGGTTCCTCTCTCTCCGTCCCTCCCTCCTTAACCCCCACATCCAACCACCTCAACCCACGAAACCGACACCATTTTTAGACCGGGCCGCCACCACCTTCGAACCCAAGCCCTTCCCCGCCGTTTTCGACCGGATTTGCCATTGTTTCTCCGGCAGCGTGCTCCCTCCTCCGGCCCGCAAATTTGACGATTGAGGTATGGATTCCACTCTTGTTTTCATGCTCTAGTTGATGGTTGGTTAGGATTTGATGAATTGCTAGCGTAGGTTGTGAAATTGAAAAACCTAAAATTTGGCCGGATTTCAGGATGAAATTCCGGCCACTCTGGCCCTTTTTTGGCCTATGTCCAAGAACAAAAGTGGCTCCAATCGATGTCCTAAACCTAGGGTAGGAAGATTGACCCATGATTTTGAGATTTTTCCGGCGATGGTTATTGCTTTAGACACCCACATGGCGGCGTGTGGGTACTGTAGCAAACCAACACTATGTCCCGATGTGACCCCCTAGTTATCATGAGGGAGTAGGTATGTTCAAATTTTAGTTTGGATATCGTTTGAGCCTCGAACGGATTTCGTTTGATATGTTCGGACCGTTGGATCGAACCCAAACTCACATATGTTGTACCTTGTATTTCTAGGATCTTATAGGATTCGACGGATCGTGGATCGGAGTCCTGGATACTCCGAAATCGCGAACCCTAGGACAAGATATGATTTACGTAATTAATTAAGATTCTTAATGAAATTGTATATGCTTAGCTGGTAAATTAGATTTATTTTTATGTTTGTTAATTAATGAAGATTTTTTTTTATATTTTTATTTTGTTAGTTGTTGGGCTTTTTATTTTTACTTTGTTAGACGTTGGCCCCATTTAAAACAAAATTAAATAAATGTTTAAATAGTTTTGGACTACATATTAGAGTAACTATGTTTTTAACTTTGGATGCTTGTTCAATTGTGCAGATGTCAAACCTTATTAGAAGTCGTAAGGCAATGATGATTGCACAGAGTTTGCCTTCCTAGGCTACGACGTCACCTACCACTGCTCCAGCACATATGGACGACATGCCGGTTTGTCGCGGGGTCTCCCATGCGCCGGCAACATCAGAGTCATCTGTTCGACCTAGGAATGAGTTGGCCGAGTCCCTTCATGTAAGTAGTCTTTAATTTTAGTTATTATCTTATGCATTCAAGTTTCATGGTTATTATATGAATGTTTTAATTAATATTTTATGTTATGTTAAACAGACGGCGATGATGGAGAAGAGCCAGTTTGTTCTTCAGGAGTCCGCCTCCCAGCTTCCTCCCGATATGCCGCTCGAGTCCGTGGCTCCTCCACAGGATGCGGGGTTTCAGATCTTGACGGAAACCTTGGATCAGACTCTTGGGAGGCGGCTAGGGACATATTGTCGAGGGATGGGGAATGCCCGGCGGTGGCCACCTAGACCCCGTGAATCATTGCAGTCAAACAGTCAGGTGACTGCTTTGATAGCAGAGGTGGCTGAGCTTAAGGGTCATTTGTCACATCTTCAACAGTCCCTCGCTCAATCCGGCATTCCAATCCCGCCTTTCCTCCCTCGTCGACCTCCGAGCCCCGCCAACCCAAGCATGGCCACCACACCTCTGCCCCTGTCGACAATGTCCAGACCTCCGAGCCGCATTTGCCAGACGACCAAGTAGATTTTGGAACATTGTTTGATTAGTTTTTAACTTTCTTAATTACATTTTAAACATTTCTGTTGTACTATACATTTATATTATGTTATAAAAAAAAAAATTTCTCTTCATTACATTTTTTAATTGCAATTTCATTTTATTATAAAATTTAAAAAAATTATTTTTTTTTACAAAAAAAGGGTAAAATTTAATTTAAATAAAATATATTTTATTTTTGTGCAACGAAACTTTTTTTGTCGCGCCAATTCACTTTTTAACAAAATACAAAACCGTAAAACTAAATTTTAAAACAATTTATTTATATATTTGTGCAACGAAAGTTTTCGTCGCGCATGTCGTCGCGAAAATATTTGTGACACGAACATTCTCTTGTCCATACATGTATGCGCGACTCGCGCTGTATTCTTGCAACGACTGTGCTTTCGTCTTGCAAATATTTGGGCGACGAACAATTCTCTCGTCCCTACATGTATGCGCAACGAAGATAAATTGTCGCGTTGTATTCTTGCAATGACTGTGCTTTCTTCCCTGAACTTCTAGTGCAACGAAGGATAACCGTCGCTCTTTTTTCCGTGACTAATTACTAAAATTGGTCGCACAAAATCTTTCTTCATGATCTTTACGCGACGAACTACGCGCGATGAAATTTCTGTCGTGCAGACTTTTGTGCGACTTAACTGCACTTTGCGCGACCACATTTTCTTCGTCGCACAAACTGTAAAATGTAGTAGTGATTGTATAGAGGAATTGGTTTGATATATCGGCCGCAATGAACAACTCTTACTTGAGGTATAGTATATGAAATTAAATTGTTGTGCCATTTTGAATTGTTCTGATGCAAAGGTCTTTAGTTAAATCATCTTGAATTTTTTGAATTGTTTTTATAAAAAACCATATTTTTCAAATTTATTTGTAAGTTTATTTTGAGGGTGTTCGAGTCTATTCAAGTGAAGTTTTAGCTATATTTGTAAGTTTTTTAAAAAATTGCCTTTTATGAAATTGAAGGCGAAATTGATTTTATGAAATTGAAGGCCAAATTAGGCTATTTTTGATATAAAAAAAAAATGATGTTTGTCCTTGTGAAATTGATTTGAGTGATAACAGAGTGCAAAAGTGAGATTAGGCAATGGCATTAATTAGACGTTGCTAAATATCAATAAAACATGAGAGCAGATGACATTGATGTGGGCTTTTTATAATCAACAGATATGCCTTAGATGACTCGAACTTTGTGTGCCTTTACCTTATTGCGAACCCGCGGCTTGCGAACCTCCATGAAATTTAGTTTGTCCCTTTACCTTATTTTTGTATGGAAATTGTGGTCCTTTCCTCAAACTTTGTGTGCGGGTGCCTTCAAGTCTTCCTTTGGTATTCTTCCACGCTGCTTCATTTTCTTTTCCTCTATTTCGTCTTTTTGTGTGCGGACATTGGTTTGGAATTGCATATAAACAATTTTTTTTTTCTTCTTGACAATTTATTATTTTATGACTTTGTTACGAGGATTCTTGGCAAAGTTGGCTGGCGATGAATGCATAGACCCAATTTCACATCACATAAGAAATTACTTGGCTTCTCCATGGAAAGATCCATTTCCTTTTACTTCATTTGAATGTGTCCAGACAATTTTCAAAAGTATGTATATACATATACAGAAACATATCAAGAGTAACTCGTTTTACGGAATGAGCCAAACGATATTCTTTTATTTAATCATTCATTGTTTAGATCAAAGCTATTATCTAAAATTGACCAAAAGAAAATTATGCAACCACTCAAATAATTGACAATAAAATAAAATGAAAAGCAAAAGAACTTGTCCGAAAATGAAATGCCCTCCTTCCTCTTCAAAAGAAATCACTTATTGACCGAAGACTAGGACTTCCATTGGAGACGTTGGACTTGGAGATAGCTGACAAGAGAAAATGTGTGCTCGCCACCACACGGTTTTGCAACTCTCTCTCTCTCTCTGACTGTTAGCTTTGCTTCTTGTTGCTGGTTTTTTGGCTGATCTTGAGAAGTATTTATTGTGAGTTTCTGGTTGGCTTGCTGGTCTTGTGGTTGTTGTCTTACAAATTCTCTAGCTCTCTAATTTTTTCGGTGTTGAGGTAACACTAAGCTAAACTTGTTGGCTTGCTTCGACTACATTTCCATATCTGTTTTGTTTCAGGTAACATTAACTAAAGCATATGCAATTTTTGTTAGAATTCTCAGACTATGATCTGATTAGGTTTGGATTATTGGTAAATGGAGCTCAAGAGCTAAGGAAATGAAAACACAGAAAACTTGGAGAGGACAATAGCTCACAAAAATGAGTCTGTGATCTCACTCTTGCACTCTGGCTCACGCACACATTGTGCTTGTTATAAAACCGTTAGGAATAAGAATATTCCTTTCTTACATCAGCTCAATCTAACCATCCATTCATCTATCCTATGAGATAGAGACACATGGCATAAACTAACACTTTCTCTAAGTTTACATCTTAGCTGTCCATTGGACTATAATCCAATGGCTCACATTTAAGCATGCAGAAAATACAATCTGAAATAAACTAAACGAACATTTCAGCTATTCCACTTATATTTCAACAATTTTTAGTTCAGTTGTGTAGTCATGAGGCTTATATTTTTGTTTTAAATGTTGAATTCCTCTGTTTCTCTCTGTTGAAGTGGAAAAAAAAACCCAAAACATAACATAACTTGTCCGACTTTTTGTTTCCTTTTCTTTGCTCTGAAACTTGTTTCCTCAACGTCCTTATTTTTCCTATGGTTTACTATATTTTCATATACCCAAAAAAGACCTCTTTAAATTTTAATCCTTTTCTTTTTGCAAGCCATTTATTAGTTGAGTGTTTGGATTTTTGAAGATTTAATTAGCGAAAGGCTTATGTTCATTGAGTGTTTACAGCAGCAGCAGATTGCCAAATGGCATTGAGCACCCAAAGAGACTATGCCTTTCTTCCTTCACCTGATCAGTCTGCTCCTCAACCGAACTACGATGTGTTTTTGAGTTTCAGCGGTGAGGACACTCGACTTAGCTTTGTATCCCATTAATTTATACCACGAATTGCAGCTCAGAAGCATTAAAACATTCAAGGACGATCCTAAGCTTGAAAGAGGGACACCTATTTCTTCAGAGCTCTTCAATGCAATCGAAGAATCAAGGCTTGCAATTGTTGTTCTCTCGCTAAATTATGCATCTTCTTCCTGGTGCTTGGATGAACTTACGAAGATTCTCCAATGCATGAAATCCAAGGGCACAATTCTGCCAGTGTTTTATAATGTGGATCCCTCCGATGTGAGAAAACAAAGCAGCAGTTTGCGGACGCCTTCACTGAGCATGAGAAAAGGTTTGAGAAAGACATCGATAAGGTGAAGCGCTGGAGAGATGCTTTAACAGAAGTAGCCAATTTATTTGGGATAGATATTCAAAGAATGAGTAAGCATGATGAACAGCTTCTCTATATGTCTTAACAAAACCCATGGCTTATATTTTTAACTTAATCGTCGTTTTAATTTTCTTCGTTGTAGGTGTGAAAGAAAGCTTATTGAAAAGATTGTTGAATGGGTGTGGAGTAAAATGCATCGCACATTCAAATTGTTAGATTCCGCAGAGTTAGTGGGAAGAAAGTTTACACCTGAGGAAATAGATTGGCTATTAGCTCCTACGGATGATGTTCGCTTTATAGGGATATGGGGATGGGCGGCATTGGCAAGACGACGATTGCTAGGCTAGTTTATGAGAGCATTTCTGTTCATTTTGAAGTTAGCTGCTTTCTTGCTAATGTTAGAGAGGTTTCTGAACGTGGGAATCTTGTTAATCTACAAAGCTTAATGGGGATGGGATGGGAATGGCGGGGATGGGGGAAAAAAGCTTAATGGGGATGGGAATGGCGGGGATGGGGAAAAAACCTTAATGGGGATGGGGATGGGAATGGCATACCCACCCCCGATTCGACCCATTGCCATCCCTAAATCAAGCCAACTATAAAAAATTGCTGGAGAAAAGGATTGGTTTGGTAAGGGGAGTACAATCATAATTAATACTAGAGAAGAACGGTTGCTAGTTAAGCATTATATGCAGGCATCATATAAGGTAGAGGGATTAGGTGATGATGATGCTCTTGAGCTCTTTAGTCAGAATGCCTTTAAAAAAAATGAGCCTGAGGAAGGTTTCTTGGAATTGTCCAAGGGTTTTGTAAATTATGCCAGTGGCCTTCCACTTGCTCTTAAATTTTTGGGACGCTCAGTGTATAAGAGAGATCAAGATAAATGGAAAAATGATTTGGATAAGCTGCGGAAAATTCCTGAGTCAGAAATTTTTGATTTGCTCAAACGAAGTTACGATGAACTAGATGAGATGAACAAGAATATATTTCTTGATGTTGCATTGTTCCTTAAGGGGAAGGACAAGGTGGAAGTAATTGAAAGACTAGACATTTGTGGCCCATAGCGTATTGGGATAAATGCTCTTGTTCAAAATTCGCTTTTAACTATTGATATTTCAAACAACAATGTTGAGATGCATGATTTGATACAAGAAATGACATTTGAAATTGTTCGTCAGGAGCCTGGTAGACGAAGACGAAGTCGATTGTGCAATCATGACGATATCTCTCATGTATTCATAAACAATACAGTAAGAAATTATGTAGAAAATACCAAGTTTTGAAAGAAACTAATCAATAAAACTAAAGGCATCGTGGTAAAGTCCCATGTACCAGATGAGAAATACTTGAGTGCTAAAAGCTTCTTAAAGGTGAAATATCTTAAACTTTTTATAAACTGCTCGGTTTTTATTTTTTATTTTAATTCAATTGCTGTCTGGTCTGAATATCATTGTCATCAAATTTTAATTCAAAGAAACTTGTTAAGCTGGATATGCTTCGTAGTTGCATATGTCCACATATTTTCAAGTGTTTATAATTTTGGTTATTATTTTTAGTATTTTGCAAAATATGAAAATCAATAAATGACAGCACTTGTATCTAAGATCTCGTACAAGTTAGTTGAGGTTGACCCTTTTGTTAGATATTCCTTAGTAGGTCTGTTGACTTTATAACACTTAATATTATTGTTAGCTTGATTTACAATGTCGGCTCATTTCTGATAACTTAGTTTTTGAGGCCTACCTGTTGTCTAGCATAGTATTAGTGTTCTAGTTTGAAGAGGTCCGATGGTGTAGGATGGGACTGCACGTGAAAGAGGGTGTTAGCTTATTCCGTAACAACTTAATTAAGTTTTTGGAGCTAGTTGAATGGTCAGAACTTATAAATCATAGTCAACCTACATTTTCTTTGGCGTTAATGGTTCTTGGTTGACATCTTTAAATTCTAATTGAGCGTATTCCTGACTTATTTGTACGCAGGCTACTTCAGCAAAGTGGATATTTTTACTCATTTCCCTCTGCCTAGAGATTCTGTCAATTGCTTGTGATCAGGCTTCCTGTCCAAGAAATCCCCACTATGCATTATTTGGTATGATGTTGGCCATTGCTGCGGTACTGATTTGCATCTTGGAGAGCTGATTTACAAGGGTAAAAAGGAAAGAGTTGAACTGAGGAGGTGGAGGACCAAGGACGGTCCTACACCAAGGGCAGAGTAGGCTGCCGCCCACTCCAATTTTTCCCAAATAAATAATTACCCATATACAATCATGTGAGGCCCACTTTAGAAGTACACTGCTGCATACTCTATTATTAAGATATATGATTTATACCCCACTTCAAAAATACAATCATGTGGCTCCTAGACTAAACAAGTGGGAAAGTAAAAATAAAGTGCAGAAAAACATCCCCCCCAAGGTTTGTACCTATTATTATTACGGATGACCTTTTGACATAAATACAATCATCTTGGCACAGACACGTATCACACTTTTTTTTACTGCTTGTGAGTTTTTCTCACAAACTCCATATCAAATTTAATTAGTTTAATTTATTTAATTACATTTTGTTAATCTTTCTCTTGTTTTCTCTCTACCTATGTTTTTTTTAGTTTGTGAAATTTTGATTTCTTCTTTCTATTGATTTTGTTGGGCTTTTAGAGATATTTGCTAATCGCTATTCAACTCTAAGTATGTACTTGTCTATTCCTTATAATTTTTCTTGCTTAGTATGTAATTGTATGTCCCTTTGTTGCAATTGTGAACTTGTGAACTTGTGTTGGTGAATTTTAATTTTATTTTATGATTTCAAAATATGAAAACTAGTCAAGGACAATTATGATTGTAATGAATTAGATAATATGATTTCTTTTTGGGTTTTTGAATGTCTTGTGAGAGTTTGAATTTTTATTGTTTATGTGTTGTGAGAAGCCCCAACACATATAAAAACTTTGTTTCGTATAGAGATGTATATGTTAGGGTAAGGCTTAGTAGGTCACTCATGTCCAGTTAGGTGTATATGTTTATGTGTATTAATGAAATTCACTCGTACCGTCGAGTTTTTAGCATAAGCTTCGCCTACTTGACTTTTGAATCTTGGATCCGCCACTGTCACTACTACAGAAATTGAAATAGACGACTGGAATCCACCTTCGTGTAGCATGTTTTAAAACCGACGTGAAATCGACTGCCATCTTTTAATACATAAAATAACGACGGAAAATAACCGACGTCGTTAACATATTACACGTAAAAAAAAACACTAAAACCGACGTCTAATTCATACATAAATAGCTTAAAAAGACAACTTCGACTATATTCGACGACGATTTTAGTAAAACACAGACGTTTAAATAATGTTAAATGTTGAGAACAACTACAAACCCAACGTAAAAATGATTATCAACGTCTCTAATAGAAATAAAACCAACGTGTAAAATGTAGAAACCGTCGTGGTTAATACATACTACGTTCACTAAATAAAAAAACTGACGTCTAAAACATATAACATGGTCAATTAGACGTCACTTTTGTCAAAAAAAGTGATGTTTGAAAACTTTAACATGGGACATATTTACTTGGACGGACGTAACAAACAAATAACCACGACCCTTTAGGTCACCACAGACGTTGAAAATGATTTTGACGGCTTGAACAAAGAAATAAACGACGTGGATTTAATATTGCACGTCAGTTAATTAAAATATCTGTCATGTTTAATCCATTTACTATGGCCTAGGAGTCACATTGTGGGACGTGGTTAATTATTTACAACGTCGGTTTGTATAGGCTTTGACGTGGTTGGCATTTAAAAAGTCTCTTTTGTGAGCCACTTAGACGTGTGTAATCTCTGAGACGTCATTGATTTTAGCCTAACCGTCGTTAAGAAGTAAGGAAACGCCTTGAATTATGGATTTGACATCGGTTATTTTAAAATGAAGGTCGTGGTTTGGGCTTTACTATGTCCCAAGAATCCAATTATTCGACGTTTTTATGTATCTTACTACATCGGTGATTTGTTTATTCCATGACGTGGCTAGTCTTTGTTAAGTCTCTTTTATAACTTTTTTTGACGTGTGTATTCTCCGAGATGTCAATTGTTTAATTATAACTGATGTGCAACATTGTTTTTACGATGGTAATCATCAATCGATGGTATCCTTAAATTCGTCGGTTTGAGCTCTCTTCCGTCGTGTTATTCTTTATTGTACGTCGTTGATTATTTTCTTTACCATCGTTATTGTTAATATTTATTAACCGTGTTTAAATTAATTTGAATTAACCGACGTGTTTTCTTTTTCAAATGGCGATTTCTATTTCATTTTTGCGTTGGCATTCCACGTTGTTTTTGAAAACCCGACGTTGGTTATTTTTTAGACGTCACTTTTTTCGATTTTTGTAACTTGACCGTCGTATTTTCAGCTTTAACCCATTATTTTAATTTTTGATTTGTCGTGCCCAAAGCCTGCAGAATGAAAATGTGATCGGAATTAAAATGATGTACAGAGCTATTAATTAATGTCATACATTACAATAATCAATCAATCCATATATCTTCACACCCATCTCTAATATTCTCACTCCCAAACTCACCCACTAGGTCATCAAATGTGTCAACATTTGGTATCCCTCTAGTGAATGGCTCACACTCAATTCTAATATCACCTAGCACATCATCACCAATAACATCATTATATTCTCTGTTAGGCATTGATAACACTACCGACCAACCACGATGCATTGGGTCGTCAACATAAAATACTTGTTTGACTTGAGAAGCCATAACAAATTGGTCATTCCTATGTCCAATTTTACTCAGATCTACAAGGGTAAATCCAAGTTCATCGACTACAAGGCTCAAAGTGTTATCTATCCAATCACACCTCAAGACTGGGATTCTAAAGTTTTGGTAGTCAAGGTCCCAAATTTCATGAATAACCCCATAAAAACCCATATTGGAGACAATAGGGTTTTTATCCTTGGCACTAGCAACTTGCATAGTATGTGCAAGTAAATAAACTCCACTATTTTGGACAGTTCGCACATCGTCTTGTGCCTTGGTGTTAAATTTGACACCATTAATAAGATAGCTCCTATATGATGGCTCCACCATGCTTGGACCAGCTGCTAACCACCTCAAATTTTCTGATACGCCATTATTGTCTTCCCCATTAAGTTCACTTTGAACCTGCAAATTAAACATATATCTTAATTCAATCTAACATATAGAAAGAAAGAAAATTAAAAGTTCAATATGTCATTCAATAACATATATACCTTAAAGCGTAGCCATTGAATGAAAGTGCTATTGTGCTTATCTTATAGCCACTTTGTTCTCTTTCTAAATTTTGGATAAGTGGTCTTGATGTGGATCATATGTTCCCTACAATTGACACGAAAAAATCACGCATTACAGTCCCTTGTATATAAGATAAACATAAGGAGTAATAATATTTAAAGTGGCTACATATGAAAAATTAAACTCATAAGTACTCGATATAAGGTAGGACTTCCTCTGTATTCTCCAAGACATATAGATATGCCTGGTTCAACAAGTCCAGATCAACTAAGCTCACTGTGCAACCTGATAATGGCTTTGAAACTCCCATCTTCTGGCTTGAAGGCACTCCAACTGTAGTAACATCAGATAAATGCTCGGTAGAAAAGTCTACAGCTTCTTTGGCTATATACCGCTCAGCAATGCAACCTTCGGGACGAGTACGATTCTGAACATACCCCTTTAGCACTTTCATATATCTTTCAAACGGATACATCCATCTAAAATATACTGGCCCACATAGACGAACTTCTCTGACAAGATGTACTACTAGATGAACCATGACATCAAAGAATGAAGGGGGAAAGTACTTCTCAAGCAAATACAAAGTAACTACTACATCTTCTTCCAACTTATCTAGCTTGGAAACATCTACCGTCTTTGCACATATAGCATTGAAGAAGAAACACAATCGAGTTATTGCATACCTTGCAGGCTTCTCCAAAACAGAACGAATTGCCACAGGGAGCAATGGTTGCATCAAGGTATGACAATTATGAGATTTAAGGCCAAGAAGTCTTGAATCTTTTAAAGATACAAGATTTTTTTTATTTGAAGAATAACCTTCAGGGACCTTCATACCATAGAAAGAATTGCAAACCGCTCTCTTCTCTGCTCTTGACAAATTCCAAGGCCCTAGAGAAAAGCGAGTATGTTTCTCTCCATACTCGGGTTGCAAATCAATTTTGACACCCATGTTCAATAAGTCTAACCGAGCAGCAATCCCATCTTTATTTTTTCCAGAGATCTCTAGCAATGTACCAATGATACCATCGCAAACATTCTTCTCAATGTGCATAACATCTAGGGCATGCCTCATAGGGAGGTATTTCCAATACTCGAGATCAAAGAATTTTGATTTCTTCTTCCAACAAACTCTGTCACCATCATTCTCACCAACACTTCCCCCATTTTTCGAGCCCCATACGTAATTAATATCTTCAACCGACGTGGTTTTGTACAATTAGACGGTGGTATGTGTATAAGATATATGTTTAATTTTCTTTAATGGAATCCATGTCGGTTATTCTTTAATGGAATCCACGTCATATAATATAATGGAATCCACGTCGGTATATTAAAAAAAAAAGACGTGTTAAATCAATGTACCATTAGGCGAGAGATTAATTTATCGACTTATTATTTTGGAGTGTACTACGACGGTACCTACAACACTACTGTCATATTTATTTACCACGTCCTAAGTTCAAATTACCGTCGTATTTTTTCTATTTATACATCCGCCTTCTCTGTAAACCGCCGTCTTATTTTTATTGCTTTTTAAAATTAATTAATTAATTTTTTATTTTGGTAATATCTTTCTTAATATTTATAAAAAAGAACTACTGCCAAAATACTTAAAACCATCACAAGGAACAACCAAGTATCTTAACACAAAACAAAATTTAATTCTCAAGTCAATCCTCAAGAACATTTTCGTCTTAAAAGGCAAATCTCTACTGATCAATATTTAATAGGAGCAATATTTAAAAGGCAAATCTCTACTGATAAGATGAAAGCTTGCCCAACAAACAATACTTTTGATTGGTTCAAAATGAACAAACGAGTGTGAAAAGCTCACTTGAGAGCATCAGGAATGACCATCCTCTTTATCTTACCATCCTCTTTTCTTTAACTCGTGAAAAAAATCATATTTAAACAAATTATCGTAAATATCCACGTCAGTTCTATTACAAATAGAGACGTCATATTTAACTAATCGACGTCGTTTTTTAACAATTGAAGACATATAAATATAATTAACCACGTCATCCAGTAAACTAAGGCCAACGACTTTTAAAATCAACAACGTCGGTTATGCATAAGGGGTAACATGTAATTCCACTTCTGCAAAGTAAACTTTTGTAGTGTATTAACAAGAGAACGACGCCGTTTTCAGAAACCCAAAGTAACCACGTTGGTTTCTTAAAATAAATAGTCGTTGAATGTTGAAGGACAACGTCAGTTTAGATAAACAAGCGCTGTCATAACCACGTCGAAATTCCAAAAGTCATTTGGCTGTAGTGTTAACCACATCGGTTCCTACTTATTTACCGTCGTTATAACTAAATACTAGGGCGGTTTTTAATAAAAACGTCGTTGTATTGAACTCTGGGAAAATATATAAACTTTTCGTCACCTGACCTAATGTTCTACGTTCTCTCTCACCAATAAAATATCTCAGGTTCCCTCCCATTTCCCAAAAGCAGCTTTGTAAGCATCATCGTCTGAATCTCGTCATAGTCTTCGTCTTCGTCTTCGTCTCCAAATCACCATTTGCTTACGTCGGAAGGAAACTTTCTTTGCACGCCAAAGGTTTTTTTTCTCAATCTCTTCCCTTTTTTTACATTTCATTTGAAAGAACGAGTCTGGAAACAAGATTCTGTCAAATTGAGGAAATCTTTCACTGGTTTTGATTAAATTCATTAGTCCATCACTCTCACGACGTCAAAAGACAACAGTTCTATCTTGTTTGTGACGATAGAATCGACACACCACGACAGTCGTTAAATCCGACCTAATGCAAACTGCACAACGGTGGTTAATAACCGTCATGGTGTGACAATTAATACGTCGAAAAAAAGATAAAACTGTCGTCTCGTGGGAGAAAGAACTGTAGTTTTTCCTATATCACATCTCAGTAAGACGACGGTTGTATTTTGTGTTAGATGTTGTAATTTTAAACCACGTTGGTTCTTAGGCTGAATAACCGACGTGGTGTATACACATTTACGTCATGAACGAGATAAAACTGTCGTCTTATTTCCATACATGGTCTGAGAGATTGTTTAATAGGACGTTGCTGTTTTCGTGTTATCGTCATGGTGTTGTGTTTACGACGACGGTGTTGTTTTACAACCGGTGCTGTTTTCGTGTTACCACATGGCAAAGCTGCTATTGAGATGCAGTCTTACATTGGTGTTTTGGCACGCACCAAAGTCCCTCTTGTGGACAAGAAATGGACTCAATTGCCCAAGGACGTAAAGGAGCAGATTTGGGAAGTTGTTCAAATGGCCTATGTTATTGGGGATGGGTGCAAGAAGATGGTCCTGTTGTCTGCCGCCAAAAAATGAAAGGATTTCAAGTATAACGTAACTAGGCAGTATATCCTTCCATTCGCACATGACAAGGAGAAGTTAAAAGAACCTCCTGAGCTTTATAAGTTCATAGAGAAATCACAATGGGATGCCTTTGTAGCTTCTAGGTTATCCCTAGATTTTGAGGCTGTGCATTCTGGACAGAAACAGAGGAGGGAGAAATTGGAGTACAACCATAGGTTGTCTCGAAAAGGGTATGTAGGTTTGGAGGATGAATTAGAAGAAAACATGCCCGGTGAAGAAATCGATCGAGCTCTTCTATGGAAGAAAGCAAGAGAAGATAAAACAGGAAACATCCCTGATCCAAAGGTTGTAGAGAAGGCAAAATTAATCGTAAGTCTCACTAACTCTGTTCTAAATTTGAAAAACAGAGTCTTTTATTTTGGTATAGACGTTGCACGTTTAAATAACCGACATTATAAAATAAACACCACGACGATTTTTATTTATTGCCGTTTCAAAATGAATAGAACGTCGGTTTTTGAATAAATCAGACGTCTAGATAGAATTAATATGACAGCTTAAATTCCGAAGACGGCCGTTTTGTTTTAAGTTTACTCACGCACACACTCTCCCTCTCTCTGTCTATTTCACTAAAATTTGTGGTGCACAATTTCTGGAAAAGAATGCATATTTCAATCGAGTTTTTTCACTTCTTCATTAAAATTTACGACGGTTTTATCTCATCTAGACATTAGAATGTTTATACAACGACAGTACTTTTATGCAGCCGTATGAAATTAA
Source organism: Prunus campanulata (assembly GCA_034190965.1). Classification (NCBI taxonomy): domain Eukaryota; kingdom Viridiplantae; phylum Streptophyta; class Magnoliopsida; order Rosales; family Rosaceae; genus Prunus; species Prunus campanulata. The sequence continues at coordinate 11,699,871 of CM067215.1, forward strand.
GTTCTACGTATGTTTGTTCAATAGTCCGTCGTCTTACTTTAAATACTACGACAGTCTTTGATTTATGTTTTAATTTGTTTGATTTTGAATATACAACAAGTTTTTTTCTCCCGACGTTGTAAATTATAAACAACAACGGTATTTGGTGACAAATTGAAGGAAAGTCTGATGGAGGCAGTCAGAGAAGAGACCTTAAGGATTGAGGCGAGGTCAAGGGAATGTGTAATGGAAGTAGTCAGAGCAGAGAGGGAGGTTTTGTTGGCACAATTCCGTCAACTAGTTCCTAATTTTGATCCCAACATGATCAAAACCCCAATTTCTCCAATTCCTTTACCCCCTCAAGATCAAAGCCCAAAAAATCCAATGTCTGATAAGGCTTTGTCTGCTTATGAGTTTGCCAATATTGGATCTGATCCTTATGAGTTTGCCAATGTGATTGGGGATGGCGATGAACCCTTGTACCCTGGTTGCAGTAAGTACACGAAGTTGTTGACTTTGGTGAAGTTATATAATTTGAAAGCAAAACATAGGATGAGTGATATTTATTTTATAGAATTATTGATACTTCAAGGAGAATTGCTTCCAGAAGGAAATACACTACCTTCCTCTATGTACGAAGCAAAAAAGACTTTGTCTACTTTAGGGATGAGTTATGAGAAAATCCACGCATGTCCCAATGACTGCATTTTATATAGGAAGGAGTACGAGGAGATTCCACGCATGTCCCAATGACTGCATTTTCTTGACTTGGCATGCTGCAAGAAAATCAGTTGACGCAAGGGCGGAACCAGGAATTTTTCAACGGGTGGGCTAGCTAAAGTTATTAGCTTAAAACTTAATGATTATTATTTTTGGTACTTACAATTTCTATAGTCTTTGTATAAATAAAAGTAAACATTAAATCATATAAATCACGCTAGTTCATAGCTCCATAAACTAATTTTCAATAAGTTTTAACATAAACCAAATAGGGTTTAACACCATAGTGGATTGAACATCTAAGGCTTTTTACCTAGATTGACCTTAGTTCCTTCATGCATTCATATCATACATAAAATTTTTTTTTATGTAAAAATATTGACTAAGTATGAAAAATGGGTTTTCAGAATAATCATTTTTTGAAGATAATTTTTGGCGGCTTTTATTCCTCACACATCAAATAAGAAAACTTGATTTTATGGGATTTTAGTATGAAGTATATATTGATTTAATGAGCCATCACTTGTAGCCTAAATCGTATTTTGTACTAAAACCGATTTTTCATATTTTGATTTGGTGGGAATTTGATTTTCTAGTATTTTTATTTGAATCCAAATGGGGGGTACTTCCTTATTTACATTGTAAACTTAAGTAAATGGAGTAATATAAAAATAAATAAAAGTAAAATGACAAAGACATTTACTTAAATGTTGAAAGTGGAAATAAGGTAATCTATATACCTTCACTGACTGGGCTAATATTGAAAATAAGTTAAATATATAAGTTATATTTTTTTTTCTTAAAAAACCACACTGGGCTACAGCCCACTGTAGCCCTTAGTGTGGTTCCGCCCATGAGTTGACGGTCATATGTCTCATCCAGCAGATTCCCCGTCTTGGAAACTTGTTGATGATAAATGGCCCAACTTTGGTAATGAGCCAAGAAACTTGAGATTGGTTCTCTCATCTGATGGATTCAATTTGTTATGGCCATAGGAATGACCAATTTGTTATGGCTTCTCAAGTCAAACAAGTATTTTATGTTGACGACCCATTGCATCGTGGTTGGTCGGTAGTGTTATCAATGCCTAATAGAGAATATAATGATGTTATTGGTGATCACTACTATAAAAAGTGAAAAAGATGACCAGAAAAAGACAACGGCAAAGCATAAAACCGTCGTTGTGTTTAAAAAGACGACGGTAACAAAAAACCGTCGTGGATAAGTGCCTTAAACAACTAAAAAATGGGGGTACTGTTGAATATGTTTTAAAAACGACGCAAACAAATAAAAAAGCGTCGTCTTATTAAAAAGGTTTTCTTCAGAGTTAAAATCTGACCAAAAAACAACGACAGCAGGTATGAATCCACCGACATAGAAAATAAAGACGACAGTTCACCAAAAAACCTGCTGTGTTAACTCCTAACTAAACAAGACCAACTGTTCTTTGTCCGCGTCGTATAATATAATGGAATCCACGTCGGTATACTACGACGGTGCCTTCTCTGTAAACCGCCGTCTTAATTTTTATTTCTTTTTAAGATTTAATTATTTTTTAATTTTGGTAGCCTACGAAAATCAAAATGAGATCCCAAGAGGTATGATATCTTACGATTGAGATCTTTGGATCCTGATCATAATCGAACCACCAAAGTGAGAAAGACAATATTTTAAATACACAAAATCCAAAAAGAAACCTGAACTGAACTGACCACGACAAACTTTGAGAAAGACAATGTTTTGAAAGTTAATGATGTGTGTGTTTTTGTGTCTTTGAGATACACCAAAACGCATACATCATTAACATCCAAATTATTGTCTTTGAGATGTGAGAGAGAGTGACGATGTATGTGTGTATGTGAGACAGGAAGACGAGCCTCCAGAGAGGTCAGAAGAACTTGGAACCCTAAATGAAAACTGAAACTGAAAGAAAGCGTCAAATTTATACAATAAATCTTTAAAACCCACGGCGGTCCTTATACACATACCGCCGTCTAATTGTACAAAACCACGTCGGTTATTCTTTAATGGAATCCACGTCGTATAATTTAATGGAATCCACGTCGTATAATATAATGGAATCCACGTTGGTATATTACAAAAAAACGACGTGTTAAACAATGTACCATGACGCGAGAGATTAATTTATTGACCTATTATTTTGGAGTGTACTACGACGGTACCTACAACACTACTTTCGTATTTATTTACGACGTCCTAAGTTCAAATTACCGGCGTATTTTTTCTATTTATACGTCTGCCTTCTCTGTAAACCGCCGTCTTATTTTTATTGCTTTTTAAAATTAATTAATTTTTCTTTTATTTTGGTAATATCTTTCTTAACACAAAACAAAATTTAATTCTCAATCCTCAACAACATTTTCGTCTTAGCTTGTTCAACTGTTTCTTCCTCTCATATGCTGGGCCCTTTCCTTCCTCTTGTTCTCAAGCTCCTGCAGATCAATATTTAATAGGAGCAATATTTAAAAGGCAAATTCTACTGATCAGATGAACGCTTGCCCAACAAACAATAATTTCAGATAATCAAAGGAGGTGGAACACCCTCGTATGCCTTCAAACGGGCAAGTGCGGCTGCACCATGCTTGGTCTTGTAAGGAATCATTCTGCAAACCAAAGACAATTTATACAAAGAAATTCACCATGCTTGGTCTTGTGAGGAATCATTCTGCAGAAAACGCAACTAAAAACATTTGCTTTCAGAAAGACAATTTTTTAGAAGTTGATGAGACAGAGCAAAGGGCAAGAAGAAGTTGGAACCCTAGTTGAAAACTGAGAGTTAAAAAACGCGTAAAAAAATCATATTTAAACAAATTATTGTAAATATCCACGTCGGTTCTATTACACATAGCGACGTCATATTTAACTAATCAATGTCGTCCTTTTCACTTCTGCAATGAGAACGACGTCGTGTATTACAAACTTTTGTAGTGTATTAAAAAGAGAACGACGTCGTTTTCAGAACCCCAAAGTAACCACGTCGGTTTCTTAAAATAACTAGTCGTTGAATTTCGAAGGACAACATCAGTTTAGATAAACAAGTGCCGTCATAACCACATCGGAATTCCAAAAGTCGTTTGCCTGTAGTGATAACCACGTCGGTTCCGACTTATTTACCGTCATTATAACTAAATACTAGGGCGGTTTTTAATAAAAACGTTGTTGTATTGAACTCTAGGAAAATATATAAACTTTTCGTCACCAGACCTAATGTTCTACGGTTTTCTCTCACTGATAAAATATCTCATTTTCCCTCTCATTTCCCAAAAGCAGCATCATCGTCTGAATCTCGTTTGAATCTCCAAATCACCATTTTCTTACGTCGAAAGGAAACTTTCTTTGCACGCCAAAGGTTTTTTCTCAATCTCTTCCCTTTTTTTACATTTCATTTGAAAGCCGTCATTGTTTGGAAACAAAATTCTGTCAAATTGAGGAAATCTTTCACTGGTTTTGATTAAATTGATTAGTCCATCACTCTCACGACGTCAAAAGACGACAGTTTTATCTTGTTTGCGACGATAGAATCGACACACCACGACGGTTGTTAAATCCGACCTAGTGCAAACTGCATGACGGTTGTTAATAACCGTCATGGTGTGACAATTAATACGTCAGAAACAAGATAAAACCATCGTCTGGTGGGAGAAGAACTGTCATTTTTCTTGTATCCCATCTCAGTAAGACGACGGTTGTATTTTGTGTTTAACGTTGTAAATTTTAAACCACGTTGGTTCTTAGGCTGAATAACTGACGTGGTTTATAAACATTTACGTCATGAACGAGATAAAACTGTCATCTTATTTCCATACATGGTCTGAGAGACTGTTTAATAAGACGTCGCTGTTTTCGTGTTACCATCGTGGTATTGTATTTACGACAACGGTGTTGTTTTAAAACCGTCGTCCTAAATTAAATATCACGGCTATATTTTTTCGGACGTCGTTTCTTTATTATTACATCGTTCTTTTTTAATAATCGACGTTGTTTTCCTTGTAGATTAATTGAAAAAGGTTTCGAAATCTCAAAACAAGGAAGCTCAAGTGTCCGAGGCCAAATCAGTTTCAAAGGCTCAACTAATTGAAGCCAAATCAGTTTCAAAGGCTCAAAGGGATGAAGCCAAATCAATTTCAAAGGCTGAAATGGATGAAGGCAAATCAGTTCAAAGCAAATCCTCGAAGAGGATGAGATTTTCTTCTACTTCCGATAAAGACCCCAACACAGCCACATTTATTGAGTAGCCAAAATCCACCCGCGGTATCAACACAATGAGATGTGTTGTTAAGAGGAAAATTCAAAAGATTAAGCGTGTGGTTGAGTTTAATAAAAGTGGCAGACCACATAGCAAGGCTGCTATTGAGATGCATTCTTATATTGGTGTTTTGGCACGCACCAGAGTCCCTCTTGTGGACAAGAAATGGGCTCAATTGCCCAAGGACGTGAAGGAGCAAATTTGGGAAGCTGTTCAAATGGCCTATGTTATTGGGGATGGGGGCAAGAAGATGGTCCTGTTGTCTGCCGCCAAAAAATGGAAGGATTTCAAGTATAACGTAACTAGGCAGTATATCCTTCCATTCGCACATGACAAGGAGAAGTTAAAAGAACCCTCACAGAATTATAAGTTCATAGAGAAATCGCAATGGGATGCCTTTGTAGCTTCAAGGTTATCCCCAGATTTTGAGGCTGTGCATTCTGAGCAGAAAAAGAGGAGGGAGAAATTGGAGTACAACCATAGGTTGTCTAGAAAAGGGTATGTTGGTTTGGAGGACCAATTGGAAGAAACCATGCCCGGTGAAGAAATCAATGGAGCTCTTCTATGGAAGAAGGCAAGAGAAGATAAAACAGGAAACATCCCTGATCCAAAGGTTGCAGAGAAGGCAAAAATAATCGTAAGTCTCACTAACTCTGTTCTAAATTTGAAAAACAGAGTCTTTTATTTTGGTATAGACGTCGCACGTTTAAATAACCGACGGTATAAAATAAACACCACTACGGTTTTTATTTACCGCTGTTTCAAAATGAATAGAACGTCGGTTTTTGAGTCCTACGTATGTTTGTTCAATAGTCCGTCGTCTTACTTTAAATACTACGACGGTCTTCGATTTATGTTTTAATCTGTTTGATTTTGAATATAAGACAGTATTTAAATACCGACGTGTTAAATTAATACTACATCAATTATTTAAGAAAATCGTCGTTGTAAATGATATATTATGTCGGTTTATTTATTTGTTTAACACTCCGCTCAGTTTCTAACAATCTCTCTTTCTCTCTTTTAGGATGATTTGCAAAAGCAAGTCTCCAAAGGCACTTTGATTGTCTCCGGGAGCAACGATGTCCTGACTCTTGCTTTGGGAACCCCCGAGCATGGTGGGAGAGTCAGAGGAGTTGGTGCTGGCGTTTCCCCAACTCAGTTCTTCAATTTGCCGAAACAGCAGAGAGTGAAATTTGGTGACAAATTGAAGGAAAGTGTGATGGAGGCAGTCAGAGAAGAGACCTTGAGGATTGAGGCGAGGTCAAGGAAAACTATAATGGAAGCAGTCAGAGCAGAGAGGGAGGCTATGTTGGCACATTTCCGTCAACTAGTTCCTAATTTTGATCCCAGCATGCTCAAAACCCCAATTACTCCAATTACTTTACCCCCTCAAGATCAAATCCCAAAAAATCCAATGTCTGATAAGGCAATCTGCTATGGGGCCACTGGTATCAGACCCCTAGCTTTGGGATTAGAAGATCCAAAGCCTGATGCTGATACTGCTGGAAAACAGCAAGAGGACACGGTAAAATCTCTGATATTTTCGTTTTCTGCCTTTTTAATTTTAAATAGACATTGCTCTTTTAAATATCCAACGTTTACATTTCAAACAACGACGGTATATATTTACTGACGTTGGAAAACAATAATACGTCTGTTTCTTCCAAGAACCGTCGTGTTGAGTTAAATACCACGACGCTTTAACTTGTTTTGCAAATTATTGGACATTAAAAATAATGACTGTGTTTTTTGCCGCCATCTAATTCTTTTATAAACCGTCGCCTATTTCATGATAGCATTAACTACATTTTAATTAGACGACCTTTCTTTAGTGTAGCGACGTTATAAAGTTTACACAACGACAATTATGTATTTATTGACGTCTATAACCTTTCCTCCGTTAGTATTTACTAGAAACCGTCATTTATATTATATACCACGTCTGTTTTTTGGTTTTAGTTAGAGTCGTTTATTTTAGTTCACACACAAACTAACTTATATTTCTTTATTTATTTCTTTTAATAGGATCTCTCAAAGCTAGACATGCCACCTCCTCTGTTAGCCTTATGCAAACATTTCCAGACCAAGTTGTTGCCTAGTAACGAGGCTCTGACAATTCACATGCCCAAGGAAGTGTTTGGCTTTGAGCATGATACCTTCCTCTTCACTGAAGATATTTTGCAGTTTGGTTTCATGGTTGAGATTGGAACCACAATGATATCAGTATACATGAGGTAATTCTAGAAATCCCATTTTGTTTTACATTTCCCTTTCTTTTAAATTAAAATCTCATTTAATTGACTTTCATATATTTAGGTACCTATTTGACTATTTAAAAATGGCAAATATGGTAAACCTTATTGGCCTCTTGGACCCTGGGCTAGTCAGCTCTCAATCTAGATCTATATCTGACCGAACAAAAAACTTGTCAAGCTGCCTGAAAACAGCATATGGGAATCAATTTTTCTTGGTCCCTTATAATCCAGGGTTAGTACCCTTAACTATTTAAAGTATTTTCCTAAGCTTGTAATATATTTCTTTGTAGTACTATTTAACCTATATGGATCATTATGTGTAGGGGTCATTGGGTGATGGTAATTGTGAGACCAGCAACGGAGACTGCCTATTACATGAATTCACTGCCAAAACGCTCCGTTGACGACGACATGAAAAATATAGTGAATACGTAAGGTGATTTCTTCTGATCTAAGATTTTTTTTCCTTTAAAGCATTTGAATATACGACGGTTTTTTATAATACCGACATTATAATGACAATACAACGATGGTAAGTTATTACCGACATTTTAAATAATTTATTATGTCAGTATTGTCTTAAAAACGTTGTGTTAATTTAACTTCCACGTCGTTTGGGTTTTATTTAAGAACGTTTTAATTTTTTCTGTTCAATTTTTTGTTATACGACGTTTTCCTCTTATTGACGTTATATTGTTACACAACGACAGTAATTTTTTACTGCCGTTTGAAACAAAATACCACGTCATTTGTTTTAAAACTCTGTCATTTTGACTAATTTACTACGACGGTTACTATTTGTATTTAAATCTTTCTTTTTGTCATTAACACCCTTTGTTTTCTTGTAATAGGGCACACTATGCCAAAAAAGGGCTTTAGCAACGGATAAAATCCGTTGCCTATTACACATAAATACCGTGGTATTGGTGACTGTTGCCTATTCCTATGTAATAGGCAACGGATATTATCCGTGGCCTTTTTAGAGTTACAACATCGGATATTTGGTAAAATCCGATGCGTAAATTATTTCCGTGTGCCAAAAAAACGTTGACTTCTGTTGCGTAAACCTAAAACAGAATCAGTGATTTTAAAAGAGAGGAGGCTAAAGAGATATTACAGCATCAGTGATATCTCCTATGCTGATGCGTATTATCAATTACAACATCGTAAAAACAAATAATGTTGTTGCGAATTATGTTATACGTCATCGCTTTTTCTATTTTGTGGACGTGAAAAGCCTCCAATAACGCTGATTGTTATGTAAATACTGATGCTACTTCTAGTTTTAGGCATCAATAGTAATTTAAATAACATATATAAATAGTAATTTAAATATATTCATACTTGTCTATATATTTAAGCAAAATACTTGAAAGATCCATATTTATCACATCCAAATCACAATTTTTCCAACCTCACACCACAAATTTTCCGTACTTGTCTATAACGCAAAATACTAGCTAGAAACACATGAAAAATGGAGGAATGTTTAGTTCAATCAAAAAGCCATTGTAGGACATGAGTTGCCAATTCTTCTCGCACCTCATCCAATTCCATTTGGGTGTACGTGTCGTTTCGTCTAGCTCTATGTTATTACGAAGTGCTTTGAACAATGATATCTCCATCACACCTGTGTCAATATATAAACAAGCAAACACAGAATATATTTCAAAATAATAACGACCATATTGCATAAGCACAATAACAATAACTGAATTCCTATGAAGTTACATTCAAATGAGTTGACCTTTCTAAAAATTGGATTCAACTAAATTGGACTAGTACCAGAAAAGTCCATCTTAATGAAGAGGGTGAACTCGAACAGATTTATAATTCAAATCTAGGCCAACTGACAGATATTCTACTTGCATATATATACAATATTCTCCTATGAAGTTACATTCCCATGAAGGTTTCAACAAAATGAAATATTCTCCTTAATTAAAATACGTAATTATGTCATAAAATTCAGTGAGGGAAACTAATTACCATGATATATTCAACCCCTAGTTCAGGCTGGTCAAACTGCACAGAACACCTACTATGGTTGACGGTTAGTACAATCCCATTGTGGATCTCTCTTGCCCTAGGATGAAAAGCAATGACATGTTGTCCAACTGATAAAGGCCGAGCTAAGTCAGTCGGAAGTCCCTCCCTTGTACCAGCATTAAGTTCAGCATAATGTGTTCTAACAGATTCCCGGTACTGATTAAGCTTCTCTTTTTCTTCCTTCAAACACTGTTAAGAAAATCTTCGTGGTCTGCCAAGGGAGCTGCATCAACAAGTACCGACAACAAAATTTGCAGAGATTATCAATCTGAAAGGCAAGTCAAAACTGGCCAAACAAAAAGTTCCAGTCAAAGAAGCAGATCAGGGACATCTACCTCCTTATTACACCCCATTCAACATGAGTTAATCTTGGAACATGACCCAATCCAACATGATCCAAGTATTCCACAAACTCCCTTTTAGCAAACCATAGGTAATCAATTGCACTGTAAAACCATTCAAAAGCACACCATCTCAGCACTTGATACTGAGATAAGCACACCATCTCAGAAGAAATTCACTAGAAATTGAAATTTATGAGAATAATACAGGAGATGCAATCAAACCATAAAACTCCTGGACAGATTGGACTATTATGTTTCTGCCTAATTGGAACCATCAACAATTTTAGCAACAATCAAAGGTTCAAACAATCTATTTGAAACAGCTTTCCCATTAACAATATAAGCTATTACTGCTGAGTATTTTCTCAAGAGAACAATTTGGGATCACATTACCTATATAGCCATCAACAGTACCTATATACTCATCTTTCAGACCAAAAAATTAAAACATAATAATTAAAAAAGTTATAATGCAAAAGAGACAGGAAAACAGGGTAAATCAGGTTAGCTGCCAATCTCAATTGCATAATCACCACGGAAGGTTCCAGGGGCAGATTCTGCTGGGTTAGTGGCACCAATAATCTTTCGGCCAGTTAGGATAACATTCTTACCCTCCCAAATCATAGCAACAACGGGACCAGAAATAATATAATCAACCAATCCACTGAAAAAGGGCTTTGCAGAGAAGTCCTCATAGTGTTTCTCAGCAAAAGGACGATCCACATTGATGGACTTCAAACCTGAACAGATACCAGAAAAAAAAAAACTTATTGAGAAAGAGAAAATCGTAGATCTGTCACCTCCCGATACCTGCATTAAAAGAAAGCATGAGATCCAGAAACATTAATACATAAATAAAATGAAAAAGGTAGGAGATTGAAGAAAGATGAAAACAATTCAGAAACATTAACACCAAATCAGAAACACCAAAACACCGAAAGCTTAGAGATTTTCATACATTAGATTAAAGCCCAGAGAGGCAGTGAGATCCAAAAGACAATGAGCCAGCCGAAGAGAGAAAAACACAGTAAGATTAGAGAAATTACTCAATAATTGAAACCCTAACTGAAATTTCCCAAAACATTGAAACCCTGACTTAAATAATCTTACACGACGACGCCGATGAGAAAGAGGATGCCGCAAAAGAGGATGCCAACGCCGAAGGTTAAAACCCTAACGAAGGGACTTCCATGGCTCTCTCTGGACGAGGAGGAGGATGTCTATGGCTCTCCCTTTCTTCTAAGGCCTTAGGTTATTTTTGCTGTGGCCAAACTTCGAGTGTCTAGATGGAGGAGATCCAAAAAAATTGTGAGTTTTATTTTTTTTCAGGAGGTAGAAGCTGAAAAATGTCGAGCGAGTTTGGGAGGGATTGAAAAAAATGCGAGGGAGAGGAGCCAAGGTTGCGAGGCAGTCTGAAAAAAAGAGAGGGAGCGTGAAATTTTTTTGCTGGAGCGTTGACTATACTTTCAGCATCAGTGCTTCCCAAAAAACAAAGGCCCCCACTTTACAAAAAAAAAACAGAAACACTTTAGGCATCAGTCATTTGAACAGACGATGCTAAATTGACATCAAGGCATCGCTAATGAAAACAAAATATTTGTGCTGAAGTCTTTTTACCTTTTAGCATCTTAATTTATAAAAGCGATGCCAAATTTGCTTAAAGCATCGATTTTCAATTTTCTGATGCCAATGTAGTGTTGCTAAAGCCAAATTTTGGCATAGTGGCAATTAAAATGTTTAACATTCATATAAACAAAAATTCACCACGTAAACAGCCCATTTGGAAAAATCTACACGGCACTCCTGAACAACCAACAAGTGTAGAGTATGGCTATTACGTGATGCGATTCATGAGAGATATAATTCATGATCCAGACCTAAGTTTAGTTCCCAAAAACTGACGTCTGATTCTAATTTATACGTCTCATATGTGTACACAATGGTCGTCATGCTGTAACTGGAAATATAACATTGACGGCAATTCTTAAAAACGACATGTAACAGTCATAAACACGACGGTTTATAATTAATTCATCTTGTACAGATGAATTTTGTACCGATATACTACGTCTGTTAGTACAACCATATCAACGTCTTAATAATATACAAAGGCGGTTATTATAAAAAATTTGACGCCGTATAGATAAACAACGTCGGTGATCTAAAATAAGATGACGTGGTAATACAATAACCCACGTCGGTTCTCCATACAATAAACCACGTCGATTCTCCAAACAATTGACGTCGTTTTCTATTCGTTTCGACGTCTAAAAAATATATGATGTCTGTTTGTGATGTTTAACGTCATTTTAAAAGGATACAACGTCGGCTAGGTCATTTGGCATTTAATTTTAAATGACTTTAATATTTTATTTAATTCCATCTTAAATTCAAAACTAATTCCAAAAATTAAACTGACAACTACCAAGCACTCATTGAAATATTGTCTCTCCCCTAAAGCTTTAAAAAAATATAATTTTACAAATATTTTTTTATTGTATTTAATTACTAATATTCATAATATATTCAAAACAAAATCCGAAAAATATACCGACAAATTCTATGCACTCATTGAGACAATATCTTGCCCGTTAAGGCCTAAAAAATGTAATTTTAGTTTTCAAAGTTCAAATGATAACAAAATTCAAACAAATTTAGAGACAAAGCACAGTACTCCTTATACTTTACATAACATAATCCTAAAGTTTATGTGATCCATTGGTGCCCATAAATTCAAAATGATGAAATCCATATTTTAGCCTACTATTATAGAAGGCATTGTTGTAAGGAGTCCGTAGCAATTTTCGGTTCATTTTTCTCATACTTGTGTATTTTTTTAAAATTATTGTAAAATGTTGGGTTTAGGGTTTATTGAAACGACGCCGGTTTTCTCCCGCTGTTTTTGGTCAACTACGTAAACCCAGACTAATTGAATCGGGTTTACGACGTCGGTTATTAAGTGGCGACGTATGTTATGTTTACAACGTCGGTCTTGTGTGGAAACTGCCGTCGTAAGTACATATTAGATGTCCATATATAAGTATTTACCGTCGTCGTTATAAAACGCGGTAATTAAAAATTTTTGACCACGGCCTAAAATTTTCAGAATTTCCCTTTAACCCTAAAATAGTTCATTCTCTCTCTTCAACATAAATTTGTCTTAAAGTTTTCGCTCTCTCTCAAAGCATTGGGTATATTCTCTCAGCTCTCTCACAAGCTTTTGTTATATTCTCTCAGCTCTCTCTCAAAGCATTGGGTATATTCTCCAAGCTCTCTCTCAAGCAGTTGTTATATTCTCTCAACTCTCTCTCAATATCCATGTAAGTACAACCCTAGTCCCTTTAACCCTAATCTCTTCTTAAATCCATAAATGTTTTCGTTGGTAGCTATGGGTTCTTAATTGGTAGCTATATTAGGATTCTTTTATGTTTTGGTGTTTGCATTCTTGTAATAATTACTCTCCGTTTGGGTTCTTTTATGTTTGTTTGGCCATGGGTTCTTGGAAAAGGAATGGGGATGGGATATTTAAGCTGTTTTTTTTTTAAACCACGACGACGAATGATGGATCAAACCGTCGTCTAAATGTTTATTATACGTCGGTTGTTCATTTACTCCCGTCGTCTGAGTTTTAATCCGCAACTGGTAGCCTAAAGATGACTGTTTCTCCATTAAACATCGTCTTTCGGCTACCAGAACCTCGTACAAATTTCTGGGTTTGTTAATGACGACAGTAACTATAGATGCAGTCATCTGAATTTATATTAAACGACGATTATGTTGTAAAAACCGTCGTCTTGTTCATGTTTTACATTTTATTTTCAATTTGTTCTCTGCTATTTGAATGAGGTAGTGTTTCATTGCTGGTCTTTCCACTTTAATATATATATATATATATATATATATATATATATACATATATGATTTTATAGAGTGTGAGATGGATAAGTCATGGATGCATGCGGATAGAAGATCGAAGACATATGAGTTAGGGGTGGAAGGATTTTTTAATTTTGCTGTAGAAAATCTTGGAAATACAACTCATATTCGTTGTCCATGTGTTAAATGTGGGAATATTCGATTGTTTGGGGTTGGAATTATAAGGGAACACTTATACTTTAATGGAATTGACCAAAGCTATAAGATTTTGACATGGCACAGAGAACCTTGGGAATGGCCTACCAATGCTAGTAGAAATGTGGAAGAAGATGAGCAAAATAGGTTCAGTTATGTTTCTGAAGAGTTAGGGATGGATGATAATGATTTTGCCAATATTGGATCTGATCCTTATGAGTTTGCCAATGTGATTGGGGATGGCGATGAACCCTTGTACCCTGGTTATAGTAAGTACATGAAGTTTTCGGCTTTGGTGAAGTTATAATTTGAAAGCAAAACATGGGATGAGTGATGTTTGTTTTACAGAATTATTGATACTTCAAGGAGAATTGCTTCCAAAAGGAAATACACTATCTTCCTCTATGTACGAGGCAAAAAAGACTTTGTCTGCTTTAGGGATGCGTTATGAGAAAATCTACACATGTCCCAATGACTGCATTTTGTATCAGAAGGAGTATGAGGAAGCTACTAATTGTCTTACTTGTGGTATCTCAAGGTGGAAGGAAACCAAGGATGGGTTCTTGAAAGAGGGTGTGGCAGCGAAGGTGGTGTGGTATTTTCCTCCAATTCCAAGGTTTAAAAGGATGTTTCAATCACATAAGACAACTAAGAGTTTGACTTGGCATGCTGCAAGAAAATCAGTTGACGGTCATATGTCTCATCCAGTGGATTCCCCGTCTTGGAAACTTGTTGATGATAAATGGCCCGACTTTGGTAATGAGCCAAGAAACTTGAGATTGGCTCTCTCATCTGATGGATTCAATCCCCACAGTTCTGTAAGTAGCAGATACAGTTGTTGTCCAGTTATCTTAGTTACATATAATCTCCCACCATGGCTATGCATGAAGCGGAAGTTCATGATGTTGACCTTATTGATTTCCGGTCCTAAACAGCCCAAAAATGATATAGACGTCTACTTAGAGCCTTTGATTGATGATTTAAAATCTTTGTGGGATGGGATTAGAGGAGTGTATGATACCCACATAGGAGAATACTTTACACTCAGAGGTGTATTACTGTGGACAATTAATGATTTTCCTACCTATGGAAACTTATCTGGTTGTGTCGTTAAAGGATATAAAGCTTGTCCAATATGCGGCAATGATACACCTAATCACAGGTTGAAAAATGGCCACAAAATTTGTTACATTGGGCATAGAAAATGGTTACCAATCAATCATCCATATAGGAGGCAACGTGCAGCTTTTAATGGGAAACCTGAATATGGCATTAATCCCGAACCACTAGTCGGAGAAGAAGTGCTGCATATGGTTGAAGATATTAATTACATATGGGGCTCGAAAAATGGGGGAAGTGTTGGTGAGAATGATGGTGACAGAGTTTGTTGGAAGAAGAAATCAAAATTCTTTGATCTCGAGTATTGGAAATACCTCCCTGTGAGGCATGCCCTAGATGTTATGCACATTGAGAAGAATGTTTGCGATAGTATCATTGGTACATTGCTAGAGATCCCTGGAAAAAATAAAGAAGGGATTGCTGCTCAGTTAGACTTATTGAACATGGGGGTCAAAACTGATTTGCAACCCAAGTATGGAGAGAGACGTACTCGCTTGCCTCCAGGGCCTTGGAATTTGTCAAGAGCAGAGAAGAGAGCGGTTAGCAATTCTTTCTATGGTGTGAGGGTCCCTGAAGGTTATTCTTCAAATATAAAAAATCTTGTATCTTTAAAAAATTCAAGACTTCTTGGCCTTAAATGTCATGATTGTCATACCTTGATGCAACAATTGCTCCATGTGGCAATTCGTTCTGTTTTCGAGAAGCTTGCAAGGTATGCAATAACTCGATTGTGCTTCTTCTTCAATGCTATATGTGCAAAGACGGTAGATGTTTCCAAGCTAGATAAGTTGGAAGAAGATGTAGTAGTTACTTTGTGTTTGCTTGAGAAGTACTTTCCCCCTTCATTTTTTGATATCATAGTTCATCTAGTAGTACATCTTTTCGATGGATGTATCCGTTTGAAAGATATATGAAAGTGCTAAAGGGGAATGTTCAGAATCGTACTCGTCCTGAAGGTTGCATTACTGAGTGGTATATAGCTGAAGAACATGTAGAGTTTCGTACTGAGCATTTATCTGATGTTACTACAGTTGGAGTGCCTTCAAGCCAGAAGATGGGAGTTTCAAACCATTATCAGGTTGCACAATGAGCTTAGTTGATCTGGACTTGTTGAACCAGGCACATCTATATGTCTTGGAGAATACGGAGGAAGTCCTACCTTATATCGAGTACGTATGAGTTTAATTTTTCATATGTAGCCATTTTAAATATTATTTCTCCTTATGTTTTTCTTATATACAAGGGAGCGTAATGCATGATTTTTTCGTGTCAATTGTAGGGAACATATGATCCACATCAAGACCGCTTATCCAAAATTTAGAAAGAGAACAAAGTGGCTACAAGATAAGCACAATAGCACTTTCATTCAATGGCTACGCTTTAAGGTATATATGTTATTGAATGACATATTGAACTTTTAATTTTCTTTCTTTCTATATGTTAGATTGAATTAAGATATATGTTTAATTTGCAGGTTCAAAGTGAACTTAATGGGGAAGACAATAATGGCGTATCAGAAAATTTGAGGTGGTTAGCAGCTGGTCCAAGCATGGCAGTGCCATCCTATAGGAGCTATCTTATTAATGGTGTCAAATTTAACACCAAGGCACAAGATGATGTGCGAACTGTCCAAAATAGTGGAGTTAAATTACTTGGACATACTATGCAAGTTGCTAGTGCCAAGGATAACAACCCTATTGTCTCCAATATGGGTTTTTATGGGGTTATTCAAGAAATTTGGGACCTTGACTACCAAAAGTTTAGAATCCCAGTCTTAAGGTGTGATTGGATTATTAACACTTCGGGCCTTGTAGTGGACGAACTTGGATTTACCCTTGAAGATCTGAGTAAAATTGGACATAGGAATGACCAATTTCTTATGGCTTCTCAAGTCAAACAAGTATTTTATGTTGATGACCCAATACATCGTGGTTGGTCAGTAGTGTTATCAATGCCTAATAGAGAATATAATGATGTTATTAGTGATGATGTGCTAGGTGATATTAGAATTGAGTGTGAGCCATTTACTAGAGGGATACCCAATGTTGACACATTTGATGACCTAGTGGGTGAGTTTGGGAGTGAGAATATTAGAGATGGGTGTGAAGATATATGTATTGATTAATTGTTGTAATGTATGACATTAATTAATAGCTCTGTATATCATTTTAATTCCAATCACATTTTCATTCTGCAGGCTTTGGGCACGACAAATCAAAAATTAAAAATAATGGGTTAAAGTTGAAAATACAACGGTCAAAAATCGCAAAAAGAGACGTCCAAAAAATAACCAACGGCGGGTTTTCAAAAACGACGTGGAATGCCAATGCAAAAATGAAATAAAAACACGTCGGTTAATTCAAATTAATTTAAACACGGTTAATAAATATTAACAACAACGATGGTAAAGAAAATAATCAATGACGTACAATAAAGAATAACACGACGGAAGAGAGCTCAAACCGACGAATTTAAGAATACCATCGATTGATGATTACCGTCGTAAAAACAATGTTGCACGTCAGTTATAATTAAACAATTGACGTCTCGGAGAATACACGTCAAAAAAGGTTATAAAAGAGACTTAACAAAGACTAGCCACGTCATGGAATAAACAAATCACCGACGTAGTAAGATACATAAAAAGGTCGAATAATTGGATTCTTGGGACATAGTAAAGCCCAAACCACGACCTTCATTTTAAAATAACCGATGTCAAATCCATAATTCAAGGCGTTTCCTTACTTCTTAACGACGGTTAGGCTAAAAGCGATTACGTCTCAGAGATTACACACGTCTAAGTGGCTCACAAAAGAGACTTTTAAAATGCCAACCACGTCAAAGCGTATACAAACTGACGTTGTAAATAATTAACCACGTCTCACAATGTGACTCCTAGGCCATAGTAAATGGATTAAACATGACAGATATTTTAATTAACCGACGTGCAATATTAAATCCATGTCGTTTATTTCTCTGTTCAAGCCGTCAAAATCATTTTCAACGTCTGTGGTGACCTAAAGGGTCGTGGTTATTTGTTTGTTGCGTCCTTCCAAATAAATATGTGCCATGTTAAAGCTTTCAAACGTCACTTTTTTTGACAAAAGTGACGTCTAATTGATCATGTTATATGTTTTAGACGTCAGTTTTTTTTATTTAGTGAACGTAGTATATATTAACCATGACGGTTTCTACGTTTTACAGGTCGGTTTTATTTCTATTAGAGACATTGATAATCATTTTTACGTCGGGTTTGTAGTGGTTCTCGACATTTAACATTATTTAAACGTCTGTGTTTTACTAAAACTGTCATCTAATATAGTCGAAGTTGTCTTTTTAAGCTATTTATGTATGATTTAGACGTCGGTTTTAGTTTTTTTTTTTTACATGTAATATGTTAACGACGTCGATTATTTCCCGTCGTTATTTTATGTATTAAAAGATGGCGGTCGATTTCACGTCGGTTTTAAAACATGCTACACGACAGTGGATTCCCGTCGTCTATTTCAATTTATGTAGTAGTGGATGATGTGCTAGGTGATATTAGAATTGAGTGTGAGCCATTTACTAGAGGGATACCAAATGTTGACACATTTGATGACCTAGTGGGTGAGTTTGGGAGTGAGAATATTAGAGATGGCTGTGAAGATATATGGATTGATCGATTGTTGTAATGTATGACATTAGTTAAGCAATTAATTGTATGACATTAATTAATAGCTCTGTATATCATTTTAATTCCGATCACATTGTCATTCTGCAGGCTTTGGGCATGACAAAGCAAAAATTAAAAATAATGGGTTCAAGCTGAAAATACGACGGTCAAGTTACAAAATTCGCAAAAAGAGACGTCTAAAAAATAACCAACGTCCGGTTTTCACAAACGACATGGAATGCCAACGCAAAAATGAAATAAAAACCGCCATTTGAAAAAGAAAACACGTCGGTTAATTAAAATTAATTTAAACACGGTTAATAAATATTAACAACAACGATGGTAAAGAAAATAATCCACGACGTACAATAAAGAATAACAAGATGGAAGAGAGCTCAAACCGACGAATTTAAGGATACCATCGATTGATGATTACCGTCGTAAAAACAATGTTGCACGTCAGTTATAATAAAACAATTGACGTCTCGGAGAATACACATGTCAAAGAAGGTTATAAAAGAGACTTAACAAAGACTAGCCACGTCATGGAATAAACAAATCACCGACGTAGTAAGTTATATAACAACGTCGAAGAATTGGATTCTTGGGACATAGTAAAGTTCTAACCACGACCTTCATTTTACAATAACTGATGTCAAATTCATAATTCAAGGCGTTTTTCCGTACTTTTTAACGACGGTTAGGCTAAAAGCAATGACGTCTCAGATATTACACACGTCTAAGTGGCTCACAAAAGAGACTTTTAAAATGTCAACCATGTCAAAGCCTATAAAAACCGACGTTGTAAATAATTAACCACGTCCCAAAATGTGACTCCTAGGACATTGTAAATGGATTAAACATGACAGATATTTTAATTAACCGACGTGCAATATTAAATCCACGTCGTTTATTTCTCTGTTCAAGCCATCAAAATCATTTTCAACGTCTGTGGTGACCTAAAGGGTCGTGGTTATTTGTTTGTTATGTCAGTCCAAGTAAATATGTGCCATGTTAAAGTTTTCAAACGTCACTTTTTTTGACAAAAGTGACCTCTAATTTACCATGTTATATGTTTTAGACGTCAGTTTTTTTATTTAGTGAACGTAGTATATATTAACCACGACGGTTTCTACGTTTTACACATCAGTTTTATTTTAATTAGAGACGTTGATAATCATTTTTACGTCGGGTTTGTAGTTGTTCTTGACATTTAACATTATTTAAACGTCTGTGTTTTACTAAAACCGTCGTCTAATATAGTTGAAGTTGTCTTTTTAAGCTATTTATGTATGCATTAGACGTCGGTTTTAGTGTTTTTTGTGACGTGTAATATATTAACGTCGTCGGTTATTTTCCATCGTTATTTTATGTATTAAAAGTTGGCGGTCGATTTCACGTCGGTTTTAAAACATGCTACACGACGGTGGATTCCTGTCATCTATTTCAATTTTTGTAGTAGTGCATTTGCTCGACAGTTCAGTATGTGTGCTTCATTTGATCGGCATAATCAAAATCCTATCAAAGTCTCCCTTTTGCCTACCATCTTTCTTATATGTTTGGGTGCTTCAAGATTGAGTTGCATTGGAACGCACGAGACCAGTGAACAAAATGTGTGAACATGGGTATTTAGGTTACGTCTCAACTTCTTGTTTGTGAATTTCATTGGTTAGGTTTTCGTAATTGTAATGATTGTGTTAAACCTGATAAAAAGAAAATATTTCATCAATTGCATGTAAGTGATTAATCAAAAGAAAACTCCTTGCAGATGCATGCAGGAATGAATATTGAAATTTCAATTTTTTTTCAAATGAAATTAGAAGACATTCCGTGTTTTGAATGATTCACTTCATTTGGATTTTGTGGGTTTAGCAAACTGAGTTTCACCTTAAATTCACTTATTAATTCCAAATTAATCTTGGGTTCCCAATGAAAGATTTTGGGCCTATGTGTCTTATGCTTCTATTTATGTTTTTACATATTTAATGGAAAAAAAATAACATTGAGCACTTGATGTATTAAAATATGATATGACATTGAAATTTTCTGAGAAAAAAAAAAAAAGACATTGAAATTTCAAATACACCCAAGTCCACAGCCTTGTCGGTGTTTGAGATTGTTGAGCAGCTGAAAGCTATGGTGATCTTCTTTCGTCTCAAACGCCTCCATCCACCAATATCTAACTGGGGTTGAGACTTTATTTTAGGGGTAATACTCCCACTACCACATTTTACAGTTTGCGCGACAAAGACTAATTGGTCGCGCAAAGCTCAAAACAGTCGCACAAATAACAGCGCGACAGAGATAGCGTTGCCCAAAATCCGTCGCGCAATGATCGTAAAGAAAGACTTTGCGCGACAGATGCTCTCCTCTTCCGTCGTGCAACATCCTTCGTTGCACCAACAGTTCAGGGACGGCTGCTGTTTCGTCGCACAAACAATTTGCGCGACCAAAAAACATTCGTCGCAAGAACATAGTGCGACGATTTAACTTCGTTGCACAAACAGTTCAGCGACGGTACATGTTTCGTCACGCAAACAATTTGCACGACGAAGAAATAGGCGTCGCAAAAACAAAAGGCGACAATTTAACATCGTTGCACAAACAGTTCAGGGACGGTACATAGTCCGTCGCGCAAATTATTTGCGCGACGAAATAGTAGGTGTCACGACAACAAAGCGCGACGAAATTGTACTCGTCGCATTTCCTTTACGGGA
Organism: Prunus campanulata; assembly: GCA_034190965.1. NCBI lineage: Eukaryota > Viridiplantae > Streptophyta > Magnoliopsida > Rosales > Rosaceae > Prunus > Prunus campanulata. The sequence goes on from CM067215.1 coordinate 11,721,050, forward strand.
TGAAACATTTGGTCGCGCAAACATAAAATATATTGTTTTCAAATTTAGTTTTACCGGTTTTATATTTTGTTTTAAATGATTTTGCGTGATGACTTTTATTTTCATAGCGCAAAAATAGTAATTAATTTTTTTTTTTTTTTCTGGAAAATATTTTTGGTTTTTAAATTTTTATAATAAATGAAATTACAATAAAAAAATGTAATGAAGAGAAAATTTTTGTTATAACATAATATAAATGTATAGTACAAGAGAAATGTTTAAAATGTAATTAAGAAAGTAAAAAACTAATTAAACATTGTTTGAAAATCTACTTGGTCGTCTGGCAAATGCGGCTCGAAGGTTTAGACATTGTGGACAGGGGCAGAGGTTTGGTGGCCATGCTCGGGTTGGATAGGCTCAGAGGTGAACGGGGGAACAAAAGACGGTACGGGAATGCCGGACTGGGCGAGGGACTATAGAAACTGATCCATCTGGGACATCCGGGCTTCAAGCTGGTCCATATGGGCCACGCGGGCTTCAAACTGGTCCACCTGGGCCACCCGGGCTTGAAGCTGGTCCATCTGGGACATCCGGGCTTCAAGCTGGGCAATCATTGCTGTCATAGCACTGTTTGACTAGGACGATGAACGGGGTCTAGGTTCCCCATCCCTCGATAGTATGTCCCTGGCTGCCTCCCAAGAGTCTGATCCAAGGCTTCCGTCAAGATCTGAAACCCCGCATCTTGTGGAGGAGCCACGGACTCAAGTGGCGTATCGGGAGGAAGCTGGGAGGCGGACTCCTGAAGAACCAACTGACTCTTCTCAATCATGGTCGTCTATTTAACATAACATAAAATATTAATTAAAACATTCATATAATAATCATGAAACTTGAACGCATAAGATAATAATTAAAATTAAAGACTACTTACATGAAGGGACTCCGCCAACTCATTCCCAGGTCGAACATAAACGTTGCCAAAGCCGTCAATCTCTGGGAATTTGGACCCCCCCTAAATTGAACAAGAGAAAAAAAAAATGTTAGTACGAAAAAAACAAATTATAATTAATGACATATTAAAAATTAAATAAAAACGACTTTATTATTACCTGCCGCCGCGCCTCCATCCTATAGGAGAAGGGCCTGGAACCTGAATGGTGGAGAAGAGTCTTCTTCTGCCTATTGCCCTCATTTGCTTTGGCCATCTTCTGTTATACAAAAAATTAAACGTATTAGTTGAAATTTAAATGAAATATAAAATATTAAAAAACATTAGTAAGAAACGTGTAATAATTTTGAACTTAGTATAAAAAAATACCACATAATCGGCCCCCTAAAAATGACCACAGAGCCACTTCCAACTATCCTCCCGCCCCTCAAGCTCCTTCGGGCAACCCTCCTGAAGAGCGACCTGCAGATCATCATATGCCTGAAAATGGTGGTGCAGGTCGCTCTTCCACTGCTTGTACCTCTCAGCAAAAAGTCTGTTGATGTACGCCAACAAATCGTCATCAAGGTTCTCTAAATTGTAGTTCATCTACAATAAATTAATTACATACACTAGGTATTATAAATATTTAAAATTTGAAGGGAAAACAATTAAAAGGTAGGACACATACAGACAGCTGTCCACGCACCTCCATCTGCACCTTGTCAGGCATGGCCTTCCAAGACTTCCATTTCATTGGACAATAGGTCCGAATGACTGAACCAACATCATGGGCCAATGAGCTATGTTGGTCCGCCGTAGGTGCAGCCCGATGATGCTCGTCGTATCTGATGTTGATACGAGTGTTGGTCACCCGAGTGAGCTTCGCCGTATTCAACTGGCGACAAGGTCCCCGGGTGTTCTTCTTGGCTGCAAAGAAATATAAAATTAACGTTAATTAACAAATCGTACAAAAATCAGGGTACGAAAAATCTGTAGTTGAAGGAAATCTTTACCTGGTTGAGAATCCGACGCACCAACAGCGGAGGTCGAAGTGGTGTCGGTCATGTTGGGAGGGCGATGACGCCGCCTGGCGCTAACAGGTTGCGCCACTGATGACTCTGATGACACCGGTGCATGGGAGACGTTGGGAAAAGGTGGCATGTTGTGCAACTGTGCTGGAGCAGTGACAGCTGACGTCATAGTCGGGGGAGGCAAACTATGTGGACTCGTCACCATCTTACGACGTCTGATAAGGTCTGACATCTGCACAACTGATAAGGTCTTAAAATTAAAACATGCTTGCCAAAAATGTTTTTTTATTTTTTTTTAAAAAAAAACCTGAACAACTAATCAACAACAAACTCAATATTTATAAAAAAAAAAAAACAGAAACATGTATTCTTATTAAAAACAAAACAACAGATGCACATTGTTGAAAGCAAACAAAACAGAAACATATATATATAAAAAAAAACATAAACATGTATTCTTTATAAAAAAAAAACATGTATACGCATATTCCAGAAAAATCAAATTGCTCCCCAAATTATTAAAGAGTCGGTATGTGATTAAAAAATATAGTTGAATAGATAAACCTCCTAATGAAAATCATAAAACAGAAGTAAACTATAGCATGGTTTATTAAACAAGCTACCAAAGTTGTTGGCATATACACAGTGTAGAGATACGAGCACAATACACGGACCACAAAAATCAAATATTCATCTCAACAAAGCAAAATTACCAAATTGGTTAGTTGCACATATTTTAAAGCCCCCGAAAAGTAATCAAAATACAGAAAACAGAAAATTGTGCTCCAATCAAATCTGAAATCTAACAGCAATACACGTACAAAATCACAAATCCAACACTATTTCAACACCTCCAATCAAATCTGAAATCAAAAATACAAATCCAATACAAAAAGGAAATTGTAACATAGGCTTCCTAACCAACCACCAGACTAAGCAATTTAAACACTTACAAAATAAATATAGAAATTGAAACAGTAAAACATATATATTAATCCACAAATTTCAGAAGAAAAAAAAAATCACAATTGAAATTATTAATCGGGGCTAGAGTTGGGAATTTTACCGAGTGGGTTTCGAGGGAGACTGGAGAGCACGCAAGTCCGACGGTGTGGCAAGCTAGAGAGAGAGAGAGAGAGAGAGAGAGAGAAGGGCCGTAGTTTGACGAAAGGAGCGAGGCACTGAGAGGGGATAGAGGAGAGAGGGACTGAGAGGGATGAGTGGGGATGGAGGAGAGAGGGACAGAGAGGGGATGAAGGAGAGAGAGAGCGGTTGAGAGGTTTAGGGTTCGAAGGAGAGAGAGACGATGAAGTCAAACAAAACTGCACGTTTTTTTCATAAAATGTTTGCGGACTTGCGTGACGAAGAATAAATGTGTCGCGCAAAGTTAAAAAAATCAACTTTGCACGACGGAGAAACTAACAGCATCGCTCAAAGACTTTTTAATACGCGGGATATTTACCGCCGAAATTTTGACGACTTGCACGACGAAAAATATTATCCACGTCGCGCAAAAACCCTAAAAACCCTAAACCCTGGATAATTGTAACATTGTGCGAGGGACATATTTTATTGCGTCATAAGATGGTTGATTGCGCGACGGAATAGTCTTCCGTTCGTCGCGCATGTAGTGTTTACAGTTATAAAAATTTAACAATATAAAAGCATGGAAATGTTAGTGAATATCAATTCAATGGGGCTACGCATTGTACGACACTAGTTTCACCGATCCAACCGTAAAACTTGTTTGTTTATACTTAGAGATCGTACACACCAAAAATTGAAAAAAAAATTACATCATAGATGCTGTAACGGGACCAAAATTTTCGACGATTTAACGGTTATTTGAACTCCGATTTTGATGATATTTTACGGGTGCACTCATTTACCGTATATGAATACAATGACTGAATTTGATCTTCATTTAAAAATATTTATAGTAGTGGATACCACAAAATCTTATGTTATATTTAACAAAAGTATACAAAAACTATTCATTGTTGTGAATATATTGTTTTGATGACATACGCATTCTACGAAACTATTTGCAACGATCCAACCGTCAAACTTGTTTCTTTATACATAGAGATCGTAGATGCAAAAAATTGGAAAAAATATACAATCATAGATGATGTAACGGGACCACAATTTTCGATGGTTATAAATGAAAAATCGATTTAACGGGTAGTTTAACTACGATGTTGAAGATTTTTTACGGGTGCACTCCTTTACCGTATATGAATACAATGACTGAATTTGATCTTCATTTAAAAATATTTACACTAACGGATACTTCGTTTAATTCCTTAACTATTAAGCATACAAAATAAATAAACAAAAATACGTTGGTTTGTGCGACGATATAGAGAATGTTCACCTCTGAAAACTTTGCGCAACGATACAAAGATAACTTTTTCGTCGCTAAAAGTCATACAAATATTGTAATAAATTAATTTGGAAAATTTATTTTGGAACAACTTTGCGCGACGACAAACGTGAGATTTGTGCGTCGCGCAAAGTCGTTTGGTTTTAATGTTTAAACGAATTTGCGCGACGGCGGTATTTTGTTCGTCGCGCAAGGTGTACGACAGATGATTCATAATCTCCAATTTTGTAATATAATGGAAATAATTGTAACAAAATACAATTTCAAATGTAATTGATTGAAATCTACATTCTTGCAAGCGACGTGATGTCTTTCACAGGTTTAAGTTGTGTTTTAAAGTTGCAAATGAAGTAAACTACAGATTTCCCTTAACTTTGAAACACATCACAACGCTTTTGATCTTCAAGTCTTCAACCATGACTTATCTTCGTAGGGAAGTTGATAACCCTACAGAAAGATTCTCCTCTACCACTTCCATAATTAAAAAGGTATGAATGATGAGCTTAACTAAAATCATTGAAAAGCTTATGATTGACATGGCAAAATTCAAATTAAGGCATAGGAATAAATGGAAATTATAATTGCAGATTTTATAGGGAGAATTTCTTGCGAGACAAATATGGTCGTCGCGCAAAATATGTATACGCGACAAAGGAGTTTATTCGTCGCGCAAGGGTCACTCTATTTTTCAAATTTTTTTTGCATATTTGTTACCCTACGCGACGAAGATTTCCGTCCCGCAAAGTGCCTTGCGCGACACCATACAAATTTTCATCGGGCAAATGTGACGACCGGTCGTTTTTTTACAGATTCATTCGCTACGGAGTGGTTTTTTGCAGATTCTTCAGCGACCAGTCGATTAATTGCAACGACCGGTCGTTTTTTTACAGATTCTTAAGCGACCGGTTGGTTAATGGCAACGACCGGTGGAGTAGCTACAGAAAAAATTCTTGCAAGCCGAATATGGTCGTCGCGCAAAATATGTATACGCGACAAAGGTGTTTATTCGTCGTGCAAGGGTGACTTATATTTTTTCAAAAGTTTTTTGCATATTTGTAACCGTCCGCGACGAAGATTTACATCCCCCAAATTGCCCTTCTGTGACGCCATCACGTTTTCCGTCACGCAAATTGGACGACCGGTCGGTGAATAGTGACGACCGGTCCTCTTTTTACAGATTCATTCGCTACCGGGCGGTTTTTTGCAGTTCCGACCTCTGTTCCATTTTTAATCTATAACTGACCAACCGTATGTCCAAATTTAAAGTTCTTTATATCGTTGGATTCAGCACAGAAAAACAAAGAACACAACGCGGACCAAAAGTCAAAAACAGTTACGAAAATAAAAATAATTCAATAAAGAAAACACCCAACGTTTCAAACACACACACACATATATCAAGTTCTTTGCCTTCTTCAGAATATTGACGAAAAAAATATATCCCAAAGAATACACAATTTAATAGGCAAGTCTCAGTAAATATAGCTCAATTTATTTAACAATGTTGCATTTCTCCTCATATATTTAAGGTTTGGATATAACAACTACAAATATTCAAACAATATGTTCGTCGCCAAAATCTTTACACTAACATTAAGAAATTACAAATAATTTCATTTACTATATTTTACATGGCAAGTCGCAAATAAATTACATTATTCATCATCTGAACTATAACAATCTTCGTTATCATCGCTATGATCACTTTCGGTCTCCCAATCATCCTCCTCCTCCTCCTCCTCCATAAGTACATCATCATCGTTGTTTGGGCCCACGATTGGATCGTATCGCGGAAGATAACTGAGGTCAATTGTAATTGACTGAATCGGTATTTCTCTTGAAGACACTCCTTCAAGCTGAAAAGGTTCTTGTACGACAATTGTATCTAGAAGTGTTTGTGCGTCATGTTCCATGGAAGATTCGAAACGTTGGTCAGCGACGTCGACTTCGTTGTCAGATGGGTCTAGTTCTGGTATAGCACACACATTCCTCTAATCCATCTGCTGAACAACTTTCCACCCGCTCCTTGCTTTAGGGTCATCTAGATAGACAATCTGTTTTTCCATGTTTGCCAAAATGTAAGGGTCTTCATCATACCAAGTTCTGTTCATGTTCACAAATAGTAACCCGTGATTGATTTTAACACTTCCCTGCCTATTTGGGTTCGTATCAAACCATCGACACTTAAACATGATCACTTGGTATCGGTCTTTGTAAAGCAATTGCATGACAGTTGTGAGTTTGCCATAGAAATCAATGTCTGCGACCAGTCGGTTATGTGACCGTGCAAAGTGAATAAAGTCCTCGATTCCATCCAAGTATTCGTCTGCGCACCTGTTAGGGTTCTGTATCCACCTTCTGCTCATAATTCCTGGAACCATAATCACAATACAACAATCATGTTGTATTCTTACAAAATCATAATGTCACCTTATGCCTCCGGTAAGGGCTCTATCCCATTCGGAAATGCATAGTCATGTCACGTAATTTACAGCTACATGAGATTAGATTTCGACGTGGATGAATTTCGGCAGCATCTCGGTACAGTTCTTGAGGTGTACCGTAGATATAAAATACCTACGTACCACCCGAAGAACGTACCGAGATGACACCGAAATCTCCACAATCGAAACCTAATCCTGTAACTGTGAACCACGTGACACGACTATGCATGTCCAAACTGTCCAAAATATGGGACAATTCAAGAATTAATTGGACCGCAGTCATGCTTTACGCATCCATGCGTGACATCCAACTAACCTCGAACGGGAACTGAGCTTTACAAAAAAAAAATGTACGAAGTTAATTTCAATTAACTTCGTACATAAACGTGCATAATTGAACAACATAATATAAATATAATTTGACAACACAATATAAACATAATGTAATTAATTTTATATTTTTATATTATAAAACGGCGAAAATACCTTCTCAATCGTTCTCCACCAATCGCTAATCACATATAATATCCCTATATACAACGAAATTAATGGTGTTAGTATGAATTTATAGTAATACTTTTACACTAATGACAAAAAATACATACCCAATGAATGTACTAGCGGCAGAGGTAGTTGAACTCATAAACGAAATGAAATTGATGTGTTTGATTGCCCGATAACGTTCAAGACAGAGGGAGAGAGAGACTCTGCCATGGCTGAACCTGACTAAAGTAATGAACGACGCTTTTACGCGACGGATTAGTAATTCGTCGCGCAAAGCCATGAAAACCTTGCGCAACAAAAATATAAATGTGTCGCAAAATTTTCGTCGCGCAAACGTCCTTGTCGTCCCGCAAAATTTTTTTTCCTGGCGCACTTGGATGTGCCGACATCCATTTTTGCGCGACGTTCCCTAGAGACTTCATCGCGCATAGTTCCGTTGCACAAATTCTATCACTCGTCGCGCAAGAATTTGCCGCTTTTTTCTCACGCGACACAATTTTTATTCGTCGCAATGTCGCTTTGCACGACCAATATATCGTCGCGCAATTATTTGGCGCCAAATGCGATAAACACGCGTTTTTTTTCCCGCTTGTTCTTTGCGCGACTATAAATATCGTCGAGCAAAGTCCCCCGCCAAATCCACGGTTACGCGGTAATTTTTCTTAACTTTATGCGACAATACTGTTTTTTGTCGCGCAGAGGTAGTTTGCGCGACGAATTTGTTTTTTCGCTCATTTTGCGGTACGCTTTGTTTTCTCTGTCGCGCATGGTTATTTCGTGCGACGAATATTCCTTCCTCGCGCAAGTAGAAAAATGTAGTAGTGTCCAGCCGCAGATAATAGCCTGGGCAAATGGTAGACTCCACCAAGACTGGGCAGGCTCGAAGACAAAAACAGCCCACGCTATTGCCTGAGGACGCTGACATTAGCGAAAATCTTTTTTTAAAAAAACAAATCTTACAAAAAAAACCCAAAAAATTCAGAATTTTTTATTAATACCTAGCAATTTTTTTATTTATTAATTTCATACGTATAAATACAATCAATCCCGTGTGAATATTAATTATTCTTAGGTTGCCATGGCAATGGGTGGAAAAGCAAAAAAATAATTACTACTGCAAATACTATTCACGTAAACTGTAACCACCCTTGTCTTATACTTTAAATTTAGTTCAAATGAATTTGGATATGACCATCCCATGGGTGGTATCATAATCCCATTGTCTTATACTTTAAAACCTTATCCATCCTTGTCTTATACTTTTCATTATCTTCTTGTAGCTCTGTTATATAGTGAATCACCAAATGGCAACAGATTTGCACAAGAATTGAAGTATAATTGCTTAATATTTTATTTTTATTTTTTATAAATGGTGGCTCATACAAGTTGGGATCTTGAATTAGACCACATTTTAATATTTCAGCCTCTCAGAATAAATTCTTGTGGGTCTTTTCCCTATAAGATATCTGCAGATACTATATATATGAACTACAAAAGATTGGCATGGGTGTGGGGTTGGAAAATGAACAATTATGAAATTGGTGAAGCATGTTTAGGATCTTGCCACACAAAATTTTACAATTATTGAAAGAAAAAGAAAAGAAGAAACGAACGTAAGAGTGAATGTGACAACATAGAAAAACACAGTTATACTATATTGCTATTAGGGCATATTTAACCCTTACATTATATCTGATTGTACAATTGTTTTTTATTACAAAAGATTGGCATGGGTGAGATTGGAAAAAGAACAACCATGAAAAAGGTAAATGAGATAAAACTTGTCATAAAGGAGAACTAGTAGATACTCTATTCCCGTTCTTCCATTATTATATCCCTTTGTCATGGGGTATCAATTTCTGGCACGACTTGAAACCAATATGGAAAATTAGCGTACTACAACTAGAATTGGCACAACTATATGGCATTGGCATAGGCCAATCTCTACTCATAGGTTTTTCAGTTTTTCTTTTAATAATCTTGAAGCAGCCAAACATATAAGAAATAGGGAAGGCAAAGGGGATAGATTGATAGGATTATCAATGTGAAGACGATGGTAGCAAACGTATTGAACCATCAAGGAAATGCACTAAGGCCCCATTTAGTTCATGGGAAAGGAGGCTTGGGGATGAGAAATTGATTGCTTTTCAATGTTTGGTAAGTCCAGGCATGGGAAATTGTTGCTTGACACATGGGAAAATAGGGGGGAAAGTAAAGTCATCCTCCCAACTTGGGTTTTGTTTTCCCCCCTCATGAGAAAGTTTGGAAAAATGAGCCAACATTAATTACACATTTTCATAACCATTTTGTCCCCATTAACAATTTAGAATTACAATATATATTAAATGCATTCTTTTTTTATTTGATTTAATATGGGTATAATTGAAAATTTATACAAAATTTGTTTTCCATTCCTACTCAAAACAAACATGGGAAAGTAAATAAAGTCAGAAATTATTGATTTGCTCCAAATAAGTTATGATGGACTAGATGAGACGAACAAGGATATATTTCTTGATGTTGCATTTTTCCATAAGGGGAAGGACAAGCAGCAAGTAATTGAAATACTAGACAGTTGTGGCCTATGTGTTCATATTGGGATAAACGCAGTCGTTTAGAAATCACTTTTAACTATTGATATTTCAAACAACAGTGTTGAGATGCATGATTTGATACAAGAAATGGCATTGGAAATTGTTTGTCGAGAGTGTTCTGAAGAGCCTAGTAGACGAAGTCGATTGTGCAATCGTGATGATATCTCTCATATATTCATAAACAATACGGTAAGAAATTATGTAGAAAATACCAACGTTTTGAAAGAAATATGATTTATTTTTAACCTCGAAGCCAGGTTGAATTTGGATGAAGAATCATCGAATTGCTGGGACTCTTTGTTTCAGCTCTAGGCATGTTCTGGTGAGGTTGTCATGTTTTTTCTGAATGGTGAGACTTACTTAGGGCATGACTGTTGCGAAGCCATTCGAACCATTGAGCATCAGTGTTGGCCTGCCTTGCTTGGCATGCTAGGGTTTACAACCAAGGATACTAATGTACTCAAGGGTTATTGTGATGAAGCCCTTCATATTTAATTCCCACCGTCGACATCATCACCACCTGCTGTTGATAAACCTATTAATTAATAAAACAATTCTGGTCTGTAAAAGTTGGTTCCTCAAAGAATTTGTTTATTTTTTGGGTAAGATTATAAAAAAAACATGTATGCATGTTTGCTATTTTAATAAATTAATAATTAGTAAGGCTTTGTTTGGTCTTGCTATATATTCAATTCTAGCGTCTATAATTCGAGAATGATTATATGTCTTAATTGGCTTTTAATTAGCCATTATGTCAATCGCTTATAATTTGTGATGTTGGTGTTTGAAAAACGACACATGCAATATGGATGTAGTTATGAAAAAGAATAAGGGTGTAGTAATGAAAAAGAGAGATGAAGGCCAAAACAATATAATTAAGAACACCAGCCATACAAATGAAAATAGAAATCCTAAGAGACTGGAACTTTGATATATATATATATATATATATATATATATAACACAAATATGATCGTGGAATCTGTGACACATTCGCGTATTAAGGGATGCAACAATGGATGCCTCTTTGACAAATTTCTTTAGAACTTTTAAATTTTTCATTTCTTTTCTAATCGTAAACAAAAGTTTTTTTTTCTTCTCTTTATTGACGAGTTCTAGACAGATCATGAGTAAACATTGTAGAGAAAGGGAAAATCCTTGATGCCTTAACCAATTATTATTTGATCCATTGTTCTCTTTTACTCCATATATATTGTGATGAAAAGATCAAGTAATTGCCTCAATAAACTATTCAAATAATTGGCCTCTTCATTGAAAAGCAAATGAAATTATCACTCATTGACCCAAGACTTACTTTTAGACTCCCATTGGAGACGCTGGACATAACTGACAAAAGAAAGCGTGTGCTTACTGTAACTACACGGTCCCACCCCAACCCCCACTCCCCCTCCCCCTCCCCCTCCCCCTCCTCCCCCTGTCTCTGTCTCTGTCTCTGTCTCTGTGTGCTGGCCATTATGCCCTTCAATTAAATCTCACCACAGTTTTACAAAGAAACCAACCATTCAAATAAGGGAAATGCTAGCAACTTTCTCCCTCTTTTGGACCTTCTCCCTTTTCCTCATGACATGTGTCACTTTTCTTACACTAAAAATAATGTAGTTAATGCATCAAATAAGATAACATTTGTTTCCAAATTTACCCTTATTGTTTGTATTGATTTTCATGTTTCCTTAAATTTATTATCCATATTTGTTACAACTTTCTTATCACCTTGTTAAAAAATTAAATAAGAAAAAAACATTAGCTTTTTGTTTTCTTTCTTGAAAAACTCCAACAAATAAGACTTACCTAATTAATGGTTTAGAAAAAAAAAAATCAATAATCAGACTTACCGAATTAATGGTTTGAAAATGCAATCAATGAACTTCCTTTTAAAACAGACTTCCTTAGAAGGACGTATTTTGTCTATATAAAAAAAGGATATATCTTTGTGGATTTTTTAAAGGTCATTATTGGGTTTTTTTTTTAAACCAAAAAAAAAAAACATTTTTCCTCTAAAAAAAATAGACATTTTCTTTTAAAAAAACAGAATTTTTAATTTTTTTAATTTTTTACATATGGTAAGAGAGTTGTAAAAAAAATGGATAAATTGAAGGACAATACATTTAATAAGGGTAAACTTGGAAAACAAAATGTGGTTTGTTTGATATATTAATGTCATTATTTGAAGTGTATGTTATGAGGAAAAGGGGGAAGGTTGGAGAGAAGGTTGCTAGCATTTCCCATCATTCAATGAAACAAACGCTAACAGTTAGTTCTTTCTCATGTGGAAATTTTTACATTTCTCACTTCTTCACATACACATTGCCTTTCCTTAACTGGTCTGTCAATTTTCTATTATGTTTTGAACTTATTGATGTGTATGAGTTCTTATCGTCTATTGGGGGGACAAACAAAAAGGAAGACAGATTAGTCAATGAAATAATGTATGGAATTTTCGCTCTTTCTTTATGTAATTTTCATATTAAACGACGAAGAAAATTCTAGAGGAAGACATTTAATATGAAAATTACATAAAGAAAGAGCGGAAATTCCATACATTATTTCATTGACTAATCTGTCTTCCTCTAGAATTTTCTTCGTCATTTAATATGAAAATTACATAAAGAAAGAGCGAAAATTCCATACATGATTTCATTGACTAATCTCTCTTCCTCTAGAATTTTCTTCGTCGTTTAATATGAAAATTACATAAAGAAAGAGCAGAAATTCCATACATTATTTCATTGACTAATATGTCTTCCTCTAGAATTTTCTTCGCCGTTTAATATGAAAATTACATAAAGAAAGAACGGAAATTCCATACATTATTTCATTGACTAATCTGTCTTCCTCTAGAATTTTTTCATCATTTAATATGAAAATTACATAGAGAAAGAATGGAAATTCCATAAAGTATTTCATTGACTAATCTGTCTTCCTTTTTGTTTGTTCCCCCAATACACGATAGGAACTCATACACATCAATAAGTTCAGACATAATAGAAAATTGACAGACCAGTAAAGAAAAGCCAGTGTGCATGTGAAGGAGTGAGAAATGTAAAAATTTCCACATGAGAAAGAACTAACTGTTAGCGTTTGTTTCATTGAATGATGGGGCTAGCAACCTTGTCTCCAACCTTTTCTTTTGGACCTTCTCCTTTTTCCTCATGACATACACTTAAAATAATGACATTAATTAATACATCAAACAAACCACCTTTTGTTTTCCAAGTTTACCCTTAATAAATGTATTGTCCTTCAATTTATCCAATTTTTTTTTACAACTCTCTTACCATATGTAAAAAATTAAAAAATTAAAAAAATCTGTTTTTTTTAAAAGAAAATGTCTATTTTTTTAGAGGAAAAACATTTTTTTTTTGGTTAAAAAAAACCCAATAATGACCTTTGAAAACTCCACAAAAGATATATCCTTTTTTTTATAAAGACAAGATACGTCCTTCTAAGGAAGTCTATTTTAAAAGGAAGTTCATTGATTGCATTTTCAAACCATTAATTCGGTAAGTCTGATTATTAATTTTTTTTTTTTCTAAACCATTAATTAGGTAAGTCTTATTTGTTGGAGTTTTCGAAAAAGAAAACAAAAAATTAATGTTTTTCTCATTTAATTTTTTAACAAGGTGATGAGAAAGTTGTAACAAATATGGATAATAAATTTAAGGAAACATGAAAATCAATACAAAAAATAAGGGTAAATTTGGAAACAAATGTTAGTGTAAGAAAAGTGACACATGTCATGAGGAAAAGAGAGAAGGTCCAAAAGAGAAGGTTGGAGAGAAGGTTGCTAGCATTCCCCTTCAAATAAATGGCCTGACGTGGGGGGCCCCTATAATTTGTCTCTGAGTAGAACTTGTCCGAAATGAAATGATGCCGTCCTTCCTCTTCATTGAAAAGCATAGGAAATTACTCATTGCCCAAGAAGACTTGGACTCCCAGAGAACCATGTGCTTACTATAACATTAATTTTCTTTTGGACTCATACATCGCAATTTTGTGTATTAATTAAATTTCTGAAATCCAATTGGGATGAAATTTAGTGGTGTGATATATAGCCAAAAAAGATAAAGAAAACAAAGCATGGATTTTCTTCTCAAGATAAAGTTGTGGGAACTCTCTTTAAAGAGGGTGAGAAAAGCAAAGGTAAAGAAACAACTTCCATGAAATTTAATGGGGTTCTTCCTCCCTATTTCATTAAAATAAAAATAAAATAAAATAAAAAGAGAAAGAAAAGAGAAATGACTCCCATTGGTGACGTTGAAGATAGCTGAAAAGAGAAACTGTGTTGTAACATCCCACATCGACCAACGGAGAGGGGGTAATGTGCCTTATATGTACATGCCCGTCTCCATCTAACACGAGTCCTTTTGGGAGCTTACTAGCTTCAGAGTCATGGGAGCTCCGAAGTTAAGTGAGTTGGGGCTAGAGTAATCCCAGGATGGGTGACCCACTGGGAAGTTGCTCGTAAGCTCCTAGAAACAAAACCGTGAGGGCAGAGAGGGGGGCCCAAAGCGGACAATATCGTGCTACGAAGGAGCCGATCCCGGGAAATGACAATTTGGTATCAGAGCCACTCTGCCGTGTGGTGTGAGTGTGCCGACGAGGACGTCGGGTCCCTAGTGCGGGTGGATTGTAACATCCCACATCGACCAACGGAGAGGGGCTGATGTGCCTTATATGTACATGCCCGTATTCATCTAACACGAGGCCTTTTGGGAGCTCACTGGCTTCGGAGTCATGGGAACTCCGAATTTACGGGAGTTGGGGTAGAGCAATCCCAGGATGTGTGACCCACTGGGAAGTTGCTCATGAGCTCCCAGAAACAAAACCGTGAGGGCAGAGAGGGGAGCGTAAAGCGGACAATATCGTGCTGCGGCGGAGCCGATCCCAGGATGTGACATGTGTGCTCGCCACTACACGGTTTCCAAGTCTCTCTCTTTTTTGAGGCTGCTAGCTTTGTTTTTTCTTGTTGGTTTCTTGGCTGATCTTGAGAAGTTGTATATTTTGTGAGTTTCTAGCTGGCTTGCTGGTCTTACAAATTCTCTGGCTTTGTAATTTTTTCGGTGTTGAGGTAACACTAAGCTAAAGTTGTTGGCTTGCTTCGTCTACATTTCCATATCTGTTTTGTTCACTAGTGTAGTGATGAGGCTTTTTCATGCCAACCCATTGTTTTAGACGTTGATAACATCATGACAAGACGACCATTTACCCAAAAAAAACCTCTCTAAATTTTAATCCTTTTCCTTTTGCAAGCCATTTATCATCTATTTATTAGTTGAGTGTTTGGATTTTTAAAGATTTAATTAGCGAAAGGCTTATTTTCATTGGGTGTTTACAGCAGCAGAAGATTGCCAAATGGCATTGAGCACCCAAGGAGACTCTGCCCTTCTTCCTTCACCTGATCAGTGTTCTCCTCAACCGAACCACGATGTGTTTTTGAGTTTCAGGGGTGAGGACACTCGACTTAACTTTGTATCTCATTTATACTACGAATTGCAGCTCAGGGGCATTAAAACATTCAAGGACGATCCTAAGCTTGAAAGAGGGATACCTATTTCTTCAGAGATCTTCAATGCAATCGAAGAATCAAGGCTTGCAATCGTTGTTCTCTCGCCAAATTATGCATCTTCTTCCTGGTGCTTGGATGAACTTACAAAGATTCTCCAATGCATGAAATCCAAGGGCACAATTCTGCCAGTGTTATATAATGTGGATCCCTCCCATGTGAGAAAACAAAGCAGCAGTTTTGCGTGCGCATTCGCTGAGCATGAGGAAAGGTTTAGGGAAGACAGAGAAAGGGTGAAGAGCTGGAGAGATGCTTTAACTGAAGTGGCCAGTTTGTCTGGGTTTGATTCAAAGAATGAGTAAGCATGAATGAACAACTTCTCCATATGTCTTAACAAAACCCATGGCTTACATTTTAAACTTAATCATCGTTTTACTTTTCTTCCTTGTAGGTGTGAAAGAAAGCTTATTGAAAAGATTGTTGAATGGGTGTGGAGTAAAATGCATCGCACATTCAAATTGTTGGATTCCACAGAGTTAGTGGGAATTAAGTTTACACTTGAGCAAATAGATTTGCTTTTAGCTCGTACGGTTGATGTTCACTTTATAGGAATATGGGGGATGGGCGGCATTGGCAAGACGACCATTGCTAAGCTAGTTTATGAGAGCATTTCTATTAATTTTGAAGTTAGCTGCTTCCTTGCTAATGTTAGAGAGGTTTCTGAACATGGGAATCTTGTTAATCTACAAAGACAGCTTCTTTTCCCGATCTTGAAGGAACAAATTACTCTAGTTTGGGATGAACAGTGGGGGACCTATTTCATTAAGAATTGCTTATCTAATAAAAAGGTTCTTCTTATTGTTGATGATGTGAATGAATCAAGCCAACTAGAAAAAATTGCTGGAAAAAAGGATTGGTTTGGTAAGGGGAGTATAATCATAATTACAACTAGAGATGAACGGTTGCTAGTTAAGCGTGATATGCAGGTATCATATAAGGTAGAGGGGTTAGGTGATGATGATGCTCTTGAGCTCTTTAGTCGGAATGCCTTTAAAAAAAATGAGCCTGAGGAAGGTTTCTTGGAATTGTCCAAGGGTTTTGTAAATTATGCCATAGGACATCCACTAGCTCTTAAACTTTTGGGATGCTTAGTGTATAAGAGAGATCCGGATGAATGGAAAAGTGAATTGGATAAGTTGCGGAAAATTCCTAAGTCAGAAATTATTAATTTGCTCAAAATAAGTTATGATGGACTAGATGAGATGAACAAGGATATATTTCTTGATGTTGCATTTTTTCATAAGGGGAAGGGCAAGGACCGTGTTATTGAAATACTAGACAGTTGTGGCCTATGTGGTTGTATTGGGATAAATGCTCTCGTTCAGAAATCACTCTTAACATCAAATACAAATGTTGAGATGCATGATTTGATATAAGAAATGGCATTGGAAATTGTTCGTCGAGAGTGTCCTGATGAGCCTGGTGGACGAAGTCGATTGCGCAATCATGATGATATCTTTCATGTATTCATAAACAATACAGTAAGAAATTATGTAGAAAATACCAAGTTTTGAAAGAAATATGATTTATTTATAACCTGAAATTTGACTTAAATGCGCAGTCAAGTTTTCATTTAATATCTTAATTACAGGCAACAAACAAAATTAAAGGCATCAACTTACGCATGGCAAGACTTGAAAAGGCAAATTGGAATTGTGAAGCCTTCTCTAAGATGCTTAACCTGAAATTTCTTGAATTTGATAATGTGATGATTTCTTCAAGTCCCAGAATTCTTCCTAATTCCTTGAGAAGTATCAAATGGAGTTGGTATCCTTCCAAATTTCTCCCATCAGGTTTTCAACCAAATTTCCTTTTGGCACTTGAGATGCCTAATAGCAAACTTGTTCGGCTTTGGGATGGAAGAAAGGTAAGAGTAGTGAACATGTGCCATTCTAGAAATTAGTATTTTTTTAAAATAAATAAAATAAATCTGAGCGAATTATCTATTCTACCATTGTTTATGAATTGTACAGGACTTGCCCAACTTGAAAAAAATGAACCTTTCATACTCTGAAAACTTGACCACAACCCCAGATTTCAGTGGCATTCCGAATCTTGAGGAGTTGTATTTTGGAAGTTGTACGAATTTGATTGAGATTCACTCGTCAATTGCAGATCTCAAATGTCTTAGATGGATGAATCTTGATTTGTGCTCAAAATTGAAAAAGATTCCAGAATTTTCAGGGCAAATGAAAAATCTGTCAATGCTTAATTTACAGAGGACGTCCATTGAGAAATTACCTTCATCAATAGGATGTCTGGTTGGCCTTACTTTTCTGCTTCTAAATGATTGCAAAAATCTCACGGGTCTTCCGAGTGAAATTTGTAATTTGAAGTCTCTTAGAGAACTGAATGCGAGTAGATGCTCAAAAATTGACAAACTCTCAGAGAACATGGGGGAGATGGAGTCTCTTACAAAGCTTCAATTGTATGGAACTTCTCTAAGACAGCTGCCACGCTCTGTTGTTGGTTTGAAAAAACTATACAGGCTAGATTTTGGTAGAAGTGGATCACAGCCTAATAAATCAAGGTTTTGGTGGGGCCTTTCCGGTTTATATCAAAATAGAAATGGTTTTGTGTTAAGTTGGTTAGATGGTTTATTGTCTTTGAAGTATTTGAATCTGAGTAACCGTGGACTTAGTGAAGGGGATCTTCCCAGTGATATTGGCTGCTTGTCCTCTTTAGAAGAATTAGACCTTAGTGGAAGCAATTTTGTTAGCCTTCCTGCAAGCATTGGATGTCTTTCTAAGCTTCAGATGCTTAAAGTGAAGAGGTGCCAAAGGCTTCAACAATTGCCAGATCTTTCTAAGCTTATCTCATTAGTGGATATAGACATAGCCGGTTGCACTTCCTTAAAAATGTTACCACATCTTTCGTCAAACTGCTTATTAGTGGATATATACAAAGAAAGACATTATCGTAGTTTTAATTGTGCCAATTGCTTTGTATTGGTTGACAATGAAGGCTGCGATAGTATAATACTGAAAATGCTACAGCAATACCTTCAACTTCAGGTTCTCTCTCTCTGTCTATCTCTCTTTTGTTATTTGTAATAATAATAATTACAACTTACTAACCTCATATATATCTATGTATATGGTACAGCTAATCCCTGGGCCTTATTTTGAATACCGATTCGAAATTGTAACTCCTGGAAGGGAAATTCCAGATTGGTTCAGTAATCAGAGTTTGGGCGATTCCCTAACTGTGGAGCTACCTTCGGATTCATGTACCACGTGGATGGGAATTTCTTTATGTGCTGTGTTTGAAGTTCAGGCTGATCTTTCTGAATTTCATTATTTTCAAATTTGCTGTTCCCCACAAGGAATGCGGCCACTTGGAGTATTTTCAAAATATTTTAAAATAGGCGATGTTGTGTCAGATCACCTTTGGGTAATTTATGTATCTCGTAAACAATTTGAGATGAAATGCGGTCAGATAGAGGTTTTGTTAACAATTGATTATTATCACCAAGATGGAACATGGCGGGGACACGAAAAAACTGGCGCGAGTGTGAAGAAGTGTGGGTTTCGTTTGGTGCACGAGCAAGATGTGGAACAACTCAACCAGATCATGATGAACAAATCCATCATCAAGAGCACTACTACTTGTCCTACCAAATCAGCTGATGCACAAGGTCAACAACGCCACGATGACGAGGAGGCTAGTTCTAGTGGAAGTGGTAGCTCTCACCAAAAATCTCTCTTCTGCAATACCTATGCTCTTTCCGAAGAGGCAGACCAAGATGATTTAAATGATGTTGACGAAGCTCAGTCCAGAAAAAGAAAAAAGATCGAAGTGATTGGGACTGACCTATGATTCCTCAATTTCAAAGCAAGAGGCATCACAGCTGCTGCATTTCAATGTGAGTTGCTGCTTTTGCTGATTCTACTTTTCATTTTGTTTGTTCCACTGCTTGTCCTTCATTCTTTTGGCCTAATGTTGCTTCAAGTTTTGTTTTTCACCTATTGCTCCTTCATTTGGTTCTCCCACTGTTTTTATATTTGGCTCTATTCCTTGTTTTGTTTTAGGAGCAAATCTGAATTTCTCTCAACTTGTAAAGATTTTCTCCATCTTTTTAATAACTGCACTTTTTATGAAAATTTTCAACTACAGCAGGGGACTTTTGATTTGGAGGGTAACCACTTTGATTTGCTACTTAGGCCTTGCCCCCTCTTATTTTTCACTATTGTTGAAAAGTTTAATAAAAACTGTTATTCTTAAAAGAGGAGCTAAATTTTTGCTAACTTCGTTAAAAACTCCTCCTCCTCAAATATCTGCACCTCAATACTTGAAAGGCCAATAACGGTGCTCTCACAATTGATATTATTAGTAAGTCACCACCATCTGTCTCCCTGCATTTTCTTTTCTAGATACATTTATCATTAGATTCATATCTTCGATGATAATTCCTCTGCTCTCTCTCTCTCTCTCTCTCTCTCTCTCTCTCTCTCATACATTTGTCATCTTGGTTGATAACATGAACATATATGCATTTGAGAAAGAACATTTCTTCGTTAACTACCGCAGAGCATTAATTAATCAGGTTAATTAACTCATGTTGCTGCATATTATATAGCATTTGAGCAAAGTATCTGTTAACATACTGCAAATCATTAAGTAGTTACTTTCAGCAATCAAGTATATATGTCTTCCATGATCTCATCTATCTTAAGATAGACTGAATGGTTGTTTGTTTTGTTTGTTTCAATGATATGTCTTCCAACACGTTTCAATGATATTAAGTAGGAGAGGAGAACAATTTATCTTGCTACTTTTTTTTTCCATTGCATAAGTATGTATATGCAAGATTTATGATGCAAATAAACAGGACATGCTGTGTTGATGCGAAAAAGTGGTTCGGCACTCTTGGGCTCAACTTAGTGATTTTAGGCCTTCGGAATGCGTTGGGCCTCGATAGAGCGTACGATCTGCAAAATGAGAAACGCTCGGTAAGACCTCAGGGCACTGATGTGGAACAGGCCGAAGGCTCTCCGATGCTTAAGTAAGTTCGGATTTAGTAAATGAAACTGAAAGATCAATAGGCTTTTATGTCGTAAGTTCTGATTACCTCTATTTTGGGATAGTTGTCCTCTTTTATAGGCCTTGGGAGGTGTGCATATTGTTTAGAATTTCGATGTAGGACTGTAGACGTTGATTGTGAGCATGCCACGTGTCCTGGAGAAGGGAGTTGCCCTAATTGCTGGATCGGTAGGCTAGGTGTCGAAGGCTACCATAATCAGGCTCAATCTTGTCCACGTGTTTGGTCCCTATAGGCTGTTCATTTTGGTATAAACATACTGTAACTATTTTTTGTTTATGCATTCAAGTGCATAATTACAAGACTACTGCTGTTGAAGCCAGCCAATTGTGTCCTGTAGTCAACTGAAATTTGGGTTCCTGATGCCATGGCCGTTACTGGGCAAACTGCTAATGTGCAATGTCCCTAAACCTAAAGTAGTCGTGTACTTATTGGCCAGTTTCACATGAAATTTGCACTTCAAGATCACCTACTTGGTTCTTATTGACACAACTTATGTGATTATTTAAACTACCATGTTCTATTTTGTGCAGGATGGAATAAGACAACTAGAATTCTCAATCAGACTCGTAAATATTTGCGTTGAATCGATCTAAAACCGACCAATTGCTTTGTCGAAACTCCTCCCCTGTCCGCTTCATTGATCATCTCTTTAATAATTTATACAATCTCTTTCACTTATGTAGTCCTCTTATTTAGCATCACTCAGTTTTAAATTATTCAACAGACAAATTCTGAGAGGTTCATTAACATCAAAATATGTTGAGCAGAATTTGGCAGAGCTAGTTGTCAATCTAGTCAAAATGTATTCACATTTCCACAAAAGAATGTAATCTTCATAGAATATTCACACAGTAGTCTATCTGATCACAACATTTCACTTTTGGAGCTATTATTTTCTTTCAATTTTATTTTGAGACATTTTGGAACTACAATTAGACATATGTTCTAAAAATTAAGATGTATTGTAAGTTATAGATATGTTCAAACAAACAGAGCCGAACAAGCATCCAAGAGCCATCAACCGAAGGCCGAATGGCACCAAATAAAGCCCAAAATGAAGCCAACTCCAGTATCTAGCTAATCAACAAATCACAAAATTATTAATTTGTCTAGCTCTAAGCAAATTCCAATGAGAATTGAAGCATAGTTTCGAGTCCAATAACTAAAAATCTAATAGAAAATTAAAATTGCAAATGTGGGTTATGTGAGTTGGTCAAGGTAGTGTGCTTGCCCCTTGCACCTGAGTTCAAATTCCCTCCCGTACCGTACATTACAATAGGTTGAAATCAACTTTGTCAATTTGAGAACAAATTTGAAATTAAAATGTAAAGCAAACATAAATTTAGTCATCCAATTATGGGTCTCAATCAATCCTTTGGAATGAGCACGAATAATGAATATACACTAACCAACTTTCGGTAAGCAAATGAATGGTCGACCCTTTTGAACATCAACAAACAAAACCAACACTAGCAAGCAAACCAACCATCACAAAGACCAGAAATTATCCATTAATTCGTCTGTGGTTGGGAATTACGTTTAATTATTTTAATTCCCACAAATTTTTTTATATGCATCATCAGTTGATGAGTTGAGTCCCATCAACTTCTCCTGCCGTTAAGTATCACATGATCATTGTCATTATGAGTTACTCCCAGCAGCCTCTTCACCACCCAATGCACGAAAACTTTTTTATTTTTTATATAAAATTTTTAATTTTATAACACAATCACCTCACCATCTATATAAAACCCTTCATTGGTATCAATCGCTTACTCATCCACAATCAAAATCAAAATGGCGGCTTACACAACTTTCAAGCTCTTCCTTCTCACAGCTCTTCTAGCCTTGACTATGCCATTCTTAGCCACAAGTGCTCGCCCTTTGAATCCTAAACCCTTGGGTCAAATTCGAACCTCGTGGCCATGTTGAATTTGGATGAAGAATCTTCGAACTGCTGGGACTCATTGTTTCAGCTCCAGTCATGTTCCGGTGAGGTTGTCATGTTTTTTCTTAATGGTGAGACTTACTTGGGTCACAGTTGCTGTGAAGCCATTCGGACCATTGAGCATCAGTGTTGGCCTGCCTTGCTTGGCAATTTCGTGAGATTTAGGCATGAGTTAAGACTTCAACCAACTGATGGGCGACAAAATATTTTCAAAGGGCGACCAAACTATTTGGACACTGATCATTGAGAGGTAGGCATCTATAGCATTAAAACTACATCGTTTTACTTGTTTGGTCTTTTGGGTTTTCTAGCTGATTTTAGACTCAATTAAGATTTTAAAAGAGTTAAATGGAGTTATAAAGTTTATAGAGTTCAATGTAGTTCAATTGATTTCTATCAACTCCACATAGAGTTTGATTGAATTCCTAGATTGATTTTGATGGTGTTTGTTAGAGTTTTATCGTAGATTTTAAAAGAGTTGATTAGAGTTCTAAAATATTTTTTTCTTTTTTTTGGGCTGTTTATCGTTTTTCTAGATTTTCAAAAGAAAAAAGTACCTTTACAAAAACATTTTGTAAGGAACTTCCAAATCAATACATCCAAAGAAAATTAAAAAAAGGGCATCTAATTTGTTCAAATGTGCAGTAATTTCATGACAAAAAAAATGATAAGTAAACTATAATTCTAAATGCATAAAAACGAATAAGTATCTGTTTCATTGCTCATCTTTGACTCCTGTCATTCATAGCATCTCTCCACATATCTGAACATATCCCAACCCTCCATTGGTTAGCATTCTCGCGTTGTTGTTCTTGGGTTTGAAAAACTTGGTCATAATTATTTCCCTCAGTTTCTAGATGTTATGTATTTTGAATAATAACAGTACTAATACTAATACATAAACTATAATAATAATAATAATAATATTTACTATAATGAATGAAGTAGTCATTACTTACCTTAAAATAAGGTTAAAACCTTGTACTTTCTCTTATTTTAGCTGGCACTGGGGATCCAGGTTTGACCATCATCTCTGGGGCTATTGTGTTTAAGGCCTTCAAAACTTTATTGAAATTTTTGCTTGTTGTGAAATGTGATCACTCAAACGTGTCACGAGTTTGACAATATCGAGAATTTTGACCAACAGTGAGTGAAAATGTTGCAAGCATTTCTTCAATACAAATAAATCTTGTATCATGCAAATGCATTTTCTCTATAATGATACCACATAGCTTCAGAAACACATCAAGGTACATCCTATATAGCTGTCGAAAGTGTTGAGGATCCTCATTCAATACCTTATTTATATAATTGTACCCAATTGTAGAAATTGGGCGTCGAGCTAACGAACGTTCAATATGACCATCATGTATGAGAGCCATTAAAGCATTGAGCACTTGAGATATTGCTTCTGTTGCCATCAACAATATCTTAATGGTTTCAGAATCATGTTCCCCTAAAACTGTGATATCTTGTCCTAAACCATTTTAGACGACTCTGATATTGATGATAAGTTTTTTGGCATCCAAGTTTTGCATTAAGAACATGAAGTATCTTGTTTTCTACTATTTGATTGCTTAGCAAACCATTAGAATCGCGTCATCCATGGTAGGCAGCATCAACCATTAGTTCTAATAGCATATTGCTCTCTTTCGAGGTCCATGGGTTATAAGGTGTTTTTCTTTTTCCTTGTTGTGAATCTCCCATTTATAATGTTACTAGATAATACATGCAATCTTTAATTAGTTCATAAGAAAATATATATATACGAAGATAATTTTTTCCCTTTTTGTTTTGGCATGGACTAGATATATATATATTGTATATTGATAAAGAAGGGAAACGCAGAACAAAAAAAAAGGATGATTGTAGATGAAGAAGGCTATCGATATTTGATGAATAGCAACCAAAAAAAAAGGATGATGTAGAAAAATTACATAAACAAAAAAAAACAGCAACCAAAAAACTATTCAAGAAAAAAAAACAGTAACAAACAAAAAAAGAAAGAAGCAAAAGCAGAAAAAAAAAAAAAAAAAGAAGGAAAAGCAAAAGCAGAATCTTTGGTTCATGGTTATATGGTCTTATGATAGGGTTGCATTTACTAACGTGGCTTGTTGCATGAATTATGATATTTTTCGTTGCTTTTTGCATAATTATCATATATTTTGTCAAGCAACGGCAATTATTTGTATGATGATGTATAGCAGAAAAAAACAAGCAACGACAATTGCTTGGATACAAGCAACGGCATACAGGATGTGTAGAAAGCGTAGAAAAAGAGAAGAAATTTTTTACCTCCACTTGACAAGCACGCACGTTCAACAACTGGAGAGCGTAGAGTACGTTCAAAGTTTCTAGGGTTCACATAAGATTTGTCAAAGCCTTTTGTATTTATACTTACCACTTTAATTTCTAACGAAATCGGGCAACTTATTAATTCCTTCAAAATAAATTACTTTTTGAATACACCTAAATTTTGTTTGACATTTAAAAAATCATAATTGAATACACCTAGATTTCGATGTATTTTTTTAATCTCAATTGAAATCTAAATTGAATACACCCAGACTTTTAAACTCTTTTAAAATCTTAATTGAATACACCCCCTAAACAAAAAATTTCCCAAACCCATCGATTCCCCAAATTCCATTCTCTGGTACCCACTCTCTTCATCTCCCACACAACACAACCGACGCCTTCAAGTCAATCCTCCATCGACGCTCACAGCACAATCCTTCGTCGATGACCAATCACTCATATACCCATCCTCTCTTCCTCCCCTCCTCTAGATTTCTCATGCCATGAGTTATTTCCCATTCTCTCTTCCCCTCCCGATTTCTCTCCTCCACTTGCTGCTACATCAACACTCTCTGACTCAAGCAAATACCAGAGATTCTCTACAATCTCTTCACCCACAGACCAACTCTGATTCAACAGTGTGTTCAGTTAATTATTTTGTTTATTTAACCAATTTTCTGTAATTATTTGATTTTGATTCGATAAAAATAAATCTGGTTTGTTTTTGTGATAATAACGAGGTCGTAGACAACCCCTCAACCACTGAGCTGACGAAGTCCTCCTCCACGACTTCTTCATCTGCTGCTTCTATGTAAGGTATAGGTATGACAACTAGTTTCTCTGTTTTTAATTTTTTGGCTGTGCAAGCCAACATCATAAGAGTATGAAATGGATCATCGTCTTTTTGTTTGTTGGTAGATTCTTTGTCTGCCTTGCACCTTAGAACCATGTACATGCTAGCCAGAGCCGGTCCTGCTCTCAAAGGCCCAGGGCGAAATTCTAAACAGTGCCCATTTACACACATTAATAACTGAAAATATTTTTCTAAAGATCTTTTTTTAGACTTTGAGCTATGTCTCATTTTTCTTTTTTGTCTTTTTAAGATTTCCAAAGTTTTAAATTTTATATTAAACAAAACTAATGACAATAAAAATCTAAACAATCACCACAACAAGTTAGAGGCAATAGCAATAAAGAAACTAAAAATATGATCAATCACACTCAAGCATGAAATGTTCAACTCTAATTATTTAACTAATAAACAGAGAACAATATAACATCTGGATTTTGAGCATATTTTTCCCTTCAAATATAATCACATAAAACTAAACTAAATATTCAATTCTCATTCTCTAAACATTCAATGCTCGTATAAAATTAAAAAAAAACATTCAAATCAACTTAAAATATAAAAGAGTTAAGAAAACTAACAAAACATATTGACAGAACATGGTGGTTAATTTATTAATATGAAGAAGATAGTGAGTGAATAAAATTGCTGAGCCAAAAACAAAAGGCACTCAACCAAACCAACTCAAAAGGAAAAGAATGAGAAAAAAAAACAAACGAAAGTTTAGATATCTCTTCAAAAATCCAAATTGCAAAATTTCAAGTAGTACAACCCCTCATTCAATTGTGCTCTCTTCAAGATGGCCATGACCTATAGAAGAAAATACCATTTCGAACAAAAAAGAGATAGAAGAAATACCAGTTCCTTTTTAAAAGTATTTTTTTACTTTGGCTTTGACTGCTGGTTGAAACCCATAGATTGATGAATCAATCACTTTGATTTTGCCCAACAGGTTATCAATTCTTAAATTATTATTATATTCACTTGAATTTTTATTGGAAAGGAGGAGAATTGGTTTTGGTTTCCCAACGCATGACTTAATGTTGAGCGTTTAGTTTCTTCTCCTCTTTTTTTTTCTTTTTTCTTTTGCCCTTTTCAGATATATATATATATGGACTAAGAAAATTTTGTGCCCCATTGTATTTTGGGCCCCGGGCTGTGGCCCTGGTTGCCCTGGGCCAAGGCCGGCTCTGATGCTAGCCTTTTAAAATTGAATGAATCAGATCTAACAAGCACCCATTTCCCCATCTCCTTCCACTTCATTCAATTGAGGTCTGTCTCTCAGTTTTATTTTTTTAATTTTTGTGCAATTGAATTGGTGGGGGTGCTTATATTTTTGGGTGGTTTTTCAGTTAAGTGTTGGAATTGGTTGTGTTTTCCTTTATTAATATTCAGACATTTTGGTGTTGGTGCTGCTAGCACTTGGAATTAATGTACTGTTGTCTCAGCTCTGCCAAGGACTTCTGCACTATTGTTGTTAGTTCACTAAACACATTGAATAGGATATGGGATGCGTCCTTTGTGAGAAAAAAGGTATGTAACCTCTATGTACTCAAATAAGCATATCCACTCTCTGCCCCCAGACTATCTACCCTTCAGTTCTCATTTTCATATCAATTTTCTCTGTTTCTGTCCACTGATTATGGTTCTAGACTCAAATAAAAAGAAAAAAATACAAAATTAATAATAATAAAAAAATTAATAAAAACCCAAATTACTTGCTAAAGCAAATAAATATCACAAAATACAAGACGGTTTCAAAAAAGAATTACAAAAACCAAATAAAATCATGGAGCACTTCCTAATTCCATCATAGGAGCCTTTAGTTTTGCCCTCTGGATTCTCTTCGGTTTTCACGCATCGCTTCTTGGGGCTAATCACTTGAGCCTCCAAAGATCACACCCTTCTCTCTTGAACTCCTCTCGTGATCTCACTTGCGCTTCCCTGAGTTCTCCAAGCCCTCCAAGTGTTTTTGCATGTCTTTAGAATAAAAATCTATCATCTTTGATAGCTTTTCATTTTCTGCCTGCAATATTTAAAGTTGGCGTCGGTTCTCCTTTGCCGCCTTTGCCTTTTTCAATCTTTTGATGTCACGCTGATAATCATCAGCCAAATTCCACCCTGCCACCAACTAAGCTCTCAGTACTGGCACCTCATGAGATTTCGCAATGAGGCGATGCCCCACACTTGCAATAGATGCCGCACTTTGTACGCTCAGTGCCATGACATCGCTCACTAACCGGTTGTCATCTCTCATTCTCAGCACGCGCAAATCCCTAGGAGTCACCAAACTCCTCGCAACTCCAATGACAACATCGTTATCAAGGAGTAAAGAGTCGTTTACTGTCATTGGTCCTTGTGAGGAAGTAAAGTAAGACATCCAGACAAGTGCAGCTCCTTGTCCCCATGTCTATGTTGGCGGAGCTAAGTTATCTAGAGAAGATGGGAAGGAATACGACATTTTTTTTTGCTTTTTTTTCCTATATTTTCTTCTTTCTTCTCTCTTCTGCGTGGTGGTATTTTTTTCCTTCGTTTTCTTTTATAGGCACCAATTATGACAAACCCTAGCATTTTCTGGCTTTCCCACGTTCCTCGAGCCCCACAGCCTTTACAGCCATCCCCAAATAATTTGTCGTGACATGTCCTTTCTGAACTAGTGCGCTCAACAAAGTCGTCACGACTTTCCATGACATCTGTAATTTCCGCTTGGGCCCACTCTATCTTGTCACGTCTCACCATAGCCTGACAAACCCCTAGTCTCCTTCCACAACCCTAATAATATCTCTCCCCCTGCTTCTCTCCAATCTCTCTCTCTCACTGATTCTCCAGATGCTTCCTCAAACGCTTAACACTTGTGGAGCTTCCAAGTTTTTCGAAAGAAAATGTGAGAAATGATGCATTTTTGCACCATATTTCATGCATGACGAGGTTGTTACAAATTTCTCCTCCATCCACAATGTCTTTAGCGCAAGCAAAATATCAAAGATTCTATCTGAGCTTCCAAAGAGTGAGCGCGCCGTTGCGACATAGATGATGACAGTTGAAGCTCAAGTCAGGGTTACCGATCCCATGTATGGTTGTATTTCCTATATTTTATATCTCCAACAACAGGTTAATTAATACCTTTTGACAGTGAACTTATGAAAAACTAGATATATTCAATTAATCGATGAGTATATATATGATTTTTTTTTTTTTTAAACTTTGCAGGTGTTGAACATACAAGCTCAGTTGGATGAAGCACATGTACAGTTAGCTTGTGCAATTGCTCCAGTTGCAAACCCTAATTAGCAAGTTTCAATGACAAACCTTAATCAAGCTCTGGAAAATAGTAACGAGCAAGCTGCAGTAGCAAACATTACTGAGTTTGAAAGTTTAGCACAATTCAGTTTAACCCCTACTGAGTGGGAGTTATGAAATTCCAACAGAAAATGTCTCAAATGGTTGGGTCAATAATGAGGGTACTTAGTCCATGTCTTTTTTGGACATGGAATGGAGTTTTGAGGATGTTGATGAAGTACTTGTAGATCCGTGGTTTTCAACATATATGTCCAACATTATAAAGGGAAACTATCATTTACATTTTATGGAAACTATCATTTTTATCCCTCCCACTCAATATGGATTAAACTGAATTGTGCTAAACTTTCAAACTCAGTAGGGTTTGCCACTGCAGCTTGCTCGTTACTATTTTCCATAACTTGATTAAAGTTTTTCATTGAAGCTTGCTCATTAGGGTTTGCAACAGGTAGAGGTGGTAATATTGTACACAAGCACGAAAAATTCAATATTCAGGTATGAGTTAACGTGTCGTGTTGATATCATGTTAACCTGTTAAGTTATCGTGTCGTGTCGTGTCGTGCTAATTCGCGAATACTCGTTAACCCGCTAAACACAAAGGCATTGTTGTAAATCCCTCCCTCCCTCCACACACCACCCAACCATCATGACCCACCCTAGCCACCTCCCCCTTCTATCTCCCTCCCTCTCCACTCCCACCATCTCCGGTGCCCACACCTATGAGGGCCACTCGCAAAGCATCTCCAATCTCACCTTCGAGCTCGTCTATGGATTGTGTTAATTTTTAATTCTTTAAAAATTTTGTTTCTTTTTTTATTTTTTTATTTTTTTATTCTTAACGAATTATCATGTCGTGTCGTGTGATTCGCGAATTGTAATGGGCCGTGTTCGTGTTCGACATTTTCAACCTGTTTTCTTATCGTGTCGTGTTGTAAACACTAAAAAAACGACACGAATGTCAGCTCTAGCAACAGGAGCAACTGCGCAAGCTGACAGTACATGTGCTTCATCCAACTGTGCTTGTAATTTTAGCACCTGCAAAGTGCAAAGAAAAATCATATATATACTCATCGATTAACTGAATATATCTAGTTTTCCACAAGTTCAAGGCCAAGGGGTATTAATTAACTTGTTGTTGGAGATATAAAATATAAGAAATATAGCCATATATGGGATCGATAACCCTGGCTTGAGCTTCAATTGTCATCATTCATGTTGCAACGGCGCGCTCACTCATTGGAAGCATAGATAGAATCTTTGACATTTTGCTTGCACCAAAGACATTGTGGATGGAGGAGAAATTCGTAACAGTCTCGTCATGCATGAAATACAGTTCTAAAATGCATCCTTTCTCACTTTTTCTTTTGAAGAACATGTAAGCTCCACAAATATTAAGCGTTTGAGGAAACATCTGGAGAATCGATGAGGGAGAGATTGCAAAGAAGGCAGAGGGAGAGATATTATTGGGGTTGTGGAAGGAGACTGGGAGTTTGTCGAGCTATGGTGAGACGTGACAAGACACAAAGTGGGTCGAAGCGGAAATTACGGATGTCATGGAAAGCCGTGACGACTTTGCAAATGCATTCGTTCAGAAAGGACACGTCACGACAAATTAGTTGGGGACGGCCGGAAAGCCAGAAAGCTGTGGAGCTCGAGGAACATGGGAAAGCTAGAAAATGCTAAGGTTTGTCATAATTGACATCTATAAAAGGAAACGAAGGAAAAAAATACCACCACGCAGAAGAGAGAAAAGAAAGAAGAAAAGAGAGGAAAAAAAAGCATAAGGAAAATGTCGTATTCCTTCCCATCTTCTCTGGATAACTTAGCTCCGCCAACACAGACATGGAGACAAGGAGCTGCACTTGTTTGGATGTCCTACTTTGCTTCCTCACGAGGACCAGTGACAATAAACGACTCTTTACTCCTTAACAACGATGTTGCCATTGGAGGTGCGAGGAGTTTGGTGACTCCTAGGGATTTGCGCGTACTGGGAACGAGAGATGATAACTGGATAGTGAGCAATGTCGTGGCACTGAGCGTACAAAGTGCGGCATCCATTGCAAGTGTGGGGCATCGCCTCATTGCGAAATCTCATGAGGTGCCAGTACTGAGAACTTAGTTGGTGGCATAGCGGAATTTGGCTGATGATTATCAGCGTGACATCACAAGATTGAAAAGGATAGGACAAAGACGACAGAGGAGAACCGACGCCAGCTTCAAATATTGTATGCAGAAAATGAAAATATACTAAAAATGGTATATTTTATTCTAAAGACATGCAAAAACAGCTAGAGGCCTTGGAGAACCCAGGGAAGCGCAAGCTAGATCACGAGAGGAGTTCAAGAGAGAAGGGTGTGATCTTTGGAGGCTCAAGTGATGAGCCCCAAGAAGCGATGCGTGAAAACCCTAGAGAAGAGATCCATAGGGCAAAACTAAAGGCTTCTATTGTGGAATTAGGAAGTGCTCCATGATTTTGTTTGGTTTTTGTAATTTTTGCAATTTTATTTTTGAAACCGTCTAGTATTTTAATGCTTGTGTTTTTTGTGATATTTATTTGCTTTAGCAAATAATTTTGGTTTTTCTTATTTTTTTAAATTATTATTAATTTTGTTTTTTTCTCTTTTTATTTGAGTCTTGAAACCATAATCAATGGACAGAAACAGAGAAAATTGATAGGAAAATGAGAATTGAAGGCTAGATAGTCTGGGTATGCTTAACAAGATCCTGGAGACTCAAGATTAACCAATAACTTTTCCGAGAACACGACTTAACAAACATACTTCTACAATTGCAGAAAGTAGCAAAGAAATCTTCTCATTTCAGTTAAATGCGAAAAGTAAAAGGAGCTAGCCCACTAAAGAAGAAGCTATGTACATGTGTCTAGTATAATCATTTAGAAAGTACACAAAAACGGAACAACTAGAAACATACATGGAAAAATATAAAAACATGGACCTATATCTGATTTTACGAAAGCAAAGCATGGCAAATAACTTAAGTTTGGGAGAGGTTGAGACCAAATTATACTCAAAATATGTCACTACAGGCAAAGACTAATTGTTTACAAATCTTCAACATGGGTGAACTGAAAATCAGGTGTTTAATTCATAGTATGAGTCCCAATAGAACTGATGAAATCTCAAATTGAAAAGCTAGGCTTTCTGATATAAGGAGCAATAAAGACATATAAGAGGAGATCTTATATCTTATGCTTCATATAAAAAGTTGAACAAGACATGTAATTCAAATATTAAAAAAACAGAACAAGAAAAAATGAGCTTGAAGCCAATGCATAGGAACTCACCAATTTGGTAGGTATGTGGCAGGAATAGGGACTCCAACTCTGGAGCTGTTTGAATACACAACTGCAATAAAGAACACCACAACTAATAAATTATTCTGAAATAAACCCAACCATCTCTAAATATACGAGTACAATCTGCTACCTACCTTAGTATACATAACAGGAGAAACTCCATATAGTAGAACAATAGGAGGAAAATAAAGAGGGTATCTTGTTTTTCATTCAATAGTAAGCTCTGTGGGTTACGTTGCAGCTCATTGCGCTACACTTGGCTTAGATATGCATAATTAGCAAGCATTTCATACTAAAAAAAAAGAAGTCAATATCTAAGAAATTAATATAGGTATTTGCAGTCATCAAATAAGTTCATGTGTATAACAGATTCTTAGAAACTTATTGCTTCAAATGAGAATTTGGTTTGGTTTCAAAAAGCAAAAAGCAATTCCTTATAACTAAATCTTCTAGCCAAATCAAAATGGCTACTGCTACATCAAACCAGAGAAAGAGCTCCTCAACCTGATTACCAATTCACAATCTCCACTAACCAATAATGAGAATAAAATTTCATCTCAGATGTTTGAAAATCAGATACGCAAGTCCAACTTCCAAATCCTATTCATGTTAGACCCACTCTTTTCTTAGGCATTTTCCTACTAGCAAGAAAGCAAAAACATAAATGTCCAACTTCAAAATCCTAGTCATGTTAGAAAAACTCAACCAAAGGACATATGTATAATGTGTAACAGCAACCTTTAGAATGCTTGCTTCTTCTCAATTGACCTTTAAACACTGGCAAAGAGATCTTTCAAAATGGAAACAGGGGAATACAAAATTACATCAATAACTGATACTTAATCACAGTACATAACCAAATATCTTTTGCAGACTAGAGACCTTATCAATTTAAGTGAATTCATTGAAGTCCTCCGACATATGAAAAGAGAAGGAAAAAAATTTATAATTCAGGGGTCTTTAAAAATTAGGTTTCAAAAGAATATGAGCCAAACAAGAATTTTTAAAAGGCACAACAAAGAAATAAAATTGTGGCACAATTTTTTATTTCTAATAAAGAGAGGGAAAACAAAGGATGCTCAAACCTGCCATCTGCAACATCAAATTCACAGCCTGGCGTTGGTCCCTTGGATGTCTGAAGGGGCCTTCAAGTCCTTAATAGCTACAATTTTCAAATGGCAGTGCTCAATGAAGGTTGCTTCTCTTTTATTTCTTCTCACAGTTTACATAAATGAAATATAAAAAGACCTTAAGATTTAAGTTCTGGAATGAAGGCTTAACAAAGAAATCTGAAAAATGCTGAATCATTGCAAGATCCCACAAAGAAACAAAGCATCAATTACAAGACACTACCATGCAACGCAAGTACAAGAAATCTTTATAAATAAATAAATAAATCTTACCATTTCCATGATTCCAAACTCGTAACTCAAAATATTTAGAGAAGTTTTCATACCTAATATAGAGGCAGCAGATGAGAAGGGTTGATGGGTCGTCGACCACCTCGTTACTAAGACAAAAACCAACCAAATTTTATTTTTACATAATCAAAATCAAATAATTATAGAAAAATAGCTAAATAAACAAAATAATAATAAAAGCACCTTTGAATCAGAGTTGGTATGTGGCTGAGCACATTGCAGAGAATCTCTAGTATATGTTGCTGTAGCAGCAAGTGGTCGGCATCGAAGAAGTATGATTTTGGGAAAGAGAATGAGAAATAAGGGCCATGAGAAATCTGAAGGGGGATGAAGAGATAGTGGGTATATAAGTGATTGGCCGGCATCATGGAATTTCATTGCGAGCATCCATGGAGGACTAAGTTGAAGGCATCGGTGGTAGGCCTGGGCACGGTCTAGTTTGGACGGGTTTTCGCTTAAAATTGTAATCGAAACCGCACTGTTCATCCGGTTCGATTTGGTCTGGTTTTTAACTAAAATGAGTGGCAAAATTGAACTAATTCGGACCTATAAAGACCGGTTCGGTTCTTCCAGTTCACGGTTTCAAACTGGTTTTTTTTTTTCCTTACATACACATATCTAATCGCTTCCTCTACAACCCAAAAACCCTATAAGAAAAATCTCAAACATAAACATAGGAATACAAATAAACCAAGCTAAAAACGTATTAAAAAAATAACATATCTAAACTGCTAAACATATTCAACAAACAAGTGCCCACATATCTAATTTTAGATCTACAAGAAGAAAGAGAGAGAGAGAGAGAGAGAGAGAGAGAAACAGAAATAAACCAAACACCAGAGAAAGAGAAGAAAATCGCAGAGAGAGAAGGAGAAAAACCAGAGCAAGAGAAGAAAACTGCACCAGAGAAAGAGAGAGGAAAAAGAGAAAAAAAAAAAAGGAAGAAGAGAAGGAGAGAGAGGGAGAGAAAAAGAAGAGGAAGAAGAGACGGAAAGAGAGGGAGAAAGAGAGAAAAGGAAGAAGATGAAATGGATAGAAAAAAAAATGAAAGGAAGAAGACGAAGAAGAGACTTAGGGGGGTGTATTCAATTAAGATTTTAAAAGAGTTTAAAAGAGTTTAAAAGTTTGGGTGTATTCAATTCAGATTTTAAAAGAGTTTGTAAAAGTTTGGGTGTATTCAATTCAGATTTCAATTGATAATAAAGAAATACATCGAAATCTAGGTGTATTCAATTAGGAATTTTTAAAAATCAAACAAAATTTAGGTGTATTCAAAAAGTAATTTATTTTGAAGGAATTAATAAGTTGCCCGATTCCGTTAGAAATTAAAGTGGTAAGTATATATAAAAAAGGCCCTGACAAATCTTATGTCAACCCTAGAAACTTTGAACATGCTCTACGCTTTCCAGTCCTTGAACGTGTGTGCTTGTCAAGTGGATTTATGTATGTATGATCTTTCATTGTGTGTTTGAATATTTGTTGTTGTTGTACATCACCATATTTCGATGAACAATAGCATATATATCGATATACATCATGAACAACTGCTGCTTGAATGGTTGTTGTTGTTGCCATCGTCATATATAGATCAACATCAACATATTTGTTGCTGTAAATATTTGCTGCTGTACATATTGCTGAACATCAACACATTTTTGGTTGCTCTTATTATTATTATTTTATTTATTTTATCATATATAGGGTTTAGGGTTGCTGTTATTATAATTATTTTTTTTGCTGTTATTATTATTATTTTTTTATTTGCTGTTATTATTATTATTTTTGGTTTATGTACATCACAGCCTTCTTCATCGATCTATAGTCATCCTTTTTTCTTTGTTTTGTACAATATCTATATATATCTTGTCCATGCCAAAACAAAAGGAAAAAAATTATCTTCATATATATATATATATATATATATATATATATATATATATATATATATATATATATATATATTTTCTTATGAACTAATTAAAGATTGCATGTATGTGGAGAGATGCTATGAATGACGGGAGTCAAAGATGAGCGATGAAGAAAATACTTATTCGGTTTTATGCATTTAGAATTATAGTTTACTTATCTTTTTTTTTTTGTCATGAAATTACTTTTATGTTTTTACTTTTGTGCATTTTTCATTAACATGCAAACATAATACTTATTTGGTTGCATATTTGAACAAATTAGATGCCTTTTTTTTTATATTTTCTTTGGATGTATTGATTTGGAAGTTCTTTACAAAATGTTTTTGTAAAGGTACCTTTCACTTTTGAAAATCTAGAAAAACAATAAACAACCCAAAAAAAAGAAAAAAAATATTTTAGAACTCTAATCAACTCATTTAAAATCTACAATAAAACTCTAACAAACACTATCAAAATCAATCTAGGAATTCAATCAAACTCTATGTGGAGTTGATAGAAATCAATTGAACTACATTGAACTCTATAAACTTTATAACTCCATTTAACTCTTTTAAAATCTTAATTGAATACACTCCCCTTAGAGTGAGGGAGAAAAAGAAACGTGAAGAAAGAAGAAAGAAAAGTGGGGGAGATGAAAAGATGAATCTAACAGTAAAAATAAAGTAACATTGAAAAGATGAATTTGACAGGAAAAATAAAGTAACATTGAAAAGATGAAAGCATGTCTTGCGTCAGTTTTGGGACAATAACGGCCCGTTCGGTAACGGTTTAAGAGGTTGTTTTCATTTTCAGATAACAAAAATGAGGCAAAAACACGTTCAGTGGCCCAAAAACAGAAAACACTGAGAATGTTTTCATAAAATGAAAACAAGTTCATGTGTACTTGTAGAAAACAGAAAAAAGTTGTTTTTATTATCGTGGAAAACGTTTTCCTAAAAATAACTCACATATTATTATTTCAAATTGTACTACCAGACATGTTTTCATTGTTCTTGTTTTCTGAAGATGTTTTCTAATTAACCTACCAGATGCATTTTCATTTCCTGAAAATGCAAATTCATTTTCTTGTTTTTATTCTATGAAAATATTCTCCGAAAACGTTACCAGACGGGCCCTAAAAGAACAATATTTGTTTTGTGTTTTTTATGGTGTAAAGTAAACAACAAAAGTTGGGCACGGAGTTAGTTGAAGTTAGGCTTGGAGATGGTTGAAGTTGGGCTTGGAGATGGCTCAAGTATATATATCTCAATAAATAATTATATTTATTTAATGGGGTTTCACTAAAACACCCAAAATGGGGCTGAAATTATAAAAAAACCCAACACCCAAAACACTTTATAAACACACCCAAAACCCATCATTACACACACTCAAAACTCATTTATAAACACACCCAAAAAATATACAATTGTTTATTTTAGGATTGATTTTGGGTGTGTTTCTATATTTAAATAGTGTGTGGGTTTTTTTATAAATACATGCATAGAATTGGGTTTATTTATAATAATCTATTATTTAATCTGGTCAGGTTCGGTTCACTACAGTTTTGGAGGAGATAAAACCAGATCCAGAATCGATCTGAACCGATTCGGTTTGGTTTTTGAATCTTTTTGGTTGACTTTTTAGTCAACTCAATTTTTCCGATTTTTTTCAATTCGGATCGGCTCGGTTTTGCGGTTCTCCAATTCTTATGCCCACCCCTAATCGGTGGTGTGGAAGATGGAGAGAGTGAATACGAGAGAAGTAAATTGGGGAAAGTAACGGGTTAGGGAAATTTTTTAATTTATAATCTCCCAGAATTAGCCACAACCAAACTATTTGGTTGCCAACATGTCAAATAAGGAAAATGGCACCGTTTTAATACTTTATATTCAAGCTTAAAGGCGACCAATTTTGAGATTGGTCGCCAATTCATAGCGACCAAATTTTTTTGTCGCCATTCAGACATATTTTGTGGTCTTCGTCGCCCATAACCTTGTTTGGGGACCAAATTTGGGTTGGTCACAAAATCTTTCATCGTGAAAGAGGTTTTTTCTTATAGTGTATAAAACAGTCTCATAATCCCAACATAATCAACATAACTCAAATAACAGTCAAGACGCATTAATAAGGTCGGTCTAGTACTCCACGAAGGATGAAACTACCTCGGAAGACTCACGGTCAACCGAGGGGTCAAACTGCCCTAACTTGGTCAACAAAGCCCGCGAGGCCCACAACCTCCGATTTTCGATTCGAAAGTTCCTTGGGGTCAACAGGCTTTATCATACATGTACTGCAAGTTTAGTCTGAATCGAATGGTCGGATCGCTCGCGATCGCACGATCGGACGATTACCGTTTAACCTAATCTTTGAATTATTGAACCGAAGCATCCGAGGATCCGATTCACAATCGGTGAATTCCTATACAATACTAGAGGTGCCTAGGTTAACATATATGAAAATAGAGTTGATCCAACGGCCCAAACATATCGAACCTTGATAACGCCTAATATGCGTAATACGATTGATAGTCAAACGGTAACCAAATTCAAATCCGAGCATACCGTTGTGCTCGGGAAGACATGTGGATCATTTTCGAACCAAATGGGTCACCCAAACAGTGCCCACGCTACGGCAGCACGTGGGCGTCTAGAGAAATTCTGATGACCGGAAAATCTCACAACCGCCAATCAAGACCTATACCTACGTGACCAGGACAATGAGTGAGCAACTTTTGTTCTTGGACCATGCCCAAAAAGTGACCGAAACTTGTCAGAACCACAAGTCGAAAATCGGCCAAACTTTAATCGATAAATCAATTTCCAAAACGTAAAAATCAATCATAATAAACCCAACCATCAGCTAGAACACATTGAGAGGATGAAAAAGCATACCTGGATTGGAGAAATTAGTGGCCGGAATCGCTAGAACGAACGCCAGAAGTTTTACGTAAAAACCGGTCGTTTTTCTCATTTTTCCGGCGACCTAGGCGATTGATGGTGGCAGCAATGGGGTGGGGCTGGATGAGGGAAGTGAGCTTGACGTTTTGGTACTGGTCTCATGAGATTTGGTGGTTGATTGTAGCTACAGTTCGCAAGGGAGGGGGGTCTCGAGGGGAGAGAGAGAGAGAGAGAGAGAGAGAAGAAAAAAAATATCAGATTTTTAAAAACCATTTTCAAAATATTTATGGTTATGCCACTTGTTCACCCGTTTTACTTTTATTCCTGTGATGATAGGGTAAAGTTCCCCATTGGCTTGAGAACCATTAACTGGTAAACAAGTCAACTTTCTTTTAATGTGCGAGCGTGCCATTGCTAGCAATAAAAATCCTAGCAGACTTCCTAAGAAATAGATAACTTGCGCCCCAAGTTACTGACTTCTAAACAAGTGATTGTGAATTTGGGTGAGAAATATCTCCCAAGTAAGTTCTTTTCTTACCTCAGACTGGTGAGGACTTCACAATTTTTAACAATATAAAACTGATAGTTCTGGCCAGAATAGATAATGAGAAAATGGACTATTTTTTAGACAAAATTCTCTTTTACGAGACTCAAAAGAGAAAAACTGACTCCAAAAAGAGAAAAAGAAGACTGGACTCCCATTTCTGCCTGGGCAGATGCTTCTAATCCGGGCAGGATTGGGAATGTCAGTGCTGGACTGGACTATCAACAACTTCAACTAGTATGTTTCAACTGCAAATCGATGCAAACGTTCAAGTTTGGCAGGGCTTTAATTTATTTCAAACCCTAGAAAGCTTTTGATTGGGCAGAATTGGGACTTCTTCAGTCTGGAAGAGGTAGGAGTGGCTGGAAATGACTACTGAGCTGGAGCTGCACTGTGGTATCTGTCCTGCTTAATCAGGGCTCTTCATAAATTTATTGAGGTTTTCATATTTATAGAAAACTGAACTCTACTTGCTTTGACTTATGCTGAACCAAATTTGTAACGAGAGAAATCTCGTTTTGAATGATTTATTTCTCTAAGTCTAGACTGAAGTTGGGTGTCTTGACTGATAGCTGTTTGAAGGCTTTTGGAATCAAATGATCATTTTGAGTTTTTTTGTCTCTGGTTGATTTTTGGTTGTTTGATTGATCGTCCTTTGCTCTGTTCACCCTCTCCTATATTTATAAGAGATGCTTTTCAATGGGGTTCTCAATTCTTTTAATAATGGGCGGCAAATACTCTCAAAAGATCTTTCAATTTTAAATGCAAATAAAATGGGGTTTTATCAATCCTGGCAAATAAAAACTCAATAGTCAGCGATCATTTCCCTGTATTTTGATAGGACACCATACCCTTCTTCCAGTTTAACTGCTTTAGTAAGAGTCTCAAAACTATGATGGTAAGTTTTTAGTTTTTGAACAACTCCCTGTTTCCCGCTTATCTCTTTTTTCATAAATCATAGTTTGTGTATCCCTTGAAAGTGGTGCCTTCTTTGGAGTAGAAAAAATATCTCTGAATAAACCAAACGGATTTTGATCTCCTGACAGCAAAGTTTTTCAGAGATGTTCTTCTTTATACCTGCACCTGTTCATTCCTTATTAATTCCAGTCCAAATTGTTGACTTTTCCAAATCAGAGGGTCACGTGGGTCTGTTTCTCCTTTGGGCTTCTTTGTCTTTAATTAAAAACCTGCCAATCCCAATTTTGGTTCAAGCCCAATTTGGGTTCCTTCGAGGGCCAAGTCATTCGCGGTTTTGACAGTTTCTGGGCCTCCAATGTTTGGGTCGAGTGTATAGCCTTTGGCCTGATTATTCGTTGGCGGGCTGAGTGCGTCAAATTTAGGCCCAAACAATACCCCCTAAGTCTGAATCATTTTTTGAACGGTTCCAGACTTAATGAACGGTCACATAGGGCATTGTTTTTCTCCATACAATCTGGAAAAGTAAAATAGTTATGTTGTTGTTTGTACCATATTTTGAAAATGGACCACAAATGGTCTATTTCTCGAAATAATATACCTTAAGGTCCAGGCCCAGCCTAAGGACCCCTTTCGCTTAGTGGGCCATCAATAGATAAAAGAAATTAATAAAACGCCCATAAAGATAGGGAACCCAGACCTTTGAGTCACACTAAAGTTAAAAAGATCGATAACCGTTACACATTGACCCACTTGAGGGTCTGAAGGAGATTGTCACCATTAATGATGACTTGACCTCCTTCTTGCCCAGCAAGGAAACAAGCTGTACAAAAGCCACCAGAACCAGAAAGAGCAGAATTGCGAACCAGACTTTCGAGTCCAAAGGACTCAAGTCAGGGGACTATCGCAAAAGACCAACAGTTTTTGTCAGAACCATCCATCGTCCCATCTATGAACCAGTTCAAATCAGTGGATCAACAGTTGACTTTGGATAGCAGCCAAATATCCTTTTTCAGCCTTCATCATTTGAAGCTCTCTCCTTGCCTATAAATAAAGAGCCTCCGCCACATAAGAAGAGGACTCTCTCTCCAAACTAGACGCAACGTCTCGAAAATACTTGAAGAACTCAAGATCTTTTCAAACCAGTCTGCTTAATTTCTAGATAACTAGTTGACATCTTTAAAACGATTAGTTTGAATTCATGTACTTGTCTGACTAGAGAAATCTCTAGCCCTTCCTTGCTTTGTAATATATATTTTTGAATTAGTTGAATGGATAAATGAAGAACTCTTATCTTCCTTTTGCTATCAAGTTAAAATCAAATAAAGAGATCTCAGAATTTATTTGAACTGTTTCATTAAACACTTGTCATTTAATCGCTATATATATTATAAATGCTTCGGTAGATTAATTTAATTTCCCGCTTTCACACTTTTTAAATTTATCATTCAGACCTAAAGAAAGGGTCTAGGCCCGAATAGGGCTATATTAGTCTGAAAAATAGAAGGTTGATTGGGCCCAAATTACATCATTGGGACCGAATTGCCTATTGGCCTAGTCTGAGGGCTGCTTGAATTTGAACAAGGTTTCTAAACCCTAACAGACACAATCTCAGTTTTTCCCCTTGTTTGATTAGGTATTGCTCATACTTGTCAAGCTGACATACACGAATGAAAGAATATTGAAGTCCTCTTAGTTGGGGCATAGAAAAGAACTAATCTAGGTCAGTACCCCCATTGGAGCACAATGGCTTGAAGAGAAGTCTAGAACAAAGCACAAACACAACAAATCAACTCACTGTACCACATACACCAGGTCTATTGGGCTGGTCTCATACCCAATAGTGGCACACCTAACCCACCCAAAATGTTAATAACCCACTGTAGCAAGCAACTGCTAATAATCCACCCAAAATGTTAAATTTTCTAATCAAAATCAACAGAAAAAAGCTTACTCTCAGAATAAGCGTTTAAGTTGTTTGAAGGCAGTGAGCTAACTCCATCAGAATTAGGGCCACAGACCATAGTACTTCCTTCAGAAGATGGTTTAGCAATTACATGTTCATCATCTTCCGCAAATATATCAAATGCATCAACACCATTACTTGTGGTTTTTGCAGCGGGTGCATTAGAATTGGAAGTACCAATAGCAGTTTCAGGCAGTATTGAAGAGGGAACTCCAGGACCGGTTACATCAGAGGAAGTGCCCCACTCCATGCTGAGAACAGATTTCCCCTGGTATGTACTAGTGGATGTGCCTTCCCTTCTTGCCCGAGCTAAGCTCTCATAATCCTTCTAAAAAAGAAAAGATAAAAACAATTATATATAAGGAGCATAGCTCGCTCTAATTGGTGTCATGCTGTATTTTAGATTTCACCCATGTAATGTGTTGACACCGTAACTAACCGAGCAACTAGCTAAGCAAGATTAGCCACGTGCCATGCTTAGAGAGGTCATCACCTTCGCCAAAGAAGCCTTGCCACAAGTCACCACTAGGGGCAATATCAAGAGTCCCACATTGGAAGACTACAAGAAGTGGAGACTCCCCCTTGCCTATAAAAGAAGACTACTCTCCCCTGAGAAAGGGGACTGGCTCTTCTAGATCCTAGACTGGGCTGGGCTCCCTCTTCAGGACTCTCCTGTTAGTCTGGCCTGGTCCTGGGTCTCCGGACCTGGGGACTTGACCCCTAGGCTTCGGATTCCTAAGTTTGTACCTTAGGCCCTAGGCCTTCTTCCATTTATCTTTGGGTCTAATCCCCTTGTACAAATGTAAACATTATCATAATGAGAACATCTTCTCCGTGGACGTAGCCCATTCATTAAGGGTGAACCACGTATATCTTGTCTTTTGTATATTTATCGCTTGCCCAAGTCCTCACACACATGCTGAAGGTCCTCACCTTCACCCATCATCCAATACACCTCATCACTAAGTTGGACTCAATCTTGGCCGAATCATTTTGAGCATCAACATAATGTTAGGTTGTTTGATCTGTGTTGCTGTTGTCGTTGTGCAGTGCAGTTTGTCCAGTGGACAACTTGCCCATGTTTTGAAATGTTTCTTTTTATTAATGAAAGCTTGTTTCTTATAATGATAAAATAAAATAAGGAGC
Source organism: Prunus campanulata (assembly GCA_034190965.1). Taxonomy (NCBI): domain Eukaryota; kingdom Viridiplantae; phylum Streptophyta; class Magnoliopsida; order Rosales; family Rosaceae; genus Prunus; species Prunus campanulata. Next base: position 11,764,058 of record CM067215.1, read on the forward strand.
AAACTTATGATTAACACCCACCGATCCTTTTCTTTTCTTCTCTCTATTTATCTTTTCTTTTAAAGATGTGAATCTTCATTACGAAAAGAATGATTTCCCCAAAATGATTATTATTATTCCAGCGCCCTTTTTGTGCAATTCAGATAACAATTCCTTTCAGTCTGATGTCAAGGAACTTTTTCTTTCTTTCTTTTCTTTTCAAACAGACAAGCATCTTCTTTTGAGACTAAGGTGAACTTGCTGAAAGTGTTAATTGTCTCTTGACAGGTTTCACATTGATGATTTTGTTTATTTGCTTTTTGAAAGCTCTCGTTCTTATGTAATTGGATTGTTCACTCTTGCCTTTTCTAAAGAGATATTTAGTCATATACCCATTTTTAGCACTAAAACTATAAATAAATCATACACCATTTAATTTCTATATACACACCCAAAAAAAAACCCAAAAAATGATAGCTGACCCTATTGAATTTAATGTTAATTATTAAATTACTTTGATGCCCTATTGAGTATTTTGGGCTTTTTTTATGAGGTTTTGGGGTTGGGTTTGTTTTAAGAAATCAATGGCAGTTTTTTAATTTAAAAGAAGTTAAAAGCTTTTTTGCTATATTGTAAATGAGCTTTGGGTGTGTTTCTAAAGTCAATTTCATATAGGATTTTTTTATAATTTGAGCTCTTTTATTGGGTATAATAGTGAATCTGATAGCTAGTACTTATTGAAAAGTGAATTATAGACGAAAACCTCTATACCCGGAGAAATGGATATTATTCCCTATAAGTGTATTAGCACGAACATAGAGGAAAAAAAACTACTTAAATCTTGGATTGACTAAAACACATTAGATGGCTATTTTTGTAATATTCTTGTAACCAGTTTTCCCATAAATTTCAAACTTGAGAGCACCTGGTTTTGGGATGATTATGTGTGATTATAGTTTATTTCATGTTATTTGAGATATCTTTCAAATGGTTGTTCCCCATTCCATTGGGATTTATCTTCTATATAAGCTAAACATTCATGAGAGAAATACATACAACCTCAATTAATGAACTGTACTAGCAAAGATTGCTTTCTTTTAATAGTCTTCCTCCTAAAAGACATTGTCTGTCGTGGTTTCCATATGTTTCCTCTTGTTTGTTGATGTTGCCCATCATCGTTCACCTAGCAATCTCTTTTTCCTCCGCGAGCCTCATCAACGCTCGCCGAGCCTTCTCTATCGTGTTTCACTGCCGTTATTCCCATTGCACAACCCTTGTTTCTTCCTTTGTGTTGCCGACTTGGTATCGACCACTCAAGCCCTATCACTGTGCTGCCGACTTGGTATCTCTGTGTTGCTGTTTTGGTTTCGGCCTCTCAAGCTCTATCTCTGCTCAACCGGTGTTCTCCTCCCCTCTTAAGCCCAATCTCTTTCTTTGATTTTATTGCTAGTCTCTATCTTCTTCGCTGTTCTTTTGCGCTGCCTTTCTTCTTCTCTGTTACTGGTATTGTCTTCTTCTTTTTATAATTCTTTTATATTACTCAGGTATTCTCTTCTCTTCTTTTCAACTGTGTTTTCTCTCTCCCAATCATGGGTTGTCTCTGGCATCTTGAGTTTCCTTCCTTCCATGAGCCCATGCGCTCTTCCGCATCTTGTGTTCTTTCTCCCTCTCTTGACTACTTTCTCCTTTTAATGGGTGTTCACTTTTCTCATCTTTTTCTCTACTTTTTCCATCTTTATTTTGAAAGGATTTTCTCTCTATGTGTGTTTTGCCCACACTCTCTTTTCATTTCTCTGTCTCACTTGGTTTCCTTCTTTATTTCTTATTATTGTTTTTTGGGTCAATAATCCCTCTTTATTTTAATCTTTATGGGCCTCTATGCTCTTGTGATGATCTTTTCTTTATTACTTCTCTGTTCCCACGTGGTTTTCTTCCCCATACCTTATTTTATTGTTTCTATTGTGCTTTGAAATTCAAACTTGGCCATGCTCCCTTTTTCTTTTCTTTGTGTCCCAAGTTGGTTTCACCTCTTATCCTTTAATGATGTGCCACACCCTCCCTTAACCCCATTATTCCGTTCAAATATTCCTTCTGCTCTCTCTGCATGTGTCCCTTTTCTACTTATCATGTGATAAATTTTCTTTTGTTTCCACTTCCTCTCTTCCTATGGGTGTAACTTTTTTTTATTTTGGGCAACTTTTATTTTTCTACATGGCTACTTCTTTTCTCGCTTACCGCATGCTCTTTATCCTACCTAGAGGGTGATTCCTAGGTAGAGTTATGTTTCTCAAGTGCCTAAAATTGTTTCTTAGGTCCATTTAACTTATATGTCAACTCGTCATTTTATTCTTTCTTTCCATGAGCCCATGCGCTCCTTCACTTCCTGCCTTTCAATGGGCGTTATGTTTACTTTGTTTCTCTCATGCCGCTGGCAACTATGGAGATTGGAGTTCTTTTTGGTTCCCCTTACTGGACTACTACAACCGACTGTTGCCGCCATCTACATTTCTATGTAGTTTCTTCATTCAAATCTTGTTATGGTTTGTGCGCTCAATTTGCGGGGGAGTATTAGGGAGTTACAATAGTATTTTAGTTACAATAGTTAATTCTACTAATGATAGGAAATGGTAGTTGTCAGTTACGTTGTTATTAGGCCATAACTCCATATTTATATTTATGATAATGACTTGCTGTAACTAAATTATTCTATATATATATATATATAATGATCAAATGAATAATATAAGGGAAAATCAGTTTCTACACAACTATTGGTTTTGTCCTTCGAAAAGAGTGGTAATGTTCTTGCTGGTGCTAATAAGATTGGTTTGGCTAACATTGTTGTGACTGAGTGTCAAGCTTTACGTACGGGATGGTCTTGCCTTTGCTATTAACAGAGGATGTCAGAAAATACAAGTGGAAGGAGATTCTAAATTAGTCATTGATTGCATTCTCGGCCAAGCCCAAGCTACATGGACTTTATGACTGCTCATGCAGGATATTTACCATTTGAGCTCCTTCTGTGAAGTGCACTTTCGCCATGCTCATAGAGAAACCAATTTTTTGGCAGGTTTTTGGGAGAATGGCCTACCCCCCTTATTGTTGTTAATGCTCTCTATTTTGATCTCTTTGGGCCCCCCTTGTATTAGGGGCTTTTTGTTGTAAGTGACTTTGTTTTCATCTCAAGAAAAAGAAAAGACCTAAAATTTGTTCTAAGTAGATTTGCTTAAAAATTAAACCCAAGCAAGTATTTCCTTAAAATTAAACCTAACAGAGCAGGTTGTCCGCAAGTTGGTAATTTGGCCCAAATAAGAGGTGTAGAGAGAGATGCTGCAAATCTCAGACGGAAGCGACCCATTTGAGATTACCCATTTGTATAAAATAGGTAAGATTGCATGATAGTAAAAGGAAAAAGCAGCTCTGAACTCACAAAACCCAAAAGACAACAAAAAAGAAATTTCTTTAATTAAAAAAATACCCGTCTTGTTGATTGCAAAGATGTGTTACCATACAAGAAGATAATTCTGATCAGCTAAACGCTGAGATTTTCCCTTCATACTATGCTTAAATTGGTGTGTGTGTGTGTGTGTGTGAGAGAGAGAGAGAGAGTAACAATCCATACTAAGTTGTACTATTAAACTTTAAACTATGGGGGAGAGAGCGAGAGAGAAACAACAATCCATACTAAGTTGTACTATTAAACTATGGGGGCATCAAATATCTAATCTAACCCATCAACAATTCACCCTAAACTTTTGGCTTTATGGTCTGTACAAACTCAGTGAAGCAGCAAAACTCTTTCCTACTCAATTCACACTGGTTGCAGCCTGGTGAATTTCATCATATGCGCCCGTCTCCGCATTGAATGAGTACCTATATTTGGAAAGAAAGAAAAAACATGTATAAGGTTGCAAGACACATCTTTGGCAATTACATGAACCAACTGACCAACCCATTAACCAAAGTAGTGTAAAACTTCCTTTCACATCTATTCCAATAACTCAGTAGATTATGGTGGTCAAGCCAAACTTTCATTTAAATCTGTGTCATCTTTCTACTATTGTCCCCAACATTATCAGTAAATCCAGAAAGTTTTCAGTTGCTATAACTTGAGTTGTCATGACTTGTAATTGGTAAGCTATGTTCCTGACCAATAAAACCCACCACACATAATGACAATTTCAGATGGAAACTACTTCAGATCTAATGCACTCGAAGTCGAACACAACAGCTGTAAGTACTGCAAGTACCCCTAACAGACTTTATTTGCCATCTAAACCACTCTTGCTTTCCTTTTTTATGGATGGGAGAATAAGTAATTGAAATTAGTTGTGATTTATGTGTTAGTATTGCTCAACAATGCATGGTTATGCAGTAAAGTAACCACATAGTTATAATGAAGAAAGCAACGTATGAAAGGCGCTGAATCCCAGATAGCAAATGGGCTAATAACAAAACTGTATTTGAAATTTAGCATGAAGCGAAGCTAGATCTACCAATGTGCAATTTAAGAACTTAAAGGACGTAAGCCTAGAAACTTCTAACCCTTAGACTATATAAAGAACTGAGAATAAACCAGGACCTATCCAACTAACAAGTAACCAACCAGTATGAAAATTCAAAACATGCAAACAAAGACTTATCCACCCAAAACAGAGCATTGCATAAAGAACAAAAAGCAATGGAATCTAAAAACAAGGACAAGCTTCCTTTACCACAGCCCCGACACAGCAGAGCAATAGAATCCTGTAGACGGATCATAATAACATCCCAAACTGCTGCTATAATAGTACCTAGAAGGATTAACCAAACATAGGTTATATCAGTCCAAAATAACCACATAAAAATTTGCTCAGTTCAGATCACTATTTAGCATCAAGGAAAAGCAACTGGACCAAGGATCACCAGTCAGACCAATGGATTTCGAAAGTACTTAAATATTAAAAGTAAAATTCGAAATTAATTATTGGAATAAAATTACTGAAAATATACAAATGAAGAATAACGAATACAATTTCCGTAACCAGAGGATTTTCTAAAGCACTGATTTATGCATACAATGTTTGTAGTATTTTGACAAATTTAATTCATGTATATGTATATATTAGAACATTTCCATAGCATACATAGACAACGGGGATGCCCTGCACCAACGAACGGTACCCCTAGCAATTCGAATGCCAGTGTTAAAAGTAGATATCGAAATTAATTATTAGAATAAAAATACTCAAATATACAAATGAGATCCTTGTAAATTAATAAACCCTATTGGGTTGGAAACAACACTTAAAAATAGGAAGATACAGTCTGTTCAAACGACAAGGCATCACTCGAATGGGGAACCGTCTGCTCTTGAATGGATTTCTATAAAACTCAACTAATACATGTGGATGAGATGTCAACCTTTATAAAATAGTACCTAACTTCCACAGTTGCAGCCCTCCCTTTACACACACACACACATAGGGCATTGTTTCTCTCCCTACAATCTGGAAAAGTAAAATAGTTATGTTGCCAAACTCTCAGACAGGATAACATTTCCCTGTGTTGTTTAAGGTTTAGGCCAGAGCAAGTTGCTTAGATTGGCATCAATCTTTTATCATGTTTCCATTTTTTTTTAAAATCTCATTTCTGATTTAGTTTATTACTCTAGGGTGTAAAATCACCCTATGAGTTTAGATTTTAGTATTACATCTTGAGTTTTCGAGAAATAAAGCCTAAAATATAAGGGAAGAACCTGTGCGGCTCAACTGGTACTAGCAAAAAAATGAAAATAATTGCTCTCCAAGTCAAACGACCTATGGTGCCAATTGACAGATGTACACATACGGATGAAAGCTAACAGTTACGTCAGAGCCATATTGGGACTTAAATGTTCAGGTTCATCCAATGAGGACACCAAATGACCAGCACTGTAATTTTTCCTACTAACGGTCGACCGGCACAGGTTCCTTGCTTATATTTTAGTTTTTAACTGTCGAGTTTTGGTCCCAAGAGTTAAGGGCTAAACTCTAAGCTCATGAGGTGATTCAACACCTAAGGTAGTCAACCCTGGCTTCCCATCGAAGCAACTTGCTCCTTGCAGCCTACAAAATCTGGAGATTTAAATCCGGAATATATATATATACATATATATTCTATAATACGATGCCTTGCCGATCGCCTGGCCAGTGCATGCCAGTCGACCGGCAGTGCAAAAATCTGGTTCGGACATCGGATTTAAATCTGGTTGACCGGCAGTGCAAAAATTGGTTAACCCTATAATAGAAAAGTTGTACACACACACACACACACACACACACACATTTAATAGCAATAACAGCAAACCATCTAAAAGTGGCTAAAGAAGAAATGCCACCAAGCAAATGAATTCAATTAGTCTCATTCCATTCCCCACAAAGAGCATTTCTCCACCATGTCTAAAGAATAGATGATTAGCATTTACTGACTAGACAAGAAGCAACTAAATACTATTATGTATGAAGTCAATATCAAGCATACCAAATAAATAAAAGAAAACAAAATCAATGAGTAGACTATACAAGTACAAGCAATCAAGGATTTTATTTATCTATTTGGGTGGAGAGAGAGATAGAGAGAGTACCCCGAAGACTCATCAAACACATAATCGTTTTGCAAAACTCCATCTGAAAGAAAAGAAAAAAAAAGTTAGCAAGCAACTGCTAATAACCCACCCAAAATGTTAAATTTTCTAATCAAAATCAACAGAAAAAAGCTTACTCTCAGAATAAGCGTTTAAGTTGTTTGAAGGCAGTGAGCTGACTCCATCAGAATTGGGGCCACAGATCACACTACTTCCTTCAGAAGATGGTTTAGCAATTACATGTTCATCATCTTCCGCAAATATATCAAATGCATCGGCACCATTACTTGTGGTTTCTGCAGCGGGTGCATTAGAATTGGAAGTTCCAACAGCAGTTTCGGGCAGTATTGAAGAGGGACCGGTTACATCAGAGGAAGTGCCCCACTCCATGCTGAGAACAGATTTCCCCTGGTAGGCACTAGTGGATGTGCCTTCAATTCTTGCCCGAGCTAAGCTCTCATATCCTTCTGAAAAAGAAAAGATAAAAACAATTATATATAAGGAGCATAGCTCGCTCTAATTGGTGTCATGCTGTATTTTAGATTTCACCCATGTAATGTTAGGTTGTTTGATCTGTGTTGCTGTTGTCGTTGTGCAGTGCAGTTTGTCCAGTGGACAACTTGCCCATGTTTTGAAATGTTTCTTTTTATTAATGAAAGCTTGTTTCTTATAATGATAAAATAAAATAAGGAGCAAACTTATGATTAACAACCACCGATCCTTTTCCTTTCTTCTCTCTATTTATCTTTTCTTTTAAAGATGTGAATCTTCATTACGAAAAGAATGATTTCCCCAAAATGATTATTATTCCAGCGCCCTTTTTTGTGCAATGCAGATAACAATTCCTTTAAGTCTGATGTTGAGGAACTTTTTTTTCTTTTTGTTTTTTTTCTTTTCAAACAGACGAGCATCTTCTTTTGAGACTAAGGTGAACTTGCTGAAAGTGTTAATCGTCTCTTGACAGGTTTCACACTGATGATTTTGTTTATTTGCTTTTTTAAAACTCTCGTTCTTATGTAATTGGATTGTTCGCTCTTGCCTTTTCTAAATGACAGCTATTACTTATTGAAAAGCGAATTATAGAAGAAAACCTCTATACCTGGAGAAATGGAGATTATCCCCTGAAAGTGTATTAGCACGAACATAGAGGAAAATAAACTACTTAAATCTTGGATTGACTAAAACACATTAGATGGCTATTTTTGTAATATTCTTGTAACCAGTTTTCCCATAAGTTTCAAACTTGAGAGCACCTGGTTTTGGGATGATTATGTGTGATTATAGTTTATTTTCATGTTATTTGAGATATCTTTAAAATAGTAGTTCCCCATTCCATTGGGATTTATCTTCTATATAAGCTAAACATTCATAAGAGAAATACATACAACCTCAATTAATGAACTGTACTAGCAAAGATTGCTTTCCTTTAATAGTCTTCTTCCTAAAAGACATTCTAAAATCAATGGTTTTCTAAGTCCTAACACAACCCACCATCAATTACTATCTCAAAATCATAACTGATCCAAAATATTATTCGTGGGTTGTTGAAAACGGCAAAAATAACTCAGATTTCCAAACTCCCTTGTCTATTTCAATTCCAAAGCCAAACTCAGTCCATCTCAACTTACTTTTCCAATGCTTCTTGTTTCATTAAATCATAACCCTAGTTTCCTCAAAAACCGTATTGTTGCTTCTGTTCCAGATATCAACTTCTCTTTTTAAATTTTACCAACAAATTCTTTGGGAAGTTGAGCATTCACACTTTTGGCATCCATAACCTTTAACTTCTCCCAGAAACAGGCCTTGCAATTCAAGCCCGTGCAACCTATATTGATCACAACATCCTTGATTTATGATTTCTGAATAGCAAAGCTTTCCTACACCATTTGGCACCAAACCCCTCACATAAAAATAAACAGACATGGCAAAGAGCGGTGCTATTGACACCTCCAATATGTTCAGCCCATCCAGCTACTATTCCAATCTCCACAGAAGTTTTCAAAAATTTTTAAAAATAAATAATAACTCAAACTTTACTATGCCACCGACCAAAAATCCTCAAACTACCCCTACCCTTGCTTTTCCACTGCCCTTACCCTAACTTCTTTTCTTTACCAAGTACAGATGCTGTAGGCCATGACCACCACCATGGGTGCAGTGTCCCTACAATAATTATTAATTAAAAAAAGCCGACATGGCTGTGCACACCATAAACTGGAAAAAGCAGGCTACGGATGCTATACCCTGGGCCCTGCCAGAGTCAGATCTCCAATGGAAGGCATAATTTTCTTTAAGTTAAAAGTGTAAATCTTACTAAAACTAAACAACACAAAGAAGCTGACAAGTCATCATTTCATAACCATGTTTATGCATGCATACACAAAAAATAGTTCACAGAGACAGACCATGATTATAGCTTCTCCACAGTTAGCGGGATTAAAAGATTGGTAGAAGAAGAAAATTAAATACCAAAATTCAGAAAAGTGAAAGATAAACCATATCACTGACCTGCCTCACGCTCAAACATCTCTTTCTTTTCATGATAGACATCTGCAAAACAGAACTTCAACCAATAAGCACTCTGCCAAAACAGAAACTGATTCCTTACCAAAGGTTTACGGAAATAAAACATATTTTCTAAGTGCCTGTACTAGATCTGACTAAAACAACTATGCCAGATTATACAAAACTAATGCCGTTTTCCTAGAACAATAACACACTTAACTGGATTCACCATTATCCATCAGGTTCGTGGCATCTTCAGTTAATTGGTCAAATACACGCTTTGTTTCAGCCGACATCTTCTCCTTCTTGTTATTTGAAGTTCCCTTCAATCTCCTCAAAGCTTGTAAAACCTACCACAGTAGAAATTTTTACTTCATACAATTGATGTTGGAAGTGGTAGGCAATCAACCAAAACATAACTGCTACTTCAGTGCAATTTAAGTCACCAAAAACAATATTGCATTTGAATTATTTACAACAATCATTTGTGTTCCAAACAAGCGCCCTTCTGCATTCATGCAGTCAAAGTGCCAAAAGTCCTACAACCACGTATGATGGAGTGTAAGGCCCTTAATTTTCAGGACCAATTTCACATTGTATAATGCTCCTTGTGTTGTATGCCAATCTTCCATACGATCATTTTCTATTGTTCTTATCTTCACGATATCACCATATTCTACTGTTCTTGCTTTGCTAAATATTATGCTAGGAAAAACTAAAATTTGCCGAGTGTTATGTGACAGGCCCAAGCACCACAAAAGTTGAAGGTCCAAGTCCAAGGAGGCTGTCTAGTCCTGTGGCCCACCCTTAGAGAGGTCCACATTTACATCTGTCAGGTCCAACCTCATCCACAGTAAGTAGACCCAACTGTAGGATTCACTACCTAAGTGTACTTCTGATGGACCACTTGCATTTTCTCCATAAAGACTCAATTGTTAGGACGGTTTTGCTTCAGGATAAGAGAGGTCCACTAGTTCGTTTTAACTTAGCCCAATTATTTCGCTAGAGCTAGTGAAAACTGTCCATTATAAAAACTAGGCCCTCATTTGGTTTGGTTAGATCAAAATTGACACCATCAAGGAGGAAGAAAGATCCATTGGAGAAGCCAAACCTTCTCAAATGTACCAGAGGGGCATTCAATTTTCAAACAAACCCAAACAACCAAGGAGCTTCACCACCATTTTCCCACTCCAGTTGAATTGCCATCACGAGAGTAAGAAGAGGATCACTATTTGAGACATAAAGGACAAACTCGTAGGCACTGCTTCACTTTTCTTATGCCTTTGCAAGCCTAGGTCATCAATGCACACTCCAGCCTATGTCATAGGTTTTATCATTTTTGCAGTATTTTATAGAGTTTAATGGTTTCTTCTCATACAACATAGACAATGTTAGATTTAGCACTTCACATAGTTGAAATTTCAAATGAAAACAATTAATTCAAAGAAGAAGACTGAGTAAGATGAATGCTAGTGTACCGTTTCCCCTGGCTCAAGCACATCAGCAATACGTCTTTTAATCTTCCCAACATCATCAGAAGACAAATCTTGGACATCATCATCATCTTTTGTTACTGCAAACCCTTTTCCAGCATATTTTGTATCAACTTCAACGCTATCAAGCCATGCATCCTACAAAATTCCACTTTAAATTGAGAAACTGAACACATAATTGAAACAATTGTTTTAAAAGGCGAGTCGTAAGTGTGCCTTCAGGAGCACTTTCCAGCTTGTAATAAGCTCTTGGCTATGCTGTGTTATTTAGCTTTAACTATATGTAAGCAGCTCCATACCTCCCAGCTTTTTCTTTTTTTTTTTTTTTTTTTTTTTAATCTATGTGAACTGCGTGCACAAGCACTAGAATTACAAAGTTGATGAGATATCCGTGATGACATTATGTAGCAAAAAGTGCGGAAGAAAGGAATGAAATATAGATAATAAGCAGTTTGGGGGTTGATTATTATCTTGGATGACAATAAGTACTTTATTTCAATTATATTAATCTCCATTTTTAATCATAGAATTGAATTCTTGAAAGGTTGGCACCTCAATGTTCTTGTACTTGACATAAAATGCCTGTCTCGAAAATATTTGTGTAACAAATCCAATTAGTTGGTATTCTCAGTGTACTTCAAGAACATTATGCATTTTCACGTGATCTTGAACTATTCTATGACAACCAAGATAAGTTCAGTATACAATACATATATTAATGCTTTACAAGAATAGGAAAGCAGTAAATTCCAGGACCTAAGATACATTTAATCACCCAAAAGAAAACTAAAAATTGGCTTTTAGAAGCAAAACGAAGAACTATTTATCCTTAAAAAATGCTACACATGTTTACCTCGACTTCATTTTTATTGGCATATTCAACAAAATTTCCATCTGCATCAAAATAACCTTCTTCCCTCTCCTTGTTCAAGTTGAAAGGTTCTATTTGAATCCCATCCTCAACAAAGTCCTCGTAATCCTGCCAAAAGATACCCCAATCATTGGCTATCCTTTCCATTGATCCAAATCCAATTAACAGAAGAATCTGGAAATCATCTCGACTCACAAAAATGCGGCCAATTCAGGAAAGAACCATTCCAAATTACAGATGTACTCCTTTAACAAAAAACATGCAAAGCACTATTAATGATTGTGGAACTACTGACATATAAAAACAAATGTTTCCACCACAAGAAGATAATAATAATGGTCAAATCACATGATTTGCATCTTAAGCAGCAACACAGACTAGATGCTGTATCAGGGAAGTTTTCATTGAAAGCATTAGCGACAGGCACACAGCCTCAACAACACCATGTAAGTTGTAACTAAGAAGCGCATTGTAACAAAATGACAAATATAACACCAAAAAGAAGTAAAATTCTAAACTCCTTAGGAAACCAACCAAATGCAGTTCATATCAGCTACAAACTTCAAAGGTTCGAAAGGCTTATTCCCCGAAACAAAACGTGCGGAATGAAAAGTTAAATGTGCACGTGTTACATATGCACACACAGCTGAAGCAACATAGCATGGCATCAATAGGAGAGCAGAAGTCAAACAACGCAATAATGATAGTGATAGAAGAAAAAGCACCGAACAACGAAAGCGTTATTTTGCTTGCAATGTCGAAAATTGCAAAGAAATCAATCGAATACAGAATATCACACACACCTTGTAAGAAACTTCAGCAGCAGAGACATCGTTGAGAATGCCCGCAGTCTCTTCACTGAAGAGCTCAGTTGTGATTTGGCTGCGGCGCTGGGCCCGTTCTTTGGCGGCAGAACGAGGGTCCGTCAATGGAGTCGGGCCAATCCCAACCCCAACCGCCTCCTCAGGTCTGCCTCTGTTTACGGCTTCATCGCCAGGCCTCGCCTTCTTCCCCTTGGGGAACCTAACCTTTTTTTGCCTGCACATGAACCCAAAAAATTTCCAGTAAAATGGTTTCCTGAGAAACAAACAGAAGCCACAACTAAATAAAGAAATAAATAATAGGTTTTCAATTAGGATTTTGAGAATTGTTACGCTGGGGGTTTGTCGGAGCCGTCGTCTTCAAAGAAAGGGCGTTTCAGATTGGAGCGTGAAGGATTGGATTCCATTGAAATTCAATCGACGAAATGGAAGCTTTTGGTTTCTTGTTAACGATTTTATGAGTATTCACTTTGAATCACTAGGTACAAGTTTTCTGACTTTGGGTTTGAACCGAGATTTTAATTCTAATTTACCCCTCATTTTCATAAATGTCAACTATAGTAAAAAGCTCACTTCAATCACTCTCAAAAAACCCAAACAAGATTATAGGTTTGAGTCCTAACATTCAAGTAGTATGTGTTAATTAGTATATTAACTCTATCAATAAAAAAAATATTCCTAAAAAAATAAAATAAAATAAAATAAAAAATTTGAGAAATAATTGAGAAGTAATATTATTAAAATCCTAAATCACGTGCGACAAAATTAAAGAAACATGACGATTGTATTGGGGTTGATTTAATATGGTTTTGCTAATTCTCTAACTTTATCTAGCAAGGTTTTGGGGGTGGATTGTATTGTGGCTAGATGTGGTGTGGGATGGGTTCAATGGCATCAAGCTTTTTTTGTCGAAATCACTTTTATTACGAAAGAGAATAGGAGGAAGAGTGGTACAACCCGCTACACTACAAAGCCAAGAACGCAGCCTCCAAAACAGCAAGACCACTAAAACAACTAGGGGTGGCATTTTGCACCGAAATACTGCAAAACTGCGAAAACCAATCGCAAATTTACCGAAAGGGGACCGCTAATTGCGAAATACCGACCGCAATTTGTGGTTTTGTACCGACCTCAATATGCCGGTTGCGGTTACGGTTTGAGTTATTTAAAACATGCGATTTTGAATACTGACCGCATTTATATATTATGCGTCTCTCTCCTCTACTTTCTCTTTGTGCCGATCGAAGCCAACCATTCTTTCACATGGCTTTGTCAGCCAAAGGCATTCATTCATGTGGACTTGCCTACAATACAAGTCCCAAAAACATTAAAATATTTTATAAAAAAAACTATATTTTGACATTAATATTTTCGAAAACTCTTTCCTCTTCAGCTCAGTGTTTCACTCTCTCCTTATCAAAACAAAGTGCCTCACTTTCTTCTCAACAACTCATCTTATCTTGCTCTCTCCATCTCAGCCTATCTCTTCCTCGATTTCAAGCTTCTCTCTCCATGGATTCCTCCTCCTTCTTCTTCTTCTTCTTCTTCTTCTCTCTCTCTCTCTCTCTCTCTGCGGTTCTGTTTTTTCTTTGTGGTGGTTTATGGATGGTGGGTGGTGGTTTATGGATGGTGGGTGGTGGTTTATGGTTGATGGGTTGATGGCTAACAGGGAGTTCTTGGTTAGGAGGCTTGGGATGCTTGGATTGTTTGGGGGTGCTTGGATTGTTTAGGGTTGCTTGGATTATTTTGGTTGACACGACCCAATCGGTAGGTACCCGCTTTTTTTGCAGACACCGACCACATTTGCGGTTCATCGAGTCATGGTAACCTGCAATTATTCGGCCGGTTACGATATCAAATTATGCAATACCACAAGTTATCGGGCGATTTGCAGTTTCCACAAAAATTTGCGATTACCGTACGGCAACCAGCCCTAAAAACAACTAAGAAAACAAGCTTTTGTAAATAAAAAGGCAACACCACTCCTTTCTCATTATTGTAGCATCATAACAAGTCTGGAATTTTCGCCCATGGGCGATTTTTCCTTAGTGCTGATCAGAATTCTTTTTTCTTTTTCTTTTCTTTTTCCTGAAAATTAGCAATAATTGTATTCAATAATTGGGCACAAAGACCAAATACTCATAAAGGGTTAATACAAAGATGGATCCACAGTAATGCCAAAGAGTTAAATCCAAATATAGGAGGATCTTGTGTGGAAACACTCCAAGACCTTGTTGTTGATGGACTATACGATGGCACACACAAACCCATTTGAGAATAAAACACATGCACACCGAAGAAAGAACGCAAACACACAAGATGTATGTTGGCGAGTCCTTACTTAGTTAGGATTTTGGTTCCTTATTTCATTAGAATTTTGGTTACTTACCAATTATTATTTAGACCTATTGTAATAGAGATTTACTTCCTATTGTAATTTAGATATATTTCCTATTTTATTTAGGGTTAACACATCTTTGTACTTGTATAAATACCTCCATATTGGAGAAGAATAATATATGAGCATATATGAGCATATATGAATATTTGCCCTACTTTGTTTGACAATGTAAGACCCGTGTCTTGGGGAAACAAGAACGGCGAGCAATCCCACATCGCTCGGGGAGGGAAAGGTGAAGTGCCTTATATGTGTGGGCACTTCTATTTCTAGCAAGAGGCCTTTTGGGCAAGATAGCATTAGCTTGAGCCCAAGAACAAAACCGTGAGGGGGGAGGCCCAAAGCGGACAATATCTTGCTAGGGGAGTCGGGTCGTGAGAAATGGTAGCAAGAGGCCTTTTGGATAAGATAACATTAGCTTGGCGAGCCTTAAACACCTTGTGAAAATCATTAACCCCTAGAACCTCTTCAAACCTCTTAGAAATCATTCTAGTAATTCTCAAGAGCTCCACCATGGCAAGAAACCCTTTGCCTTAACGCACCTTAAGTGAGGAGGTGCTCGACCAACATCCTTATTTTGATTCTATCCGTTCGAAAATCAGCCCTGGTTCACATAATTCCCTATTGTTATTATTAAAAGCAAGTAGGTGGTTACACTAGATAGATACATTCCAAATTTCTAAGGGCTGCTTGCTTGGGTTAAATATTCATTAAAATAATCAAACATATTACAGCTGCACATCTCTCTGTCTCTTATGTTATGGATTTGGTTTGCTCTGCTCTGCCCCACTTTTGAGTATATGAAGTGAAAATGTAAAGGTGAATCTAGGTGAAGTTTACATTTTTATTTTATTCTATTAGAAAAGGGTCCATTTTTATTTTATTCAGAGCTCTTCGAAGCTTGCCGCGCAAGAAACCTCAACTAGAATTACATACTATATCACCTCCCAGCTGATGATTACCAGTATCCATAACAATATATGCTTCAACAATTCATTTCATAAAATGGGCAAAGAAATATTCACATACCTGAACTGACAATACACCACAATAGGCAAAGAAATATTCAAGCCAAGGCCTCACCTGTGAGATAATAGAGTGCCACGAGCAACCAAAATGCCCTATATCTTACCATAGGCAACTTTCCCTTTGGAAAAAAAAATCCGCATTTACTTGCCTTAGGTAAATGTAATGAAAACAAAATTCATAAGGTGTTTTCTTGGGGATCAATGATTTAATTTTTCCTACCAAAAAAGAACATTATTAAGATGGTTTTCATTCATATGTTTTGACTCTTATATAGATTCTTTGATTTTCACTCTACGTTTGGACTTAAGTCTCCCCAATTTTGTTTAGACTCTTATTTCTGTGACCAATGCACTAATCATATTTTTTAAATTTTCTAGTTTTCTTTCATATGTTTAGACTCTTATATATATTTTGTGATTTCACTCTATTAATTATAAAAGTCTAAATAAAATTGGGGAGAATTAAGTCTTAAAATAGAGTGAAAATCACAGAATATATATATAAGAGTGTAAAAATATCAAAGAAAATCACATAATGCAAAACATACGATTAGGGCATTAGTCACAAAAATAAAAGTCTAAACAAATACATATATAATTATAAGAATGAAAGTCACAAAATACATATAAGAGTCTAAACATTTCATGTTTTATAATAAGTGCTTTATTTCAAAGGTGTAGCAGTGGTGGAGTCGGAGGACTAGGGGGAGTGTTTTGAATGCAAAATCCCGCTAGCCATTAAGTAGGTTTAGTCAGTTCACTAGGAAGAAGTAAACCATGAAAACAAAGCTTCATTTTGTTACATCGACTCCTTGACAGTAAGATCCCTTGCCCGCTTTTCCTTGGTACAAAACACCTCCATGATAAAATTTTATGCTCCACATGCTATTGTACCCCCCTAAAGCTCATAAATGTTGTTAGGTTGAATCCCCCCCCCCCCCCCCCCCAAGCCCTCCTCAAAATCACCATCAAACCTTGTGTCACTAAGAGCTTCTCTTTTTTGATCTTGTACGAATACCCTTCTTTATCTAGAGCACCAAGGGAAATAATATTTCTTCTTAGTGCCGATACATGCTTGACCTCACTAAGTCTCCTAACAACACAATCTTGCATCTTGATCTTTACTATTCCCACGCCTAAAACATCACAACTTGTTTTATCTCCCAACAGAATCTTGTTACCCTTCCTTTCCTCATATGTATCAAATACTCTCATATTTGAATACACATGATAAGAGCATTCGGAATCTCAAATCCAAATTGAAGTAGAACCCTTACCCGAAGAACTTGTCACGACGTCCCCATTACGCTCCTCATTTGTAACTGTCAAAAGTTCATCATAGCCAGACTTGAACTTTCAGCATTCTTCATCTTGTTCCGTTTCTCCTTTCATACCGGACAATCCCTCTTCCAATGGTCTTTAGACCCACACTTGAAGGACCCTTCATTATCCTTAAATTTAGGATTCCTCCAATTGTCTTTCTTGCCATTGCGCTTGCTTGAACGACCCAGCTCTCTAGTCCTTGTTAATAGACACGACCTTGAAAGCTATCTCCAGAATTTTGAGTCAACTCGTGATGTACCAAGTCTTGCACCACCTCCTCAAAATTGAGAGTACTCTTGTCAATCATGAGCGTCTTCCGGAAGTGTTCTTAGGACGGAGGCAACGATGCCAACAACATCAACGCCTCATCCTCCATGCTATAAATCATGTCTACCTTATGCAAGCCCGCAATACACCTATTAAAGGTGTTAAGATACTTTGTGAAAAATTTCCACCCTCATTCATCCGAAGATTTATGAGCTTTTTCTTCATGAAGCATTTGTTTGATAAGGACATCCTTACAAACATCTATTTGAGCTTTTCTCGTGTTTTCTTTGTGGTGTCTTCCATTGCCTTGATGGACCCCCTAGCCAACTACCAGAGCACGTCCCTCTGTTCCGTTGTCATGGTTTTCGGCCTTGTCTTCTAGCTTGCCAAGATAACGATTGGACCTTGCTAGGCTAGGTCATGTTTCATTCTCCTTGGTCAAAGCGTGAAGTTCTCATTCCTTGTGAATGTTTTCACCTCGATCTTCATGTTAGTCGTCTGTGGTGTTTTCGTTTGGGAGTTTTCTCTCACCTCATTCTTTGTTGCCCGCCATCATAAACACTCTTAAAGCTATAAGAGCCCACCACGAACCTGGCTCTGATACCACTTGTTATACGAAAACACTTCAAGATCTTGTCGTTGATGAACTATGCGATGACACACACACACAAACCCCTTGGAAAATAAAACACACGCACATCGAAGAAAGAAAGTAAACACACAAAGAACACAAAGATTTATAGAGGTTTGGCCTCGTGCCAACATCCTCATGGTGATCCACCCAAGAAATGCACTGGTATGAAAGAACAACTTTGGTTACAACTTAAACCCCCTTAGCTCTCACAAGAAACCTAACTCTCTTTCCCCTCACCCTTTGCTCAAACCCTTTGATGCCCTTGTAAACACTCAATAATTCACCCTTGAATTATGTCTTGTGTTTCTCCCTTGAAAATTCACAAGTATGAAAAAAAATTTGGTTACAACTTAAACCCTCTTAGCTCTCACAAGGACCTTAACTCTCTTTCCTCTCACCCTTCGCTCAAACCCTTTGATGCCCTTGTAAACACTCAAGAATTCACCCTTGAATTATGTCATGTGTTTCTCCCTTGAAAATTCACTCTTGAATTCTCCTCTCTTACCATTAATCAAGCCCCTAAAAGTCCTATTTATAGACCATAGGACTTTAGTACACTTGTATTAGGAGTAGGAGACTTAACCATAGTCAAATTAGGCCCAAAACATGCCTAAAACCCGTAGGAAAACTGAAACACGTTGAACTCCAAAACATGCAATGACTGGTTGCTTTTTGCATAACCTCCAGACTTCCTTTCGGCTTCTAAGTGACCAGTTGTTTTCAATAGCTGATCGCAATCTTCTTCTCGGCACCTACCTCACGATTCCAATTTTACATCAAAGGCGAGCTAACTTCAACAGAGGATACACTTGCGACATCGCATAACTTGTATCTCCACTAATAGTCTTTGAAGACCAAATACATTTCAATAGTCACATGCTTAAGGAAATCATATATGAAATACAGCGCTCAAAATTATAAATACAACTACAACTAACTCTCACAAGTAGAGACTAAAATACAAATAAACACCCAACTCACAAAGAGTTGATAGAATTATTGCGACTCAAACAACTGCAAACACAAGCCGTTCAGTCACCTCGTATGTCTTCAAATCACAAATAGAAACGAACCACAAATCTAAAGTAGATCTACAACAGGAATCTCAAATATGCAAAAAGAAACAAACTAAACAACCAAACACATACATTAAAGCATCATCAACAGGCGGAAGAGGAAAATAGAATGAGGAGGTAGAGGAGAAGGGAGGGGGATGAGGGGATGAAGCAGGGAAGCCACGAAGCCCAAGGGGGTGACGGCTGAGTTCTCTCTCTTTTTTTCTCTCGCTCTCTAAGTTTTCTAACTGCCGTTGGTCGGAATTCCTTTGTTTATTTGGTTTTTGGTGTTGAGGGTATAGCAAAGTATACAAATCCAAGCTTGAATACATCATACTCATCAACGTAATCGAGGAAGGCTTTTTCTAGTTCCAAAAGGCTGACAGTTTTATCGTTGCAAAAGTACTTCCTTTTCAATGAGTAATTCTAATTAGTTGCAATCAGAATGAAAGGAAGGTTTCCAAACCTTAGCCCTGTGACGACGCAAAATAGCTGCGCCATGAATTGGATCACCTTATTGCCAACGATGAATTTTATCCCGTTCACTTGGAAAACTGTCTTCGAATCAACCTTCCTCAGCAACAAGCCGTGGACAATTGGCGAAGTCCACTTAAGGTCCTCAATCAGTAAGAGATGACCAAAACAACTCTCTTCAAACCTTCGTAGCTGTTGCGGACTGAATTTCTCCTTTATGCTACTGATTGCGGTCTTTGTATGGGAAAGGGACTGAATTTCTTCCTCAGCAATCATCAACTTAATTGGAGAAACCATATTTCCCTGCACGCCAATATTATACAAATAATTTCAAGCCGTTGAAATCTACACAATAACAAGCAATAAACACGCAATGACAGGCATATCAAGGCAATAGACAGGAGATATATTAGTGACAAACGTACAATATAGACAAAAGATGGAACCATATCACAGATATTAACAAAAGAGAGAACCATATCACATATACATATTGCCAAATCCCAAAGGAACATATGATCATGAAACCAAACAAGATCAGGAAAAATAAGAAGAAACGTACAAAGGGTTGACAAAGAATAAAGATAGAAGTCCGTATTTTATAAGCAAGCAAACTCTCCTCGGTTATGTTGTTTAGCTAAACAAACTAGAAATAGGAAGGAAAATGTCAATGTTCCCTCATTTACAAGTAACTCATCTCCTATGTTACGTAACATTCAATAGCCAAAATAAATGAAGAAAAATATGTGATAATCAAATATTAGTCCTTAAAACAGATCATGTTCAAATCCCAGATGCACAATACAATATATAGTTAGCATTATACCTGCCTGAATGTGTTTGTAAATAAAAAACTTCTCTCTTCTTCAAACGCGCAGAAGTATAAAGAGTTTTCTTCAAACCCTTGTCAGCAACAATGCTTATATTGTACTTAATCTTAAAGAAATTTGAAAGAATGAACTTAGGAAGGTGCAATAATCATTGATGGATAGGGAAACAAGAAGAAAGAAAAAATGAGCAGCAAAACACATGAGATGAAGTAAAAAAAAGCAATATTTTTGTCAAAGTTTAAATTTTGAGAAGACTACAATAACAAAATTCCAAATCAGGTAACTTCATAAGCTACGTCCTATTGGATTAGAGTATTTGGTTCAGCTTTTTCTTATTGTAATTTGGTTGTGGCTTTCTCATGAGCGTATTGTGCATAGTCTTTAATAATCTTTTCTGAAAAAGGAAAAAAATAGTTCTCATGCTGCACACAATATGTATGAGTGAAGCAATTAACATGCATTCCTAGGTTGAGATGTTACAAACAACACAATATGCAATTTTGAAAAGATAAGAAGTTTTTCCTACAACAGCACTAACACTGAGATTCAAGGATTATTCATTAGATGCCTTGAATGTCTGTAGCCCTGAAAATCTAGAGTTTTTTTTTTATTTCTAAGAAAGAAAAGAAAACTTATATCGGATCCAAATAAAAAAGAGGTTCATTGAGGTTCATATTTAGTGGAAAGAAACCTCGTTTAACGTATATGGGGGATAAAGTTCAAGAAAAACCAAAAGAATGTCTCCACAAACAAACAAATGAGAATCAACCTAGTGTAATATAATTAACCAAAAACATTTATTATGAATGCATAAAACATAAGTCTGTATTGTAAAATGAACATATAACAAAGTGAGTCTTCAACAAATTATAAGTGGACAATTATTTTCAAACAATCTGACAGCTACCCGAGAGAACTGAGGGAGTTAAGGCATGAGATGCAAACATGATAAACACCGTTAAGCACTCGGATGAACCCCTATAATATAATAGATATTATTACATAGTTATAAAGGCTGAGAATGTCATTGCTTGGATTAAAATATAGAACACGTCTCAAATTCATTCCACTTAACGAAAGAGAATGCAAGTTTGTAGTTAATACAAGCATCTAAAAACCAACGCTCAGCAGAATTAAAGGGTAAGAAAGATGTGGTGTACCAAGGAACCCCTAAACCCTAAACCAATTTCGAAGAAACCCCTAAACCAATTTCATAGAAACCCATAAACCCTAAACCCTAAAGAAACCCCTTAACCAATTTCATAGAAACCCATAAACCCTAAACCAATTTCATACAAACCCATACACCCTAAACCAAATTCACAAAAACCCCAAATTTCTAAGAAAAGGACGATGAATGTGAACCGTGGAGTTAAGCTTGGATGAACAAACACCGCTGAGGGAGAAAGACCACTGCATTGCACAGAGAGAGAGAGTTACACGAGAGAGAGAGAGAGAGAGAGAGAGAGAGAGAGAGAGAGAGAGAGAGCTATGCAAAAGAGATGAGCGACACAAAGAGACGGAGCCAAGAGAGTTGAGAGAGAACACAATTTCTGAAAAAAGTGATATGGGTGCAATCAGTCGACAATAAAGATGTATTTATAGGTGGTAGTTTTAAAATTTTAAGGGAGGGGTGGTATTTTCAGAAAAAATTATAAAATGGGTCGCATTTTGAGCTATTTCCCAAAAAAGTAAACAAGATGGAACAGTGTTGTATGTATGTGGTATGAAATCAAACACACCATTTAGGGGATGCAAAACATTTAAAAGCATAAGACAAACGGTGTCGTTTTTTCTCAAAACTTTTAGGGAAGAAAAGGTTATCTTCTTCTTGAGATCAAAATAAAACCCAACATCCATATATGAGACTAAGAGCATGCAAAATATTAAATTTGAATTTGATGTCTTATTTGGCAATTTGACACTTTGAAAAAAATTTGACTCCACCAGAAATGCAAAATATTATATTATTTTATTGTTATTTTGACACAAATGGGGCTCATGTGATGCACAATGTTTTAAAAGAGAGTAAATGATAGTGGGATCCATGACTAAAAAAATATTAAAATAATATTTGAAATAAAGATTTTTGATATGTTATTTTTGACATGTCCCTTCCAACCTTCAAATTCATATAGGATTTGAATATTCAGTTGGAGCAAATTTTAATCTTCAATTTTTGTCATTTCATGTCGATGTGGCAATTTGACGTATCGGTTGGAGATGTTCTTAAAATCACAATTGAATACACCCCCCTGCACTTCCCAGATTCGGTTAACTTAATGTCTCCATCTTTACCTTTTGTACTGTGGTGTGGTTTTAGGGGGTGTATCCAATTGGAATTTTAATTGATTGTTTTGAAGCTTAAAAGTCCATCGGTATTCAATTAGGATTTTTAAGTAATCAAATAAAGTCGAGTGGTATTCAATTAGAATTTTTAAGTAATCAATACAAGTTCGGTGGTATTCCATTAGGATTTTTAAAAGATAAGAAAAAGTATAACGGTATTCAAAAGCTTACCGATTTTGAGGTATTTCATTAAATGGTATATTGTGTGGGACTTTTGAGTGGGTGATATAAATACCGAACCCCATAAAAATCCCACCCTCATATGCATGATTCTAACATTTGTTCAGTTTCTCTTTTGGGAGAAGATGACATCACCCCTCTTCTTCTTCAAAAGGAGATTGATTGTTGGGTGTGACGGATGTTTATTATGCTTATGTGTGTTCTTGTTCAAGATATGGCAGAAGAAGAAGAAGAGAGACGAGCAGGACGCCTGTTTGAAATGATGATGAGCTGGAGTTGGAACTTGGCATTAGGGGATGGATTGAGGATGATGACGGTTGTCTAAGCTTCATATAAACCCATAAATAAAACCACTAAAGAAAACAAAGGTTGCACTAAGAAAAAAACCCTTTAAAAAAAAGAGTAGGAATTTACAAGGGCAAGCAAATAAATTATGGATGATGTTGATGTGTTATCTTGAAATATCTACATAAGAGGTGCATTGCAGGATGAGTTAGTTGATCACATCTCCAATATCTATAATTAGGTTTTTTCCGTTTATTTTCTATCCTTTATATCCAAACAAACAAAACCAGTATTATATTCGGGATATAGGATAACTATGTGCAATTGCATAGTAAAACAAAATATAATTGCACAAAAGAAAGTCAAACAACCTATCCTATATAAACATTGGAGGCAGACTCCTTACTAATTTGGGTAATTTTTTAGCATTGTATTTATACTGGTTTGTACATTTTACTAATGCTTGTGTTTCGTAGCAGCCTAGTTGGTATTTCATTCTTATGGAATCCATGCTACATAATTTTGTTTCATTTGAAATCATATAGCAAATCTTTTAATTCTTTTGGAGAATATAAAAAAAAGTTTAAAATCCTGTTAAAATCCATCACATTAAAATCATGTAATTACAATTTATTAAAATCTCAAGTGAATACACCCTCCTTAGTTTGGTAGGATTGTAGTGGTTGTATAAGTTCAAACATGGTCTTACAAAAATAGCCATAACTTTCTGTGAGTTTCCACTGAATTAGTTTAAGTTTTTAAATGGTAGTCTGCCGAATTCGTTTTTGTTTTCCAGTGGTAGTCTACCTAATAAGTTTTAGTTTTTCAGTGGTAGTCTACCCAATTCGTTACTGACTTTGTATTTAATATTGTTTTTAAGATATGAAGAGGACTCGTAGAGGTACTACTGAGGCTGCATCATCTCGACTTGATATAGATGGTCTCACAACCTCAGCGAGGAGACATAAAGCGATGAGGTTATCCCCTCAGAGGACTAGCCCAACATGGTCCCCCAGACCATTCCGAGGATACTACAGAGGTTTAGGATGCAGCTACTACTCATGATACTAATGTTGAGGCAGATGTCGAGCCTACTAAGCCATCTCGAGTAGGTCCCATTGATCCATTTTTATTTATGAGTTTCAAAACTCACATAGCAGCTGCAATTTGGAATAACTAGGTAAGTCGTTTTACTGTAACATAAGAAGACACAATATAAGTCTGGTTCATGCTAATTAACCTTTTTTTTTTTTTTGGATTTGACTACAAGAACGTGAGCCCCTTAAGTGCATGTCGAAGACATATACCCTTCGTGAGTGGAATCGGTTGGCTAAACCTAATAATGCTATATTCAAATGGTACATTCAAAGATTTGGCTTAGAGCAACTTGTTATGTGTTTTTATCAAAATGTCGATAAGATTGTTGTATCTGCCTTCGTTGAGAGGTGACATCCTGAAACGAACTCCTTTCACTTGCCTTTTAGTGAGAAGACCATCACATTGGATGATTTATCATATGCTTTAGGTATTCCTGTGTCTGGTGTAGCAATCTCTCTACTTGAAGATGATAAAGACACAAATTACGAGTTGCTAGTTAATTACTTAGGAGTGACTGATAAAGAAACTACTAAACAATTGCACCAATACAATGATGATTATGTAAGTTTGCCATGGTTACAGACACGATTCTCCGATGTTTCAAACATAGATTCAAAAGATCGCAACATGTCTTCGGTGAGAGTATATTTGTTATATCTCTTGGGTTGCACTTTGTTTGATGACAATGTCAAATAAGACCTTCTAATTGTAATTACGATATTATTCATCTTTCCTTGTGCACAAGCCCATCTAATTAATTCATCTCTACCTTTGAATATATACACATAACAATAATGTTATTTTAAGTTAAAATTTGAAACATTACTGCCACGTTAACGATACTAAAAAGGATTTCAAACAAAAAGAAGATACTCAAAATGATTACCTCGTAAGTTGTGAATTGATCACTATAGTCTATTACACATTATGTTCCAATATTGCTTCCTTTAGTAGCATCGTTACTTTGTTTTTGTTCATTCAATAGGAGTAAGGGTCGACAATAAGAGTAAGGTCAAAATAGCTTACATTAAATTTAAGGTCGACAACAAGTTATTGAAAAACCAAATATACTTCGGTGTTTCACCACTGAATAATAGGTACAGTTCGGTCATATGATACCGAACCCATTCCCAATTTACAGTGGAACTCCATCGTATCTTAAGTTGTCAGTCCCATACAATCGAAATAGGTACAATTTTTCAGTGGAAGGCCACTGAATTTTCCTATCGCGTTAGGTACTAGTCTGCTGAACGTAAGTAGCGACCACCATGCAACTCAACACCCAAAAAAAAGCCAAAACAAATTAACTCATATCTCATTCGAAGTCTCCCTAACTTTAGTCTAACCCTTCATGAATAAATACTAGGTATGTTTTCACTAATATAAACGTATAAACCTTGTTAGGGTTGTAGGAACATAATGACTTGAGAAATAACTCTGACTAGGGTTGCAGGAACCAGTGGTGGACCTATTAAGGTGCAAGGAGGTGTAGTTGCACCTCCCCTTGTTGGAAAAGCCATAAGATGTGCTGCATATTGCACATCTACTCAGCCTTGGAGTTGCATTGTAGGTGTTTAAGGAAATGCCTAAGAGAACTTTGTGTTTTTGGGTGCTTTTGTGCACTGCACGCATCTCGCTTCTTTTTAAAAGCCTGGCCAAAACGACGGCATTTTGGACTAGGCTTTTAAAACACGTGCTTTTTTTTAAAATCCTGGCCAAAACGACGTTGTTTTGGACCAAGCTTTAAAGAAAAAAAAATGAAAAAATAGGAAACCTGATGCCATTTCTTGGGCTTTTAATAGGGCCTCCATAATTCCTTATTTAATGTGATTGGGAGTTCTCTTTATTTAATTGGGCTTTAATAGGGCTTGTACAATTCCTTATTTAAGTGGGATTGGTAATTCTCTTCATAAAGGACCAATTTAACATCACCCAATTTTATCAAAGTGTGCGTGCATCAAAACAATCTTGCGCGTTTTTTCCTTCTTGAGTATGCCAGTCCAAAGTAAGTCGGATGCATATTTTTTTCTTCTTAAACACCAATTTTGTTTATAATTTTTTTTTATTTTTTTTGATATATTTTTTTCTTATTTAGCTCTCTCTGTATTAGGAAGATGAGTAGCAAACTCAAGGAGGAAGAGACTGTGCGACACACGATTCGAGGTATAATTAATTTTATTTGTTTATTTAATTGATAATTTGATATTGATTTGTTTATTTAATTGATAAACTATAGTCAATATAGTTATAGATATAAAACCCTTATTTTGTTTTAATTATATAGTTATGGAACGGTAGAGAAAAAGTTAAATCTTCCTTCAAATAATCCGGGTAGGTCAAATCCTCTTTCAAATAATTTGGCTAGTTCCAACCCTCTTTCAAATAATCTGGCTAGTTCAAATCCTCCTTCAAATAATTCGGGTAGTTCACATCATCCCTTGAATAATTCGGGTAGTCCAAAACGGTCGGAGGTCCCCGAGTTGGATGAAATATTGGCTAATCTTCCTGCAGACCATGGACTTAGACCTTCAATGACTTATTATAATCCAAACTTTTTAGAACAAATCCAAAGAGCCTATCTACACAAAGGGGTCCTTGTTAGCCTAAAAGCCAAAATGACATGCCCGAAACACTTATAGGGGAGAGTAATCAACGTTTTCATGATATCAATCCTCATCGACAACAATTGTATTAATTGTAATGTTATTTTTTTCAATTAATTAGTATTGTTTAAACTATAAGGATATTAACCAAGGTGGTTGATGTGAGTGGTTCGGCACTCTCATTCCTTAAGAGAGGTCAAGGGTTCGATTCCTGCTCTCGTATGGAGTCACCATTTTAGCCAGTATTTTACCCCTTATGGGCCGACTCGGTGTGAGCGAGGATTAGTCTGAGTTGTGGTTAAGGCTTAGACCCCGTTTGGGATTGCTTTTTTTTTCTCCAAAAACCTGCTTCACTTTAAAGTTAAGCAGTTTAAGGTGTTTGGTCAAAAGAAAATATCCCGATTATTTTAAAAGCAATGGCCTTTTGACAGCAGCTTTTAAAAGCAGGCTCTGGGTTGCTTTTCAAAGCTGCTTTCAAAAGAAGCAGAGATGAACATTTAATGAATTTTTTTAATTCCCAAAATACCATCATTCATTTTAAAAAATGACACCACCTCCACTTTCACATCCAACTCTACCACTTGCACCACCACATTCACTACCTCCACAACCACCTCCACCAAATCCTTTTCCTCCTCATCCTCCACCACCACCACCACCTCCACCACCACCACCACCACCACCTCCTCCTCCAAAACCTCCAAATCCACCACCATCACCACAACCACCACCACCTCCTCCAAAACCTCCAAAGCCACCACCACCTCCACAATCGCCATCCCCACCACCACCAACTCCACCTTCATCACCACCATCACCTCCACTCCATCACTACAACTACCACCACATGATTAGTACATAACACTTTTAACATCATGTCTATTTTAGTCATTATTCACAGTTACAACAATTTTATATTAAAATTTACCAAACACTTTTACACTGCTTTTTGTACTAACAGCACTTTAAAAATATTGTTTACCAAACATGGAGCTGCTTTACTTTACAGCTAATTATTTTCAAAGTACAGCAGAAGCAACTTTTTTTAAAAGTGACAGCAATCCCAAACTAGGCCTTAAAGGTGCCACCCATAGTTGGGGCCCATCCAAGACCACCTCATGGTTTAGACCAAAAAAAAAAAAAAAACTATAAGGATATTTAGTTGTCAACATTTTTTTGTTTGTTGAGCTTTTAGCCTTTGAAAATTACACCTTTCTGGGTACGCCAGTGGGCAAGAACATATGTAGGGAGTAGTGAGCAAATTTAATTTTTGTTTTAAATATTTTATCATTAACAATAATTATATACAAGGATAAAATAGGTTATTTATATTTAAAATTAGTGTTGGGTCAAAAGAGCAAATTGTGGGTTCAAATAAAATCATCATTTGTGTTTTCTTTTACCCGATTCCACATGTAACCTTTCTAACCTAAGTTTTAATCTCAACCATCCATATAGATCTAACGGTTTAATTTTCTTTCCGCATTTATTGCACGCAAATAAGCGTCCGCAAGAGAGGATTTTTGTTCACGACTCTCGCTCACTCCCACTCTCTCTCTCTCTCTCTCTCTCTTTCTTTCTCTCTAGCTACGAGAAATGGTGGTAGCATCAGCTTTCTCAGCGCCACTGAGCTTCTCATTCGCTTCTTGCCACAGAACCTCTTCTCTTCATTTGTTTTCTCTCAGGTACAAACCACACAACACAAACTCATACAACCAATTTTTAATTTTCGGGTGTATATATATATATATAATTGCTTATTATTTGTTCATTAATTTTTCTGGTGTTATGCAGAAACCCATCGTCGAAGTCCACAGTTTCTGCCTTGCAGAGTCCGTACGGAGATTCGTTAACAACTGGTAACTTTTTTTTTTCTTTCCTGTTTTACTAATTACTCGTTAATTAGATATTCTTAGAACTACAAAATTTCTCTTCCCAAATTACAATTTCTTGTATACCCAGCTGTCCTTCTCTGCTTATTTCTCCTGAACCAGTTCAATTTCAGTTCACAAATATGTGTGTGCTTGTGCGTATGTAATTACATATCTATGGCTATATATCTGTGCTAATAATTCAGAGTTAATAAATTATTTTTGCACACTACAATTTTTGCAGAGTAATTAATTGTAAACGTATTGCTGTGTTCAGGATTATCTAGTAGAACTTGTGGGTCACCTCTAAAGCTTGACGTGAAGGATTTTGGTGATACTAGTACAAGGTGTATAGCTCGTGCCCTTTTGCTCAATGGGTTTCATCTACTTTTCGTTGTTTTTTCAAGTTTCTTTTCAATTCTATCTGGTGTGTTGTTAGTTATTAACTGATTTCGGTTGAACTATATTTGTATTGATTTTGCATATCATATATTATTGTAAGGGGTGAATCTATATTTAATAGAATAAGTTGAGAGTGTTTTGTGATTGTTACATTGATCAGGTCGGAAATTATGTAAAACTCTTGAAAACAAATGCACATATTGGTTCACTGATGAATGATTGATGAAAACTGGATAGAGAGTAAAGCATTTTAGCTGGGCAATGATAATTTTGAAACTCATTAAAAATACAATCAGAAAATTAGTGTATATTCTATTACTTAGGTCAAGAATCTTGAATTGTATTTGTGACTAATATGTTCTACGATGTCCATTATTCTGTTGGGTTATAAATTTGTGAATCTTTTGATTTGTATTTTTAGTTATGGTGCAATAGAAGCCAGAAAAGGGAATCCACCCATACTTCCAGCTGTGATGACCCCTGGTGGACCTTTGGACCTCTCATCTGTATTGTTCAGGAATCGCATAATCTTCATTGGGCAGCCAGTCAACTCATTGGTGGCTCAACGAGTCATATCCCAACTTGTTACTTTGGCTACTGTTGATGAGAATGCGGACATTCTGGTGTGTTTATACTTTTGTGTACCCTGGCTAAGTTATATGTCGAAGTCCGTTTCTTTTACAGATTGTGACTTTGTCCTGTAACATGTCAGGTGTATTTGAACTGCCCTGGTGGGAGTACATACTCTGTGTTGGCAATTTATGACTGCATGTCTTGGGTAATGTCATGAAGTTTCCTTCTCATCCATTTTTCTTTTCTAGTTTTGCTCACATTTCCTAGCTCTCTTCTTTATTCCATTTTTAATTATTCTTATTTGTTGAAATTATGAAATTGTTGAACTGTGATATTGTGGTTTGGTGAATAAATCACCAATCTTTCAAAACCAAGATTTTACATGGAAACCCCAAAAGGGAAAAACCACAAGACCTAGTGCACTAGTAAATCCACTACGAGAATAAGCACTTACAAGATTCACCCAACGGTCTTATGCAAGCCCCATGACTCTCTTCTAGCTTTTCATCCTCAACACCTTCCAAGCTCCTGCTATGGTTATATTCTTCTGTAGTGTTTAGAAAACCTAGCCAATGCAGACCTTTTAATCTGGGAATAGATTAAACCACCATTATATTCTCACTGGTAAATGAAGCAACCAGCGAAATATAGTGGTAGTTCAGTCCAATAGTTCACAGCTTAAAGGGTATCTGCTAGGTTTTCTAAATCATACAGAAGATTATAACCACAACCTGACTGCACAAATGAAGAAATGATTTTGTATTTTAAAAATTATATTCTGTTTGGACTAAATGGTTCCATACTTTATCAGATCAAACCTAAGGTGGGAACAGTGTGTTTTGGAGTAGCAGCAAGCCAAGGAGCTCTTCTTCTTGCTGGTGGAGAAAAGGGAATGCGCTATGCGATGCCAAATGCACGAATCATGATACACCAACCACAGAGTGGATGTGGGGTATGAATCCCCCTTTTAGTATATCTTACCCAATTTAGCATAAGAGGATAGGAAGCTTTGAATTAACCATTATCTTTTTCTTCCAAAACTTGGATGGATTTATTATAGTGGTTGTGACAAATGTTTCTGTATAATGCAAAAATTTCCAAATTAAAGTAAATGGTTTATATTGGCTATATTACAAGAAGTAAATGTGAATTGTTGTTTGATGTTCTGTAGTCGTAGGTAACACTAAATCCCTTCCTCTTTTATGCTGTTATCAGTTTTTGTACCATATTAAGATTAGTTCGTAGTATAATTAGGATTATACATAATAAAAATTTGGTAAGCATATGTAAAATCTCAAATCTCAACGAGCAATTAGAGTGCTTTTCTTACTGATTTTCATGCATACTTGACATGGAAATAACTTAGTTATATTGTTCACATATGATTCCACTAATTTAGCAAGGTGCGAAGATCTGATAGTTCAGTTTAATTATTTTTTGTTTTATGCTGATCAGAAACAAAATGTTGTAATTTTGTTTCACAATAGAAGTACTGGGAAAAAAAATTCATATTATAAGATAGTTTCCATTTTATTTTTATTTTTATGTTCTCTATTCTGATTAATACTATTAAAGAACAGGTCAAAGCACGATATTTATTAGTCCTTTTACTAATCCCTAAATTCCTAAATGTTCTTTTTGAGCCTTGCATATGCTTGAGAGGATATAAATCACTATATTGGTTGCTTCAGTGTGCCTTACATGATGACAGAAATGCCAGATTCTCTAGTCTCTTTATTGGTTCTACCAAGAGTGTGGTTAAGTACTATTGTTTCATACTCAAGGAGGGTTATGAGTACCAACCATCAAACATTGGGGTGGAATTGGGGTCGAGCTGCTCACCAAGAGGTTTTGAGTTCGATTCCCACCAACAGGCCAATTCCCTTGAGATGAAAGCGTGTCAGTGCGTGACATCATGAGGGTGGTCCGGGGATCCAGCTTGAGCTGGCCCTTTCGTCTGGCTCACGTTGGGGGGTGGTGCGCCCTTTCACAGCTCCTTGGTGGACACCACCCTCTCCCCTGGAGTGGTTTTTTTTATCACCCAAAAAAAAGGAGGGTTATGAGTGAGAAGATCTCTTAATCTATTACCAATTTTTGTATTAAAATATAAATGTATTATTTACAAGTGGGAAGAAGAAATACTACTGTGAGGACATGACTTCGTGTGTTTTTATCTGTTTTTATTTATATATTTTAATACTTCTGTACCACCCTACGGCCATGAACCATCGGACTTTGAACCTAGCTCACAGGTCGCCTCTCAATAGTAAATGGACCTAACAATCGCATAACCTAACAATTGCGATTTAATCTACCATCCATTGTCTTTTTTGTTTGTTGTCCCCTTTTATCCTGTAACCATAATTGCATGAAATTGTATTAATACATTAGCTTCACATATTTGTAGTTGAGTTTGGCATGTACAGTCAAGAAATTGAAAGGGTTGTCTGAGACCTTATGTTATCGATTTGTTTCAAATTCATGAATTCATGAATTCTTTGTGCATTTTTTTTCCCAAAAATAAAAAAGAATTTCCTATATATTACACGATCTGTTTTGTTTAAAATCCATAAATTGATTTTGCATTTGCTGATCGTAGGGTCATGTGGAAGATGTGAGGCGCCAAGTGAATGAAGCAGTTCAAACTCGCCATGTCAGTGTTTTCTGCCTTCTTAATTTCATTCTTCAGACAATTTCTTAACCATTATATATTTAATTTTCAGCCTAACTGACTTCAATCAAGCTGAAGCAGAATGAACCAGTTCTGTATGAACTTTTACTAATTGATTCAAAATTGAAATGTTGTAGACTTCTACAAGTTGAATTCGAGTGTTGAGAACTGCTGCCTTACAGGGCTATTAGGGTAATTGAAATTTAGGTTCAGCCCTGTTACACACCTTGGTTATCCAGGGCATCTCTTTTTGGTTAGTACTTGAAAAATTGAAATCTTTTAGAATTTTACAATTTGGATGCGGATGCTAAGAACTGTTGTCTCACAGGGCTATTAGGGAAAATGAAAATTAGGTTCATCCCTGTTCAGTGCTGGGTTGTTAGAAACAAATTCAGCGTGCCATTAGTTTGTCTTCATTTAGTGACAGACAAACCTTTGATTATCCAGGGCATTTGGTGGTCGATATTTATTCAAATAATTTTCGATAATAATGCCATGATCACCGTTTTGAAGAAGCATGGATATATTGTCAGCAGAAGCACCTACGATGAAGGGGTGTCTCTATTCTTGCTGAGCTATTTTTCCTATGCTTACTGGTCCAAAAAGTCACATAGGAAAGAAATAGGTTGGAAGCTCAAAATCATTCTTGGGGCTTTTGAAAATTTTTGTACTCAGTCAGACCGTGCATTGGCGTGAGCCTCATGCACTGGACATCTCCTTTTAATGCTTGAAAGGCTATGCATCCGTGATTATTGCTTTTCAATACTGTGCTCAACATGTCCTCAGTTTCCATAGCAGCTATTTCTCTGTGCTATATTCAGTCAAATTTGAGTGCATAGTTGTCTGCTTCATATTAAGCCTTTCAGATGTATTTGATGCAGAAAGTCGACAATATGTATGTTGCTTTTACTGGCCAATCTCTAGAGAAAGTGCAACAGTACACTGAGAGGGATCGTTTCTTATCTGTTTCTGAGGTAATTTTGCTATCTCATGTATTTAATTAAAGAGTTTTGTAAATTGGTAATGACATAAATTGCTAAATATGAGGAGAAATGTTTGGTTCCCTTCTCCCAACTTTTCCGAACTTCATCGAATTGGAAGGGAAGGAAAAGGGGGAACAAGAAATTATAGCAGAGAAGGGAGAAAACAGAAGGAAAGTCTGGTAACTTTTCTAATGTTTTTGGAAGTTGTTTTCCATGCTGAAATTTCAGTGGTCAATTAAATCGGTTTGTTTATAAAAGGTTGTTTAAGAAAATTTCGTGCTCAGTGTACTCAGCGCATAATATAATCTATTATGACAAAGAACAATTACAGAATTATCATAAACAGCTTTTAACCAAATTAAACTCTACTTTTCTAGCATCTAATACTCCACTACGTATCTACTCAGCTTGGTGTATTAACCATGAGCTTTCTGTTGCTTTTTATTGCAGGCAATGGAATTTGGGCTTATTGATGGCGTGTTGGAAACAGAATATTGACTTCAAAGTTTTACCATTTCATGTTTGCTGTAAAATTGATAAAGTGGGCTGCATTTATAAATTATGATCGGCAATTTGTTGTTCCATTAGTTTTGAATGCCATTCTATGAAGTAGTGACTGTCCATTAAAAGGAAAAAAGAAAAAGAAGTGATTTTGGATGATGGATTCTTTAAGAGGAGTTTGGCTCCAGAGGTACGGCCGGAGAAAAAAAAAAGGGCAGATGAGGAAATGTATTTAGGGGTTTTACTAAAAGGACAAATAGGAAGGCAAAATGTTAAAATAGTTCATCTCCTCCAAAATTGGACAAGCCGGTGACAGGACCGGTTTGTCTAATTTGAAAAAAGGACTTTTTGTAACATTTGCTGATGTATTTATACTGGACTTTTTGGTTTTTGTTTTTGTTTTTACTGATTTACTACTATCTTTTGACAAAAATTCACATTCTCATTCGCTAAACTCTGAGGGTCTTTTTCGTCCAAAAAAAACCATGAGGGTCTTTAATACATTTAACGCAATGTATTGTTGAATGAAAGTTATTCATTGATCAAAACCAGAAAAACCTAAACTACATTGTTAAAAACACTCTAAATAAAAATATTTGACAAAAAAACTCTAAATAAATTTAAAAAATTAAAAACCCATCAAACCTTGACAGCCATAGCCACCTTATTATGGTTGGTTTTCAGATGGATGGGATCATAATGAAGAGATTCTAATTCAATTACAATAAATTAGGAATTTTAACATTCATTCCGATTTGAAAAATAGTTGGTTAAAAATTTTAAAATGCCCAATGATTCTAAAGGCTAAAATTGATTCAAAACTGAAAAAATAATATGGCAAAGCTCAATAAGCTATTATATATAATTACTTAGATGTTTTTTTTAGAACAAAGGAGAGATTTCATTAACCACGAAATTGATACAAAGTAAAGACTAGCATGTTAAGAGTGGGCTAGTTAAAACCTTCGCGCGGAAAACCCCAATATAAAACAATTTTTCTATGTCTGTTATCATTAAGTCATACTAGGATGTTGTAATTCTTTGTGCAATAAGTCTTCAATATCTATTTCATATTTAGTTCAACACTAGCCTCTCCGCAAGCGCTTCCGCACCTACAAGAGGCTTTTTTATTTATTTAAAAGATTTAAATTTATTTTAGAATTAAAAAAGACAATGGTTAGTTGTGTTCCATAAAAATAGGATATATTAATTTTCTTTTAATTTTAATTTTTTATATGAAAAAGTGTGAATTTACCATATTATCCTCATTTCATTAATAATTTCAATTTTTACTGTTTGCATTAACCAAGGGCATTTTCTGGTATTTTGAATGTTTCACCATTCTCTACCTTTTGCTTTATATATAACTAGCCTCTCTGCACGCGCTTCCGCACCTGCCAGAGGCTTTTTTTTTAAAAAATTAAAATTTATTTTAGAATTAAAAAAGATAATGGGTAGTTGTGTTCCATAAAAATAGGCATTATCTGATTTTTCTTTTAATTTTAATTTTTTTAAAATATGAAAAAGTGTGAATTTACCATATTATCCTCATTTAATTAATAATTTCAATTCTTAATGTTTGCATTAACCAAGGGCATTTTCTGGTATTTTGAATGTTTCACCATTCTCTGCCTTTTGCTTTATATATATAGAAGAGATTAAATTAGTCATTATATATAGTCTAATTTTAAAACCCGAATATATTTCAAAATTTGGAAATTTTAGAATCTTAGATACATTCCAATTCCTCTTTTTTTTTTATTTTTTAAAAAAATAAAATTTAAAACTCGGAATTTTCGGAATTTATAACTTTCGGATGTAGCAGTAGGAATTGATATACACTCGCCAAATTAAAAAATATTCAGATTGTAGACGAAATCTGAATTTCCAATCAACTTTCACCCCTAAACCCAGTTCCAAAGTTGAGGGGAAAACTAGTTACCAGGTCATTCATTCATTCATTTTCAGCCATAGGATGCACGGCACCATCAACTTGTTGGCGAGTTTTGTTTGACACAACTTATGAGCTTCTTCCAATTTGTCCACAAGACCAACCTGAATCAAAAGCATAGTGATCATCTTCAAACAAAGGCAGTGAGAGAAAATGGAGGACAAGGGGAAAGGAAGCGAAAGATGGAACGGAGCCATAAGCAATCTGACAGAAATGTCTTTCAATTTGGAGTCACTCCAGAAGCTACTCCTCAAAAAGGCTGTCTTTGTTGACGAAGAAACCTTTGCCAAAGCCTCGCTTTGTTCCGAACAAGCACGAACCATCAAGGTTTTTTCCTTTATTCAACTCTTTATAAATATGTATATTTTTAAGTTAATTTTACAATCTGGGTTTTCATTTTTGTATGCAATCAGGTGAATTTTGTTGTGCAAATCTTGTTGAGAATATTTACTTTCTTACTTCTATAATTTTTTTTTTCTTCTCTGATAATTTTGGGTCTCACTTGAGGCTGGACAATGATTTTCCCTTTTTAAAAAAATTATTTTTATAAATTTTAAGTTTAAGCATCTGGCGTTTTGATAGTCTTGATCAATTTATGTTGAAGAAGGGTGAAGCCCTGAATTTAAGATCTGGGCGTTAACCTTACTTTATACTCTTTGTATACAATTGTTATTGAACAGATGATAATGCTAGTTTTGAGTAGCCAAGTTATCCAGAACTAGTTTTTTCTAAGTTTCTGGCCTAAGGAAGATGTTTTCTTTTAATCGCCCACATTTGGAGGGATCATGCACATGAATTTGAATTTTGTAACGAATGAAGTAAAATACCCTCTTCTGTGGATCTAATTAACAATCCTGTTGACAATTTCCACCTGCAAGCAACCATTATCCTTGCTTGTCAAGCCTGCTTGGTTAGGGACTGGGCGTGTAGTGTCATGTTTGTTAGAGAGGCATACGGTGGCCGATTGCTTGGCTGAGCTGGGTTCTATTTTATATGTGGTCTTCCCCTTGTTTCCCTCCGCCGTTCTTCTGTTGGGTCTTTTTTAGGGTGAGAACCTTATTGTGGTCAGTCATCTTAGAGATGCTTGTTAGTTCTTTTTGTTTTAGACCTTTTAGGCTCCGGCTACCACCAAAAAGTTAAATACTAAAAGATGTTATTTCTAGAAATATCTAATTTCGTAAAGTAATTTTGCCCGCATGCATTTTGAGTTCTTCAGTATTGTGGCCATTTTGGAAAGAGCTGATTGCAGATGTGTATTTAACAAATGTTTGATGAATGTGGAACTACTTTTATATTTTATTAGCAATTCCTTTCGTGAAGCCTTGATGTTCATTTACCAACAACATATTAAAATCAGGCTTGATGCTATGGCTGTGAGATTCAGCTAAACGATCTAGCTGAAATAGCATTTTATTTTCTCGCGTACCATTGAATATTATATTTCAGTGCTGTGCAGTCTATTGATAGCATTCTTATGTACCAATCGAAGTGAGACCGATTCCATACTTCAGTCTACGAATTCGTGTGTTTTATGTTTAAAAGCTTTCTTTCTGTCTAGGTTCTTGAGCAAAGAGTAGAAACTTTGGAGAGAGAACTTGATGCTGCCATTACAGCTGCTGCTCGTGTTCGTTCAGAAAAACGACAGGCTGAGGCAGCAGAAAAGGCTGCTGAATTACATGCACAGGAAGTTACAAAAGAGCTCGAGAACACCTCAAGTATGTGCAATCCAAATATCTCCTTTTTACCTTTTATTTGGGCTGTGAGTATTTGTAGGCTTACAAATTGTAAGTTCCTTGAGTATGAGAAGTCTGATACTATGTGGTTCTGTGTTAGCAGTAATCACCAACACCAATATTGACTTCCACCTAGCGAAACCTGGACAGATTAATATCCTCATAGCTTGTTATGTCCTCCTTACTAACTGAAGAACCATGGGCCGCTAAATTTGTAATGGCAAGGATTTTTGTTGAATGGCCTTAAACTAGGACTAGAGATAAATAAGTGGCACATCTGCAGTTACTTAGGCTCTTAAAAGGAGATTGATACTTCCAAATTAGTTCCAAGCTGTACCCATAAGAAAATAGTATTCCAAACAATTGAAGGGTGATGCTTCAGCCTACTTTTGTGGTTTTTTGAAGCATTGAAAAGGGGAGCTGTTTGGGTCTGACATTTTTGTATAACATGGAACCAACAGCAGAAAATAGTCTCTTTTGGAGTCTTGTGAGATATGAGTCCCACCAACCTTGTTTTAGATGGGAACATCAGCTGATTATCTCCTAGGGTTCCTTGTAAAGCTTAATCCAATCTTTCCGGCTCATACATTTATGTTCAAATTTCCTTAAGGCTCTGAAAGACCTTTGCTTTGGCTCACTCCTACAACCTTCCTCTAACTAATACCAGTTGCTAGGAAGTTATGGTCCAACTACCAAATTCCCTAGCCCAAAGATCACAGTGACATACACACACAATCACAAAGAAAACGCTAAAAGTAGCAAGCACAACCATAGAAATACAGGATTTACTTGGTTCTCAGTCAGATTGGGCTACACTCATTGACAATGATCCACCTTCAAAAGAAGAAGATTAGGAAATTGTCTTTCCCAAATTCTCAAAAATCATTCATCTCAACCCTATTAGCAATAGAGAATCCCAATACACAACCTCACAACTCCCTAAACACTAAACTCTCTCAAAGAGTCACTTTAAATTCTCTCTAAGTCGATGTATTGTGATTAATGCTCTACAAGCCAATTTATAGGCTCTAAAATTCTCAGGTTGCAACTGAAAAAGGAAGCCAAATCCAAATTGGAAACTGAAATACAAGAAGGAACAAACTTAAAGGAAGTCACTATAATTGTCTTTTTAATTTTGCATCCTGTGCACGTCCAAACACATCTTCTTTTATATTTCTTTTGTCCTCCAATAAAATTCTTGTTACCTATAGAAAAAAGAAAGTGACGACTGTACCTCTGAAACTGTGCCCACGTACTTGGCAGAGTACATTTTTCATGAAAAATCATGAAAAGTATAACAGACTTTACCACAAAGGCCATTTCAGTACAAGAACTGAAGTTCACTGGGACAATGTGAGCCAAATTGAAAGTCAGGGATGATATTGAGATATGGGCCAAAGTTCCAGTTCGGTGGTGTATTTATCCTTTTATATTTGTTTAATTCTCTAATCCAAGTCTTCTCTGGATTTGATAGGACAGTTCCAATATATGAGTAAACAAATTTCAACTAGAATTAGGAACCCCCATTGGGCAAAAAATTGTTTCAATATAAGCTTTACGTTTTTGTGCATTATGTATTTAGGCTTAATGTTATCATAAACTTTTGAGCACACTGGGTGAGATTTGTCTCCCTTTATATCTCTAGCAGAGTTAATAACCCTTCATATTTGTTTTTTCATGAGCAGTATCAGGGAAAAAGGTTTGAGTATCTTACATCTTCCTAAAATTGATTCAAGTGGAGTGCTCAAATTATTTACTAATAAAGGTTTCTCCAAGCTCCAATTTGATTTTCCCCATATAGTTCCAATTTTGCACACGATTTTTGTTTTTCCTTTTTTTGTTGTTGAAATGTTAAGAAACATCTAGTTTGTTGAACTACATCTTTTGGGGTTCTATTTTTAAGGATGGAGAAATTTAGGTCTTCTTTCTGCCCTTTGGTTGTGTTAATGGCTTCATGAATGAAAACATTCATGAATTTACGTTTCCTTTATAATGCTGATTTTTTTTTCTTTCTTTGGGGTCCTTCAAATCAACAAAATTATTTTGGTGGTGCTGTAGAATATAGTAGCTGTTTCATTGAGTTCCATATCATTTGGCTGACGACTGTTTGACTTTGAAGTTAAGTTAATAATACTTTTGGCGTGAAGCTTTTACTGT
The DNA here is from genome assembly GCA_034190965.1 of Prunus campanulata. Taxonomy (NCBI): domain Eukaryota; kingdom Viridiplantae; phylum Streptophyta; class Magnoliopsida; order Rosales; family Rosaceae; genus Prunus; species Prunus campanulata. The sequence continues at coordinate 11,803,697 of CM067215.1, forward strand.
TACCCAACTAAAGCATTAATGATACGGAAATCAATTTTGAAAGACTGGAATTTCTTAACAATTGGACACCATTCCACCAGTTATCAGTATCAGCATTGTCTTTGCTGAATGCATATAGAAAGAAAAACTTGTTTTCTGGAGGTATTGCGATAATCTGATTATTATTGGTAGAGATAGGTTTGCATCTATCATTTTAAATTTAAATACATTGGTGTAAGCTTGATATACAATGTTGGTCCATTCTCTGATAGCCTAAGCTTTTGGGCTAGTGGTTGTCTAACATGGTATTAGAGCCTTTCTTTGTAAGTGGTCCTGAGTTCAACTCTCGTTTCCCACTTCTTTGTTGGTTTGCAGGGTGTACACTGGGGCTACACCTATATATATTTGTCTCTCTTCTCCTATTGGTCTGCCTCTCCACTTGCACTCTTCTTTGTTGGTTTGCAGGGTGTACGCTGGGGCTACACCTATATATATATATTTGTCTCTCTTCTCCTATTGGTCTGCCTCTCCACTTGCAGGATGAGCGTGCACGTGAGAGAGGGTGTAATCGTGATATACATTGTTGGCTCATTCTCTAATTGCTTAAGCTTTTCGGGCTAGTGGTTTTCTAACAATTGGAACCAGAAGTGTGGTATGTGTGATGAAAGTCATATGATATAATTTTATTATTTGTTGCAGAGGTATTTGAGCTGCACATGGAAGAGTTGCGGGCAAAGCAAGAAGAAATAGCTAAGCGTGATAAGGAAATCAAACTCTTGGAAGCTATAATTCAGACGCTTGGGGGAAAGGAGTCGCATTCGAGAAAAGGGTAGAAAATCTGTCTTGTGAAATTTAGTATCAAGTTGGTCCTCCTCTTTCCCTTGTAAATTTATATAGAGGAAAAGTACAATTTGTGCCCTGTTAAACATAATAATAAAGTGCTTCATCTTCCTGTTATTCAGAATTCCTCTGGCTTTTATCCAACCATTTTCTTTCTCTTTTAAATTTTACAAATAAAATCCAACAATTAATTATAAGTTTTTTTTATCCTTTTGGACAAGGGATGGGATATGTACAAGATACATTTACAATACAGCCCACCAGCTTTTGAAGGAAAAACCTATATCTATATTGGCCAACAACAACGCCCATAACGGGCCGGGCCCTCTCAAAGCCCAAGCGGGCCGGGCCCTCTCAAAGCCCATAATGGGCCGGGCCGGGCTTTTTTTCAATGGGCTGGGCGGGCCCCCGTAGGCTCATGAGCTCGCGGGCCAAATGATGAGCCATACAACAACCAGTCCGTTCCTTCGGCGAGTTTTCGAAGAAAAAAACTTTATGGCCCACCATATGTGCTGTTTTGAAGGCTTTTCTAAGCGAAATTTAGTGAAAAACCTAAAAGAAACAAGCAGCTTTTAAAAACACCCAAAATATTTTCAAAATAGCGAGAAAGACCCTTATCTTAAAAAACAAAGACATGCAAGCCCTAGGTTTCTCTCCTCCACAAAAGACCAAAGCAACATGTGACAGTAACAGTGTCAGCAGCAGTAGTAACAATGCAGCAGCCCAAATTTTAAGAAGCTTTGTTTGTTTATGCATGTGAATTCGTTGGATTGTATTGTGGGTGCATGTGAAGTTCATATGTAAATTCAGAGTATTCAGAGTGATAGAAAGAAAGAGAGATAGAGATAAGAGAGCTCCTCTTCCCATCCTTAGTCATCCTTAGCAAAAGAATAGAAGTCGGCGAAAATGGTGTATATAGTTTGTAACTCCGAAGAGAGAAAGTACGAACAATACCATAGAAGAAAAAATCTCAGTACTTTCCTCCTTCAGTTTCAATCAATAAAACTCCCTTTGTTCATATACTTTCTATTATCCTCTTAATATACTTTTTGACTTCGACCACTGTTAATGCCACCGATCATTGTTAATATCTCCGACCACTGTTAATACCTGGTTATAACAATTTCAACAACAAAAGCAATTAAGTAAGTCTTTTTCTCTTTCATTTTTTTGGTTTTCTTAGCAGACTTCTTGTCCAAAACAGGGAAATACTTTTATAATTATGCTATTATCTTGCTAAATTGACGATCAATACTTTGTTTGAGCGCTTGGTCATGTTTTATATTTGCCATAATGATAATTGGATGTTTGTCAGGGAACCTCTGAGTTCAGAGGACCTCTGAGTTCTGCTCCATAGCCCTTTAAGTTGGCGTCTTTGCAGTTCCATGTTCTAGTTCCATGTTCTAGGCATGGTGTATGGTTGTTATTTTGGCTTTTAGAAACCTTGACCGAGACCCCGCTCAAAAATGGTATTAGAGCCTTAGTTTAGCACCTTAGTAATATGATTATGATAGTAAAGTACCTTGAGGACAGAAGTCAATCAACACAACTGATAAAAACCAACGTTTTATATCTTGTTAAAATTTTGTTAATTACCAAAATCACTTGTTAAGAATAGTAAACCCTTTGCATGTTTGGCCCTTGGTGGACACCTATTAGAATAAAAGAAAGGTTACAAGAATTAAAGAAACAGAAAGTTGAATACTAAAGAGAAATTAGGAACTTAGAAGAATTAATAAAATCACCAAAAGTAGGTAATTATCCTAGAAGAAAACTAGAAGTACAGAATAGCATACCAAGGAACCAGTACCATTTAGAAGTCTGTAAAGAATCCATAGAAGCATTTCAAGAGCATTTAGGCATCTTAAAAGAAAAAGGTAGACTTAGATAAATTTATGATAGAGTACCTTAATCTAGAAATCAGTGAACCACAAAAGAAAAAATTAACTTTAGATAATAATACGTTAGTTTGTTATTTTCCACAAAAAGAACACAAACATCTATTACATAGCAATAACAGTCCCTTAGAAAATAGTATTGTTGAACTTATAATTAGTCAAGCAGAAAGTGTAAAATTTGAACATAACAAACATAATAGAATAGTTCAACGGTTATTAGAATATTTTCAGAAAAATTCCTTATAAACAATTAGACAAAACTTAGACTATATAACATCTCAATTAGAAGATAATAATAGGAATATTCAAAGGTTTCCTAGCAAGAAAGAAATCAAAGACCTCATGGATCTCATAGATAGGAAACCGAAACAAATAGAACTTCAGTCATTAGAAATTATAGAGCAATTAAAGATAGAAGTACAAAAAATAAAACTAGTACAAAAAAATTAACGGAACAAGTAGAAAAGTTGCACAGTAAAATAGACAGACTTTTAGTTTAATGATATATTCTAAAATTAATAATAAATATATCAAAGCATTAGAAGAAGTTGGTGAACTCGATAAGGAACTAGTAGGTCTTACAGAATTTACAACATCAGTAGCAAGTAGTAATATCTCTATAAGACAAAATAATTTAATTATCCAATTAATCTTAAATCTAGCTGAAAAAGTAGATCAATTAGAAGAACAAATAACATAAATTAATCAAATAGTGCACAAAACTACTTCTACACTACCCAAAGACTTAGTTGATAAATTAGGTAGTTTATCCTTAGGAAATAATCCTTATAAAAGAAAAAGTAGAATAAATCCCTTTGATAATAGTAAATGGAACTCTTTAAAAGAAAAGGAAAAGAAATAGTTAGAACAGAAGATATATACCCTAGTGAACAAGAAGCACAAGAATTTCTTAGAAAAGGTTTTGAAAAATCTCAGAAAAATAAATATAATTTATATCAATTAGGAAGATTTGAAAATAAACATAGTATTGTAAGTAGCATTAGCCAACATGAAGTAAGCTATATAGATAAGAAGTAACTCTTAATTTACTTAGTAATACAGCAATAGAACATCTCAAAAAGTCACACTATCAACAAATTCATATAGGAACAATTATGAAAGGAATAGCTGGACTCACAAGAGCACAAGTAGGAACTAAAGCATTAGTATACATATATGATGACAGATGGGATAGCCATCAACAAGCAGCTATAGCTACAGCAGAAGTAGATCTTAGCACAAACCTAGCAGTCATAGGATTAGTCTTATGTTATGAATATTAGAGAATTTAGTAAACATATTAAAATCAGCATAAGGACAAAAAATTATAATATGAAAGGAGAATATAAAAATTTAAGTATTAGTCTTATGTATGTAGGAAAAATTTCAGATAACTATAACTATAAATTTAATGTAGAATTCCAAAATTTAGTACACACTTTTGGTAGTAAACATGTTAATATGATAGAGGCAAAACCAGTAGATAATAGCTTTTTAGAAGGAACATAATGGATTTTACCCAATTTACAATTAGCAAAAAATAGACAACTTGATAAAGCACAAATCTTTAAAAATCGTGTAGGTGAAGCAATTGTAAGATTTACTAATTATAAGCAAATAAATGATATAGAGGACTTAGAAAGTGAATTAGAAGAAGAAATACATATGGCATTTGATAATTTAGAAATAAATATGATTGAGCATAATTTTGATAATATAGTTGATAAACTCATAGATGACATAGATAATTTAGATGAAGAAGAATATATAGAAAAATATAAGACTTATGATTTAGGATTACATAGATTATCAAATAAAGAAATGAAAGATTTACTTTTAAATATAGGATTAGAACATATTTTAGGAGAAAAAGAATATCAAAATATGTTAATTGAAGTGGAATGCATGCCAGTAGAAGACCAATATAGTTCAACTGGACCATCTGTAACCCCTGCAAGTAGAACAGATCAACAAAATCTTAGGCAAACTAATGAAACATATAGAGAAAATAATAAAGAAACCGGTAGAAGTACCTTTCAACAAGATAGAAGTGCTTTTCAACAAGAAACATTTGGACTAAGAAAAAATAGAATCGCTTATCAAGGAATTGAACAAATTAGTTTAGTAGGAAATATATTAAACTTAGATCATGTAGACCCACAAGATTGGGAAAAAACTATAGAAATATGGGAAAAAGGATGTGTACATGCAGCATTAATGTTAGATTTTAACAATAATAAAGATATGTTAGATTACTTTGAGCATACTTTAGATGGAATGGTTTGTGATTATTTTCAGGCATGGAAAACTAAAAATCCAAGAGAACATCAAGCAGCAAAAGAAATGTTTAATATAGATGCTTTTGTTAAATTAATTAAATATGAATTTTTAGATCATAATAGATTAGATGGTAGAAATGAACAATAACAAATTAGAGCCATAAGAAATTTAGAACAATTACAAATCTATGATTTACAATATATTAGTGAATATACTTCAGACTTTTTCAAGTATTTAGGTAGAACAGGCAGAATTGATGATCTTAATTTATTAGATACTTATATGACAAAAATTAAAGGACCAATAGGAGAAAGAAATCTGGAATGAATGGCAAAAACACCCTAGGAAACTAGATGTATCCATAGGAACAAGAATACAACATGTATATGATATATTACAATCAGAATGTAGTCAAATAAAAGCAAAAAGACAAATTTGAAAACAGTTTTACATGAGCTGAAAAAATATAGATTTACCTAAACAATATGGATGTCATAGAAAACTTAGGCAGAAAAAGCCATATAGAAAGAGTTATAGAAAATATAGACCTTTTAAACAACAATATAAAAACTTTAGAATTCAACCTTCAAACACTTTTAGAAGAAGAAAATATATCCCTAAACAATTTAGGAAAAGAACAAATAAACCATGGACTAGAAAGTATAAAGTGCCTAATAAAAGTACATGTAAATATTATCTTTGTGGTGAAGTAGGACATATTAGACCTAAGTGTCCCAAATTAGGAAAGCAACCTAGAGAAAAAATACAATTAATTGAGCAATTTCAATTAGAAGATGATGAAGACTTAGAATCAATTTATAGCCTAGATAATAATTTAAGTGATAATGAAAGTATTTATAATGTTAATGCCTTAGACTCAGAGTCAGAATCAGATTACTCTAGTAATTCCAATAGTGAATTAGATGAATATATGTGTATGTTTGAAGAAGAAACAGAGCATGATGAATTTAAATATGTTAATTTAGGATGGTCTCAAAAGTGTAATCAATGTAAGAAAATAGTAGTAGAAAAATATTACACTAAGACAGTAGTTTATTGTAAACCTTGTTTTTATAATAGATCAATAGAAATAAATACAGTTGAAATAATAGAAAACAATAATCAAAAGAATAATTCCCTAGTATAGAAAAACAAAAGACTAGTTCATTAATAACAATTAATTGTGAGTTCGAATTGTCAAAAGAACATAAAATTCAAACAATAGCTGTGATAGATACAGGAAGAACAAAAAATGTAATAAAAGAAGAATTAGTGCCAGAACAGTTTAGGCAAAAACTAGCTAGACCAGTAAGAATTATACAGTTTGATACAAGACCAGTATACTTAACACATTGTATTAATAATATACCAATTAGATAGAAAGACAAAAGTTTAATTTACCCTTAACCTTTATATCCCCAGTAGGATCATATCCCTTTATCTTACAATTAAATTTCTTAAAAAGTTTACAAGGAGGATTTTTATATACACCTCCAGATATTACATTTTTTAGGAAAGGTATAACCACAACAGGTCAAAGTAATATATTAGAGTCTTACAATAGCATTAACATAGAAGAACAAAATTTTAAATACTATAATATGGAAGACTTAGTAGAAATAAATGAAGAAAAGATAGATCTATAATATGATGATATAATATTTTATCATGAGTATCCAATTGTAGGAGAAATAAAGTCTTTAGAAATTAAGCAAATAGATAGACCAAAGAATTTAGAAGAATTGTTACAATTAGCTGAACAAACTAGAATCATAGGAGAAGATCCCCAATTACATTGGAATAAGAATAAGATATTAGCAAAATTAGACATTATTAATCCAGACTTAACAATTAAAACTGCAGATATGCCTTGTAACTTGTTAGATAAGCAAGAATTTGAACAACAACAAAAAGAACTTTTAAACTTAAAAGTAATTAGACCTTCAAAATCTAGGCATAGATCAGCAGCCTTTGTAGTTAGAAAACATTCAAAACTTAAGAGAGGTAAAGCTAGAATAGTGTATAATTATAGAAGATTAAATGATAATACTTATGAAGATAGTTATAAATTACCAAATAAAGATGAACTTATGAATAAAATTCAAGAAAGTAAATACTTTAGTAAATTTGATTGTAAATCAGGATTTTGGCAAATTGGATTAGTAGAAGAGTCAATCCAATGGACAACATTTACCTGTCCAGAAGGACATTTTGAATGGCTTGTAATGCCATTTGGATTAAAAAATGCACCATCGATCTTTCAAAGAAAGATGGATCAAATCTTTAAGAAATATGATAATTTTTGTAGTGTATATGTAGATGATATACTAGTTCATAGTAAAAACAAAAATGAACATAGAAAACATTTAGAAATTATTTTGAAAGAATTTATTGATACTGGTATAGTCATAAGTAGGAATAAAGTAGAGCTTGAAAAACAAGATATAGAATTCTTAGGAATGTATATTAAGTCAGGAACTATACAATTACAAGAACACATAGCTAAAAAAGTATTAGAATTTCCAGATAAACTAGAGGATAAAAAACAATTGCAAGCATTTTTAGGTTTATTAAATTATGCTAGAAGTTTTATCCCTGATTTAGGAAGAAAGATTGCAACATTACGTAGTAAAACTAGTAAAACGGGTCAAAAATATTTTAATAGCGAGGATATTAAATTAATTCAAAGCATCAAACAAGATATTACTAAACTAAAACCTTTAGCATTACTATTAGAAAATAATTACAAGATAATAGAGATAGACGCATCATCAATAGGATGGGCAGGAATATTATATCAAAAGAAACATAAGGAAGAACCAAAATATGAAGAAAAAGTTTGTAGATATGCATCAAAAAAATTTAATGATATACAAGCTAGACTTCCAGCTATTGACTTAGAAATTTTAGGAGTCATTAACTCCCTTGAAGCATTTTCATTATTTTTACATAATGAGACATTTACTATTAGAACAGATTGTCAAAATATTGTTTCACACTATAATAAAATTACTACTAATAAACAAGCAGCCCGAAGATGGGTCAATTTTGTTGATTCTATTACAGGAAATGGATTTAGACCGATATTTGAGCATATTAAAGGTACGGATAATACTTTAGCAAATATCTTATCCCGTAATATTCATTAACATGTATGCACTATTTTATACCATCATTCTCTGGCAGCAAAAATAGTGGTACACCATCACAGGTGGTAATCCATTCAGCATGATTAGTCAAGCAAGACCAATAGTGAATACTTATTTTTATAATGGAATTTCAGTACAAGAAGTTAGAAATCCTGCTTTAAAATATCGTACTCAAGCATCATTAGCAGAAAAACAAAGAGTTGTTTTAGACAACTTTTGGAACATTAGAACTAATACTGAAAGCATGGGAAAAGGGCATGAAAAACTTATTAGAGCCTTTGAGCAAGAGTTTTTAGCATATAATTATGATTATAAAAGAGCAAAACAACAACTTTCCTTTTTGCAGGAAAAACATGAAGAGCAAAAGAAGGAGTATGATACACTAGTAAAACATTTTAGAACTATTAATTTAAGGTGTCAAAATTTAAGCATGATTTTACAAGAAAAAGAGGCTAATAAGCCCAACTTACTTGAGCATAATAGTGAATTTTCTCTTGAGCAAAAATCTAAAAATCCATATTTTCTTCGAACTCTAGCTAGAGAGGTATAGATTTTTGGGAAATAGCGGTATATACCCCCCATTTTATAATCTCAATTAAAAATACCCACCACCCCCCCCCCCCCCCCCCCCCCCAATTTTTTTACAACTAACACCTATAAATATAAAAATATTGTACACTTATTGCTGAATTTTCACAAGTTCAGAAAGTTTGTTCTCTCTTAGGTCACTCAGCTCTCTCTCTCTCTCTCTGGCACAGCTCTATTTCTCTTTGGTTTCTGTCTAACGCAGCTCTCTGTGTCTCTCTTGGCTCTCTCTCTCTCTAGCGCAACTATGTGTCTCTCTCTTTGCTCTCTTTCTCATAGCGCAGCTCTTTCTCTCTCTTTTCTCCCTGTATTCGGTCTCTTGCTCTCTGTTTGGAATCGGAACCCCTCCCTTTAGGTATGTCTTTTGAATAGCTGCTTGCAACCTTGAAGCTTTAGTGGATTGCCGACCTCGAAAAGGTAGTGTTGATGGTTATTTTCTTAAAATTAATGGGATTATGTGAAATGGGTTATATTTTGATTGTTTGGGTTTGTGTTAAATTCGTTTTGGCTTTAATTGCTTTGGGTTAGGTTTTGTTGAATATTCATGCTCAGTCATCTGGGTTTGTATCAATTGCACTTAGATTGGTCTGGATATGTGAATCTTGGAACTTGGGATTTTCCATTTGATGTAGTATATCTGTATAGTGTGATTGCTGATGTGTTACTGGTGTACTGCTGTTGCGTTCCTCTTATTTCACCGTCGTATTGCTGTTATGTTGATGTTATATTGCTATTATATGTTTTTATATTGTGGTTATATTGCCATTGTATTGTATGGTTATTGTGGTTATATTGTGTTAATGAAATGTTGTTTTGTCATGGTCAGAAATGGAGACAATTGCTATTCTCGTGTGCTACAATGGAAAATGGGTCACCTCGAAGAAGATGTGCAAATACGAAGGGGGTGAGTCAAAAGGCTTAATAGTTCCACGGACCATCAAATTTGCTGAACTGTTGGACCGTGTGCATCAGATTGGTAATACAAACAGCAGCAAAGACAAGGTTAGCTTAAAATTCTCAGTTTTGGTGGCCTCGAATGAGTGGAAGCACATAAAGATTGAGGACGATGATGATGTAAATTTTTTTATGAAGTACAATTCTGAGGTAACACCTTCAAAACTAGCTCCCTTACTCGTGAGTATAGAAGATAAAGGACTGAGAAATGATGTAGTTGATACTATGCATATCACGACAGATAGTAGTCGGATGGGTCGTTCTTCAGTTGCCATTGTTGAAAGCAATGAAGTAACTTGGAATAATACAAATGGCACTGATGTGGGAGGTGAAGTAGGGACAGATTTTATGGATATGATTGATTTTAGCGAGGTGGATCAGATGCATGTTGGTGATAATGGTACTGAAAGAAATGAAGTGTCAGTGTACTCTGCCCCTCCTATTTTGGGCTGCTTGAACACATCTGCCCAACTGCCAATAATGCGTTTAGGAGGAGAATCTGAACCCATTCGTGAACATTATTCGAATGAAATAGGTGAACAGAACCGGTACAATGAAGCCGGTGTAAATGATGGAGAAGCATATTTGGATGGGGGGTTTTCGCGAAGTGATTGGAATCCGAAAATTAAAGTTGGGGAAATTTTCTCTACTAAGAAAGCATTGTTGACGGAGTTACAGTTGATGGCATTAAGAGGCCACTTTGAATTTAAGGTGCAATCGTCTTGCACTAAGAGGTTGCTTGTGGTTTGTTGTCAACGTCCATGCCCATGGCGAGTCCGAGCATCGAGATTTGGAGATAACAGCTTCATGATTGTGAGGTGTACAACTGTCCATGAATGTGATTTGAGGGTTGTAAGTGACAATCATCGTCAAGCAACTGCAGCACTTGTAGCCACTTCATTTAAAAGGAAGTTTAAGGATTCTCGGACAATATACACACCAAGTGACATTATGAGAGATGTGAAACACAACTTTGGTTTCAGCATCCATTATTCGAAAGCTTGGAAAGCAAGGGAGTTAGCTCTATTGTCCATTAGAGGATCAGCGGAGGAGGCATATTATATCCTTCCAGCTTATTGCTATGAATTGGAGCGTATGAATCCCGGCACAAAAACACACATCCAAACTGATGAGAACAATCACTTTGTGTATTTATTTATGGCGGTTGGCGCATGTATTAGAGGGTTTCGTTCTTCCATGCGCCCAGTGATAGCCGTGGATGCCACTCATTTAAAATCCAAGTACAAGGGTGTTATGTTTGTAGCAAATGCATTTGATGGTAATCGAAATATATATCCTCTTGCTTTTGGGATTGGGGATTTGGAGACGGATGCATCATGGCATTGGTTTTTCACTAAACTTCATGAAGCCATTGGTGAGTGTCCCAATCTTGTTATTATTTCTGATCGCAATGTTAGCATAGAGAATGTGTGGAACAAAGTTTTTCCAACGGCGCAACATGGCATATGCTTTTATCATATGAAGGGGAACATGAAACGCACTTGCAAGTTGAAAAAGCATGATCATATACTTATGCACTTTGAGAAGGCTGCGAAATCTTATTCCATTGCTGAATTTGATTGTCATTTTCGCAAGATCAAGCGAAAGGAACATGTTGCTCAATATCTTGAAGAGGCAGGGTTACATAAGTGGTCTAGAGCTCACATGGATGGACGCCGCTACAATGTAATGACAACAAATATTGCGGAGTCAATCAACTCAGTCCTTAGGTTTGCAAGGATGATGCCAGTGGTTCATTTGATAGGGGAAATTATGAATCTCCTTGTGAAATGGTTCACCGAACGTCGTGACTTGGCTTTGAATTGCACAACAACATTGTGCCCCAATTTTGGAGAGAAGAAGTTGAGGAACAGGTTGGAGGATGCTGCAAGGATGAATGTGGTTAAAGTAAATAATGCACAGTATAATGTTTTGGATGGTTATATGGACGGCCTCGTAGATTTGACGAACAACAGTTGTAGTTGTAGAAAGTTTCAGCTTGAGCAGCTACCTTGCAAGCATGTAGTTGCAGTTTGCCGCTTCTTGAAAGTAAATGTATACTCAAAGGCTTCTCGGTATTACACTCAGAAAACTTGGATGGATGCTTATTCGGATAACATCTACCCGGTACAGCCTCACGGAAGGTGGGATATTCCTGAAGATGTTCGAAGTCAAGTTGTGCTGCCTCCCATGGCAAGGGTCATGCCAGGCAGACGAAAGAAGTTAAGAATTCCCTCGCACGGAGAGGGCACCATTAGAAGAAAGTGCTCAAGGTGTGGTTCCGGAGGCCACAATAAAAGCACCTGTAAAAACAATATTCCATTGCGCAATGTATCTTAGACAATATGATTTGTGTTGCTTTGGTAGGTCATGTAAACTTTACTTTTATTTGTGGTGGGTTTCGTGTTATGTTGAATGGGAATTGTTTTAAATTTGCATAATTTGGGTTGCATTGCTACAGCATGCTGTATTGCTTCCAGATTGCTATTTTATTGTACTTTTATTGCACTGGTATTGCTTCCAGATTGCTATTATAATTTGAGTGCGAAATTAAAGGGACTGGAATGTAATTCCAAAACGATCCAAAACATTAAAGTTCTTAGAATTCCTTTATTACACAGTTACCCTGATACTCCGACTAAACCTTCTTTTCTGATTACAAATTCGGCGGATGCATAGGCCAGATGTGGGGCAAATACAAGGTAAAATGTCCTATGTGTTTGACTACATATAGTTGTTGAAGGAGCTTTACGAATGTTAACCCCAATAGATTGCTCATGTCTTGCCAAGAACACTCTTGAATTTATGCAATGTGCCCAAGCCAGTCCCAAAGCTGGACTCACCCGTCTGCCTGATGTGTCCAGGGACTCCAAGTTTCCCAACCTCACCCCATTCACTCCATCATGTGGCCCAATAAAATCCACCACTTGGTTGGTGACAACCACCGCCAACCCAAACTTATTTGCTAAACCCTCCAATGTCCCAGATATGTTGAAGAACATTTCAGACCGCCGTTTCAAATCTGCCAGTGTTGTCTGATACTGTGATCGGAACAATGCAGCAATGGAATCAATGACAATGAGTTTGACAGGTAGGCGGGTGTGATCAATGGCAATAAATGCTTCTATGTCTCCAAGGACATGGATGAGTTCTTGAGCATCATGAACACCACGAACATATATGTCTTCCAATGGCTCCAACCTTATTAAGTTGGGGTATGATGCATGATAAAGGTTGCCTAGTTGTTGCAATCGACGAAATGAGAAGCTAAATTCTGTGAATATGTAGACGGAGGAGCCCCCTAGTCCGCCATGTGAGGGTGGGAGCTGAGCTCGTACCGTAAGTTGGAGACAAAGCTGCGTCTTCCCAGAACCACTCTCCCCTACCAATTCTGTTATGGAGTTGCAGGGTATCCCACCCCCCAAGCAGTGATCTAGTATTGGGCATCCAATGGATAATTTAGGGGTTGAAAGAGGAAGGAGCATGAGGTTTTGGGGGGTCATGTTTCTGTAATTTAGGGGGGGATGTGATAGTGCTACAAGGCATGCATTATATATATAGAGTTCATTTTGAAGGTCTGTAATGTAGGCCATATGTCTTTTAAGGGATGTATACTTCATCCTTTTTCCAGGTTGTAATTACTTAATAATTTTTTTCTTGACTTTTTGAGGACCAAATAATTTGAAAAACATTCTGATGCAGTACGTACTGTAATACGATCATATTGTAACTATATCACCTCTGTATTGTACTCTTATTGACATAATATTGCCATTATACGCATGTTTATTGTATAGTTATTGCTGCTATATCGCCACTGAACTGGACACCGATAAACTGTATACGCACAAATACAAAAAGAGGCATGATCATTCCATAAAATCCTATTTCCAAACTTACATAATACAACAGGCCACCCCATGGTTACATAATACAAAAAGAGGCCACCTCATAGCATAAAATCCTATTTCCAAACTTACATAATACAACAGGACACCCCATGGTTACATAATACAAAAAGAGGCCACCTCATAGTTCCATTTCCCTGCTGTTGACAAATTCGAAGTTTGCATACTCTTCAAGTGCGGCGACCACGACCCACGAAATTCATGACCCCGCCCACAGTGATGTTGGCCCAGTTTCCTGCCGGATCCACTATTTTTGCAAACTTACGAAATAGTTCAAATCCCCTTTCCACTTGTTGTTGCTTCAACTTGGCCATTTCTTCTGATTCCTTGAATACCATAATTGCAGTGGTATGGGCAATTTCAATTTTTCGTTTGATTGCCTTTATATGTACGAGATGCATGCGGGCATGATAACGAGAGCGAATTGTGCGCTTTCTTATGACATCCCATCTAGCTTGGCCCTCCACAATTTTTGATACTATGTCTGCATGGAGATTTTTCCAAAACATGGTATTGCCTCGACATTGCTGCATGCCATGGACCAAGTATGCAGTGAGTGAATTGGGTGACTTGGCTTCTGTTTCAGTCTCCCCTCCTTCAGTAAGTTTCCTTTTTCCAAGGTAAAATGTCCTATGTGTTCTATTAACCAATTTTCTTTTTTCCAATTGCCCTATTTTCTAAGTTTCCTTTTTTTCCTTTTTCCAATTTGCTAACTTTCCTTTTGTTCTATTTCCAATTTTGCTATTTTCCAAGTTGCCTTATTTGCTATTTTTCAATTATCCAGGTATCCAATAGTCCAATAGTCCAATAGTCCAATAGTCCAATATTCCAATTTTCCAATTTTCCAATTATCCAATTTTCCAATTTTCAATTTTCCAATTTGCGAATTTGCCTATTTTCCAACTGTCCTTTTTTCCTATTTCCTATTTCCTATTTCCAATTTTCCAAATTTCCAATTTTCATGTTTTCTGAGTTTCTTTTTTTTCCTGTTTCCTATTTTCCAACTTTCCTTTTGTTCAATTTCCAATTTTCGAAGTTGCTTTATTTTCCAATTTTCCTATTTTCCAAGTGTCCTTTTTTCCTCTTTCCAATTTTCCAAGTGTCCTTTTCTCCTATGTCCTACTTTCCTACTTTCCTCTTTCCAATTTTCGTTTTTTCCTATTTCCAATTTTCCAATTTTCCAAGTTTCCTTTTTTTCGTATTTCTGATTTTCCAATTTTCCAATTTTCCTTTTGTCCTATTTCCAATTTTCCAATTTTCCAAGTTTCCTTATTTCCCAATTTCCAAGTTTGCACTTTTGCTATTTTGCTATTTTGCTATTTTGCTATTTTCCTATTTCCCATTAAGGTTTGCTTTTTTTCGTTTGTAAGCCAATTTTATTGTTGTTTATGTAATGCTCTACTGCTGTAAATTACAGCCAAGGAGTTAACGGTGTAGTTTGCAATCCCATCAATTTAATGCACCAACTAAAGACCCAATATATGAACCTTCCTATATATAACTGCAACATAGGCAGCTTAATTCACTGGAAAGGTAAACATTCTTATCAGTCTGACTCAAAGGCAAAGGCAAACATTCATATCAGTACTTCATATCAGTCTTACTCAAAGGCAAACATTCTCCACATTCATATCAGTACTTCATATCTGTCTTACTCAAAGGCAAACATTGTCCACTAAAGCTAACCATATTGTCGTTTACAACTTGACACAGAATCTACGTTTATTTGTTTTGTTGCACTCGGCAGCTGTGAATTCTAGTACTTCAATACTTCAATACTTCAACATGTCGGATGTACGGCCTCCAAACGACCAAGTCAGTTACCCGGGGGACATGCCGTGGCATGTGCCATTCCCATCTCCACCGCTCACTCCCAATCACGATCCCACTTCATCTGGAAGTGAGGCCGAGAGCACTGATCCGCTTGACAAAATCTCTGCCGTCAAGCACGACCTCCAATATTTGTCTAAGGCAACAGATTGGTGGGAGAGCAAATGTGATATTCATGGCCAAGTTATGGGAAACTTGGCCAACATGTTGAACAAAGCATTTGCTGGAGAAGTTAAGCAAACTCTGAAAGCAAAAAGTCGGAGCAAAAAGTTAAAGTCGTTGAAGTTGAAATTGGAAGCGCGAAAGAAAGATGCCGTTGAAAATTTCTCAAAATCTGAAGAATATAACCATGAAATGGTTGAATGTTTCAACAACGGCTTTGAAATGTTCCGAGATTATGCTTCGGTGATCTCACCAAACTACAATTGGAGTGAAATTGATGTAGCTGGTGTGTGGGAGGTGATGAATATGGGTGATGAGGGAATGGCTCATCATAGTCTCGTGCATGCAGCGAGGACAAAGGACAAAGACATGGATCTTTTGATGGACCTGTAGTAAGGGTGAGTGCTGCTTGAGTTCATCTGACCCGAGTACATGGATCTTTTGTTGCCTTGGTTTTCCCTTCGCGGTTTACTATTGTTAAGGTTCGGGGGCGATTTGTTTTGCATCTGTGAAATGTATTATGTAATGGATGTGTGTGTATTGTATGTAGATAAACTTACTATTGCTCTTTTATTGCATGTATATTGCTTAACATTGCCTTTGTATTGTATATATAGTGTATGAATATTGCCAGCCTATTGGATGTATATTGTAAAACTATTGCTATCGTATCATCCATATATTGTATCAGTATTGGCTCTATAGTGCTTGTATATTGGTCTGATATTGCTATTATATCGTATGTCAGTGGCATTTGGTCTAATAACAGTCCACTTCATTAAAAGTAATCCTGATTTCAAATATCACGGACACGACAATTGTTATCCATCCTTATATTTCCCAAGTTTCCTTTTGTGCTATTTTCCAGTTTTCCAATTTTTCAATGTTCCTATTTTCCCATTATGTAATGAAAAAAAGTTGCCTGCTTTGGCTAATTGAGAAAGTAACTAATATTGTCCAATATGGTAATTGTCTTATTTCCCATTTCCACAATTTCAATTCATTTCCAATTTTCCTATTTTCCATGTGTCCCTGTTTCCTATTTCCATTTATCCAATTTTCAGTTTTTGTCCAATTATCCAATTGTTCTATTAACCAATTTTCTTTTTTCCAATTGCCTTATTTTCTAAGTTTCCTTTTTTTCCTTTTTCCAATTTGCTAACTTTCCTTTTGTTCTATTTCCAATTTTGCTATTTTCCAAGTTGCCTTATTTGCTATTTTTCAATTATCCAGGTATCCAATAGTCCAATAGTCCAATAGTCCAATAGTCCAATTTTCCAATTTTCCAATTTTCCAATTTTTCAATTTGCGAATTTGCCTATTTTCCAACTGTCCTTTTTTCCTATTTCCTATTTCCTATTTCCAATTTTCCAAATTTCCAATTTTCATGTTTTCTGAGTTTCTTTTTTTTCCTGTTTCCTATTTTCCAACTTTCCTTTTGTTCAATTTCCAATTTTCGAAGTTGCTTTATTTTCCAATTACCCAATTTTCCAATTTTCCAATTTTCCAACTGTCCTTTTATCCTATTTCCTACTTTCCTCTTTCCAATTTTCCTTTTTTCCTATTTCCAATTTTCCAAGTTTCCATTTTTCCGTATTTCCAATTTTCCAATTTTCCTTTTCTTCTATATTTCCAATTTTTGAATTTTCCAAGTTTCCTTATTTCCCATTTTCCAAGTTTGCAGTTTTGCTATTTTCCTATTTTCCTAATTCCCAATTTTCTTGTCTGAAATTCGCAATAAATGCTTAGTTACATAGTCCTATTTTGGGTTGAAATCCACAATTTCCAATTTCCCATTAAGGTTTGTTTTTTTGGTTTGTAAGCCAAATTTATTGTTGTTAATGTAATGCTCTACTGCTTCTTCATTTTCCCTTCGCGGGATAGTATTGTTAAGCTTCGGTGGCGATTTGTTTTGCATGTGTAAAATGTAGTCTGTAATGGATGTGTGTGTATCGTATGTAGATTCACTTATATTGCTGTTAGATTGCATGTATATTGCTTAATATTGCCTTTGTATTGTATACATAGTGTATGCATATTGCCACCCTATTGGATGTATATTGTCATACTATTGCTATCGTATTATCCTGCTATTGTCCTAATATTGGCTCTATAGTGCATGTATATTGGCCTGATATTGCTATTATATCGTATGTCAATGGCATTTGGTGTAATAAGTCTCCACAAAATAAAGTAAACATGCTATAAGCTCCACAGTAGTATTTACTTCATCTCCATAATCAGAATAATGGGGGAAAAAAAAGCACGGACAAATACTTGAAATGAAAAACAACTCGTCCGTGACTGTGAGATTGTGTACATAAAACTTGGAACAACCAAACCAATTAAAGCTAAGGCATCTCATACGTATGCCTACAGAAAATAACAGTGTATGGTCATCTTCTTTACAATATTGCAATCAACACTTGGGTGAGACCGACCTGCAAAAACAACTGGGTTAAGTACAGAGATAGAGTTTATGAATGGCAGTTCCAGAATTAAGACCTATGTTAATTTGTAACTGCCACCGAGTCAGTTCATAGTGCCAAGCCAAAAGATCCCAAGAAAAAAAGCAAAGTAAACAAGAAAAAAGAGGCATGGCATAAATGGGAACCTCAGCAGAAAGCATCACATAAGCATAGAAGCAGATTGGCTCCATTACAATGTTCAAGATTGATGTAAATACTAGATAAAAGAGTTCTTATTCAAACCTCAGCAAGTTTCTCGGGTTCATTGCTGGACCTTCAATATCGTCTTGCACAATAGCATCAGTTCACTTCGTCAAAGTTCCAGACAAACACTCCGCAATTTCTTTTAGACCCTGCAATAAAGTGGCATGACTGAAATTGAAGTTTTGGATACACGCGAGAGTCTAAACTAGTCTAAAAATAAAGCTGTTTTACCTGCTTTTCTGAAATGGAACCTAGCTTGTAATCGTGCCAAAGGGAAAAGTAACATAAGTTTCTACAAATTGAAAGCAAAATTTGTCTCACAGAGAGTGATGTAAAGGAAAATTAGTACATAAGGGGAAAGTAAAAAACTGAGAGAGCCCATGTAATGTAAAACTGTAGCAATTCCCAAATATACCAAACCACCTGTGACATTCATCCTGCTCCAGCTAACATCAGCAAACACAGTACTCGGTTCCAAATTCCAATAACAACATAATGCTACGCAGAAAAGTAGAATTGCGGAAGACATTATTTAAAACGAACTAAGTCAAAACGAAATTGAGAAATCTTAAGAAAGCTGTATGCTTCAGTAAGTCCACTAACACATTCCCAGTGCAGGAAATGAATTTTACCTATATCACATAAATTGCAAACAAAACCACAGACAGAAAATGTGAACAATGGCTACAAAAGCATCCATAAAGAGCAACAATATTTATATATGGAGGTGTACAAAATAGGTAACCTTCAAAATCGAAACAGTGTGTGTGCCATGTAAGGCAATTAACCACTGCTTCTAGACTGTACAATATTACACCTCACAATATACAGCAGGGCCAAAGACCCGGGTTGCTACACATAATAACTAAACCTAGTAGCTCTAGCAAAAAGGCAGGAATTTCCAGCAAAGCATCCACGTCTGCATCTTCATATAAACGAGTTCCTGACATAATTAATGAGCACAGTGAATGCCCAAGTCCTAAGTCCACACTCAACTAAATTCACAGACATGAAGACATATACCTCATACATATGCCTCCCCCCTTAAACCCTCTATTGCAAGCTTCAGTCTGTAATATTTGCTTTTCAAAGGGTCAATTGTATGCAATGAAATCCCAGCACTGAGATGCTCCAAGAATTTGATGGTCATGATTCCGCAAGACGCACTGTCAAGCCAATAAGTTGGGAAATTAGAACTGCATTTATGTAAAATAGTTTCTAAACTCCACTAAATTCACAAACCTTACCCATCTCGTTGTTGTGGCACATCTCCAATGGTACAAACTGAGAATTCCGTAAAGGTTGACATCTGCAGCCCCCTTTGCTTCACCTCTTCAAGCTCAGAAGCTTCATAAAAGTGCATATTGTACAGCACTTGTGCCAACGTCTCGGATATAGGGTGAAGCAGTCCAACCAGCTTCTTTGTGGCGGTAAAATCAGAGTACGAGTCATACACCGTTGCAGTATGATTGACAAAATCAAGTTCGATTGCAACCCAGTGGGACCCTTTCAGATTATATGGAAAATAGACCTTCCTAACTTTTGTCCAAGCTTGGCCATACCCGTGTTGCCACGTACCCCGCACATAGTGATGTATATTGTTCAGCTTGCTGGGTGTAAGGTCACTGATGTTTGAAGCAGCTGCCTTCTTCGCTCCACGTGTCTTGCCAGTCGCTTTGACCGGCTCTAGAAATTGCTGCACACATTGAAATGAAGCCATATTACGTAATGACAACCAAAAGCAAATGAAGCAGTGAATGTTAAATGGTAACATGTTTACCTGCAAGCAACAATCTGCCGTTGTCCACTGAGTTCCAAATACCAATGGATGCGCGTGTTGCCTTTTCCGGATGAGAAAGGTTGCCATGTCCAAGTGCTGAAAGTTCACGTATATAATATCAGCACAATTTCATACAACTGTACACTTAATAAAGCAAACAAAACAATTGAAGTATCGTAATAAAGTAGAGAATTGTGTATTCTTACCCTTGAGCTAATCCATTCCGTATCATCGATCAGTTTGTAGAAAAAATCAGCGCCCACCGAACATGATTCCAGCTGCACCTCCGCACTACAAGAGGCAAAAACGTAAATTCCCGATCAGAACTTAGGTGGTAACAGTTTTCACAACATATATAAAATAATATTGTCCCATTTCAAATTACAGTTTTCAGATATAGCAATTAGGTGAGACAAATATAGAATTCTTGCTAAGTAGGAAGCTACTTCACTGGGGAGTGGAATAATTTAGCCTCAATTGTAACAAAACTTTCAAATTCTATATATAAATATGAAGAAACATGATAAAACAGGAAACAAAAAACTTGTTAGATTTTATCTCCATGTTGTAGTGGCCAATCATCTTGACTTTATTTGTCTCCATTTTTGTCCCCTTGAGCACCAATTGAGAATTCTTAGGTAAACTACTTATCTCTATTTGTTTCTCCACTTGAAATTGTAACGACAACCAAGCAATTGTATTTGTCTTCTATTTCAACTCTGTTTTTCTTCACTTCAAATGTGACCATAAGTTCAATTCTTTGTTCAAGTAATAATTTGTTTTAGATTAAGAAACTCTTTCAACACATAACCATAATCCAAGAGGTAACTGCCATATACACTTTAAAAACAAGACTAGTTCGCACAGGCTCAATTAAATTCTGAGTCGTCCGATAAAAATACCCAATATGTGTAAGATATATGAATTTAGTTCGTTGCTCATGCATGATGCATGATGCATGATACATGATACATGATACATGATGCATATGCTTGGGTTCGCTAAGCATCCATTCAACATATCCACCTTATCCATACATATTTTGTACTTTAACCATCAGTCCAGAAAACCTCAACCGCTTCTTATCTACATTTTGTATTTTTCTTACTATATATATATATATATGGCTACATACGATAACTGCGAGAGTAAGAATTTGAATCTGATATAGAATTAGAATCTTAACTTAGATTTCCATCACTCACTCTCTCTCTCTCTCTCTCTCTCTCTCTCCTTAACAGTTTCGCATCATAAAAAGGAGGAACATTCTGGTCCATATATTGCAGTTTCTTCCTATCTACTTGCTACCTGAAGTGTATAACAACAGAAAGACTTGGTTTTTCTCTCATGAATAAATTATATAAAATCCCTTTAATCAAAATGCACATTAATTTTCTACGATTAGAAGATTACAATTCAATACTTTTACTGCAAATAATTAGTGAAAAATTAAGAAGAAAAACATTAGCATAAACGCACCCAACTAATTATCACATTCTTTTTCTCCAGTCTCCATTTACATAAACTAACTAATTCAAACCCAAAATTCAAGTTTAGGGTTCATACTAGCATAACGAAGCTATCTATTCGTCTCTAGCTCTCAGCTATGACAGTATTCTTTCCCAGCAATACGTACGTGGCAGGAAATAATAAAATCATAACCAAGGCTTGTACAAAATGTTTGAAGGACTAGTACTAATATCAATATCCCAATGAAATTGGAAGGCCTATTGTGAGATCAAGATTGAGGTCAGGCAAAGCACTGCAGTTTGTGTTGCTTTCGGGTTCACTTGAAGAATCTAACAATGGATCATCACAGTGAGAATTTACACTTGGCTGATCATTTGTATTAATCCTGGAGCCAAATGATTTAGTATGGCCAAAATTGTGCCTTATCCGATGGTTATTTGGGTACATAACATGGAGGAGAAGACCAGATGCCATGGGCCGAAGGAGCTGCTATTACAACCCCTTCTAAATCTCTGTTATTGTCTTCTTTTGAGTCTAAATGTTATAATAATAAACTACTATTCAAAATTTCTTACTACCTATATTTAACAAAATACATTTAACAGCAGCAGTCAATATTTTTTTGCTTTAACAAAGTCTGAATTTTGTTCATCACAAATATACACATGTATATTAAAGCGAACTTGGTAATTCTCTCATTTCTATATCAGCACATGCTAGCATAACATGAAGATTGGATTTTGAAGGTCAAGAATCCTAACCTGATCTCGTTTTTCCAGCCAATGCAAAACTCCATGACTGCCTTCACATCTTCAATGGGAAGGGGTTTTGATGGATCAAAACATGGCGAGGTTTCAGTCGCATCCGACACACTCATCGTCCTCTTCTTCCTCAACGGATCAGTAAATGGACTACACAAAGTGTGCGACGGACGCTTCTGTCTACAGCCTTTACCTTTCTCTTCTTTTGTTTCAACACTTTTAGACCCTTCTCCATCACCAGCCATACTCACTTTCAGTATACTTGGAGGATTGATCGGACCTCCCGATGCCATACTATCACTTCTTTTCCAATCTTCTAACAAAAACATCAGTCTTTTGCAGATTTCGTCACACCCGGCCACATCTTCCAGGGTAGGCAGCTTCTCGACTTGTGCATGCTCAGCTGCTTCATGCACTTCTAAGTGAGGAACGGAAGTGACAATTTCTGCCTCTTCAACTACCAAGGCTGCGGATGGTTCGGCTCCATCACCAGGGCTTTTTGTTTCCATTGCTACCGGTTCTATATGCGGACTACCATAGTCATGTAATGGTCCTTCATTCATATGAGGACTACGGAGGTCCTCATGTCCTTCCCCACCCTCATTCAACCCACTATTTATTTTTTTCAGCTGCTCTATCTCCCCCTTGAAATAATGTTCCATGGAAGCTAGGGTCTTGGCAAAATCCTCCACTGACTTTTTATATTTTGCAGACTCTGTTTCACGTTTCAAGGACTCCGTCCGTACAATTTCTTCCAACTGATGCACTCTCTTGCGAAGTCCTCGATTCGAAGCGGCTACTTTGGCCAATTCATCCTTTGTCCTTTCAAAGTCACGCTTCAAAGTGCGTAAATGAGTGGACGCGACTTTACCCTGCATTAAGTTATAATGCAAATGTTACAATATTTCGAAAATATTTCCCATCAACAGCAGTTTTTTTCCTATGGTATTATGATGTATATATTGAAAAATAAGTAATGCTTGCCTTAGAAGACGATGGAAGGCTAGCAATTTCAGCAATGTCCTCATCTTTTTCTTGCACAGAGGCAGAAGTGCTGGTTTTTGGTTCTTCGTCATCGCCAAACAACTCAACAACTTCTTCAGTATCATCAACATCGTCACCCCAACTCCAATACGGCTGCTGCTTCTCAATTACAGATGGGCGGAGAGGTTGCACATCAACCTGCAATTTACAGAGACAAAAAACATATTATTAAACCTATAATTTGAATCAGAAGCATAACATTAGTATTATTAACAGAACTAACCTCTGCATTTTCAAAGACTTGGCTCATTACTTCGTGAAAACGAGGCAAACTATTGATTCTCCATTGTAGTATACGAGGGACTTGGGCATTCTGTTCGCGCACAACGATATGCAATGCAGCGAATGCTGGAAACACCTCAAAAGCCCATATCTGTTTTCAATAAAAATATATCAATCACTGTAAACAAAGTAAATGGAACTTATACATAACAGATATTTCCTCACCTGAAGTGCAAAGCCAAATCCTTTTATGTGGTACTCCCTTGGTCTACCACTTGCCATTGTGTTGGATTGCTTTGCTGATTTTTTGGTTTTTAAGGCTTTCTGGGGCACTTTGACTCGCTGGTACTCTGCGCACAGTGCCCTCAACAATGACGAATTTGTCTTGGCATATGACACAGCACCCCACGGATACTTCTGGAAGTCTTCAACATCTTCGGCCAATTTCAAGTAGCGCATGTCAATGTTGACATGCTTTTCACTGCCCAACAGCACAAACACAGCGAAATATAACAGCCCAAACTTGAAGACGTCCTCCTCATCACTGCAGTCGATGAAGGCTTGTTCAAGTTCGGAAAGGCTGACCGTTTTATTGTTGCAGAAATACTTCTTCTTCAATGAGCAGTTGTCATTAGTTGCAGTCGAAATGAAGGGAAGCTTTCCAAACTGCAGCCCTGTGATGACGCAAAACTGCTGCGCTGTGAACTGTATGACCTTGTTGCCAACGATGAATTTGATCCCGTTGACTTGAGAAACTGTCCTCGGGTCTGCCTTTCTCAACAACAAGCCATGGATAATTTGTGTTGTCCACTTCAGGTCCTCAATTACTAACAAATGGCCAAAACAACTGTCCTTGAACCTTTGTAACTGTTGCCCACTAAATTTGTCCTTAATTGTACAGATCGCTGTTTTTGTATGGGAAAAGGTCAACGCCTTTCCCTGGATTTTTTCATCTGCAGCAATCATCAACTTTGCTTTCGAGACCATATTTCCCTACACACCACCATTATACAAATAATTTCAAGCCTTTTAAATATACACAATTACAACCAATAAACACACAATACAGATGCATCTCATGGCAATATGCACAAGATATATTAGTGATAAACCTACAATACATCCCCAATAGAACTTTATATGCATTTCATGTTTGTTCACTAATGGCCCATGACAGAAAAAATACAAATTCATTGTACCTTCAACCCTTATTTTTTCTCTCCACAAGTCTTGCTCTTATATTTTCCTATTTCCTTCTCTTATATTTTCCAATTTCCTTATGTTATATTTTCTATCCACAAGCCATGCTCTTATATTTTCCCACATCCTTCTCTTATATTTTATCTTCAAAAGGCTTCCTACAAAAGTTTTTCCCATTTCATACACCTACAAGTGCAAAAAATGGGAAAAACTTTTGACTACAAAGTAACTACGGAGTGAAGTGAAGTGAAGTGAAGCCTATCGTCGGATTTGACACAAGGGGGTAATAATGACACATTGTGCAGAAAAACATCATTTTATTTTAAAGAAACAATGTAATTCGTAAGCAGTGAACAGTGTGGATATCAAAGATAATTTAATCCCAATTGCCATTATTTAAACCTCAAACTAAATATGTTGTGTATTCCAGGTTGATTCAGACATTGTTACATGTCAATAAATCAAGAAGCTGCGTTACGTAACCACAAAAAGCATGCTGAGAAATGAGAGGCATCACAAAAAACAGAAATCTAACCTCACGGAGTCTGACAACAAAATATTTTCTGTAGTCCCGTCCGCTATTCTTTACAATATTCTCCAAAAGATAAAGTTATGGTGACTTCTGCTCACTAGAAACCTGCAAATTAGTTTCTACAATTAGATACTAAACACTAGTTACATCCAATATTGTTTGAACAAATAAGTGACTGATAAACCAAAGGCCTAACACGAAAATGCTTCCCGAAGGAGAAGGGAAATGGGAAGGAGAAGCTATTTCAGTATAGACTCTTCAAATCCATTTAAAAGATAGCACAAGCAACACATCTGCAGGTACTGTAACTTCTAAACTAGCCCATTGTGCACCCAAAACTAATATACATCCCCACATGTGGTTCTTTGCCCTTTGTTTACACATTCAATATTCGTCCCCAAACTGAAATTCCAAATAATCACAACAGAATATGAAAAACAAAGATAACTTATCCATATCCAATATGCAAGCCCTAAACTTATCAATGACGTGTTTGTTTCACTGCCGTACAATGTATAGCCCAAATTACTTTCAAAGACGTACATTTAAAACAAGTCATAAAGGTGTGTCATTGAACTACATTTGTTGTTGTGGAACATGAATAAAACCATAATAAACCATTACAACCATAACAAACTAGCAATACAACAGCACTAAAATGAATATACAACGCCACTACATCATCAATAACCCGGCAACAACAAAGCAATACAATATCAATACCAACAGCAAAACAACACCAGTGCAAGCATCATTCCACAAACAACAAACCCATTCACTGTTTCAAACAATGAATCATCGGAATCACAACATTTCAGACCTAAACCAATTTCAGTGAAACCCCTAAACCCATTTCTGAAAAACCCCTAAACCCTATACCCATTTCAGAGAACTCACTAAACCAATTTCAGAGAAAGCCCTAAACCTAAACCCTAAACCAATTTCAAACAAACCCATAAACGATTTTCATACAAACCCATAAAACCTTCGTTTTCCGTAAGAAAATTTCGCTGAACAGTACCTGGTTCATGTAATCGATGGCATTCATCTTCAATTAACGAATTCCGCTGGGAGAGGAAGAGAGAAGAGAGAGTGAGACCTGAGCCACCAGAGACTGAGAGCGTGAGAGCTCAGCCACGAGCGATGGCAGAGTGAGAGCTGAGTGACTAGAGAGTGGAGACTGTGAGAGACGGAGCCAAAGAGAGAGGTGATTCGCGAGAGGTGATTTTCAGAAAAAGTGTTAGGTCAGCAATAAGTGTACAATAATTTTATATTTATAGGTGTTAGTTGTAAAAAAATTGGGGGTGGGTGGTATTTTTAGTTAAGATTATAAAATTGGGGGTATATACCGCTATTTCCCTAGATTTTTACCACAAGATATTAAGGATCATATGATTATATTAGAGTATGAGCAAAATACATCTCTTCAACTGTACATTCAAGCTTTTCTTTTCAATTTAAAAAATAATCCACATCCTGGTATAAAAATTATTACCAAAAGTTGTTCTCATTATACTGTCTACTTAGCTAGTATTAACATGGTTGAATATAGAGAACTGCATTTAGAGCATAAGCAAAAAACTATCACAGTTACTCCAGCATTTTTAGCAGAGCCTGGCTATTTAGGTCAACTTTATATTGAAGATAGTGATCATTTAGATTCATTTTCCTCAAAATTAAAAGAAGTCATAAGTTTTTATCTTCCTCTTTGGAAAAATGTAAAATTAGATTTCACTAGTATACCCCCAAAGTGGTTTAAGGATGACATTTACCCAGACAGAGCACAACATAGAATTATTATTTCTTTTATGAAACTACTTAGTCCGGCAAAATCAACAAAAACAGGGATTCCTACCAACCAGGACATCCAAAAATATAGAGGAGCAATAATAGCAGAGCAACAATTGTTCATCGATGATCATCTGAACCTCCTGTATCAATCCAATTTTCTCAAAATTTATTCAGAGTCTACATCCAGGAGACGAGATGAGACATACGGATTCAGAATAAGCACAACTGGAGCAGAAGTTTATGATGAGATTTATAGCCAGATAGCAGGACAAATTGAAGTAGAAGATAATGACAACACATATTGGGATAGCCTAGGAGAAGAAGAACTCCCTAACATAGACAACATGATGGAAGCATAATGGAGTCCTCATCCTTTCACGTGAAGGATCATCCCAGCAAAATGACCACAATTTGGCACTATACGTCATTAGTTGAAAAGAAGAAATGTTTTGGTTCCATACGGCTAGCAAGTAGCAGATGGACTCCTTAGGAAACCCAAAAAAGAAATAAGGGCATTATTGTCCAAACACTTTAATTTTGTCCTTCTTTATAAATACTATTCCCATTTTGGTATTCTAGGTTTCCTAAGGAGTCCTTCTGCTGATTGCTAGCCGTATGGAACCAAAATTTTCTTTTTTTAAAAAAAAACTAATGCCGTATAGTGCCAAATAGTCGTCATTTTGCTGGGATGATCCTTCACGTGAAAATAAGGTTGATGATGCTTGGCTTTACATGGTCTTCATGCTTCCATCATGTTATCTATGTTATGGAGTTCTTCTTCTCCTAAGCTATTCCAGTATGCATTGTCATTATCTTCACCTGTAATTTGTTCTGCTATCTGGTTATATATCTCATCAAAAACTTTTGCTCTTGTTGTGCTTATCCTAAATTCATATGTGTCATCTGGTCTCCTTGATGTAGAATCTGAATAAATCTTGATAAAGTTGGATTGATGGAGGAGAGTCAGACGATCATCATTGAACAATTGTTGCTCAGCTATAATCGCTCCTCTATATTTTTGGATGTCCTGCTTGGTAGGAATCCCTGTTTTTGTTGATTCTGCCGGACTAAACAGTTCCATAAAAGAAATAATAATACTATGTTGTGCTCTATTTGAGTAAATGTCATCCTCAAACCATTCTGGGGGTATGCTAGTGAAATCTAATTTTACATTTTTCCAAATAGGAAGATAAAAACTCATGACTTCTTTCAATTTTGAGGAAAATGAATCTAAATGATCACTATCTTCAATATAAAGTTGACCTAAATAACCATGCTCTGCTAAAAATGCTGGAGTAACTTTGATAGTTTTTTGTTTATGCTCTAAATGCAGTTCTCTATATTCAACCATGTTAATACTAGCTAAGTAGATAGTATAATGAGAACAACTTTTGGTAATAATTTTTATACCAGGATGTGGATTATTTTTTAAATTGAATAGAAAAGCTTGAATGTACAGTTGAAGAGATGTATTGTGCTCATACTCTAATCTAATCATATGACTCTTAACATCTTGTGGTAAAAATCTGTACCTCTCTCTAGCTAGAGTTTGAAGAAAATATGGATTTTTAGATTTTTGCCCAAGAGAAAATTCACTATTATGCTCAAGTAAGTTGGGCTCATTAGCCTCTTTTTCTTGTAGAACCATACTTAAGTTTTGACATCTTAAATTAATGATTCTAAATTTTTTTACAATTGTATCATATTCCTTCTTTTGCTCTTCATGTTTTTCCTGCAAAAAAGAAAGTTGTGGTTTTGCTCTTTTATAGTCATAATTATATGCTAAAAACTCTTGCTCAAGGGCTCTAATAAGTTTTTCATGCCCTTTTCTCATGCTTTCAGTATTTGTTCTAATATTCCAAAAGTTATCTAAAAGAACTCTTTGTTTTTCTGCTAATGATGCTTGAGTACGATATTTTAAAGCAGGATTTCTAACTTCTTGTACTGAAATTCCATTATAAAAATAAGTATTCACTATTGGTCTTGCTTGACTAATCATGCTTAATGGATTACCACCTTATGATGGTGTACCACTATTTTTGCTGCCAGAGGATGATGGTCCAAAATATTGCATACCTGTTAATGAATAATATGAGATAAGATATCTGCTAAAGTATTATCCGTACCTTTAATATGCTCCAATATCGGTCTAAATCCATTTCCTGTAATAGAATCAACAAAATTGACCCATCTTCGGGCTACTTGTTTATTAGTAGTAATTTTATTATAGTGTGAAACAATATTTTGACAATCTGTTCTAATAGTAAATATCTCATTATGTAAAAATAATGAAAATGCTTCAAGGGAGTTAATGACCCCTAATATTTCTAAGTTAGTAGCTGGAAGTCTAGCTTGTACATCATTAAATTTTCCTGATGCATATCTATAAACTTTTTCTTCATATTTTGGTTCTTCCTTATGTTTCTTTTGATATAAAATTCCTACCCATCTTATTGATGATGCGTCTGTCTCTACTATCTTGTAATTATTTTCTAATGCTAATGCTAATGCTTTTAGTTGAGTAATATCTTGTTTGATGCTTTGAACTAATTTAATATCTTCGCTATTAAAATATTTTTGACATGTTTTACTAGTTTTACTATGTAATGCTACAATCTTTCTTCCTAAATCAGGGATAAAACTTCTAGCATAATTTAATAAACCTAAAAATGCTTGCAATTGCTTTTTATCCTCTAGTTTATCTGGAAATTCTAATACTTTTTTAGCTATGTGTTCTTGTAATTGTATAGTTCCTGACTTAATATACATTCCTAAGAATTCTATATCTTGTTTTTCAAGCTCTACTTTATTCCTACTTATGACTATACCATTATCAATAAATTCTTTCAAAATAATTTCTAAATGTTTTCTATGTTCATTTTTGTTTTTACTGTGAACTAGTATATCATCTACATATACACTACAAAAATTATCATAGTTCTTAAAGATTTGGTCCATCTTTCTTTGAAAGATCGATGGTGCATTTTTTAAATCCAAATGGCATTACAAGCCATTCAAAATGTCCTTCTGGACAAGTAAATGTTGTCCATTGGATTGGCTCTTCTGCTAATCTATTTTGCCAAAATCCTAATTTACAATCAACTTTACTAAAGTATTTACTTTCTTGAATTTTATTCATAAGTTCATCTTTATTTGGTAATTTATAACTCTCTTCATAAGTATTATCATTTAATCTCCTATAATTATACACTATTCTAGCTTTACCTCTCTTATGTTCCGAGTGTTTTCTAACTACAAAGGCTGCTGATCTATGCCTAGATTTCGAAGGTCCAATTACTTTTAAGTTTAAAAGTTCTTTTATTTGTTGTTCAAATTCTTGCTTATCTAACAAGTTACAAGGCATATCTGCTGTTTTAATTGTTAAATCTGGATTAATAATGTATAATTTTGCTAATAGTTTATTCTTATTCCAATGTAATTAGGGATCTTCTCCTAAGATTCTAGTTTGTTCAGCAAATTGTAACAATTCTTCTAAATTCTTTGGTCTATCTATTTGCTTAATTTCTAAAGACTTTATTTCTCCTACAATTGGATACTCATGGTGAAATATTATATCATCATATTCTAGATTATTTTGTTCATCTATCTTTTCTTCATTTATTTCTTCTAATTCTTCCATATTATAGTATTTAAAATTTTGTTCTTCTATGTTAATACTGTTGTAAGACTCTAATATATTACTCTGATCAATTGTGGTTATATCTTTCTTAAAAAAAGTGATATCTGGAGGTGTATATAAAAATCCTCCTTGTAAACTTTTTAAGAAATTTAATCATAAGATAAAGGGATATGATCCTATTGGGGATATAAAGGTTAAGGGTAAATTAAACTATTGTCTTTCTATCCTAATTGGTATATTATTAATACAGTGTGTTAAGTATATAGGTCTTGTATCAAATTGTATAATTCTTACTGGTCTAGCTAGTGTTTACCTAAACTGTTCTGGCACTAACTCTTCTTTTATTATATTTTTTGTGCTTCCTGTATCTATCATAGCTATTGTATGAATTTTATGTTCTTTTGACAATTCTAACTCACAATTAATTGTTATTAGCGAACTAGTCTTTTGTTTCTCTATACTAGGGCAATTATTCTTTTGATCATTGTTTTCTATTATTTCAATTGTATTTATTTCTATTGATCTATTATAATAAAGTTTACAATAAACTATTGTCTTAGTGTAATATTTTTCTACTACTATTTTCTTACATTGATTACACTCTTGATGCCATCCTAAATTAACATATTTAAATTATTCATGCTCTGTTTGTTCTTCAAACATACACATATATTCGTCTAATTCACTATCGGAATTACTAGAGTAATCTGATTATGACTCTGAGTCTAAGGCATTAACACTATAAATACTTTCATTATCACTTAAATTATCATCTAGACTATAAATTGATTCTAAGTCTTCATCATATTGTAATTGAAATTTCTCAATTAATTGAATTTTTTCTCTAGGTTGCCTTCCTAATTTGGGACACTTAGGTCTAATATGTCCTACTTCACCACAAAGATAACATTTAAATGTACTTTTATTAGGTACTTTATACTTTCTAATCCATGGTTTATTTGTTCTTTTCCTAAATTGTTTGGGGATATATTTTCTTCTTCTAAAAGTTTTTGAAGGTTGAATTCTAAAATTTTTATATTGTTGTTTATAAGGTTTATATTTTCTATAACTCTTTCTATATGGCTTTTTCTGCCTAAGTTTTCTATGACATCCATATTGTTTAGGTAGATCTATATTTTTACAGCTCATGTAAAATTGTTTTCTAATTTGTCCTTTTGCTTTTATTTGACTACATTCTGATCGTAATATATCATATGCATGTCGTATTCTTGCTCCTATGGATACATCTAGTTTCCTAGGGTGCTTTTGCTATTCATTCCAAATTCTTTCTCCTATTGTTCCTTTAATTTTTGTCATATAAGTATCTAATAAATTCAGATAATCAATTCTACATGTTCTACCTAAATACTTGAAAAAGTCTGAAGTATATTCCCTAATATATTGTAAATCACGTATTTGTAATTGTTCTAAATTTCTTATGGCTCTAATTTGTTCTTGTTCATTTCTACCATCTAATCTATTATGATCTAAAAATTCATATTTAATTAATTTAACAAAAGCATCTATATTAAACATTTCTTTGCTGCTTGATGTTCTCTTGGATTTTTAGTTTTCCATGCTTGAAAATAATCACAAACCATTCCATCTAAAGTATGCTCAAAGTAATCTAACATATCTTTATTATTGTTAAAATCTAACATTAATGCTGCATGTACACATCCTTTTTCCCATCTTTCTATAGTTTTTTCCCAATCTTGTGGGCCTACATGATCTAAGTTTAATATATTTCTTGCTAAACTAATTTGTTCAATTCCTTTATAAGGGATTCTATTTTTTCTTGGTCCAAATGTTTCTTGTTGAAAAGCACTTCTATCTTGTTGAAAGGTACTTCTACCAGTTTCTTCATTATTTTCTCTATATGGTTCATTAGTTTGCCTAAGATTTTGTTGATCTGTTCTACTTGCAGGGGTTACAGATGGTCCAGTTGAACTATATTGGTCTTCTACTGACATGCATTCTACTTCAATTAACATATTTTGATATTCTTTTTCTCCTAAAATATGTTCTAATCCTTTATTTAAAATTAAATCTTTCATTTCTTTATCTGATAATCTATGTAATCCTAAATCATAAGTTCTATATTTTCTTTGTATTCTTCTTCATCTAAATTATCTATGTGATCTATGAGTTTATCAACTATATTATCAAAATTATGCTCAATCATATTTATTTCTAAATTATCAAATGCCATATGTATTTCTTCTTCTAATTCACTTTCTAAGTCCTTCATATCATTTATTTGCTTATAATTAGTAAATCTTACAATTGCTTCACCTACATGATTTTTAAAGATTTGTGCTTTATCAGGTTGTCTATTTTTTGCTACTTGTAAATTGGGTAAAATCCATTATGTTCCTTCTAAAAAGCTATTGTCTACGGGTTTTGCCTCTATCATATTAACATGTTTACTACCAAAAGTTTGTACTAAATTTTGGAATTCTACATTAAATTTATAATTATAGTTATCTGAAATTTCTCCTTTCATATTATAATTTTTCGTTCTTATGCTAATTTTAATATGTTTACTAAATTTTCTAATTTTCATGACATAATTAGGGATACATCCGATGACTGCTAGGTTTGTGCTAAGATCTACTTCTGCTACTGCTATAGCTGCCTGCTAATGGTTATCCCATCTATCATCATATATGTATACTAATGCTTTAGTTCCTACTTGTGCTCTTGTGAGTCCAACTATTCCTTTCATAATTGTTCCTATATGGATTTGTTGATAGTGTGACTTTTTAAGGTGTTCTATTGCTGTATTACTAAGTAAATTAAGAGTTACTTCTTTATCTATACAGCTTACTTCATGATGACTAATGCTACTTACAATACTATGTTTATTTTCAAATCTTCCTAATTGATATAAATTATATTTATTTTTCTGAGATTTTTCAAAACCTTTTCTAAGAAATTCTTGTGCTTCTTGTTCACTAGGGTATATATCTTCTGTTCTAACTATTTCTTTTCCTTTTCTTCTAAAGAGTTCCATTTACTATTATCAAAGGGATTTATTCTACTTTTTCTTTTATAAGGATTATTTCCTAAGGATAAACTATCTAATTTATCAACTAAGTCTTTGGGTAGTGTAGAAGTAGTTTTGTGCACTATTTGATTAATTTATGTTATTTGTTCTTCTAATTGATCTACTTTTTCAGCTAGATTTAAAATTAATTGGATAATCAAATTATTTTGTCTTATAGGGATATTACTACTTGCTACAGATGTTGTGAATTTTGTAAGGCCTACTGGTTCTTTATCTAGTGTACCAACTTCTTCTAATGCTTAGATATATTTATTATTAATTTTAGAATATGTCATTAAACTAAAAGTCTACCTATTTTACTATGCAACTTTTCTACTTGTTCAGTTAATGTTTTTTGTACTAGATGTATTTTTTGTACTTCTATTTTTAATTGCTCAATAATTTCTAATGACTGAAGCTCTATTTGTTTTGGTTTACTATCTATGAGATCTATGAGGTCTTTGATTTCTTTCTTGCTAGGAAACCTTTGAATATTTTTATTATTATCTTCTAATTGAGATGTTATATTGTCTAAGTTTTGTCTAATTGTTTGTAAGGAATTTTTCTGAAAATATTCTAATAACTATTGAACTATTATGTTATGTTTGTTATGTTCAAATTTTACACTTTCTGCTTGACTAATTAAAAGGTCAACAATACTATTTTCTAAGGGACTGTTATTGCTATGTAATAGAAGTTTGTGTTCTTTTTGTGGAAAATAACAAACTAATGTATTATTATCTAAAGTTAATTTTTTCTTTTGTTGTTCACTAATTTCTAGATTAAGTTACTCTATCATATAAATTTATCTAAGTCTGCCTTTTTCTTTTAAGATGCCTAAATGTTCCTGAAATGCTTCTATGGATTCTTTACAGAATTCTAAATGGTACTGGTTGCTTGTTATGCTATTTTGTACTTCTAACTTTCTTCTAGGATAATTACCTACTTCTGGTGATTTTATTAATTCTTCTAAGTTCCTAATTTCTATTTGGTATTCAGCCTTCTGTTTCTTTAATTCTTGTAACCTTTCTTTTGTTCTAATAGATGTCCACCATGGGCCAAACATGCAAAAGGGTTTATTGTTCTTAACTAGTGGTTTTGGTAATTAACAAAATTTTAACAAGTTATAAAACGTTGGTTTTTATTAGTTGTGTTGATTGACTTCTGTCCTCAAGGTACTTTACTATCATAATCATATTACTAAGGTGCTAAACATTGCTCTGATACCATTTTGAGTCAAGGTTTCTAAAAGCCAAAGTAACAACCAGACACCATGCCTAGAACATGGAACTAGAACATGGAACTGCAAAGACGCGAACTTAAAAGGCTATGGAGCATAACTCAGAGGTCCTCTGAACTCAGAGGTTCCCTGACAGACATCCAATTATCATTATGGCAAATACAAAACATGACTAAGTGCTCAAACAAAGTATTGATCGTCAGTTTAGCAAGATAATAACATAATTATAAAAGTGTTTCCCTGTTTTGGACAAGAAGTCTGCTCAGAAAACCAAGAAAATGAAAGAGAAAAAGACTTACTTAATTGCTTTTGTTGCTGGAATTGTTATAACTAGGTCTTAACAGTGGTCGGAGTTAGAAAGTATATTAAGAGGATAAGAGAAAGTATATGAACAGATGGAGTTTTATTAATTGAAACTGAAAGAGGAAAGTATTGAGATTTTTTCTTCTCTGGTATTGTTCGTACTTTCTCTCTTCGGAGTTACAAACTATATACACTATTTTCACCGACTCGACTAAGAATGGCTAAGGATGAGAAGAGAAGCTCTCTTCTCTCTATCTCTCTATCACTCTGAGTACATATTCTGAATTTTCATATGAACTTCACATGCACACACAACACAATCCAAGGAATTCACATGACTATTTCAGATACATGTATAAACAAACAAAGCTTTTAAAATATGTGCTGTTGCTGACACTGTTACTGCGCTGCTTTCTGGAAAAAGGAGAAGGACTTCACATGTTGCTTTGGTCTTTTGTGGAGGAGAAAAACCCGGGACTTGCATGTCTTTGGTATTTAAGATAAGAGGCTTTCTCGTTATTTTGAAAATATTTTGGGTGTTTTTATAAGCTGCTTTTTCTTTTGAGTGTTTTACTAAATTCCTATTTCTAATTTCTGCGTGCAAGCTCAGTTTTGCTTGTTTGCTTCCTTCCACAAGTTTTTTTTTTTTTTTTTTTTTTTTTTCTGTTACACTCCCTTAAATTTTTAGCTAGCCCACCCATAAAAAAATTCATAGTTCACAAGTTAATATATCCACAATGAAGCTACAGCCCCACAAGACCAAATGTTATTCATGTGAGTTGAACTTGAAATCTCTTCCAACCAAATGGAGACAAATACCACTAGACCGAATGCTAGTTTGAATTATAAGAAAAGCTTGATAAAAAATGAAAAAGAGAGAAGATTTATTATTATTATTAGAAAATTAACAATTTGTTTTGCAACATATATTATTATGATTATTATTAATATAATTTTCATTCTCATGCATCATGACGATCATTGACCAACCAAGGCAAGCAACGTGGCCAAGTAATCCCCAGAAGTATCACTCTTTATATCCTGAGCCAAAGGGACACTGTTCTTGAGTTGATACTGTTCCATTATACTCTTCATGTCCACCTCCGCTCGAGTTACTACAACTCTGGTCAGAGTCTCCTCTGTCGTTCCGAGGCCCTTCATCGACAGCCGGAGAGCTTTCTCATAATACTTTTCCGGGCATGTCAAGCATTTTATGGTGGCTCTCACTAACCCAAGGTATTCATCCTTTGGCTTTTTCTTCAGGTCCTGCATGGAAAAAAAAAAAAAAAACTCATAAAATAAACAGTAAAACAGTAATGAACAATCATTTTAAAAGCAAAAGATAAATTAATATAATGCTTCTATACCGCATGTACGTTTTTTCTCCTACCACTCTCCCCTTTATATCTTCTTTTCTTTCCTCAACATTAACTGCTATAGCCATCAATGGACGCATATGTGTGTATGCGTAACCGGCTTGTAGCTCCATTAATTAAGAGTAGTTATTCATGCACATGAGTTCTTGTATTCAAATTTTCCTCCCTAAATAGCGTTTATATAAAAAAAACATGTGTGCGCATACAATCACCATTAATTAATTAATTGATTATATATATATATATATTTTGAGATTTCTTAAAACATACATGTTGTCAATAGTATGATGACTATTGGCAGTCTAAAATTGTCAGCATGCACTATTTTTTAATAATAAATAAATAACGATTATATAATGACTATTTTGGAGTACGAATAAGAACCACAGGTGCATATATTTTTGCAAATATTATTAAATAGCGAGCTAGTAGAACCTTGTTGATAGGATGGCCAAATTGGTCGTTATAGACTTTGAATGTTGCATTCAGTTGTGATTTGCTCCTAGTAGTTAGAATTCTGATGAGCTCATCATGATTATAAGCCTTTTCAGATATTTTTTCTTGAAGTATTTTAGCCTCTGAATTCGCCACCGTCATATCAACCTCAGCTCCCTCGTACCTGTAAGTACTCACAAGAGGTACCAATAGCTTGCCACGCAAGGACAAAAATTAACAATACATCTAGAATAAAAAATCTAGAATAGAATATGAATTTAAACATTTTATCTTTATCTTTTTTATATAAATCAATGTAACTTTAAATTACAAACCTAGAAAAAAGTTGGCAAGTATAATAAAATTAGATCTTGTTCTACACTAAATATTAATTAGATTGATTCTTTTCTGAGTTTCTAGTCCATGTTTGCAATATAGCACATAATCATCTTACGATGTCAGATTATTTGACAAATCCAATGTTACGTAGGTTTAATATGTATGCACACGCACTGGCGAACCCAGGAATTTTTCGGCAGAGGTGCAATTTTGAAAGGCTAAAAGTTTTAAAAAATTTGACAACCAAATAACCTTATAATTTAAACAATACCAATTTCATTCATATGCCGAAAAAGAAATTGACGAGACAGTTGATGAAGAAGAAAAAAAAATGTAGCATGTTGCATCATTTTTTTTCTTCTAGATTAACTATGAATTACATTCGAACGTACTTTGAGAGCTTGATCGATACAATATTTTCTTTCTTGGTACAAGACTTAATTGATCAATCAGTTTTTATAAAAGACTTAGAGTTCTTAAAAAAAAAAAAACAATAATGGTTTTGATATTGCCCAAGGACTGAATAAAAAATAATTATTATAAACTTGTCATTTTTGGAAAAAAAAAAAAAAAGAAGAGAGAAAAGGAACCATACCTAAAATTGTTGAAATTCAAATTTTAAAGCAAAAGCAAGGACTTCATCTCCGTTGAAATTCATATTAGGATTTGGGATGGGTATCTTGCATGATTAAAAACAAATTGGGATTTGCTACATGTCTGCACGGCTTCTTCAAATTGGATTAGGACTTCCGTTTCTTGTCGGCAGTTTGCAGGCTACTTTTTAAAAAATTTATTTTCCTGGCCCAAAACGATGTGTTTTGGCCAGGACTTTTTAAAAGAAATAAGGCGCTGCGCACAACCTAGCAGCGCAGCAACACAGCTAGCGAACTAAGAATATTGTTCAGGCATTTGCTCGAGCAGTTGGTGGGCACTAGAGCAGAGGGGCAACTCTGGCACCTCCAAAGCTTTTTCCGATGGGAGGAGGTGCAGCTGCACCTCCTTGCGCCTCTATGGGTCCGCCACTGTGCACACGCATGTATATTCTATATATGTATACCCAATGATGGATCCACTTTAGACTAGGGCAGGCTCTAGTTCAGTGCGAATGTTTTTCAAAAATTAGTTTAGTGCTAAAGTTTAGGAAGTTTACCTATTTAGTGGAAATTATAGTTAGCCCACTCCGTCATAGAAAAATTATAGTAAATTTAGTTTAACCCTTTCAAAGTCATTTTTCCTTAACTACAACCCAAGGTGTATGCTCACCGTCCTTAAGAGGGAATGCCCAAAAAAAAGGGGAGTCATTGATATACTATAAATGAGGAAGTATTAGTAAAAAATGAGAGACTCATCAATGATGTGCTTGAGAAACGTCAGGTTGACGTATCTAAAGTCTGGTGGCAAACAATGTAAACATGTAGGAGTACTATGACCTTTGCTCTCTTACGAGACAATTTGAATTTGAGTTTTATACATAGATTTCAAAGTTAAGGGTTGATGTCTAGGAAATAGAAATTGTAGGGGCCTATATTAGACTAGTCCTGATTAATCCGAGCAGCTCTTTAAACGAAATATATAAATATATTATATTATAGCTCATTCTTATGAAAATTCATTGTTTTGCCCTTGTGTACCTTGCGAAAATCTCCAGTTGTGTGGTAAGCAATATCTTCTTCGAGAGATCTCTTGTAGCGAGCATGATAATCTTCTCTCACCTGGAAAAGCTCTCGCGAAGTTCTTGTACAAGCTATTTCCATTATAACCAAATGATTATGGGCAGCTGAATGTTTCTTGGTGGTAACTTCATTAGCTAGCAATGCATCACGTTCAGCTGGATGTGGTGTCCATAGAAGCACTGCCCTCTGCATGCATACATGTATACGTTGACAGCCATGCAATTAGCTACTTTAATTATATATATAAATATAATTAAGTACATATAATATACTACTTCGTTTTTTTACCGTACATACACTAATATTTAACTTTCTCAAATGAAGACATTAAAATTGTTCTGAATTTGATTTGTGATTGACATTGTATGTTAATTGATGATGAATTTTAGTTATAAAAAAAATTGTTTGACATTAAGTTATGGCAAATGATTTTTTGAGTATTTTCTTATTAGATTAAGTGAGGGCTCCTATTTAAGTTTCAGATAGGACGCTCAAAACCGATCATACTTAATGAATTGATGATGAAGCCGGGAGAACTAGGAACTCACCAAAAAGTCACCGGAAAGCTCGTCTTGCAGAGGTTTGAAAAAATCCTCTCCATATTTCTCAGCATAAGTTTGTCGTATCAAACATCGTTGCCTCGCATTCCTATGGGTCAGTATGGATATGATCGCATTCTCATCTGTTCCCCACCCTGCATAGTGATTCTACGTTGTATCAACTTTAAATTTGTAAATATTTTCTTTTCTTTTCATGCATATATCATTTTGCAAACAATGTCCTGAAAAACTGGCATATAATCCACATCTGCCTGCAATATATTACCTTTTTTTTGTGGGGGTTTATTATTTAAGGTACCAGCTTAAACCATGAGGCTGTGGAACAAAACCATGCGCATATATTTACACAATACAAAGAAAAAAACCAAATGGTAAAAATATGGATACGTGAAATTGAAATTCGAGTAAAGATTAAGCAGTTTGGATGGAAAAACGTAAAAATTAAGGATTTCCATTGGCAGCAATTTGTAAATTTTCATAATAAGACTTTAGAAATATTAATTTCTTATGTTGGTGAAATCT
Source organism: Prunus campanulata (assembly GCA_034190965.1). Classification (NCBI taxonomy): domain Eukaryota; kingdom Viridiplantae; phylum Streptophyta; class Magnoliopsida; order Rosales; family Rosaceae; genus Prunus; species Prunus campanulata. The sequence goes on from CM067215.1 coordinate 11,843,891, forward strand.
ATTTATAAATTTTTGTTATTGTAAAACAATTATGAGATGTCAAATAACGGAGACATAAATGTTCTTTCAAATCCATAATTTTAAAAAGTTCTTCAAGCTTTTAGGTTCTAGGTTCAATTCCCTCTCCTCCCCTATTATATTTCTTTGTTTAAAAAAAAACATTGTTCATAAAGGTTATAAACACTAAAAAATGTCAAATCTAAATCTCACATTTTAAATCTTCTCATCCAAACATCCCTTTGACATTGTCCATCTTGCATGAACTTAGCATGTGATATGGTTTCTGTTATAGAAAAAGATCCAAATTTGATGGAAAAAAAAAATTAAAATAAGAAAGGTTAAATCAAACCATAGTGATCATACTAAATCTTATGAAAGTGATTCACATAGGAATTACAAAAGAAAAAAATCAACAGAAAACAGATCCAGAAATAACCACAGCATTTGCTAATAATGATTTTATAGTATCAATGTTTTGGATCTTTCCATATATATATAGAGCACATTTTTTATTCATTTTACTGAGAGAGAGAGAGAGAGAGAGAGAGAAATGACCTTGCATAGCTTTACGAAGCCTTTCACAGTCTTCAGCCACCGGAGGGATCTGCTGTGGTACTGCAAACGTAGCCATTTTTGTTATGGTGACGGTGAATCTGTGTGTGTGTTAGAGAATTGAACATGCCATCATACATGCGTGGGTGGGTATAAAAAAGAAAGGAATATATGTTGGCTTATAAACGTCAAAGCGTTACCAATCCAAGTTTGGGTTATTGTTCAATTTATGGTGAGCTAAATTGCTATTTATGCTGATGGTGTGTATTTACATTACACGTATTACTTAAGACTGCTTAAGTGATTGCCCGTGCGGCCTTGCCCTACTAGTGTAGTGGTAAGGAGCTTTGTCTCCACCTAGCTAGTCCTAGGTTCGAGGCCTGACATTGTAAAGTGTGCGAGTTTGCACCCCCTCACCCTACCTAAATATTGGCGAAAAAAAAAAAACTACTTAAATGATTATATGAAGAACTGATTGTCCATAAAAGTGATTATTAACCTATTCAAAATCACTCCCAAATAAATCTTACATCTCACAACTTATTACAATACACATCTGCACAAAGCTTCGTTTCAATATAAATTTCATGACAAATTGTATAAACTCAATTATATGATATTTACATAGATGCTCCTCATTTAAATACACCACCACAGTTTCTTTCTGTTTACCCTTTTTATATTTGAGCATGTTGTAAGCTAAGTAAAATTCCCCATTAATTTTTTAACCATTTAATAGTTTTTGGATTAACTTTCTTTTATGTGAGCGTGCCACGATTAGCAATTAGAGTTCTAACAGATTTGAATGACTTTATATACTTACGCCCCAAGTAATAGACTTTAGACAAATGATTGTGATTTTGGGTGGGGAAACCTCCCAAGAGAGTTCTTTTCTATGCCTCAGACTGGTGAGGACTTCACAATTTATCTATAAAAAATGGTAAGTAGAGCAAAATACACGAATTTATGGAGATATAACAAATTAATCCAGGCAGAACTGCCTGAAATACAAAGCGTAAAATGAATTTCTAGGTCTGGATAGGCCTAAGAGTTTTTAGACTTTGACTTCTGCTTAAAATACAGTCACAATGATGGTTTAAGATCAGACTAGACTGGGTCTCTTTTGGCTGGATTGGATGTTTCTATACTGAAATTGCACATCAGCACCTTCAACCAATAGAGATTAGCTGAAAATCGATACCAATGTTGAGATTGGCAGAGCTATAAACAAGTTGAGCCATGTGGAGGTTGGAAAGGTAAGCAGAATTGTCGGTTGGTACATGTTCTGGCTGATTTTTAAGTGATCTAGTAGCTTTCTAGACAACTTGAAGACATTAAGATGTCTTTGTAAATTTTGTTGAGGTTTTCATAAGATGAAATACCTGACTTCTGCCTGTTTCATCTAATTTGCTGAACCAAATTTGTAAGAGAAATTAATCACTTTTGAGTTATGATTGGAATACGTTATCTGGATTTCAAAAGAATCTTTTTTTTCTGTTCGATTGCCTAAGCTTTTCTTTGAGTTGGATTGCTTTTTGAGGAAGATTGCTTGCTTGCTTTTGGTAATTGCCAGATCGTGTGATCTTTTGTCAGTTTTGAACTGATTATTTGTATTGGGTTTTTGTTTGATTGGTTGGTTGGTTGAGTGTCCTTTCTCCAGTCCAAGTACTCTTGTATTTATAGGAGAAAATGCGATGATGAATAATGTTGGATATTTCCAATTTTGGACTAATCCCTCATCACTGTACAAGTGGTGAAAAGATTTGTCAGCCAGTTGATTTGATGATTTTTGACTCTTTGCTTATTAATGCTCCTGAATGTCTAATAATCGTTCCTTTTGCAAAAAACTGAGTTGAAGTGAGCAATAATGCCCATATTCCTCCAACATTGGTTCCATGAGTACAAATATCCTGGTAGTAGAAAAGAAATCTGGCGATCATGCAATAAATAGCCATGATTTCCAACTATAGCAAGTCTGACTTCACTTTCTAGCTTTCATGGTCATCAAAGTTATTTGGAGTCTAGTTACCAATGGTGAGGAGTCTAGTTACGATTGATAGTCTCATGAAGATGCTAGAACTTTTTGATTTAAAGTGATTGCAAACTGGGATGATATAGTGGATTTATATGGCAATGATAGAGCTATTAGAGAGGGTGCTGAAACATGTGCAGAAGCTGCTGAGGTTATGACTCCTGAGAGTGATCCCAATAATATTGTTGATTTGGAAGGTGATACTCAAGGTTTTGAGAGTTGTCAGGTTGATGATGTTTCACCTAGCTCTAGTTGTCCAAAGAGAAGAAATCAAAAACCTTCTGATATTCCCCCACAAAAAAAAAAAAGAGGTACAACTAATGTTCTTGCTAATTCAGTAGCTAAAATGGCTTCATCTTTGGAACACTTTATCAATTCTACTACACAAAAGCTTGATCCAATAGAAGTATATAATGAAACATCATCTTGCCTAGCCACCTCTCCCACCATGACCACCACTAACTCGTCCTTTTCCCTGAACAACCACACCCTGCCACCATATCCACCCAACCATCCCATCTGCCTTAGCCAAGAAATACTTCTCAAGAAATCCAATTGACAGCCACACCCACAAAACAATCACATATATCCGCCACCACACAGTAAGATGCTGCAACAGATGTTGATGGTGCAAACTCTGAGATGAAATCGGCGATGGCATGTGCCTTAATGACAATACGCAGATGATAGTCAATATTGAACTCTCACAACTTGACCGACCACTTCATTAGCCGACCCGACGTTTCAAGTTTTCGCAAAACATGGCTAAGTGGCTGGTCAGTTAAAACAACGAAAGAATGTGCTTGGAAATATGGTCTTAGTTTTCGAGCCGAGACGATAAGGGATAGGGCAAGCTTTTCTATTTCATGGTAAAGAGTTTCTGTATTGAGCAAGGCTCTGCTTACGTAATACACCGAGTGCTGTACCTTGTTGTGGTCTCGGGTGAGTACTGAACTAACCCTTGAGGGTGATACAGATAGGTACAACGATTGTGTGTCCCTAGCCTCCAATTTGGACAAGATGAGAGCATGTCCCATGTGTGCTCTCAACTTCTCGAATGCCAAGGTGCACTTTAGCTTCCAATCACTCATTTTCTTATTGTTTTTGAGGGCCTTAAACAACGGGAGGCATCGGTCGGTTACCTTGGATATGAAGAGGTTTAGTGCCGCTACTCGTCTTGTCAAGCTCAGAACTTCCTTCCTAGTCTTTGGTTGAGCCATTCCTACAAGGGCTTGAATTTTTTTTTTTTTCCGGGTTAGCCTCGATCCCCATGTGGCTAACCATAAAGCCCAAAAATTTACCCAAGCCGACCCCAAATACACACTTAGCCAAATTTAACTTCATTCCATATTTTCTCGAGATTGTGAAAGTCTTAGCTAGATTTGCGACTTGATGGTTAGCTCGAATACACCTCCATGCTACTGCCTATCTGTTCAAAGAATATTTGATTCACTAAACGCTGGTAGACGGCCCCTGCATTTTTTAGCTCAAAAGGCATGACCTGGTAGCAATATGCACAATGATCGGTGATAAATGACGTGCTTTCTTGTTCAGCTGGGTGGAGGCGGATCTAATTATAACAAGAGTAGGAGTCCATGAAGCTCAGTAATTCGTGCCCTGTTGTGGCTTCCCCCAGCTAGTTGATTCTTGGCAAGGGGAAACTATCCTTGGGGCACGCCTTATTGAAGTTTGTGAGGATGACACACATTCGCCACTTTCCCTCGGTCTTTCGAACCATGACCGCATCTGACAACCGTCTAAGGTAGTCTACCTGACGAATGAAATTGTTCCTTGCAATTTTTCTACTTCTTCTTTCATGGGAGCGTATTTGGTGGCATCGTATGCTTGGCATTTTTGCCGAACAGGTCGGCACTATGGGTCAATGTTGAGGTGATTGGTGATTACATCAGGGCTTACTCCCTTCATATCGTCATGGGACCATGTGAATACCTCGCCATTATGCCCTAAGAACTTCACGAGTTCTTGGTGGACTTTTGGCATTATTTGCGGCTTGAATTTTTAAAAGCCGATCTAGGTGATATGAAAAAACGTTACCTATTCCAAGTCTTCCATCAATTGTAGATTTATAGGGAACTTGATTGCCAGTGCTCACATATTGATTGATAGGTCGAGGTCGCCAATTGCCGGTCAACCTAGGATGACGTTGTATGATGAGGGACTTTCAGCCACGATGAAGTCTGTCGTGATACTAATGCGCCTGGGATGGACGCCTATTGACAAGGTCCCATGTGTTCGAGGGGCTGGATGTGTTCTTCGCCAAAAGTGACCAGGGCGGGGCACCGACAGTTGAGCAGACTTTCACTAACTCTGAGTTACCTGAATACATTAAGAAAAATGATATTGACCGAGCTACCCTCATCGAGGAACACCCGAGCCACTTCATAGAAGGCTATCTCGACCATAATAACTAAGGGGTCGTGGTAAGGGAAAGTGATACTCACGACATCACTCTCTGTGAATGTGACTAGCTTGTATGCTAGTTTGGGGGATTTAGGTGGGCACTCGATCGATCCTACAAACACGACCTTGGTCATCCCTTGTCGGTAGGCCCGGGCATAGCTTTTGATAACCCGATTTGAGTTCTCAACTAAGGTTGGGCCACTTGAAATGGTTGATATGAACACTCGGGATGTTTTCGATTTGTCTTCGATGTCCATTCACGCATGGTCAGTGGTGGAGGTGGCCTGCCTTGTTACATACTCCTTCAACTTCACTCGCCTGATCAAAGCTTTAATTTCCTCTTTGAGCTGATTGCATGCCGTCTCTCCTTAGTATGGGAACCTCATTTTCCTTGGGCTAAGGAGCTTATTGGCTATCATCGTAAAGATCTCTTCCTTGGGTTTATTCTGGGGGGTGTAGTTGGTATACTGATTATATTTTTCGGGTCGAGCCTCCTGGGTGCTGGGTTGAGGTACCAGGCTCACCCTTTTTCCTTTTCACATATCGATCAAACGCGTAGTCGTTGGACCTTTTCTCCTTAAGACGATACGGCTTTGGTGCTTCCAGATTTGGCCCTACAGTTGCCTTCCTTAGTTCATAGCCGATAGCCTTGTGAAGAAGATCCTTTTACGAATCGGGGGGAGAGGGGTTCCTTATGACAAAAAAGAAGAAGTCCCTGCCTTGAAGTCCTCCCACCAGGGCATTATGTGTTGTTGCCTCGTCGCAACCCCCACACCATGCATACTCATTGTTGAATTGGGTGATGTAATCCCAGAGTTTTTCTTCGGGTTGTTGTCTAACAGCCGATAAGTCATTTGTGGTATATAGCCGATCAGAAATGATCATATATCATTCTAGGAAAACCTTTCTTAGTTCGACAAAACAATTGATTAACTCTGGAGCAAGTCTCTTGAACCAGCTTGTGACAGGGCCCTTGAGTGTTGTTGACAACATGCGGCATTTGGTTGCTTCATTTGCCATGCGTTCCTCCATGGCATAGTGAAAATTATCCAAGTGGTCGTATGAGTTGGTCATTCCATCATATAAGGGGATTTTTGGGGCCTTAGAATCTCTCACCACCCTGGTCTCCAATAGGTCACGGGTGTAAAGCAACGAGATTTCCTCCTTGGTGAATTCCGGCCCTCTGGGTATTTCGATTTCTCCACCTGTTTGAGCCAATCCCACACGCTCCTTAGCTCGCAGGTGACCAAATCCTTTAGCATGGAGGTGATGCCATCGACATCCTCCTCGGCTCTGCTCGTGCCAGTCGTGGGTTTCTCATTCTGTAAGTTTTCTACCAAGTGTTGGTTGCGCTCTTATGAGGCTTTTTTTTCCTCTAGTATGATTCGAGCGTAGGTAGTTCCTCGCCTCAGTACCTCGACTTCCATTGATGCAGACGAGGCCTTGCTGGCCTGCCTTTGGTCGTTCCTCTTTCGTGAGTCTACCTTCCTAACCATGTCGGTGTGACTTTCTTGTAGTATTTTGTTCTGCATGCGAAGGCTATTGTTGAGATTTTGAATGTCTTTTACACCCTTCAGGATCCGGCTCATCTTGTCCTCTAGGCTGTTAAGGCGATCCCTCCTCTGGTGACTTATGTCACCAATCTTCCCACAAACGGCACCAAATGTTGACCGGGTGAATGGTCTCCTCGGTTAGCTAGGGGCCTGGCTTGGGTCAGTACTAGCAAATGGGTTAAACAACTAGGAGCGGATGAACTTTGGCGAGCTATCTAGATTGGGAGGTCTTTCCTCTTGTTTTTTTGAACAACTTGCACACTTTAAACAACAAGAGAATATGGAAAGGGGGAGCCGGTGTGGTACCAGCCAAATCCCTCTAATGCCTAAGCTAGGAGCTGAACTGATGTTCTTGAATGAGTAGAGTTTTTTGGAAAGATGGAGTTAGTACCCTCATCTCAATGTGGGTGAAGGATATTTATAGGGGAAGAGGGGGACCATATCTCTTTAAATTCAGCCTGGAAGAGATCTTCAGCCACTCCCTATGCTAGGATAGGAGAGTGGCTTGTAAGCGTCAGCCACCATGCTGATTTTCGGGGACCAGCTGTCGGACGACAACTGGACTGGATTTGAAGTGCATTAAGTGCTCCCTTTCATTCTTGTCCTGAAACCCACGTGGTTTAACTTGTTTAGAGAAGTGATCTTCCCTAGATTCTCTAATTAGTCTGATTAGGTTCCACTAAGGAGGATCTTGGGATGTTTCGCCTTAGTATACGACTCGGGTGGTTCTGACCGTGCGCAGATGCCGTCCAACCGACCTTAGGTCTTGCACGGCCTGTGATATGATCGGGTCGGTAGGTTTGCTTTTGAGATAGTGACTCATCCTGGCAAGTCGGGTCGGGTCGGCATACGAAGGTGTCTATTTTACTGGTCATGTGGCACCATGCCACAGGTTCAGCGATATGGCCTATTAACAACTTTAAATCAACAACAAGGACATTTTAGTATTCAACTTGTTTTCAATTTCGATTCATGGGAATTTAGGGTAAACAACTTACAAGAAATCAGTACCATTCTTACCCCTAATTCCACATAATTTAGTAAACAACTTCACTAAGAATTTAGATTGAGTCTCCCCAATTCAATTCCTTCTCACTTGGATTAATAACCACACCATAAGTCTATTTATGAATAAAAATTTTGGTCAAGATTTTTTTATAAAATTGATATTGGGGATGGCGGGAATGAAACCTAAACCTCTGTATACCTCTTTACCACGTGAGTTAGAAATTCCTTGCTGTTTTAGTTGAAATCTATTCCAGCATAAAACCCATTTATTTATCATTTTCCACGAGTTCATCAGTGAATAAAGTATTGACAAGAATTGGTGGCCAGTGCCTATGTATGCAAAAGCATACGTGACCCACTCAACCACGCGCTTCCTCCACCATCACAACCACACAACATTCGGTGGGACCCAGCCAAGAGTCGTCGTTCCAGAAACTACTAAATTACGTGGACCAATCGAACCGCAGAAACTGATCGGATCTCATCGCCCAACTCTCGTCCACGAATTCTGATGGCACCCCTCTCCTCGTTGTTGATCTCCTCGCCACGTGTCGTCTGGTGCGCAACTCAATTTTATTAATCCAAGAAATTAATAAAATAATATTAGTAAATAAATAAATAAATAAATAAAATCAATTCTCTGATACCTTCTTTCTTTCTTGTTGTTCTGCTCGAGAGGACGCCTCTGCTCAGTAACCTCCCGGAAAAAACAACCCCAAATTAGGGCTAACAAGCTCTTCTCTCTTCTTGTGATTTCATCGCCAGTCTGTTTTGTTTTCCGGGAAAGTTTATATTTTCCTAGAAAAATTCCATTTCCAGGTGAGTGTGATAGTGTTTGTTGGAAACATCTACTGTTTGCTTTACTTTTTTCTTTTTTCAGCTACAACTTTCTATTTTTAATTGCAGTTTCGTTATGCATGTATGGTTTTCTTTTTTGGGTTATTGAAATTACCTCCATTTGGTTGCTGAGAAAATGTTATAAGAGAAATGATTATTTTTAATTATTTTTAAATTTAATTATTAAGAACTCAAAACTCAGAGGAAAAAGAATTCACCTGATTCTAACACTATTTCTACTTGTGGCTGAATGTTTTTGAAGTTTTCTGGGAGTAAAAATAGCAGCAGTTTTACCTCTGAAAATATGGTTCAGTTTTTTGAACTATATTTTGATGATGGACAGATCTGTAAATCTGTCCCTTACCGTACTTTTTTTTTCCTACTGAAGTACAGAACTATATTTTTCGGGCTTGAAATGATTGAGAAAAGAATTTGTGTTCTCGGTTAAATAAGGGATTTTTTTTTTTTTGGTGGTTGGAAAATAAGGGTTTACTTAGGCCTAAGGTTCAAAGGCAAAACGTGGACTGAGGTTTAATTTTCTTGGATCATATTTAATAAATACAACAAGGTTAAAGTTAAATCTTTACTATTATACTGATAACCTTAAAACTACATCAACATTTATGACCTGACCAACATTTTCCCAAAATTTTATGGGCCCATAATAAGTTATGAACTATGCACTATGTTTTGATTAATATTAAAAACTTTTGTGCCTTTTTCTTATTAGAAAAATTATCCATTGCAAGATGGAGATGAGAAGAATTATAAAAACTGGGCCTCATGTTCTTCATCATTTGAGACTAAGTTTAGTTTGTTCCCCATTCAATCCAAAATCACAAATAAACTTGGAGCCTGAGATTTCTTAAGAAATTCAAATTTGAGTATATTTTTTTACTTTCCTTTCTAGTTGTGTTCTTTCAAAGTTCTATTGGTATGCGGAGTTTTCCAAGCAAGGTTGATTACAAACATATTTGTATTGCTATGAAATTTCTGGTTTTTTGATGGATGATTATGTTCCATGAATCTCAAGTAATTTAACATATACGTTTACTTAAAAATTTAACTGGGTTTGTTTTCCTTTTTTCTTGGGTGCTAGCTCAGAAATTTTTAACTAAATTGATGATTTGCTTTGCTGAAAACTGTAGAAAGTGAAGGGTTGCGTAGCTCATGAGGATTATCATGATTGTTACTAACTTACTTACCATTGTATCACTGATTTGAGTTGAGTGTTTAGAGTGTTTCACTTGTTTCTCTTTCCTCTGTTTGTATTGCTTTTTATTTCATTTTGCTTTTTCTGTTATTATGAGTGGTAATACTCCTGCAAGTTTGATGCTTTTATAATATGTTTCCATGTTCTTTTGCTGGTGTAGAAAGGCACGAACATATATTTTTCACAAACATGACATCAGATAAAAGAGTTAATTGTGTCTTCAGTGGAGGGTAGAAATTCGTGCCGGAATGTCAGACTTATGCTTGTATGAGGTAGTAAATTTTTAAATTTTTTTATTTTTTATTGACAGCATGTGGTTGGTTGATGTGAACTTCTGCATGATACTTTTTGATTGTTTCAACTTGAGCCTCATTTTGAGGTTATGCTAATTTCTGTTGCAATTGTGTGCTTATTATATGATAGATATTGGGACTCTGAGGGTGCCAGCTGGTTCAGTTGGTAAAGTTCTTGTCATCACACAAGGGGCCTGGGACTGAATCCTGCCTTCAGAGTATTTTGGATTTTCCTTCTTTATGGTAGGGTGGGATTAAGGGTTACCTAAAACAAAAAATATTGGGACACAGATACGCAGTAGTTGAGTTGTTATAAGATGACAATCCACATATTCTCATTGTTAAATTTCTGTAAAAGGGTTTCTACTGGCTGTTTTGTCATATTTTAAACCTTATATGTAGTCGGATATGTTGGAGGATAAAACTATAACTAGTTTCTTGGAATACTTGGGTTTCTAGTTTTTTTTAAGTAGCACGATGTAGTTTGCTAAATTAAGTGATTTTGTTTTCTCTTGTAGTTAAGGTTTGTAGTTTGTTTTTTTTCTTCTACGATTATAGTTAATGCATCTTATTCTCTCCCTTTTTCCTTAACAAGGTCTTTTTGAAATTAGGCTTACTTTATATTTGTTGACTCTCAATTGTTACTTTATTTCATCCCAAAATCATTTTCACTTTTAACATGGTGCTGATAGAGTTAGTTGGTATGTTGACCCCTTTCTTTTTTGGCCTTTTGTTTTGTTTTATATTATACGCATTTCACAGTTTAATTACAAGAGCATAAGACATCAAAAGTTGCTGCTTCTGTTTAACTTAATTTTTTTTTCTTTCAAACTTCTGTGGCTTAGGCAATTTCTTGTGGAATATTCAAGATATATATATCATGCTTTAGTAGTATCATATTTGCTTTAGGGATACTTTTCCTGTGTTTTGTACTTACCAAGATGTGATTGGACGAGTGTTCTTATATCCTTTTTTTGTTGGGTCAGTGATGTAGAACAGCCCGTAGGTGTATGATTAAGCACTTAAACAATAGAATAGAGAAGAATATAAGAGACCGAGGAGAAGAAATAGAGATCGAAAAGACGAGATAAAGGAAAGAAACAGTAGAACAAAGAAGAATATCGGAGATTGAGGAGAAGAAATATAGATCGAAGGGACGAAATCAGAGAGTTCTAGGAAAAGGTTTACTCAACATTCAAATCTCAATTTTAAATAACTACATGGGGGTATTTATAGCAAACTAAAACCTAGACATAATAGGATAAAAATCCCTTGCTTAAACATAAATCCTAACCCAAATAAAATAGGAAACTTAAAACTAGAAATCTGGAAATCTGGAAAGGTAGAAATCCTACTAGAACTTGGAAAACTAAAGAATCTAGGAAACTAACGAATACATTAGGAAACTAATAAATTTAGGTCCTACACGTCCTGCATCAGTCAGAAGTGTTCTTATATCCAATACCTGAAAAACATTGCATCAAGAAAATATTCCAAAGAAGCAAACGTGTGCCATAGAGGAAAGTTCTACACATCTAGTTGGGATTCTGTTTCTACTGTCTTTGGGGATTTAAGCCTCTTTGCCTTACTTTTAGATTGGAAGGCCTGAGTATGTTAGGATTAGTTGTTTTAACGTCAAGGATGGATTGGACTTTGTTTGGAAGTGTCTTGGTCCTGTATGGAGTGGTGGAGTTTTTGTATCCAGTTTGTATTGTTTGAGTTGATCGCAAATCCCAAGTTTATCTATGAAGAGCAGATCATCCCCAAGTCCTTGCCCGCTGGTTGAAATGACCTCTTTCATTGATATAGCTTTCTTCTTTTAAAGAATAAAATAAACCTTGTGGTTCTTTCATTTTTCTCCTTAACCTTTATTTCAGGTGGAGGTGATAAATTTTTTGTGTTCCCTTTTGAACTATGCACTCCTTAGTTATTCAAAATTACGTTAAGTAATGGAATTTTCATTTTGGTTGTCTAAATCTTTTACAGTTAATAAACTTAGAACATAAATGTCAAGGTGTTTACCAACAAGGGGTTAGTGGAATTGGTCAGGCCCTTGGTTTGCTCCATGTGGTCTGAGGTTCAAAACCCTCAAAGGTACCTACCTAGCTATTTGCCAGTGTTTTGTGCTTCTCAAAGATTGTAGGGCAAGTGGGGGTCCAGTTTTGAATCTGATCAGCAAAGTGGATTGGGGGGTTTTCTGGGTGTCAAAAAAAAAAAAAAAAGGTCAAAATGTTTTAAGGTGTCTTATTTTCATATTCATTCTTTTGGTTATCTTCCGTAACAGAGACATGTAGCCATTGATAAATGGGGTTGAGATAAAAAAAGGTTAGCACATTTACCATTTAGCTCCCGTTATTGAACAATTCCATTAGGACAATGTTATGCATACCAACTTCATTTTCCCAACAAACAGGGAATCTTTCCATCGGGTGCTATAACATGGTTAGTTTTCCAATGCAATGATATAGTGTGCATGTCAAGGGCCACATAGGTTGGGAAACAAAAGTTGGGAGAAAAAGTTGGGCTATTAACCATTTTCCATTCCATTATGTGACAGACAAAAAATAGTTAGCCACAATCCTTATTTATTTATTTTTTTAAAAGCTGGGTAATGCTTTGGGTCTTGGCGGCTTACTTCTCACATATTGAATCATAAACTGGAAAAATACCTTTTCCTGTGAACAGCTTTAATTTTCCATTCAGAACATTTAATTTTCTATAGTGTTTTAAAAGGTTTTGTTTCATTTTCCAAGCATCTTATTTTGCTGTTGCTATATTTTTGTTATGCCGCATCTGAAATCTGTTAAATGGAGTTTGATTCCTGATAGTATGTACATATTTTCCCTGTGAATTATTTTGGCTCTGACTCAAAATTTTGCCTGAAAGTTATAATGATTAAGTTTTTGGTTTGCCACTCCGTTCTATATTGATGGATGCTTTTTATTTTTTCCAGATTATTTTGTCTTACATCTAAATTGATGACATTGATGTTACAGCTTGAAGATAACGCGTGGTATGAGTTTGGTGAGAGTGACGACCATATAGTACCTCATCCTGTCATTGAGCATGATGATCAGTTTCCAGTAGAGGGTGATAGTCGTAAGAAACCAAGGCGTGATCTAATTGGCATCCCAAGTAATGCCAATTGTGCAACTATTTCTGAACTTCAAGGAAAGGAGAAAGCAAACTTAGCAACTCTGACTAAGAAGAGTACCATGCTGGAAAAGGTTTCATTGTCCAACACACCTGATGGTGCATATGCTTCTTCATGTAATGGTGACTCAATCAAAGAAGTGACCAGCATAGCATCTGATGATACAGGGATGTCCAACCATTGTTTAAAAAGTGGTAATCTAGATTCAAGCGGTAGTGATGCCAACGACAATATCATGGGTGACGGATGTACTGTAGTTGATAATAACTTATATGATTACCCTCTAAATCACATATCCGAAACAGATAATGACCTCAGCTTCTTGGATAATGATCGTGAAGACAGAGACAGCAGTGATCTTTTATATTATGGTTGGCCAGATATAGGAAATTTTGAGGATGTTGACAGGATGTTTAGGTAGGCACTATGGCCGCTTCTCTTACAGTAGTTTTTTTATTATCTTTTCCTTTTGTGTGTTACATACAGTACATACATTTTTCAGATAGTGATTGTAACTTGTAATATGGGTCTCTGGTTCTGTCGCAGAAGTTGTGATTCAACATTTGGGCTAGGAAGTCTCAATAATGAAGATGAGTTGTGCTGGTTTTTATCTTCAAATTCTGCTGAAGGATCTGAAGATGCATTGAAGTCTGGTGTCAAGTTTTCATGTTCAGAGGCAACTGCAAAAAGTCTATCGGAAAACGGTGAAGCTTCCAAGCTGGAAAATGTGGATCCTTTAACCAATGGTCTGAATAAAAAGGGGACTTCCATGGGTGACAACATAAGTTCCCCAAGTATGGATGCTGGTGTCCGGGCTACTCTTTGCCACTTATCAGTTGTGAAAGGCTCAGATGCAAAATCTGAAGTAGAGGACGACTTGACGCTAAAAGAACAGGTTTGTATGGTCTCTGCATGAAAGGCTACTATATTTGGATTTTATACTGTATTTTCCTGGTGAATGTCTGAAGGATCCTGCATAACATTTTCACACATTTATATCATTGGTGGTATTGAGTTCGAAAGTGGTGGAGCTACATTTTTAATTTTGGGTCTGCTGTGAGTGGATGAGATTGGCTACGATTGGGAATTAGTTGGAATGTCATGCTAGATTTACATAGGAGAATTACTAAATAAAATATAAAAATAAATTGGGGTTGGCTTCAGCCCCCTCCAGCCACAAGCTGATTCTGTCCTCAATGATGTAGCATAGCAAATTGATTATTAAAAAAGGAAAAAGATTCTGAAATGGAATCTTGCAGGTCATTGTGTATCCAATATCTATGACTACATAGTTTTGTAGTTGTGAACATAGTATGTGAAGTTCTCTAATGGGCATAGAACCTGCGCTTAGCTTCACAGAAATCTTAAATAACTGCAATCCCCCCTATTTTTTTTGCCTCCAATAATGCTTTTTTCCGTCTTTGGACAACCATCAGTGTGGTTCATCTCATGGCATGGAATTGTTAGAAGTTTTTGGTTTGTGTTTGAAAGGTGTTTGCAATTCTTCGGCAAACCTCGAAATGCTTTATCCATGTGAACATAAAAAAGTTTTCAGTTACATATTTATCACCACAGTGCACCAAAGTGACATTAGATGCAGTAGCAAACTGTTCTCAGAAAAATAGCATTAACAGATTCTATATTTGCTGACAGATTAATTTTGATAAAATGCAGCCAAAGCACCACAAACAACCAGAAGGGGAAAGAATAGACCGATATGTAGAAAATGGTGGTTCATTTCCTCATTACAGTGACCTGAACCAATTTCAGAATGCAAACCATCCCTATGCAGACTCATCCTGTCAAGTTTATTCTACTCCTGCCATTCATCAGCATAAACAAAAAACAGTAACTGATTCTGTGAGATACATGCAGAAAAATATTCCATATATGCACTTGGACTATAGTCATCCATCAGATCAAACTTCAGTCTGCCCAACTGTATCTGGCACCCAATCTGACAATAATGTCCACCCATCTCCTTCTCTGAAGGAGACTTCCTACGCATCAAATAAAGTACTGTCCATGGAGAGTTCTTGTGGTCCATTCAATGCTCCTTCTGTAGTAAAGAAAGAAAAGCAACTGTTGTCTGGGGATTTTGAACCCCCATTTTCTAAATGTTTTAACCTTTTGGCTATCGAAAATCCAGAGACATATTGTGATCCGGTTTCAGTTCAAAAGAAAGTGCAGCAATCTGCAAATGAGACTGAAGGCCATAGTGATGTTGAAGGAGGAGCCAGTATAGGAATGCAAGCAGAATTTGATTCTTCAGATCTACAGGAGAGCTCTTGCTTGAGCTCTGTGCTGGATGAGATATCACTAGAAGCAACTAGTTTTCGCCAGCTTCAACAAGTGACAGAGCAGGTATAGTAATTTACAGAACTTTACAATGCACTTAATTTAAATTCATGCTTGCACACGCACTTCCTGATAGTGCCTCATCCAGTGCACAATGTTGTGCAATTGTTTAAGGACAGGAAAGACAAACGAACTCAAGAAACCAAAGCAAATAAGTAAGATAAAGAACACCAAGAATTAACGTGGTTCAGCTATGCACCTACGTCCACAAGGCAGCAACAATAAATCTCCACTATATCAATAATGGCTACAAGAAAACATCTTTATGAAGCCTCTAGGTTCAAGGCCTGATGAACGACTAGAAAGAACAAGAAGAAGAAATCAAGGAAACACTCTTACCTATTTTCTTCTCTCACACACATTTTGCCCCTCAATATTCTCTCTCTCTGACTCCTTGAGTGGTATTCTGAATATTTTTCTCTCTTGCTCTCTGATTCTTGTAAACGAGCACAGCTGCTCTCCTTGTATAGCCATGACAGTGGGGTTCATCAATTGGGAAAGCAATTCATCATCAAGTATATGAAACCTTCTTCAATTGGGAAAGCAACTTTAATTGGGAATAGGATTTGTATCCTCCAAGACTATTAGTTCTAGTAAGGTTAGGAAACTCATCATTTTCTGGAAAACCCAACACACGACACAAATATGAGGTGGATATCATGAATTTCTATATTTGAGAATGATGATATCAAGAAAACTTATGGATTGGAAGGGAAAAGAAGTATGAAGCAGAATCCCTAATTTAAGATGCTCTTCTTTGGAATGAGGTTGCCCTGTTGTCCCAAAATTTGGGAAAAGAAAAGTTTTTGTTGAATATGAAATAACTGTTGGCCTACATCCTAATAGCTTAAGCTTTTGGGAGCAATGGTAAATGAACAAAAATTTATAGGTTCTTAGCGTCTTCAATGGATAACAAAGAAAGCATTCCTTTTCAATCACTTACTCAGCCTTAAACATTTGGCATAAAGCTTGGTATCAATTTATTATCTTCCCAAAGTAAATGGCCTCAAAGAAAATGTGACCTTAAAGTTGTAAAAAGTAATCAATGGAAGATATGAATATAAAAGTAGAAGCCATTGTTTAGTGAATGCTCAGAATAAAGTACTAATCCCAAATTCCTCTTAGTTGTCTATCTCAACTTTCCTTTTATTTTAATAAAAAATCCTCCACGGAGAGAGGTGTGAAATTTTGGGGCAGTCGGGGGTATGGTGGAGAGATTGTCTTTGGCAGAGCTTACTCGTGCTACCATAGAGAAATGCCAAATCTAGAAACTCTTTCATTCTATCCCTTAACAAACTGTTTTGCTTAAAATAGTGGTAATAGGACACAAAAATGTCCAGGATGAACAACTATTTGGCCAAGATTTTGGCTTAGTAAGAATTGTTCCAAGGCAATAATCCTGTATGGTCTGTATGGTATGCTGCAATTGCGGTGGAAGTATGGGCTGCATGGGAATGGATAGAATGCGAAAGTTGTCTAGAGGCTCTAGTTTGTGCCAGAGACAAACATGTCGAAAGGGATTCTTTCTTTCACTTCATCTTGTCTTTTTTTGAGTTTTATGGAGAAAGAGTGAGGTTTTGTGAAAATGGGGCAACAGCCTTTTGCCACAATATATTTTGTTACTTTGTTATTGTGTTATGTGAGATTGGTACTCCGAAAATTAGTACTTTGTGTCTGCTGGGAACGTAAATATTTACTTTAAATTGAAGTGCATGGTAACTTGGACAAGCATACATATTATGATTTATGAGTACCTTGGGTTGATTTGTGGAGAAGTCAAAATCTCTTCTAGTTAGAACCAAAAAAATAAAAAAACCCTCTTCTAGTGTGTTTTACTTTTTCTGATTTTTATTTTTATTTTATAATTTTTTTATTAGAGTTGTGCAAATGCATCAGTCTGGAAAAAGTCATGATATTATTAGTACTTTAGTGAAACTTCTTTATGATTAATTGATTTAGTAGTAATGTCAACACAAAAATAGATTTCTATGTTAAGATTTTACAGATGTAAAGTCATTGTGCATTTAAAACTCTACTGATAGAAAAGTTTCTTTTGTGGTTAAGCTTTCTTATATTTATTGAACCTTGTTCATTTCAGTTGGATATCAGGACAAAACTGGTCATAAGGGATAGTCTGTACCGCTTGGCAAAGAGTGCAGAACAGAGGCATAATTGTGCAAATAAGAAAAGTGGCAATATAGATAGTAGAGAAGCAAATGGAGTATTGTTGGCCCAAGAAACAGACAAGTATGTCACTATTTCTCACTGTTCTGTTATTTTCTTGTTCTGATTCTTATTTTCCTTGACTGGTTTACTACCTGTGCATAAAGAACATTATAGAATATAATACTGCTACCTAAGTAAGTATGTTCATGAAATATGTGAAACACTAGGTACATTGACATTGCTTGAATCTTTTATGACTCTACTCATACCGTATTGCTATCTTCACAAGACATTCCAGTTAGCTTACTACTTGTGCATTCCCGCACAGTGCACTGTTTTTGACTGCTGTTTTTACTTACTGTATGTGTGCTTATTTATTCACACTTCTAAAGGTTTTAGAATATTTACACTCATGGAAGAGTTTATGTAAAAAATGAACATCTCCACTAGTTCAGATACCCACGGTAAATTAACCCAAATCCAGTCAGTAAGTGGTCTAAGGTCATTATTGGGGACCACTACATTTCGGTCCACTATCTTTCAGTCCACTCTCTCTAACTGGCACGATCGTCCTCCCTTCTCATCTTTGTCTATCTTGCACGAGCTTCCATTCTCGCCTTCGCACTCGCGGCTTTCCCTCATTGTCGATGATGGTACAAGAGAGGGGTTGATGAGAGCAACTTCAGCGATGACATCAATTACCATTCTAAAGAATAGTCCATCAATTTGTTTATATTAATAAAACCATCCATACAAGATAAAAGAATACAACAAGTCAACAAAATCCATCTATATAAGCAGAGTGTATCAATCAATACACCAAAACCTTGTCATCCTTGCTAGTGACCTATGTACTGCCATCCAACCATTGCTTTCAGGAATGCTTTAAAGTGATACACCTGCAAAAGGAATTCAAATGGCGTGTGTTATCTTAATTTTTGGTTTCCTGTTGTCATCATTCAATCTTCAGATGGTTGTCTTTTATCTGGTATCAATTGTCAACAATGTGTGACAAGGGGAAGGAGAGAGGCTTGTGCGAGTGAGAAAGGAGATATTGCAGACTGGGTGGGGTTGGAATGAAATGTAATGATATTTAAACCACTTTTGACCTGATTGGGGTTAACATAACCTGTGCAAATCTTGGCTCTCGAAGGAGAATCAGCTCTGATGAGGACATCATGCCAAATCATTTAAAGGGATGGCTACTCTCTAAACATGATCATTTGGCAGTATAAGCATACACTAATGCAGATTGGGCTGGCTGTAGACTGAAACATTTTTAGGAGAGGAGCAATAAAAGACAATTTGTTGTTCATAGATCTAGTATTGAAGCAGTGATAGCTCGTGTTATATGTGAGTTATTGTGGTTGAGTTTGTTGAAAGAACTATGAGTTGTTTCTGAAGGCCCCATGAAGTTTTATTGCAATAATAAAGCAGGTATTACCGTTGCTCATAATCCAGTGGGGCATAACTGAACTAAACATGCTGATATCATGGAAAAGTTTACTGGTCTTATTTGCACTCCATAAGTGAGAATAGAGGATCAACTTGCTAGTAGCCTAACTAAAGGAATTTCAAGAGTAGAATCTGAGACATTTATGCATCAGCTTGAGGAGGAGTTTTGACATATGACATCTGGAATCCTGGAATCAGGCATTCGATAATTGTAATTAGACATTATATAATTAGCCGACTTGTACTCGCTGGCTTGTATAATGTAATTAAGTTTCCTTGTATGCAAACCAAGTATGGTTTAAAAACTCTGCAGAAGAATAATACGCGGCCAACTATTAATTTTTTATTTTTCTCTTGGCAAGATCAGTAGCTCATCCAACAAAATGTGTAGTTGGTTTGCAGTACCACCCCTCATGCAGTTTTCTGGACAATTTGGAGGGAGATGAGTAGGGTGTAATTTTTAGGACAAAGAGCTGTTTGTTGTGTAGCTCAACAGCTATGTTTCTAGGCGTCTTTTGGAAGTTAAATGCTAGGAATGTATTAACATAGGTGAATTCTGAGAGTTTGTGGAATAACTTTTTTGATAGGAGAGTTTGTAGAATTACTACTTTTTAAGATGTATGGTCTGTATATCTGCATTTTTGGTTGGCTGTTTAGGCTTTTGCCATTTATTAATACAATTTGATTTAGTTGATAAAAAAAATAAGGCAGAAAAACAATGCAAAGCAAGTTTTGGATGGATTATATCACTAGGACTGGCAACATTTTAGAAGGTAAAGAAAAGCATGTGTCACATCTGCTTGATATGGGATTGGCTAAGATCAACCTTCTGGAACCGGACAAATTAATTGTGTGCTTAATTCTGTTTTTGGTTCAGAGTTTTAAGATCCTATGAGTAACTCAATTTGATCCATAAAAGTCTAGGTTGAGGCAGGCCAGTCAGGTTATCAGGTAAAGTGCCCTCCTTAGGGCATTCTATTGTGTTTGGGTATGCTCTTACATGGCTGAAATGTATTCTGAAAATACATGAGAGCTCTCCCTTTTTTCTCACGACATGGAACTAACAAAATAACCTAGTTAGATTATATATATTTTCTTCTGATTTAAATTATCATCTTGCTCAGGTGCATTGCGTTTATGGATGTGGAAACTGATACAAACCCTATAGATCGGTCCATTGCGCACTTATTGTTTCACAGGCCCAAAGACCCATCTGCACGACCTGCTAATGATCCCTTATCTCTCAGGTCTAGTGCCTTGGTAAGCCTTTTATAACCTCTAAGAAGATTTTATATTATGAAAAGTAGCTGTCTTGTATTTACGCTCATTCTGTGGGTTTCCAATTGACAGATTCATGGGTCTGTGAATAGTACTCCTGGAATGCCTGAAAAACAGGTTTTCCCCGAGGGAACTGCTGCCAGTGATCCGAAAAAAGACGGCAATGAGTGACAACAAATAATAATATAGAGTGAGGTGAGCATCCACAGAGATGTAGTAGTAAAGTATGTATATCTTTTTGAATTTGGTACGTGTCATCGTGTTATGGATGACATCTCATGATGCCCAAAATGGAAGCCAGTTCTGATTCCTTGTTTTGGTTTTCAGTGAATTTGTATTTGATCTTCTTTGTGTAAGCCTGTAACGCCCATCTCAATACAAATTATTTATCAGCTCTCTGTCGCTGACAAGTCATATAACTGTTCCAATCATTTATTGGCATGGAGCATCTACTTGCTAACCATTTGATTGACAGTACTCTGTGCTGCACTTATCAGCACGGACTACCATCGGAGGTACGTACTTAAGATGTTTCAGCAATCGTTATGAGTTGTGCTAAGGTCTGTACCCTATGCCCCCATGTGATTCTGGACCACTGATGCATGTGGGGCTCACAATGCATAAGCGGTTAGAATTTGCCTGCACTCGAGGCTGATTGATATGGCTTTCTTCTTCTATGTATATTTGAGCAAAACTTAAGCTAGAAGAGGTGCCATATGGACTAGTGTTGTGCAAGCCTCAAAGATAGAAACATTAATTGCCATAGCCAGCTTGAGAGCGTACTTAAAGCTTCAATTGTTTCTTGAGCCCCTCTTTGAGCATAGTTGAGGTGGTCAACCATGCCTTTAATTGTAGTCTTCTTTACTTCGGTGATGTTTGTAGAGATAAGTGGTGCAGGTGAGCTAATCTTCTGTATCAACTTCGACTAGCCTTGAGAGCCTCAGTTCAACATCCACATTAATAGTAGGCTTCGAGCCAGTTGGAGTTGCTGGGGATTTTCTTGGCAGCTAATAGAGGCTCTGTCAAGTCGACGAGGAGCCATTTTTGTCGTTATTTCGCATTCCAAAACTCTGGATTTCTGCATCAGCCTTGGTTCAGTCCAAACGGTCAGAATTCTTTTTTTATTTATTTATTTTATTATTTTAATTTATTAAAAGATATTCAAGCTTTCCTCTTTGGCCGTGGTTCATACGGGACTGATGTTGAGACAGAAGTAGGCAATTCAAGAGGTTCTTGGGCTGCAGTGACTGAGATATGATAATACAAAATTTCCAGCATAGAGAGGTTATGGAATTCGTTATTCACGGGTTTTTTATTAGAAGTCAAGTTCCTTAAGGTTTTTTAGCGCTAATAATGGCACACCCGCAAGTTAGAACAATATGCAGGTCCGATTTCAAAGCTAAGCAAATTCGAAGTAAACAATTGATTTATCGAACTCTGTCGAGATAAAGAAAGTGGTGTGCTTTTTCACGAAATTTGATTTGCTAAATTCCTGTAATAAAGTAAATGTACTTGCCAAAAAAATAAAGAGATATTTAGTTAAATACCCATTCTTAGCACTAAAACTATAAATAAACCCTACACCATTTAATTTCTATAAACAAACCCAGAAAAAACCCAAATAATGACAATTGGCCTTATTTAATTTAATTTTGATAATCAAATTACTTTGATGCCC
Organism: Prunus campanulata; assembly: GCA_034190965.1. NCBI lineage: Eukaryota > Viridiplantae > Streptophyta > Magnoliopsida > Rosales > Rosaceae > Prunus > Prunus campanulata. The sequence continues at coordinate 11,865,889 of CM067215.1, forward strand.
TATTGAGTATTTTGGGTTTTTTTATATGTTTTGGGGTTGGGTTTGTTTTAAGAAATCAATGGCAGTTTTATAATTTAAAAGAAGTTGAAAGCCTTTTTGTTATATTGTAAATGGGCTTTGGGTGTGTTTCTAAAGTCCATTTCATATAGGCTATTTTTATAATTTGGGGTTCTATATTGGGTATAATAGTGAATCTCCCCCAAAAAAAAAACCGAAAATATTTGGTAATACTACTAATTGGCATTTCATCAAAAAAAAATTAATTTGGCATTTGCGAATAGATGCCGGTTAGGCTGGCATTTTTTTCATCTTGCTTTTTTGTTGTTTTTGTATTGTTTTTTTTAAACATAAGAACAATCTAAAAAACAAGAAAGCATAGTATCTGTTGTAAACTCAAAGGTTATGGATGCCCACCATAAGTCCATTGTAATTTCTCCATTATATCTATTATTATAGGGTTGTAATCTATGCACTAAATATTATATTTATTATTTTGTAAGTCCTCCATTATACCTAACATTATAGGGTTGTAATCTATGCACTAAATACTATATTTATCATTGGTTATTATGCTTTGTAATCCACTACTTAAGGGTGGTAAATGTTTATGCATTTCCTATGCCAATAAATAGTAGGCACTAAAGATGAATAAGACACTTGAGCATTGAGCTATTGAGAACTACTCTTACCTTTCATATACTTTCCCTATTTACTTTTACAACACGTTATCAGCACGACTCTATTACCAGTTGAGGATCTTGGCTTGGACTTGAAGTATAGACAATGTCAATGCCTTGAGCAATTCCAAGATGCATGATGGAGATCTATGTTTGGTGGACAGTGTAACAACACATACAATTCTTTGGGATAAGAAATATTTTTCAAACTTAAAATTAGCAAAAGTCAATGTCAATACAATTTCAAGTAGGGCAAAGCTAATCGAAGGCTCTAGAAGAGCAAATATAATATTACCTGGAGGAACACACATTTATATCAAAGAGGCTTTATATTCTGTCAGATCTAGAAGAAATCTGATTAGTTTAAGGATATGCGTATTAATGGGTTTCATATTGAAACTACAAAAGAGGGGAATATAGAATATCTTTTTATTACTTCTATTGTTTTCTGCCAGAAGCATGTAGTAGAAAAACTTCTAGCTTTCTCATTTGGCTTGTATTATACAACTATAAGTGCAATGGAATCAAATATCGCGATGAACTAGAAGTTTAGTGATCCAAAGATTTTTATGCTTTGGCATGACCGACTTGGCCATCCAGGGTCAACAATGACGCATCGAATACTTGACAATTCACATGGACATCCATTGAAGAACCAAAGGATTCTTTTATCTCGTGATTGTCCATGTCAAGCTTGCTCACAAGGAAAATTGGTTATTAAACCATCTCTCTTGAAAGTTGCTAGTGAATCCCCAACGTTTTTACAACGAATTCAAGGGGATATATGTGGACCTATTCATCCACCATGTGGGCCATTTCATTATTTTATGGTTTTAATAGACATATCATCAAGATGGTCACATGTTTGCCTAATTTCTACTCGTTCTATTGCATTTGCTAAGCTTCTTGCTCAAATAATCAAATTCAGAGCACAATTTCCTGACTATCCAATTAAGACAATTCGTCTTGATAATGCTAGTGAGTTTACATCACAAGCATTTGATGATTATTGCATGTCCATTGGCATTGGTGTTGAACATCTGGTTGCACATACGCATACTCAAAATAGATTAGTAGAGTCATTTATCAAATGCCTTCAAATGCTTGCTCGGCCTTCACTTTTAAGATCAAAATTACCTACTTCTACTTCGGGACATGCTATATTGCATGCTGCATCTTTAGTTCGCATCTGGCCAACTGCTTATCATCAATATTCTCCATTACAACTTGTTTTGGGCCAACATTATAATATTTCTCATTTAAAAATTTATGGTTGTGCTGTTTATGTTTCAATTTCTCCACCACAGCGAACTAAAATGGGTCCTCAAAGACGTCTTGGAATTTACATTGGATTTGATTCTCCATCCATAATTAGATATCTTGAACCCCTGACGAATGATATGTTTACAACACACTTTGCAGATTGCCATTTTGATGAGACAATTTTCCCGCCGTTAGGGGAAGAAAAGGTGCCGCTTCCTAAAGAACGGCTTGAATTTACATGGAATGCATCATAATTGTCTCATCTTGATCCACATACAAATCAAAGTGAACGTGAAGTTCAAAGGATCATTCATTTGCAAAGTATAGCAAATGAATTACTGGATGCATTTACTGACACAAAGAAAGTAACAGAATCTCATATATCGGCTGTAAATACTCCAGCACGGATTGATGTCCCTGAAGGTAAACATGATAGTACATTAAAGGCACGGTTGAAGCGTGATCGTCCTGTTGGTGCTAAAGATCTTCGAAAGAAAAGGACACAAGAAGTGCCTATTCCAGAAGAAGATAAAAATCCAAAACAAATTAGTACTCTTGATGAGCGAAAAACTGACCAATTTGAAATTAATGAAAATATAGCTCCTGTAGAGGCACATACACTAGAAGAAGTACATACATTAGAAAAGATCTCTTTGAATTATATGAGTACAAGAGAAAGCTAGGATAGAAAGAAAACTATTGTTGATGTTGTCTTTGTATACGTACTTGCTATAGAAATTATAAAAGATAATGAGGATCTTGAACTAAAAATTGTTGAAGAATTTCGACATAGAGAGGATTGGCCAAAATGGAAAGATGTGATCCAAGAAGAACTAAATTCCTTGGAAAATCGTAAAGTATTTGGACCAGTAGTCCGAACACCTGAAGGTGTGAAATCGGTTGGATACAAATGGGTGTTTGTAAGGAAACGTAATAAGAAAAATGAAACTGTAAGATACAAAGCACGATTGTAGCACAAGGTTTCTCGCGGAGACCTGGATTCGATTATAAGGAGACATATTCCCCTGTGATAGATACAATCACATTACTTTTCTTGGTTAGTTTGGTTGTCATAGTAAGACTTGATATGAAACTTATGGATATAGTTACTGCATACCTATACGGATCACTTGAGAATAATATCTATATGAAAATCCTAGAAGGATTTAAATGGCCTGAAGCAAACGATCCAAAATATCATGATCTGTATTCAATTAAGTTACAACGATCCTTTTATGGATTAAAGCAATTTGGAAGAATGTGGTATAACCAAGGTCTTAAATATCGGTTGTATCGGAAATATCGGTAGGCCAAAAACATGGAAATTTCGATGGAAATATCGGGATATTATCGATATCGATAAAAATTGAATAAAAACCACGGAAATTGTAAGAAAAACTTGGAAATTTTTATTGAAACTTTGTAAGATGTTTATTTAGGCAATTATCTATTAGTTTATCATAAAAAAATTGAAAGGAAATGCATTACATGATGGATTTAACTGATTTAAGTTGATTATATAGCGAGCTGGCAAACACTGTGAGTGTAGAAAATATATAGTAATTAATGAAAAAAGATTAAACACACCATAATCATTTATATATAATGAATTACTACAATATTTTTCACTTTATACATTGCATGGTAAAATACATGGTGATTTGTTTCTTGCAAAAGAAATTCACAACAAAACCATGTATATATATAAATATTTTAGCATATTTTCACAAAAACATAAGTGATATGGTGGTTAAGGTGTTGAATGAGTAAAATGGGAGGGGTTCGAATCCCCTTGGTGTCTTTTTTAATTTAGAAATTTATCTTATATAATAAATATTAGCTTACAGATATTTTAAAGACGTTATAAATATTACATGCTGAAAATATAATCACAAACATGTACGCAGTTGAGTTGGATAATGTAACAACCCAAACCTCAATTATTATTTAATTATAAATTATTAGAGTAAAAAGACAAAAATGCCCTTGAGATATTCTATTTGGTTTTAAGTTGACGTTTTGACCAGGAAGGAACTTTGGAAATCCACCTGTACTGTTGCGTAGAGCGCGACGAAACGAGTCCGTAGACACGTAGTGGACTCGAATCGGACGTGTAACGAAGGAATTACGAGCAAAATACACAAGAAGGGCAAAATTGTAAATTTCAAAAATCTGATTCTCTCTCTCTCCTCACTTCCTCTTCTTCTTCGCAAAACTTCCCCCTCCCCTGTTTTTCTTTTTGCTCCAGCCAACACCCCAAACCCCCATAACCACCAGCACCGACCACCCCAGCCCACCAGACCAGACCCAACACGCCAGCCGGACCTCGCCGTCGCACCCCCGACCTGTGCCGCCTCCGTCGACAGCTCCAGCCACTGGAAACATATCGCGAGAATATCGATATTATCGATATTCTCGATAATATCGAGACATTAAACCGGTTTTGTGTTCAAGACTGCTCGATAATGTCGAACTCGACATTTCGGCGATAATTTCGTCGAAAGTATCGACATCCGGACGAAATCAATTTGGTTTGCTCCCAGTTTATCGCGACCTGAAAAAAACGAAATTATCGCCGAAATATCGACGATAATTTCAATTTTTAATACATTGGGTATAACTGCCTGAGTGAATATCTTATACAAGAAGGGTATGTAAATAATCCAATTTGTCCATGTGTTTTTATTAAAAGATATGGAAGTGGGTTTGCTATTATTGTAGTATACGTGGATGATTTAAACCTTGTTGGAACTCTTGAAAAGCTTACAAAAATTACTGCTTAATTAATGAAGGAATTTGAGATGAAAAATCTTGGGAGGACTAAATTTTGTCTCGGCCTGCATATCGAGCATTTACCAAATGGAATATTTATCCATCAATGAACATATACAGAAAAAGTTTTAAAACGATTTTATATGGATAAAGCCCATCCATTAAGTAGCCCTATGGTTGTTCGATCACTTGATGTAAAGAAAGATCCTTTTCGCCCACGAGAAGATAACTAAGAATTACTTGGTCCTGAAGTACCATACTTTAGTGCAATTGGAGCTTTAATGTATCTTGCAAATTGTACACAGCATGATATAGACTTATTAGCAAGGTATAGCTCTGTACCAACTAAGAGATATTAGAATGGTGTTAAACATGTACTATTGTATCTTCGTGGAACAACTGACATGGGTTTATTTTATTCAAAAGGGTAAAAATCCCAAATAGTTGGCTATGTTGATGTTGGTTATCTTTCTAATCCACATAAAGCTAGATCACAAATAGGGTATATGTTCACTTGTGGTGGTGCTGCTATATCATGGCGGTTTGTGAAGCAAACATTACCTGCTACTTCTTCAAACCATTCTGAAATATTAGCATTGCATGAAGCAAGCTGGGAATGTATATGGCTGGGATCCATCATACAACATATTCGAGAAACAAGTAGGTTGTCTTCAGTCAAAGATTGTCCAACATTACTATATGAAGATAACGCTGCTTGTATTGCTCAAATCACAAATGGATACATCAAAGGTGACAGAACCAAGCACATTTCACCAACAATTTTCTACACACATGAACTTCAGAAGAATGGTGACATAGATGTTCAACAAATACAATCTAGCAACAACTTTGCAGATTTATTCACTAAAGCACTGCCAACTACAACATTCAGAAAGATAGTCAGCAATATTGGAATGAGTCAACTCAAGGATCGTTTGCCAGCATCAAGGGGGGGGGGGGGGGGGGGGGGGGTGTGTCATCATTGAGACCTTCACACTGGACTCTTTTTCCTTCGTCTTGGTTTTTATCCCACTGGGTTTTTCCTGGCAACGTTTTAATGAGGCAGTGTCACACGTTCTATATTACACATGGATCTATACTCTTTTTCCCTTCGCCTAGGTTTTTTTATTGGCAAGGTTTTAACGACGCATACTCCATGCATGGTAGACATCCAAGGAGGAGTGTTGTAAACTCAAAGGTTATGGATGCCCACCATAGAGTTGTAACCTATGTACTAAGTACTATATTTTTCATTGGTTATTAGGCTTTGTAACCCACTACTTAGGGTGGTAAATGGTGATGTATTTCCTATGCCTATAAATAGTAGTTACTAAAGATGAATAAGATACTTAAGCATTGAGCTATTGAGAACTACTCTTACCTTTCATATACTTTCTCTATTTACTTTTACAATAGTATCTATATATACGTCGAGGGCTATCGTGCCAATGGTTATTGAGGTCGCCATTGAAGCCGATCAGTGACCTGGCTAATCTGTTGATCTTTGTCTCCATGCCCATTTGTTGGATGACTGACAATTGTAGGATGTTGGCTAGGCTGCCCTTGTCTGCGTAGATTCGGTCGACTAAATCAAGGCTGATTAAATCTCACTTTTGGAAGCCGATCACGGGATCGTCTTCAACTGATGGAGGGCCGACTAAGAATTCGGAGATAACAGTTGCATGTTTAATCTTCCTTCTCTTTCGTTTGCTGGTCAACCCAGACTCCTCGGAGTCTACTAGGATTGTGTTAATCCTTATGACCTTTTGGGGAGGTTCATTGGCAGCATTAGGGTCCTCGATCTGCTGGATGGCCTGCTTTGCTATGAACTTCGTGCAACGGCCTTTTCTCACCAGTTCTTTGCAGTGTTTTTTCCAGGCAAAGAAATTATTCGTGAAGTGCCCATATCCCCTATGGACGGCATAGTATTTTCTGGTATCCTTCTTATCCGAGTCTCCTTTCAAAAGCGGTGGTCTCTTCACATAAGGCTTGTCTTTTACTTGGGCTAGGATTTGATGTATGGGGATAGAAAACTTGGTGTAGTTCTCATCCACTCGAGCGTCTTCTTAGGGATGTGACTTGTGCTTGGTACTGCCCTTGTTGGCAAACCTATCGCTTCTCTAACCTGCCTGTTTGGTTGGTTGATCAGCCTGCCTGGTAGATTTTTTCGTGGCGATTCGATCGGCATCCCAGAGCATTTAGCATTTCGCGGTCGCGAAGACCTCTACTAGAGTCTGGCTGGGAGCAATAGTCAGCTTATGGTATAAGTCATGTTCAGCTGGAATGCCATTCTTGAAGGCTGAGGACGAGATTCTGTCATCGCACCCTACGATGTTTGCCTTTTCTGCCTTAAACCTCTTGATGTAATCTCAAAGGGATTCATTGTGCTTCTTGCGTAGGTTGAACAGGTGGTCAAGGTTCTTCTTGATCGTCCGATAAGAAGTGTACTCCTTGGTGAAGACGAAAGCTAGCTCCTTGAAGCTGCTGATCGATCTGGATGGCAAGGTGTGGAACCAATCCTAGGTTTCTCCTCGCAAGGTTATTGCAAACACCTTGCACATTAGCACTTCTTCAGCCTTGTAGAGAATCATAACACTTTTGAAGTGCTTCAGATGGCTCTCGAGATCAGAATCCGCTTTGAAGTGTGTGAAACAAGGCGTTGAGAATCGCTTTGGTGGAGCAGCCTGCTCGATCTCAACGGTGAATGGTGATGAGTTCACTTGGTCCACCTCCATGTGTAGAGCATTTACGAAATCTCCTCCAATCTTCAAGTCTTGAAGCCGATTATTTACAAGTTTCTCGACATCTTCTGCACATATAGCGTGTGGGTCACGTTGATAACCTCTATGATTCGAACGCCGTTGGCTAACTTCCTCGTTGACTCGCAAGGGCTAACCTTCTCGGATGTCCTGCCTGTGTGGCGTATTAGGGGACTGTGCATGTGAGGGATTCCATGTGGCTTATCGATGGGAATTGGCTCTTTGGGAGTAGGCTGCAGAGCGCCTTTTTTTCATGAACCTCATTATGAGGGTCGATAGATTGACCCTTATTGAGGGCCCAGCCTCTCATAAACATTTCTTTGTGGGCCCAGGTTGGCACAAATGTCGGGTCTCAAGCCCAGCCTTTCGTGCATGTTGGTCCTTGGACTCAACCTAGATCGGAGACTCAGTCTGCTTTGAGCGTGGCTCGTGGATGCTTGTGATATTCCAGCATGCTGATTTATCTCTTGTCCTTCTCCTTGTTAGCTTGCTCCTACTCAACTTGCATCAGACCTCTCGAATTTCCTGTGCGTTCGTCTACCTTTCTCTCTTCACCTTGCAGTCCAAGGCCAAGGTCTCGGACCAAGTCTAGATGGTTGAGGAGCTACCTCACCAAGGTGTTTTGGTCATCCATTCTATGGGTTAGCTGGTCGACTCTAAGACTAAGGTCTACTTGACTTTGTGGATCAGAAGAAGAGACTTGCGTGGAGCCGAAATGCACATGGGTTAGGGTTTCGTTGGAGGTGTACACGGGAGCGTACGTCCAGTGCGAAGCCAAATGAGGGAATGGGTGAAATTGTTTCAAGATCGGGCTGTAACTTATGATGGTGGCGAGATTGCCTTGATATGAGGTTCCACCTTGTGCTGCGGCAGCGCCGTGATGGTGGCTGGATCCAGCTGCTAGACCTTATGGTTGCAAGTGGGTTTCGGCTAAAGAGCCTTGAGGAGAGATGACACTAGATGCGGGGCCGTGAAGGAGATTGTCGTCGGACTCGTGTGGCTGTGAGGCAACGCTGGAAGTGACGAGTCCGTATGGCTGCACAGCGCGGCTCCAACCATGGAACCATGTGGTGGTGTGGCGGCACGGGAGTGCGGTAGATTCACAGCAGTGGAGTCGTGAGGAGGTGGTGCCCCATTTTGATTGCGGGATCGTGGAACGAGTGGCTTTGGCCCGTCGCAAGTTGAGCCATTGCGGCAGTCTTGCTTCTTGTGTGTTTGCTTCCGGCCATGGTTGTTCAGAAGGCTTTGGTTGAGCGAACAAAGAGGAAACAAATTCCTTTGATTCAAGAGCACGCGTTCAGTATAACTCGCGCTCCCAATGAAATCACCAAATGTTTGTGCAAATATCTTGCGGGAAAATATTCGCTTGAAGTTCCTTCGACTCTAGAACTTCCTTCTCTCTCTTCCTCAATCCTGTAACATCAAATAGGAGTAAAAGACCACACCTGGTGGGTGTTGGCCAAAGACCCTCTGATGTCAAAGTTAGTTCGATTGAATATCTGAGAAACAATAGCTAAAAAAAGGTACGAATTTTTCTCTATGGGAAGAACCGGGTGGCCGGAGTCGTGTGTGTGGCCAGAGCTGTGATAGGAAAATATGGAGAGAGAGAGAGAGAGAGAGAGAGAGAGAGAGAGAGAGAGAGAGAGAGAGAGAGAGAGAGAGTAGGGTTTTCGGGTTGAGTTTCATATTACCTTGTGTGTGGAATGTAGCCATGTATTTATAGGGCTCTAGGCATCTAGGGTTTTTCAAAGAATATTTTCTTATTTGGAAGGAATATATTCTTTCCCCAAATTGTAGAGATTGAATCAATTAGGGATTTGATTGGGATCAAATCACTAATGGATGATGATATCTCCAAAATAAGATAATATCCGAAATTGGTGATATTATCTTTTAAATAAAAGATAATTTCCCTGTTTTTAGTATCAATTAATTTGTTAAATAAATGGGCTCAATTAATTGACCTAGGAGATATTCTTCTTGTCCATATGGCATATTGTGATTGGATGCCGGATTATTTGATCCCACACCAATCAACCAAGGTTCCTCCCACAAAACCCTCTTTTTCCAAGTAAACCAAAGGTTCTACTCGTTCTCGACCTCCCGTCTTCTCCTCTGCTTGTGGTATTCTCTGTGTCAACTTTACTGTACTTCCTCTCGACTTGTATTGTGCTAGGATTTCTGTTTTTGTTTATTTATTTGATTCTTTTTCAATTCTGATTGGTAGGGTTTCTTTTTCAATTCTTTAAATCCAGCTACGAATGAACTCATGTTGTTTAAGTTGTGCAAGAGATGATGAATGTACCTCTAAATAAATGGTTGGAGCATTCATACCAGCAACTGTGATTGGTGTACTCATCAACCATGTGGTTCTTTGATGAAGTGGATAATCATATGCTTTCCAAATTCACAAACATGTGGTCATTTGATCCTCAAATCAACATACGCTTTACTTTCCGGAGCTAGTGAGAGTTATCTTGATTTACCATTGTGAAAATAAAGGAACTAAAATCAAATTACACAGGCAATAGTTGTACGAATCTATTGAAAAACAAATTGGCAAGCCCAATGTCGCGTCCCCAAAAATTGATTCATAACAACGCAACTCTAACAAAAGCGTGATTAATGAATGAAATTTAACAAAATTTATTCTATTTTCTTATATTGGATAAAAATCTTCCCTGTCATGCCACATGACTCTTCTTCCCTACCCAGGATTCCTATCTCAATTACGGAGCAATTTTTCTATGGTGCTAGGATGATGATCAAGCAAGTGTTTTATTGTTCTCGCCCCGACTGACATTTCCGTGTTTGAGTTGGAGGATAGAACCAACTGGTTTGAGGCCTCAGCATATCAAAGGCACAGCCTCTCTCAACCAACTGGTTTGAGGCCTCAGGCCCGACTGACATTTCTCTGAAGATAAAGCTTGCGTGGTGAAAAAAGCCAAGCTACTCTGGCAATGGAGAACGTGGCCAAAAGCGAGCAAACAAAGCTCCCTGTCACCGAGCAAAGTCACCTGCAACTACAGATCGCTGCTGCCACCCTTGCAACTACTGCTTCTGCAAGAACTACTTTAACTATTTTGGTTGAATTGGACCTGTTACCACTACTAATAGATAACAGAAACGAGTATAAACACATTTTGACATGAAACCAAAACACAGAATACTTCCCATATGCCCTGAAGAACTTTGGGTTTGCTAACTGAACTAATGGGTCAGCTAGATGATACAACCATAAACCTACGACATGTTATGCTATTCCAGGTAATATTTGAACAAACTTCTACTAGTCAAACTGCTGCCGAAGCTGCATTTCAGTTTCGCTTTTCCATGTACCATGAGATGACTGGCCCTTCATCCTCTTACTCTTCTCCTTATCTTTGATGGTAGATCCCTTCTTCTTGGAATCGTTGGTTGTGTCTACAGGACGATCACCGCAAGCTGGGCAGACCATTCCCCGTGCATTGGAGTATGTCTTGGGTATTCCACATTGCAAACACATCCTATTAGGAGAAATATTTCAGATTAGCAATTACGAGGCCAAATGCGTGACTAATACCCAACCAAAATACCTGCTTCACTGAAAAATAAAAATAAAAATAATCTAAAACAGCTATATGTCTTTCAGAATTAGCAGAACCAAAGATTCAGAAAAACCAAAAACAACACAAGCAAACAAACAAGGGAGTGGGGAGTAGAAACAGCAACAATAACCTCAGAAGCTCTGCAGCATCCTCTGCACTAGGATTCGTTGCAGTTGGCAGATGCTTGCCACCTTGAGCTGTGCTTGTAACTATTGATGTTGGAGGTTGGTTACCCGCAAAATCACTTCTTACTCGTTCATGGATTCCAACTAACTGAGCTTTGGACTCCACTACAGCACCTGTACACAGTTTTAACAAGGGTCTGAACTGCTGCAATAGAAAATAAAAAATAAAAAGGAAAACATACATATGGAGAAAGAGGTTGTAAAAACCATATCATTATTAGATAATGATACACAGAGAACCATATGCATAATAATTTTAAAATTTTGATCAACATTTAACAAACTTCCCTTCTATATCTTTCAAATTAGCTGTTCCTGCTGAAAAACCACTGCCATGAGCATCCAGAACACAGATAACGCCCATCAGTTCGACAGAGTATTGTAAATAACAGTTCTAACAAACACTTTAGAATTATTATTCCAACAGATTTGATTGGAACTCAACAGATACGAATTTATAAGAAAAATCCAAGAAACCACATAATTTTATGTTGCTAAGACATCTAGGTATTGTCTGACTTAAGACTTCAAATTACAAAATAAAGCATCACATTGACGAGGTGAAGATCTACGCAAGACAGTTCAAGAAAACTCAGGATAAGAAAATTTATCAATGGGTACTGGAATTATTCCGATTCATGACTTCCACGGTGTTTACTAATATGTACGAAATAAAAAATTAAGTAGGTTCCACACTAAAATTTGTAATCCAATATCTGAAACACCAGGAGTTAGATTGATTATGGGTGAATGGTTGGTCCCATTCATTCTCTCTTCTATTCTTGACTTCCCCAACTCATGACTTCCCCGATTCCGTGCAAGCAAACACGCCATAACTGGAGTTTGAGTTTGGATAATATATAAACCGAATAGAGTCTACTTCCAACGTTACTTCCATTCTGTGAACTGGTTGTCCTGATCTAATAAGAACCAAAGTTCAGGACATGCATCTCAACCACAGACTAAACATAGATGTTTAAGATACACTCAGACAGATGCATCTCAGTCATCTATATATAGTTGAATAACCGCAATTTGTGCCTGTTCTTTCTCTTCAATCCATTATACACTTCATTATACAGGGACCACATATCCAATTTGTAATGTAAAGTCAATTTTTATCACTCCTCCTCTTTAGTCTCTCTGACTACAGTGACAATTTTAGGAGAATCTTTTGAATAAAAAGCAACCCAAAAGTACTTAGAATTGAAGTGTATAAAATTGATCCTTAACATAATATGAACAAACATTAACTAAGAAAAAGTACCAACCAGCAGGTAAATCTTTCTTGTCCTTGCGAAGTTTGGCATTGCGGGCACCATGCCTTCCTTTCTGGGGACCGTCATCCCTCGTAGAACCGTCTTCTTGTACGCAGTTATTGAGGAAATCGGGTGGTCCACAAATCTTCAGCAACCAATCGAAGAAAAGCACAATGAACCCATAAAAAGCAGCAAAAAAAACCAAAATTCAAACTGAATGGTAAGCAAAGAGAAATAAAAACAAAAACAGGGGGTGAATTAGGGTAAAATGGTACCTCAGAGAAGACGTCAGATGCAGAAGGAAGGCCAGAGGCAATGGAAGAGGAGGGAGCTTTGGGAAAGTCAAAGACGGATTTGGGTTTGTGACTTTGGTCATCATCTTCGTCATCGTCCGACGAGTTTGAGTTTTGGTAATGGAGGCGGTGATTTTGGGCTTCTTCTTCTTCTTCAGCGGAAGAATAGCCCTGGAGGAACGCCAAACTCATTGCTTGCTTATTAATGGAGGTGGTTTTGTGCTTACTGTAGCAAAGAGAGATTCGTAGGTAAGTGGGTCGGATTTCAAGTTATTTGGATTGGAGAAGGAGGAGCTTGTCCCGTCTGCTTGTTTCTTTTTCTCCCTCCTTTGTTCTTTTTCTTTTTCTTTTTAAACCCCCCTTGGGAAGAAGGAGGAAAATAACTGAGGATTTAGCTAAAAGTCGGGAATTGAAGTGAAGAAATTAATATTTTTATTTTTTGGCAACTTAAATATGGAACTTATTAAATGACGCGCAGAAAGTTCAAGAAAATTGAGTATTGAGATTCCTGAGTTTAATTTCCACCAAAAGGGTTGTCATTTCCCAATTTCTATTGAGTATGAATTCATTTTCAATGTAATTTATGTCATTTACAAAATTGGATATACATAAATTCAAACACATAAATTATTAATTGCCAGGTATTTAAACGACCGAGATCTAAATTCTATCATTTAAGAATTTTATGTAATTTTCAATTATTTCATCCAAACAAATATGTCTAAATTGGGTGAAAAAATTACATGTAATGGAAATTATTATTTTATTTTTGGTTAATTTCAATTTAGTACCCTGAACTCTAATCGGTAAGGTCTGTATGTCTCTCATACCTTAAGCTTTTCAACTTTTTGCAATTTGGTTCCGGCTTTAGCCTTACCGTTAGAAGTCTCGTTCATTTCTGATGTGGCATATGTGAGACGCATGTTTTAAAACTTAAATGGCTTAAAATATTAATAAAATATTAAAAACTAATTAAAAAAAGAAAAAATATTTATAAACATAAAATAAAAAATTAAACCCCACCAAGCACCCAACCCCTTAGAGCAACTCCAATGAGAGGCCCAAGCCCAGGGTTGGGGGGAGCCCAAGCCAAAAAGCCAGTTCCAGCGGGCCACTTTTGCCCGAGCTGGGGGTGGGCCCCACGAAGACGAGCTGGCCCTAAGGCAGCGCGAGCCCGAGGGAGGAGTTGACATCAGCGCGTGGTTCAAATTTTTTTTATCATTGGCGTGTGCAAGATAGGTTGTCGTTGTCTGGGCGCTTCGATCGCTTTCTCTCCTCCAATCCAACGGCTAGCCTTTTTTTTGCTATAAAATTAAGGAAAAAAAACCAAAAAATTCTGGAATTTTTTTTCTATAAATACCTACCAATACTCTTCACTTTCAACACCAAATCCTCATACATTTTCTTCTACTTCTACTATTATTCACTTTTTACTCAATATTTTATTTACTTTCAAATTGTATTTTTATTTATCATTTTTAATATTTTGTTTTAAAAAATAGTTGTAATTCATGTATTTTATTTAAGAAAACTTCTTTTTATTCAAAACATTCCATACATCAAACAAAACATAATTTTTTTTAAAAAAACACCACAACCAAAGCATAACTAAACAAAAAACCACAACCAAAGCATAAATGAAAAAAAAACCCCCAACCAAAGCATAACTAAAAATAAAACATAATTAAAAACAAAACTTCTTCACTTCACTTCATTCACCGTCATTGCCTTTCACTGCCCATAAATGGTCCATCAAGTCAACATGACGTCATTCATGAATATAAGACGATTGCATCTCCGTATATCGATCAATCATACGGGTCATGAAACGGCCGTCCCTAACCAACAGTTCATGCTCCAATGGTTCTCTACTTGGCCCCATGAGCATTTCATAAATTCTTGTCAAGGCCGTGTTCATAGGATCCGGTTTGTATACCTCTGCAACATTGTAATCATACTCATCATCCACAATCATGTTATGAAGGATGATGCAAGTCATCATTATGCTCCCCAGCACCTCCTCATCAAACATGCGTGTTGCACCCCTAATAATAAGCCACCGGGCTTGGAGTATACCAAAACACCTCTCCACATCTTTTCTGTAACCCTCTTGATAGGCAGCAAATTATTTTTGCTTCTCTTATCGGGGATGCAGAATATATTTCACAAATGTGGTCCACCTCGAGTAGATGCCATCTAGTAGACAATACCCATTCTGGTACACAGCATTGTTGATTTCATAGGTGATATTCGGGGCTTCACCTTTCAAAACATCATTGAACACCAGGGATTGACTCAGCACGTTCAAGTCGTTTTGAGCCCATGTATTGAATCCAGCAATGGCTTCAAGGATTACACTTTTTTGCCCTTTCCTATTTCTGTAATCTCCTTGCCAGGCAGTTGGGCAATTCTTCCATTGCCAGTGCATGCAGTCGATGCTACCAATCATTCATGGAAATCCTTGAGCTTCGGCTTTTTGAAGAAGCCGTTGGAGGTCCCTGGGCATAGGTCTACGCAAGTAGTCCTTGGTGTAAAAAATTTCGACTGCATCACAAAATCTTACAAAGCTCTCCAAAGTAGTGGACTTCCCCATCCGAGCAATCTCATCCACCTGATCAGCAGATGAACCATATGCCAGCATTCGTATAACAGCTGTAAGCTTTTGCTTGGGAAGAAGTCCCAAAACCCCAGCAGCATCACACTTTTGAACAAAGTATTCATCATAATTGCAAATATCATGCATGACTTTATTGAACAAATGGGGTTGCAGTCTATATCGCCTTCGAAAATCAACATTAGAGTACAGAGAAGTTGGGATAAAATAATCTTCCAGAAGATTCTTACCCCGAGAATGCCTACGTCTGTCCACATTCGAGCCATGGTTGACTTGTGAACCACGGCGGTGGCCTTGGTTTTCTTCATCAAGCAAAGCCACTGCTATGACAACTTGTTGATCTAGTTCTCTTTACACTTTTTTGCCTTCAGCTCGTCTACGCCTTCTTTCTTTAGTTTCTCGCTATTGCCTCTCCAAGACCCTGCTCATGTTTGACATTGAGAATAGAGTATGAATTCTAAAATATGTGAAATGAAAATATAGAGAAGATCTGGTGTGAGAGGTATGAGCTGAGCCTCTGGTTTTATAGAAAAATTTAGGCAGATAGAGATGACACATGGCGCCATTTTAGAGTGTGAAATTCTTATCCGAAATTTATCTAAAATTTGAAATTTATTTGAATTTTGAATTTTGAAACTGAAAATCTTTTTCGAAAATTTTATCCGATTATGAGATATGAATTTTATAATAAATATTGACACGTACAAACCCAAAAATCTTATCCGAAAATATTATCCAAATTAATTGTTTAGGTAAACAAATTTGTGAAAAGAAAAAAATGAATAGTATTTGCCGTTGCCATGGTAACAGGTGGAAACCCACATTGCTTTTTGCAAGGGCAGCCACTATTCACGTGAATAGTAGCTGCCCTAGCCCCCCCTTGCCATGACAAAGGGCAAATGGGTGGAGTTGCTCTTACAGCACTTCCACTCATTTGCCATGGCAAAGGGTAAAGGCAAGGAAAAGGCTGTTAGAATTCATGTGAATAGTGGCAGCCTTTGCAAAAGGCTTGTGGTGTTTCCACCCATTGCTATGCCAACCCAAAGGCGACCACTATTCCCATGAGATATGAGGAGAGGAATTTGTATAGAGTTTTGGTGTGGGAAGTGAAGAATATGACTAAGTATTTATTTTAAAAAAATTCTGAAATTTTTAGTATTTTTTTAGATTTTTTTTTCCATTTAAAAAAAAATAATCGTTGCTGATGTCAGCAAACTCCGGATGTTCTTGCGTTTGGGCCAGCCCAGGCTTGTGGAGCCCACTAACTGCCTGCGCTGCATTTGCTTGTTGGAACATCGAACTAGGGTTGTGCCCCCTCCTGCCCGGGCCACAGCTACCATTGGAAGTGCTCTTACACGACCCTTAATTCCTAGCCCCACCCCACAGCCTCCCTCAACCACACCACCCAACCACGAAGACAAAAGATGCTACCAATCAGGACCTTATGGACCTCGATAACCCTACCCTAAAGGACCAAAAAAAAAATCAACAGGAAAAAAAAATGTCTTCTTCCCTAACCAAGTCCCAGCCTCGCTGCCTAACTCGCCACCAACAGCCAGCCAATCTACCCATTACTCATCTCTCTCTCTCTCTCAATTCAAATAGTTATATGTTTAAATTAATATTTAATAGATTTTAAATTTTGTAACAGCAAATTTAACGGAATGGACCACATTTGCCACATTGGGTTTTCGTCTTCCGCCGCTCTTCAACTTATCATTTTGTAGGATTTGTTTCTTAGTTGTTCCTCTTGAACTAAATATGTAAACTATAAGATAATATCATAAAGATGTTCTAATAAATTTCTTTCGCGTCTTCTTGTTGCGTTTGCACCTAAACTACAACAACTCCACTTCAATGCCCTCAAAGCTTCCAAAAAATAATTGATCTTTGATAACCAAAAAATAATTGATCTTAGATAAGAAAAAAAAAAGGAAATAAATATTAAATTGGTAAAGGAAACTAAAACAAAAAATGTGATACAACTAATACTCTCTAACAAAATAAGCTTCAAAGTAAGAAAAAGAATGGAAAAAAAAAGAGTTTATTCAGTGAAGTAAACAAAAAAATAGACATGCAAAACAAAAAAAAGCAATAAACTATTGCTTTATAACAAAATAATGTAGATATCAATTAAGTAAACAAAAACATAAATTGCACACAAAACAGAAAATGCAAATACAAACATAAATTGCAACAAAATAAAAATAAATGCAATAAAATACTACTTTATAACAAAATAATGTAGATATCAATGATGTAAAGAAAAACAAAAACCAATTCTATAAAGACATAAATTGCTCTACAAAATCTTGTCAAAACTGCACATATTAATAGTGAGGAACCAAAGACAAAAAATACAATAAACTACTACTCTATAACAAAAAAAAAGTAGATATCAATGATGTAAATAAAAACAAAAACAAAACTCGATTCTATAGAAACAGAAATTGCACTGCAAGTCTAGGAAAAAGTGCACCTATTAATAAGTGAGGAACCAAAAGGCAAAAGCATGATGAATGTACTAAAACAATCAAATGACATCAATTGCTAGTAAACTTGTATAAATTCCATATATTTCAGACATTCATACTAAATCCAAAACATCCCTACACAAATGTACATAAAACAGAAACTACATTGTAGAATTTGAGCCAAACACTCCAAAAACCACCTCTGAAACAATAATTGATAATCAACTTATAACAAACATAACCAAAACCACTCCCTAAACTCAAAACAAAATTAAAATCCAAAAGCAACCAAATATAATTGCAAGAGCAAAAACACCTTCATATAGCTAATAGAAACTATGATAAAACACTATGAAACCCTAAACCCTAAAGTAAACAAAAACACAAATTGCAAACAAAAACAAAAACTTTAACAAAAAACAAAAACTTAAATAAGCTCCTACTCTTTAACAAAACAATGTAGATATCAACAATGCAAATAAAAAAAGAAACTGCAAACAAAACAAAAATCAATTCTGTAGAAACAAAAATTGCACTACAGAGTCAAGGAAAAAATGCACCTATAAATAATGAAGGAAAGATTGAGTTTTTCTAAAAAACATAGGTTCATTTAAGCATCTAAATAAATAAAAAAATTCATTTGATAGGCAACGGAAGGCTTTAAAGAAAATCCTAGAGCCTAAAAACAAAACCTTTCAAAGGATCTTAAGGTTCAAGTGCTTGATGTGCATTTCAAAACATTTTCAAGAAAGTAAAGAGAGAAAGATGAAGGGGAACTCACCTTTGAAGCCCACTTGATCCCTACTCAAGTATTCCACCAAGGATTGGTGGTTGGATTCACTTTCTCCTTCTCCTTCAAAGTTGCAAAGAAGCAACCTTCAATGTCTCCCCACCAAGCTCTTCTTTAAGAGGATGATGAGACACAAGGGAAGCTAGTGGTGATAGCAACACTTCCCTTGATGGCCGGTTCTAGCTTTTTAGGGAAGGAGAGAGTTTGATGCTCTCTCTCTCTCTCTCTTCCTCCTTACCTTTTGCAAGATTAAAAGCCCTAGAGAGGAAAGATGGGAAAATATGTTTTTATAAAAGCACATGAGAGAACCCTAGGGTTTACTCTCTCTCCGTGTGGTCGGTTCTAGGGGTGGGGATTGGGCCACTTGATCCTCTTGGACCAACTTGACTCTTCTTAAGCCCCTTTTGCTAAAACCCAATGGGCCTTGGTTCTCAAACCGGTTTTTTAAGTCCCTTTTTATTTCTAATGTTTCAACATAATTAATTAACTCTATACCTTTTGCAAGAGTTTAGGGAAGCAGAGAGCTTGATGCTCTCTCTCTTCCTCCTTACCTTTTGCAAGACTAAAAACCCTAGAGAGGAAAGATGAGAAGATATGTTTCTATAAAAGCACATGAGACAACCCTAGGGTTCACTCTCTCTCGGTATGGTTGGTTCTAGGGGCTGGGGATTGGGCCACTTAAGCCTCTTGGACCAACTTGACCCAATTGACTTTTCTTAAGCCCCTTTTTCTAAAACCCAATGAACCTTGATTCTGAAACTGATTATTAAGGCCCATTTCATTTATTATGTTTCAACATAATTAATTAACCCTATAATTAATTCTCTCTTCAATCAATTAATCTAATTAAATGACTTAACGATCACTCTGTCATCATTTATTGTTTCCCTAATTTATGAGATTATCGGCGTGCAATCTATTGGGTTCTAATTAGCAAGGCCATTGACAATCTTAAACTCTTTCTTTATCAATTGTGAATTAAAACGCTTTTTTAATTCTCTCTTTTGTGAGGACCATGTATCCTCAGGACTTCCACAAACTATGAGTGACGTCTAACAACATGTCATGGCTACCCAAGGTAATATAGAATGTGTTTGGAGAACTCATTCAGTTGGAATTGCAACACAATTCAATCCTTCACTTTTATCGATGTTCTTGATCTCGTTAATAGGATACATAGTTCATGTCAAATTCCAAACATCATCGTTCTTGGCTATATGATTCAATTTGAGCACAATTAGAAACTTTTTCTCTATTGAGCTCTGACTCCAGTCGGAGATTCCCGAATCATATCTTAGAAAATTCTCACCTTTTATTGGAAGTCACAATCCCTTGTCATACACTCACATGCCTCTATACAGTTGTCGAAGATCTCGACAATATCTTGAGTCGAACCCAGGGATGAGCTCAACCTTTTGATACAGTCAAAGATCGACTACGCATTTGTAAGGTAACCATGGTGCCTCAAGTTTGAGGATTAACCTTGACTTATTGCAAGCTATTAAATCTTATTAAATCTTAGCTTGATCACGTTCAGTGAACTCACTCCCTAGCAAACACCCACACACTTATCTCAATGTCCTTACATGAATGACTTAAGACTAGTCATCCTCCTAGTTGAGCAGATATAATGTGTACCGGTTTTTCTGATTTGTTAATACCCAATTAAAAGATCCTATGAATGGGAACCTTTAGGGTTCGAGTTACAGGGAAAGGTCTCTCCGCATCTAACTATTGAAGTTAGCTCACCATAGATGCGAAAGGAGGAAGAAGAAAAGGCAAAAAAAAAAAAAAGTTTCATACCAGTGCTCCGGGTTTTGGTGCTTGAGTGGAAGCTACAGGTGCTTGAGCAATAGTGAGACAATTTTTCGCCCAAGTCCAAGCGCTTGAGCGGACGTCGCTAATCCAGTGCGGATCCTTGGTGTTTTAAGATAGTTTTTCCTACTATTCTGAGGTTTCTAGCCTAATTTAATAGGGTTTTATTTTCCTATTCCTAGTTAGCTTGTAGCAAAAGTCCTATGCATTATAAATAGGACTTTTAGGGCTAGGTTAATTATGAGAGAGGAAAATTCAAGAGAGAATTTTCAAGAGAGGGACACAAGAGAATTCAAGGGTGAATTCAAGGGCATCAAGGGTTTGAGCAAGGGTGAGAGAAAATAGAGTTAGGGTTCTTATGAGAGCTAAGGAGGTTCTTGATTGTAACCAAAGTTGTTCTTACCTACTAATGAATTTCTCGGGTGGATCACGAAGAGGACGTAGGCACGAGGTTGAACCTCTATAAATCTTTGTGTTCTTGAATGTGTTTGCTTTCTCTCTTCAATGTGTGTGTTTTATCTCAAGGGGTTTGTGTGTGTGTGCCATCGCATAGTCCATCAAAGACAAGGTCTTTGAGTGTTTTCGCACAACAAGTGGTATCAGAGCTGCAGTTGTGGCAGGTATTCATTTATACCCAAGTGATCTTACAATTTTAAGAGCAGTGGTGTGTTGACGATGGCTGGTGACAAGGAGGCGGTGGGAGAAAGTTCCCAAATAAAGACACCACCATATGTGTAAAGTATGAAGGTCGAGTTGAAGCCGTTCACTAGCAACGAGAACTTCACGCTTTGGCAAGAGAGGATGAAGCACGTCCTTAAGCAGTAAGGGCTCAACTTCGTTTCGGCATGTGAGGAGAAGAAGCTGAACACCATGACGAATGCGGAATGGGAATACCAAGATGAACTTGCTAGAGGATCTATCGAACAACACCTCATTAACGGAGTGTTGTCTAATGTGATAGAAGATACCGTGAAGCACATATGGGAAAAGCTTGGAGAGTTATTTGCGTCAAGATCGTTGTCCAACAAGCTCTTTTTGAAGGAGAAGCTTCACTCTCTAAATATAGAGGAGGGTGCAAACTTGATGGAGCATTTCAATGCCCTTAATATGTGTATTGCAGATTTGCAAAGAATGAATAAGGTTTATAAGTTGGAAGATAAAGCCGTGATGTTGTTAAATTCCCTGCCTCCGTCTTATAAACACTTTCACACGATGCTTATGTTCAACAAGGGAACTTTGAAGTATGAAGCGGTTATGCAAGACATCCTGACGCATAACAGGATGCTTCAACGTTCTGGAGATGGCTCTCAAAGTGAAGGTCTCGTGGCAAAGATCGGAAGGCGGGGGCGTTCAAACAAGCGTGGAGGAAAGTCAAGCAAATGTGGGAATTCTAGATCTGAGGATGATGAAAGGTGCTTCAAGTGTGGATTTAAGGACCATTGGAAGCGGAAGCGGAATTGTTCGGTATGGAAGGAGAAACGGAACAAGATGAAGGATGCCAAAAGTTTAGGCACAACAAACGTGTTAATTGGTTGTGACACCAATGAAGAACTTTTGAGAGTTATAGATGAAGAGCGTAATGGGGAAGTTGTGGTATATTTTTCAGGTAAGAGTTTTACTTCAGTTTAGATTCTTGATTCCAGTTGTTCATTTCATGTGTGTTCAAATAGAATGAAGTTTGATACATATGAAGAAAAGAATGGTAGCATGATTTCGTTGGGAGACAAAACAAGTTGTGATGTTTTGGTCGTGGGAACAGTAAAGATCAAGATGCATGATGGTGTTGTTAGTGAAGGAAACCTTTAGAAAATCATGAGTTTCATTTGAACATCAACATAGATAAATAAAATCATGGCAACGGAAGCTTAAGCATGCATCTATGAGTTCAAAAACAAAAACTTTTCCCATGGTTGTACTATTTTCCTAGAACATACTTCTAAGAAGATTGGAAGAAGGAGTTACCCTTGGTGCGTGCTTTCAACCCTTTGATTAATTCCACCAAAGTTGTTGAAGCTTGAATGACTCCTTCAAAATCTCCACCTTGAGAGGTTCCCCAAAAGTCACCAAAGTAGGTAACCTCTAAGTCTCTTCACCAACTAGAGCTTGAGAAGAAGATGATGAGCTTAGCGAGAAGATTATGCTAATAATCCCTGATTAAGATAGTATGAAAGTGTAGAGAGAGTTTTTGGAAGACTAGAGCTTTCTTTCACTCTCTTGATTTTCACTTATGACTCCTTAGGCTTCAAAAAGATGACAGTCATCTTTTACTTGAGTCAACAAGTTGACTGTAACAACCAAAAGCCCATATGAACTCCCATCCCTTGAAATTGGGCATGTTGGGCTCAATTTCATTTAAGTTGTCCTACAACTCAATCTCCATGTCCAATAGGATAAAGCCCAATGAGCCTAGAATTCAAAATTCTCGTTTAAAGTCTATTCCGACATCACGTGTCATTCTAATTAATTCCATAATTAATTTTGCCTTAACCAATTAACTAAGATTAATTTATCTCTTCAATTCATGATCTCCATACCGGTTTCTCAAATAACTCAAGTTTAACGGTGTGCGATCCATTAGGTTCTAATTAGCAAGGTTGTGGGCAATTTGAACTCTTCATAATTGATTGTGAATTAAAACCCCTTTTTAATTCTCTCTATTAGTTAGGATCATTAGTCCTTAGGATTTCCACCATCCATGAGTGACACCTAGCAGTATGTCATGGATATCCAAGCTAAGTAAAATAAACAAAGAACCTATTCAATTGGAATTACAGTGCAATACTGTCCTTTCCTATTACAGTACTCTTAATCACATTACTACGGCATGGTGCATGTCAAACCCCTAATGAGATTGTCATGTCTTATAAGATTTGTATTATAGTATGACTAGAACATCTTTCTAGGTCCTACCGAATACTCTGATAAGAGATTTGCTTAATCATATCTTCCGAGCATTCTCCTTCTTTTATTGAAGGATAGAGATTCCATGTTGTACACTCATATATGTCTCCATAAGTCAATTGAGAACCCCAACAATGCTTGTATATACCACATCCGTGATTAGGATATGTCTTTATAGCATCATCAAAGTGTAATACCCTGAAAAATTAACGGTGGGCTTTCGTATTCAGTGAAAAATAATATTATAGTGAAGAATAATTATGAGTATTTTATCAAGTGATTTGGGATTGAGAATATTGAATTAAGTGTGTTTAATTTCAAGTTGGACAAAAATGCCCTTCTGTAACATTTGGTGAATTTTTCAAAGGACAATTTAAGACATTGATGTGAGACGAGAGTAGTCAACTCAACGAATGCGTAGGAAATCGTTTCTGAATTTTAGGCCAAAACTAAGCAAAATTCCCCTATGTGTGAAAATTACCAAAATACCCTTGTAGGCAAAAAAAAAAATATATTGCAACGTGTAAGCAAAACCATGCTCTTCCCTTCATTCTTCCTCCCTTCCCTTATACATTCCCTTCAAAATCTAATCTTGATCTCAATTAGGGGTGAGTTGTTCACCTATTAGAGATGAATCACCTAATCTAGGCTAAGGGTAATAATTGCTTAAGCTAAGATAAGATTGTAGGATGAAGGAGATGGAAGTTGGGTGAGGAAGAGAAGGAAGAATAGGAGGAAAAAAAGGGAGAATTGTCCAAGGGTGAGTCAATTTTCGAATTTTTGATTTTTAACTTTGTGTTTGTGTGATTCTAGTCTCTTAAAGGGTAATTTGAGTCACTTAAGTGTTATGGAAATTGAATTGGAAGAGTTTGAACTTCCATTTTCGAGTTGGGTGGATAGAGCAATTTTTCAAGTGTGGGTGTTTATGATTTTGGTTCCATTTTGAGTTTTTGATGAGGTCTAATGATAGGTACGGACTTTAGAAGAGTTTTAGAAGCCTTAGGAACAACTTGTAAGTGATAGAATGGTTGAAAACGACTTAGAACCAAATCTGGAAATTTGCAGTTAGTGAGCCTCACTTTTGCCATTTTTTCTCCCAATCCTTTGAGTTTTTGAGGAATCCATTTGTTGGGTTTTAACCTATACTTTGAAAGGAACAAAAACAAATTAGTTTCGTCGAATTTGGTTGAGTTTTGATACATCAAACACATGTGCAAAATTCGGAAAAAAATCTGTTTTTTTGCAGAAAACCAGCCACGAGTCCAACTTTGGAGCTAGTTTTCTCCTTCGTTTTAGCTCCGTTTTGAGTGTAGTTTGTTGGGTTAGAAACTAGAGAGATTAATCTTCAAAACCACTGCAAGTTTGCCCAATTTTGTTAAATTTAGGTTGGTCAAAACGTCTCACAAAGTCTGGGTTTTAGTATGGAAAAAACAGGGGAAGTTGCAGATTTTTGGGAAGATGATGAACAGTAACCAGAAAACAAGCCCACTTGCGGCTCCGGTGAGTGGCGGCTATTCCGGTAGCCTCCAACATCATATATTTAGTCCATTTGACTCATTTTCTCGATCCGGGTCCGATGATATAGGTTTCAGGTCGTTTTGAGAGTTGTAGCTTAAAGAGGGTACCACACTCTCCATGTTAAGAGAAAAAGTCTTTTTTCTATAAAAAAAAAATAGAATTTCTAACCTCATTTATGTTATATTTTTCAAATATAGGAACGGGAGTGAACCCGGCAACCTCTGAAGGGTAATTTCATCATTTTAGCTATTTGGGACACGAAGTAGGGTTTCCTAATTCCCCAATAATTAGACTATATCACTTTTAATCTTGGTGTTTATATATACTATTATAAATATGAATAGTATTGTTGTTTTGCTTGGTGAATATTATTTGATGTTAGGTGAATACGATTTTTATTGTTTAATGAATATTATATGATGTTGGGTGAATAGTATTATTGATATTGCTCCGTGGATATTATTTAACGTTGGATGAATATTATTATTCATGAGATTAAACTTGAAATATTTTTGTTATTATCTGTATTACTATTTTGCAGAGTTTGATAATGTTTGAATTGCATTACATAAGCATCATAATTATGGCCATGTGTGGGTCAATGTGTGTGTGGGTTATTTAAGGTATATCTAAGGGGTGAGAGAAGGCCTTAGATATATCTGAGTAAAAAAAATGTGGAATATATTGAGGTGACGGGAGCAGGGCTAGAATATATTGAGGTGATGGGAGCAAGGTCTCTAATGAAAAGTGAAAGTTGAGAAATTCGTAATCAAAAGAAAAATGGGTTAAGGGATGGATGGGTATGTACTAGTTCATATTTTAGGTTATTCAGAGTCACAGTGGTAAAATGCATGGTATGGGACATGTAGGCTTGTTGCCCTAATGTATGAATTAGTGGGATTAGAAGGGAGTGAGTTTATGGCTTCACCGCATATGCAAATTTATTTATCTTGTATGATTGCATAATTTATATATCTTGTGTTGTTTGATGCATGACACTTTGATTAAGTGTGATAGCTGACCTTGAGGGATTTGATGGTACTCTACTAGGCATTAGAATGCTCATATCTTAATAGATTGTGCAGGATTCAAGACGAAGTTTGAGGAAGCGGGTTTCAACTAAGCTGCTAGGCTTTTATTGTTGCTTTGTGTAATTAATGTTTCTAAGTAATCAACTGCTTGATAAAGATCTTAGTTTGTATTTAAGTACGAGCTACTGCGACTCTGATTTTGTGATGTTAACTAATTTGTTTTATTTGTGGCTCTATTTCTTATCATGTCATGTTTGTAGGATTTTATTCTTATGACTATGGTATGACTCACACCATGATTTGGGAATATTCCTTATTTTCGAATCGGGCCGTGACACAAAGATCCACAACCTTCCCACAAGACAATCATGGTGCCTCAGGTCTAAAGACTAATATGCATTATTGCAACTTGGAGTTTCTTGTTTGACATATAGGTAAAATTTCCATACAAGAAACTCTCATTTGATCGCGTTTAGTGAACTCATTCTCTATTGAGCACCTACATACTTGTTTTAGTGTCACCACACGAATGACTTGAGACCAATAATCCTCCTAATCGAGAAGACATAGTATGTACTGGTCTTTCTGGATTGTCGGTGCCCATTTGACAATCCTATGACTATGAACATTTAGGGTATGAGGATAATAGAGGAAAGGTCTCTTGAATCTAACTTCCTTAGATTGCTTTCTCTTTTTCTCACATCTCTTGGACTTATTGTTTAAGCATGCATAACTGTTAATGAGACATTTACTAATAAATAATAAACTTGCCCTTTAAGAGAATTAAACATAAGTCTAATACATGAAATATCCTTAAAAGACTGCATTATATGATTGGCTTTTAGGGCATATTTCCAACAATCTCCCAGTTGCACTCTAAAGCCAATCAACCATGTATTTAATACCCATCTTCTCGAGATGCCGATCCAATTGTAGTTGAGTCATAGGCTTAGTTAGTGGATCTGCTATGTTATACGTCGAAACTATCTTGCAAATGCTGACTTCTCCGAGAGAGATATATTCTCGAATTTTATGAAAGCGTCTCTCAATGTGTTTAGAATTCTGATGAGACCTTGGTTCCTTAGCTTGAGCTATTGCCCCATTGTCGACGCAGTACAAGGCTACTGGCAACACTACGGTTGGAACCACTCTGAGATCGGAGATGAACTTTCTCATCCAAACAGCTTCTTTGGCGGCTTCAGCCGTTGCTATATGTTTTGCTTCAATAGTGGAATCGGCTGTAGTACTTTGCTTGCAGCTTCTCCAACTGACCGCCCCTTCAATAGTGGATTTTTTTTGCATCAATGTCAGACTGGAAATCTGAATTGGTGTAGGCTTCCATTTACAACTCTAATGTTCCTTCATAAACTAGGAACATGTCCCTTATTCTTCTTAAGCATTTTAGGACGCACTTGACAGCTACCCAGTGTTCTAAACCTAAGTTAGATTGATATCGACTCGTTATGCTTATTGCATAACTAATATCAGGCCTTGAGCACAACATAGCATACATGAGACTCCCAATTGTTGATGCATAAGGGATTCTACTCATGCGTTGTATTTCTTTGGGAATTTTGGGGCACATGGCCTTAGAAAGGTGAATTCCATGTCTTACAAGAAGAAAACCTTTTGACAGAACCCGCCTTGGATTCTCCCTTAGAATCTGCGACGAACCCTTCTTTCCGTCTGACATCCAACCGACGCCAGACCCACTTTATTAAAAAGCCCTTTAGCCCCAATTTAAAATGATAGACAATTCACTAGTATTGAAATTTTGGCAAAGTCTCGCCTGTAACTGGAACAGTCTTAATTTACAGTACATGCAAACAAGCACTAGAACAAACCCAACTTCTAGCATGCACAAGGTAAAGGCACACACAACAGTTAAGACTATTCAAATGGGCTTCACGCCCTCTACCCAAACTCAAAATGAGCAAGTAGAGCAAATAAAAATTTAGTTTACAACCCAGGAAAATGGAAAGTAGAAAAAGATAAAGGAGGAATTCCTACAGTGCGGATAGCGGCTATGCCTCGACGTGGTGGTCTCGACCTTGGATATCTAGAACTTGGGGGGCGCAAAATGAAAAATGTGAGTGGACAAAAACAAGCGTTAAACACCATTTCTATTCAACATAAATAAGCCCCTCCATTTTAGAAAATAATGTAAACTTGTTAATTTAATCCTTATTGTAAAACTATAAATTCAACAGCACCAAAGTAAACCCATCAATATGAAATATAATCATCAAAACCCAAAATCCTTTTTCCTGCAACCATCACTACTACAAAAACGGCAAAAGACGACCAGAAAAAGACGATGGAAGAACAAACAACCGTCGTTGTTTTTAAAAAGACGACGGTAACAAAAAACCGTCGTGGATAAGTGACTTAAACAACTAAAAAATAGAGATACTGTTGAGAATTTTTTTATAACGACGCACACAAATAAAAAAGCGTCGTCTTATTAAAAAGCTTTTCTTCACAGTTAAAATCTGACCAAAAAACAACGACAGCAGATATGACAAGCGTCGTCTTTTAAAAATCAAGTGTCCTTTTTTTGGTAAAGACATGGTTGTTTTGAAAGAACTGCCGTCTATTATATGCAAAGACGACGGTTTTTTTTATAAAAGGGTCGTCTATTATATGTAAAGACGACGGTTTTTTATAAAAAGGGTCGTCTATTATATGTAAAGACGACGATTTTTTTTATAAAAAGGTCGTCTATTATATGTAAAGACAACGGTTTTTTTATAAAAGGGTCGTCTATTATATGTAAAGACGACGGTTTTTTTTATAAAAAGGGTCGTCTATTATTAAGTAAAGACGACCCTTGTTATATGAAAATGGTCGTCTATTATGAATTAAAGACGACCCTTTTCATATAAAAAGGGTCGTCTATTACGTAAAGACGACGTTTTTTTAATAAAAAGGGTCGTCTATTATTAAGTAAAGACGACCCTTTTTATATGAAAAGGGTCGTCTATTATATGTAAAGACGACGGTTTTTTATAAAAAGGGTCGTCTATTATATGTAAAGACGATGGTTTTTTTATAAAAGGGTCGTTTATTATATGTAAAGACGACGGTTTTTTATAAAAAGGGTCGTCTATTATATGTAAAGATGACCGTTTTTTTATAAAAAGGGTCGTCTATTATTAAGTAAAGACGACCCTTGTTATATGAAAATGGTCGTCTATTATGAATTAAAGACGACCCTTTTCATATAAAAAGGGTCGTCTATTATGTAAAGACGACAGTTTTTTTTATAAAAAGGGTCGTCTATTATTAAGTAAAGACGACCCTTTTTATATGAAAAGGGTCGTCTATTATGAAGTAAAGACGACCCTTTTCATATAAAAGGGTCGTCTATTATATGTAAAGACGACGGTTTTTTTATAAAAAGGGTCGTCTATTATTAAGTAAAGACAATCCTTTTTATATGAAAAGGGTCGTCTATTATGAAGTAAAGATGACGGTTTTTTAAAAAAGGGTCGTCTATTATATGTAAAGATGACGGTTTGTTTTTTAAAAGGGTCATCTATTGTGAAGTAAAGATAATGGTTTTTTAAAAACAAGATTTCACGGTTATTTCAACTCTGATTTTGATGATTTTTTACAGCTACACTCCTTGACCTATATGAATACAATGACTGCATTCAATCGTCAATTTAAAATATATACACTAGTGGATACCACAAAATCTTATGTTATGTTTAATGAAAGTATAAATAAACTCTTAATTGTTAGTGAATATATTGTTTTGATGACATACGCATTCTACGAAACTAGTTTCAATGATCCAACCGTCAAACTTGTTTGTTTACACATCGTGATCATATACACCAAAAATCGGAAAAAAAAAAATAAATCAAAGATCAAGTAACGGGACAAAACATTTCGACGGTTATAAACGAAAAATCAAGATTTAATGGTTATTTCAACTCTGATTTTGATGATTTTTTACAGCTACACTCCTTGACCCTATATGAATACAATGACTGCATTCGATCGTCAATTTAAAATATTTACACTAGTGGATACCACAAAATCTTATGTTATATTTAATGAAAGTATAAATAAACTCTTAATTGTTAGTGAATATATTGTTTTGACGGCATACGCATTCTACGAAACTAGTTTCAACGATCCAACCGTCAAACTTGTTTGTTTACACATCGTGATCATATACGCCAAAAATTGGGAAAAAAATTAAATCAGAGATCAAGTAAAGGGACAAAACATTTCAACGGTTATAAACTAAAAATCAAGATTTAACGGTTATTTTAACTCCGATTTTGATGATTTTTTACAGCTACACTCCTTGACCCTATATGAATACAATGACTACATTCGATCATGAATTTAAAATATTTACACTAGTGGATACCACAAAATCTTATGTTATATTTAATGAAAGTATAAATAAACTCTTAATTGTTAGTGAATATATTGTTTTGATGGCATACGCATTCTAGAAACTAGTTTCAACGATCCAACCGTCAAACTTGTTTGTTTACACATCGTGATCATATACGCCAAAAATTGGGAAAAAAAATAAATCAGAGATCAAGTAACGGGACAAAACATTTCAACGGTTATAAACGAAAAATCAAGATTTAACGGTTATTTTAACTCCGATTTTGATGATTTTTTACAGCTACACTCCTTGACCCTATATGAATACAATGCCTACATTCGATCATGAATTTAAAATATTTACACTAGTGGATACCACAAAATCTTATGTTATGTTTAATGAAAGTATAAATAAACTCTTAATTGTTAGTGAATATATTGTTTTGACGGCATACGCATTCTACGAAACTAGTTTCAACGATCCAACCGTCAAACTTGTTTGTTTACACATCGTGATCATATACGCCAAAAATTGGGAAAAAAATTAAATCAGAGATCAAGTAAAGGGACAAAACATTTCAACGGTTATAAACTAAAAATCAAGATTTAACGGTTATTTTAACTCCGATTTTGATGATTTTTTACAGCTACACTCCTTGACCCTATATGAATACAATGACTACATTCGATCATGAATTTAAAATATTTACACTAGTGGATACCACAAAATCTTATGTTATATTTAATGAAAGTATAAATAAACTCTTAATTGTTAGTGAATATATTGTTTTGATGGCATACGCATTCTAGAAACTAGTTTCAACAATCCAACCGTCAAACTTGTTTGTTTACAGATCGTGATCATATACGCCAAAAATCGGGAAAAAAAATAAATCAGAGATCAAGTAACGGGACAAAACATTTCGACGGTTATAAACGAAAAATCAAGATTTAACGGTTATTTTAACTCCGATTTTGATTATTTTTTACAGCTACACTCCTTGACCCTATATGAATACAATGACTCAATTTGATCTTCAATTTAAAATATTTACACTAGTGGATACCACAAAATCTTATGTTGTATTTAATGAAAGTATAAATAAAAAAGGGTCGTCTATTATATGTAAAGACGACGGTTTTTTTTATAAAAGGGTCGTCTATTATATGTAAAGACGACGGTTTTTTTATAAAATGGTCGTCTATTATATGTAAAGACGACGGTTTTATGAAAGGGTCGTCTATTATATGTAAAGACGACCGTTTTTTTATAAAAGGGTCGTCTATTATATGTAAAGACGACGGTTTTTTTTATAAAAGGGTCGTCTATTATATGTAAAGACGACGGTTTTTTATAAAAAGGGTCATCTATTATATGTAAAGACGACGGTTTTTTATAAAAGGGTCATCTATTATATGTAAAGACGACGGTTTTTTTTATAAAAAGGGTCGTCTATTATTAAGTAAAGACGACGGTTTTTTATAAAAAGGGTCGTCTTTTAAAACACCCGAAAAAGTGGCCGCTTAAGTGAATTCGCGCTCGATAAATTTTCAAATTTTCACCCGTCTTTGAAATCCTTATCTCTCATTAACAAGCGTCGTCTTTTAAAACATGCTAAAAAAAGGCTACTTAAGTGAATTCGCGCTCGACAAATTTTCAGACTTCCCCCCATCTCTGAAAACCTTATCTCTCTCTCCTTGAAACCCTTCTGCACTCTCTAAAACACCCTCATGAAACTCTCTACAAAACCATCAAAAAATCGATATCAATGAAGGAGTTGAGAGATTGAGGTCTTCGCAGATCCATAAGATGTAGAGGGAGGTTCTGTATTTGAGAATCAAAGCTGGTTGAAAGGTTTGATTTGAAAGATCTCGACCTTCACTTTCTTCAAAGAAGATCTCGCTCTCAGGCACTCAACTCGCTCATCAAACTCAGCGACTCGATCTAGATCGGTCTATATATATATATATATATATATATATATATATATATATATATATATATATATATGTTTGTTCATGTATTGTGCTAATTTCATGGGATTTAAGTGAGTTTCTCATTTGGGTTTTTTATAAATATGCACAGCCGTCCCACAAGGCCTTCGTAATCAAGAAGAAGCTGACGAAGAAGATGAGGCAAAACATACCCATCCCTCACTAGATCCGTTTGTTTTTGGACCGACAACATCATCAGGTCCAAAATACTTTTTGTTTTTGTTGTTTACTTTAATTATTTTGGAATTTCATTGTTAATTTTCTGAATCTCTGATTTTTCATTTGTTATGGTGCCACCACAAGAACAGGTACTTTGCCAATTATGCCAATTGTGTTCTGCTGTCATTCTAGAGTTGCATAGATCTTTTTGCTAAGGTTAGGTTACTGCTAAACAAGTTTATGTTTAAGAGTATTGGGGTCTCTTTCGTGCAGGTCTTTCCTTTTCCGACACCAACAACTTGGAAAATGTGCAAGAAGGCAGAGCTAAGTCAACCCAAGAACAAATTGATGAAGTTAAAATCAAATTAATAGAATTTGTGAGCTCCGTTATTTCTAATTATAGGTAGGAAGTATGTATGTAATAGAATAAAGATTGGTTGACTATGTAATAACTATTGACTCTTCAAAAAGCTAAAGATAATAAAACGATGGTTTTATTGGAAAAACCGTCATCTGTATATATTATCAATGACCTCTTTTAACACCATAACGTATTTTTATATACAATCAACGACGGTTTTACTAAAAAATCGTTGTCTTAGAGTTAATAGACGACAATATTTCAAGAAATCGTCGTCTTCACATTTAATAGATGATGGCTTTTTAACAAAACCGACGTCTTTGGATATAATAAAACATAGTTCTTTACTTAATAATAGATGACCCTTTTTATAAAAAACCGTCGTCTTTACATATAATAGACGACCCTTTTTATATGAAAAGGGTCGTCTTTAATTCATAATAGATGACCATTTTCATATAAAAGGGTCGTCTTTACATATAATAGACGACCCTTTTTATATGAAAATGGTCGTCTTTACATATAATAGATGACCCTTTTTAAAAAAAACTGTCGTCTTTACATATAATAGACGACCCTTTTTATAAAAAAACCGTCGTCTTTACATATAATAGACGACCCTTTGTATAAAAAAACCGTCGTCTTTACATATAATAGACGACCCCTTTTATATAAAAACCGTCGTCTTTACATGTAATAGACGACCCTTTTTATAAAAAAAAACCGTCGTCTTTACAAATAATAGACGACGGGGATTTACCGTCGTGGTTTTATGCATGAAAAGACGTCGCTCGATTTTACGACGGTTGAAAAACCGAATACACGACGGTGGATTACCGTCGTCTATTTCGATTTTTGTTGTAGTGCATACCCTTGTATAAATACAATAAGTCAAGTAATTTCCAAATATCCAATCTCAATTCCAAACTTCATTTCAAATGTTCATACATGTGCAGAGTATTCTTAATGCACATGCTCAAGAAACCTTAACATGGAAATAAATCCACATATACCTGTACACACACACACACACACGCACATATAGACGCGCAAACATTCACCACATCAAGATATGTACCATGGGAAACAATCCAACTCGGGGATTGTTTATTCTCAACCACATGCTAGGATCATGCATCGTATATGTGGCTAGGGATGAGCCAGTCCAGCCAGGGGACTATTGCTCCCCAGCATGCACACGACCTACATCGCACGTGCAGTTGAATCTAGTCATATGCGTAGACTAACATCCTAACACACCTCCCAAAGAGTATATGTGTGTCCTGATGGGTCCCAAAGACCAACTTAATTCTTTTTCCATAATTTCATCATCCTTTCCATAACGAATCAGGGGAAGGTACAACAAATGATGCGTAGCCACATAAGTCCCATATCTCAAAATATATCCAAATTCTATAAACACATTGTCAAAGCCAAGACTAGCTTGATAATTAAATCCCATAACCTCATTAACCCAAAATACACTAATTTCCATATTTAAAAAACAATGCTCAATGAAGCCAAAGAGAAGAGGAAGTAAAAAATGGCTAGCTAGAGGAGTTAACGGGCAACTGGAGTAGTTAGCATTTATGAGGTAGCTAAGAAAGAAGTGGACAACCCAAACCAAGGGGGAGAACAAAAATGAGAGAGAAGCACACTATAAAAGAGAAGAAAGGGCAACAAATATAAGGAGATTATTGACATTATTCACACATTCAGATTCAGAGACACTCAACACCACCAGAAAACACACCAACACCGTACACACTAATTTAAATCGGGAATTGAATTCATTATATGACTTACTCTTTTAGAAGATGCCATGCCGCCACTCAGACTCGAACCGAGATGCTTTAGCACTACTTCCTAAGAATTCTTGATCTCTCTCAACATCCCTCTCAATTCAAAAATCCAGGATTTGAATTGATGTCCTTTCATTGAGTCCTCCTAAATTGCATTGATTTATTCCTCTCTTGTGGCAACACTTTTCTATGGAAGCCTTGAGGAGCTCTTCAACATCAGAACTTGTTCTTCTAGGGATTCTTCTTATCCATTTCTTCTTGTCTATTATGATTAAATTGTTGTTATTTTCGTTCATGGTGATTATGAGTTTTCAAGTTTCAATTATGGTTCTTATTTGAATGCTTGATCACCATTAAAAAGTGTGTGTTAGCTAGCTTAGTTGGAATGAATAGTATAATGGAACCATGAATAAGGAGAATAAAATATGACTCTATATACCAATGCTTACGTTCTTTTTGGCTGTTTTAGACTCTTCGGTGCTTAATCTATGTTAGAAACCCATGACTAGGTTAGGTTTGTGAGTTGAGAAAGGTTAAGACGATAACACCATGACTTAATCATATTTTTGACTTAATCATATTTTAGAGAGAATCAACCTTTGAACTGGAATTGGACTTGTTAATTTGAATGCTTGAGATTCAGAATTGGATTTTTATGGTGAAATCGTTTCCGTAGTTGTCCTAAACTATTTTTTAACCCAAAATTATTGCTACTTCCCCTTCTGGTATTTTGTTTGAGCTGCGTGAAATCGACATAAGAAATGGAGAAGATAGGCACATTACTGAAAGCGTGAAATGCAAAACAGAGAAGATGAGCAAGCTGAATGAAACACACGTTCTTGTGAAAAATACACCACCTTTTGGTCAATAAGGGTAAAATTGTCCTTCCACGTGTTAATTTAAAAATGTCTAAATGATTTAGTTTTTCCTAAACAAAATTTAAAACTCATTCACCAAACCCAAAACAAAAATAATCCATTATCATATCCTTAAACATCTTTATCACTAATAACTATTTTTTTTCTTTTAAAATAATCAAAATATTTTATTTTTACCAAATATTTTAAATTGCTTAACTTTAATGTGAAATAATTTTTTTTTAATGAAAAAAACAATCACCTTAATTTATTTTAAAAAAATATTGAGAGAAATCACAAATATGGTAATAGTTCAGGCTAATTGAGCAGTTTACTTAGAAAAATGTGAGTATTGGTAGAAAACTTGTATGAAACAGGGATATCACTATTTTGTTATTTCCAACTAATAGTAGATTACCACATAAAAAAGTTATCAATTGATCAGGATAGAAAAATAGTACCATCTCTTTTCACACAAGTGTTTCTTAGAGCATCCACAGTGGGAGGTTGTATATGGGGGTGTATGTTAAATATACACCCCGAGTCACCGGAATCGTCTCCAATGGTGAGATGTAAATGGATGTAAATATACATCACCACCATGGGGATGTAAAATAAAATGTATATTTACATCCATTTTTACATCCCTTGCAGGCGGGACCCACCCGAGAAAAGAGAAGAAAAATGAAGAAAAGTCAACATAAACGGCTGGGACCCACGGCTACACCCCCGAATTTACACCCCCCACTGGAGCAAAAAACATATTTACACCCCCCGGAAGTATAAAGGGGATGTAAAAGTGGCTTTACACTCCCGAATTTACACCCCCCACTGTGGATGCTCTTATGTATTGGTAGAACACGTACCAAAAGAAAAAGTAAAACAGAGGTGAGGACACCTGTGGTCGTGTAAGAAAATACCCCATTTAAAAGACGTACCTCTCTTTCTGTTTCACTTTGTCTCTGTAACTCTTTCCTCCGTATCCCTAAATCCCTATCCTCCTGTGACCTGTCTGTCTACGCCGCAGATATCTACACGACGACGCAGAGCACCCGACGGCCTAAACAAAAACAACCAACCAACCGACAAAGAATCCTTTCTTTCTTTGTTTCAATCGATGATGGGTGATGGCTTTATCATTAACCACAGCACGAACAGTTCC
Organism: Prunus campanulata; assembly: GCA_034190965.1. Classification (NCBI taxonomy): domain Eukaryota; kingdom Viridiplantae; phylum Streptophyta; class Magnoliopsida; order Rosales; family Rosaceae; genus Prunus; species Prunus campanulata. The sequence goes on from CM067215.1 coordinate 11,902,519, forward strand.
AACAAATTGGAGAGCCCAAAGAAAACAAAGAAGAAGAAGAAGCGTGGTGGTGCCAAGAAGAAGATGACCACCGAGCAGACTTTGGCTTTCAAGTCTGTGAGTGAATGGGTTTTCTTGGAACAAGCTTCTTCATTGCCATCTACTGCAGTTTCTTGTGTTGTCGATGATTTTGGGGTACAGAAGAGCCTTGGAAGAGGTGGAGACAAGGTAGTGTTTGAATTGCATTCACATTCAAAATGCAGTGATGGGTTTCTTTCGCCTTCCAAGTTGGTGGAGAGGGCTCATGGAAATGGGGTGAGTTATGCTTGTATTGATTTTGGCTTTTTGGATGGTTATGGGTTCTGGCTTTTTATTTTTTATAAATATATTAATATATATATTTTTTTTGTGTAGTAATTAATTTTTATGGCTCAACATTCTAACTGGGTTTGAATGAAAAGCTCAAGTGGGTGCCGGTTTTTGAGTTCCTGTAGTTCTATTTTCTATGGTGTAATTTCTTAGATGATTTATTTTCTTCTTAAACCACTTTCTTAAAACTCTGCCCCTGTGTTAACCCAACGAGCACGCTGAAAGAACAAAATGGTGACGAAGGGGTGTCTACACCTTTTGAGCATTTTAATTTTCTCATAAGTTTTGGTTTTGTCTAGGAGAGAGATTTGGTATAGGTCGAGATGCAACATCTTTGACCCATTCAGGGTGTTTTGTCTCTCTTGAAAGAGATTAGCAGATTGAGGATCCACAGTACAACAAAGGACACTTCTTACTGTGAGATTTAATTAGACTCGGGATTATATTGCCATCTCAAGCTGACCCAAAGATTATGGCTTCAAAATAAGAATGTATGACATAACGTTAAGTTCTTGCAAACCTTTGAATGAAGATGATTTTTTAGATAAGTCAATTTTCATTTGTCAGATTCGTAGATTGGAAAATTCACGGCTGTTGGCCCAGCCATTAAAAGCTAATTATTATTGATTGACGAATTCATTCTGGTAGCTTTTATAAGGTGCTATCATAGGTATAGATGGTAATTATTTGAAGGCAAGGAGGCTCTGCCTTTAGATGATAAATTTTCTGAAGAATGGGTTCGAGGACTGCTTCCGTTGGTTTGCATGTGTGTTTGGGAGGGAAGAGGGCAAGAGGTCAAGTAAAAACTGTCTAAGTTAAATTGAGGATATTTTAGTTGCAAATGTTCGTGAACCACCAAGAGACTCCATTATGTATGTAGGATATAACATGATATTGGTAAACTTCAAACATTAATGCATCTTGGCAGGGTAAATTATAAATCCGTCCTTGTTTAGTCAATTGTTTATGCTTTTAGTGAGCGGATACATGCAAATGAAAGATGATGGAAAGTACATTGTATCTAGTTAATCATCAGGTATTTTGAGAATTTAGACTGTTCTGGATGTGCATATACCATTGTTATTGATGGGTTAACCATCTAGTTGCTATATTCGTAGGACAGAATAATTTGTTTTCACCTTACTCACTGAAAGAAGGGTGTTTATTTGGACTTTAAGAAGAAAAAGGGGATGCAAAAACAGAAAACAGAATGAGCTTTGTGGAGCACTGTAGTAGTAAATATGACCTGGTTTCGCATTGGGTTGGAGTCAGCTACTACTATTTCCAGCATGAGGGGAGTGTTGATAATATTGCTGTTTACAGCATGTTAGATTGGCATGTCTCTGTCATTGTCCCGGTTCCAGTCTTGCTCAGATCTCGTTAAGTTTTTGCGATAGCTGTTAAGTTTGTCTTTTATTCTACTTGCAGCAAGCTGGGAGTTGTTGATATCTACTCTCCAGCTTCAGGGGGAGCCTCATTGATTAAGGCGATAGAAAACCTTATGTTAGAATGATTTAGCTAATTTAGTTTGCTGATTTGGTTAGCTAATGCAGGGCTACTGATTGACCTAATTTAGTTTATTTGGTTGGGCTTTTTTGGATGGTTTCGAGGGATTATTCTAGGTAATTTTTGATTTTTTATGTAGGGTGCTATGTAAGGCTATGTATATTACTCAATTAAATCCATGAAACATTTGGTACTCTTCAGCCTTTTCTTAATTTTCTCCTCAACAGCTTTTCTTGTGGGTGTAATCGATGTTTGTGATAGCCTCATAGTTTTGTATTAGAAGTTATTTGTCCAGAAAAACTAATGTGCTTATATTTTGAATACTTAAAAATTCATACTGCGATGTAGTGAGGTTTAATTAGTATATGTGGTCATAACAGGTGAAAGTTCTTGCTCTGACAGATCATGACACGATGTCTGGCATACCAGAGGCCCTGGAAGCAGCTCGGAGATTTCGCATAAAGATAATTCCAGGTGTTGAAATCAGTACAAAATTCTACCCAAGGTAATTTTTGAAAGCTATGCTTTCTGGAAGCCCTTAAATTGTGGACACTTTTTAAGGTTGATTACTTGTGTTCCCCCTAATACTCTGTATTGTCTTATGTTACTCATAGCACTTATTTGGAGATTTATGATCAGACAATGCCTTTGTGTTTTCTTTCCTTCTAAACCCGAGGAATCATGTCATGTAATACCTTTTTTCGTATAAAATATGCACGAACTTCACAAAGAAATCAGTTGCCAGAGTGTTGAAAATAATCAGCCTTTGGGGAAGCTCTATTTGAACCCAAATTTTTCTTAAGTTTACCCTGCTTAATATCTACACCACCCAACTTTTATTAAATAAATAAAAAAATTGTAAGTACACCCAACCCACACCCCAAAACAAGCCCCACTATCACCCAAACTGACTTACCTATCTAATTTGGAAGTAAAGCCATTTGACGAACCACACCCACACCTACCCACTTAATTTTGGACATGAAAAAGCTGCACTGCACCTATGTCCCCATACGCCACTGAAAACAGCAAGAAACTTTCTTCACTAATGTTTGGTTTTGCTAACTTTTCAGAATTGCAACTGAGTTTGGACTGAAATATCTGGGTATAAGTGTGCTGTTCAATGCTGGTTTGGTGTTTTATTTGAGAATTTGGATTTGATTTATTTTGCACTGTCTGCGATTTGGTGTGTCAAATCTCCATGAGTAGATTCAGTAGCACGCCATCAAAATGCACATGGGAGGGTTTTGTTGGGGAAGGCCAAGCGGACTAAAAAAAAAATATTTTTGTTTTCTGGCACCACATTTCTGAACCTTAAAACAGGATGTTCAGGACCACGCTGCCGAATGTTACGTTATGCCAGTCCTAGTGTCCCGACAAAGCCTTTATTCCAGTTATATGAAAGATGAAAAATTTGTAGTTAAACTTGGAAGTCATATTTTAAGACCCACAAACCACGATTGGGTGTCCATAGCCACTGACAGTAACTGTTTTGTTTACACCAATGTATGATGGAGTTAGCATAGGGAATGAATAAAGTAGTCTTTATGGTTTTTGGTGGGAGGAGATGAGTGCAGGATGTGCTCAGTTTTTCTGTAAAGATAGCATTTTCAAGTCTTTTTTTTTTCAAACCAGCCATGTTATTTAATTGTCATTTTACTCTAGCATAAATGTGTAAGTTTATTTTTCTTTAAAAGGGTGAGTTTACTTATGAAATTACTCGTTATATTATTGGCAACCTCAAATTTAATAGCAAATAATCAGCATATTTAACGACACGAGGAAATATCCCCTTTCCTTAGTTTTCAACGCCTCTGATGCTTTGCACAATGGTTTTAGAGGAGAGTCTGAACCAGAGGAACCAGTACACATCCTTGCATATTACAGCAGTTGCGGGCCAACAAGTTTTGAAGATCTGGAAAAGTTCTTGTCTAATATAAGGGATGGTCGTTATCTTCGTGCAAAAACTATGGTCTCCAAACTGAACATGCTCAAGTTGCCTGTTAAATGGGAGCATGTCTCAAGGATTGCAGGCAAGGGAGTCGCTCCTGGGAGACTGCATGTGGCCCGTGCGCTGGTTGAAGCAGGTTATGTGGAAAACCTGAAACAAGCTTTTTCCCGCTATCTTTTTGATGGTGGACCTGCATACTCAACGTAATATTTTGAGCTTACTGTTTTATCTTTTCTGAATACTGTTGATGCATATATATGACAAAGAAACCATTGTTAAGAATTATTTATGTTGTATGGGTTTAGGGGAAGTGAACCTCTGGCAGAAGAAGCAATACAAATGATTTGTGATACAGGAGGTGTGGCTGTGCTAGCTCATCCTTGGTCATTGAAAAATCCGGTGACCATCATAAGAAGGTTGAAAGAAGCTGGTCTTCACGGGATTGAAGTTTACAGAAGTGATGGAAAACTGGCTGGTATGCAATCTGAGATGCAACTATTTGCTGCTTTATGTATAATTTGTAGTTTACGCTGTGAAATCAATGCCACAGAATGTATTTGACTTGTACATCTTCGTCTTTAAAATTATAATTGATGTCAGTGTTTTTCTGGAATACATTTACTACTCATGGATCTCTCTCCAAGAATATAAATTGATTGAGGGGGTTGATTACAACTTGGTTTTATTTCATGTACAATGTTACGAGAAATGTCTTGGAAGAAAAGGAAATTCTCTTATAAGATAGATATATGAGAATGTCGTATCTTTCCAGACTTAAAATGCTCCCAACTCACCATTTTATATATACATCCTGGCCATAGGATCTAGGTGTCAGTTTATTGTTTGTCGTAAAAAAGTGTGCATGTCAGATGCCATTCAATGAGTTTCTATTGCACAATGGTTTCAGTAAGACTCAATCTTTTCCATTTTGTAATGCAATATACTTGGTGAGTTTCTGGATGGAACAGTACTCAACTGACATGCATGAACACGTAGATCATGTGCCTGTTGGGTTCACTATATAAATGTGATAATTGACTTTCTTGTGGTATGAGTACTAGCGATACTGGTTTTCTTCTGGTATTTACCTTGGAAAAAAAAGTGAAGTTAGTTTTTTTCTTATGTTCTTTTTTTATTTGAGTTTTTTTCTCATTCAGTACTCATATCTCTATCTGCTGATTTTTTCAACAGTGTACAGTGATCTAGCTGATACTTATGATCTTCTGAAGCTTGGAGGGTCAGATTATCATGGGAGAGGTGGGCACGGTGAGTCTGAGTTGGGTAGTGTGAACCTTCCAGTGCTGGTTTTGCGTGATTTTCTTAAAGTAGCTCGACCCATTTGGTGTCGTTCCATTAGGCACATTTTAGAAAATTATGCCGATGAACCTTCAGATTTTAATCTAGCAAAGATTACAAGGTTTGGGAAGGGAGTTTCCCCCTTAAGCTGCGGCCAGGATTTGATTGATCGCTGCTTGTCTTTGTGGTTGACAAATGAAGAGAGGCAAAATGCAGTTTTCGAGGCCGTCAGATTGAAGCTTTCCCATGTTTCAATTAATCGGGGAGGAATCCAGGTTCCTATAGAGAGTAAATAATCCCTATCTAATTCATATATTTTCCTGTACCAATCTGTCATGGAGGTGGTGATATCTAATTTATTCTTCTAACTATTTTTAATATATTTAATCGCATTTTTGCATTTGCCGTGAGATATTAAAATCTTACGAGTGGAAGACTGAGCAGTTGTCAGAAATTCCAGAGAAAGATGACAATAGCTTGTCTTTGATTTTTCTACACCTGCTGTAAGGTCAGATTTTTGATAGAATGTCCATTATCTTTACAGGGGATTTTCTTTCTATCGTTTAGCAACTGGGGCATAGATTTTAGTTTTTCATCCCTTTATCCATAAATGTTGGGCAAATGCGCTCTTTCGACTCTGGTTTACACCCACAGTTCTTAAATTTTTTTTTCTTTGTCTTCGAAGCAGTAAGATCAATTAGCTATCTGCTAACTATGGAAAAATGCATAAGGGAATACACTGTTTTAGATAAGAACACTTAAATATTTATGATGGTGATAATCAAAAGGCTAATGTATTTTTCATTAATTCATGTATTTGCATGGATTGTGAGAAGGCATTTTCGGCAACCACGGTCTATTTTATAACATTTAAATAGTTGTTCTCAATGTGCTTACATCTTCCATTGAAGCCCTCAAAGCTTATTTGAGGACACTGTCGAGTCTAATCCGCATTTCAATCTAACAATCTAAATCGTGTATTTTTCAAAAATTTGACAAACGGTAAGTCATCAATGTTTCAAAATAAAAACTACTATTTAATCAAATGGTTATATGTTCTCAAATTTAGGTGAATTTTTTTTTTGAAAAAAGTACAGTAAACCCCCCAACTTATATGGTCATTTACGAGTACATCCCAACCTATGAGATTTTTACAAGTACATACTCAACGTCACGAAAAATTACAAGAGTGCCCCCTCCGTCAGTCAGACTGTTAGTGAGTCTGTTAAATACTGACGTGTCAAAAGTGGGATCCATTTTTTTATGATGTGGACTTCCACGTGGACCAAAAATTAATAAAAAATTATTTTCCTGTTTAAATTATTTATTGTTGTTAAATTAATTCAAATTTTAAAATTAAAAAATATCAAAAATCTGGCAAAAATCAAAATAAAAAAATTTCTCTTCGTCTCTCTCTCTCTGTGTGAACCCCAGAACCATAACTCTCTTTCTCTCTCTTCCTCCATAGCCTTTACCACCAAACCCTCCCCCATCTGATCTTCCTCTACCAAAAAGTAAAGAAACAACGACCATTCGTACGGCTCAGTGGAGGACGGCGAGGGTTTCGTGTTGGAGGAGACGGTGGAGAAGGTGGTGGAGAGAGAGGGGAGGCGTTCACGAAGGCCGAGAAATTGAGGGTGAGGAGGAAGAAGGCGTGGGGTTTGGAGAGGGAGGAGCAGAATGGTAATTTGGCAATTGGGGTCGAGGTTTACAGATTGACTGAGAATCTCATGGTGGTGGAGGCTAAGAGGATAGGTGGCGACGCTGGACCTTACAGGGAGATGTGGAAGAACAAGCTCAGGCCTCATCTGATGTGCCCAGATGATCACGAGATATCACTGCCATTACCAACTCCTCCTTCCTTTGCTGCTTCTTAGTCCTTGTCGCTTGCCCAGTTGATTGACTGAACATCGGTAATTGCAAACGACATGTCGTTTTCTGCAACCAGCCTAAGTTGCTGGGGAGGGAAGTCCATTCCTTGAATTATACTGAACGAATTCGGATTCTAATATTTTTCTCAGCCAAGCATTTTATATTTCTTAGCCACTGACGTTTGGGATGTGAAATTTGATCGGCCTCGATGCCGTGAGGCTGATCGAAATTTGGAATGTGAAATTTGAAGTTGAACTCAGCTATGGTTTGGGGATGGTGACGGCCACGACATCGTTTTGGGGTTTGTGGTTTGGGGAAAACGATCAGATCTGTGGCATGAGGGAGGTGATGGGTTGGGTTGGAACAAGAGAGGTGTTAAGGCTGGAATGGGTGGCCTGAGTAAGCTTGGGTTGGAACAGAGTGGCTGTGGGCTAGGAGGAGAGGAGATCGGGAGAGAGAGAGACTCAGGGTAGGGTTTATTTTTTATTATTAATATTTAAAAAAATTAATAATTTAATATGTTTAATTTTTTAAAATAATTAAAAAAATAAAATTTTTATTATTTTTTGTCCACGTGGAACTCTACGTCAATTAAAAATAAGTCCAACAAATGCCACGTAGGCAGATAACGGATTTTCTTACGATCTCACTAACAGAGGAGGCACTTTTGTAATTTTTAGTGACGTTGGGCATGTACTTGTAAAAATCCTATAGGTTGGGATGTACTGGTAAATGACCCTATAGGTTGGGGGGGTTTACTGTACTTTTTCCTTTTTTTTTTTTTGGGCAAAAATGATTTTGAGGGTAAAAGTGAAAAAACATACTGTTTGGATTGAGGTTTTATTTATTTATTATACTCTTGATGTTTACGTCTCATACGCAAGCTTACGTCACTGTATACGTGGGGGACTTCTGATTGGTCCAAATGCATGAAATCACTTTTTAAACTTACCAAGTTTAACTTACAAATTGATACTATAGAGAATAATTTCACATATTTGGTGATAATTTGTGATCAAATGACACTAATGAGAGACAATAATTCCATAAACAGCTACTTGAAAATGATTGTCTCAAAAAGCTACGGATATTGGAGCAGCACATACCCAACTGCCAGATTCACCCAAACTTTCCGATTTCCATCTTTTTCTTCATTGCTCTTCGACCATGATATACAAACGAATCTATAAGTCCCGCAACGGTAAATATACCTGGAAAACAAAGTCGAGTTTTATCCACCACTAAATGTAGGAAAGTGAAAACTGATAACCAAAAATACCCTAGCACAAAATAAGGCCAGTAATAGAACCAAGAAAAAAAAGAGTCTGATTTCAATGCATCAAAATTAGGACTTGGAAAACTGGTTTCAAAGATCTGAGAATTCTAGCAACAGAACTGTTACATGTTATTTATACCAAAGCATGGATCATACAACAGTACAATGAAAACGCTGTAATCTTCTATAAAATAAAAATAAAAATAAAAATCTATTTCTGCCAAACCATCTAAGCTGTCACAGTCAACCCCAACTTCTATTTCTCCTCACTATTCACTAGTTTCTATCCTCAAGCTCTTTGTTCTTACCAAAAAGTTTATAATATTGCACATGAATAGCATGAGTGATACATATATCTAGTTTCATCGTACGAGAAGTTCCAACTCAGAGACACTGATTTTTCTATGCTCGTGCTCATTACGAACTCCTTGAAAACCCACCCATGGGGTCATCGTGAGTCATTGAGTGGTACAATTGACCCTTGAAGTGGATGTAAGAGAACTACTGAATCTAAGTGCTAAAATAATAATTTTTGTTCCAAAATCAAAAAGGGAAAATATCTATAGTTAAATAAATTGATTTCTTACCTGTTTGAAACATACAAAGGGTTTTCTAAGAGTAGAGGAAAATAATGTTCAAGTACTTCTCTAAAAAGAAACTGTAGGGAAATTCAGCAATGAACTCAATAATTCTCTAGATTTGACAACATGCATATATGTTGAACAAAATGGTTATATAAGGAAGAAATAAATAAAATCAATCACAGGGATTTCAGTACATACCAAATACTGTCTGAGTTTCTTGCACATACATGAATTGGGGAAAAATGAAAGAGAGAGAGAGAGAGAGAGAGAGAGATGATATTACCTCCAACTATGGCACAAATATTGGTCATAAAGTGTAAAAATGGAGCATGTTCTTCTTTCAATGTCACCTGAAATACCGATCAAACATAAAGACGGTTTACTATATAAGGCAGCTCATCATAGTTCTTATCTCAATGGCATCATTATGTGCTGCTTTATTAACAGGTGAAGACAATTTTGTGATATACACTTCTTTTTCTTTTGTTCAAATCAGGATGAGGTTTCTTGAGGGATTAATAGAATATGCTCCATGCTACAGTTAGGCTAGAATCCAACACTTTCTCCCATATTCAGAGAATAGTTCAAACCCACCTCAGCTTGGCAGCTTATACGCTATCATTCTTTTGTCATGTTTGGTTAATCATGTAATGGTGGATGTACCCAATGATGGTTTGAACTTAGCAGTTCCTTTTAAATGGTCATTAAATGTATTTATCTGAGGGAACAGTGTAACAAAAAGGAGAAGGGGGATGCACAGTATGCCCACCGAAGCGGATTACCAAATCTGGTTTATTTTACACTATTTGCTAATCTTGACATGTTTTGGCAAGCCTCCTAAACTTCTAATGATTTTTGAAAATTATACAGCTCTAAATCCAAATTGAATCTAGGGTTTTTCATGTGTCCAGGGAGTAAGATACATGAAAATCTGTAAGAAATGTGCCAATCCACAGAACTTGGAAGCTTTTCTTGAGGGTGGGGAGCAGAAACTCCACAATGGTAGAAGGTTTTCACTGGGGAAAGTTTAACTTTTTTCTCTGAACAAGGAGGAATTTATCCCTTTTTTTTTTTTTTTTTTTTTTCCATTATGAGAAAAGGAAAGCTCAAAACTAAGAAAAGGAAATCTTCCATTAAAAAAGTGGATGCACCAGCATAATTATAAAATAGTCTAAATAGCTTGTTAGAAGTGGACCAAGAAACACACCTTAATTGGAGAAAGATCATAAAAGAAGAAAACTCCTGGAAGCAGTTGAGAGCGTCCCAACTCTGAACTCTTAAAATGCTCTGTCACAGAGTACTATATCATACAAATTTGAGTGCATATGAGGGCATGATGCGATGACAACTAAGACAGACGAAGCAGATTCAACAAGCTTCAAAATACCTGATTTGAGCGAATTGTACGTCCTCTAATATTGGTGTATAACGTAGGGACCACCTGCAAAGTAGATAAGTGTCTAAATATCTCAGCACCATTATAAGACATTCAAAACAGTTCCAGGAAAGAAAAGAATTCTCCGTTTTTTTTTCCTTTCTCTGTTGCATTTAGATCAGTTATCAAATACTACCTGTCTTAGAAGAATATGGCAAGGAACCCAAAATAGTTTACTGATAATACCAACCTTGATGAAATACTGGTACATACCATTCGGTGTTTCCTGTATCCACTGTGCACTGAAAATACAGTAAGAAGTTTAGGAAATATTCTTAAGTGGGAAAAGATAACAGATACAAGTTTAGGGAAAATGTTTGAGTAGATCTCCTTCAACTAAAACTATAACATAAACAGTTTATATTATAGCAACATTTATTAAATGAGTCACACCCATTACTTCAAGAAAAAGATAACCGTGAAAAAGATTTAAGCACTCTAAGAAAAGCTATGAGGGAAAAAAAAAAGGTATATGGACATGTAAATTCCAGCCTGGAAACAAAATTGATCCACTGCAAAGCCCTCTGCAATAGAAATACAACACCGTATGATATCCTATTTGAAAACCTGTAATTAACAGTGTAAGGATAGAAAGAAACAATTACCCATCAAGGGGATTTAGCACACCAGGAAAGTAGTCACCAAAAGCTAATTTATTGATCTTGTGACTTATCTGTATCATGAAAGATGAAATTGAAATGAATATTTTTAAATGATCAGAAACACAAATTTCGTTAAAAAGAGAAAGAATGTACAACAAACAAAAACAAAAACATAGAAAGATGGCTAAATTTATAGCAGCTTCCATGATAATATTATTTGATTTGCTACCAAAGTAAATAAGGTGTTCCTTACATTGTAACCATCTGTCTGGAAAACCAGCAAATCATGCACATGAACGTTTGACTGGTGAAAGCTTTTTCCAGATACAAAATGAAAATTACCAGCCACTTTGTTAACTTCAAGAGATCCTTCAATGTTACATCCTTCACCATCTTCATCTTTAATCTTTTGAATAAAACCTTCCCGTTTGCACTGTAAAACAAAAGGGCATTGAAGATTAATATCAACATAATGTTACGGAAACATCATAACTACCCAAATTTGAGAGGAGAAGTGTACAGCGGGCAGCCTTTAAGACCAGCCCAATAGTGCTTCGTGTCATGCTCAAGCTACATCTAGTTTAACAAACCGAAAACATATTCATGACACTACAGCTTTCCCAGTTTAGAACAATGTCACAAATAGAAGCTTTCCTAAAATCAGGAGAAACAGATGCCCAAAGCGCTGCCCACACCTCCTCCACTTCCATCCCCTCATCATGCAACCCCATATTACTTTAGCCTTCTCTCCCCCACCCAATACTTTAAATTTCTCACCCAGCAAAGAAAAACAGCGTTTTGGTGCCCCCCAACTAACATTAATCCCATTAAATGAAAAACACCATAATTGCCAGCTAAACCTGCAAGATAAGAAAGTGCGACCCACTCTCCCCTGCACTTTTGCATAAAATACACCAATGTCAAGGATCCTGGCCTACGTCTTTGGAGTAAATCACAAGTGTTAACCATCCTGCGTACCCCCAAGCAAAAACCTTAACCTTGGATGGGACCTTGTACACATTTTTTGCTTTATTCAATGTTCAGGAAATCATAAATCATCGTTCCCCAATGATATAAAAATTGATTGTCATCAGTAACTCTAGAAAGTCGTACACATTTCCTATATACAAAAGTGGACTTGTATTTTAACTGCACTGAGTGTAAATTACAAAACATCCAAGTGCACACATTCACTTTTGTTTTTTAACACCTACAGAAAGTAGAAAATCAACTGATAAATAATTAACTAAAGAGAATGAATTCAGAATAAGAAATCATTAACTTATTATATAAAATCCCCACAAGCAAATGATAGAAAAACAACATCACAGTAAACCTATAAGCACTTGGGATTTTATCGTATAGTGATAAGGGAAAAAATTGAAAATCTGATTTCATCGTCAAAAGCAACATGCACTTAGAAGGGCAAGTAAAATAATAGGTGAGTTTTTATTTGTATGTGAATTTGATATACAGTTACATACAAACATTTTTCTGATGAGGAACAAATTTTATTAAGAAGAGCGTAAAGTACAACGGATTAGATGTCCACAGGACCACAGAGAAGGAACTAGAAACAACAACAGCAAACTAAAGGAAAACAATAGGATCACCAAAGAAGCAAAAGACACTAATAAAAGCCGCATTCCAGTTTTTTTAAAAATTGCACATAAAGTAGTATCCCTAAACTTGGAAGAGAGTGGAGCCCAGTCCTTGGGTTCCCACCCAGCGGCAGCCCCAAATATTCCATTGGTCACCTCCCCACTTCACAAGCCTAAATATAAGCTAACTTTCCCAATCTCCCATGTTGGGTATTGATCCCTCCAATTGAGCACTTAGCTCTATAAATTCTCAACACTGGGAGGGCGCAATAAGATTTAATCACCTATAACAGATTGCTAATACTATGATTTTCCCTTAAAAGAGTATCGTCCACAAATTGGAGATGACAGATTTCCACTTCTTCTCTTCCTACTGACAAACCTTTCAACAGCTGTACTTCTCTTGCCTTATCCACCATTCTACTTAGACCATCTACTACCAAAGTGAATAAGAAGAGTTATAGCAGTTGTATTACCTTAAACCCCTTCTAGCGCCAATTTTACCCCTGGGTCCACCATTAATAATTATAGAGAAGTTAACAGATTTCAAACATCCAGTTTCTCCAAGCTGCCCAAAATCTCTTTTTCTCTAAAACAAAGTCTAAAAAGTATAACATTTGATGGACAAGAAACATTGTAGTGTGGGCATATTGATACGCTTATCGTATTCTCAAGAAATAACCAGCTATGCTAAGACATTAGAGTGTCATTTCCAGGGACCAAGATTAAAAACCCAAAGACCACCTTGCCAATGGATCCACTGGATAGCACTTTAGGGTGCCTTTAAATTTGTTCGACATCAAAATTGTGGTGTTGTTGTTTATGAATTATTCAGTTCAACTAATTATGTAACTCTTTACATTTTATATGGCAAGTTCTACAGTGGTCTCTTCTGACTCGTTTCTCTCTTCTATGCGATCAAAAATATGCAGAACTCAAAGATAAAAAATTATTAAATTATTAAATTATTAAATTTAAAAAAAAGTTACCATCCACATGCAGCAGTATTTATTTCAGAATTTCCCTTTTATACACAAGAAAGAGTGCCCCAGCCAATTATTAACCTTCAAAACCAGCAATATTAAAAAACCCTCGTTCAATTTGCTGGGCCAACAAGAAACATTATATTTCCTTATGAATTTTTTTGTCGCCATAATATGTCGATGTTTGTGCCAGTCAACCAGATTGCACAAAGAAAAATCAGAATCATCTCATAAACTAACCTGGTCTATCAAATCTGCATTTGTCAGTGCCCAACCTTTTTTCCTATATGCATCACGAACTTCATCGCATGAGTTGCAACAGTCATCATCAGACTGCATAAGAAAGAACATATAAATATACCAATCAATCTTAAGGTCTCAGGACACACATAAAGATTCTTTCAACATGGAATTTTATATATGAATTTTTGAGTTCATGAAATAGAATCATCATAACTTCGCACTATATTTACGTTTCTTAAAGGGGATCTGGAGAAAGTGAGACTTTGAATGGAAATGTTTTCAAAGGCATTCCCGGGGCATGCATCATAGCAAGGGCACAATAAAAAAACCCCAGGCGACCTGTGCTAAAAGTACTGAAAGGCATACGCTATTCTCATAAGGCTTAAGAGGCATAAACCATTTGGGCCTTCTATGAAAAAAAAAAAAAAAAACTTTCACGGACAAAAACAATGCCGTTTGGAAGGGGTAACTTAAAAGTAAAAAGCAACATGGATGGAAGAGGCCTTCTGCCTCTTTCTCTCTCAAAGATCCTAACTCTTGCTTGTTCAGCAGCAATAGGGGTGAAGTGTATTTTCTCTTATGGAATTGCTTTTATGTTTTGTGAATAATCTTATTGGATTATCATTATGATTGTTGGATAATGTTCTTGAAATTTCATATGTTTTATAAATGACTACTAATATGTTTCTTTTCAAATATTATTATATAATATCATTGATGAATGGTTATTTATTTTTTATGGGAAACAAAATTCTATTAAGATGAGACAAAAGGACAAGATGCGAGCTTATGAATGGTCATGTATGAATAACATGGCATGTTGATGGATTTTGCAATACTAAAATTGGACCCCAAGGTTACTGGAACTTTCTGGCATAAAATTTAGCATGAAAGAAGAAGAAAAAGGAGACCCATAGGTTTTCTAAGCAATCAGTAATCACGTCCACATGAAGCCTGTTAGTCAAGCACAAATGGTTCTCTATGGTTTCGTTCACTTTTGGGTTTCTTTGTGGGCATCTGTAGCTGCAGAATTTAGAGAGCCTTAAAATTGGTGATGTGTCTGTGGCATCTTCCACATCATTTGGGACTCAAATTTCGTGTTCCTAGCATTATTGTTCAAAATAAGATAACTATTATAGCAGCACAAGGAACAGCACAAAATCATTTATACCATTTCTGCTCCAAAGCACGAACCACAATATTTTTCGTTATGTTCAAGCCTTCCACCATGCCTTTGCAAGGGATTCTCAATCTGCATTAGGCAAGTAAATTGGAAAAAGAAAAACAGGTTCAGTGCATGCCAAGCAAACAAATGATAACATGATATCATATTACAAGCCAACACGGAATATATAAATTTTTTGCTTATTCCTTGTGTTTTTCCCAACCCAAAAAAAAAAACAAGGAATAAGCAACCAACATATGCTAATTATGAAGGAATATGCCTTGTGCTTTTGCTTATTCCTTGTGTTTTTCCTCTTCTTTTGTTTCTTCTATTGAAAAATTCTTGTTTCAACTGGCATACTCTTAACTCTCTTTTATTAGGTGTTTTTCTTGTGTATTACTCATGCAACAAAGGTGAACAAACTTGCAAAAGCAGTAATGAAGTTTACCAATGGAGTGGTGCATGAGGCACCAAAACCTAAATATTTGTCTTTAACATTTTCCTTGTTGATGGTAAAATAAGGGCACCAAGATGCATAGTAATTCAAATATGTCATTTATATGCCTCGTCAAGTTGTACCCAACACATAAAACCTAAAAGTGAGCAATGATGCACTTGCACATCATATGATGAAGGGATATATGGGCATTCTATTCAAAAAGACAGGCAAGCTTCTGCTAGAAAGTATTATAATCACATGGGAAACTGATGTCTGCATGTGTGCATGCGCATAATTTTTTTTTTGTACTTCTACATGGTTTTGTCCACAAAACAAAGGCAGAGTAAAATACAAGTCATGGTATTATCTCAGCCCAAATTGTTCCACAGAAAACTGTAAGTATAAATAGGTGTGCAAACATGTAAGATATGCAACCAGCGCATGCTGAAGAAAAATTCCAGAAAACTACTCCCACAAACCTTTGGTGCACCAATTCCATCCTTCTTAGCTTCTATTACATTACCATGAGCATCAATTCTTTTCTTGACTATATCGTGTCGCTGCAAGTAGATATGTCACAAATTGTGATTGTTAACAAGAAGTACGCATGACATTCAAGAAAGTTGGTCACAAGCAACATGATTGCAATAAAAGTCAATATTAAACTTGTTCCTAACACAATTGCAATTATTAACACAGAAAAACAGTTAACAAGAAGCAGCTGCCAGCAGTATTATACTATGTCAAAATGTTGTTCTCCACTGATATCCATTGTGTCAAGACTGAGTAATGAGCACCGGATAGCAGGAAAAGTTACATCAAACTGCAGGTTCAACCAAAAACAAATAATCAGTAAAACTAGAACCAGTAACAACTATGTGGGACAATATTTCACATGCAAATGCACTACTCCATGTAAAAGTGCAAAACTAGCATGGATGTAACTGTATGAACATAACACATAAAAAGGTGTTTTACAAAATAACGACTATAACTTGCAAAGAATGATAATTTGAACCTTTGAAGTTATTGTAAAATGAATGGTTTAACATTGATCACTCAAAAGTGAGTCTGGGGAAGCAAAAATATAGAGATCATTACATTGATATGTAAGGTTTCTCCTCTTGAAACATCTACAAGCAGCTTTGACTCTGTAACAGTGTGGAGGTAAAGTCCTGCAAGCACAAACAAGTAAAAGAATAAATAAACAAATAAAACAGCAGAATAAGTGCTCATAGCTCCTGCATTCATCCAATGTGATCGATGACTGCAGCAGTAAAAAGGAAAAAGAACTCAGCATTACAAACAGATTTAATACAATTATTCTGCCGTTTTTTGATAGTTTTGATCCCTTCATCGATGGCTAATGGCTACTATCAAGGCCTTCCATCATCTAATCCACCAAGTTATCAGAAATTTATTCATCACGACGCATAGCTACAAATATGACTAACTAACTCCAATTTCCCCTCCACAAATCCTCTAACTACTTCAATTTCCCCGCCACAAATTTATTCATCAAGAAGAAACTTTTAATTGTCCCTGAAAAAAACTCAATTAATCCAAGCTCAGACAAAGATCATTTAGCCCAGAAGCAAAAATCTCAGTTGACCCGTTTACAAACCATAGATATAGATGACAGAAGCAATCCTGCACAACCCAAATGCTACAATTTCTAAACCTTCTCCGCACCTCAGAATTATTAGAAAAGCGAAAAATAAACAGGGGAGAGAGAGAGAGAGAGAGAGAGAGAGAGAGAGTTGATAAATAGAAAAAGTGAAAAAGGGTTGCATACTGAGCTCAGAGAAGAAAAGCAAGAGGATAAGGAGGGAAGAGGCGAGGGTAATAATGCCACCGGAGAGTGTACGGCTGAAGAAATCGTCATTGATTTTAGGGTAGGCGTCTAAATTCCTCAGCTTCTGAAGGATGCTGTCCATGGTCACTGGCCTGCGTTGACTACTCTCAACAAATTCCTTTCTTTTCTGTTCTTTTCTTTTCTTATACACGGCAATACAAAATAAAATAAAATGCTTAATTACCGTTTTCTTCCCCACTTGAATGTTAATATCAATTTAGTCCCTCGAACTCAATTTTTCGCACTTAACCCTCTGCTTTTATTTTCAGCTAAAACTCACTTTTGGTCCCTGTAGTTTGGCACTTCAACCACTTTTGATCTTGTAGTTTTAATTCTATCAATTTTGACCCTGTAGTTTCGTATTTGTAGCAATTTAAGGACAAGTTAGTATTCTTGTCAATTTCTTTGATGGTGCAATGGGTAATTTTGTCAACCCAAAATCCTTGAGTAGCTTGTCTGAAACCCCCCTAATTTCATATTAGGGCTTGAAATTGGTCATTTGGGTTTAGGGTTCTTTAAAAATTGGGATTAGTGGTTGAATTTCGAGCCTTAATATGAAATGGGTAGAATTTCAGACGATCTTTTACGCTCAAGGGTTTTAGGTTGACGAAATTGCTCATTGCACCGTCTTGACAAGAATACTAACATGTCCTTGAATTGCTACAAATACAAAATTGAAGAGTCAAAATTGACGGAATTAAAACTACAGAGTCAAAAATAGTTGAAGTGCCAAATTACATAGACCAAAGTGACTTTTGGCCTTTATTTTCTCACATAGAATATGCTTGACTTTTCTTCCTATTCTCTGCAAGTGACTTCTTCTTCCCCAAATTCTTCAATTAAAAAAATTAAAAAATTCCTTCTTTCTCCCAGAAAATCATGTGGTGATCCTCCCAATGTAACCAAAAAAAAAAAAAAAATTCATGTGGTGGTGTACAACGTAATGGACTTATTCCTTGTAGATGGACTTTTTTTATGAGTTTGAGGTTTCAATTGGATTTAATGTTTTGTCAATGTAGAGTGGAGCTTTTTTATAATACTTATTTACAGTAGTGCCCTTAAAATTAAAATTAAAATTAAATTTTACATTGCCCCTAAAAGTCAAAGTGGCCCACTTTGCCTTCTTCACCAAGATTTGATGTTCCATATTACCCCTCGCCATTAGCTCCATCCAAAAGTCTCTAAAAATTGATGACATGAGAAGGGTGTTTACGTAACTTTGTAAATGCGGGTTTTACATTTAAATAATTAAAAAAATTAAAAATCAATTAGATGTCTAATCAAAAGCAAAGAAAAAAGGAAAATAGCCTAAAATGCCACCGGTTTTTAAGTTTTAAGTGGAAATATCACCCATCCCCAAAAATTTTGCAAATACCACCTATAAATATATATTTAGTGTCCAGTTATTGCCCACATAACACTTTTTCTGAAATTTAGTTCTCTATTCGTTCTCTCTCTCTCTCTGTCTCTTTGTCTCAGCTCTGTATTCTCTCCCTCTCTTTCTCTCTTTTCACTCTCTCTCTCTCTCTCTCTCTCTCTCTCTCTCTCTCTCTACCCCAGCTCTCCTTCTCTTTTCGTGCAAAATTATCCCTCTCACGTAGCTCTGTCTGTCTCGCTAGCGCTCTTTGGTCTAAATTGTCCCCATCTCTTTGTTCTGAATCTGGAAACCCCTCATTGACCCCATCTTCTAGGTATGTCTTCTAAATAACGTAAGGTCGCAGCTGCTTTCAACCTTGAAGCTGTACTCCATTGCTGACCTCCAATAGTAGGTCTTGATGGTCATTTTCTTAATATCTATGGGATTCTATGAAATAGGTTTTATTTTGATTGCTTGGGTTGCTGTGAAATTGGTTTTATTTTAATTGCTTTCGGTAATGTTTTTGAATCTTGATACTCATCCGTCTGGGTTTTTACCAAATGCATTTAGATTGCTCAGGATATGTGAATCTTGAAACTTGGGATTTTTCATTTGATGTTTTAGATTTGTATAGTGTAATTGTGATGATACATTGTTCAGTGCTGTGATATTGGTGTTTTATTGCTGTTGTGTTGTTGTTATATTACTGTTGTATTGTTTTTGTATTGCTATTGTATTGCCTGGTTATTGTGGTTGTATTGCTGGTCGTGGCTTCAAATCTGTTAATGAAATGTTGTTTTGTCATGGTCAGAAATGGAGACAATTGTTATTCTGGTCTGCTACAATGGAAAATGGGTAACCTCAAAGAAGATGTGCAAATACGAAGGGGGTGACTCAAAAGGCTTAATAGTACCACGGACCATCACATTTGCTGAACTGTTGGATCCTGTGCATCAGATTGGTAACACAAACATGGAAGACAAGGTTTGCTTAAAGTTCTCAGTTTTGATGGCCTCGAATGAGTGGAAGCACATAAAGATTGAGGACGATGAAGATGTGAAATTTTTTATGAAGTACAATTGTGAGGTAACACCTTCAAAACTAGCCCCCTTACTCGTGAGTATAGAAGATAAAGGACTGACAAATGATGTAGTTGATAGTATGCATATGATGACAAATAGTAGTCGGATGGGTCAGTTTTCAGTTGCCATTGTTGACAGCAATGAAGTAATTTAGAATAATACAAATGTCGCTGATGTGGGAGGTGATATTGGGACAGATTTTATGGACATCATTGATTTTTGCGAGGTGGAGGAGATGCATGGTCGTGATAATGGTACTGAAACAAATGAAGTGTCAGTGTACTCTGCCCCTCCTATTTTGGGCCGCTTGGACACATCAGTCCAGTTGCCAATAATGCGTTTAGGAGGAGAATCTGAACCCACTCGTGAACATCATTTGAGTGAAATGAGTGAACAGAACCAGTACAATGTGGCTGGTGTAAATGCTGGAGAAGCATATTTGGACAGAGAGTATTTGCGAAGTGATTGGAATTGGCAAATTAAAGTTGGGTAAATTTTCTCTAGTAAGGGAGCCTTGTTGACCAACTTACGGTTTAGGGCATTGAGAGGCCACTTTCAATTTAAGGTGCAAATCTCTTGCACAAAGAGGTTGCTTGTGGTTTGTTGTCAACATCCATGCCCATGGCTGGTCCGAGCATCGAGAATTGGAGAATACAACTTCATGATTGTGAGGTGTACAACTGTCCATGAATGTGATTTGAGGTTCGTAAATGACAACCATCGTCAAGCAACCGCATCACTTGTAGCCACTTCATTGAAAAGGAATTTGAAGGATTGTCGGATAATATACAGACCAAGTGACATAATGAGAGATGTGAAACACAACTTTGGTTTGACCATTCATTATTCGAAAGCTTGGAAAGCGAGGGAGTTAGCTCTAATGTCCATTAGAGGATCAGCCGAGGAGGCATATTATATCATTCCAGCCTATTGCTATGAATTGGAGCGTATGAATCCCGGCACAAAGACACACATCCATACTGATAAGAACAATCACTTTGTGTATTTTTTTTTATGGCAGTTGGTGCATGTATTAGAGGGTTTCATTCTTCCATGCGTCCAGTGATAGCTGTGGATGCCACTCATTTAAAATCCAAGTACAAGGGTGTTATGTTTGTAGCAAATGCATTTGATGGTAATCGAAATATATATCCTCTACTTGCTTTTGGGATTGGGGATTTGGAGACAGATGCATCATGGCATTGGTTTTTCACTAAACTTCATGAAGCCATTGGTGAGTGTCCCAATCTTGTTATCATTTCTGATCGCAATGTTAGCATAGAGAATGCGTGGAACAAAGTTTTTACAACAACGCAACATGGCATATGCTTTTATCATATGAAGGGGAACATGAAACGCACTTGCAAGTTGAAAAAGCGTGATGAAATACTGATGCACTTTGAGCAGGCTGCGAAATCTTATTCAATTGCTGAATTTGATTGTCATTTTCGCAAGATCAAGAGGAAGGAACACGTTGCTCAATATCTTCAACAAGCAGGGTTACATAAGTGGTCTAGAGCTCACATGGATGGATGCCGCTACAATGTAATGACGACAAATATTGCGGAGTCAATAAACTCAGTCCTTAGGTTTGCAAGGATGCTGCCAGTAGTTCATTTGATAGGGGAAATTATTAATCTTCTTGTGAATTGGTTCACCGAACGTCGTGAGTTGGCTTTGAAATGCACAACAACATTATGCCCCAATTTTGACGAGAAGAAGTTGAGGAATAGGTTGGATGATGCTTCAAGGATGAATGTGGTTAAACTAAATAACGTACAGTATAATGTTGTGGACGGTGATATGGACGGCCTGGTACATATGACGAAAAATAGTTGTAGTTGCAGGAAGTTTCAGCTTGAGCAACTACCTTGCAAGCATGTCGTTGCAGTTTGCCGCTTCTTGAACCTAAATGTATACTCCAAAGGCTTCTCGATATTACACTCGAAATACTTGGTTGAATGCTTATTCGGATTGCATCTACCTGGTACAGCCCCAGGGAATGTGGGTTATTCCTGAAGATGTTCGAAGTCGAGTTGTGCTACCTCCCATGGCGAAGGTCATGCCAGGCAGATGGAAGAAGCTGAGAATTCCCTCACAAGGAGAAGGCAGCAGTACAAGAAAGTGCTCAAGGTGCGGTTCCACGTGCCACAATAAAAGCACCTGTCAAAACAATATTCCACTGCGTAATGTATCTTAGACAATATGATTTGTGTTAGTTTGTTAGGTACTGTCAATTTAAATTTTATGGAAGGTGGATTTGGTGTTATGTGGAATGTGAATTCTGTTAAAAATGCATAATTCGGGTTGCATTGTTATAGAGCGTGGTGTGTTCCCTATTTATATTGACAGTATAACTATCGTATTGTATCCTTATTGCTTTCATATTGCTATTATATTGATTTATATTGTGCTTATATTGTACTGGTATTGCTATTGCAGTGTACACTGTGTAAGGACGAAATTAAAGGGCCTGAAATGTAACTTCATCAGAATCCACAATATTAAAGTCCTTAGAATGCAATTATTACGCAATTACCGTGATACTCCTACTACACCTTCTTTTGTGATTACAAATTCAGACGATGCATGGGGCAAATGTGGGGCAAATACAAGGTGAAATGTCCTACGTGTTTGACTGGATATAGTTGCTAAAGAAGCATTACGACTGTTAACCCCAACAGATTCCTCATGTCTTTCTAAGAACACCCTTGAATTGATGCAATGTGCCTAAGCCAGTCCCAAAGCTGGACTCACTCGTCTGCCTGATGTATGCATCGACTCCAAGTTTCCCAACCTCACCCCATTGATTCCATGATGTGGCCCAATAAAATCCACCACTTGGTTGGTGACAACCACCGCCACCCCAAACTTATTTGCTAAAGCCTTCAATGTCCCTGATATCTTGAAAAACATTTCAGACCGTCGTTTCAAATCAGCCGATGTTGCCTCATATTATGATCGGAACAATGCAGCAATGGAATCAATAACAATGAGCTTGACAGGTAATCGGGTGTGATCAATGGCAATAAATGCTTGTATGCCTTGAAGGACATGGATGAGTTGTTTAGCATCATGAACGCCATGAACATATATGTCTTCCATTGCCTCCAACCTTATTAAGTTGGGGTATGATGCATGATAAAGGTTCACTAGTTGTTGCAATCGACGAAATGAGAAGCTGAATTCTGTGAATATGTAGAGGGTGGAGCCCCCTAGTCTGCCATGTGAGGGTGGGAGCTGAGCTCTTACCGTTAGTTGGAGACAAAGTTGCGTCTTCCCGGAACTGCTCTCCCCTACCAATTCTGTTATGGAGTTGCAAGGTATCCCACCGCCCAAGCAGCCATCAAGTATTGGGCATCCAATGGATAATTTAGGGGATGAAAGAGGAAGTAGCATGAGGTTTTGTGGTGTCTTGTTTCTATAATTGAGGGGGGATGTGATGGTGATGCCGGTGCAAGGCATGAATTGTATATATAGAGTCCATATTAAAGGTGTGTAATGTAGGCCATGTGTCCTTTCATGGATGTATACTTCATCAGAGTCCACCTCAAATATTTTTAATTTTTGTATTTTTTGTTCTGTTTTAATTTTTTTTTGTGTTTGTGGACCAAAAAATAAACAAAAAAGTCTGATGACGACCTACTGCAATATTATCCTATTGTAACTCTATTATCCTCTTATTGTGACTCTATTGCACTCTTATTGATATTATATTGCCATTATCCGTATGTGTATTGTCCAGTTATTGCCGCTATAATCGTTTGAACTAGACAGGGATAAAGGAAACTGTATACGCACAAATACAAAAAGAGGCTTCATAATTCCATCGCATCCAAGTCCAAAACTTACATAATACAACAAGAGGCCACCTCATAGTTACATAATACAAAAAGAGGGCACCTCATAGTTCCATTCTACAGGTTGTTTCCACTACATTTGAAAGTCATATTAAAGTACCAAAAGTTTCCTACTATTCACACATTCAGAGTTGCATCCTCTTCAATTGCGGCGATCGCGACCCATGAAATTCATGACCCCGGCCACAGTGATGTTCTCCCAGTTTCGTTCTGGATCCACTATTTTTGCAAACTTGCGAAATAGTTCGAATCCGGTTTCCACTTGTTTTTGCTTCAACTGGGCTATTTCGTTACCTTCCTTGAATAACATAACTACAGTGGCAGGGGCAATTTCAATTTTTGCTTTCATACCCTTTATATGTAGGAGATGCATACAGGCATGATAACGAGACCAAATTGTGCGCTTTTTTATGACATCCCACCTAGCTTGGCCCTCCACAATTTTTGAAACTATGTCTGCATGGAGATTTTTCCAAAACATGGTATTGCCTCGACATTGTTGCAGGCCATGGACCAAGTCTGCACTCAGTGAATTTGCTGACTTGGTTGGTGTTTCAGTCTCCCTTCCTTCAGTAATTGAAAGCGTTGAGTTTGGTGTGAGGTTAGGGTCCATGGTTTTGGATATTTATTGTGGGGTGGTGGACGACTTAATTGGACAAAATTGGGACTTAATGCGATGTGAGTGAAATGAGTGGGGAAGGTAATGGCTGTAATGGCTGCAAGTAGAAGTTAATGTGATGGAAGTTTTCTGTTGATGGAGCTGGGTTGAAGTTTTAGATTGGGAGGTATTAATGAGCTGGAGTAAATGCTTCAGAAATTGGCGGGACAGATTGGAGGGAGTAATTGGCGGGACGGATTGGGGGGAGTAATTGGCGGGAGTTATTGGGCGGGAGTTATTACCTATATACTGTATGAATATTTTCCTATATTTGTATTTTGGAATTTCTGAATTTGGTAATTTTCCCATTTTATAATTTAAAGAATTTGCATAATTATGCTACTTTGCCTAATTTACCGACAAATTAAGATTGTCCAATACGGTAATTTTCCTATTTCCCATTTCTGCCATTTCAATTCATTTCCAAATTTCCAACTCTCCAATTGTCCAATTTTCCAAATTTTCAATTTTAAATTTTTTTCCAATTTTCTAAGTTTCTAATTTCCAATTTTCCACTTTTCTAATTTTCCTATATCGTATTTGCCGAATTTCCTTTTTCCTATGTTCCTATTTCTATGTGGCAATTTTCGTATTTTACCAAATTTTGATATTTTCCTATATTTCTCAGTTGTAATTTCCCAATTTATTGGTTTTCCCAATCTTCGTTTCCTAATTTCCAAATTTCCTATTTCGTAATTGCCTAATATTCTTTTTCCTATGTGGCAATTTTCGACTTTTCCCAAATGTTGACATTTTCCTATATTTGTAATTTGGAATTTCCCAGTAAGGTATTTTTCCCATTTTCTGATTTTCCAATTTCGTTTTTTTTTTCACAATTACAAAAATTGCTTAGTTATGTAGTCCATGTATTGCCTGAAATGCACAATTTCCAATTTCCCATTAAGGTTTGGCTTTTTTTGTTTGTAATCCAATTTTGTTATTGTTATTCTAAATCTGTAAATTACAGCCAAAGAGTAAATGGTGCATAGTGCACTCCCATCAAATTAATGGACCAACTACATACCCAATTTTGTCATATCTACAGCTGTCACTAACTCCTAACTCATTCAATACAATATAAATTAGACAAGTTCCTATATATAACAGAAGCATTGGCACCATCTTGAAGTCAAGTTTGGGAAAGGTTATTATTCTACACTTACTAGAGACTGACCATATTCTTGTTTTCAAGTTTTCAGAAGTAAAAAGTAGAGACTGAATGTACTTTCGAATATTTGTTTTTTGCAGACTGCAGCTGTCAATTGTCCCACCGATACTTCATCATGTCGGATGTACGCCCTCCAAACGACCATGTCAGTTACCCGGGAGACCAGCCATGGCATGTGTCGTTCCCATCTCCACCTCTGACTCCAAATCACGATCCCACTTCATCCAGAAGTGAGGCTGAGAGCAATGATCCACTTGACCAAATCTCTGCAGTGAAGCAAGAGCTCCAATATTTTTGTAAGGCAACAGATTGGTGGGAGACCATATGTGATGTTCATGGCCAAGTGATGGGAAACTTGGCCAACAAGTTGAACAGAGCATATGTTGGAGAAGTCAAGCAAACTCTAAAAGCAATAAGTCGGAGCAAAGAGTTAGAGTTCCTTAAGTTAAAATTGGAAGAGACAAAGAAAAATGCTGTCCAACAATTCAGAAAATCTGAAGAATATAACCATGAAATGGTTGACTATTTCAACAACGTCTTCGAGATCTTCCGAGATTATGCTTCGGTCGTCTCACGAGACTACAATTGGAGCGAAATTGATGTAGCTAGTGTCTGGCAGGTGCTCAATACGGGTGGAAAGGGAATGGCTCATCATAGTCTCGTGCATGCAGCGAGGAAGAAAGCCAAAGACATGGATCTCTTGATGGACCTCTAAAAATTAGCATTTACCCGGGTTTGTGCAGCTAGGTAAGGGTGACTACTGGTTGGGTTGATGTTGTGGCAGGTGAGGTGATGTGAAAGTGTTGGCTTCATTTTCCATTCGCCGGATAGTATTGTTAGGGTTCGGGGTAGTATTATTTTGCATGTCCAACGTGAAGGTTGTCTGAACTGGATGTCTGCGTACTGTATGTTAAATGACCTACTATTGCTATCATATTAAATGTATATTGTCTTAATAGTGCTATCATATTGTATATATTGTATCATATTGTGACCCTATTGTATTTATATAAATCAAATATTGCCACCCTATATTGTGCTTATATTGCTATATTATTCCGTGTATATTGACGTACTATTGAAAGTCTGTTTTATGTATATTGACTATGCCTCTGAAGGGGTTTAGGATTTAGGGCCTACGTCATTGGAAAATAAGAAGAAAACGAGAAAAACAATGTGCCTTTCAAAAAGAGGCATTCGGATGCATCATAATTAGACCGTAACATGTTTTATGAACTAATTTTTAAAAACAATAAGTATAAAAATATTATTTTTTTAAAAAAGATGGTATGACTAAATATGAAAATATGCAAATTATTCTTAGTCATCATATATGTACTTGTTGGATTCATAATTGACATAAATTAATGTCCTAATCATCCAATTAGAAACTAGTAATGAGCAAAGAAAAGTAAAAGAAATTAAACAAAACAACAAACCCAAAATAAACACAAACTGCAATGTGTAGCACCCCTTTATCACAAGTTTATCGCTATTGTATCACCATGGTAGCATAAGTTTAACACGTTTTAGGCAGAAATGATTTATGAACTGCCTCTGGTGTTCAGTTTTGACATTTGTCCAATTGGCCCCTATAACTGTGGAACCGTGAATGCAAATTTTGTGTTCATTATATTGTTGGATTTAGGGCAGAAAAATGAAGAACATGCGTGGACCAAATGTAACGATTTGATAAACAAACTGAGGAGAAATCAGTGGAAAAGCTTCACTTTGTTTCAAACACAACTATAGTGGTATACCTCCATAAAGAGCAAGTATAGATCTGTTAATATATCCAGCAGTTCGAAATAGCTCAACTTAACACTCTAAAGATAAGGATGCTAATCAAAATGTATACTCCAAAACAAAAGCCCAATTTGGAAACCGAATGAGAAGTACATCCGTAGTGGTATTGATTATACGTACAACCCAATTTCGTTTCACAAAATCAAAAAGCATGCATATTCGTAGTCGAAATTGAGTACAATTTATCTGCCAAGTCTACAAAATTGATACAGGTTATGTGCCATGTAAGGCAACTAGCCACTGTCACCGACAATATTACATATGACTGAAATGCACAACATGGCGGCAGACCCTGTACATGATTTAACGTTGCTACACAGAATAACTAAACCAATTAGCTCTTTCAAAGTGGAAGGAGCACCATATAAAGCAGCTCCACCAGAGCTTCCATGTCTGCATATTCATAGTAAGGTTCGAATTTTCCAATTAAATTCTGACTGAATGGGCAACTGATAAGTGAAGACTTAATTTAATTGACAAACATTACCACCTGTACCTTATATATACGCCTCCCCCCTCAAAGCCTCTATCGCAAGCTTCAGTTGATAATAGGTGATCTTCGTTGGGTCAACTTTATCCAAGGAAATGCCGGCAATGAGATGCTCGATGAATTTGAATGTCATTATTCTGCAAGCGGCACTATCGAGCCAATAAGTTCAGAAATTAGAATTGCACTTATTTACAATACCGATAAACTCCACTACATTAACATAGGTTACTTACCTATCACATTGTTGCGGTACATCTCCAATGCTGCAAATTGTGAATGGCGTACACTTGGACATCTGCATCCCCTTTTGCTTCACCTCTTCAACCTCAGAAGCGTCATAAAAGTGCATATCATACAGCACTTGTGCCAGAGTGTTGGTAATCGGCTCAAGATATTTGACCAACTTGGACCGTGAGGTAAAAGCAATATAGGAGTTATACACAGTCGTAGTATGTCTCATAAAGTCCATTTCTACTGCCACCCAATGGCACCCTCGAAGATTATACGGGAAATACACCTTCCAGACTTTGGTCCATGGTTGCGCATACCCATGTTGCCATGTACCATGCACAAAGTGATGTATCTTTTGTATGTAGCTGGGTGGAAGGTCAACGGTTTTTTGAGCAGCTGCTTTCTTCGATACTCGTTTCTTTGCAAGCGGTTTGACCGGCTCTAAAAATTGCTGCAAACATTGAATTGCAAGCACATTACATAATGACGAAAGGATGACAGAGAGGCAGTGATTTGTAAAATGTTCAAATTTTTACCTGCAAACAACAATCTGTAATTGTCCAGTGGGTTCCAAATACCAAAGGATGAGAGAGCTGTCTTTTCCGTATGAGAAACGTCGCCATGTCAAGGTGCTGAAAGTTTACATAAATAATATGACCACAATTTTGTAATACAAATGTACACATAACAAAG
The DNA here is from genome assembly GCA_034190965.1 of Prunus campanulata. NCBI lineage: Eukaryota > Viridiplantae > Streptophyta > Magnoliopsida > Rosales > Rosaceae > Prunus > Prunus campanulata. The sequence continues at coordinate 11,931,020 of CM067215.1, forward strand.
GTGAGAAAACAATGGAATTATCCTAATGAATATGCAAAGGTTCAAATTCTTACCCTCGAGCTAACCCATTCGGTATCATGTATAAGTTTGTAAAAAATATCTGCACCAACACAACTTTGTTTGAGCTGCACCTCCGCACTACAATAGCCAAACTTCCAACGGTGAATTTTGTAATCAAGTAATAATTCGAACATTGTATAATATGAAAAATACATACATGTCTATTAACATGAATTTTGGATTTCGAAGGTAAAAAATCCTCACCTTAAATCGGTTTTCCAGGCAGTGCAAAACTGTATTACTGCCTTGACTTCGTGAATGGGTAAGGGTTTTGTTGGATCAAAACATGGCTGGGTTGGCTCCGCATTCGACATAGTCATTGACCTCTTCTTCCTTAAGGGATCGGTAAATGGACTCAACAATGTAGTGGCCGGTCGCTTCTTTCTGCACCCTTTACCTTCCATAACTTTTTTGTCAACAGTGCTGCAACCTTCCTCAATCGTTTCATCACCAGCCACAGTAACATTGGGTATGATGGGAGGAGTCATCTGCCCTCCTAATGCCATAATGTCCCATTTTTCCAATCCTCTAACAAACATAACAGTTTTTTGCAGATTACTCTGCACCCGTCCACCTCCTCCGGAGCAGGAAGCTTCTCAAGTTCTGGATGCTGAGCTTCTTACTGCACTTGTATATCAGGTAGTGAAACGGCCTTTTCTGCCTCTTGGCCTTCCATGGCAGTGAAGGCTTCAGCTCCATAACCGGGGACTTCTGCAGCTGTTTCTGCCTGTTTAGTGGTTGGAGCAATATTTTCAGGCACAGGCGACATGTCATTGTCACCTCTTTCGTTCATATGAGGACAACCGACTTCGTCATGCCCTTCCCATTCCCTAGGTTCATTCCACCCACTATATCGTGTTTTCAACTCCTCTATCTCCATCTTAACGTAGTGTTCGAATGAAGCAAGGGTCCTGCTCAAATCATCCACAGCCTTTTTATTTTTTTGACACTCCTTCTTATGCTTGGAAGACTCCTTTTGTGCCATTTCTTCCAAGTCATACACTCTCTTTCTCAGCGCTCGATTTTCACTGCCTAACTTTGCCAACTCACGTTTGAAAGTGTGTAACTCAGTGGATGACAGTTTACCCTGCATTCAGTTATAATGCAACTGTTACAATAGGTACAAAATATAACCCATATATTACTAATGTATTGCTACTGTATTATCATTGTATTGCTACTGCATTGCTACTGTATTGCTATTGTATTGCCTATATTGACTATATACTGTTTATATAGCAGCGCCATTAAGTTCATTATGACATATATATAGCAAAAAGGTCATGCTTATCTTAGAAGACGACGGAGGGTAGCAGTTTCGTCAACTTCATCATCAAGATGTTCAACAGAAGTGCTAGTTCTTTCTACGACGTCATTGCCAAACAATTCCACAATTTCTTTAGTGTTTTCAACATTCTCACCCCATGTCCAATACGGCTGCTGCATGTCAATTACACTTGGCCGGAGAAGTTGCACGTCAACGTACAATTTACACATAGAAAATACATATCAGTTAACCTATTATTTGAATGACAAGCATAACATTAGTATTACGAGCATAACTAACCTCACAGTTTTCAAATACTTGGCTCATTACTTCATGAAAACGAGCCGAAGTATTGATCCTCCATTGTAGTATACGAGGGACGTGGCCATTCTGTTCGCGCACAACGAAATGCAGTGCAGCCAATGCTGGAAACACCTCAAAAGCCCATATCTATTTTCAACAATAAAATATCAATAACTGTAAACAAAGTAAATGGAACTTATACATTAATGGATATTTGCTCACTTGAAGTGCAAAGCCAAAACCTTTTATGTGGTACTCCCTTGGTCTACCACTTGCCATTGTCTTTGATTGCTTTGCTGATTTTTTTGTTTTTATGGCTTTCTGGGGCACTTTACTTGCTGGTAATCTGCACAAAGTGCCCTCAAAAGTGAGGAATTTGTCTTCACATATGAAACAGCACCCCATGGATACTTCAGGAACTCTTCAACGTCTTCCGCCAATTTCAAATAGCGCATGTCAATGTTGACATGTTTTTCACTGCTCAACAGCACAAAAACAGCAAAATATAAAAGTCCAAGCTTGAAGACGTCTCCTCATCACCGCAGTCGATGAAGGCTTGTTCGAGTTCGGAAAGGCTGACAATTTTATTGTTGCAGAAGTACTTCTTCTTCAATGAGCAGTTGTCATTAGTTGCAATCGGAATGAAGGGAAGGTTTCCAAACTGCAGCCCTGTGATGACGCAAAACTACTGCTTTGTGAATTGTATGACCTTGTTGCCAACGATGAATTTGATCCCGTTGACTTGAGAAGCTTTCTTCGGGTCAGCCTTTCTCAACAACAAGCCGTGGATAATTTGTTTTGTCCACTTAAGGTCCTCAATTAGTAACAGATGGCCAAAACAACTGTCTTTGAACCTTTGTAACTGTTGCGGACTCAATTTGTCCTTAATTGTACAGATCGCCGTTTTTGTATGGTAAAGGGTCAACGCCTTTCCCTGAAATTTTTTATCCGCAGCAATCATCAACTTTGCTTTCAAGACCATATTTCCTTGCACACCACCATTATACAAATAATTTCAAGCCTTTGAAATATACACAATTACAAGCAATAAACACACAATACAGATGCATATCATGGCAATTTGCACAAGATATATCAGTGATAAACCTACAATACAGCCTTAATAGAACTTTATATGTATTTCATGTATGTTCACCAATGTCCCATGATAGAAAAATTACAAATTCATTGTGCCTTCAACCCTTATATTTTCTCTGCACAAGTCTTGCTCTTATATTTTCCCATTTCCTTCTCTTATATTTTCCAATTTCCTTTTGTTATATTTTCTGTCCACAAGCCGTGCTCTTATATTTTTCCACGTCCTTCTCTTATATTTTCTCTTCAAAAGGCTTCCTACAAAATGCCGCCAATCCCATTTCATACACCTACAAGTGCAAAAAATGGGAAAAACTTTTGACTACAAAGTAACTACGGAGTGAAGTGAAGTGAAGCCTATCGTCGGATTTGACATAAGGGGGTAATAATGACACATTGTGCAGAAAAATATCATTTTATTTGAAAGAAACAATGTAATTCGTAAGCAGTGAACAATGTGGATATCAAAGATAATTTAATCCCAATTGCCATTATTTAATCCTCAAACTAACTATGTTGTGTATTCCAGGTTGATTCAGACATTGTTACAAGTCAATAAATCAAGAAGCTGCGTTATGTAACCAGAAAAAGCATGCTGAGAAATGAGAGGCATCACAAAAAACAGAAATCTAACCTCAGGGAGTCTGACAACAAAATATTTTATGTAGTCCCGTCCGCTATTCTTTACAATACTGTCCAAAAGATAAAGTTATGGTGACTTTTGCTCATTAGAAACCTGCAAATTAGTTTCTACAATTAGATACGAAACACTAGTTGCATCCAATATTGTTTGAACAAATAAGTAACTGATAAACCAAAGGCCTAACACCAAAATGCTTCCCGAATGAGAAGGGAAAGGGGAAGGAGAAGCTATTTCAGTATAGGCTCTTCAAATCCATTTAAAAGATAGCACAAGCAACACATCTGCAGGTACTGTAACTTCTAAACTAGCCCATTGTGCAGCAAAAACTAATATACATCCCCGCATATGGTTCTTTGCCCTTTGTTTACACATTGAATATTCATCCCCAAACTGAAATTCCAAATAATCACAAGAGAATATGAAAAACAAAGAGAACTTATCCATATCCAATATGCAAGCCCTAAAGTTAGCAAACAGAGCAAAAGCAAAAATATGTCAAATTAACAAGCATTATTCTGAAACAAAAAGTATGATATGGTTGGGAGCATACAAGTTAAAAATGATATACAAAGGTTAATTGTCTTAGACTTTAGATATCATCTTCAAGAAAGAAAATAGATACCTATTAGACTTGAAGAAGGTTACATACATTGGTCATAAAGATCCATAGTAAGCCACCAAATATCAATTAATAACTGCTACAAAAACCCAGACGAGACCTCTAATGTCATCTAAAGATAACAAAATCCATGACACACAGACCACATCATTGAAAACTATTTCAATGACGTGTTTGTTTTACTGCCGTACAATGTATAGTAAAAATTACTTTCAATGACGTACATTTAAAACAAGTCATAAATAACATAATTTAATGTCACATATTTTAGACACCTCCTTAAAGGTGTGTCATTGAACTACATTTGTTGTAGTGGAACATGAATAAAACCATAATAAACCATTACAACCATAAAAAACTAGCAATACAACAGCACTAAAATGTCTATACAACGTCACTACATCAGCAATACCTCGGCAACAAAAGAGCAATACAACATCAATACCAACAGCAAAACAACAGCAGTGCAAGCATCATTCCACAAACAACAAACCCACTCACTGTTTCAAACAATGAATCATCTGAATCAGAACATTTCAGACAAACCCCTAAGCCCTAAACCAATTTCAGTGAAACCCCTAAACCAATTTCTAGAAACCCCTAAACCCTATACCCATTTCAGAGAACCCACGAAACCAATTTCAGAAAAACCCCTAAACCCTAAACCAATTTCAAACAAACCCGTAAACCAATTTCATACAAACCCATAAACCCTAAGAAGTAAGAAAATGTTGATGAACAGTACCTATTTCAGGTAAACGATGGCGTTGATCTTCGATGAACAGATTCCGTTGGGAGAGGAAGAGAGAAGAGAGAGTGAGAGCTGAGCGACGAGAGACGAGAGAGTGAGAGCTGAGCGACGACAGACGAGAGCGTCAGAGTTGAGCGATGAGTGATGAGAAAGTGAGAGCTGAGTGACTAGAGAGTGAAGAGACTGTGAGAGACGGAGCCAAGAGAGAGCTGATTCGCGGGAGGTAAATTTCAGAAAAAGTGTTAGGTGAGCAATAACTGGACACTAAATATATATTTATAGGTGGTATTTATAAAATTTTTGGGGAGGGGTGATATTTCCACTTAAAACTTAAAAACCTGTGGCATTTTAGGCTATTTCCCAAGAAAAAACCTCTCGAGGTAAGACATTAGCTTGTGGGGATTCTTTTGATGTTGCAATTTTGGTGGCTACCGATTATGAACTAGAAGAGGGTTTTTGTGAGCTTCTGGTGGCTACCAGTTATGAACTAGAAGAGGGTTCTTTTGGTGACGCAATTCCGTTGGGGAGTGGGCCTGCCACGAAAAGTGTGGTGAACATTGATGGTTTAGCTCAACATAGGGACATATGACAATCTGTATCTGGTCGAAGAAGGGGGCTTAAGGTGGGAGGTGCGCGGCCTTGGAGTAGTCCTAAGACGATGGGTTCGAGACAGAAAAAAGAGGTTCTTGTAGACAAGGCCGGCTATGAGATTTTGGTGGCCTATGGCAAAGTAAAAAAGAAGACCCTATAAATACAAGATTACTTACAAGTAAAAATATTTGTTTTCATTTATACATATGCATATAGAGTGTAGACCTTTTACAACTAGTAACAAAAATTAGGCCTTACAAAAAATTTCATTTTACTTGTGGAAATGTTTAAAAATTTTATATATAAAGCAATGATTGAATAGAAGAATTTTGTTTGTTTGAAAGAGATTGGAAAAAAAAAAAGACATTTTAACTACTAGAATGCACCAAAGGAAGAAAGAGGGGTATAACAATATATGTTAATTATATCAACCACAAATTACTCATTCCAAAATCATCATAAAATAAATAAAAAAGTATTATTTCTTAACGCTAGTAGGACTTGAACATAGATTTGGTTTGAATAAAATCAAAGAGAAACCATTAATGCAAGATGGAACTTCAGAAATCTTGATGTTACCTTCTTATCTTCTTATATATACTCTAGGCCTTTATATATACTAGTAAACCACTGTACCTCATATTAAGAAACTATTTTAGAAGCAGCTTTTAAAAGAATAATAAAATAAATAAATATTATTGGGCCCTTCTTGAGATAGGGCCCAGGGCAGTAGCCCTTCTTGCCCTGCCTTAGGGCCAGGCCTGCTTGTAGATAGAAATGTGGTTGGTTCGACTGGACAACATGTGATCACTCAATCGAAGCCTTCCAAACAACCATGGTTGGAAGCAAACGCATGAGAAGCAAAACCGCCACGGCGGCTCAATCCACGAGAGAGCCATTGTCCGAGTTGCCTCTTACCATCAGCAGTTGAAGTCTTTCTACGACAAAAGGGCCAAGGTTAGGCAGTTTCAACCTAGCAACCTTATCCTTAAAAACACTTTCATTACTGCACAAAGACAAGGATCAAAGAAGATGAAACCCAATTGGGAATGCCCTTACTTGATCAGCCAGTCCGGGGGCAGAAGAAGCTATACACTTGACACCATGGAAGGGAAGGAGATTCCAAGACAATGGAATGCCTGCCACTTCCAAAGATATTACCCATGAAGCTTTCTCCTACCGGCTCAGTTCCTGACAGACGACTGAGCCCTGCCCATTTCTGAAAAAGAAAAGCAGCTACCGAAAATTCCAAGTTATTTATCCAGTTATTTTCATTTCAAATAAAGCGATTAGTCATATAAACATAAATGCAAATTCAATTTCTCATTCAACAATGTGTTAAAAAAAATAAAAAGCAGATCGTCGCCCGTAAGTAGCATCCTAAAGGAGACTCAGGGCGACAACTATGAAACGTCCTAAGGGAGACGTAGGCCAAGCAGGCCATTGCCCATAAACAGTGTCCTAAGAGAGATGCAAGGCGACAACTATAAGCGTCCTAAGGGAGACGCAGTCCACAAAAAACGTTCTTAGGGAGACGCAGGACGTGCCGGGATTTTCTTAAGGGATACCCAAGTTCCTTTTAGTTTCTTAAGAAAGGCATGATAGTCATTTATAAGCGGCCTAAGGGAGACACAGTCCACAAAAAGCTTCTCTAGGGAAACGTAGGATGCGCCAGGAGTATCCTAAATGAGACCCATGTTCCTGTCAGTTTCCTAAGGGAGGCATGATAGTTAAAATATCCTAAAGAAGGAGCAGAATAGCACCCTTCAAGCAAGCAGTGGGTAAACATTCAAACATCCTATGGGGATGCATAACCAAGACACTAGCCGGCTATCCAAGTAGTTCACAAGACACAATGCAAATTGAAGTTAAAGAAATAAGTAAAGTATCCATAGCAAAGTGACTAATCGGTCAAGTTCAACAAAAAGAAGATGGTCAAACAAGACCAATTATTTCAAATAAGAAAGCAGATTACAGAAAACTTGAAAAGATAAAGGAGTCTTCATCTATTTTGAGATTCCAGCAGGAGACCCTTAGTCAGCGACCTCTTCGGCATCCATCTGATCAGTTGCACCTTCAGCAACCACAACTGTCTACTCAGCGGAATCTGCCGCCATTTCATCAACCACGCCTTCCTCGGCTTCACCCTTCTCAGTTACAGCCTCATCGACCACTTGCTCTTCAGCTCCCTCAATATCTACAGTAATGATCTACTCACTTTGAACAGAGAGCAAGTCATGGCAGAGCATCTCGATGTCTTCATCTCCATTGGCATAGTAAGGAGCGGTCCCACTCGTGCAGTCTAAGTAGCCCAACTTGTACGCATCAATGACAGCCTCAAACTTGGATTGTTCAGCAGCCTTGTGGTAGGCATCAAATTTGGCCAGAAGCTTAACATAATTGTGAGAGATGTAAGCATTCTTTCGCTGAAGACGAAAGTAGGCCTCTTTTCGACTATGCATGGTGGCAGCAAAAGAGTTGAGTTCACTCTCCTTCTTAGCAAAGGAACGCTTTAGCTCAAATATATTCTCCCTTAGTTTAGACGAGTTCTGGATTGCCTCAATAGGCAAAACTACTCCTTTTTGAAGCAAATGAACAATCGCTTCTTTTTGCTTTTCCAATGAACGACTGGAGAATGTACCAACGTCACAAACAAACAGGCTTGACAAGAAGTTCTTCTTGAGTAGATCAGACACATATGTATCTCGTCCAGGGTTGGACTTCTCAACCTTGGGATCAGCCGCTCGCATTTCCAAAGAACCCTTCACCCGAGCAGATGACTCTCTGACCTTCTTAGTTGCATAATACTCGCCTCCAAAGTAGTCAACGACATTGAATCAACTCCATGCTTGACTGCTTGTGACTCAATAGCTAGATCACAATGGTTAGGTAGATGAGCAGACCTCCCAGTTTGATCTGCATCCCTTGACCGGTGTAGGCGACTTGAACTTTGGAGAGGAATATCAACATCTCTTTGCCTTTTGGTAAGTAAATTGGTTCGGGAGCAGACCTCTTTACAAGGCAGATCGTAGTTTCTGAGCTTGTTAGTAGGAGACTTAAGTGGAATGTCACGAACATTTAGCATGCCGCCAACTTTCTTGCTATTTGGGCCGATGAGATGCTTGACCCTAGCAAATGACGAAGGAGCAATTCCTACTTGAGTCTTCTCAGTAGACGGAACCTCTTTCGTGGAAGACTTGGTCACGACAGAAGGGAGCATTGGCTTCTTTCTCAATGGAGACACCTGACAGGACCCGACCGAAATTCCACTTTTAAATATGAGCCGAACCCTGTGCGTGTCCGACACTTGGCAGGTGACGGGCACACTTGACCAAATTACCCTTCTAACTTAGTGTCAAAATTCTTTAGGGTTAAGTTTGACTTCTGTCGAATATTCGGCAGAGTTTCTCCTGTAAAATGATCGTTTCCCAAAAATTTTCACCTGTAGAAACGCAATTCAAATATCCACCAACATTCAGCAAGCACAACGGTAGGACACACACAACCCACAACAAATCTTTATGGCCTCAGGCTTTACAGAAATCCTAGGGCAATTTCAGAGCAAACGAATTCAGTTAATTACAAAAGTAGAACAGTTACAAGAGAACATCCTTCATAGTGGAAAAGGAGGAGTGATGAGTGAAGATCGCCCTGTGGTGGTGCTCTGGTACACGACTGTTGCCTGGGGGCGCAAAACATTAAAAGTGTCAGTGGACAAAAGAAAGTTTTGGAAAATATAATATCAACATACTAACCCCACTATTAAAACATTTAGAAATTCAATTGTATCCATGTTCTATATTCGTACAAAAATCAAGCAGGCATATCTATATACATATAACCAGTCATCCACCTAGGTGTACCCATAATAAATCTGTCAATTCCATGATTTTCTATTTAATTCCCACATTATACCGTCAATTCCTTGTGTCATATAATGCGACACATTCCTTGTAAGACTCAGGGGACACTTGGTCAACCTAAGCCACATTCTTCACTCCTCATGGTCTGGATATCCCTAAGACTCGTGGAGAAACTACCAAATGCACGCTAACTCAACCGAACGCAACTAAGATGTCCGTGGGTATCATTATATCCGAAGGTAACAATTTGGGTACCTATGGTAGTTTAAAAACATTCCTTAGATAATTATAATATTGTTCCTCACTTAATCCTTAAATCCTGTTACCATTTCCTTTTATACTTTCCAAGCCATTCACATTTAAATGTAAACAAAATTTAAATACAAAATTTAAATTCAATCTAAATGCTTGGAAAGCAAAAACTATAAATAATTCCTTCATGATCAATGAATAAAACTTTTATTGCAAAAATTCATTTATAAAACAAAAGTCCACTCACTGAGCGTTCGAGCTAGCCTAACCCTTTGAGGGTTCTTCCTGCGGGTTCAATGAAGCTCGAGTATCTATTTAAGCACCTAGGCCCATTTTCAACAGTTCTAACAGGTGGAATGGTCTAAAAAGACCTGAGGTTAAATAAGTGATTAAATTTCCATATTGGTTATTCCGGTCCCTCGTGGGGTCCACGACCCTCGATTAATAATCCAAGAATTCCTATAGGTTTAACACAATTTACTAAACATGCCCTGCAAGTTTGGTCCATATCGAACCCGGATAACGCCTAAAATGCGATATCCATTCGACAGTCAAACAGTAACCAAATTGAAATCCGAGCATACCGTCGTGCTTGGGACGACATGGGGATCATTTTAGGACCAAAACCCAACCTTGACATCCCGTCGACGCGCCACCACCGCCGGCAAGTGTCTAGAGTAATTTTCCGGTGATTGGAAAACTCCAAACCGCCTACCAATATTCATACAGATCAGGCACATCAAGGGTGTTTGTGCCTAATCAGTCACGGCCATGAATTGGCCGAGGGAACCCTTCTTCTTGGCCCCGTCTCTCTCTCGAGAAGCTAAAGCGCAGCGTTTTGCCAGGATGCTTGGCATTCCAGAGAAGCAAGAGAAAAATTGCTAAGGCACGATTATCTCGGCTTCGATTATAAGCGAAGGCCGAGATCGAGCAAAGTCACGGCCAAAAGCTTTAAAGTCAGATCATCACGTGATAGCAGGGCCCCACGCTCCATTTAATGAAGCAAGGCCTCTGTTTATTGCAGTAAACCCACTGGCCAAGAATAAGCATTTAATGCATGAGGGAAGGTGGGAAGTGATTGGAGTCAGGGTTTGGTGATAGTAGTGTTAGTTTGTAAGGAAAATCCGTTCATCAATATATCATACGACCCTTGGTTTTCAAGGTGCCGGAGCACCACCTCTGTTATTCGCTCATTCACCCCATATATCATACGACCGCCGCTCATTGAGCAGTGCACCGGAGCACCGCCCTAAAACCCACCAACACCACCACTCAACGGCCTTGTAGCTCAGGCCGTGAACCTGCCGGCCGAGATTAGTTCCTCTCTCGGCCACAATCGTTTGATTAAGAAGTCAAGTCCAAACAGGCGCATCATTTTACCACATCCATCCAAACCACAACTCGACGCACGGTAGACCGTGCTGGCACGCCCGCGCACAAACGCACCGCATCCAAAAGTAGGAAGCCGCGTGTCCACGCATATCCCCTCGGCCCAGAACTCCAGGCCGTGAGATTTTCCCGGCAGACAAAGGGGAGTAACTTTATACCTTTGCTCAAAGATCAATTCAACCTTTAATGCCCTCAAACGAACGATTTCCTCTTTTGAAAAACCTAGAAAGTTTTTGGTTTGGATTCATCAATTCTATTTGAAATTGGGTCAGGTCTTCGAGGGAAAATACAGAGGGAAGGTAGGGGAGTGTTTTGGGTGTGATTGCACCGGCTGTGGTGATTGGAGTTAGCCGGAAAAGCCGTCAGAAGTCACTGTTTTGAAACAGCCCAATTTGGGCTCGGGTTTGGCTCGAATTTTGGGTTTAATTTTGATGGTTTTGATCTGTAATTGTTAGGAGGTTTGAAGAGGGAAGAGAGACATAAATTTTGGTGGTGGTGGTGGCGTTGAAAATGGCGCCGGAGCAATGAGTTTGCCGGCCAACAATGGCCGGTTGTTCTATTGGAGGGAGAAGAAAAATCGGGAAGGAAGAAAGAGAGAGAAGAGGGGTGACGCATGAGAGAGAAAGGAGAGGTCTAATTGGGCCCTAAAAAATCTGACTTTTTGAGATAATTACGGTTATGCCACTAGGCTTGTTTTAATCGTAACTTCTTCGTTACAACTCCGATTTGTGCCCACTACGTGTCTACGGATTCGTCACGACGTGCTCTACACAACGGTACTACTTAAATCCCCAGATTCCTTCTCGAATAAAAAGTCAACTTTTAAACCATTAAAATATTTTAGGGGCAAAATTGTCTTTTACTTGAATAAATTAATAATTAAATATTAATTTAAGATCGGGTTATTACAACCCCTCCCTTGACCGAGAAGTTGCAGCTTTATCTTTGATAGACTTGACGTCAGCTTTCCTCTCTGCTGGGGGTTCGACAGGCAAATCATCGAAGTCTAGACCATTTTGCTTGCATCTCTCAACATCCTGTGCTGGGGATAGACCACCAGCTTTCTCATGATAGTCGCTCAACAGCCAACGCCATTCACGGAACCTTGTAGGGGTGCTCAGAGCCTAGCGGACCTTAACCATGTCCCGCCTAAGATCCAGTCTCTTGGAGAAATCATTCTCTGCAAGCAGAAGATAGAAGCCAGTTAGTCACACATCAACAAAAAGGAAGCAGATAAGTAGCAATATGACATACCGTCACACTAAGTAATGGGAACAAGTGGACCATCGCCAACATCGCCTTCCCACCATCCGCTGACTTCCAACACATCAACGTACCACACATGATCACCTTGACTGAGACTATCAAACAGCTTGGCTTTGCACACACGAAGTTGAGCATACTTTTCTTAGCGCCTCACTTCAAAGAAGTAGAAGAACTTTCGCACCATCAGCTTCAGCTTGAAAAAACGGCTCATGTTCTCAAAGCACATGATTGCCCGATAGACTTCGGAGTACACTAACTTGGAAAAACTTTGACCACAAGAACGTGAAACCCAATGAATAGTAGAAGGGACGGAATGTGATAATCCTAGCATCTGGATCATTCGCATCAGCACAAGGCGCATCATCGGTCGAAGAATTCGCCAGCTTGACAAGCACACCACTTCTGAAACTGAGTTTCAAATGTATCGCAATGCAGATTAGCCACGAATCTCTTCTTATGCCCTTTGGAACCACCCCATAGGTACAAGGGCACTTGTGAACTTGGTGATCAGCTATCTTCCTTAGAAGACATGACCGCTGAACAAATGCAAGAAAGAAAACAAAATTTTGCAAATAAAAATATGACAAAAAGGCCCTAGCTGCGAACTTGCAGCCCGAGCCAAGTCTGCAGCCCAAGCTAGTGTGGCCCAAGCCGCGAGGAGCAATGGTCAGCGGGCCTGCGACACATTCCAGCCTTGGCCAATCAACCTCCAGCCCAATTTGCTCTAGCCCGGGCCTGCCAAAAAAAAAAACATAAAGGGAGGCCCAGGCCGCGAAATCGTTGCTCAAGTTGCAAACCTGCAGCCCAAGCTGCGAGTCCACAGCCCAAGTCGCGAGTCTAGCCCGTCAATCTAAACGGGTCTGGCCCGCGTCCCAGTAAAAAGAAGGGAACAGTGGTAGTTGCTGCCGACAACCACCGCCGCCGTTGGCGTGGCACCAACAACCTCCCCGACTCCTCGCGACGATAAAGAGCTATGGCCGAGTCGGCTAGTCCTTGTCGCAAGCAAAAAAAATTTTACGGCATCTGTCGGGCCACTGTTGTCGTCACGATGACAACTAGCGGGCGCACCAGACCAGCCCTCGCTGTGAAGAAGAAAAGAAAAAACAAATGCTTGACTTATCTTGGGATACACGGCAACTCCTCTCTTCGACAAGTAGTACGATTCTCCAAGATCTCTCTCAACCTAGAAAGTATAGAAGACAAGTTTGCAATTTGAAGAAGAGTGAAGAGAAGCCGTGGAGTTGTAAAAGTTGGGGACCCGAAGTCAAGGAGGAATCACAAGCCTATTCCCATTATGAGCCCAACTCCAAGAAAAGTCAAAAGCCTACTCTAAGTGGGAGGCCAATTTGCCAAAGGAGTCCAACTCAAAGAAGAAAGTCCAGACGTAGTTAGGAAGCCTAGAGAGTATCTCCTCCATGCCTCATAAGGCGTAATCGCAAGGCGCCATGTGGATAAGAAGAATATCTCCTAGGTCAATTAATTGAGCCCATTTATTTGGAAAATTAATTGATACTAAAAATAGGGATATTATCTTTATTTAAAAGATAATATCACCAATTTAGGGTATTATCCTCTTTGGGAGATATCATGATCAATTAGTAATCTGATCCCAATCAAATCCCTAATTGATTCAATCTCTATAATTTGGGGAAAGAATATCTTCCTTCAATAGATGCCTAGAGCCCTATAAATACATGGCTACATTCAACATACAAGGTAATTCAAAATTCCTTTCAAAACCCTAAACACCCAAAACCCCCCTCTCTCTCTCTCTCTCTCTCTCTCTCTCTCTCTCTCTCTCTCTCTCTCTCCCCCTAGCCGCCGGCTCCTCCTAAATTCATCTCTCCCACACGACTAAGTGCCACCACACACGGCTCTGGCCACCCGATTTTCCCCATAGAGAAAACTTTGTACCATTTTTAGCTATTATTTCTCAAGGATTCAATCAAACTAACTTAGGCATCGGTGGGCCTTTGGCCAACACCATCATTCACTCCTATTTGATTTTAGAGGAATCGAGGAAGAGAGAGAAGGAAGTTAAGTTGTAGTTACCCTACCTATCTTTTCTCTAAGCCGGGGGGGACCCACTTCCCCCGGACCCCCCCTATTAGTTACACCCATTCCGTTCCCTATTTGCCTATTTGTCTTTTGTGTCTGAGGAATCTTTTATCGTGGGTAGTGTTCAAAACCACTGATAGTAGGATTGACATGTGACTATGACGGCTTCTCTCGAGGTCTTTCCCTTGTGTGCGGAACAGCTAATTGGTCTTTCGAGATAGAGTAGTCGCAGGTACAGAAAGTGGTTCCCTTACTCAAGAAATTGAGACTATTAGTACAAGACGACGGACATGGATTAGTGGAAAGGCGCATGGTGTGATTCTTCCATTAGTTGTCATCCCTGTATGCTTGTGTAGGTCAGCCGAGACAAATGTCAAAAATCATTTTTGAATTTCCGCCTTTCATAATAATTGAAGTATGGAAGCATGGGACGGAAGGCTGAGAATGCATTCAATAGGACAAAGATGCGAAGGTTACGAAGTAAGGGCAGTCTCTTTACTGTGGTTTACCGACCTTCCTTCCTACCTGGTGAATACGCCATACTATAGATCTCCCACTGCTGATGGTTCAATTAAATATAACATTAAATCGGCTAGGGATCAAAGGAACTCATTTCCTCCTTTTTTTTGCTCAACCAAAGCCTTCCAAACAACCATCGTTGGAAGCAAACGTACGAGAAGCAAATGAAACATCCGTGGCAGCTTTTACGCCGTCTTACGTAGGGGGCAATGGGGCCCTGGATTATGGAGGCTCATGAGTATTGTGGTCGATGCTTTAGACCCATGTAATAAATGTGGGATTTGGTGACTTGTTGGCGGCTTGTGGTCTCACTAATTTAAATTTTATAGGTTTCAAGTTTACGTGGTTAAATATGCTGGATAGAATGTGAAATTAAGGCTAGATAGAATGGTGGTGAATCATGAGATGTTGTTGGCATTCCCGAATATGCTTATCCATCATCTGAATTCAAACGTTTCATACCACCTTCCTCTGTTACTTTAATTTGGTTCTAATTCAAGAGGAAAGAGGAGTCTTTATGTTTGAAGAGATGTGGGCGATGGTGGAGGGGTGTCGAGATGTGATTGCTAAAGCCTGAGAGGGAGATGGGTGGTAGGTGATAGATTAGGCCCTGTCAGCTCTCTTTACAAAAGTGGTGGAATAGCTATAAGGTAGGTAATATCCCTAAAAAACTTTGAGTCCTACAAAGCAAGTTGCATGATTTACAAGGGCGTGAACAACACCCAAAGGTTTGTCGTTGCCAATGGGAGTTAACTAGAGAACTGGATACTTTACTGGAAATGGAGGAGATGCTTTAGCTAAAGTCTGGAGACAAAAATACAAGATTTTTTCATCAGTTTGCAAAACAGTGGGAGAGGCAGAATAGACTACTTGGTTTTTTTTTATGCTCAAAATCGATGGTGTACTTCTAAAGAGGAAGTTTGGTCAATTTTTTGTGATTATTTCAAAAAATTATTCTCGACTAATGGTTCACATGACATAGATGAGATATTGGAGATGGTCCAGCCAGTTATCACTACTAAGCAAAATGATTATTTAATCAAGGGGTAATTACATTTTTTGTCACTAAGGATAGGATCGAATTTAATTTTGGTCACCGAAATTTCAATTTTCTGATTTTAGTCATTGTATTTGCACCTGTTAGCAAATCATGTCAAATGTTTCAATTCTATCAGTTTAATTAAGAGATTTTCTATTTAAACCCCGCACTTCTCTTTATTCACCCCAATACTTAAATCATTAAGCTGTAAGTTTTATTATTGTGTAAAAAGATGAAGAAGGTCATCCAACTTAATACTTAACCCCAGTATTAACACACCCCACCACTCTTCATATTAAGTTTTTGAAAAATACAAACTCCTCACCACTCTTGATATCCTTGAGATCCGATGCATTGAAGCAACGTGTGTTGCTAGACGATTAGGCTCCACAACTGTAGAAGATTCTTTCCTAGGCTTGAAGAGAAAGATCAGTCGTGACAAAATCTCAGGTATACTACAAATACTTTTGCTTCAAACTGATGCCTAACACAAGAAGAAAATCTGTCACATCCCGGATCGGCTCTACCGTAGCACGATATTGTCCGCTTTGGGCCCCCCCTCTCTGGCCCTCACGGTTTTGTTTCTGGGAGCTCACGACCAACTTCCCAGTGGGTCACCCATCCTGGGATTACTCTCGCCCCCAACTCGCTTAACTTCGGAGTTCCTACGACTCCGAAGCCAGTGAGCTCCCAAAAGGCCTCGTGCTAGATGGATGCGGGTATACACATATAAGGCACATCACCCCCCTCCGTTGGTCGATGTGGGATCTTACAATCCACCCCCCTTAAGGGCCCGACGTCCTCGTCGGCACACTCGCACCACACGGCAGAGTGGCTCTGATACCAATTGTCACATCCCGGATCGGCTCTACCGTAGCACGATATTGTCCGCTTTGGGCCCCCCCTCTCTGGCCCTCACGGTTTTGTTTCTGGGAGCTCACGACCAACTTCCCAGTGGGTCACCCATCCTGGGATTGCTCTCGCCCCCAACTCGCTTAACTTCGGAGTTCCTACGACTCCGAAGCCAGTGAGCTCCCAAAAGGCCTCGTGCTAGATGGATGCGGGTATGCACATATAAGGCACATCACCCCCCTCCGTTGGTCGATGTGGGATCTTACAAAATCTCATGTATTTTTGCTTCAAATTGATGCCTTTAAACCGTCCTTAAACTGATGCCTAGCACATACTTTTGCTTCAAACTTTCACCCCAAACAAAATCTCATGTATACTACAAATATTGTTTAATGATTTAAATATTGTTTATTATTTTACAATGCCCTACTAAATGAGTGTAACTATCTGTTGCATATTCTCAAGCTATATGAAAACGCGTCAGGCCAAAAAATAAATTTTGAGAAGTAGGTTGCTTGCTTCAGTCCAAACATGGATCCAATATTGAAGCATTTTGTCGACTGCGCAAATCTCACAGCCTGGTGCTCCAGACCGAGGGGATGTGCGTTAGCACGTGGCTTCCTTCTTTTGGGTGCGGTGCGGTTGTGCGCGGGCGTGCCAGCACGGTCTACCGTGCGTCGAGATGGTGAAATCGACTCCTAATCAAACGATTGTGGCCGAGAGAGGAACTGATTTCGGCCGTCAGGTTCACGGCCTGAGCTACAGGGCCGTTTAATGGTGGTATTGGTGGTGGGTTTTGGGTGGTGCTCCCGCGCGTTGCTCAAGGAGCGACGGTCGTATGATATATGGGGTGAGTGAGAGAGTAACAGAGATGGTGCTCCGGGGCCTTGAAAATCGAGGGTCGTATGATATATTGATGGATGGATTTTCCTTACAATCTAACACTACTCCTAGTTAAGCAAGTAAAGGTATTGAAAGTGCATTACAGGAAAATATAATTTGCTCCGTGGGAGGCTTTTGGTTTGGTGTTTGAACCCTTTGAATGTAGTTTGAACTTGGTATTTATAGGAAGAGCTCTTGGATGAGTAATCGAGGCTGAAAATCTACATGGTGGAGCCTGATCAGAGCAAGTGGGTA
This sequence comes from Prunus campanulata, assembly GCA_034190965.1. Taxonomy (NCBI): domain Eukaryota; kingdom Viridiplantae; phylum Streptophyta; class Magnoliopsida; order Rosales; family Rosaceae; genus Prunus; species Prunus campanulata. Next base: position 11,948,724 of record CM067215.1, read on the forward strand.
GTCCAATCGACATTTGGGATTGTGAAGCATGGTGGTGTGACCCCATAAATCCTGGTAAATCTTGGCCGCCGCCCTGATCGTGGGTTCTGCGCTTCTAGCCTTGAAGACGCATTTAATGCTCTGATAGCTGGTGACCTAATCTCTGAAGCTGTAAGAATTTTTGTAAGAATGTTTGCGCCTAACCACTCTGATTTCTGTCGCCAAATCCTGACGCTAGTCACTTCCCTCCTTCCCTCGTGCATTAAATGGCTCTTTGCAGCCAGTGGGTTTGCTAGTCAGAGGCGTTACTTCATTAAATGAAGTGTGGGCCCTGGCTGTCATGTGGTGATCTGACTCTGATATCTTCGACCGTGTCTTTTTGTCCTTCGACCTCGGCCTGCAATGTCGCGGTCAAGGCCGAGATGATTATGCCTTCGGTGCTATTCCTTTGCTTTGAAGAAGGTAAAAACGCCTGACGGAACGCCGCGTTTTGTTCATGTGCAGGTGCTAGGGCCGAGAAAGGAAACCCCTTCGGTCAGTGTATGACCGTGATTTATTAGGCACAAACATTGCACCCACATCCCCGGATTCTTCGGTCTCAGCATGGGTAAGGGCCGAATGGATTTCAGGGGATGGACCCTTTGCATTCCTTCTGAAGTGATTGACAACTGGGGTATTAAATGCTCAGGTCAGTGGGTGCATTTAATGCCCAAGCACGTCGTGCAGGCCATCATTGCCTAGACTTATGCGAGGCGTCGCTTCGTTTCGTCAGATGAAACGACGGCCTTTGGGCTGCCGACACATCATCGTGCTTTTGATTTGATCGAGCCTTTGCCTCGTCAATCGAAACATCGGCCCCCAGGTTTTTGACATGTTTTCGCGTGCTTCGAGCATGTTGTCAGGTCGTTACGTCTCTCGAGAGAGCCACGCCCTGTTTTTGAATTCTAGCACGAGAATAAAAACCCTGCCTTTCTTCATTTTTCTTCACGCCTTCAAAATCCTTAAGTTCACGCTCCTGAAAAGTTCACTCTGAACTTCCTATTTTTCTCAGCCTTCTCTCTTTCATTCTGAAGCTCTTGTCTTGCTTAGTGACCTCTTTACTTGCCTTAAACACTCTTGGGCCTTTCGTTGATTCCTCTACCCCATTTCTCCTTCATTTTAAACTTGCTCTAATGGCCCCCATTGTAGCCTTTCCAAAACCGGGGGGCCACATCCACTGAACCTCGCGACCTGGCAGTTTGGCTTGGTTCAGATGGCTCTTCTTCTCCTGCTGTCCACCAACTGCCCTTCGTCTTGGAAAGTCGACATGAACCAACGCCATGATGCGGTCGAGATTCCTTCCCAGCCCTGGAAGAAGATGACCTTCTTCCCTTTGAGGCCGAGGAAAAACTGCAATGCGATTGATGAAGATGGGAGGGTCTGGTATGATAATCCCAACTTGGCCATGTTCATTTGGCCGAGCACCCCGGTTGCATCCATGGCCGAAGTGACGGCCCTTCCTCTGGCCGGAATGATGGCTGTAGCCAAAGTGACGGTCCTATCATCATTCCGATGGCCCTGGGTTCACCTGGCCATACCCGTGTCCAGAGTGACGGCCTTGGTGGGGCCGTGGTTAGTGAAGACATGGGTGACGGAACATCTGCCTGCCCGGCGAGAGGAACACGACGCCGTTGTTCGTAGATTTAGGATGTAATCTTTTCTCATGTGTATTTATATGTTGTAATCAGTCATGACCTGGGCGTTTCTTTTAAATGCGACCCCCTTTTAAAACTAAATGAAGTATGATTTCTTTTTCCTTCTGTCTGAATGCATGCTTTCCCTCTCATCTCCGTGGTGTTGTTCACTTCATTTTTGCTAATTGCAATCCTCATAACCCATTCTCGGCCGTTTCCCATAATGACGGGGTATATTTTTTAAATACTGGCCGTTTATTGGTAGGTTATGCCTTTCTCCATCCCTATCCCTTAACTGGAATGCACCTCGGCCGAGGATTCGTTCGATAATAAACGGCCCCTCCCAGTTAGGTGAGAATTTGCCGAACCGAGGGTCTTTAGTCCCGATAGGAAGCACGGCTCGCCATACCAAGTCGCCTTCAGCGAAAGTCTTTTGCTTGACTTTTCTGTTATAGGCCCTCGCCGCAATATGCTTCTGTGCCTGCATTAGGTTATAAGCATCGAGCCTGGACTGCTCCAAATCTTCTAACTCCTGAGCCATGGCTTGCGCATAGTCCTTCCTTTCTTGCTCAAGCTGTTCGGTCATGCGGAGAGACCGAACCTTTAACTCCATTGGAACGATAGTGTCATGACCGTAGGTTAAGGCATAAGGAGATGTGCCCGTAGCCGATCGTTTCGAGATTCAGTAAGCCCAAAGGGCTTCAGGGAGTAAATCGTGCCATGCCCTAGGTTTTTCCTTAATCATTTTCTCAAGGATGCCCTGATTACCTTATTGCTCGCCTCGGCCTGTCCGTTAGACTAGGGGTAGTAAGGTGTTGAGTGAATCAATTTGATCCCCATTCTTTCGGTGTACTCCCTAGTCTCGGCCGATGTGAAAACTAGGCCGTTGTCGGCCGTGATAGTTTCAGGTATACCGAATCTGTGGACGATGTGTTTCTCAAAGAATTTGACCACCTGTGTGCTAGAAATTGACCGATAGGACTTCGCCTCGACCCATTTAGTAAAATAGTCGGTTGCCACCAAAATCCATGCGTGCTGGTTGGACGCGGCCGGATAGATTTTGCCGATGATATCCATGGCCCATCCTCTGAACGGCCATGGTTTAGTAACCGGGTGGAGGGCCTCGGCCGTTACCCTTTGTATGGGGCCGTAGATTTGACACTTGATACACCCCTTCGCATACTCTATGCAGTCCTTTAAAATGGTCGGCCAATAATAGCCGTGCCTCCGAACCAACCACCTCATTTTGACACCAGACTGGTGAGCGCCGCAAATTCCCTCATGAGATTCGGTCATGATAACCTTGATGTCTTCTGCGCCAGGACATAGGAGCAACAAGCCGTCCGATCCCTTTCGATACAGCTCGTTCTGATAAATCAAATAACACCGAGCCCGGAAACGTGTAGTCATCTCATGGCTACCGGAGGGGTCGCGCAAATACTTCACTATGGGGTAGCGCCAGTCGGCTTCGGTCGTGTTGACTTCGTCGATAATCCCCCGTTCGGCCAAAACCGGCAAGGTACGCTTCTCGATTCTTATCACATGATCGTGGTCACTGTCCGAAATGTTCACGCCTGACGCCACCTGGGCCATCTCGTTGGCCTCGTGGTTTTCAGCGCGCGGTACGTGATCGAAGGAGATCCTAGAAAACTCATCGGCCGTATTGAGGGCCTTTACATAATACATGGTTAAATTCTTGCTCGTGCACTGGTATTCCCCGGTCAGTTGGTTGATTACCAGCTGGGAATCACCGTAGACCAAGACACGAATTGCCTTCATTTCCTTCAGAATTTCGAGACCGATGATGAGCGCTTCGTATTTAGCCTAATTATTGGTGCATTTGAAATTAAGCTGGAATGCAAATTGCCACCTTTGCCCTTGAGGGGACTCGATCACGACTCCAGCCCTAGACCTGGCCTCGGTGCTGGAGCCGTCGAAGTACATGGTCCAGTAGTTCTTTTCCATGTGGGCCATGTCGATCTCAACCTCCAACTCTTCTTCCTGCCCCTGAGTCGGGTGGTGAGCCAAAAAATCAGCCAATGCCTGGCCCTTGACCGACTTCTGAGCCACGTATTGGAAGGTGAATTCGGACAATGCCATCGTCCACTTCCCAATTCGGCCGCGTATGATCGGCCGAGTGAGCATATATTTGATGAGATCAGTCTTGGAGATGATCTGAACGACCGAGGGAAGCATATAGTGGCGCAACTTGGTAGCCGTGTAATAAAGCGCCAAGCATAGTTTCTTGATTGGCGAATAGTTTAGCTCGACCACGTTAAGGGTACGGCTCAGATAGTGCACCGCTTGCTCCACGTTGAGCCAACAGACAGCCGATAGAGCCCTTTGAAGCCAAAATGTAAAGCCTCAAAGGTTTCCCTCTTCAGTTGAGATAAATATTTCTTAATATCGTCGAGGGCCACTTGATGTTCTGCCCCCCATACGAACCGTTCCGTGTCTTTGAGTTTGAGCAGAGGAGTCAACGGTCGGATTTTCCCTGCCAAATTGGATATGAACCGCCTCAAAAAATTGACTTTACCGAGGAAGGACTGGAGTTCCTTCTTGGTCCTTGGCGAAGGTGCTGCCATAATGGCCGTAGCTTTATTTTTGTCCACTTCAATCCCTCGTTGGTGAACCAAGAAACCGAGGAAGTTTCGGGCAGTGACGCTGAAGGCACACTTCTTAGGGTTCATCTTTAGGCCGTACGCTTGCATCTGGTTGAAAGCTTGCCGGAGGTGCCCTACGTGGTCAGTTCTGGATGGGGACTTTACAACCACGTCATCAATGTAAACTTCAATGGTCCAGCCAATAAGGTCGTGGAAGATGAGGTTCATAGCTTGCTGGTATGTCGCGCTGGCATTCTTGAGGCCGAACGGCATGACTACCCACTCATAGGTTCCGATCGCGCTTGGACGGATTGCTCTGGCAGTACTGTTGTGATGAGGCGGCGGCCGCGTTGCTCGGGCTAGGATGGGTCTGGATGGCCAAGGTATGAACTGGGGCTGCTTTGCCCTAATGATACGGCCAAGGCATGAAGCGGGCCGTACGCCGTTTCTGCCGGGTAGGTTGGTTCGGGATTCGCCCATGTGGGCGGGGACTACCCCCAGCTATTCGTCGGCGGTAGCGAATGCTGACCGTAACTTGACGCTTGAGTGCGCCAAGAGGCGCCAAGGCTGCTACTTTCGCCATAAGGTTCGATCCTTTCGCGCTCTTGGCTCCTCTGTCCGGGTCTGGGAGGTGTTGTGGGCGAGTTTGCCGGCATCCTTTCCTGAAAAAGCGTCCGCAGTTCTGAGGAGAATCTATCCATCGCGGCCATAAAGGATGTTTCTATCCTGTAGGCCTGCTTGGACATCAGATCCTCCACCACTGCTTGTTCTTGCATGGACTCGGCCGTGCGATCCGTCGTTACTGGAACCCTGGCCGAGGTTCTGACCGCATGTTCGGTCTTGGTGATAGTGATTGGTGAGGTGGACTCAGGAGTCTCAGAAGTCATTTCGACTGTTTTGTTTTTGAGCTGCACCTGTGCCCTAGTTTCCACCATGAGTTTTTGACAGAAGTCCCACCGGGTGTGTCAAAAGTGTCGGTTGCGCAAATCTCACGGCCTAGTGCTCCGGACCGAGGGGATGTGCGTTAACACGTGGCTTCCTTCTTTTGGGTGCGGTGCAGTTGTGCACGGGCGTGCCAGCACGGTCTACCGTGCGTCGAGATGGTGATTTGGGTGAAATGGTTAAGTGGTGCGCCTGTTTGAAATCGACTCCTAATCAAATGATTGTGGCCGAGAGAGGAACTGATCTCGTCTGTCAGGTTCACGGCCTGAGCTACAAGGCCATTTAATGGTGGGTTTTGGGCGGTGCTCCGGCGCGTTGCTCAGGGAGTGACGATCGTATGATATATGGGGTGAGTGAGAGAGTAACAGAGATGGTGGTTTGGCGCCTTGAAAATGAAGGGTCGTATGATATATTGATGGATGGATTTTCCTTACAATCTAACGCTACTCTTAGGGAAGCAAGTAAAGGTATTGAAAGTGCATTACAGGAAAATATAATTTGCTCCGTGGAAGGCTTTTGGTTTGGTGTTTGAACCCTTTGAATGTAGTTTGAACTTGGTATTTATAGGAAGAGCTCTTGGATGAGTAATCGAGGCTGAAAATCTGCATGGTGGAGCCTGATCAGAGCAAGTGGGTAGTCCAATCGACATTTGGGATCGTGAAGCATAGTGGTGTGACCCCATAAATCGTAGTAATTCTCGGCCGCCGCCTTGATCGTGGGTTCTGCACTTCTAGTCGTGGAGACGCATCTAATGCTCTGATAGCTGGTGACCTAATCTCTCAAGGTGTAAGAATTTTTGTAAGAATGTTTGCGCCTAACCACTCTGATTTATGTCGCCAAATCCTGACGCTAGTCACTTCCCTCCTTCCCTCGTGCATTAAATGCCTCTTTGTAGCCAGTGGGTTTGCTAGTCAGAGGCGTTACTTCATTAAATTAAGTGTGGGCCCTGGCTGTCACGTGGTGATCTGACTCTAATATCTTCGGCCGTGTCTTTTTGTCCTTCGGCCTCGGCCTGTAATGTCGCGGTCGAGGCCGAGGTGATTATGCCTTCGGCGCTTTTCCTTTGCTTTGAAGAAGGTAGTGCACCGCCTGTTCCCATTCAGATTCGTTGTTTTGAGCCAACAGGCAGCAGATAGAGCCCTCTGAAGCCGAAATGTAAAGTCTCAAAGGTTTCCCTCTTTTCGGCGGCATAAGGACCGGCGGTTGGGACAAATATTTCTTGATGTTGTTGAGGGCCGCTTGATGTTCTGCCCCCCATATGAACCGTTCCTTTTCTTTTAGTTTGAGCAGAGGAGTCAACGGCCGGATTTTCCCTACCAAATTGGATATGAATCGCCGGAAAAAGTTGACCTTACCGAGGAAGGACGGGAGCTCTTTCTTAGTTCTCGGTGGAGGGGCCGCCATAATGGCCGTAGCTTTATTCTTATCCACCTCGATCCCTCGTTGATGAACCAAGAAACCGAGGAAGTTCCCGGCGGTGACCCCGAAAGCACATTTCTTTGGGTTCATTTTTAGGCCATGCGCTCGCATTCGGTCGAAAGCCTGTCGGAGATGTCCTACGTGGTCGGCTTTGGATGGGGACTTCACAACCACGTCGTCGATGTAAACTTCAACGGTCCGGCCTATAAGGTCGTGGAAAATAAGGTTCATTGCTCGCTGGTATGTTGCGCCGGCATTCTTTAGGCCGAACGGCATGACTACCCATTCATAGGTTCCGATTGCTCCTGGGTATCTGAACGCCATCTTGTGGACATCCTCCTCGGCTACGAAAATTTGGTTGTAACCAGCATGGCCGTCCATGAAGGACAAGAGTTCGTGTTTTGCGGCCCCATCTACCAGGAGGTCTGACATAGGCATGGTGTATTCGTCCTTGGGGGTTGCGAGATTCAGATTTCTGTAATCGGTGCAAACCCTTAAAGCCCAAGTCCTCTTTAAAACTGGTACAATGTTGGCCAACCACTCGACGTACCGGGCCGTTCGGATGAAGCCGGCTTTAAGGAGCCGTTCAATTTCCTCCTTGACTCTAAGCTGTACCTCGGTCGAAAAATGCCTTGGCGGCTGTTGGAAAGGCTTGAACCCCTCCTTGATTTTTAATTCATGCTCGACCAAACTTCTCGGCAATCCAGGCATCTCATGATAATCCCAAGCAAAACAATCCTTATATTCGTGGAGCAGGCCGATAACCTCGGCAGCTAACTTGGGATCTAAAAGCTGGCTTACAAAAAGAGGCCGTGGTTCGGCCTCCGACCCTACATTTATTTATAATAAAGGGTCCTGGACTTCAAGGTAGTCATCCTCCATCTCGGCGGGCACCGTTTCCAGGTCGTCAAAAGTTAATACGTCCGTCTCGTCTGATTCGTGGAGGAACTCAATCAGGTTGATCGGTGAGTTTGGCCGTAAGGATTCCCCCGCCCAATGTTCCAGCAGTCTCTCTAGCAAGTCAGTCACGGCCGCCGCTCCTTTTTCTCTAGTGGCCTTGTCTGTCATCTAAAGGCTAGTGAGGTCGATCAACACTTCGCGCGCCGAGTCCTGTCGGACATTCTGGGTGCCTAGCTCCAGTACCTTTTCGCGCACCTTTTGGCCGTTCTAAAAGAATAACAATTGGAAGAGGGAAGACGGTATGCACCCGGATTGGTGGATCCAATCACAGCCGAGCAATATATTGTAGTCCACACTAGATTCGACTACGTAGAAGGCCGTGACTCTTGTCTGATCGGCCACGGTAATCTTTAATGACAACACGCCAATGGTTTTAGATTTATCACCGACGAAGCTACTCATGACGATGTCGCTGGGGATGAGGTCCTCTTTTGACTTGTTCAGCTTCCTCATCAATGAATAAGGAAGGATGTTGACCGTTGCCCCACAGTCGACGAAAACCTTGGACACGGGCACACCCTCTATATGAGCCGAGATGTATAACGGCTTCAGGTGTCGATATTTGTTCGACTCGTCCCTAGGTATTACCTCGTTAAATGCCACGGCCAACAACTTTTCCTTTGTCTTTGGCCTATGATCGAGCTGCTCCTCGGCCACGTCATCATCTAGGCCGTTGGTCTGCCCTCCCGGGGCTAAAACCTCAGATGGTAGCACCAAGACCATGTTGATGCTGACCTCCTTCGGCTCCTGCGGGTTTCCTCTACCAGCTTCCTCTTCGGCCTCACAGCCGTCTTTGGTGAGGACCTTTTCCTCGACCATTCCGAGGATACCTTTGTATTCTTCATCAGAGATTCCTAAAGTGGGATCGTCTTTGTCCTCATGCCCAAAGAAAGGATCTCCGAAGCCCTCGATCATGGCCTTGCGGCCCCCGGGATATCGGCTATAGGTGCTTTGATCTTACGGGGGTCCGAAGCCTCGACATCCTCCTTGAGGGTCCGTCTAGCCTTCGCCAATGTGTATCTGGCCGTCAAGTAGTCGTCTAAACGGCTTACCCGGGCCTTTTCCTCGGTCGTCAGGCCAAAGACAGTGTCCGCCGGGGTCACAGTGAAATATTGGCGGAGATATTCTAAATCGCCCTTGCTGAAGGGGACTTTAGCCTCTGATTCCCCGAGGTCAGGATGGTAACCTGGCAGGCCCCTCGCTCTGGCTTCCCTGTTCGCCTGGTATACGGCCTTAATGGCCGAGTCAGAACTGCTGGTGATGAGGAGCCCTTCCGCCTTTGTGTTTTTGAGGGCCAACTCCACGATTTCACGGCTCTCAGGGGTCATTCCGTACAGGTCCGTGGCCGAGTGGCCTTTATGGAATTCTATGAGAAAGGACAGACCGTTGACCGAAAAAGGGTGGTCCCTTCCATGGTAGATGTCGACGATACCCTCGTCTGTTCTCTCCAGGACCGCGGCCTTCGGCTGAACCGAAATGGCCGTCGTCCCAAGGGGACTCTCGTCCTACCTAGGGTGCCACGTCCTTGGAGGCTTGGTGTTGACCGTTTTTGCCGCCGAGGGGACCATTGGGGTGGATGGTGGTCCGTCTACGGCCGCCATTTTCTTTTGGCTCTTGGAACCTTCGGCCTCGGTTGCCTGTATTCTGGCCTGCTGAACTTGTCTCTGCATTCTTCTCAGCGGTTCGGCCCTGCCCCCAGGCCGTGCATGGTACCAACGGTTATCCCGTATGACCGGCGGTTTGAAGGTTTTCATTGGCCTAGGGGCGGCCTCGTCTTTGTGGCCCAACAAGGTACCGGGGTTTTGTGCCCCTAGTCGGTCGAAAACGGCTCTACTAGCAGGCCAACGGTCGTACTGACCGCTAAATTTCTTCATGGTTGGCTAGGATGGCTCGGCGGCTTTCCTCTTGTTCTCCTGCGGCCTGAGCCAACCGATCTCATACTTGCATCGCTCGCAAAGCAACGGTTCCGACTCAGCCAAAGGCTCCTTTCCTTTCGCCGTCTGACGAGCTTCCCTATGCCCGACTAGGAGCTGGGCATCGACCATGTTGACGACAGGTGGAGGGAATGGCTTGGAGTCAACCTGCATGGTCGCCTTCTCCGGAAACTGGAGCTTCTTTTCGTCTATCAATTTCTGGATGACGTCTCGTAAAACAATGCAGTTGTTGGTGTTGTGAGACCAAGAACTGTGGTATTTGCAAAATGTCTTCCCTTTGAGCTCGTCGGGCTTCGGAATCTTGTGGCCGAAGGACAATTTGACCTTTTTCTCGGCCAATAGCAGGTCGAAGATGGCCTCTGCCCTTGTCAAGTCAAAAGTATAGGCCTTCGTTTCCCGCGTCGCGAACTTGGCGTCGCAAATTTTGGTGCGGCTATTGTCGGTTTTAACAAGTCCTTTGCAGATGAAGGGCTTGTCTATGCTAAATTCGGCCGAACTCATCTCTACTTCGTCGCTCTCGGCCTCTGCGGAGCCGTCTGCTTCGGCATAGCTAAAGATGCAATTCCTGTAGTAAGTCCCTTCTGAGGCCGTCTTCTTCTGCATCTCATCTTTTAACAAGGACGCATATCTGTCCCCCTTGTTAGTCAAGTCATGCATGTCCCGGAATTCGATTCCCTGGAATTTCTTCCGGTACTCGAATTCCAACCCTTCTTCGGCCATCTTGACAAATTCCCTCTCTGGGAGGTTCATGCGGCACCAGTTCCTGCATGTTTTGAACCACTGCAGGTAGTCACGAGGTGATTCGTCTGATGTCTGGCTCATCCTTGCCAGCTCGGCGACCGTTATCTCTCGGTTGGTCTGATAGAAATGTTCATGGAATATTCTTTCCATATCAGACCAATCCCTTACTGAGTTCGGCGGAAGGTTTATGAACCATGAGAACGCCGCGTCGGTCAAAGAATGAACAAATAAACGGAGCTTCTGGGCGTTCGAATCGGCCTCTCCACACTGGGCCGTGAGACGGCCTATGTGTTCAATGGGGGAGGTCTGCCCATCCCCGAAGAATAGCATGAATTCCGGCAATCGGTTGATTTCTAGCGGGTACGGCCTTGTATATCTCGGTGTGTCCGGCCGCCTCTGGGCTAGGCCATCTTCGATCATCCGCCGGACGTCTTCGAATCGGAGCCCTTGAGGTGGTGCCTTCTGCTGGACCGCGCACAGCCGCAGAACCTGTTGCACCTCGTTATGCGGCCTTTTTTGCTGGGCCACTGGGACAGGGAGCTCGGCCGGTATGACCGCGCTGGTTGACGCCAGATGAGCGCCATGGGTGTGGCCAAGGTGCGCGTGCGTCGCCGCTGGAATGGCTGAACTATAGTGAATGTGAGAGCTCAGCAGAAACAGCGACGCCTGCAATGGCGATGAGACGGTCAGATTGCTTTAACCGTACTGTTGTGATGAAACAGCGGTCGCGTTGCTTGGGCCAGGATGAGTCTGGACGGCCGCAGTGTGAACTGGGCCGAGTGGATTGATCGCAGGATGCACGAGGCTGCTGTGCCCTAGTGATACGGCCAAAGCATGGAGTGGTCCACGCGCTGTTTCTGCCGAGTAGGTTGGTCCAGGATTCTCCCATGTGGGCTGGGACTGCCCCCAGCTGTTTGTCGGCGGCAACGAATGCTAGCCGTAACCTGATGCTTGGGTGTGGGCAGGGATGCCGAGGCTGCTGCTTTCATCGTAAGGCTCGATCCTCTCGCGCTCTTGGCTCCTCTGTCCAGCTCTGGGAGGTGTCGCGGGCGAAGCTGCCGGCATCCTTTCCTGAAAAAGCGTTCGCAGCTCTGAGGAGAATCTGTCCATTGCGGCCATGAAGGATGTTTCTATCCTGTAGGCCTGCTTGGACATCAGTTCCTCTACTACTGGTTGTTCTTGCATGGACTCGACCATGCGATCCATCGTTACTAGAACGCTGGACGAGATCCCGACCGTGTGTTCGGTCTCGGTGATGGTGATTGGTGAGGCGGACTCAGGAGTCTCAAAAGTCATTTCGACTGCTTTGTTTTTGAGCTTTGCCTATGCCCTGGTTTCCACCATAAGTTTTGACAAGAGTCCCACCGGGCATGCCAAAAGTGTCTACCACGCAAATCTCACGGCCTGGGGTCCCAGGCCGAGGGGATATGCGTTGACACGCGGCTTCCTACTTTTGGATGCGGTGCGGTTGTGCGCGGGCGTGCCAGCACGGTCTACTGTGCGTCGAGATGTGGTTGGATGGAAGTGGTGAAATGGTGCGCCTGTTTGGACTTGACTTCTAGTCAAATGATTGTGGCCAAGAGAGGAACTAATCTCGGCCGTCAGGTTCACGGCCTGAGCTACAAGGCCGTTTAGTGGTGATGTTGATGGTGGGTTTAGGGCGATGCTCCGGCGCGTTGCTCAGTGAGCGACGGTCGTCTGATATATGGGGTGAATGAGCGAATAACAAGGATGGTGCTCCGGCGCCTTGGAAATCAAGGGTCGTATGATATATTGATGAATGGATTTTTCTTACAATCTAACACTACTCCTAGGAAAGCAAGTAAAGATATTGAAAGTGCATTATAGGAAAATATAAGTTGCTCTGTGGGAGGCTTTGGTTTGGTGTTTGAACCTTTGGAACGTAGTCTTGAGCCTTGTATTTATAGGAAGAGTTCCTGCAGGAGTAATCGAGGCTGAAAATCTGCATGGTGGAGCCTGATCAGAGTAAGCGAGTGGTCTAATCGACATTTGGGATCGTGAAGTATGGTGGTGTGACCCCATAAATCCTGGCAAATCTCGGCCGCCACCCTAATCGTGGTTTCTGCGCAACTGGCCGTGGGGACGCATTTATTGCTCTGATAGTTAGTCACCCAATCTCTCAAGCTGTAAGAATTCTTGTAAGAATGTCTGCGTCTAATCACTTTGATTCCTGCCACCAAATCTTGACTTCAATCACTTCCCACCTTCCCTCGTGCATTTAATGCTTATTTGTGGCCAGTGGGTTTGCTGCAATAAACAGGGGCATTACTTCATTAAATGAAGCATGGGACCCTACCATCACGTGATGATTTGACTTTAATGCTTTTAGCCATAATTTTGTTCGGCCTCGGCCTCGGCCTATCATCTAGGTTGAGATGATCGTGTCTTAGCAATTGTTTGTGCCTGATAAATCACGGCCATGAACTGGCAAAAGGCACCCCTTTTCCTCGGCCCTGGCACTCGCTCGGAGGACTAAACGCGGCGTTTGGCCAAGATGTTCGGCCTTACTGAAAGCAAAAGAAAAGTTGCTAAGGCACGATCATCTCGGCCTCGATTGTAGGCCGAGGCCGAGGCCGAACAAAATTACGGCCAAAGATATTAAAGTTAAATCATCAAGTGGCAGCAGGGTCTCACGCTTCATTTAATGAAGTAGTGCCTCTGTTTATGGCAGCAAACCCACTGGCCAAGAATAGGCATTTAATGCACGAGGGAAGGTGGGAAGTGACTGAAGTCAGGATTTGGCGACAGAAAGCAGAGTGATTAGACGCAGACATCCTCACAAGAATTCTTGCAGCTTGATAGATTGGGTGACTAACTATCAGAGCAATAAATGCGTCCCCACGGCCAGTTACGCAGAAACCACGATTAGGGCGGCGGCCGAGATTCACCAGGATTCACGGAGTCACACCACCACGCTTCACGATCCCAAATGTCGATTGGACCACCCACTTGCGCTAATCAGGCTCCACTATGCAAGTTTTCAGCCTCGATTACTCATCCAGGAACTCTTCCTATAAATACAGGCCTCAAGCTACATTCAAAGGGTTCAAACACCAAACCAAAGCCTCCCACGGAGCAAATTATATTTTCCTATAATGCACTTTCAATATCTTTACTTGCTTTCCTAGGAGTAGTGTTAGTTTGTAAGGAAAATCCATTCATCAATATATCATACGACCCTTGATTTTCAAGGCCCCGGAGCACCATCCCTGTTATTCGCTCATTCACCCCATATATCATACGACCGCCGCTCACTCAGCAGCGCGCCGGAGCAACGCCCTAAACCCACCATCGACACCACCACTAAACGGCCTTGTAGCTCAGGCCGTGAACCTGACAGCCAGGATTAGTTCCTCTCTTGGCTACAATCGTTTGATCAGAAGGCAAGTCCAAACAGGCGCATCACTTGACCACTTCCATCCACATCCACAATCTCGACGCACGGTAGACCATGCTGGCACGCCTGCGCACAACCGCACCACACCCAAAAGCAGGAAGCCGCATGTCGACGCATATCCCCTCGGCCAGGAACTCCAGGCCGTGAGATTTGCGCGGCAGACAGCAATTTTTCCTTCGTCTTCAGGAGGGCCAAATATCTTGGCGAAACGCAGCGTTTTAATCCTTCAAGCGAGGGCTAGGGCCGATTCGTGGTCGTGATTTATCAGGCACAAACAAGCTATTGAATGAAAGTGCTATTGTGCTTATCTTGTAGCCACTTTGTTCTCTTTCGTGCTATTGTACTTAAAGCATTGCCATTGAATGAAAGTGGTCTTGATGTGGATCATATGTTCCCTACAATTGACACGAAAAACTCAAGCATTACGGTTCCTGTATATAAGATAAACATAAGGAATAATAATATTTAAAATGGCTACATATGAAAAATTAAACTCATACGTACTCAATATAAGGTAGGACTTCCTCCATATTCTCCAAGACATATAGATGTGCCTAGTTCAACAAGTCCAGATCAACTAAGCTCACTATGAAACATGATAATGGCTTTGAAACTCCCATCTTCTGGCTTGAAGGCACTCCAACTGTACTAACATCAGATAAATGCTCGGTACAAAACTCTATAGCTTCTTCAGCTATATACCGCTCAGCAATGCAATCTTTGGGACGAGTACGATTCTGAACATACCCCTTTAGCACTTTCATATATCTTTCAAATGGATACATCCATCTAAAATATACTAGCCCACTTAGATGAACTTCTCTGACAAGATGTACTACTAGATGAACCATGATATCAAAGAACGAAGGGGGAAAGTACTTCTCCAGCAAACACAAAGTAACTACTACATCTTCTTCCAACTTATCTAGCTTGGAAACATCTACCGTCTTTGCACATATAGCATTGAATAAGAAGCACAATCGAGTTATTGCATACCTTGCAGGCTTCTCCAAAACAGAACAAATTGTCACAGGGAGCAATTGTTGCATCAAGGTATGACAATCATGAGATTTAAGGCCAAGAAGTCTTGAATCTTTTAAAAATACAAGATTTTTTATATTTGAAGAATAACCTTCAGGAACCTTCATACCATAGAAAGAGTTGCAAACCGCTCTCTTATCTGCTCTTGACAAATTCTAAGGCCCTTGAGGCAAGCGAGTACGTCTTTCTCCATACTCGGGTTGCAAATCAGTTTTGACCCCCATGTTCAATATATCTAACCGAGCAGCAATCCCATCTTTATTTTTTCTAGGGATCTCCAGCAATGTACCAATGATACTATCGTAAACATTCTTCTCAATGTGCATAACATCTAGGATACGCCTCATAGGAAGGTATTTCCAATACTCGAGACCAAAGAATTTTGATTTCTTCTTCCTACAAACTTTGTCACCATCATTCTCACCAACACTTCACCCATTTTTTGAGCCTCATCTGTAATTAATATCTTCAACCATATGCATCACTTCTTCTCCGGTTAATGGCTCGGGAGGCTTGCCATATTCAGGTTTCTATGCCCAATGTAACAAATTTTGTGGCCATTTTTCAACCTATGACTAGGTGTATCATCGCCGCATATTGGACAAGCTTTATATCCTTTAACGACACAACCAGATAAGTTCCCATAGGCAGGAAAATCATTAATTGTCCACAGTAATACACATCTGAGTGTAAAGTGTTCTCCTATGTGTGCATCATACACTCCTCTAATCCCATCCCACAGAGATTTTAAATCATCAATCAAAGGCTCTAAGTAGATGTCTATATCGTTTCCAAGCTATTTAGGACCGAAAATCAATAAGGTCAACATCATGAACTTCCATTTCATGCATAGCCATGGTGGGAGATTATATGTAACTAAGATAACTGGCCAACAACTGTATCTGCTACTTAAAGAACTGTGGGGATTGAATCCATCAGATGAGAGAGTCAATCTTAAGTTTCTCGGCTCTTTACGAAACTCGGGCCATTTATCATCAACAAGTTTCCAAGACGAGGAATCCGCTGGATGAGACATTTGACCGTCAACTGATTTTCTTGCAGCATGCCAAGTCAAACTCTTAGCTGTCTTATGCGATTGAAACATCCTTTTAAACCTTGGAATTGAGGAAAATACCACACCACCTTCGCTAGCACACCCTCTTTCAAGATTGAATCTTTGCTTTCCTTCCACCTTGAGATACAACAAGTAGGACAATTAGTTGAATCTTCATAGTCCTTCCAATACAAAATGCAGTCATTGGGACATGCGTGGATTTTCTCATAACTCATCCGTAAAGCAGACAAAGTCTTTTTTGCCTCGTACATAGAGGAAGGTAGTGTATTTCCTTCTGGAAGCAAATCTCCTTGAAGTATCAATAATTCTGTAAAACAAACATCACTCATCCCATGTTTTGCTTTCAAATTATATAACTTCACCAAAGCCGAAAACTTCGTGTACTTACTGCAACCAGGGTACAAGAGTTGATCTCCATTCCCAATCACACGGCAAACTCATAAGGATCAGATCCAATATCGCCTAAATCATTATCATCCATCCCTAATTCTTCAGAAACAAAACTGAACCTACTTTGCTCATCTTCTTCCACATTTCTACTAGCATTAGTAGTCCATTCCCAAGGTTCTCCGTCCCATGTCCAAATCTTATAGCTTTGGTCAATTCCATTAAAGTATAAGTGTTCCCTTATAATTCCAACCCCAAACAATCAAAGATTCCCACATTTAACACATGGACAACGAACATGAGTTGTATTTCCAAGATTTTCTACAACAAAATTCAAAAATCTTTCCACCCCTAACTCATATGCCTTCGATCTTCTATCCGCATGCATCCATGACTTGTCCATCTCACACTATAAAATCATATATATAATAAAGTGAAAAGACCAGCAATGAAACACTACTATATTCAAATAGCAGAGAATAAATTGAAAATAAAAAATAAAACAAGAATCAGACGATGGTTTTTACAAAATAATCGTCGTGTAATAGAAATTCAGACGACGACATCTCTAGTTAATGTCGTCATTAATCTACCCAAACCTAGAAATTTGTATTGCTTTTTGAAGAACAAAGTTCTAGGTTTTGGTAGCCTAAAGACAACAGTTAATGGGGAAACAGTCGTCTTTAGGTTACCAAATGCAAACTAAAATTCAGACGACAGGAGTAAATGAACAACCGACATATAATAAAAATTCAGACGACGGTTTGATCCATCAACTGTCGTCGTGGTTTACAAAAACCGCAGTCTAAATCTCCCATCCCAATTCCTTTTCCAAGACGGTTTACGACGACGTTTAATATTCACTTACGACGACGGTTTACATACACAAACGACGTTGTAAAATGAAACTACGTCGACAAATAAAGGGAACGTCGTAGTAAATTATTTTTACGTCGCCCCTTAAGAAACCAACGTCTTAAATATTAAATAATTAGATGGGGTTTGGGTTTCCTGGGATTCAAACGCGCATAATTGACCAAAAACAGAGAGAGAAAACAGGTGTCGTTTCAATAAACCCTAAACCCTAAATTTTACAATAATTATAAAAAAAAAAATACACAAGTATGAGAAAAATGAACCGAAAATTGCTACGAACTCCTTACAACAATGCCTTCTATAATAGTAGGCTGAAATCTAGATTTCATAATTTTGAATTTATGGCCACCAATGGATCACATAAACCTTAGAGTTATGTTATGAGTAGTATAAGGACTATCGTGCTTTGTCTCTAAATTTTTTTGACTTTTGTTATCACTTGTAATTTTGAAACTAAAATTACATTTTTCAGGCCTTTACGGGCAAGATATTGTCTTAATGAGTGCATAGAATTTGTCAGTTTATTTTTCTGATTTTTTTAAATATATTATGAATATTAGTAATTAAATACAATAAAAAAATATTTGTAAAATTACATTTTTTAAAGCTTTAGGGGAGTGACAATATTTCAATGGGTGCATGGTAGTTGTCAGTTTATTTTTTGGAATTAGTTTTGAATTTATTATGAATATTAGGAATTAAATAAAATATAAAAGTCATATTAAAATGAAATGACAAATGACATAACCGACGTTGAATTCCTTTACAATGACGTTAAACTACACAAAACGTCGTCCTAGATTATTTTAGACGTCGAAAAGAACACAAAACGACGTTATTAAGTTACCACGTCATCTTGTTTTGAATCACTGACGTGGGTTATTACGTTACGATGTCATCTTGTTTTGAATAACCGACGTGGGTTATATTTACAACGTGTTTTCTAAAGTCGTTACCGCCGTTGTTTATATATACAACGTCAAATCTTGTAAGCTAACCACCGTTGTATGTCTTTAAGACGTCAATATGTTTGTACTAACGGACATAGTATATCGGTATAATATTTTTCCGTACAAGATGAAGTAAATATAAACTGTCGTGTTTATTCCTGTTACATGGCGTTTTTAAGAATTGTCGTCGATGTTATATTTCCCGTTATAATAAGACGACAATTGTATACACATATGAGACGTGTAAATGAGAATGAGACGTCGGTTTTTGGGAATTAAATTAAGTTTTTATGAATTACTGTCGTTTGAATTCATTTAAAGACATAAATATCCTAAACTAAAAAATTTCAAAAAAAAATTAATTTTTTTGATGATTGTTCGATTGATTACAAGAAAAATATTTATGTACATTGTTAATAAATTAAAATAAACCTAAACATTGTTAAAATAAATTACATCACTTATGATTCTGTAATTACTTGTTAACGAATTCTGCCCATTCTAGCCTAACTTCGTCAATATGTTCTTGTTTATACTGAACTAATTCTTTTTTCTTGTCAAACTGCAAAATAAACGACAAAACTGACGTGTTATAAAGATACAAATGACGGTTTTAAAGAAAAAGTTGACGTAGTAAAATAAAGAAATTATATCTTAAATTTTGCCTTTTACCTTCTTCTCAAAAGCTAGGTTTGGATCATGAATTATATTTCACATGAATCGCATCACGTAATAGCCACACTCTACATTTGTTGGTTGTTGAGGAGTGCCTTGTAGAATTTTCCATATGGCTGTTTTACGTGACGAATGTTTGCTTACATGAGAGTTAAACATTTTCATTGACTTGTTTCAAGAAAACAAAGAGTGTTAATGACAAAATGAAAAATCTAAATAAAAAAACAATAACTGTCGTGGTAAATCAGTGAAGACGACGGATTTTTAAACAAAATGACGTGGTATTTTATTTCAAACGGCAGTATGAAACTACCGTCGTTGTGTAACATTCTAACGTCAGTAACGAGGAAAAACGTCGTATAACAAAAAATTGAACAGAAAAAATTAAAACGTCCTTAAATAAAAACCCAAACGACCTGGTAGTTCAATTAAGACGACAATTTCAAGAAAATACTGACGTAATAAATTACCGTCGTTGTATTTTAATTATAATGTCGGTATTATAAAAATTCGTCATTTAATTCAATTGCACAGTTAAAAAAATTCTTAGATTGGAATAAATCAACTTACGTATTCACTATATTTCTCATGTCGTCGTCAACAGAGTGGTTTGGCAATGAATTCATGTAATAGACAGTCTCCTTAGCTAGTCTCACAATTAACAACACCCAATGACCCCTACACATAATGATCCATATAGGTTAAATAGTACAAAGAAAAATATTACAAGGAAAATACTTTAAATAGTTAAGGGGACTAACCTTGGATTATAAGGCACCAAGAAAAATTGATCCCCATCTGCATTTTTCAGGCAGTCTGATAGTTGTTTTGTTCGGTAAGATAGAGATCCAAATTGAGCGCTGACTTGTCCAGAGTCGACGAGGCCAACAAGGTTTACCATATTTGCCATTTTAAATAGTCAAATAGGTATCGAAATATATGAAATTCAATTAAATGAGATTTTAATTTAAAAGAAAGATAAATGTAAAACAAAATATAGGATTTCTAGAATTACCTCATGTATACTGCAATCACTGTGGCTCCAATCTCAACCATGGAAGCAAATTGTAAAATATCTTCACACAAGATGAAGGTATCATGCCCAGTGCCAAACACTTCCTCTGGAATGTGAACACTCACAGTCTCGTTAGCAGGTTCAACTTGGTCTGGACAAATTGGCATAGGGCTAACAGAGGAGGTGGCATGTCTAGCTTTGAGAGATCATGTCACAAGAAATAAATAAAGAAATATAAGTTAGTTTCTATATCAAGTAAAATAAACGACTCTAACTAAATCAACCAAACCGATGTGGTATATAATATAAACGACGGTTTCTAGAACACACTGACGGAGTAAAGGTTATAGACGACGGTAAAGACATAACCGTCGTTATTTTCAAGGCATAAATAAAATGCAAAACAAGTAAAAGCGTCGTGGTATTTCACTCACAACGACGGTTCTTGGAAGAAACTGACGTATTATGGTTTTCAGACGTCGGTACAGATATATCGTTGTTGTTTGGAAATTGTAACGTCAGATATTTAAAAGAGCGACATCTATATAAAATTTAAAAAGCAGAAAAAGAAAATATCAGAGATTTTACCGTTTCATCTTTCTGTTTTTCAGCAATATCAACATCAAGCTTTGGCTCCTGAGCAGCTTGCCTTATTAGACATTGGATTTTTTTGGGCTTTGCCTTATTAGCAGCTTGCCATAAAATAATATATGTTTGTAGTTAATTATTGCACAACCAGTACAGCAAGAATGCAGCGTGCTCAACTTCGCCGAGGGGGGTGATGGCGTCGTCTTCGGCGCTGTCCTCCACTCCAAAATTGCTATAGAAGCTGGAGTAGTTGAGCATGTTCTTTGCCTTGTTCCCGGCAAGTCTCGTGAGAGCGGGCCACATGGTTTTGAAGCTCCCTTCCACCTCAGGAGCGACGAGGGCGGCATTTACTTCCACACCGAGAGGGGACAGGCCGAACAAGGCAGCCATGTCTAGAACGGTCGGCGTCATCATGCCGAACCTAAAGTTCATAGTGTTGGTAGCCGACGACCAAAAGCACAAGGCCGCGGCCAAGAGCGACCGATCCATGACAAGCGGCCGATCGAACAACTTGATCAAGTGGTAGATGCCTTGATCTTTCCATTGCTGACCGAAGAAGTGCTCCATCCTCGGCAGCCATTTCTCCCAATCTGGGGTCACGGTGGGCCATTGTTGTTGCGGCCTGATAACGTTCCAATCCTGGAAATCCCCCCCCCCCCCCCCCCCCCCCCCCCGTCAAAGGCTGAGAGGTCCACCAGATTGTTCTTCAAATGGGCCACAAGCCTCTTTGGCATTCCGCCATCAACGGAGGGGCCGAGGATGCAGGAATCAGTAGGGGCACCGTCGTCATCAGCCCAGGGCGTAAGGATGTTGGGACGGACCGAGCCCTGGATGTTTCGGCAAATAGCCTCGAACTCAGTATGGAAGGCTTGGGACCGAACTTCGACAGATATGGAGGTACTGGAGGCCATTGAAGCAGATTTAAGATGAGTGTTTGAGGGAGAAATGCGAAAAAGGAGATGAGCGTGATGAACGCTAGAAGAAAGTCCTGAAGAAGGGTGAAAGTTTGTGGGTTCTGGAAAGGGTGAAACTCAAGGGCAAAAGGAAGTCACGAGTTCAGGCAGGATTCTCTGGTAAACTTGGAGGGTCAAAGGCTTGGTAGGCTTGAGGGTTTGAGAGAAGGGTTTTTTGGAAAAGCTTGGGCGTCTGAGAATTCTGAAAGCGTAAAGAGAAAGTGAGGAAGTCTGGGTTTTTATATTGGCGCTAGAATTCGAAACGAAAGGGGGTGTTTCTCTCGAGAGACGTAACGCTCCGTCAGCACGCTCAACAGGCGCGATGACGTGTCAAAAGCCCAGAGGCCGTCGTTTCCTCTGACAAAACGAAGCGACGCCTTGCGTAAGTCTGGGCAATGATGGCCTGCAAGACGTGCCTTAGGCATTAAATGCGCCGATTGGTCTGCGCATTTAATGCACCAATTGTCAATCACTTCAGAAGGGGTACTAAGGGTCCATCCCTTGGAATCCATTCGGCTCCTCCCCATGCCGAGGCCGAAGAATCCAGGGACGTGGGGGCAATGTTTGTGCCTGATAAATCACAGCCATGAACTGGCCGAAGGCGCCCCTTTTCCTCGGCCCTGGCACTCGCTCGAAGGACTAAAACGCGGTGTTTGGCCAAGATGTTCGGCCTTCCTAAAAGCAAAAGAAAAGTTGCTAAGGCACGAACATCTCGGCCTCGATTGTAGGCCGAGGCCGAGGCCGAACAAATTTACGGCCAAAGATATTAAAGTTAGATCATCAAGTGGCAGCAGGGTCCCACGCTTCATTTAATGAAGTAGTGCCTCTGTTTATTGCAGCAAACCCACTGGCCAAGAATAGGCATTTAATGCACGAGGGAAGGTGGGAAGTGACTGAAGTCAGGATTTGGCGACAGAAAGCAAAGTGATTAGACGCAGACATTCTCACAAGAATTCTTGCAGCTTGAGAGATTGGGTGACTAACTATCAGAGCAATAAATGCGTCCCCACGGCCAGTTGCGCAGAAACCACGATTAGGGCGGCGGCCGAGATTCACCAGGATTCACGGGGTCACACCACCATGCTTCACGATCCCAAATGTCGATTGGACCACCCACTTGCGCTAATCAGGCTCCACTTTGCAGGTTTTCAGCCTCGATTACTCATCCAGGAACTCTTCCTATAAATACAAGGCTCGAGCTACATTCAAAGGGTTCAAACACCAAACCAAAGCCTCCCACGGAGCAACTTATATTTTCCTGTAATGCACTTTCAATATCTTTACTTGCTTTCCTAGGAGTAGTGTTAGACTGTAAGGAAAATCCATTCATCAATATATCATACAACCCTTGATTTTCAAGGCGCCGGAGCACCATCTCTGTTATTTGCTCATTCACCCCATATATCATACGACCGCCGCTCACTAAGCAGCGCGCCGGAGCAACGCCCTAAACCCACCATCAACACCACCACTAAACAGCCTTGTAGCTCAGGCCGTGAACCTGACAGCCGAGATTAGTTCCTCTCTCGGCTACAATCGTTTGATCAGAAGGCAAGTCCAAATAGGCGCATCACTTGATCACTTCAATTCACATCCACAATCTCGACGCACGGTAGAGCGTGCTGGCACGCCCTAGCACAACCGCACCGCACCCAAAAGCAGGAAGCTGCATGTCAACGCATATCCCCTCGGCCCAGAACTCCAGGCCGTGAGATTTACGCGGCAGACAACCACAAGACGATGTGCGACAGGTCTCACGGCTAGTCGCGGACCAACAGGAGATGCCCCCTCAAGGGTTTCCATTCGAAGATACCCGGTGTATGACCGAGGACAGCTTAGCCCAAAGGCGGCTGGAGATGCCAATATACTTTGAGCCGTGTTCATCAGGGAAACCCAGGGCTTGGCGTGACTGGCTCCCTGAGGCTTTTTGGGCACGCCGCACATCGAAACACTCGGCCATGGGCACATCTCCTTATGCCCTGGCCTATGGCTATGACACCAATAAACTAGTGGGGATGAAGGTTCGATTTCTTCGAGTTATCAAGCGACTTAGCCAAAAGGTGAAGGGCTGCGCGCAAACCATGCCCCGGAGTTTAGAAAATGTAGAGCAGTCAGGACTCGACGCTTACAATTCGGTGCAAGTTCAGGAAAAAGTGGCACCAAGGGCCTACGACAAAAAAGTCAAAAAGAAAAAGAGGGGGAGGTAGGCGAACGAGCTAAATAAACGGTGCGGCCAATATGAGACAAAAAGCATACGTTCGATCATTCAGAAAAGAAGGCATGCGCCCTATTTAGATTAAACGGTCATTTTTTACAAAAAAAGAGAGAATGGCCAGTCAGGGCCGAAATAATATATATATATATATATATATATATATATATACGTATATCTGTGTGTGGTTATGTACAAAAACAAAAGGAGAAGGAAATGTATTTAATTATTACATCCCAAAGTCTTTAAAACGGCCGCCCACCTAGACCGCTTCGCTGAACATCCCCCATATCAGGCAAGTGATCCTTCTCCAGGCAATATCCCCGCCGTCTATGTCTGCCTGCCACCTCGCCCGGATCAGCTTCCTCTCGGCCAACACTTTCTTCATCTCGGTCGCTGCTTTGAGGATTTGCTTGGTCGAAGACTTCAGCTCGAATCCGACCGCAACCGCATCGTCTCGGCGCTGAAGGATGAGATCTCGACGGGCCTGGAGCTCGGCAATCTAAGCCTCAACCTGCACAAGTTCCTCGTTCTCCCTTTGGACAACAAGGTCATTTTCCTTTAATCGCGCCATCACCAGTTGGACTTGTTCTTTAATCACCACCAGCTCTTGCTCGAGGGAGCATCCCTCGGTCATTCTCATTGTGGCTTCAGCATACCAGCAGATCATTTCCTCACCTTCGGCCAGCCGGGCCTGCAACTCATCTAGCTGGGCCGAGTTTAGCAGACCAAGCACCATAGCCGTATCCAGGCAGGACTTGAACTTCATGAACGCCTCGGCAATGGTCATTTGGTGAACCCCAAAGAAGAGGAACTCTCGGAGCCATTCAACGACGGCCTTGGAATCCTCGTCCAGGGGAGCCGAGGTCGAGCTACCTCCTTCCTCATGGAGGCTAGTGTATAGCTCCTCAAGATCATCGGAGGAGGTGGTCTCCTGAAAAATGGAAAAAAAAGGTTTTAGTGAGAAACAACTAGCTGGGACATGAGCAATGACAAGATAAAGGAAAGGGGCTGAATACTCACCACAGCAGCCGACGGCGCGGCAGGGATTTCTACGACCACGACCTCGGTCAGGACCGTCGAGGAGACTGGCGGCGGGCTCGGCGCATCGGTGGCTGTGGCCTCAACCACTGCGAGCTCAGTGACGACCGTCGATTCGTGGGATAGAGGCGCTAAAGGGATGGACATGGCGGCCGAGACAACCTGCGGGCTCGGTACAATGAGGGCCGTGGATGAAGGCAGTGACGACCTGGGGGGCTTAGGGCAGAAAGGAAGAATGTTAGTTCAGAGGTCCAAAGTGATTAGACTAGGTATGGCGAAGGATGAAACGCTTACCGAGCAAATCACGAAGCCGCTTGGACGGCGAGGAGCGGGCAGCAACGGCTCAACTGACGTGGTAACGGCCAAGGTAGACACAGCAGAGGCGGCCGAAGGAACCTCCACCAGGGCAACCCGCGTTGGTTCCACGACAATGACCTCGTCGTCTGGCATGTCCACGGCGACCTCCGCAGTGGCTGGCACCTCTGCGGCTGCTACCTCAGCATCCAGCATTTCTGCCACCTCGGCAGTAGCCGCCACCTCAACCGCCGCCTCCGTGGCGCCCACCTCCTCGACCAACTCCTCGGTAGCGGCCGCTTCCTCAATCACCGTCTCAGCTGCGGCCACCCCCTCGACACTCAGTGCTTCGACAGCGGCTTCCTCCTCGACCACCACCTCGTCCTGAGGAAAGAACCAGATTATCAAAATGTATAAAAAGGGGGGGGGGGGGGAAGTAGAGAATAAAGAAGAAAGGAGAAATCAGGGAAGAATACTCACGGTCACAGGAGGGGCTTCACTTGCAATCACGGGAGGAAATTCCTCCTCATCCTCGCCCTCCGAGAGAACAAGGAGGGTCCTTTTTCTCCGCCGCTCCAATGCCGCCGTCTCTACCGCAACACGCTCAGCTGGTGTGGCCTTAATCGTTGCGGCCTCGGTACTTGAAACCTCTCGGCCCCTCTTGCGACCCGGGGCTACGTATACAAAATGAACAGCAATAGAGGTAAAATAAACAAGGACAAAAGTGGCTCAGAGAGGCCGACGGAGAAGCATAAAAGGAAGAAGGCTTACCAACGACAACAATCGGCCGAGCCGGCGAGGAGGATGGCACAGTCCTGTACTCCAAGGTTTTTCGCCCCCCCACCACGGCCGGCGCTCTGGAGGTTGGGGCCGCGGTTGAAGTCACGATCACTGCTCCGGCCCGGAGCACCAGGCCGTGAGATTTGCGCAGCCAACACAGCCAAGGCCCACACTTCATTTAATGAAGTAACGCCTCTGACTAGCAAACCCACTGGCTGCAAAGAGGCATTTAATGCACAAGGGAAGAAGGGAAGTGACTAGCGTCAGGATTTGGCGACAAAAATCAGAGTGGTTAGGCACAAACATTCTTACAAAAATTCTTACAGCTTGAGAGAATAGGTCACCAGCTATCAGAGCATTAAATGCGTCTCCACGGCCAAAAGCGCAGAACCCACGATCAGGGCGGCGGCCGAGATTTACCAGGATTTATGGGGTCACACCACCATGCTTCACGATCCCAAATGTCGATTGGACTACCCACTTGTTCTGATCAGGCTCCACCAAGCAGATTTTCAGCCTCGATTACTCATCCAAGAGCTCTTCCTATAAATACCAAGTTCAAACTACATTCAAAGGGTTCAAACACCAAACCAAAAGCCTCCCACAGAGCAAATTATATTTTCTTGTAATGCATTTTCAATACCTTTACTTGCTTTCCTAGGAGTAGTGTTAGATTGTAAGGAGAATCCATTGATCAATATATCATATGACCCTTGATTTTCAAGGCGCCAGAGCACCATCTCTGTTACTCTCTCACTCACCCCATATATCATACGACCGTCGCTCCCTGAGCAACGTGCCGGAGCACCGCCCAAAACCCACCACCAATACCACCACTAAACGGCCTTGTAGCTCAGGCCGTGAACCTGACGGCCGAGATCAGCTCCTCTCTCGGCCACAATCGTTTGATTAGGAGTCGAATTCAAACAGGCACACCACTTAACCATTTCACCCATATCACCATCTCGACGCACGGTAAACCGTGCTGGTACGCCCGCGCACAATCGCACCGCACCAAAAGAAGAAAGCCACGTGTTAACGCACCAGGCTGTGAGATTTGCGCCGCCAACACCTTTTTGGGGGTAAGGAGAACTGGAACAACATAAGGACTTAAACTATGACGAATAAAGCCCTTACCCAGCAACCCCTGAATTTGCCAATTCAATTCCGCTCACTCAGGTGGATTCATATGATAATGGGGAAGATTAGGAATTTGCGAACCAGGAACAAGGTCAATGGCATGCTGAATCTCTCTCACTGGAGGTAGTTCATCTAGTAAGGCATTGGGTATGACATCAGAGAATTCAGTGAGGAGCTATTGTATGGGTTCGGCAAGTGGAGTGGGGGTGCAGTTAGATGCCGGTTTAAGCAAGAGAGCAAAGACCACACCAGTGTCTTGCAGTTCATGTGCAAAGTCTACAGGTGATAAAATACTCAATCGATGCTCTGAAGCCTTCTCTTTAGTTGACAGTGTTGGTTGACCATCCTTTTAGTTGGTTTGATGGCCGGATTGGAAGGCTTTAGCGTTATGTTCTTTCCCTCATGTTGAAAAGTATAGGTGTTCTCTCTGCCGCAACTTTTCACATGGTGGTCATAAAGCCAAGGCTAGCCTAGTAGCACATGTGCGACACTCATGGGTAGGATATCATAGTAAAGTTGCTCGTGACAGAGACCCAATTGAAGAGGAACAAGACATCTTTCGGTAACAGGTAACTTGGTTTTATCTACCCAGCCAACATGAAACGGATGGGGATGTGGCTCGGCCTGAAGGTGAAGGCGATCGACAGCAGTTTTAGAGATAACATTCAGCGTACTGCCCCCATCAATAACTAGTTGGCATCTATTGGTACCGCAAGGGACATAGGTATGAAAGATACTTGTGCGCTTCCATGAATCAGGAGGTGGAGATGTAGGTGCGAAATAAATACAACGCATAACACTCAGTTGGTGAAATGCCTCCTCCTCACAGCAATTATCAAGGTCTGGATCATAAACAGGTTCAAGGGGCTCCACATACTCGTCCACACAAGAGTCCTCATTGAGGGAGCCAAGGGTTAAAGTTCTGTGGGGACAACGGGAGGCGATGTGGCCCTTAGCATGGCAACGATAGCATTCTATGTGAGTAGCTGTGAATGGGCTGGTCCTTTTTCTGTTGCGGGTATCATAGGAGCAAGTGGACCGGCAACGCCGTATTTGGAGCTAGGAGCACTAAGGTTTGGATTAGGAGTGGCAAAGTGCCCAAAATGCCCGATATATATACGTTGTGGACGCAAAAATGTTTCAGCTTCCAATGCGTGGCAATAGGCATCTTCCAAAATATGCGGACGGAGCCGATGGACTTCATGCTTGATATCGTCATGAAGACCATGGATAAAGTGAGACATAGTGATGTCGGGGTCTTCACGAATCCCCTCACGTATCTTGTGTTCAATAAAACGAGCGTGGAATTCAGTAACGGTCAAACTTCCTTGTGAAGGGGTCCATAATTGGTCATACAACTGATGGTGATAAAAGGTGGGAAGATATTGTTCGCGAAGCTTTAATTTCATCTCGTCCCATAGAGTCACAGGTGGCTGTCCGACTTGGTATAGTTGCTCCTCCACGGAATTCCAATATTGTGTAGCAGCTCCTTGTAGTGTCATCTTACCAATGTGAAGTTTATGAGCATCCGTCAAGTTGTACTAGGCGAAATAGTCGTCCATGGCCTGAATCCAATCAAGAAACATCGTAGGATCCCCACAGCCATCAAAAGTAGGAGCGGTAGGCTTGATGTGGGGGATGACATCGCTATCAAAATGACGAGGGGGATGAGTGTACTTATCATGTGGAACGAGTGGCACGGTAGGAGCGTGAGAAGTCACTGGAAGAGGGCCCATTGTGTGTTGGGTATAATAGGGTTGTGGCAGAGACCCAATTGAGCTATGCGACATGCCGTATGGCACGGTCATAAGTTTTTTATCCATCGGTGGATTGGGCAGAAGGCCACTTTTCGACGGTGGCGTAGACGAGCTCGAGAGCACCGTTGAGGTAGAAGAAGGTTCAGCGGGTCCAGTCCGAAAGTTGTTGATAAGCAACTGAACAGAGTCTTGGAGTTTGGCAATGGCGAGGTCCGTCATCGCACGATGTTCTTTGAGGTCAGTGCTGAACTTGGAGAGCTGGGTTTCTATGCCAGCGATGTCGTCAGAAACCTTGTCTTGGAACACATGACATTGTTCCGCAAGGTTGGCCACGATTTGGGGTGCCATGGCAGAGAGCAAATGCAAGCGAAAGGGAGGGAAGGCTCTGATTACCAATTGATGTAGAACAGCCCGTAGATTTAGAGTTAACACTTGAGCAATAGAACAAAGAAGAAATAAGGAATCGAGGAGAAGAATTAGAGATCGAAGAGACAATGGGAAAGGGAAGGAATCAGAGAGTTTAAAGTAAGGAAATTTATCATTAATCAAGTCTGCCTTAAAAGATTACAAACAACTCTATTTATAGAGGCAAAACCCTTTTTAGTCTAGGAAAAGGAAAAGGAAAAGTAAACTTTAAGAAATAGGAAAGCAAATTAACTAATAAGAGATCCTTTACCAAGAAGGAATCTTTAAGAATTAGGAAAACTAATTATAAGAAAACTAATAACAGGAAAACTAATCCAAGTAGAATTAGGAAAACTAATAATATGCATTCTGCATCACACGTTTAGTGGCAAAAGGCTACAAGCAAGAGTTTGGTGTTGACTACAAGGAGGTTTTTGCTCCGGTTGCAAGGCTAGATACTATTCGATTGGTTGTATCTGTGGGAACCTAATTCATTCGCAAACCTAGGTCAAATAATTCCTTCCATTTGGGGATTATTTGACCTAATCCGGAATTATTCAATTTAATTGGGGGTTACTCAATTAAATAGAATGATTCCTAATTAGGTTGAGGATTGATTTAAATTCCTACGAATATTCTCAATTAATGAAGGAGTTACCTAATTAAATTAGGTATTGATCTGATTGCTATCCTGATTAGGGATTTGATTTAAATCAATAAATCAAATCCCTAATTAAGTAAAATCTCGCCAAATTGGGGAGGAATAATTCCCTTCCATCTACGGAATTATTCCTCTGAAACCCTAGCTCCCGAGACTCCTATAAATACCTAGCTACACACAAGGGTTGAGGTACGTCTAAACTCCTACTGAAACTCTGCAGAAATTATCTCTCAGAAACCCTAGCCTCCACTCTCTCTCTCCCTTTTACACAAGGCTCTGACCACCACTCACGGCTCCGGCCACCTGGTTTTTACCACACATACATATTTCCGTACCCTATTTTAGCTATCGTTTCTCTTCAGATCGATTGAACTGACTTAGGCATCGGAGGGCCTTTGGCCAACACCCCCCGGGTATGGTCCTCTTATTGCTATTCGTTTTGCAGGGAGAAAGAGAGGCGAAGAAGACGAAGGAATCTTTAGGCGAATATTCCCGTGGGAGGAAATTTGCTCCCACAAATTGGTGCTTTCATTGAGAGCACGAGATATACTCAAAGCGTGCTCAAGGAATCCGTTCCTCCTATTTTCCAATCCACCGAAGCCTTCCAAACAACCATGGTTGGAAGCAAGATGACAAGAGGCAAAGCCGCCGCCATGGCTCGATCCGCAACGGCCCAAAGCCACTCCATCCATGATCCCGCGATCGACATGGTGACGCCACCACCTCTCACCACCGCGCCGACCACCGTAACCGCCCAAGGCCCCTTGGCCGGATTTAGCCATCCTCATGGCGCCACCGCCGAGCATGGCGGAACCTCCCATCAAAGTGGACTCGTCACCACCGCCGACTTAGGCCCGGTCTTGGAGCAACTTCATCCATTCCCTCCATTGCATCCGCGCTCAACACACGCTCCTGCGTACACCTCCAATGAAACCCTAGCCCGTATGCAGTTGGACTCCACACACTTCTCCCCTCCCGATCCACGAAGTCAAGCAGACCTCAATTTGAGAGTTGACCAGCTAGCTCTGAGAATGGACGACCAAAGCAATTTGATGAGGCAGCTCCTCAACCAAATCAGTCTAGCTCAAAACCTTGGCCTTGGACCACTGGGCGAAGAGAGAAGGATGGACGACTGCGCCAATAGGCAGATCGACGGGCGCAGAGCAGGTCAAGCAGGCATGAGCAGACAAGGAGAGGGACAACAATGTGATCAGCTCGCCAACATGTCACAAGCATCCGCAGGCCACACTCAGAGCAATGTGCGAGGAAGGCAGGGCCCACGACTCCACGTTCGCAACTGCCTAGGACTGCAGGGGAGTGCTCCTCAAGGGCTAGGCTCCCAGGGAGATCAGCCTGACGACCATCGCAATGAGGATCGTGAAGAAAGGCGCTCTGCTGTTCACTCGTCGAGGAACGTTCTTCAAAGGCTAGGCTCCCAAGGAGGTCAACCTGACAACCTTCACGGTGAGAATCGTGAGGAAAGGCGCTCCGCTGCTCACTCTCGAAGGACCAATTCTCGTCGACAAGCTGAGGAGAATCACTCGCAAGCGCAGTCCACCAACACTCCACCTAGGCAACGCAGCCAAGAAGCTCCAACCTTGCGAATCAACGAGGAGGTCAATCAGCGCCGTCCAAATCACGAGGGTCGCCGACGTGTCCAACCAGCAATGCGTGCAGAGGACGTCAAGAAGCTTGTGAGTGACCAACTACGAGACTTGAAAGCCGGCGGGAACTTCGAAGATGCGCTACGCAAGGAGATGGACCAAGCTAACTCCACGCCTTTCACTGTCGAAATTGAGCAGGCGGCTCCCCCGAAGCGATTCTCGATGCCTTCGTTTACGCCCTTCAAGGGAGACTCCGATCCCGAAAGCCACCTAAAACACTTCAAAAGTGTCATGATCCTCCACAAGGCCGACGACGCATTGATGTGCAAGGTGTTTGTAATGACTCTGCGGGGAGCAGCTCAGGACTGGTTCCACACCCTACCATCTGGGTCGATCAGCAGCTTCAAGGAGTTGGCATACGTCTTCGCGAAAGAATACACGTCTTACCGGACAATCAAGAAGAACCCCGACCACCTGTTCAACCTACGCAAGAAGTCCGACGAATCCCTTCGAGACTACATCAAGAGATTCAAAGCAGAAAAGGCCAACATCGTAGGATGTGACGACCGGATCGCGTCCTCCGCATTCAAGAAAGGCCTTCCAGCTGAACACGACTTATACCGCGAGCTGACTATCGCTCCCAGCCAGACTCTGGCAGAGGTCTTCGCAACCGCGGAACGTTATGCGCTCTGGGATGACGACCGAATCGCTGCAAAGAAGTCTACTAAGCAGGAAGACCAACCAACCAAGCGGGCAGGCCAAAAGAATGACGGGTTCAGCAACAGAAACAAGGACAAGCGTAGGTCGCACCCAAAAGAGGACGCGACGGCAGGAAAGAATTACACCAAATTCTCCATCCCCATACACCAAATCTTAGCCCAAGTGAAGGACAAGCCCTAGATAAGGAAGCCGTCGCCCATGAAAGGAGATCCAGACAAAAGGGATACCAGAAAATACTGTGCCTTCCATGGTACGCACGGACACACAACGAACAAATTCTTTGCTTGGAAAACGCACCTTGAGGAACTCGTGAGAGAAGGTCACTGCACGGAGTTCATTGCGAAGCAAGCCATCCAGCGGATAGAGGATCGCGACACCACCAAGGAGCCACCTCAGAAGGTCATAAGGATTAACACAATCCTCGCCGACTCCGAGGAGTCTGGGCTGACCAGCAAAGAAAAGAAGAGGAAGATCAAACAGGCCACGGTGATCTCCCAAGTCTCGACCGACCTTCCATCGGCGGAAGACGACCCAGTGATCGGCTTCCAGAAGAAAGATCAGATCGGCCTCGACATGCCACACAACGACGCCCTTGTCGTCAGCATTCAAATCGCTCAAGCCATGGTCGACCGAATCCATGTGGATGAAGGCAGCGCAGCCAATATCCTGCAGTTGACTGTCATCCAACAGATGGTCTTGGAAGCAAAGATTAACAAATCAGCCAGGTCGCTGACTGGCTTCAATGGCGCAACGACGGTTACTGTGGGCACTATAGATCTCGACGTCTACTCCCCACCTGTAATCAGCTCACAAACATTCATGGTCATTGATGAAGTCTCACCCTACAATGGCATCCTGGGCAGACCATGGATTGGTAAGATCAACGCCATCACCTCCGCCACTCATCAGAAAATCCGCTACTCAATTCCTGGGGGCGGTGTCGGCCAGATCAACAGCGACCAGGCAATGGCGAGGAAATGCTCAGCTCAAGGGTTGAAGAAAAGCAAGCCAACACAGTTCCTCCCTGTGAATCAAGCAGTTCCGGAGGGAGCAGAACAACCAGACCCCGTTCCTAGCAACCGAGCAAGCCAGAAGGGGAAGGGGATAGCTATCCCCTTATAGCAATCAAAGCATCAGGACCAAGCCGAGGAAATCCGTCCGGAGGTCTCCCCTGAAGAAGGATGGAAACCCGAAGAGGACGTCGAGCTAATACCCTTGGATCCTGACCAGCCAGACAAAAAAGCGCGGATCGGCTTGCGCCTAAGCCCAGACGAGAAGGTGGAGCTGACCACCTTCCTCCAGAACAACAAGGACATGTTCGCATGGTCACCGTCAGACATGCCAGGCATCGACCTGAACATCATCTGCCATCGCCTCCACGTCAACCCTGCCAGCAAGCCAGTGGCACAGAAGAGACGCAACTTCGCCCCAGAGCGAGTCGCAGCCGGCTTCATTGAAGCCGAGATCGACAAACTTCTAGCAGTCGGCTTCATTGAAGAGGTCTCCTACTCGGAATGGCTGGCCAACGTTGTTTTGGTGGCGAAACAAGAAAAGGGCAAATGGAGAGTTTGCGTCGACTACACTGACCTCAACAAGGCATGTCCTAAAGACAACTTCCCATTGCCGAGAATCGACCAACTCGTGGATTCCACCTCCGGCAATCAGCTGCTCAGCTTCATGGACGCCTACTCCGGCTATAATCAAATCATGATGCACGAGGATGACAAGGCGAAAACTTCTTTCATCATCGAGAGAGGGACCTGCTGCTACAAGGTCATGCCCTTTGGGCTAAAGAACGCCGGAGCAACATACCAGAGGCTCGTGAATAAAATCTTCAACGAGCAGATTGGCAAGACTATGGAAGTCTACGTGGACGACATGCTGGTCAAAGTCCCAAAACGTGCAGATCACATCAAAAACCTCGATGAGGCATTCAGCTTGCTACGCCAGTATCGCATGAAGTTGAATCCAAGTAAATGCACGTTCGGCGTATCATCCGACCGATTCCTAGGGTACCTAGTCACGCAACGAGGTATCGAGGCACACCCACGACAAATCAAGGCCATTCTCGAGATGAAGTCGCCTTCCACAATGAAGGAAATACAAAGTCTGACGGGCAGAGCAGCGGCCCTCAACCGATTCCTCTCGAGATCTACCGACAAGTGCAGACCATTTTTCAAAGCTTTGAAAAAAGGACAAAGAGATATGTGGGATGAGGAGTGCGAAGTAGCTTTTCAGAATCTGAAGACTTACCTCACTTCACCTCCCCTGCTCTCAAAACCAGTCCCAGGCGAAGACTTGTTCGTATACCTAGCAGTGTCCAACTTGGCCGTTAGCTCAGCTCTCATTCGAGAAGAACTAGGGGCCCGACATCCGATATTCTACACGTCAAAAGCTCTCCTCGATGCAGAGACTTGCTACCCGAAATTGGAAAAACTTATTTTGGCGCTTGTAGTTTCCGCGAGAAAGTTACGACCCTACTACCAAGCTCATCGAGTCATCGTCATGACTGACTTTCCTTTGAGATCAATACTTCACAGCCCCGACGCTTCCCAGCGACTCATGAAATGGGCTATAGAACTAAGCCAGTATGACCTCCTCTACCGGCCAAAGACTGCAATAAAAGCTCAGGCTCTAGCAGACTTTGTGGCAGAATTCACCTCGTCAGCCGAAGAAGCGAAGCTGGTCAACCATAAGAAGGAAAGTTCAAAAACAAATGGCACATCCGCTGAACCTGGCCAACCCACAGACATGTGGCAATTGCGCGTAGACGGAGCGTCAAACCAAAAAGGAGCGGGAGCAGGTGTCGTCATCATCACCCCAGATGGGACCCTATTGGAGCAGGCCATCAGGCTTGGTTTCCCAGCCTCAAACAACGAGGCAGAATACGAGGCATTGCTCGCTGGCCTGCACTTGGCAAAGGAGCTAGCGATCAAGAAGCTAGCCATCTACTCAGATTCCCAGTTGATCACGAATCAAGCCTCAGGTGAATACATGGCAAAGCACCCAAGGATGATCTTGTACCTTGATAAAGTCCAAGAGCTATTGAAGGCGTTTCCTACCTTCACCATCCAGCAAGTGCCTCGGGCAGAGAACGCGCATGCGGACGCACTGGCAAGCCTAGGATCGGCGCTGGATACCCAATTCAGACGCTCCATCCCGGTCGAACACCTTGACCAACCAAGCATTGAAGAAGTAGAGCCAATCGACGCAATGCAGATTGACGAGGACCCCAGCTAGCAAGACCCCATCATCGACTACCTGATGAATGGAAATCTACCAATGAACAAATCCGAAGCTAGAAAAGTCCAGCAGAAGGCCGCGAGATACTACATGCATGGCAACAAGCTCGTCCGCAGATCATACTCCGGCCCTCATCTTACCTGCATAAAATACCCTCAAACACTCGAGGTCCTTTGCAAAATTCACGACAGCGAATGTGGCAACCACTCTGGGGGCAGATCACTAGCCCAGAAGGCTCTAAACATAGGCTACTTCTGGCCTACCATGCGCCACGACTCCACTGAGTATGTCAAGAAATGTGATCGTTGTCAGCGATACAAGCCAATTCCTAACCTACCTGCCGAAGTCTACCATCCACAAAACAGTCCATGGCCATTCATGCAATGGGCCATTGACTTAGTGGGTCCTCTGCCGCCAGCGCCCGCCAAGAAGGACATGATGATCGTCGCCATCGACTACTTTACTAAATGGATCGAGGCCGAAGCTCTATCCTCTACTAAAGAAGCCGATGTGGAGCGATTCATTTGGAGAAACATCATCTGCCGGTTTGGCTGCCCACAGTCACTGGTGACCGACAATGGCTCACAATTCATCGGCAAACACATCACCGCCTTCTTCGCGAAATACAAAATCAAACAACACCTGTCCACCCCGAGATATCCGCAAGGAAATGGACAGGCCGAGGCATCCAACGAAGTCATATTAGACTGCTTGAAGAAAAGGCTAGAAGGCGCCGAAGGGAAATGGGTGGATGAACTCCCCGGAGTACTATGGGCTTATCGCACCACCAAAAGGAGATCGACTGGCGAAACCCCATTTTCCCTCGCCTATGGGACGGAAGCGATCATCCCTCCTCACATCACTGTCCCCTCCATAAGCCTTAAGGTGGGCAGTGTTGATCAGAACTCTGAGCAGATGAAGCTCAACCTCGACTTGCTTGAGGGCGAACGAGAAAAGTCTATTGTACGAGTCGCCTCCTATCAACAACAGTTGAAGTCTTACTACGACAAAAGAGCCAAAGTCAGACAGTTTCAACCAGGCGATCTCGTGCTAAGGAAGGCTTTCATCACTGCACCAAGGCAAGGGTCAAAAAAGATGAATCCTCACTGGGAGGGACCTTATGTAGTCAGCCGGTCCGGGGGCAAGGGGAGCTACACACTAGATACCATGGAAGGGAAGGAAATTCCACGACAGTGGAACGCTTACCATCTCCGAAAGTATTATCCATGATGCTTCCTCCTTAGTCCCAAGCAGATGACTGAGCCCTACACATCTCTGAAGAATAGAAGCAACAGCTAGAAGCTTCTGGTTTTCTTGTATCCAGTTATTTACATTCTCGAATAAAGCACTGTAACCTTATAAACATCAATATAAGTTCAGTTTCTCATTCCAGAATGTCTTATCTGCCTACTCATACCAGAATATCTCCATATAAGTTGTCCATAAGCAGCGTCCTTCGGGAGACGCAGGGCGACGACCAAAGCGTCCTTCGGGAGACGCAGCCCATAAGAAGCGTCCTAAGAGAGACGCAGGGTGCGCCAGAAATTTCCTAAGGGAGGTATCCAGGTTCCTATCTGTTTCCTAAGGGAGGCAGGATAGTCACACAGTTGCCCATAAGTAGCGTCCTTCGGGAGACGCAGGGCGACGACCAGAGCGTCCTTCGGGAGACGCAACCTATAAGAAGCGTCCTCAGGGAGACGCAGGGTGCGCCAGGAATTTCCTAAGGGAGGTATCCATGTTCCTATCTGTTTCCTAAGGGAGGCAGGATAGTCACATAGTTGCCCATAAGTAGCGTCCTTCGGGAGAAGCAGGGCGACGACCAAAGCGTCCTTCGGGAGACGCAGCCCATAAAAAGCGTCCTAAGGGAAACGCAGGGTGCGCCAGGAATTTCCTAAAGGAGAGGATAGTCACATATGCAGACCACGCCCGGAGTCCCTTAAGGGGGACTCTGGCAACTATAAATCTCCAAAAGAAGATGCCCAATCAAAATACAAGCAGGTTACTCAAGCAGTTCACAAGTCAATATGCAAATTGAAGTTGAAAAAAAATAACTGAAATTTCCATAGCAAGCTGACCAACCGGCCAAGTTCAACAAAAGGGAGATGGTCGAATAAGACCAATTATTCTAAACAAGAAGGCAGACTACAAAAGCTGAAAATAAATAAAGAAGTCTTCATCTACTCCGAGACGCCGGTAGGAGGCCCTTGATCTGCAGCCTCTTCTGCATCCGCCTGATCAGCCATGCCTTCAGCAGCTTCACCTGCTTGCTCCGCGACGTCTGCCATCATCTCATCCTCCTCAGCCCTATCCGCACTAGCTGCCTGCTCTTCAGCTTCCCCTTGCACAAGGAATATGTCAGGACAGAGTGTCTCAATGTCTGCATCTTCAATTGCATACAAGGAAGCAATCCCATCCGCATAGTGTAGATAGCCCAACTTGTACGCATCAATGGTGGCTTCAGACTTGGATCTTTCAGCAGACTCGTGGTGAGAACGAAACCTAGCCAGGAGCTTTTCATAGCTGAGGGAGATGTCTGCATTCTTGCACTCAAGACGGAAGAAGGCATCTTTTTGGCTAACCAAATCAGCAGCAGAAGACTTGAGCTCGGAATCTTTCTCAACAAGGGAGCTTTTCAGCTCCGATATCATCGCCCTCAAGTCAGACGTCTTCTTCTCACAGCGGGCCTACTCGGCAGAAAGCTTACTGGCCAGTTCAACATTCTTCTTCTCCAGCTCGCTGAGCTGGGCAGAAGAGGGGGCAATAGCAGATGAGTTCTGAACAGTCTGAGCAGAAAAAATCAGTCCCTTCTGAAGTAGGTGAAATGCCACTTCCCTTTGATTTTCCAAGGAAAGACTCGAAAATGTGCCAAGATCACCAGCCTGACGGATATGATCAACCAACTCAGCACAGGAGGACGAGTTTGACAAGAAGTTCGTCTTGAGCAGATCAGACACACGTGCATCCCCTACAGGACTAGACTTGTTCACCTTGGGATCAACCGCCGATACTGAAGAAGACCCCTTTGCCCGGGTAGACGACTCCCTCATCTTCTTAGCCTCCGCCAACCTCGCCTGCAAAGAAGTCAATGATGTAGAATCAACTCCACGCTTCGCTGCCCGTGTCTCAACAACTAGGTCATGAGCAGACCTCCCGCTTCGGACCCCATCTTTTGACTGATGCGGACGACTCGAGCTTCGATGAGGGATATCTGCATCTTTTTGACGCTCGGTAGAACGAGATCGGGCACGAACTACCTCACGGAGCAGATCATGATTTTCACCAACTTTCCTGCTATCTGCACTCACGAGATGTTTGACCTTGACAGACGATGATGGAACAGACCCTGCTTGAGTCTTCTCAACCTTGGCAGATGACGATGGAACAGACCCTGCTTGAGTCTTCTCAACCCTGGTAGATGACGATGGGGCAGACCTTGCTTGAGTCTTCTCAGCAGAAGGGAGCCTTGGTTTCTTCCTCAATGGAGACGCATCATCCTTCGCTCGTGAAGAAGTAGCTTCATGTCTTGAGGACGTGGCAGCAACCTTCCTTTTTGAAAGGGATTCGGCAGAGCACTCTTCTTGTCCGACAAGCAGATCAAGGGGGTCAGGACCGTTCTCTTTCCATTTCTCAACATCCTTGGCAGGGGGCAGCCCACGTCTTCCTCCCGGTACTCGCTCAACAGCCAGCGCCACTCACGAAACTTGGGGGGAATGCTCAAAGCACGACGAACCTTAGCCATGTCAGGTCCAAGCTTCAGTTGCTTGCTGATGCTACTAGCTACAAGCAGAAGACAGGAGTTAGTCAACCACACTTTAAGAAATTCAAATAAAGAGCAGATCAAGAATCACAAAAAGGCATACCATTGCAGAAGGTGATGGGGACAAGCGGGCCGTCACCGACATCGCCCTCCCACCGTCCGCTGACTTCCAACACATCATCATGCCACGCATGATCTCCTTGACTAAGACTGTCAAACAGCTTGGCCTTGTAGATGCGAACTTGGGCATAGTCCTCGAAACACCTCACTTGGAAAAAATAGAAGAATTCCCACACCGTCAGCTCCAGTGTGAAGAAACTACTCAGGTTCTCGAAACACTTGATCGCCCGGTAGACATTCGGGGTACACTGACTTGGAGCACACTCCATGGCGCAGAACACCTCCTTGAAAAGCCTTGACAATGGGAAGGTGAAGCTCAATGAAAAATAAAAAGGACGGAAGGTGATGATCCTAGCATTTGGGTCACTCTCATCCGCACGAGGCGTATCGTCAGCCCGATACTTCACCAGCTTGACCTGCACGTCATCTGGAATGGCAGAAGCGTAAGTAGCCCGCCACTTTTGGAATTGAGCCTCAGTCGTCACGCGGTGCAAGTTAGCCACGAATCTCTTGTTGTGCACTAGGGAGCCTCCCCACAAATACAGAGGCACTTGAGAGCTTGGAACCTTGCTATCATCTCCAGCAGGCGTTGGGCCCAACTCGCGCCTCCAGCCCAGCGCGCGCCCTGCAGGCCCACCGACTCCACTCCAGGCGCTCCCCAGGCTCGTGCAGCGCGCGAGGCCCATCTCTTCCGCCTGGCCCGCTCGCTCCAGCTCCAGCCCACATCGCTTCGAGGCCTAGCGCCTCCTCACTCAGCGCAAGCCCACTTCGCACACCAGGCCTGGCGCCCTCCGACCTCCACTTCGAGCCCAGCGCATGCAAGGCCTAATCCTGCCAGCCCTCCAGAACTCCAGCAATGCACGCAGGCCCCAGCCTACCTACCCACGAAGTTGTGCAGCCCCTCCAAGTCTCCAATCTATAGACACGCACACTATTGCCGAGGGTCAGAACAAAAAAAATTTCCAGGCTAATTACCTTGGATTTGCAGCGAGGACAAGGTCTCAAGTATGCTGGAATAATTCCTCAAGGCTATCTCTCTCTCACTAACGAAGTTGGGATGGATTTCTGATGTGAAGGATAAATTGGAGGAGCCCTACATTTATAAGGATCAAAAATTCCTTGACCTACAAGGAATCGCAAATCCTTCCCAAAATTGGAGTTCATAAAATTAGCAAGTCGAACACCTCCTCTACTCAGGAGCCCAGGTCCACGCAGGAAGCCCAGTTACAGCTGGACAGCCCAACAGATGGTTTACATCTCCTACATGCCACCACGCGCCATGCAGAAGCTGGGGGGGCATTTGTGGGAACCTAATTAATTCGCAAACCTAGGTCAAATAATTCCTTCCATTTGGGGATTATTTGACCTAATCAGGAATTATTCAATTTAATTAGGGGTTACTCAATTAAATAGAATGATTCCTAATTAGGTTGAGGATTGATTTAAATTCCTACGAATATTCTCAATTAAAGGAGGAGTTACCTAATTAAATTAGGTATTGATCTGATTGCTATCCTGATTAGGGATTTGATTTAAATCAATAAATCAAATCCCTAATTAAGTAAAATCTCGCCAAATTGGGGAGGAATAATTCCCTTCCATCTACGGAATTATTCCTCTGAAACCCTAGCTCCCGAGACTCCTATAAATACCTAGCTACACACAAGGGTTGAGGTACGTCTAAACTCCTACTGAAACTCTGCAGAAATTATCTCTCAGAAACCCTAGCCTCCACTCTCTCTCTCCCTTTTACACAAGGCTCCGGCCACCACTCACGGCTCCGGCCACCCGGTTTTTACCACACATACATATTTCCGTACCCTATTTTAGCTATCGTTTCTCTTCAGATCGATTGAACTGACTTAGGCATCGGAGGGCCTTTGGCCAACACCCCCCGGGTGTGGTCCTCTTATTGCTATTCGTTTTGCAGGGAGAAAGAGAGGCGAAGAAGACGAAGGAATCTTTAGGCGAATATTCCCGCGGGAGGAAATTTGCTCCCACAGTATCCATGGCGGCACATAATTCATGGCCCATCTTTCAACTTGATGTGAAGTCCGCTTTCCTACATGGTGACCTTCAAGAACAAGTGTACATTGAGCAGCCTCCTAGGTATGTGCAGGAAGGAAATGAGGAGAAGGTGTACAGGCTAAATAAGGCATTATACGGACTGAAACAAGCACCTCAAGCTTTTTACAGTCATATAGATGCTTATTTTGCTAAAGAAGGCTTCCACAGATGTCCATATGTGCACACATTGTTTACTAAAAATGGAGATAGAGGTAAATTTCTAATTGTGTGCCCATATGTAGATGATTTGATTCACACAGGAAATAATAAGGCAATGATTGATGCTTTTAAGCAATCCATGATGAAAGAGTTTGATATGAGTGACCTTGGATTGATGCATTATTTTTTGGGAATCGAAGTAGAGCAAACTGCTGCATGCAGGAGTTTTTCTTTCATAAAAGAAATATGCTCAAATGATTTTGGACAGATTTGAGAGGAAGAATTGCAATTCTGTTGCTACTCCAACTGAATATGGATTAAAGCTATTGAAGAATCCTGGAGGAAAGAAAATTGACAGCACTTTTTACAAGCAAATTGTGGGCAGCCTCATGTACTTAACGGCAACTAGACCTAATATGATGCATGCCGTGAGTCTCATCAGTAGATACATGGAAAGTCCGACTGAATTTCATCTCCTTGCAGCTAAAAGAATCATCCGCTATTTGAAAGGCACCTCCATCACTTATAGGCTTCATTGATAGTGATTATGCTGGAGACTTGGATGATAGAAAGCACATCTGGTTATGTTTTTATGATAGGTGCAGGAGCTGTTTCATGGTCCTCAAAAAAGCAATAGATTGTCACTTTATTGACAACCGAAGCAGAGTTCGTTGTTGCAACATCTTCTGCATGTCAACATCTTGAAGAACTACATTGCTGTCAAGAGGGTTCTATTCCAGTATTTTGTGATAATAGTTCAGCCATCAAACTTTCAAAAAATGGAGTTTTACATGGGAAGATTATACATATTGATGTGAGATATCATTTCTTGCGTGATCTCTGCACCAATGGAGTCATTGATATGATTTATTGCAGAAGTGGAGACCAGGTTGCAGATATTCTAACAAAGCCTCTCAAGTTACCTGCGTTCGTGAAGCTGAGAGAATTGCTAGGAGTTTGCTCGTTGAAAGATATTGCTGGGTGAAGTTTTCTGAGGCACAAGAACTGAAATTTTTTTTTCTCTAAACTGATTGTTTGCCGACTTCAGTTTAAGGGAGGGTGTTAGGTTTTATTATTTTTGTTATTCTCTATGTTTTCTAAATAATAAGTTGTGGACTCCTATTCTGTAGGAAGTCAGTTTGTTTTACTTAGTCTTTGGGAGTATCCCATCTGTTTAGGAGTCTGTTCATCATGGGATTAGTTGTTCCATGTTTTTAGTTGGTTTGGTATTCTGTACGGGTATTTATATTTGCATTTCAGTCAATGAATATACTTCAGTTCTATATAGCTTTCTATCTCTTGTCTTTGAGTTTTCTAAATTTACAACAATATTATCCTGATCTCTTGGACCACAGGGGACTAAGAAATTTGTGGTCAGTCACCGTTGGATGTAAATTGAACGGTTCACTCACTCTTGCACTCCTTTTAAGAAACTTTTTTGAACTATTGGATTAATATCCAACGGTAGGTGACCACAATTTCTTGGACTCCTGTGGTCCAAGAGATCAGGACTGTGTATATAATATACATAAAAGAAATCATGGGTTTGGGGTTTGGGAACACGTGCAGATGCAGAAGAAGAAAGCATATAAAGCACATGTGGGAACGTGGAGTTGCAGAAGAAAAAAGCACTGTCATCGGTTGCTCTCAAGGTTCTTGCGCCATGTTTTATATAAGCACTTGCAATTGCAATTGCAGACCACTTGAAATGGCAGGATTCCAATCCAACAGCAAAAAACAAGATGCAAAGGGGACACCCAGATTTTAATTAACAATATGTGGACATCCGCATTAGAGAAAAATTCTATATATATATACACTAAGGGAGATTCTCTAATAGGTATTTTATGTTACGGATTGGTTACATACTTCTAATCTTGGGCGTTGAATTGCATTCATTAAATGTGTTGGTAGTCTCTTAGATGCAATTCAATGGCTGAAATTAGAAGTATATATGGAACAAATCCATAACTTAAATACTTATTGGAGAATGTCCCTATATACTACAATGAATTTGAAGCATAAAACCAGAATCGATATTTTAATTACAAAAGCAAAAGCAAATAGTCTCGGATCAATTTGGTTCCCTCGTAATTACACGATTGTACAGCCATTATCAATTTGTACACACCGTAGTCAAACTACGTATAATTTACATAGAAAAACATATTAAGAAACAATTGATGCGTTTGCAAATAAGTTAACAGTGTGGTTGCAAGATAGAGCTTCATTACAAGATAAATTTCGCGTTGTAAACCTCAAACTTTGTAGAAGATGACAGCATAGGTACCTGCATACATTAGGCACAATGTAAACGTCTCTGTAGAGTTAAAGAAATAACGAGACAATGTGAAAGATATATGCCAAACTTCTCTTACCCTTCCGCTGTGAAAATTAAGAAACGCTACTCAGATGAGTTTGTACCATTGGAAGAGATGAATAAACCCCAATCTAACCATTTTTCACTCTTGGCTCATAATACAAGTTTAGAATTTAGGGTTTAGGGTCAAGGACTCGATATGGGTTGAGTGTCTATAAGTGAATCGGGTGGGGCAAGTTTTGATCTATTGATGATCATGACATTAATCCTGTAATCAAAACTTGTCCAACAAATTAATGAAGGTAAATTTAGATTTGACGTGAACCGAACCAATGTTACCTTGACACATACCCATAATCAATTGAGATTTCAGTCGTTTGGCGATTTTATCATTTTAGTCTCCGTAGTTTTGGTTTTGTCAATTTTATCAGTAAAGTTTTAAATCTCAGAAATTTAAGGCCAAATTTAAAATTCTGTCAAAATCATTCTAGTTACATTACAAATTTTGTCAAATCTCGTGCTCAAAACATATATAATAGAAAGAAATTTGATAGAATTTATAACATGTCCTTAAATTGCTCAAATTTATGGACCAAAATGATAAAAGCTGCAAATTACATGAACTAAATGTAACTTTTTGCCTAATTTTTATGTTAATGTGTTGTAATTAATAACTACTTTATGTCTTTAATTTTTCTTTTATACAATTGATATTGGGGAAGACGGAA
Organism: Prunus campanulata; assembly: GCA_034190965.1. Lineage (NCBI taxonomy): Eukaryota > Viridiplantae > Streptophyta > Magnoliopsida > Rosales > Rosaceae > Prunus > Prunus campanulata. Next base: position 11,992,961 of record CM067215.1, read on the forward strand.
TTAAACTCACATTTGGTAGATATGGTATGGATATGGAAGAAAAGATAAGATTTTGTTTAACATGGATCATGGGAACAAAATCAAACCTGTATGGTTTTGTGTCGAAATACTTTCCTTATGATTCTTCACTTGAACCATCTTTCGCTGTTAATATTTTCAATGTCACTGGCCATGGTGTCAAGCAAAGCCCCATATGTTATTTGAGGGTTTCTCTTAACAGTTTCAGTGAGAATGTATGTCATAGCACCATTTATATTTTTAGTAAAAACCTGCATTTACGATTAAAACATAAAATAATGAACAAGAAGTTTTGCTTCATGATAAAAAATAAAAATAAAAACACACAATTATTAGCAATATGTAATGATCAAATATTCAAAAATATAAAGTGTGATGGGACGGTAACATCACGTACCATGTTGATTTAGCAATTTTAAACAGCTACAAAATTTCCCAATTTTATCAAATCATACTGGAATATATATATATATATATATTGCCACATACAGAGTTGCACGTATGTTAATACTAGAAACAAATGGTTGAAGCAAAATCCCTTACAGTAGTATCTGCTGCCATATCATCTTCGCAACCACTGATTGAAATCGCCAGCCCACCATTTGTACTTTTTCTAACACCAGATGGAGGTTTGTTATTAATCCAAGTCCTCCTGCAAATTAAACTCAACTAATAAAAAACTATCCTAATTATTTAGGATCAACTACATAAATTCCCCCGCGAATTTTGGGGTTGATTTCAAATTTGTATCCAAACTTTGAAGACCCTACAAATGCATACCTAAACCCTATTATCAATTCATTCCATATATATAGACCCTAAATGCTAACTCCTTACACTACTAAAAAAAACCCCTTGCGCGACCAAACAAAATTCGTCGCGCAAAGTCACTTTGCGCGACAAATATTAATCATCGTCGCTCAAAGTCTTACGCGACTCAATTTTGCGCAACGAAAAACAAATCGTCGCACAAAGTCACTTTGCGCGACAAAACTTTGCGCAACGACAAAGCATCGTCGCGAAAAGTAACTTTGCGCGACGAATACTAGAATTCGGTGCACAGAGTTTTGCGTGACGAATAATGATTCGTCTCGCAAAGTATTTACAAAAATAAATAAATAAAAAATTATTTTTTAAAATTTTTGGATGCCTTTGCGCGACGAAATAATAATCTTCGTCTCGCAAAGTCTTTACTAAAATTTAAAAAAATTAAAAAAATTTTGGATGACTTTGCGCGACGAAATAATAATCTTCGTCTCGCAAAGTCTATACAAAAATAAATCAAATAAAAAAATTATTTTGTTAGCGAGTTTTGGCGTATATGATCTCGAAGTATAAACAAACAAGTTTGATGGTTGGATCGTTGAAACTAGTTTCGTAGAATGCGTATGCCATCAAAACAATATATTCACTAACAATTAAGAGTTTATAAACTTTCATTAAATACAATATAAGATTTTGTGGTATCCACTAGTGTAAATATTTTCAATTGAAGATCAAATTGAGTCATTGTATTCATATAGGGTCAAGGAGTGTAGCTGTAAAAAATCATCAAAATCGGAGTTAAAATAACCGTTTAATCGTGATTTTTGTTTATAACCATCGAAAAGTTTTGTCCCATTACGTGATCTTTGAATGTTTATTTTTTCCGATTTTTGGGGTATACGATCTCGAAGTATAAACAAACAAGTTTGACGGTTGGATCGTTGAAACTGGTTTCATAGAATACATATGTCATTAAAACAATATATTCACTAACAATTAAGAGTTTATTTATAATTTTGTTAAATATAACATAAGATTTTGTGGTATCCACTAGTGTAAATATTTTAAATTGACGATCGAAGTGGTTCATTGTATTCATATAGGGTCAAGGAGTGTAGCTGTAAAAAATCATCAAAATCAGAGTTGAAATAACCGTTAAATCGTGATTTTTTGTTTATAACCGTCGAAAAGTTTTGTCCTATTACTTAATCTCTGAATGTTTATTTTTTCCTATTTTTGGCGTATATGATCTCGAAGTGTAAACAAACAAATTTGACGGTTGGATCGTTGAAACTAGTTTTGTAGAATGCGTATGCCATGAAAACAATATATTCACTAACAAATAAGAGTTTATTTATACTTTTATTAAATATAACATAAGATTTTGTGGTATCTACTAGTGTAAATATTTTAAATTGACGATCGAATGCAGTCATTGTATTCATATCGGGTCAAGGAGTGTAGCTGTAAAAAATCATCAAAATCAGGGTTGATATAACCGTTAAATCATGAATTTTCGTTTATAACCGTCGAAATGTTTTGTCCTAGTACTTAATCTCTGAATGTTTATTTTTTCCGATTTTTGGCGTATATGATCTCGAAGTGTAAACAAACAAATTTGACGGTTGGATCGTTGAAACTAGTTTTGTAGAATGCGTATGCCATGAAAACAATATATTCACTAACAAATAAGAGTTTATTTATACTTTTATTAAATATAACATAAGATTTTGTGGTATCTACTAGTGTAAATATTTTAAATTGACAATCGAATGCAGTCATTGTATTCATGTCGGGTCAAGGAGTGTAGCTGTAAAAAATCATCAAAATCAGGGTTGAAATAACCGTTAAATCATGATTTTTCGTTTATAACCATCGAAATGTTTTGTCCCATTAATTGATCCCTTAATGTTTATTTTTTCTGAAATTTGGTGTATATGATCTCGAAGTATAAACAAACAAGTTTGACAGTTGGATCGTTGAGTAGCTTTAAATTTATTTATTTTGTACGTACGTATAACACTTAGGAAATTGAATAGTATATGTATTTATTAGTAGCTTTAAATATTTTTTAAGACTTTGCGCGACCAATATATAATTATTCGTCGCGCAAAGTATACTCTAAAAATTTGGGCGTGGCCAAAAATGGGAATTTTATTTTTTTAAAAAATTTCGACTTTGCGCGACAAATATATAAATATTCGTCACGCAAAGTATACTCTAAAAATTTGGAGGGCACCAAAAATGGGATATTTTTTTAAAAAAAATTTTCGACTTTGCGCGACCAATATATAAATATTCGTCGTGCAAAGTATACTCTAAAAATTTCGCGGGCACCAAAAATGATATTTTTTTTATAAAAAAATTTCGACTTTGCGCGACCAATATATAAATATTCGTCGCGCAAAGTATTCTCTAAAAAATTGGCGGGCACAAAAATGGGACGCGGGAATATTTTGGTCGCGCAAAAGTTTGGGCGACCAGAAATTCGTCGCCCAAAACTGAAAAAATTTGGCGGGCACCGAAAATGAGAATTTTTTTTAAAATTTTTTTTAAAACACTTTGCGCGACCAATATAATTTTTCGTCGCGCAAAGTGATACGTTCTTTAAAAGCAAAATAACTCCTCCACCATTTTCTCAATGTCTTCTAAATCCTACCATTTCTCTCTCTTTCCCACTCTCCAAATCCTACCATTTCTCTCAAACTCACTCCTCTCACTTAATCTCTCATCTCTCTCTTCACTATCTCTCTCTCTCTCACTCACTCTCTCATCTCTCTCACTCTTTTCATCATCTCTCACTCTCACTCACTCTTTCATCTCTCTCTCACTATCTTCTCTAATTCTCTCATCTCTCTCACTCACTCTCTCATCTCTCTTTTCATCATCTCTTTTCATTAATATGTGTTTTTGGAGTTAGTTTTGAGTTTATGCCAATTATTTGTCATTATTTTATGTTATTGTTTTGTTATTTGACAATATTTGTTTTTTTTTTGGTAGGGAATTGTTGAGGCTTTGATGGCTAAAGTTGAGGATTTGATATAAGATGCTTGTAGATTTTATTATTGTACTTTGTTAATTTAAGTGTACATTTTGAATATTATGTATATTGGATAATTTGACCACTATTTTTCTTATGTAATTTTATTTTGAATATGTCAATTTAAATTAAAGTAATTAAGAAAAATAAAATCATAAAATAAAATAAAATTAAAAAAAATTAATATAATGAAATTGATATAAGAGAAATAATAATAAAAAATATCAAAACCTTGCGCGACAAAATATTTCGTCGCGCAAACTATTAAATTAGTTTATTTTTGTTTAAAATTTTCAAAAAAAAAAAAAAAAAGAATATTTCGTCGCGCAAACCATTGCGCGACGTTAACATTCGTTGCGCAAAGTACACTTGCGCGACATTAACTTTCGTCGTGCAAAGGAGATATTATTCGTCGCGCAAAGTAGATAATATTCGTCGCGTAAAGTACTTAATATTCGTCGCGCAAAGTTGTTATTGTCCGTCGCGCGAAGTAATTAATATTCGTCGCGCAAAGTTATTATTTTCGTCGCGCAAAGTTGTCATGATTCGTCGCGCAAGTTGTTATCCTTCGTCGCGCAAAGTGGCTTTGTGCGACGAAGAATTTTCTCCGTCGCGCAAACCCTTTCTTTACGAGTTTTGCGCGACCAAAATTTCGTCGCGCAAACTTTGTGCGACGAAATTTTCCTTTGCGCGACCAAAAATCATTCGTCGCGCAAAGTGTTTTTTGTAGTAGTGTTATACCAATTATATATAATTTGTGGTAGAGTAACACCTAAATTACTCTAAATTAATCTAATTTACATGGAGGGAGATTTAAACTTGGGTGCAGAGAGGTGGGCTCAGTGCCCTGACCAACTCGCCTAACCCACATGCACACACACGTATATCATATTCATAAGTATACCTACGCAAATTAATGTACATTAACTAGTATATCATATAGTACTCACTGTTTTTGGTTGTACACGTGTTCGAGATCAAGAATTGTTCCACTGTGACAAGCATCAACAATAGCATGGAGTTTGACACCCGCCTTGAGTGGCCAAACAATGGTTTTGTTGATATAATTGTCAAGGGTCATGCCCTCTCTCATAAAATCAACGGGGCAAATAGTCTCATCAAACCCATCAATCTCATAGCCCTGGAAATCAGGCTGCCGTAAGCCATGCCCTGAGAAGTAGAATACCAAGGAGTCTCCCCACTTGCAGCCCTCCACAAGCCATTTCAAAGAATTTTCAATGTTTTTCTTCGTTGGTATCAAATCTTGGGCATACGGATCATCTTCTGCTTCCATTTTGGTAATTTAATTGCACCGAAAACACCATATATATATAGTTATGTTCTTTCATCAATCTTACATTGTTAGACTGTAAATTCGGACCATACAGTAAAAATTAACTTAATCAATTGTTTAGTTTCATATATGGTATGAAAATATAAGCATGTTATTACAAGACAGTCTGACAATAGAAGATCAATTATACTAGAATTCATCACATATATATGCTATATGCATATGGAGAGTTACAATTAATGGGAGAGGAAAAGTAGGGAGCAAGGGAAATAGAGTGAGTGAATAAATAAAGTAGGGTTTAATTACAATGTTGCCATTGACTTCGAACTTATCAATAAGTTCTCCTTCATTTCTCCTTTAATCCTCCCACACATTTTTCCCCTACTTGTGACTTTTTTTATTTAAAAAAAAAAAAAAGTTTATTATATAATAGGCCCTTGCAACTCTAATAGTCTATACAAAAATTCACCTACATATTTACTTCCAACCAAAACCCAATTTTGAAAACGGATGCCATGAAGGATAAAAATTGCCCATTTCTTATTACTTATTTACAAAACCCTGCCATTTTTGTTATCCAGCGATTTTTCCTAAACAATCCCTAATATCTAGCCTTTCCATTATTATGGTGTTGCTGGACTCAACAAATCAAAACATTCTCATAATACATATAATATATGTTCGTTCATAAAAAATATGTATATATAGCTATACATATAAACCATAATTACATATAATATAGGTATATTAAAATTAATGTAGGTATATTGGATGTCGCATAATGTAGGTAATTTACCTATACATATTTTCGTAGTATGTATAATATTCAAATGGTAGGTATATTGGATGACATATAATACCTAAATCCTAATCGTAAGTACATTAAAATTAATGTAGGTATATTGGATGTCGTATAATGTAGGTATATTGGAATAGATAATTACGTACACTTTTAATATTTTTCATACTAGGTAAATTATATTTTTCATAAAACAAACAATAAAAAGATTATTAGTTATTTTTCATAGAACAAGTAATAGGTACATTATTTTTTCAACATAATTAGTATGTACAGTATTGTTCATAAAAAATTATAAAGTAGATTATTAGTCATATATATTTCTTAAAAAGAAAATAACATCAATATTTTTATTAAACAAACCGATTACCTAAATCTGTATTTATTGTTAAATTTTAAAAAAAAATGTTTCCAAATTAATTTTCACATCCATTACAACCATTTGGAGATCTTTCCAAATTCAATGTCTGTCACTATATACAATCCAATTAAAAACTGTTTCCATATTGATTCCTACATTAATATACAAAATGCAATAACGGCTTAGTTAGGGGTATTTTTGGAATCTGAAAAGTACAATAAATCAGATTTTATGCTTAATTAGGTAACTTGCTGAGTTGGATCCTAGTCATGGGTTTTTACTTATACAAATTGGGTATTATTTATAGAAACAAAAAGTGAAGGGTTATAGGTACGGCAAATTGAATTTGAAGGCTGTAAGCCAAATTTACTATATAAAAAAAAACCAAGTGTCGCCTAACAGATCGTAAGGAATCATTTCTTCTAAAGCTCAATTCAATAACAATTTGTTTTCTTTTCCCATTTCCTTTTCCATTAATTAAGTAGAACCACTAATACAATAAATAAAGATGGATATAATAGTTAAATTGGGGCCTAATTAATTACCTGAAAGTATGCGTATGCATTCGGCAGGATAACCAAAGGTGTTAGTCAACAAGTTTTTCATGTTACTCACATCATTAGCAGTGCCCTTGAGCTTGTATCTATGCTGATGACTGTATGTCACCCCGCAAAGAAGTGCACGCTTGTTCGATCCTCCACATGCGGCAGCCGGGGTGGCCGGGATCTCGACAGAGGGCCACGACGTCAACTTCCCTAGAAATGATGTCTTAAAACCGGGCATGGCACTTGGTGATGAATTAACATCCGAACTGTTTGATGAAGCCTTGCCGTGAAAAAGCGTACTTACTTTTTTTCTCAGGCCATGCTCACCTCCTTTGTCCTTGTGATCTGCACCTCCACCGCAAGCAATTATATGGCCGCGGATGCAGCTTTCTTGTGTGTCTTGGTGATCATAGCAATTGCTGCATGTGATTGGTATTGTGGTTTCCATATACGATCACTGATATATGCCTAATATGTTGAAGGCTACAACGCCAATTAATGAGGCTTTAAGCAAAATATATAAACAAGCATAACCCTAGCTAGGGATGGCCCCAGTTTGGAAACAACTATAGCTTGGTGGAAAAGGCTTCATATCATATCTGGGATTCTTAGTTATTGTGGAGACGTTTTGGTTGGCTGTGTTGAGCATCTTAATTTTACCTTATTCCGGGCCTTATGTAAAATGTGTATGAATTGCTACAACATTGACTTTCGAGGTACAATTAATAATTATGGGAGATCAAGGGGCGGTTGATTAATCTACTTTCTGTTTAATATAAGCAACAATAAGAGAGGAAGAATCGAACACAAAACCTCAACTGCAGGAAGCGCTGCATTTATCATGGACCATATTGTTGAAGTGAGTCTCCTAATTAATCAAGGAGATTTATTTCCTTGATTAATTAAGGGATTTACTTTCCTATTTTATATAGTTGTCAAATCATTGTATAATTAGGAGATACTTTCCTAATCCTTTACAGGATCTAATTCCTTGTAAAGCACTCATGTAAACTCTTATATATACCTCCTTATGGAGAAGAATAAAATAAGAACCTAACATATTCAAAACCCATATTCATATTTTAGCATGGTATCAGAGCAATCGATCCTCGGTTGTCTCTAAATTCTCATATCAAATTTTCTCCTCCCCTCCTCTTCAAGGAGGGAAGGGGGAGTGAAAAAGGATCTGTTTATCTTTATCATGGAGATTTTGCCTCTTTCTTGACTCCGACATACCCTTCTCTTCAGGGGGAGAAGATAATTGAAGAGAAGTTTCTGTGTTCCTTAGCCGTGTTCGCAGGGTTTCTGTGTTCCTTAGCCGTGTTCGCAGGGTTTCTGTGTTCCTTAGCCGTGTTCGCAGGGTTTCTGTGTTCCTTAGCCGTGTTCGCAGGGTTTCTGTGTTCCTTTAGCCGTGTTCACAGGGTTTCTGTGTTCTTTACATTCCTCATATCGTATTCCTCGTATTTCCAGTTTCAGATCCAGATCTTCATATCCGAATCCTCATATACTCTTATCCCGAAACCCTAAACACATCTTTTTTATCTTATTCTTAAATTCTTCCGCTGCCATGGATATCGTTTCCAAAACCACCGAATCCACTTTCTCATATTCAAATCCAAATCCCAACCATCCAACCTGAATCTGAATCCAAATCCGAATCCGAATCCGAATCCCAATCTTCCAACCTGAATCCGAATTCAAATCAAATCAAATCCCTCAAATCAAATCAAATCAAATCAAATCAAATCAAATCCCTCAAATCAAATCAAATCAAATCAAATCAAATTCCTCAAATCTTATACACATACCTCTCAAATCCAATTCCTACATCAAATTCCTCAAATCAAATTCTTCCATCAAAATCCCTCACATTCTCATATCACTTTTTACTTCTCTTATTGCAGACTCAAAACGACCGGTCGCCTTAAGCAAGTGATCGGTCGCCCGAAGCAAACGACCGGTCGCCCGAAGAAAGCGACCGGTCACCCGAAGAAAGCAACCGGTCGCCCGAAGCAAACGACCGGTCGCCCGAAGAAAGCTACTGGTCGCCCGAAGCAAACGACTGAACGCCCGAAGCAAACAACCGATCGCCAAAGACTCTGCTTGAATTGCATGGATTATCGACTTGGGTGCTACGAATTTCATGACTCACTTACCAAGTTGGGCATTTGTGACGTATATGCACCAACTTGAGGAGGAGTGTTGAAGTGAGTCTCCTAATTAATCAAGGAGATTTATTTCCTTGATTAATTAAGGGATTTACTTTCCTATTTTATATAGTTGTCAAATCATTGTATAATTAGGAGATACTTTCCTAATCCTTTACAGGATCTAATTCCTTGTAAAGCACTCATGTAAACTCTTATATATACCTCCTTATGGAGAAGAATAAAATAAGAACCTAACATATTCAAAACCCATATTCATATTTTAGCACATATTGTCAATGTCAAGCATGCATGTCCACCTCCCATTGGAACTGAAATTATATGTGGATCCAAATTTCTATATTCTTACATGAGAGTGTACTCTCTTTTCTAGCTTGGAAATTAATACGTGAATTGATGAATTGAACAGTTGAAAATAGTTTTGTTTTCTACAAAATCCATAGAATAATTAGGGTTAAAGTCTTAGTATCTGTCCAATCAAACAGCATGGAGTCACTTTTCTTTATTCTGTCATGTTATAAAGAAAGAAGAACTAGATGCCCTTATCTTTTTTCTTTTTTCTGATTTTACCCTCTTGAAAAGAACGGCAAAGGGCCACACAGTGGATTCGGTTTCTTTACACTACGTTCAGGGCGAAAAGCTAATCTTCATATATAAAATGCACGCACTGAACATATTCGCCCAAAGGTTTTCTTGTTTAATCTTTTCAGCACAAGGATGACACCACTTGATTGAATTGCTTTGTTTACTTCGTTCTCTTGTGAGAACAAGAATTTGGACCAATAATTAAGTGGGTTACTGCTCTGCTTAAATGAGAAGATTATACATAGTCCCGTTCTATTGAGGGATCCCTCAAATAATTTTATTTGAGGAACACCCTTTAGGGTCTCCTACAAACTTTTTTTCAATGATCCAAGTAATTTATTTTTTAAGTCTACATTCATAGATCATCCTCACAAAAAATTAGACAAATCAGAAAATGTTTTGACATCAAATTGTGTCTTACAAAATTAATGAACATGATACTTTCAAGAAAATACTAAAATTTCAATAACTCAATTGAGTAGCCAAATGATATCATATTCAAGTGATTTTTTGAAGAGATGAACTTTGAATGAATATCTACAAAATAGATGGTTTAGATTAGTGAAATACAATGCGGAGTAGGCCCTACAATGTGTCTCTCAAATAAGCTTATTTGAGGGATCTTTCAACTGAAACTCTCTGTATATATATAAAGATTTTCTCCTATAGGGACATCCAGACATTATTACCATGCGAACACCATGTCTTTTCTACTACCACTCCCTATTTTTCTCCAAGTTTACAATGGCATCCGCACGGTGCGACTTCGGGTTATATAGTACCTTCTTGAAGCACTGTGTTCATTGATTTTCTAGGACACAATTGGATGTTGAAATGGTTTCCGATTTGTCTAATTTTTTGCAAAGATGATCTCTAAATGTAGACTTAAAAAATAGATGGTTTGGATCGTTGAAAAAAAAATTATAGGAGACCCTAAAGGGTGTCCCTAGTTGAGAAATCCCTCAATAAAAGGGAGCTATATATATAAACTGTGTATTTTCAAAGTGTCCACTAAAAGATCATCTTTGCAAATAATCAATTAAATCAGAACCATGTGCAAACTTTTTCTTCTTCTTATCAAATAATTATACGAACACAACTGGCTGAAATGATCACTATTCTAATGATAGATCTTCATTACAAGATAAATTTCATGTCGTAAACCTCAAACTTTGAAGAAGATGACAGCATAGGTTCCTGCATACATTAGGCACAATGTAAACGTCTCTTTTGAGGAAAAGAAATAATGAGACAATGTGAAAGAGATATGCCAAACTTCTTTTACCCTACCGCCATGAAAATTAAGAAACTCAACTCAGATGAGTTTGTACCATTGGAAGAGATGAATAAACTCCAATCTAACCATTTTTCACTCTTGGCTCAGAATACGGGTTTAGAATTTAGGGTTTAGGGTCAATACTCAATATCGGTTGAGTGTCTATAAGTGAATCGAGTGGGTCGAGTTTTGATCTATTGATGATCATGAGTTTGATCTATTGATGATCATGAGATTAATCCTGTAATCAAAACTTGTCCAACAAATTAATGAAGGTAAATTTAGATTTGACGTGAACCGAACCAATGTTACCTTGACACATACCCATAATCAATTGAGATTTCAGTCGTCTAGCGATTTTATCATTTTAGTCTCCGTAGTTTTGATTTTGTCAATTTTATCTGTAAATTTTTAAATCTCAGGAATTTAAGGACAAATTTAAAATTATGTCAAAATCATTCTAGTTCCATTACAAATTTTGTCAAATCTCGTGCTCAAAACATAATAGAAAGAAATTTGATAGAATTTGTAACATGTTCTTAAATTGCTCAAATTTATGGACCAAAATTATAAAAGCGGCAAATTACATGAACTAAATGTAACTTTTTACCTAATTTTTATGTTAATGTGTTGTAATTAATAACTACTTTATGTCTTTAATTTTTCTTTTATACAAGTAATATTAGGGAAGACGGAATTAAACTCACATTTGATACATACGGATATGGAAGAAAAGATAAAGATTTTGTTTAACATGGATCATGGGAACAAAATCAAACCTGTATGGTTTTGTGTCGAAATACTTTCCTCATGATTCTTGACTTGATCCATCTTTCGCTGTTAATATTTTCAATGTCACTGGCCATGGTGTCAAGCAAAGCCCCATATGTTATTTGAGGGTTTCTCTTAACAGTGTCAGTGAGAATGTATGTCATAGCACCATTCATTATTTTTTTAGTAAAAACCTGCATTTACGATTAAAACATAAAATAATTAACAAGAAGTTGCTTCATGATTTTAAAAAAAAAACACACACACACACACACAATTATTAGCAATGAGTAATGATCAAATATTCAAAAATATAAAGTGTGACGGGACAGTAACACCACGTAGCATGCTTATTTAGCAATTTTAAACAGCTATAAAATTTCCCGATTTTATCAAATCATACTGGAATAATTATTTTTTTTATTTTTTTCATATTGCCACATACAGAGTTGCACGTATATTAATACTTGAAACAAATGGTTGAAGCAAAATCCCTTACAGTAGTATCTGCTGCCATTTTATCATCTTCGCAAGCACTGATTGAAATCGCCAGCCCACCACTTGTACTTTTTCTAACACCAGATGGAGGACGGTTATTAATCCAAGTCCTCCTGCAAATCAAATTCAACTAATAAAAAACTATCCTAATTATTTAGGATCAACTACATAAATTCCCCCGCGAATTTTGGGGTTGATTTCAAATTGGTATCCAAACTTTGAAGACCCTACAAATGCATACCTAAACCCTATTATCAATTCATTCTATATATAGAACCTAAATGCTAACTCCGTATTACCAATTATATATAATTTGAGGGGGTGTAACACCTTTATTCTAAATTAATCTAATTTACATCGAGGGAGATTTAAACTTGGGTGCAAAGAGGTGGGCTCACTGCCCTGGCCAACTCGCCTAACCCACATATGCACACATGTATAGCATATTTGTAAGTATATATACCTACGCAAATTAATGTACATTAACTAGTATATCATATAGTACTCACTGTTTTCGGTTGTACACGTGTTCGAGATCGAGAATTGTTCCACTGTGACAAGCATCAACAATAGCATGGAGTTTGACACCCTCCTTGAGTGGCCAAACAATGGTTTTGTTGATATCATTGTCAAGGATCATGCCCTCTTTCATGAAATCAACGGGGCAAATAGTCTCATCAAACCCATCAATCTCATCGCCCTGGAAATCAGGCTGCCGTAAGCCATGCCCTGAGAAGTAGAATACCAAGGAGTCTCCCTGCTTGCTGCCCTCCACAAGCCATTTCAAAGAATTTTCAATGTTTTTCTTCGTTGGTATCAAATCTTGGGCATGCGGATCATCTTCTGCATCCATTTTGGTAATTTAATTGCACCGAAATCACCATATATATATAAGTATGTTCTTTCGTCAATCTTATATTGTTAGACTGTAAATTCGGACCATAAAGGAAAAATCCACTTAATCAATTGTTTAGTTTCATATATGGTATGAAAATATAAGCATGTTATTACAAAGACACAGTCTGACAATAGAAGATCAATTATACTAGAATTCATCACATATATATGCTATGCATATGGAGAGTTACAATGGGAGAGGAAAAATAAGGAGCAAGAGATATAGAGTGAAAGAATAAATAAAGTATGTTTTAATTACAATGTTGCCATTGACTTCTAAACTTATCAATAAGTTCTCCTTCATTTCTCCTTTAATCCTCCCACACATTTTTCCCCTACTTTAGACCCTTTTTTATATAAAATAAAAATAAAAAAAACCAAGTGTCGCCTAACAGATCGTAAGGAATCATTTCTTCTAAAACTCAATTCAATAACAATTTGTTTTCTTTTCCCATTTTCTTTACCATTAATTCAGTAGAACCACTAATATAATAAATAAAGATGGATATAATAGTTAAATTGGGGCCTAATTAATTACCTGAAAGTATGCGTATGCATTCGGCAGGATAACCAAATGTGTTAGTCAACAAGTTTTTCATGTTACTCACATCATTAGCAGTGCCCTTGAGCTTGTATCTATGCTGATGACTGTATGTCACCCCGCAAAGAAGTGCACGCTTGTTCGATCCTCCACATGCGGCAGCCGGGGTGGCCGGGATCTCGACAGAGGGCCACGACGTCAACTTCCCTAGAAAAGATTTCTTAAAACTGGCCGTGGCCACTGATGATGAATTAACATCCGAACTGTTTGATGAAGCCTTGCCATGAAAAAGCCTACTTACTTTTTTCCTCAGGCCATGCTCACCTCCTTTGTCCTTGTGATCTGCACCTCCACCGCAAGCAATTACATGGCCGCAGATGCAGCTTTCTTGTGTGTCTTGGTGATCATAGCAATCGCTGCATGTGATTGGTGTTGTGGTTTCCATATCTGATCACTGATATATGCCTAATATGTTGAAGGCTACAACGCCAATTAATAATGAGGCTTTAAGCAAAATATATAAACAAGCTTAACCCTAGCTAGGGATGGCCCCAGTTTGGACACAACTATAGCTTGGTGGAAAAGGCTTCATATCATATCTGGGATTCTTAGTTATTGTGAACAAGCAATCCCAACCGTGGAGACGTTTTGGGTGGCTGTGTTGAGCATCTTAATTTTACCTTATTCCGGGCCTTATGTAAAATGTGTATGAATTGCTACAACATTGACTTTCTAGGTACAATTAAAAATTAATATGGGTGATCAAAGGCAGTCGGCTGATTAATCTACTTTTTGTTTAATACAAGCGACAATGAAAGAGAAAGAATCGAACACAAAATCTCGACTGCAGGAAGCGCCGCATTTATCATGGACCATATTGTTAATGTCAAGGATGCATGTCCACCTCCCATTGGAACTGAAAATATATGTGGATCCAAATTTCTATATTCTTACATGAGGGTGTACTCACTTTACTAGCTTGGAAATTAATACGTGAATTGATGAATTTAACAGTTGAAAATCGTTTAGTTTTCAACAAAATCCATAGAATAATTAGGGTTAAAGTCTTAGTATCTGTCCAATCAAACAGCATGCATGGGGTCACCTTTCTTTATTCTGTCATGTTATAGAGAAAGAAGAACTAGATGCCCTTATCTTTTTTCTTTATTCTGATTTTACCGTCTTGAAAACAAAGGCCAAAAATATTAAACATATTAAAGGGCAAAGGGCCACACAGGGGATTCGGTTTCTTTACAGTACGTTCAGGGAGAAATGCCAATCTTCGTATAAAATGCACGCACTGAACATATTCGCCCAAAGGTTTTCTTGTTTGTTTAAACTTTTCAGCACAAAGATCACTCCACTTGATTGAACTGTTTTGTTTACTTTGTTCTCTTGTGAGGCCAAGAATTTGGACCAATAATTAAGTGGGTTACTGCTTTGCTTAAATGAGAAGATTATACCTTATATATACAGTCCCGCTCTATTAAGAGTTTCTCAAATAATTTTATTTGAGTAACACCCTTTAGGGTCTCCTACAAACTTTTTTTTAGCGATCCAAACCATCTATTTTTTAAGTCTACACTCATAAATCATCCTTGCAAAAAATTAGACAAATCAGAAAATGTTTCGACATCCAATTGTTAGGGGCGACCCTAGCATGGTGCAAGTGGCTCCACCACACAACGCCCCTGATTTTTTAGGGCCCCCAAAAAAATTTTACTTTATATTGTATAATATATATATATATATATATATTAATATTATAAAATAGGTATATATACTCAAGTGTGCAACACATTGCCACAAAAGTGTATTTGGTGAAGTTGGTTTCTAGTGCATATTCATTGGTACAAGATCCAAGTTAAAGTCTCAATGATGTCATTGTATTCAAAGATCCAACTAAAGTAACAGTATATATCACAAGCATATGCTTTCTCCTTAAAACAAAAAAAAACCTTTCTTCCACTCAAAACAAATCCAAAAAAAAAAAAATTCATACCAAACATACTAATATTTAACTTTATCGAATGAAAACATTAAAAAATTTATGAATTTGATTTGTGATTGTTGTTACATGCTAATTGATGACGAATTTTAGTTATAAAAAAATTGTTTTATGACACTAAGTCATGGCAAAAAAACATTTAGTATTTTCATATTAGATTATGTGAGGGCTCCAGTTTAAATTTCATACAGAGCCCTCAAAATCTCAGGACCGACCCTGCATTGTGTCCTACAAAATCAATGAGCACGGAGCTTCAAGAAAGTACTAAAATTTCAATAACTCAATTGAGTGGTCAAATGATATTGAATTCAAGTGATTTTTTGTAGAGATGAACCTTGAATGAATATACAAAACAAATATTTACATTAGTGAAATACAATATGGAGTGGGCCCTACAAGGGTGTCCCTCAACTCAAGCTCTCTGTATATATATATATATATAAAGATTTTCTCCTATATACGGACGTCCATACGTTATTACCATACGAACACCATGTATTTTCTACTACCCCTCCCTATTTTTCTCCATGTTTACAATCGCGTCCGCACGGTGCGAACTTCTGGAGACATATATACACATACACAAATCAGAAATTGTTTCGACATCCAATTGTGTCCTACAAAATCAATGAACACGATGTTTCAATGAAAGTACTAAAATTTCAATAACTCAAAGTGGTCAAATGATATTGGATTCAAGTGATTTTTTGAAGAGATGATCTTTGAATGATTATCTAAAAAATAGACAATTTGGATTAGCGAAATACAATGCGTAGTGAGCCCTATAAGGGTGTCCCTCAAATAAGCTAATATAAATATAAATTTTAGTACTTTCTTGAAGCCCAGTGTTCATTGATTTTGTAGGACATAATTGAATGTCAAAATAGTTTCCAATTTGTTTAATTTTTTGCAAGGATGATCTATGAATGTATACTTAAAAAATAGATGGTTTGGATCGTTGAAAAAAAATTAGTATGGGACCCTAAAGGGTGTCCCTCAAATAAAATTATATGAGGGATCCCTCAATATAAGGGGACTGTATATATATATACATGGAACATCAGTTGAGGGATCCCTCGAATAAGCTTATTTGAGGGACACCTTTGTAGGGCTCACTCCGTATTGTATTTCACCCATTCAAACTGTCTATTTTGTAGATACTCATTTAAAGATCATATCTACAAAAAATCACTTGAATCTGATACCATTTGACCACTCAATTGAATTATTGAAACTTTAGTATTTTCTTGAAGCACCGTGTTCATTGATTTTGTAGGACACAATTGGATATCGAAACGGTTTCCGATTTGTCTAATTTTTTTGCAAGGATGATCTGTGAATGTAAACTTAAAAAATAGATGGTTTTGATCGTTGATTTTTTTGTTTTTTATTTTTTATTTTTTATTTTTTCGTTTTTGGTAGAAGACCTTAAAGGGTGTCCCTATTTGAGGAATCCCTTAATAAAAGGGGAATATATATATATAAATTGTGTATTTTCAAACCGTCCACTAAAAGATCATCTTTGCAATTATCAATTAAATCGGAAACCATGAAAACCTTTTCTTCTTCTTATCAAATAATTACACGAACACAATTGGCTGAAATTATCACTGTTCTAATTTGGATGATGTTTTACAAAGATGAGACTAAAAAAATATAAATGGTTCATACCATCGAATTACAATATCCATTTGGCCCAACAAACTATGATTCCCTTGTGTTGAGAGTCAAAAGGAATCACATTGTTCGGGCCACTTCGCAATGTGGCTGAAGGGTTCGACGTATCCAAATTTGAGATCCACATTTACACAGGGAGACCTCATGAGGCTAATTCACACTAGAAACATAGCAACTTCAATACCAGCCAAATAAAAGATGATTTGATACTTATGGTTGATAAATTAAAAAATACTGGGTAACATTCTAAAACAGCAAGTTTACATGTGCAAATAAAATTAACGGACGTCCATGATAATAATCACAATGGAATGATAGGACGCCACTGTTTAGAGTGGATTGGAATTCACAGGCATATCGTTATCCTATACATTGAGTGGCCCAGAGATCTTTGCCTTGCAGGCTGGACACATGAAACCGACGGAATCTGCTTGTATTTCGGAATCAGCAGCCTCATGGTTGAACTCTACTCCACACCATACACATGTAAGCTGATGGCTTGCAGCCATGCTTAGCATGACTTCTTGTTCAAACTGGACAGAGGAGCCAAATGCCCTTTCCATCTCTGCATTATTTGTCAAATCCATAGGTACCTCCTGCATTGTAAGAGATTCTTGCCCACCTGCAAAACCATACTTCAGTGGTTCTATTTCATCCAGCCTCAGCTCCTCAAAACCTGTTTCATGGTTATGTCTCTGGCCAGCACTGCTAACATGCTGCTCCCCCTGTCAATCAAAACCGTGAACAAAATCAAATTTCAAAAGTAAATATCACAGAATATAGGAATATAGGCATGTCAAAGAAGAGTCCCTGCCAACAAACTAAGGGCCCATTTAATAACCATTTCAATTTTAGTGTTTAGTTTTCACTTTTTATGCTAGAGTATAGAGGAAAATGAGAGTGAGGATAAGATTAAGAGAGAGGATGAGAAGGGAGGATGGGAGGGATGAGTAACAAAAGTGAAAACAAAACGTAAAAGTGAGAACAATTTCAAATAGATTTCAGTTTTTAGTTTTAGTTTTCACTTTTGTTACTCCTCCCTCCCATCATTCCCTCTCATCTTCCCAATCAATCCCATCTTTACTCTCATTCTCACTTCCATTCTCCCTCTTTTTCCTCTAATACTCTAGCACAAAAAATGTAAACTAAAAACTAAATTTGAAATGGTTATCAAATAGGCCCGAACATATCACTATTTTAGCGCGCATGATAATTGATTTACAGTTAAAACATATAATTAGTTAGGGGTCTACTCTGATCTTATATTTGAACCATGTAACCAAACCCGGCACATCAAATTCCGATCAACAACTTGGAGGTATGGCTGAGTGGCCTTTTGTTCAAGGCATCATCTCTTCAAACTCTCAAAATCAGAATCTCTATAGTTTATCATCAAGATCAACACTTTGTTCATCTATCTACTTCACCGCATTTAGATGACTAAAGAGTTTCTGATTTGGCTAAAACCTATTGCAACGCTAGTCCTTGAAACTGAAAACTAAATGATTTGGATCATGAGACCGTCTGATAGGTCCCACATTGTGGTCCTTTTCTTAAAATAATGACATCTCCATTAGAGAATTATTATTATAAGTGTCTGTGTGTCTGTGTGTTGAGCATATAGCATCCATTTCCTTTTTTCTACCATTCATATTAATGCAATACTAGAAGTAACAGTAATCAATCAAATATTTTGATAGGCCAAACAGACAAAATTAAATTAAAAACCATATGAAAGCCACTAGACTTAATAGTCTCACAGCCAACATATACTCACAACTTAGAAACAAATACAAGCAAAAAACAAAAAAAGAAAAAAAAAGCATACTAACAGAATGATGACTCAACTCCTATAAAATTATACTCATATAATTGCTACATTTTGGACAGATCAGCATAATCTTGGAATCCAGGAAAGAGAACATGATATATTCTTCAAATATAAATTCTTTAGCAAATTTTTTAGTTTAATTTTGAAGAAAAAGTTTTAAACACGACTAAGGTGTATTCAATGCATTGGGAAACCACAAAAAGACAAAATATGGCAGCAATGCTTGATACCTTATCCAATATTGCATTAGATGTGGGAAAACAGACCAATGGTTGCACCAGAGACATTGAGGAGTCAGAAATCCCACTTTGGATTTCATTTTCTTCATTAGCTTGGCGTGCAGGCTCTATCAAAGTATCATTAGCTGGTCCATGATCATTGCTGCTACCAAACTCAACTGCAGGTTCACTATTTTTGTTATTACTGAGTTCAACGGCATTGGGATGCTCTAACGTACTTGTGAAATTCAAATTTTCATTGCCTACAACTTCAGAAATAATTTTGTCATTTGAAGAAGCATGTATCAGGCACTGAGAAGCTCCATCCTGGTTGGTTCCAGACTTCTCTAACTCATCAGATGTGAAGACCAAACCATCTTTCTCCAAAGAACTTTCAGATGGTTTGCCATTTTTCTCTTTAGAAGTTGAATTCATACCAGAATCCATCTTAACATCTACAACTTCCATAGGATCGTCTGCTTCCTCCATACTTCCATCAGTTATTGTATGCTCACTATCATGTTGATCTGAAGCAGTCCTATCAATCATGCTACCTTCCAGGTCCGGTTCACTGAGCGGGGAGTCTATGTTCATTTCTTGATGAGAATTGGCAGCAGGACCACATTTTGATTCATTATTACGTCCAGCAGTTGAGGTTTCTAGGATAGAGTTTTGGGCAATTTCAATTAAAGCATCCATCTTAGAAATCCTTGAAGGAAAACCTTCCCCGCTTGGAGACTCTATTCTCTTTTGAACAGTCGTTGGACCTGGGGATTCTTCCACCCTCCTCACATAATTACGAACATGGATCCCTACATGACCATTGTAGCGACGCCTTTCCAGAAATACCTTATGGCAGAACTGGCATTCATATTTCCCATCTTTAATTATCACACCATCACCAACAGTAGAACCAAGTCTATACCTCCTTGTAGTCCTCTGGTGAAAGGACAACAGATGCTGCAAATATGAATCCTTTTCACCAAAAGTCATACTGCATTTGTGACATTCAAAAAGGTCACGTATCTGAACCTCTGCAAGATTCTCCATTCCCGATAAGCTAACTTCCTTCTCACGCTCATTAGTTATAGAAGACACGACTAGAGCAGAGCTGGAATTCACATATTGCCTTCGGCCTCCATCCTTGTCAGAATGCTGCTGTACCCCAGACAAAGCTTATTAAAGAAGATTTATAAACCAAGGTACAATAGACCAAACAACTGCACAAATATGTACTTACGTTTTCAGTAGTCATTATGCACTCTTCCTGAAGGTTCTCACCCCCACGACCATCTGGCTGTCGCGCATTATTGAAACCAAAGAAGGAGTGGAGAAATGAAGAAACTTCCTTGCAGGACAGAAATTGTTGTCCAGTTGGGCTGGAAAGTATCAAGTAACTTGTAACTATGAGAGAGAGAGAGAGAGAGAGAGAGAGAGAGAGAGAGAGCTCGCTCAAAAATACAGGACATGAAGTAGAAGAAATGCTGAAAAGCAATTATAAATAACCACCCGTTAACTAGTTATGCATGTTCTTCAGATACTACCCACATTTCTGCTTTCTCTAGTACTGCCACATCTCCTTTGAATGGATTGTCATGCTACATAGTTATACTAAATTATTGGTAAATCAACATCCATCAAATTAAAAAAATTTAGCCTTTAGCAAACTATTCAGAATTAAAGCTTCGTTGTACATCTTTCAATGTCATTGTCAAGTTCTACAACCAACCAAGAAAATGCAGATGCTAGCTCGAAGTAACCATATCCCAAACATATCGCAGAAACTCTCTTTGTAGCCCCAAGAATTTTTTAGTAAGTGGCAGTGATAATGGGTACATAATTCTAATTTGATCCTCATTACTTGAGGATGATCTGCTAAGAAAACCTATGTAACCAAAGAAGAGAAGCATTCTCAAGTGACAATGAGCCAAAAAAAATAAGCATACCAACTATAAGCTCTAAACCCAAGAGCTCCTACAAGCAAATGCATACAAAATTCTAACAATCAAGACTCCCATGATCAACAGAGGACAAGAAATTTTCAAACAAACAGAGCATAAAAAAATAGTCATAGCAAAGTCAATGCTTATGCTAACCAAAAGAATATATATGCGTTTTCAAAGAAGAACTATGTAGACCTCAATGGTTGCAAAGCCATGGACATTTTTGCATACTCTAGTATAAGTGACTGAAGAAGAAATAAAGCAAGTAAAACCTTATGAATCGGCGGCAGTATATCCAAGCACGTCCTTCCTTCCTCTTAAGCCCCAACAAGAGCTTCCAACCGACCGGCAACGCATCCCCGAACTCATTTGCATCGACAATCTTTCTCTTCTTCCTCCTACTTCCCCACTGCCCACCCAATTCCCTCATAAACCCCAACAACTGCTCCTCAGTCTCCAAACCCACAGTCCTCCTCCTCAACTCCTCCCCAAAAGGGTCTTCCACATTCGCCAAACCCGAAACGTCCACCGCAGCGCCGTTCTTGTTCACCATCTCCATACCCACATAGCCCTCACCCTCCATGCTCAAGACTTTCACTTTCGGCTTCCTCCCCCGCTTCCTTTTCTTCACCCCCTCGTCCTCTCTCCCCTCAAAACCCACAATTCCGCTCCTCAACTCGTGATTCGGGCCCAGCAGCATGGAAAACGACGCCGTATGGGAGGCCTCGAAGTCGATTTGGTCGAATTTGGGGTCCTGGGAAATGAAGTTCTTGAGGTGGGCGATGATGGCGTGGTTCTCGTTGCGCTCGGGGTCGTCGGGCGGGACAGGGGAGAGCTTGGGGGTGACGTGGAGGCCGGCGACGCGGCGACGGTGGCCGGTGGAGGCATCGGACTGCGAGCGGCGAGGGCGGGAATAGGTCTGGCGGCGGGAGCCAGCGCTCTCATTGAAGACAGATCGGTCGATTTTGGGGACGACGAATTCTTGGGCCCCGAAGAGGTTGAAGGCAGAGGAGGAGGAGGAACAGAGGGAGAGGGCGTGGAGCTCAGATTGAGAGAGTGTGGTGATGTCTATGTGGGTTAAGGAGTCTACCGTCGCCATTTCTGCGGTGGTTGCTGGTGGAAAGTTGGGAAGGTCTGCAGTGAGAGAGAGAGAGAGAGAGAGAGAGACGGAGAGTGAGGAAAATGGTAGGGAGTGAGAGAGGATCTGTTGGTAAAAACCCTTCACTCAGCAAACCCCTTTCCTTAACATCTCCAAGGAGACAATTTTTTGTATGTTCTGGACAATTTTTTGTACCATTCGATACACATATAAAAATATTATCCAATACACAAAAATTACTCCTCCAATGTAAAAACATCATATTTTTGGGCGGTTTCAAATTGATATCAGAAGACTTTACAAACTCATATACTGAAAACATACACGTAAGTATATTAAGTTAGTCAGACTGTTAATATGTGTTTTAAATGATAATTTATGAAGTGGTAAATGTAGACTCCACTTTTAACTCATATACTAAAAATGAAATAATGATGCACAAGTTTATGAAAAACATATACGTAAGTATTTACTTAGTTATGGAAAAAAAAAAGTATATTTATTAGTCATACCGTATGTGTGTTAAATGATAACTGATGAAGTGGTAGGTAGAATCCACTTTTATGTACTCTATGTGGACTACAAATTTATTAAAAAATTTAGGATAAACTACATATTAGTACCCAAACTTTAGGGATCGTTACAAGCAAGTACCCAACCATCTAAAATTTTCAAGCACATACCTGAACTCTTGAAGAACCTACAAATTGGTCAGTCGTTACCCAGTCCATCATTGGAGTCGTTAAGTGATGATGTGGTGTATCTGATGTGGCTTTTTTTTGCTTGCATTTTCAACTCGTGTTGGGTGAATGTTTTAAAAAGATGACGAGGATAATTTCTAGGTTTCCAGCCCACTCATGGGACATGTGTCGAAATTTGGTGTACCCTCAAACTCAATCCCCAAATGTGGCTTGAAATCCCTAATCCCCAAACGTTAAACAAAAGCAACCCCAGACCACCTGATTCCTTTTCACCCAGCTTTTGAAGCAAAACCATTTCAAACTAACAAAAGCCTTCGAATAATGCCGAGTGCAGGAGAATCTTGCTGATTTTAGGGTTATCGTGTTGGCCATGGTGTGGGTTTATTGACCCCGAGGAGAAATCGAGCCAAATTATGGTAAGTTTTGAAATGGGGGTAGCCGGTTACCTTTTAGGGTTTGGGGTTTCTTTTTAGGCTTATTAATTAAAATGCCCCCTGAACCTTGGGTCAAATCTCACTTTGCACCCTAACACTGAAAGTGACCCATATACCCCCTTTGACCATGGTTTCGTGTTTCACTTTGCCCCCTGCCGTCAACTCCGTTGCTAACCCCATCAAAATTGTTGACATGACTGAGTAATTTCATCTTTTTGTCCCATATGGCATAAAAAAATTATAAAAATTTAAAAATTCTCTTAAATAATTAAAATTTAAACATTAAAAATTATTTTTAAAAAAATTAACCAACAACCTCATCCCCCACCCATACAGCCATCTCCACCTAGCCCTCACTTCAATGTCACCACCACCTCTCCCACCTTCCTGCAACCCCACCGCAACCTCAACCCACCTACTAGATCAACTCACTCCAACAATCCCCATCTCACAGCTCTCTCAGCCCACGAAACCCACCCCTATCCCCACAGTTGCTCCCCTCGAACAAACCCCACCACCGCACAACCAGTTACCTCCAACTAATCACCTCCAGCACATTCATTCACCAACCCCAAAATACCCACCCCAAACCACACAACTCCAAAAAGCCAACCTGCAACCCACCACCTCCAACACATCCATCCTTACCCAGCCACCCCAATTGATCCCCCACCCCAAATTGCAACCGCTAATTGATATTACACAAACCCAACTATCCTCCACCCCTCCTCCCCAAATATGACTTTCAAATTAAGAAGAAGAAGAAAAAAAAAAAAGAATGAGAGAAGAAGACCAAAAAGAAGGAAAAAAGAAGAAGTAGAAAGTCGGATGATGGAGAAGGAAGAGTATAACATTTTTTAAATTCTTCTAAGCATATAATAAACATGATCATTGTACAAAGACTACTCAAGAATCCAACTTGTTCCAGTGGTAAAGACCATTTATTGGGTATTGGAGGTTAAGGGTTTGAATCCCCTTGAATCGCAATACTCTTTAATATTTGCAATTTTTATTTATTTTTTGAATAAAGGTGGGCAATTTTTATATATTTGCAACGGAGTTGACGGCAAGGGGCAAAGTGAAACGCGAAACCACCGTCAAATGGGGTATATGGGTCACTTTCAGTTTCAAGGTGCAAAATGAGATTTGACCCAAGTTTCAAGGGGCATTTTAACTAATACGCCTTCTTTTTATAATAAAGGAGACTTTGTCTGGTTAAAGTAGCCATTGTAGAAAGTTAGTTTAGGCATGTGAGTTTGCATATGCATTTTTAGGTGGTCCCAAATTCGTACTTCATTTTTTGTCCAATTAGTACTTCATTTTTTGTCTCATTGCTTGTTCTTATGTGCTTTGCAGTTGATCCCAAGCATTTCACTATTACAATGTATCATGGTGGTAGATTTAGTGACAATTTCTATGTAGGAGGTGATATGACATATTTTGACTATGTTGACAAGGATATGATGTCTATGGTTAAGATAGGTTAGATGGTTAAACATTTGGGTTATATGGATGGGATCATTTTGTACCATTATAAGCTACCTGAGCCATCAAATGCAATGACCTTGCTGCAATTTGATGACAATCCACTAGCTATTAGACCAAGTGGAAATGGACTAAGATCTGCTATATAGAAGAGGAGCCACATGAGTTTGATGTAGGATGCAATGCTCTTGTAACAACTCAAGGTTCAAAAGGCAAAGCAGTGGCAAGGGAAGCATACAATAAGGCTAGAAAAGGGGAAAATGTTTTAGTTGATAGTAAGAAAAGCATACAAAGCAAAAATAAGTAAAGGAAGCATTCACACTAGAAGGAAGTGTTCTCCAAAAGAAAAGAAATGAGTGAAACAAAGGCCTAAAAGGAGGAAGCTTGGTGATTCTTCTCAGTCATCTAGTGATGACCCATCTGAAGAATCATGCCTTGTTGACACATAATATGTCATGAAAGAGATGATGGCTTTGTTGAATCAAACATTTTATTTGCACAAGATTTTTTTTAAAGGTGGTTTTATTGTAAGTGGGACTATTGGAATGGAGGAGGCCCAAAATGAGGAAGCAAGAGAGCATGCCCAAAATGAGGATGAACATGCCCAGGATGCTGCAAAGGTGCATGTCGAGGTTGTTGCAAATGAGCAGGCGCCCAATGTTACAAATGAGCAGGCCTAAGGTGTTCCAAATGAGCAAGCCCCCAATATTGCAAAATGAGCATGCCCAAAATGAGAATGAGCAGCCCCAAAATGTTGCAGAAGAGCCTGAAACTAAGTAGCCAAATCCAAACAATAGACCAAATACTTTTGGGGCTAAAGTGTTAGAAGACAATGATGAAGACTTTCTTAAAGGTACATCAGATGATGAAGAAACTGGGAGAAGGTTCCAAGAATACAATCCTAAAACTAACAGCAACAATCCAATTTTTGAATTGAGAATGATGTTTGCAGATTGCCATGTGTTTAGAGAGTCAAATTATCACTAAAGTATGGACACAATATATGATATAAAAGAAATGCGAGGCTCAAGTTAAAGACATTTTGTAGAACCAAGCATTGCCCTTGGAACATATATCCCTCTTGCAAGTCATTTGAAGATAAAACATTGTTTGTTAAGATATACAATCTTATCCATACATGTGTACAAGTTTGGGATAACAACCTAGCAATTGTGAAGTGGCTCATTTAAACATTCATTGACAAAGTCCAATCTAAGCTTAATATTCCTCCACATTCAATCAAGGATGTTGCTTCAAAGAAGTAGGCAATGGGGTTTCACGCATAAAAGCATATAGAGCCAAGAGATCAACTTTTGAGATGATAGAGGGTAATTTGGATGCACATTATACTATGCTATGGGATTATTGTGAAGAACTGAAAATGAGCAACCTAAGAACAACCACCAAGATGAAGTGTGAATTTAATGGAAGTGATGCAATCTTTCAAAGGTTATATGTCTGTTTGGGAGGTTGTAAGAAGGGCTTTAAGCAGTATTGCAGGCCTCTTATTGGATTAGATGGTTTTCATTTGAAAGGAGTCTGAGAGTCAATTCTTGACTACTATTGGAATTGATATTAATAATGAAACATGGGTCATACCTTATGTAGTGGTGGAGATGAAAATTAGGGATTCATGGACATGGTTTCTTTAACTGTTGGCTCGTGATGTTGGAATTGTGAATCAACATGGGTGGACATTTATCTCGGACAAGCAAAGGGGGTTGCCTATAGCATTTGAGGTTTGGATGTAACTTGGATTAGTCATGTTGTAGTTTTTGGATTACTCATTTGCATAGTTGGTTGGATGTATTTGGATATATTTTGCACAAGGGTATGGATATATTTGGATGCAGTCTTTTGCACAGGAATATTGATGTATTTTGAACTAACTACAAATTCTGTGATATATAATGGATGCAGCCATATTGATGGCAAATTCTTCTTTGCAGTTATTTACAAACCCAAATGCAATTCAATGCACCATATGAAGTTTACAAAACATTACCAAATGCAATTCATTATACCAAAATGCATTTTACAAAGCCAATTGCATTTTACAAATCCACATGGACTTCGAATGTGGCTCACTAATACACAATGCACATGAAACCACCTAAAACTCAAGTTATAGCCTAACATTGTGGTTGGTTTTATCTTTTTTGCATCCTTCCCCACTCAAAACCAACAAAAGCACAAAGATCGTGAACCATGACCCTAGTAGCAAAACCCACAGAAACCTAAATCTCCTGGAAGCTTTTCTCTGCCCCTCTTCTTGCTTCGCCAAGCTTTTCAGTGAAGGGAAAATTAGGGGTAGGGATTTCTAAAATCCCATGAAGCTATGACAAAACAAATCATCTAGCATATGCATATCAAATATCAAATAAAATAAAGCGGAAGCCAGGAAATAGCTAGAGATTCATACAATTCTCATCTTAGGTCCCAATCTTTATAGGTTTATGAAAATAGCACCATAGACTCTCTAAGACAACTATTTAGAGAGGGATTAAGGAATACATACCTTTGGAGCGTATCTTGAAACTAAGGATGATGTTCAAGTAGAGGGATTGGTCCCCTTGATGTTGGTTCTCCACTTTGCTCTCCAAATAGGCACAATGAGGTTATGTCTCCCCAAAGAATCTTCACCAAGGATGGAGGAGAATAGGAGAATACGGAACCAAGAGGAGAAGATGGGTGCTAGCCTCTTCTTCCTCTAGGTGACCAGCCAAGAGAGTGATCGAGAGGGAGGTTTGATGTTTCCTCTCTTCCTAAATGTCTAACTTGAAACCCTAAGGAGGTGTGGTGATATGACTATGAATATATAGACATATTGTCACGCATGTGCCACTAAAGATCCCATGTGTCGCACCCCCTCACCCCTTGGCCATTTTGGGCTACTTTGGTCTACCACATTAATCCCATAATGTGTTACACTTTGCCTAAGTCAATAAGGTCCATTTTCCTATAAATGTTTAAGTCATGTAGGAGCAAAACTAAAGTTCCATAACTTTAATTAATTCATTAAGCTAATCCAATTAGTTTAATTAATTTAATGACTTAACTAATTAAATCACTAACTTGTCTAACAAGCATTGGTCCTAGTCAACCTTATGTTGACTGCGTCAAGTCTTGGGTCAACGGTTTGACCTTTGATTTTGACTTTTGACTTTGACCTTGTGGTAGATTAATATTTTGAATATATAATCTATCTCTATTTTGCATTGTTTTCATGTGAAATTCGTTAATTTAATGTGTTTAGTGAAGATTTTGTAGGCATTCGTTCCTAGCAAGGCTCTGGAGCTACAACTATGATTTTGGAAGCTTAAGGGATGGAAATGGATAGAATTATCAACTCAACAAAATCTCAGCAACTCATTCTGTCATTTTATCAAACACCTGGAGTGCATCTGTGCAAGTGTCAATTTATACCCACAATTGGTCTCAGTGATCAGTGCCAGAAAGATAGAGTTAGAGCAATTTACCATCAATGTCGGAGCTGAAATCGTGCGAAGCTAGCATGGGCTGCGTTTATGTGGGCCTTGTTGTTAGTTACTAATGTTAGGTGCGAATCTGCTGAAAATAAATACCAAGGCAAATGAAAATGAAAGCATCCAGATTGAATATGTTGAAGATCGAGCTTGCCAAAGTAACATACCAAGGTGGACTTGTAGACATTGGTTGATGTTGGAGACTCAGTGCAAATATGTGCAAATTTGATTGCCTCTTCTGAGTTGGAGAAAGTTAATTCCTTTCAACACCAACACTTTGTTTTATCCATTTTAAATTGGGTTTTTGTTTTCCATTATTTCCTATTCACTTTACCCGAAAGCCAATTCCCAAGTCTTCCTCAGCCGCCAACTATCTCTATTTTTCCTCCTTAGTTTGGGTTTTATTTTTGGGCTTTCCTATTATTCATCTACTTCCTAATTAATTATTATTTTTCTTTCTTTTTGGAGAATTCCTTGGACCTATAAATACTTAGCCTTAACCTAAGGTTGGGGGTTCTAATGATTATTAGGAGACCATAGACCACAAAGCCACGAGAGAGAGTTTTAGAGAGACAAAGAAAAAGACCTAGAGCTAGAGTTGCTGCTGTGCAGAGATTAAATCTTCAATCGGTCTTTTCTTTCCTATGACACTGTTTATCATGGTTTTTATTAAAGTTGTCATGAACTAATTCCTTTTTGCTAGGGCTACAATGCAGCCTAGCCATGAATACTCAATTAATTTAATCCATGTTAATTCCAAGTATTTTTTCCATGTTGAGTATCTATTACTATGCTTAATGCTTTGAATGTTTGGCCAACATTTAATTTTTTTGATGCTAAATTGACGATAGGGATATCCAATTTGGGGTTGCTTCTTGTAATAGATGCCATGAGTTACATGATTAGACATGGATGTTTGTCATGACTTATGTGGTTGTTTTGCAGGTTTTCCAAGGAGTTAATGGGTTCTTATTATCTTAATTCCATCACTAGGGATAGAGTGGGTCGGTAATAAGAATACTTTGGTATAACCAGGGATGGAGTATCAAATAAAGTAGGGAAATCGACTGTCAACATGGAGAATAATTAGGATTAACATGCTAAGGGAATTGGGTAGAATTGGCTATGGTGAAATCAGAAGCTCTAGTGCTCTCATAACTTGAATCTCACTACTTTATTTTTCTAAGCTTGCTTTTATTTATTGTTTTAGTTAATTAATCAATCAAATCTCATCATTCAATTGTTTAAATAAAGTCTTGGGTTAATCACAATCGGTACTTAGTAAATTAAATCACTCTTCGTGGGAATGACACTTCACTTATCTCTATATTACTTGTGCGAATTGTGCGCTTGCAATAAATTCACAACACCTTGACTTTGACCTTGACTTTGACTTTGACTTTGACCAAGTCGCAAAATCATTTATTCTTTCATACCTTTTCGTTGTGCAATCTTATAGGTTTTAATTAGCAAGGCCATGAGTAAGAATGGTTTCTTCTAAATCAAATGTGAATTGTATCCCTCTATACAATTCTCCCTATTGGCGAAGGCTAATTATAATTAGTCCTTACAGGACTTTCACAAACCATGAGTGACACCTAGTAGTATGTCATGGCTACCCAAGCTACATAGAGTTCATTTAGAGAACCTAGTCAGTTTGTGATTACAATGCAATTCGGTCCTTCTTTATTACAATACTCTATGTCGTGTTGTTGGGATATGGTTAACTTGTGTCAAATCCCTAACATGACATCTCTAGGTTATATGATTTACTTGGATGCAATTGCAAACTTTCTTATTTCAATTCACATCCTGTACTTTGGCCAAAGATTCAACGAATCATATCTTTAGAGTATTCTCTCTTCCTACTAAGAGTAGAGATTCCTTGTTGTACATTCACTTGCCTATGTGTACATGCTGAGTATCCTGAGGAACACCTTTAAGTCACAACATTTTGATATAACTGTATGGTGCTCTCAAAGACAAACAACCCATACATAAAACAACCGTGATATCTCAAGTCTACGGACTAATTTGGATTATCATAACTTAGAATTCTTTGTTTGAGACTTGTGAGTAAGACTTCCATACAAGAATTCTTGAGTTTATCGCATTCAGTGAACTCTATCTCTATAGAGCATAAACATATGTCTCAGTGTCTCTACACGAATGACTTGAGACTAGTCATCATTCTGTTTAAGCAGACATAGTGTGTACCAGTCTTTGCGGTTCACCATTATCCAATTGGTGATCCTATGACTAGGAACCTTTTTGGGATACAATACTTCTATGTTGGAAGGGTCTCGTGAATCTAACTTATTTAGAATGCTTTCCATTCATATCTTTATCAATGAACTTGTTACTTTGTGTACATTATGCATCTTAAAGTAACATTCGCGCCCTTTGATTATATTAGCTATATTATATCTTTAGAGTATTCCATTTTTATTTTGGCTTATAGTGCATATATCTAACATTTAGAAGCCCATGTATCACGTCCTTGACCTTTAGCGCATCTTGGGATCAATCCAGTGAAAAAAGGCACATCTTCTTGATCTTTGTAGAGAGACACGAGCAAGCCCTAATTAGCAATCGTAACCTCTAAAAATCTCAAACCATTCAATCTAACCACAACGGACTTACCTCATAGTTCATGCAACCCTAAAAATGGTGGCCTGGGTTTGTGTCTGTCCACAACATGCAAACGTAAGCTCTCTTACCACAGCTACAGAAGGGCGCCTCTATTTGATTTAGATTTGAAATTGGATTTAAGGTTTCACTCCAAGTCGAATGGCAAGATGAAGATGTCAATTTGGGGTTCGTGGGTCAGAAATTATCCACATCGGCAAAAAAAAAAAAAAAACCACGCAAGCAAAAAAAAAGCCACGTCTAATATGCCACATCATCACTTAATGACTCCAATGACGGATTGGGTAATGACGTGACCAATTTGTAGGTTGAGTATTCAATTAAGATTTCATAGAAGTCTATAAAATTATTGGTGGTCAGTAGGGTATAGCTAAATTGGTTGAGCTCTTTCACCTTCACTCATATGGGCAGAGGTTTGAAATCTCCATGCACCCAATGAATATTTATATAAACCCCCTCCACCAATCGCTTGTACTAAAATAAATGAATAAATAAAATTTTGAGAGAGTCCAATATAGGCCCCTACAATTTATATTTTCTAGACACAAACCCATCAATCTATAAATCTATATGGAAAACCCAAATTCAAACTGAAATGCCCTGTAAGATATAAGAGGTCATAATACTCTACGTATTTACATTAGTTGCCGCTAGAGTTTAGATACGCATCCTGATGGTTTGCAATCACTGGGAACGACCGTTTTATTCATGACAAATTCAATTTACCACCATTTCAGCCTTGATCGGTTCCCATCATTGAAACCATAGATTCTCCAATGTTAGATTCCCCTCCAATGTCTTTGTTGTTCAAATTCTGGGTTCGTAGGTATATTCTATTCATCAAACTAGTCGCTAAGAAAAGACGATAGTGACTAAAACAGTCTATTCTGAGCTGACATCACAAGCTTGTATGGTCTGCCTTGTATATCGCATGTAAATTACGGTTCATGTGTTTTGAATTTTTAGCACTTTTTGTTCGTATCCTCTATGTGATCATATCTACCCCTAAATTATGCAATTCCATGGAGCCCCATTAGTTTGTTGTTTGACTGTTTGTTTCAGAGTTTCATATTGTTCAATATTTGTTTATGTTTTCCATAAGCTATCTCTGACCTAAAAGTTGGGCTTGTGTTTTTGTTGCGCACATTATGTATTTGACAAAATTCCTAGGTGAATGCACAAGCTTGTGATGTTATTTTACCTTGTGGTAGGTACTACCTTTTATTCTTCAACTCACAAATAGGAGACGCAATATAGTAGTAGCTCATTTTTTTTTGTACTAGGTAAATTGTTGTAGCATGAAACAAAAAAGAAAGAAAACCATCACAAGATCAATAATGATTGGATTAGTTTTTTTTTTTTTTTTTTCATTTGTATGTGATTTGATGATTTGTTATAAACCATTTTTATATGTAAACAGGGGATAAGGAAAAAAGAAGGTTCTATCAATACATCCCTGTCTACAATGAATATTTTACCTTTTGTGTATGTTTCCTATGTAGATAATGTGGGAAATGTAGATTACTTACGCGAACGGGTAGGTAAATTGCAAAAAAGAAATAAAAGCATCACAAGATCAAGAATACCTAGAATATTTTTTGAGATTTTTGTAAAAATGCCACCTGAACTTATACTTCAGTTTCAATTTGTCACCTTATAGAAAAATTTAAGCAAAATGTCACCTTAAGTTTTCAAAATCTATGATTTGTCACCTGACTTTAACATCATCCAAATTTCCATCCATTTTGAAAGGTACTTTAGTCTTTCCAATATGTAAACCCTCTTTTTTAAATAATTTAATGTAAACCTTTTGCTTGGAAAGACTAAAATACCCTTCAAAATGGATGGAAAATTGGATGATGCTAAAGTCAGGTGACAAATCACGAATTTTGAAAACTTAAGGTGACATTTCGCTTAAATTTTTCTTTAAGGTGACAAATTGAAACTGATGTATAAATTCAAGTGACATTTCTACAAATATCCCATATTTTTTTTGGTTTTATGTGATTTGATGATTGGTTATAAACAGTTTTTATATGAATATTTTACCTTTTTGGTATGTCACCTACGTAGATAATGCGGGAGATGTAGATTAGTTACGGGAACAAGTTGGTAAATTGCAAGTATACTGTAGTGAAGGAAAGTGCAAGGTGGTTTTTTTTAAAGAAGTTTGACTATAGGGGTAAATGATGACACTGGGTATGTACTTTTCTATTTTCGGAGGTGGTATGAACATTGTTAATGCCCAAAAATGGATGATCACTTTTGGACCCAACTTAGAGATGGCTTGCCTTTGGTAATGGAGTTCCCTTCGACAAGTGGAGTGAGATCTGCAAAAGGAGAGTGCAAGGGTGAAGAGCACCGGTGTGGTATCGGCCGAAGGCTCTTTGATGCTTAAGTTAGCTAAGTATGAGGGGAGTAAGTAATTTGGCAGAGTATGGGTACATAAGCCAAATTACTATTACCTTCTGAGGTTGGACAAGGGCCCTATTTATAGAGGAGAAATATGGGAGACCTACCTGAGGTGATCTTTTGATGTGGGATTTATGGGCATTGTGGAGCCGCCACATGTCCTAGGGCATATGTGTGCCTACATTTGATACGATCGGCAAGGGTGTCAACCGAAGGCTGAGCACTTGCTGATGCCCTTTGTTAGCTACCAAAGAGACTGGTCATATGTGGTATAAACAAACATGCACTATAGTTTACTTATGCAATCATTGTTTGCATGTATAATGTGGTGCAATCAACAAAAAAAGCCTACATAATGACTTAAGTTTGTTCTTTTGTTTTTTTCATTTTAAATTATTCATATTCTAGTTTGATATGGTCCCGCAATTTATTTTTTAACTACATATGTAGTTTACTAATTGTGTTTCATAATGTTCTTTTTATAGTTATATGCATACCTATTAAGTAAAAAATTGCAATATGTTTGAATACAAGTTTAGCTATATGTTAAATGATGACATTAGATATGTACTTTTTTATTTTTGTAGGTTGTATGTTTGAATAGGAAAATGTTTGGGAAAATCCAATACAGATTTGGTTTTGGGCCATTTTTTTTTAATGTTTTTAATGGTTTGAGGAAAACATCATTTTGGGGTCTTTTCAAAACTTATGATGAAAGTTTGGTTAGTGAAAACATATATAGATATAATCAGAATAATAAAGTGTTTCAATGCTACAACGAGGGAGTTCGCAATTGTGATAGGCGTGAAAAATTCACTAGTCTTGATGTTAAGGAATTGCTTGGATTCCCTCATGCTAGTGGCGAGATAAATATTAACAAACAGAGTTTGAAAGATAGTGCAAATATTATTAAAAGGAACTTTATAGCATCTGAAAGGGTTTGACAGGACCTGCCCCAAATTCCACTTTGGAATCTGCGCCGAACCCTGTGCATGTTCGACACCTTGCAGGTGCAGAACACACTTAACAAATTGCCCTTCTAACAAAATTCAAATTTTCTTTAGGGTTTGAACTCTGCCATAAATTTAGCAGAGTCTCCCTTATAAATGCACATCACCCAAAAATTTACACCTGCACGAAAAGCAATTATATAACCCCAACATTCAGCATGCATCAAATTATATCCCGACAATCCAATTTCAGAACTATATGGACTCAGGCCTTACAGCAATCCTAGGGCAATATCAAAGCTGCTAATTCAAAAATTTATAATGAAACAATTCGATTACAAAATAAATCCTACATAAAGGAAGGATGGAGCGGAATGTGGTGTCTGCCCTGTGGCGGTGCTCTAGTACACGACTATTGCCTTGGGGTGCAAAATATTTAAAAGTGTGAGTGGACAAAAATAAAGTTTTAGAAAATAGAATATGAACATACTAACCCCACTGTTAAAACATTTAGAAATTTGATTATATTCATTTTCTATATTTGTACAAGAATTTGCTAAGACATGCATATTTATGTACATATTATTAATCATTCATTCAGTCAAAACAACGAGACATTTTTAAAATATTATAAAGAAATAAATCTTTTCCACCTAGGTGTACCCATCATATATCCGTCAATTTCATGATTATCTACCTAATTCCCACATTTAAACCGTCAATTCCTTGTGTCACATGAGGTGACACATCCTTGCAGGCCTCGGTAACACAAAGTCGACCCGGGCCACATTCCTCGCAGGATTCAGGAGACATTTGGTCCACCTGATTAGCATTCCTCGCTCTGTATGGTCCGGATAACCCTAAGACTCGTGGGGCAAATGTCAAACGCGCTGACATAACCGAAGGCATCATAATCCAAAGGAAACATAATAACCGAGGCAACATTTATATCCGAAGGCAACATTATAACCAAAGACAATCGTGGTGGGTACCTATGGTGGTTTAAAAACATTTCCTGGAAATTATAACTACTTCTCATCCATTCTTAAATCCTGTTGCCGTTATCCTTCCTACTTCTCAAGCTATTCTCATTTTAAATATAACGGAATATAGCCAAAAATATTTGAATTTAAATACTTATGCTTAGAAAGCATTAGTCATTAATAATTCATTCAAGATCAAATCATGAAACTTTAATTGCATAAAATCATTTATAAAACAAAAGTCCACTCATTGGGTGTCCGAGCTAGCTTGACCCTTTGAGGGTCCCTTCTGCGGGTTTGACGGTGCCCGAGTACCTATTTAAGCCATTAAAGATATTTAATTAACAAAATTGCTCAACATAATTATTTAATCCAAAACCCTAACCCTCGGCTTCTAAAGGGACGTGTACTTAGTTTAAGAAAATCCCTAGGCCCATTTTCAACCTTCTAACAGGTTGAATGGTCTGAAAAGACCCAAGACTCGATAAGCGATAAATTCTCAAAAAGGTAGTCCCGGGACCCCGTGGGGTCCACGACCTCCAAACACCCATCCGAGAAATCCTATAGGTTCAATACACTTTTCTAAATCTACCCTGTAAATTTGGTCCAAATCGAACGGTCGGATCACTCACAATCGCACAATCAGACGGTTATCGTAAAACACAAACTTTAAACTATTAAATCGGAACATCCGGGGCTTTGATTCACGATCCACTAAATCCTACACGATCCTAGGAATACCTAGATCAACATATATTAAATTGGAGATGATCCAATGGTTCAAAACTATAAAACCCAGATAACGCACAATAGGCGAAATCCGTTCACGCTTCAAACGACATCCGAATTGAAATCCGAGCACATCTACGCACTCATGACAACACGAGGATAACATCAGGACAAAATGTGGCCTCACCACCTTGCCCACACGCGCCAACAGCGCGTGGGTGTGTAGAGTAATTTCTGGCGACGGAAAAACTCCACACTGCTGGCCATGCTTCCTACCACAGCTATTTCTCAAGGCGGGGATCATTTTATTCAACTATGGGGAGGTCCAATTTGGACGGCAACCGGGCGGAATTTCAATTTGAAATCTGGCCAAAACCTAGGTTTCAAAATTGGGTTCCTAAACCCAAGTATCGTTCAATTCCTACCCAATAGACAACTAGGGCTTGGAAAAAGAGTGAGAAACCTCACTTGATCCGCCGGAAATGGGCGGCAGTCGGAGCGGCGCGACGGCGAGGAGAAACTGGTTCAAACCAGTTGATACCGCCAGCGGGACTTGAGTTTTCCGGCCGGAAAACTGGTGGTTCGTGATCGTGGGCTCGAGCCGGTTCGAATGTGACTGGTGTCGGCCCTTGCCGTGGCCAAAGTTGAGAGAATCGAAGAGAGAGAGAGAGAGAGAGAGAGAGAGAGAGAGAGAGAGAGAGAGAGAGAGAGAGAGAGAGAGAGGATCGCACGCGCGTGAGGAGAGAGAAAGGGGTTTCGGCTTTTTCTAAAATCCAATTTCAAAATATTTACAAGTTTGCCACTGAACTGTTTTTTATTGCAACCTTTTCGTTACAACTCCGATTTGAACTCACTACGTGTCTACAGACTCATCTCGACGTGCTCTACACTATGGTCCAACTGAAATTTCCAAATTCGTTCCTGGTCAAAAAGTCAAGTTTTATACTAATAAAATATTCCATGGGCAAAATAGTCTTTTCTCAGAATAAATTAATAATTAAAAATTAATTTAAGTTCGGGTTGTTACAGGGTTAGAAGGCAAAATATTGGAGCTCCAATGCTTAAAGTAGTCAAAGGCAAACCACAACAAGAACACAACCATGCTCATAAGGAAAACACCATTTTCCGTATATGGAGAACACTGTAATTTACCTGCAGTATGCAAGGGAGATCACACGAGCTTGTGAAGTCGGCTCCGGAACCAGCAACTGAACCAACAAAAACACACGTGGAGAAGCCTTGGGTCTTTCTCAGAAATTTAAATATGATGAAAACTCTATTCCCCAAATTAAACCCACATTCAAAACAAACACAATGGTACATATTAAAACTATAATAAAAACCAACGATAACTGATGATTAAATCCCATACAATTTGCTGAAGGAAAACCTAAAATAAAAACATATAATAAATAAAAGAGACTCAAATACAATCTGTTGGAGGGAAAAACCACAATAAATTGGAGGATCACATTTTAAAAGCCCCCACAAAACACGTTGAATTGTAAATAGGGGCAATTTTGGAATCTAAAAAATACAATAAATCAGGATTCTAGGTTGATTAGGTAACTTGCTGAGTTAGATCATAGTCATGGGAAAATAAAGAGATGGGTTGCAGTCAAGGAAATATCACTTCTATGGAGAAAAGCGAAATTTTCTATAAAGTTTTTGGTGTATTCAAACTAGACTTCTTAAAATTCATTCACGGATGTATTCAATGATTTTTTTAATACACCTAAATTCTTTGGGCTTTCGAAGTTTGAATACGTATGATTTTGCACTGCAATCAAAGTTTTGGGCTATATAAATTTGTGATGGTGTGGACACATGGTAACATGCAAATTTAAAGGTACAATAATCAAAAGCTAGGGGAGCTTCTATAGTGAGGGGAAAGTTATAAGGGGTTTTTTTGAGGGGTATGTAAGAGCCGTTGGATTTCATCCAACGGTGAGTTTCTAAAAGAGGGTGCATGTAGAACCGGGTTGAAATCTGACCCGTTGGAAACCCAACTTCAGTTGAAGATATTTCCCTCTCTGTGAAAAATTCAAGAACACAATCCTCTGTTTTTGAATGTAACGCAAACCCAGAATTAGAAAGATCCAAAGCTCCCAAACCCTATAGTCGCTCCATTGTCATCAACTCCTTGGGAGGCCTGCGATGTATGGCATCCTCGGTATGACGATTAATGGCTCTTATCTAGCTATTGCCCTGTTTTGATTTTATGGCTCAAGTGAAAACCCCTTCTCTTTTTCGTTCAGCACACGAGATTCCAGATGAAAGCAAAGTAGCCTATCTCGTTTTGTAGCTAGACGCCGCAGCAGCATTTGTTCCTCGATTGTGGTAGAGATGAAGTCTCCACTACCAAAGAGTCTTCTCTAATGTCCACCACATTCTCTTAAGCTGATTGACTTCGGAGCTCCCGCTTGAGTTTGAGAGGTAAGTTTACTGTTGCTAGATTGATTTTATTGGGTTTGGTTTGTTTTTTGTGAGGGTGAGAAATTCGTCATTTGTGGCATCAATAATGCGTCATATCTGCGGTCAATAATGTGTTATTCTGCAGTCAATAATGCGTCAGTTTTGCCGTCAATAATGCGTCAGTTTTGCCGTCAATAATGCGTCAGTTTTGCCGTCAATAATGCGTCATTTCGTTATGAATATTCAATATGTTTAGTTGATTTTTTTGGTGGGGGTGGGAAATGATGAAATGTAGGTAAAAGATCCTAAACTTAGGCTTAATGGCATTAGGAGTAAGCATTTGGAGAGGATATTGGGAGAAGTTCTGTAATTGCTGGTTTGAATTACATTTGTATTCTTAGTTGAACATGTTGGTTCTAATGTTATTTTTTCCAGATTATTGCACAAGAGATGACATAACTATTATTAAATTTTGTGTAATAATGGCTCTTACAAACAAGCTAGGCTATGCGTCTTTTTTGGGTCAATTTGGGCAATGTTTTGTGTAAGTGGAATGCATTGATACGTTGTAATGCAGTAATGATTGATTAATGAATTAATATTTGCTATGCAATGATATAGAAGTAGTTCAAAAATATATGTGGGTAAAATGTCTGGGGGCTCAGAGAGTGATGACTGTGTAACAGCTAATGGGATGGTTTACATTCCTGAAGTAAGAAATGAGGAAACACCAGCGGTTGGGATGAAGTTCGACTCGCTTGACCTCGTTTATAATTTTTATAATAGATATGCATTCTTGGCTGGCTTTGGTATTCGACTTCATTCCAGCTTTTGGGGGAAAAATAAGAAAGAGATTCTGAGGAAAGAATTTGTCTGTTGCAAACAAGGTGCATACAAGAAAGATGAAACTCGGGAGAGAAAAAGACAGCGGGGAATAAGTAGATGCAATTGCAAAGCTAAGATTGTGGTTGTGAAGACAAATGGGAGCAAAAAGTATACCATCTCTCTTTTTGCAGAGGGACACAATCATAAGATGACAGCCTCAGAAAGAGTGCATTTATTGAGATCACACCGTCGTATTTCGGATTCTACAAAAGTACTTACAAAACAGTTGGGTTCGGTTAATATCCCCATTCATCAGAAGGTAAGTATTTTCGAGGTGCAATCCGGAGGAATGGATAAAATCGGTTTTATCAAAAAGGATATTTACAATCTTGAATGTAGTGTGAATGGGAAGCTGAGGAACCACGATGTTGAACTAGTGACCGAGTATTTTATGGTTGAACAGAAAAAAAATGAGGCTTTTTATTTCAAGATTGAGGGAGATGGCGAAGACAGGTTTAGTCGATGTTTTTGGCCAGATGCAACTTCTAGACGGGCGTACCGGTTGTATGGAGATGTTGTTGTATTCGATACCACATTCAACACGAATCGATACGACTTGACATTTGCACCAATATTGGGAGTTAATAACCATGGTCAGACAATTGTCTTAGCATGCACATTTTTGAGCAAGGAAACGACTGAGTCGTTTATTTGGATGTTTGAGGAGTTTAAGAAAGCCATGCCAGGTGGCGAACCTAAAACGATCATTACAGATCAAGATGCGGCCATGACCAGAGCGATTTCAATAGTCTTCCCGACTACATTTCATCGACTTTGCATATGGCACATCACATCAAAGTTCCAAGTTAAGTTACCACATTCTGCTTATAAGGAGTATTGGCGTGAATTTCAAAAAGCCATATGGGATACTGACAATAAGGATGAGTTTGATGCAAAGTGGAATATTGTGGTTAAAAAGGCTGGTTTGACTGACCATCAATGGCTAAGTTCAATGTTTGATTTAAGGGAGTCTTGGGTTCCAGCCTACGCGAGAGACTTTTTTGCCGCTGGAACGTCAAGCAGCCAAAGAGCGGAAGGTTCTCATGCTTTCTTTAAGCAATACATATCAAGGAGAAATTCGTTGATGGATTTCATAATACGATTTGAGAGGGCACTTTCTCATCAATGTCAAAAAGAGTTAGCTGCTGATCACGTAGATGCATTTGAAGTGGCTCAATGTATTCTACCAATGCCAATGAACAAACAAATGGCTACCTTGTACACAAGGACAATGTTTCACAAGTTTGAGAAAGAACTAATACAAAGTACAGCATGTTTCCTAGAGCTCAAAACAGAGGATGCTTCTAAAGTTGTCTTTAATGTGAGCGAAAGGAAAAATTGGCAAACAAGAGTGGCAGAAGTCGTATATGTCAAAGATTCTGACCACGCATCGTGTAGCTGCAAAAGATTTGAATTTGTTGGGATTATTTGCAAGCACATCCTAGCATTGTTCAGAAGGGACCAGATTGAATATATGCCCGATAAATATATTTTGAAAAGGTGGAAGAAAACTGCGAAAGCTGGATTGGTGTCAGATGCAAATGGCAACGAAATTAAAGACTCTGCAGATCCTGGTCTTTTAATAAAGCGGAGTACAATGTCCCGACTTGCTTCAGATGTGGTTGAGGATGCATTAATGTGTGAAGAAGGATGTGAGCTAGTGTCAGAGACTCTAAAAAGTTTGCGGGTGAAGTTGAAGTTGTTGAAGGATGAACCAAGTAATAACGAAGTTGGAGGGTCCAGCTCTCAAACACAATATATGAAAGACCCTAAGAGAGTAAGGTGCAAAGGAAGGTGGAAATGAGTAACGGGAGCAAAGGAAAAGGCAATAAAGCGAGGGATTCGACACTGTCGGGAGTGTGGAGACATTGGTCATGATATAAGACAATGCCCAAGAAATTTGAACACACCGTAAGATGTTAAAACTATTTATAATAACACCTAAAATTTGAATAGTTAAATTTTTTATGTGCTTGTGTTTGGTGTTTATGCAGGACATCACCGTCAAACAATGAGGAATCAACTCCAATAGATCTCAGTGACCCATAATTCGACGAATTTTACAGGATGCACGGACCTATGGAATGATTTATGTTTGTATTATACATAGCCCGGTTGTTAT
The DNA here is from genome assembly GCA_034190965.1 of Prunus campanulata. NCBI lineage: Eukaryota > Viridiplantae > Streptophyta > Magnoliopsida > Rosales > Rosaceae > Prunus > Prunus campanulata. The sequence goes on from CM067215.1 coordinate 12,034,545, forward strand.
GAAGGGTAATGATCAGGTGAAGTTTTCTATATGCAGTTTTATTTTATTTGTTTGTTCATGTCCACTGATAAGCTCTTACTATGTCCACTGCTAATTGAAATGGAAATTTGGTTGGTTTACTTCTTGCATGAAATTTGGACACATGTTAATTTTACATGTCTTCTCCTTATTTGGAAATTTTCATAGACATTTGATAAAGTATCAAATTTTGAGTTTTGTGAAGAAGCAATGACTTTTACCATGTACAATGGGTAGTTTATGCTGAATTATGAACTAGTGACACAGATTCATTGATTATATCACAGGCTAATGTAGCATTTCTAGCAGGCAGCTGTTGTTTCCATCAGCAGTAATGATTTCCAGCACGAATCATTTCCAGCAACACTAATCATTTACAGCAGCAACCAATTTTTCCTAATGTTATGTTCTAGTGCTTGACTGGTTATTAAGATCTGACCTTGACTATGAAGCAATATTGGTGCACGATTTTGTAAACATTCGTACCTGAAGGATACTTGAAATTTGCACTATGTTGGAACAAAATGATTAGAAATCAGCGTGTAAAATACAAACTACAATACAACATCTTCTATGCATGATAAGTACATTGTAGCTAATCACATTTCGAACGCTTGGAGAATATTAAAGTGTACACCAACATTTCAACTACTCGTAATTTCGCACACACAAGAAAATTACATTGCAAAGCATTTTATGTGCTCCCTCTTAGCAATATCACGATCACCCCAACCAACTGAACAATGGTAGCCATATTCACTCGGTCGTATGGGTCAGCTTTTTCCGAGCAGCTTGCATGTGCTTATGGTCACTCGTGTCCCCACTCATATAGACGAAACAAATATTTAGCAATATTTGTAATATTTTGTTATATAAATAACCCATAAACCATTCACCAAAGAATGTATAGCACATTGGCATGTAAAGTGAATAAGGAGAGTGTTACTTATGACTGACGTGTCAATTTTTTGAGAAAAAGTACGCTATCTGTTTAATGTAAAGGGACATGATAATGCGACTTTACTGATTCCCAACGCGTGGTGATATTGACGACTTATTGAATAATATTTCAGTTTTTGCAAAATATAATGTTAGACACAAGGAATTGCAATACATAGTCCCAATAATTATATATGAAGCAAATGAAAGTAGTACTTGTGTTATTATAAATTACATAATGAACATTAAGGAAATATACTTCTAATTTGTCTCAGTTATATGTTGTTGTTTGTACTGTTTCATGTCCTACTTTTTCTATCTTTCTTTATATTATATGTTTAGGGAATCCCTAAAAGCAACATATACTGTGAAATATAAAATGTTGAGTGAAGTTCTAATCACTCATATAGACTAGGACAAATATTCAGTACTATTTCAAAATTGCTTGACTGGTGTCAGGTATTTCAGAACAAGTAGGCCATCGAACGATGTGATTTGACATGATAGAGATATTTACTACGAACCCAAGACGTAGCCATATTGACAACTTATTGAATATCATTGACGTGTTCAAATATCTAGATGCATGCACCCATGATGGCTTCAGAGCATTGTCCAATTATTATATATGTGGATTATTATAACAAAACAGATACTTTTACAGCCTTTTATATGAAAGGAAACTAATTCTTGTATTATTAAAACCCAGATAATGAATATTAGGGAAATATACTTGTGATGTTGGTTGTTGCAAAATATATAGCTAGGGTTAAGAGGAAAGTGAGTTATCTAAAGGCATTCAAATTTTTTTATTATGAAATTGATGATTTGTAGCTTCCCCCAGTTGTATAACGTCACAAGGAGGATGGAGTAATTTTCGGGGCATTTTTTCAATTTTCCTACTATTTTTTGAACTTTTTTCAAGATTTTTGCAAGATGACACCTGGAGCGATCTGAGCGCATCACCTTTCACCACTTGCACAAGTGTACGTCAATAAACATGGCCACATCCTTGCTTTTTACCCTAAATTCTTATTTTATTGTTTTTTCTTATGAAATTCATAACTAAATACACAAATATGATAAAAATGTTCCGAAAATTGCTACGAACTCATTGACACTTCATCTTCCTTACTGAATTCCTTGTTTCATGGTTACGCTACATTAGTATTTTATTATTATTTACCCTACATTATTATTATATTACTTTTTAGCCTCTACATTTGTTAATTATATTTACTCGAAATTATTATTTTTATTGTTATTTTGAGTGCGAATAGACCATTTCTGGTGTTAATCAGTTTCTCTCTTCTTCAATTTGTTAATTTTTTTTTTCTTTATTAGGGTGAAGGGATGTTTTGAAAAATAAAAAGAAAAAATTACATTCCAAGCATTGTATAACATCAGAAAAAAGTCAATGAATAACCCATTATTTTTATAGCTTAATTTGGATCCCAAACATCTCATTCATTCATACAAAATTGATGAATTACTGGGTACTGACAGAAGGGTCCCATAAGATAGTTTTACATTGCAAAGCATATTATTTGCTCCCTGTTAGCAATATCACGATCACCCCAACCAACTGAACAATGGTAGCCGCAATTAGTCAGTCGTATTGGTCGGCTTCTTCCGAGCAGCTTTGACGTGCTTATGCTCACTCATGTCACCACCATCTTCTAGTATCTCTCTCACAGCATCAGGGGATACATAGTCCCAATTATAACTTGTATGAGTAGTTGCCGCAAATGCTCGGAAATTTTCTAATCCTTCGTTGAATGCCATCTCCAGTTCACTATGGTGCTCTTCGCATCGCATATGGTTCATCAAACAACCTTTAATTTCATCATTCATTATTGTATCCAACTCCTCTGCTTTCAACTTCCTTTTATGACTCAACTTCAAGTACTTGTTCTTTTGGGAGAACGCTTTGTTAACTCTAATGTTAAGATCAGCCAAAATGGCCTCGTCTTCAACACATTTCTCGTGCCACGAATTGATGAGTCTGGAATTATAATCTAGCTTGCTACTGACTGCATGTATTGCCTCTAATGGATCATCAGAGTCCCCCTCACTCCCAAATGATGTTGAAAATGGAAGGGGTCGGCGAGTACAACGTGGAAATGGAACCTGCGACTCCAATTTTTCATATTCGACTGTGTTGTTGGCGCCTGAAGAGGATGACATGCTTGAATAATCCTATTTGTTTTTAGAGGATGGGAATTGCATATGCAATTTCGTTTGAGGAAGGGGACATAGCTTTATAGACCAACATACCAAAGCTTGGGTGTAGTCAACATATGTACTTTATTTCAATTTTTAAAAAGAGGTGTCAGGTTTTGCTTTTCAAGCATGTCAACCTCATTACACCACTGTCAGTGGTTGAAAGAAACTCAATGGAAGTGACATCTAGTTAGTGAACCCAACCACAGTCGTTAGGATTAAACTTAGATTGTATCAAACAAAAAATTAATTTATACATTGTCAACCAAATATTTTTTGGCGGGAACCTTTTTATTGGTATTACTATTACCCCCTTCATAGAAACTCACCCTCCACGAAAAACTGACTCCTCCACCGAATCTCTCTCCATCGACTGAAACTCTCTCCTCCACAGAAACTCTCTCCCTCCATAGAATGGATTTACTAACCAAGTTTGATGTCAGCATAATAAACACCCCTCCAAACAAAGACCGCCTTCGAAACGCAAGTGAGTCACCAGACAAGCACTGTCACATTCCTAGACAGAATGACCATTTTGTTGGAAGTTTTGAGTCTGAAAGGGTTCTTGGATTCTGGAAGGAGAGGCATCTTCAACTTGGTGATGAAATCCAACGGGCAAGGGCACGTTTGGAATTTGTTGAAGGCCAAATTGAAGATGACAAAAGGCAGGCCAATCTGGATAGGGCGAAGTTGCAGCGCATGAAGCGTAGACACAAACGACTTCGGAATGTAGCTGTTCAAAAATACAAGAACTCATCTAATGCAGTGGAGTCAAAGAAGCGTGTGATGCAAGCTGGATTCGACTACTTCCGGTCCTATGCAAAACTCGTCGTACCCGGGTTTGATTGGTCATCTATTACCTTTTCCGACGTTAACAAATATACTCACCAAGGGAAGTAACCATTTTGGTTATCGTGTTTGAGCAGAGGCAAATCAGTGGAATTGGAATTTTCGTTAAACTCTGCTTCGAACCTATTTTGATGCTTACTACTATGGAAGATTTCAACCTTCATATTTTGATGTCTTTAATTACGAGAACACGTGATGCAACGTGGCCATCTACTTCAGTCATATGTTGCTGCCATGTCCATTTTTGTGTGATCACGTATCAGATTTGGACATGGTTGCATCATATGCAATGTTGCCTTTATTTATTATATGTTAGGGCAAGGTTTATTGAAAAGCATTTGTGAGTGCGTTTGTGACAAGGTTATGTTATTGTTTTTTTGTACTGGTTCATCTCCTACTATTGTTTTCTTCCTTTATATTATATGTTTGTTGAATCCCTCAAAGTTAACATATACTGTGAAAAAAATGCAGAGTGAATATATAATCACTTATATAGACTAGGACAAATATTCACTAATATTTTAAAATTGCTTGACTGGTGTGAGGTTTTTCAAAAAAAGTATGGCATTATTTTATGTGATTGGACATGATGGATATTTTGTACTGATTCCCGATGGACTACTTATTGAATACCTATGACGGTTCATAACTCTAGACGCAGTTGCATATGGACGACTTATTGAATACCTCTAACGTGTTCAAAGCTCTAGGCGCAGTTGCAATGATGGCTTCAAAGCAGTGTGCAATTATTATATATGTACATTATTATAACAAAACAAAAACAGATAATTTTACATCCTTATATATGAAAGTGAACAAACATATATACTTAGGGTTAAGAGGAAAGTGAGTTCTCTAAAACAATTTGGATTTTTTCATTGCGAAACGGATGATTTATAGGTTCCCCTAGTTTTATAACGTCACAAGGAGGCCGGAGTAATTTTCGGGGCATTTTAACGATTTTCCGACTATTTATTACAATTTGTTCAAGTTTTTTGCACTAAAAAAGCCAAAATAATCACAAGTTGACACATGGCGCGATCTCAGTTCATACCTTTCACCACTTGCACAAGTGTACGTCAGTAAACATGGCCACATTCTTGCTTTTAACCCTAAATCCTTATTTTATTGTTTTGCCTTACAAAATTCATAACTAAAAACACAAAAACGATAATAAAAAACTTCTGAAAATTGCTACGAATTCATTGAGGCTTCATCTTTCTGACTGAATTCCCCGTTTCGTGGTGACGCTAAATTATTATTATATTGTTCTTTACCCTAAATTATTATTATATTACTTTTTACCTTCTATATTTATTATTTTTATTAACCATAAATTTTTTTTTCGGTAATTTTGTTGTGCGAAAAGACCATTTCAGGTGCCAATTAGTTTCTCTCTTCTTCAATTTCTTAACTTCTAATTTTTATTAGGGTTAAGGGATGTTTTGAAAAAGTAAATGAAAAAAATACATGTCAACCATTGTATGACATCAGAAAAAAATTAGTTTAGGATATGATAAGTGGGAAAATGTCTTTCCCAAGCACTGGTGAAAACACAGCTCACTCCATGCACGCCTTTTGGTTTACAAAATATTAAGATTGTAGTTGGGCAAAATATCTATGTCAGTAAAATGTCATACTACTCATCTATGATGTCAGTAAGCATTCGAGTATACAAATACATATACGTAGATTTATACATAAAACGGTTTATGACTGCACAAACACCAGACAAAATACATTCAAACCCAACATTTGGCCAACGTAGCCAGCCAACGTAGAACTCAAGAGAAGCAAGTCCAGAAAGCATAAAAACAATAAAAACATACTACAACTAATTATAAGGGTATGGATTCCTTGGCACAACATACACACGCATTACCTTGAACCAAAAAACACTCTCACGGTGCCATTTGCATCGATTGCAACAAGTCCAGAAGGAAGGATTTATCTTTGCTTCAGTAGGCCAGCCTTCAATAACAAAACACCATTCGTTGTTGTTACAAGCGCTGCAGTGATTGAACTTAATCTTCCCATAGTAAAACATATCTACGATATGTCTTGCAACAGAGAAAACTCGGCTTAATCTTCGTCTCAAAGCATCCCTGGTTCCTTTCATATCAATGTTGTTACGTTGATTCAAAGAACACAAAAATTCTAATGCATCCTCTTTTGACTGACCAATTCCAGACATGCCAAGAAGTCCAACTATATATGCCGCTTCCATATGGCTTGCCGTGGCTGCAATGCGCATCCCATACAACGCTTCCACGTTACCCTGCATGAAAAACACTTCGAACGCGTCTCTAAATATAGACTCAGGGTTCTTGCAAGCTCTGCATTGTTGCAAGAACAGCTGGACCGCAGGATTAGCATGGTACCAGCTAGGATGGTCTGGGTACTTAGCCATTGAAATGGTGTTCCACACTTGTGGAGTGTTTGCCAACGTCCGGAATAATGGGCACACAGATGCCATACAGAAGAGATCTTCCGATGATTGGGTTGCCACGTATAACATCACTTTAAACCAAGCCAACTCCGGGATGAAGGCTTGAGGCATCTCCAAATGGATATGTTTCCTTCTCTTTCCTCCGACTGTAGTGAAATATTTGGAATTCATGTGTTTCTATTTTTTTGGAATGAAACGATTTGAGGAGTGGAAGAGGGGAGAAATGAGAATAGATGGGGTTTTGGTTCTGTTTTAGGCTGTGTTTGTTGTACCGTTTGGAAAAAGTGTTTCCACTTGAGGTTTTTCTCACTTGACCCTTTTTAAAGAAACTGAACCAACACCCTAAAACTAGAGAAAAACAGAAGAGAAGGAAAACATCATCGAAATGCAAAGTCAGACAGTCAAAAAGTAAATTAAGAACCTATTTGCATAGCCAATTTTAGGATTTTCCCGCCATTTTTATGTCATTGAATCAAATGTGACGGATTACTGACTAGACACAGAACGTCCCATCAGATAACTTTTCATTTTCCCACACCGAAATATACTAGTAATGTTATTAAAATGTGATGGATGCTTATCCAACTAGTTGGCTTAATGAAATATAATGAAAATAATATATTTACAGCAGTTTCCCCTTAATTTTCAGATTGGGTTTTGGTAGTTAAATATTATATTGGTTTATGGGGTAAACGGTGCCACAATTCTGACGGTACATGTGTCCAAATCATGACCAACCCACTCACAGACAGAAAAGAAGGATATAATTCGATTTGGGCAGAGATGAGAGAGAGCTGAGTCCAAAGAGGTTTCAGTGAGAAGATCTGAGTGTGAAGAGGTACAAGTGAGAAGATTCAACATGTCTTCGCCTTCATCTCCCGCTCAAACAAAGAGGTGTCCGTACTGTGGAGCTGCAATGGTGCTTCGGGTTTCAAAATCAGATAAAAATCGAGGGAAGCCATTTTGGACGTGCCTAACCTCCTATGTAAGTTTTCATTTCCAGAATATGTATGTGGGTGAAAAAAACCTTAGTCTAACTCTGACACAATTATTTTGCATATATGATGCCTGCAATTAAGGAGCCACCAGTTGCAATGGATTTGAATGGGTTGATGTAACCTCCGCTCAAGTAGAACAGCCAGATGACACGTATGATGCTACGGTGCTGAATATGCTGAAGTCCATTAAGGACTTGATATTAGTTTTATTACTTTTATCAATTTTAATATTATTTGTTCTTTTAATGACCAACGAAGTGCACAGTTTCAAGGATTGTAAAAGTTCTCCCCAAAAAGACATGTTGCACGCACCACCAATGAGTTTTCAAACCCATTTTGTAATTTTTGTTCTTGAAATAGGTGGATTGGCATTGAGTTTAAATTATTGTTTGAAACAAAAGCATTTATTTGTCTGAAACCCAGCAACAACTTTTGAAGACCGACTTTAAAAAACTAAAGTCATATGAAGACGATAAAATCACAATACATGGCCAATACGATGCAATAATAAGACAATACATTTTGTTACAATTGCATAATTATTCGTTGTATATAGATTGTTTATTGGCCTATACTACAGGTTTATTGATTGTTTACTGCATGTATATCGCATGTTATTGCGTGGATATTGGATGTTTATTGAAGGTTTATTGATTGTTTACTGTATGTATGTCGCATGTTATTGCTCGGATATTGGATGTTTATTGAAGGTTTATTGATTGTTTACTGCATGTGTATCGCATGTTATTGATCGGATATTGGATGTTTATTGAAGGTTTATTGATTGTTTACTGCATGTATTTCGCATGTTATTGTCTGATATTGAATGTTTATTGAAGGTTTATTGATTGTTTATTAGTGGGAAGAACAACTGTTAAGTAGAATTTCCTATTCGATATGACTCCCTTATGGATGGTGAAATTAGGGACTGATGTATATTGCATGTCTATTGCGTATAGATTGCATGTCTATTGCGTGTATATTGCTTGTCTGTTGCCTGTGTATTGTTGTTTATTTCCTTCGTCAGCAATAAACAATCAATATACACGCAATAAATGTACGCTATGGATGCAATAGACAAGCAATATAGATGCACCAATATACATTACTTTTATGTTACTGAGCTGCCCAAGAATAATTAAATAAAGAAAATCAACGAATTTATTAACAGATTATAAAGGAGAGAGGGATTCAAACCCAATGGGCGGTACGGAACCAATATGAAGTTTTTATAGCATTGCAGATGGGAAAGGTTTATTGAAGTTTTATTGAAGGTTTATTGATGGTTTATTGACAGTTTACTGAAGTTTTACTGAAGGTTTATTGATTGTTTACTGTATGTATATCGCATGTGTTTCTATAAAGAGGGCATGGTTGAATAAAACATTGGAGGCGAAGGCATAACCGCCTATTTCCCTTACAGAATTACCTTATTAAGATGCAACCCATTGCAATTAAGTTAAGGCATGGTGAACAGCTTAGAGATTGGGATCTGATATTTGGAATGGTGGCTTGGATAAATCATGACATATCACTTTGCAATAATGTAATACACTTTAAAAAGCCATTAGTCATTGTTCACATATGCAGTCTTCCAATCCCAATTCAATGCAGTTTGGTTAAGGTTATGTAAATGTCGTGAAGGAGTTAGGGGAATATTACACAGATGTTTGTTTCATTAAATCCAAAAAAACTTTACACTCCAGATGCACATTCTATGTATGGGAATGGCATGTGCCTATCCATTTAGATTTGGCCACGTGCACTAGATTTACAGATCCATTTACTTTTCTCCTCACTAAGCCGCTGCATCTCCATTTCAGATTCTTCATTTTTCTGTCTATGCTCTGCATCCAGCTACCATATACATTTAGCCCAATATGAGAATAAACGTAGCGATACATATCACACTAATCGAAATGAAAGCATGCATACACTATAATAATATTTTGGTTCTAATTGTTGTCCAATAACTTAAACCTAAAATTATGTACAAAAATACACTTAGATTGAGAAAGACGAAGAAGAATTGAGGAGCAAAGGTAGAATTCGAAAAGGAGCCGTGGATATGCATTGTGTATTTACATGACTTTCAAATTGGAGATTTCCAAAACCAATTTAATCATCATGTACCTGAACCCATTTCAACCACTATCATGGCATGTAAGCATCTCCCCGTAATATCTCTGCAGCCAACTTCAACCGAAAAAAGGGCATGTTCTGCGAGGTGCAAGTAGCTAACGGAATCTCAGCGCTCAAAAGCTCAATGTACTTCAATTAAACCCTAAATCCTAAACCCTAAACCCTAAACCCTAAATCAATTAAACTTACATCTCCTGTCAGCCAACCGTCAGCTTTTACGAGGGAAGCGAAGAATTCAATCTCAGCTTCCACATGGCCAAATTGCATCACTAAACTGTGAATATAACAAAGTTTTAGATCACAACAATTTAAAAATATATACACTAATGCCTTCTATCTCAAAAAACAAGGGACTTACTTTGGGTTATGGCGCCATTCCCAACAAAGTTTCAGCAATTTCACCATATCATCATGCGGAATCGCCTTCATTGGGTCTAACATCCAAAGTTGGGTTGTCTCTGGCACAGTTTTTTTCACCAATTCACTAGCTTCAAGGATCTTCCACATAGGAATAATCCTCTTCCTCTTTCGTAATTGGACCCCTTGTTCCACAGCTTTACCTTTATCATTCAACCAAACGTTCAACTCAGATAGCACAGCTGTAGGTTGATCCAAATCAATATCCCCGAGAGTAAACTCAACAGTTGTCCCCGCCATGCTCTCGCCAATGTCATCACAAACCAAAACAACTTCATCACCCTCTTCCTTACATTCCTTTATTTGCACTTCCTTTTCCTCACTTCTCTTTCTTTTCACTTCCTTGCCCTTCCTTCTTTTTCTTTGCGGATCCTCTCCATCACTGCTTTTTCTTGGCAGTTCCCCTCTGTCACTGCTTTTTCTTTGCAGTTCCTCTCCCTCACTGTTTTTTCTTTTCACTTCCTCTCCCTCACTGCTCTTTCTTTGCAGTTCCTCTCCCTCATTGCTTTTTCTTTTCACTTCCTCTCCCCCACTGCTCTTTCTTTGCAGTTCCTTTCCCTCATTGCTTCTTCTTTTCACTTCCTCTCCCTCACTGCTCTTTCTTTGCGCTTCCTCTCCCTTGCTGCTTTTTATTTTCACTTGCTCTCCCTCACTTGTTTTCCTTTGCGCTTCCTCTACTTCACTTGGTTTTCTTTGCACTTCACCCCCTTCAATCCCCTCCTCGTCCTTTTCCTCTCCCTCATATCTGTTACTTGGCCCTTCATCCCATTCACTGTCATCCACTTCGTCAGATCCCTTAAATAGATGTGAGATAGCACAATGATTCGTCCTCTCTTTCAGTAAAGCTAGGTCCCTCCTTACTTCCTGCTCAAACTGAGGACCTAAACACTGGTCCAAAAGTTTTTCCATCCGTATGACCTTTAACTCAAGGACGTCATTTTCCCGCTTTACTTGAAACAACTCGAACCTCAACAAGCTTACCAGCTTGTTCAACTCATCAAGATCAGCACATGAAGAAGGAATTGACTCTGCCGAGACAACAGCAGGGCGATCCTGTGGCCAACTCCAATATGATTGTCTCATTTCCTCTTCACTCGGACGTAGCGCCCGCAACTGAACTGACTGTTTCAGAATACAGACAATATTCATATTCAATCATTCTACTTTATAATTTCATTGAATCTTATAAACAGTTTCAAGGGCTGCAAACCAAACCTCTTTGCTCTGGAAAAAATAATTGTTCAACTTCCTCATCTTGGGCATAGACGTAGTCGTTCTCCATCGCAAAATACGTGGGACAGCTATTGGATCAACAACCTTGCAGTAATTCAGGTCCACCATTCTAGGAATTAATTCATATACCCAAATCTACAAAATTCACAGGACAAAAGTCATTATTTAAGTTTTAAAGTTCACAAAGCATAACTGACATGAACATTATTACCATGTACCTGGAAAGCATACGTGAAACCTTTAAAACTCCACCCACCCCTTTGCACTTCACCATGCTTATGCTTCTTGCCCTTCTCATTTTTCCGGCTTGTTCCCGTTACCTTACTTTTCCCCTTCTCTCTTCCCTCTTCATTTTAAAACTTTTCATATACTTTGCTGGTGCAGAAAATAGACTGTCTTGGGTTTTGTCAAAGGACACCGAACCCCACGGATACCTGTTGAACGCATCCAAGTCCTCTACAAGGGTCAGGTAATTTACATTGATGTTCAAATGCTTGTCCCTTCCCAAAACCACTAACTCAGCAAAGTAAACAAGAGCTAGCTTGTAGATGTCATCTTCCTCTTTGCACCTCATAAATGCTTCTTCTAAAGCATTACATGTAATTCCTTCGTCTATAAAATATCTTTTCTGAAGTCTAATTTCAGCACTTTCTTCACTGGAAACTTCAGGCACTTCCCCAAAACGAAGCCCTGTGATCAAACAGAAATTCTGACGAGTAAACTGAGCAACGTCGCACCCTATTAAGAAACTCAATCCATCCAAGTCTTTCACACCCTGCCCCGCGACTCGACGCAACACAACTCCATGCACAATCTGCCCGCTAAACTAAATCTTATCTATATTCAGAAAATGGCCAAAGCATGATGTCTTGAATTGTTCTAATTGTTCCGCACTCAACTTCACTCGAATTGCAGCTAGGGTTGAATTTGCATGTGAGCAGTTGTTCACCCGTGACGCATATGCCTCTTCAGTCAGCCACTATGATCATGGATCAACCTTTATTTCAAATACTTTGCACTTTTATTCATGACTTTATTATGATATGTTCTCATTTTTCACCGGCAAATTTAGTAACAGGGGAAATAATATTTATTTCAAAAAATATATATATTCTAGCGCCAGAGAGATAATCTGCACTCTGCACTGCTTCAAATGTGGAAGGTTTTGAGGGTCTCCTCCAATTCAACACCATTATCTTATTCATATCATTATTGATATGTTATTTACATGTTATTAACATATTATTGACTTGATTTTCATTCATTTTTTAACATATACACAAGCAAAAATTAACATGCAAGTGAAGCACAAGGAAGAGATGCCAAATCCAACAACATTGATGGTATAAATTGGGGAAAACCTTTACTCTAACCCTAAACTCAAATTCCATAAATTACTCACCAAATGTTGGTTATTGAACAATCGCAAGGTGTCTGTGCGGGGTCTTTGTGCGGCTTTGCTCCACAAATGGAACGTATCACTTCCAACGAATACGGATTCTCTCCTTCCCCTTCCACTGCTTCGCCTCTTCACTGTTTCGGAATCCACGTCTTTGCCCCTTCCACTCAAAATAAATACTTTTTCAGGGTTTAGAGAACGGAGTTGCCTTCAACCGTCGTTAACAGTTGCCTTCAACCTTTTCTCAGAGCTTAGCGGTTTCTCAGAGCTATGGGTTTTAGAGCGATGGGTTTTTTCTGTTCAAACTTCGAACTTGCCTCTTTTTTTAATTTTTGGGACCAACTTCAGGTGCTGGATATTAAATTCGGGTTTGGGTTCCTCACCTACCCGATTGCAAAACTTTATCTCAATTCTCTCTAGCCCTTAGATTGATCTGATGGCTATAAAGTGAACCCCTTATAACTTACCCCTTATAAGTTTCCACTCATTATAGTCTGAGCGAAAAGCTAGAGAGGGCTAGTTATTGCATGTGTGGCAAATGAAGTAGTTACATTGAATTTGAGTATATTTATTTTTTTTTTTAGTATAATTTATATTAGTTCTTTGTTTGACTTTGCAATTAGTGCCTAACCGAAATACCGAAATAAGGGTTTTAGAAAGAATATAAAAATTAAATTGAAAATTTGAAAGTGAAAATAAAATACATACAAACAATAAAAATAAATTAAAACACACACATCCTTCTACTTATATCCCTCCAAATGTCACCCGCCACCAACACCCAAGCCGCTACTATGACCACAATAAGTGGCCCCAACCAGGGGCCGATCTTCAGACCCCATAAACCCTCGAAATCCTTCCTGGAAGCTCCGATCTTGACTCTATGGAAGGTCGGTGGGCGACCCAGAGTGCACACCAAATGTTCGCTAAAATGATCCAAAGAGAAGGGTCTTCTGTTATGTTTAGAAGTCTCGCGTCGGGGGAAGACTGAGGTGGTTTGCCTTAGTGAAACGGTCCATTTCAATTGATTTTAATGGAACTGTGCGTCCCGTTTGTATTAAAAAGGGAATACCCACCATTTGTTTTATATAAAAATAAGCAGCACACCAACCATGTGGAAACCATGCCCCCAAAAAAAAAGGCAGCCCACCGTTTGTTAATAACACTATTTGAGGGATAGGGCGTCAGCCGTTGGATCTCAATCTTGCCCATAAATTTTCAAAATTAAAAACTCATCGCAGAACCCCAATTCAAAAATCACAACCCAGATTTAGAACGAAATATGTTGCTATGGATATGCCTACCTAATTGGCATAGAATTCTCGCAAGCTCAACTCGCGATGGGAGCTCTTCCTTCGTCTTGGAAGGGTGGGCTCTTCCTCTTCTTCGTGCGTGCCTTAGGTTTCTTCAGCCATCACGTGTTTTTTTTTCGGGTCAGTAGTGTTAAAATGGGTTAAAACATTTAAAAGAATCACAGCCGCAAGATGTCATTATAAGAGATCCAATGGCTGGGAGCCCCATCCCTCAAATAGTGTTATCTGAGGGATCCCTCATATATGAGAAATTTTTATATGTTCCGGGTACACCACGTGTCTGGTGTACCATCCAATAGACGGAGGACATGTGAAATTATTTTCCAACTTACTGCATTTCTTTTTATGACATGTGGCGGGCTGTATTGGAAATATTCCATATGTTCTCCGTCTATTGGATGGTACACCAGCCACGTGGTGTACCCAAAATATTCTATATGTTCTCTGTCTCATATATATATATATTGTTGAAATGAGGGATAAAACCGCAAACGAAAGAAAATACTCATAATGGTTTAAACAAACCATCCGAGTTCTAGAGACAGCAAACAAGTCATCAACAAGTTTTGAAACAAATCGAAATTATAACTCCAGTCGTCTAACTAGTCATCAACAAGTCATCAACAAGTTTTGATTAATTTGTTGGGGCACCAAGATATTTTTGCTTGTGTTCATAATGGAGACATAATGTTGCGTTTTCATTTTATAGTATGAGAACTCGTCTTGTCATGCCCTCTTTGTTATGAATTATAAATGATAGTATTATTGTTTAATTTTAAGGTGTTTTTTCATTTACAATTTTTTTTTTTGGGTGAAATTTTACATGTTGACCACTTGGGGTATAAATCCTAGATATGCCATTGGCCCAACCACCACAAAATGCTCTTAGAAGAAAACCGAATTCTTAGAGCCAGTGGTGGACCCAGGAATTTTTCAACGGAGGTGCAATTCTTAAAAGCTAAAAGCTATAAAATAAAAAATAAAAACAACTAAATATCCTTATAATTTAAACAATACTAATGTCATTCATAATTGATGAAAAAAATAACAGTACAAACAAAACATGGAAACCTCTTTGAGACATTTAGTCGAATACATAGTGAGCGCTAGCCAAAATTTTAAATGGTGAGAAGTATGTTTTTTGAGACATCAATTGTTTAATGTAATTAAATATACGTACTTATTCATCTAAGCAGAATAAGCAATCCCAAAATATAAAAGTGAGAAATAATAATGAGAAATAAAAGTGAGAAACAATAACCTGTAAAAGCCACAAGAAATATTACCTCATAAAATATATCTTCAAGACTAACCCATCATCACTTAAATTTGCATTGAAGAAATCTTCGAGAGATTTGGGAAGTAATTTTGGGTTGTGGGTTTTCTAGATGGAAGGGAATCCTAATCTGCTCACATGGTTAATTGATAATGGGATAATTAAAAGGTTTTTTGAGCTGGAGGATAATAAGATGGTTAAAGTGGTAATTTTCCGAAAGTCAGAATTGCATCAATCAATACTCCCCGTTTCATTAAATGCCTTTTGAGCTGGAGGATAACAAAGACGACGTCGTTTGTGCTGCAAAAAATTGAAAACCAAAACACCCAAGTCATCTTCCTCGTTTTGAAACCCCTTGCAACACACCTCAGATGCAGAACCTTGGGACCAGCGGAAGTGCATAATCCAGTCTCTTCACAGAATTTCCGGCAAGGGGAGGTGCAACTGCACCTCCTTGCGCCTCTGTAGGTCCGCCTCTGCTTAGAGCATCTCCAACCGATATGTCAAATTGCCACATGAATATGAAATGAAAAAAATTGAAGGTTAAAATTGCTCCAACCGAGTAGTCAAATCCTACATGGTTTTGAAGACCGGAAGAGATATGTCAAAAATAACATATCAAAAAGCTTGATGTCAACATTTTTTTAAATATTTTTCAGTCACGGACCCCACTATCATTTATTCTATTTAAAAACTTTATGCATCATAGGGCTCTATTTGTTTTTAACAATATAATAAAATAATATAGATTATTATAAATAAACCCAATTCTAGGCATGTATTTATAAAAAAACCCACACACTATTTAAATATAGAAACACACCCAAAATCAATTCTAAAATAAACAATTGTATATTTTTTGGGTGTGTTTATAAATAGGTTTTGAGTGTGTGTAATGATGGGTTTTGGGTGTGTTTATAAAGTGTTTTGGGTGTTGGGTTTTTTTATAATTTCAGCCCCCATTTTGGGTGTTTTAGTGAAACCCCCAAAATAATATGATATTTGGCATTTCGGGTGGGGTTAAATTTTTTTCAAAATGTCAAATTGCCACATAAGTCATCAAATTTAAATTTAACATTTTGCATTTGACATCTCAAGTCCTTGAGATGTTCTTATTAGCCTTTTGGAGTCCTTCAAGGACCTCCAATGTTCCTCTCTCGACGAAGCCTCCACCATCTTCGTAATAATTACCAAGACTACTATTACATCAAACTCCTCTTTTCACCAACTTCGTCTCCTAAACCCTAAACTCACTCTCCTTTAACACTCAAATCATGCTAGTGATGAAGACAACGATGACATTTTTTGTTTATTAATGAAATTCCAGTTTTTAATCTTCTTTTTTTATATGATGTTTTCTATCTTCTTACATGTTTATTAACATGACCGTTTCATCCAGCAAACCCTTATATGTTATGACAAAGACAACGAGCTTTTTATATTCTTAACAAGTTATATTTGTAAACTTTTAAAGAAACCAAGAAAAGTTTGATGATAGACGTTATTACTGTAGGAAAAAAGAATCTAGTTCACAAGGTAAATCCAACCCAGTCAAGCTTGTAATCATAGGTTGCAATGCTTGACTCGTAGAGAACAACTTTGCTCTTTGCTTTGGCACGTTGACTTATCAGAAATGCGGGAAGTCGGGAATCAGGGAACTTAGATAGGGTAATCAAGGAATTAGAATCAAATCAACTACTCCTCCTGGTGGATCTCATTATTGATTTTAAGTGTATATTTGCTTACGGATTTTAACGTGGAACCCACATAATTTTTTATTCCTTATGTGTAAGAAAACACACAACAGGTGAGGAATTTGAATAATTTCAATACCCATGTGTAAGTAAACACAGGAGAAGTAGGATTTGGAATCATTCCAATACCCATTCTTGATAAGTAAACATGCGAAATATAGAAGAAATAAAATTAAGGTGTTAAACGGATTAGGACTATTTAGACGTTGGAGCTTTCAAAAAATGAAACGCTGGAATTGGATGCTTATAAGAGTAGAACATTAAAGCATCATTTTCAACCACTAACATTAAGAGCATGTTTGGACATTACATTACAAATGTATAGCTCCCAAATTTGATTCTCAATTATAAACCAAATCAAATGAATTAGCTAGCTTGATATAGAAACACAAACAAAACCCAAAAAAAGGAAAAGAAATAGCTAGCAATCTATAACGCTACAAATGACGAAAATCACTTCCAATATCTTTTGCTATTGAAGAACAAGATCATTTTATCTTTCGTAAACCACATGTTTTTAAGTTTTTTTTATTTATTACAATGGAAGAGAACCGAATCCTTAAACTCTGGACCACTTTGAAACCAAATTTCCTGAAGTATCTTCCTAAAAAGATAATATATTGATCACACTTTTGGGTGTGTGTATATTATCAACTCTTTTGATTTTGCCAGGTAACAAAATGTGGGCCGTAGAATGCAAGTGGTTGGTATAATGTAAGCCCAATCTTCAAATTCCAAGACATCGAAGTTTGACGGACACCGAGGCTTAGAGAGCTAGCTATCTACATACAGAACACACGACACAACACACACTCGTCAGTTGCATTGCATAAATGATATATATATAAATTTTTGCTTCATCTCATTTTTGCGAAACCAATTGGAGAGCACAGAGAGACTGAGAGAGAGAGAGTGGCTGTGATTGGCTTCATCTCACCACTATTGTGTCCTCATCTGAATCCACTCTCTGTCTCTGTCTCTGTCTCTGTCTCTCTCTCTCTTCTCTCAACCACACCTATCTCTCCATCTCGTCCTCTTCACACTCCAACACTCACAGGGTTGGTGGATGGTGTGTGTGTTTTTGTCCCATATAAGCAATCTCGTGTGGTTCTGAATCCACGAAGATTCGATTCCCTTTTGCTTGTTCACAGATTCAATTTCTCATTTCTTCCCCTCAAAACCATTACATACCACAACACTCGCCAAACTCATTTTTTCAATTTCTGGTAATCTTCTTAACCCACTTTTGTTTTTGTTTTTCGGTTTTTTGGGTTTTTTTATATGAGCAATTCTGTTTGACGGATCTAATGCTTATTGGGTTTTGGCAGGACCATCTGGGGGTCTTAATTACTTGAGAGGTTTTGCTTTGCTTCTGGGTGCCACCCAGTATTTGTCAAGTAAGATTCTTTCCTTTTCTGCTTCAAAACTGTTAATTTTATCAAATGCAAATGCCTTTCGTTGCTTTTCATATGACTGACACTGAGATTGAACAAGCTGCAAAATGGTTTGGCAGAAGCATGTTAATGATTTACAATGTAGGTTCCATTTTAGCCATGATCTTATTACTTGAATTGTCAAAAGAAGTAATAATATTTCTGTATTATTCGGTGTGCTACAAAGTGTGCTTGATGATAGGTTAGACGCAGAATCCTTTAATCTGCTCACTTTCAACCAACAATGTGTCGTTAAATTTCTAACTTTGATGTATTACAATACATATTATTCTTTAATGAGTAAATTTAAATTTTGTTAACAGAAGCTTTGAAGATAAAAGGGACTCTTTCTTGCTTAAAATGACATATCCTCAAGTGTTGAATATTTGTTGTTGATAACTAGTTGTGAATGGCAGTCTTGGACTGGACATGACCTTCAGATTTTAATGGGAAAGTAGACATTTAGGACACGATGCACAATTGAGCTAATTAGTTTACCAATGAGGGGTAGTGGAACTGGTCATGCCCATGGTTTGCTGCCATATTGTCTGAGGTTCAAAATCCCAGAAGGTATCTATGTAGCTATTTGCTAGTGTTTCCTGCCTCCAAAAGATTGTAGGGTTTGGCTGGGGGCCCCAGTTTCGAATCTGATCTGATAGTGGGTTAGGGGATTTCTGGGTATATAAAAGAATGCACAATCAAGGTAATTAGTTTTGCGCTTGTTAGTCATAGTTCATCCACCAAATGTTTTGGAACAAAATTATGATTGAGTGCATCGTTGCTCATGCTCGGCTTGTTTTATCGTCAAGCTTAAATATATAAATTTGATTTAGCTGTAAGATAGGCTGATTGTAATTAATTGGTGTCATTTTAAGTTTAAGCTGCTCATAAGCAACTTGTTGATCTATCAATCTTCATTTTCATTTTCATTTTTCTTGTTTTGTTTTATTGAACATTGTTTTAAAATCTTCTTCCCACCTCCATTCAACTGATCAATAAAGCAGGGATGAGGACTTGTTATTCTTTTTTCCCAAGGGGTATTTTTATTTTTATAGATTGCTATTCTTTGTTTCCGGTGAGGAGGGATAATCTGTTTATTTTTATTAAGGACTCTGTGATTAAATTTTTATGTCGTTTCTTAACATATTCATTTTCTACCTTCCAGAAATGTTTGAAATTATATTTACTGAATCTTACATAGTTTGGCTGGAGCCCTATGGTTGATCTTCTTTTTTCTGAATCTTACATAGTTTCAAAGTATCTGATTTAGTTGTCATCATGGGCATGAACATTTTGTCTTGATTTTCCCTAAACTTATAGGACAGGTTGACATTTATCCGTTTCTAAGGTTGAGTTTACCTTTCAGGAGTTGCTTGCCCCCCTCCCTTCCCTTTGTGAAAAGAGGAAAGAAATTAATGTTGTCCCTTTTTTCAGTACAAAAAATGGAAGCAGCCCTTAGAAGTTTACTGAAACCATAACAGACAACGTCATTCTACATATTACTCCTCTTTGCCCTGGTTGAAGTTTATATCTAGAAATTCACATGCACAGACACATCCGACACACATACTTATGTACAATGTGATGTTTCAAAATGCTCTCTGATCCAAGCGTTGACAAAAAAATTGGATGTTAACTAACACAGCATTTGTATGGCTCTAGATTGACAATTTTATAAGAATCATTGTGCCATCAAATTTATAATCTAAGGTCCTTGTATGTTAAATTCTAATGCCGAGAGTTATCTGTTTGGGTTTTCTAATTCTGAATATGCATTGACCAAAAAATTTCTGAATATGCAGATGGGGGAAGTAGTCAAGGACTTGACCGCTGGGACTGTTGGAGGGGCAGCACAGTTAGTATGTGGGCACCCATTTGATACAATAAAGGTTAAACTCCAAAGCCAGCCTAATCCACTCCCTGGACAACCTCCCAAGTTCTCAGGTGCTATTGATGCTGTCAAGCAGACAGTAGCTGCTGAAGGCGCAGGGGGTCTCTACAAAGGTATGGGAGCTCCACTTGCCACTGTTGCAGCCTTCAATGCTGTCCTCTTTGCAGTAAGAGGCCAAATGGAGACGTTGTTGAGGTCTCAACCTGGTGCCCCACTTACAGTGGGCCAGCAGGTCATTTGTGGGGCTGGGGCTGGAGTAGCTGTGTCCTTTCTAGCATGCCCCACTGAGTTGATCAAGTGCAGGTCAGTGTAGCTCTTCTCTTTAGAAAGAAAAAGACCCAATCTTGTATACATTTTCAAAATTTTTACTTCAATTTTGTTTCATTATCATGCCTATATTCTCTTTGGCCCTTGCACAATATATCTGTAACCAATCTTAGAAAGTGTTTCGGAAAAATTGTTTTGCTCATTAAATATTTGGTTATCCACCTTAATCATTTCTTTTCCTTTCATTTTGATTTTCAATTAGGGAAAAACTGTATGTACATTTTGATAGTTTCCATTAAAATTAGCTTTTTGACAGAAACTGTTAAAATTGTTAAAACTGTTCATCACTTTGTCATTTAAATAAGGAAATGAAAAGACCTTATCTATAAGCTGTTTGCGGTTCATGGTAGGACAGGTTGCAAGCCCAGAGTGCAATGGGAGAGAGTGGCTCAGTGGGTGCCACAGTGAAGTACGGAGGACCATTGGATGTGGCCAAGCAGGTACTTAGATCAGAAGGGGGTACGAGGGGTCTCTTCAAGGGCTTGGTTCCGACTATGGCACGTGAAATACCTGGAAATGCTGCACTGTTTGGTGCCTATGAAGCACTGAAGCAGTTCTTTGCTGGAGGCCAGGACACTTCTGGCTTGGGAAGAGGCTCTTTAATTGTGGCTGGAGGCTTGGCTGGAGCAGCTTTCTGGGCCTCTGTCTACCCTACTGATGTTGTCAAGAGTGTAATTCAGGTGGATGATTACAAAAATCCAAAGTTTTCAGGCTCAATTGATGCGTTTAGAAAGATCCTGGCCTCAGAGGGAGTCAAGGGCCTCTACAGGGGCTTTGGACCAGCTATGGCTAGAAGTGTTCCAGCCAATGCAGCATGCTTTTTGGCATACGAAGTTACAAGGTCAAGTTTGGGATGAAAATTGGGGTTTTTTGGTGGTTTTGAATTTAGTGATTTCAGTCATCTTCATTTTCTGAGGCAGAAGCCATTTTTCTCTACATTGAACTTGTGGTTCGGTACTAGCATCCTCCACACTTTGTAATAACAGCTCTGTTGCCGGAGGAAACATTCTTTTACCAATCATATTGCGTTCACTGATTTTTTTTGCTTCTTGTTTTTTCTCAGAACTCTTGCAGATGGTTTGCATCTGATGGATGTGGTAGATGCCAACCATATTGCTATCACTCTGTATATTTATTTATTGGGGTGGGCGATGGGATGGAGGAAAATGACTGAAGATAAATAATAGTGATCAATCAAATTAAGCTTCAGATAATTACCACAACAATTTACAATATAAAAGTAGACAGTTTACTGATAATAGCCCGGAGACCTATTCTGATGAAACTCCACAATAGAATAGGTCTATTTGGCCTAATCTATCATGTGTGTGATCCAAGTGATTAAGTTGGGGATGATAATACTAAGTAGACCACATTTATAGACCACTTTGTGTATCACCTCTGTAACGTTTCTGTGGTCGAAATTTAGGATTGTCTGATCTTCTCCTATATTATAAACACATGGCATGATCCTATAAATTATGGTCCCACAATCTCTCCATGAGTTTTATGTTTGGATATAGATTCCACCAATCGAATATAAGAATACAATAACAGAAAGGTAAATGATTTTCCCACTCCCCTTTTATTCACCTACACTCCTTTTTGTTTAGAAAAATAGAGTGTAAGTGGATAATAAAGGAGTGGGAAAATCTGTCCCCTAAGAAAAAAAGTTTGCCTGCCGATATGTGTTTGTCTTTGTCTATTTCATTATAAGTGTGCTTTTTTTTTTTTCTTTTTTTCTCCATCTAATGTGTTTGTCGTGTGTGAAATCATGAGATTCCCACTATGTTGATAATCTATTGAACATGAACTGAGACTTTTGAGCTTCATTTGCCAAATCAATCGTGAACAAATGAGCTCTATGCTGAATCCTCATGCAGTTTATATCCCTCTTCCAGCTCAAGGCCACTTAAACCCAATGCTCAAACTTGCAAAGCTTCCACATTTCAAAGGATTCTATATAACCTTCGTCCACACAGAGTTCAACTACAATTGCTTACTTCAATCTAGAGGCTCGGATGCTGTAAAGAAAAAAACAAGGTAAATAACTAATAAATAAGAGAAATTAAGCATAAAAACTAAGAAAATGAGTATTCAAATGATATATAATTATGAGCTTATCAACTACCCCAAACTAAGATTTTGCTAGTCCTTGATTAAAACAAAACAAAACAAAACACAAACTCAAAAGAATGTTAGGCCTTTCGCATATTAGTCTCAACGGAATTTTGCAATGTATACAACACTAAAGAATCAAATAACCACCATATAAATTCTAAGCATGATTCAGGAGTTCGAAAAAACTGCACATAACATTCTCAAGTGTGGTGTGTGAAATAGCCAATACCAATACAACTTACTCAACCTAGATAGGTATATGCAAAATAAAGCTTCAACTCCAAATCTCACCAGAAATGTCACTCACAAAGAAAGCACTCAAAATTTGGGTTAAGTGTTTCACTCAAGAAAAGTGAATGCATGAAAAAAAATAAATAAAACCCCATAATCTTGCTCTTCATATCACATCTCCACGAAAAAAACTACACAACGCCACGAAAAAAACTACACAACACCAAAGATCAAAAGGTCTTTACAAGGGTTGTAATGGGGCTAAGCTGAGGGTTAAATAAATGAAAGGATAGAGATGCAACAAAATTTCTAGAAAATTACTAATAGAGCATAGCATGAGAGTTTATAGATTATGATGACTAGTAAGGAATAAACCTTGAGCACTTTAATTTGAAATTCATGGCACACTTTGTTCTTGCGCATAATTTGGCCCAATTTTCCGGCTCTTTTACTTCACTTTAGTTATCTCAACCCCCAAACTTATTCTTTTAACACACTTTTGGGTTGAGATTTTTTACTTTATTTCTCATCTTTCACTTCACATATATTTTTTTTCTTCGTACTTCTCATCTTCAAGCTAAGCAACTATCCTTGCACATTGAATCTCTTAAAAGGAATTAGCTCTACTAGCTCTCTAGAAAAGGGTAAGGATATGTGTTTAATAGGGTAACAAAGTAAGAAAATTGGGTTGAGAAAGAACAGGCTCATTAAAAGGCTCAAAAGGCTAACTAGGGATGAATAACACATAAGGGTTGGCTAGAAAGGCTCAAACGAATCAAACATGGCCTCAATCACTTCCTTAGGATTGTATGGTTATTGAAACGTCTCAATGGATATTAGAGCAAGTTCTAGTGAATGATAATGCAATCATGAAAAGAAATATAACTCTCAATGAAGAATATGCATGAAGATCAAAAACTCACAAGGGTTATCAAGTCTACACTTTAATCCACATATAATTCTCTAAGTTAAAAGTAATTTGCATTAAATTGGCCATGTGCATCGAAGATATGAGAATAATTACATAAGAAAAAGTTAACTGAAGAACCACAGTTAAAACTCACATAATGATTAGTATCTTTAAAAGCTATATAACAAAGTAAAATCCAATTGTTATCATCGACTTATGGAAGGCTTAGCTAAAACGACTCAAGAATAAAAACAAATTTTTTTTTAATTAATTAATTTTTAATTTTTATGAATTTTATGACATTAAGTACTGAACAATAGTAAATACAACTGAAAAACAAACCAAAACAAAAAACAAAAATAAAAATAAAGAAAACAAAATCGCACAAAATCTGTCAACCTTTTCTCAGAAAAGAACAGTTTTGACCTCTGCTTGGTTTCTATCAATTATTTTAAAAATGGCAAGTGGAGTTTTAGGATTTTTACATATTCAGAAACTAGACAGAAAAAAAGAAGAATAATGTCATGAGCATTGTTGAACGCCAGGTCCAGAAAAAATCCAAAATTGACGAAACACACAGCATAAGTGCGAAAGCACATAACAGTTTTCCAATTCAACGCAGGTTCAGTTTTCATCCTTTATCTCACAAACCACTCAGCTAAAGTTTATGTTCTTTATATGGTTGAAATCAGCACAAAATATCGAAGAACATGGTGTAAACTAAAGTTTAAGATCAATTACGAGAAAAAAAAAAACAGTTTTAACCGAACAGAGAATGAAAAACACACAAAAACAACAGAAGTTTGAAATTCTCCCTCCCAAACTTAAACTAAATATTGTTCCCAATGTTAAAGCAAGCAAAATATGCAATGCATTAGTAAAGGAAGGATTAGAGGCAAATGAAAGTAGATAAGGAAAGGAATAGGTAAAGAAAACTCTCCCTTGAAGCGATTAGGACGATCAAGCAAAGTTGCAATGACTCCATTGTCTAAGGGCTATCTAACGAACGTTGGGTTGCCTCCTAGAAAGCACTAAGTTTTACTTCTTTAGCCAAACGTAAGGACGCATTACTTTGGACTCGGATCATAAGGATAAAGCTTCTGCTTCTCCATGTCAAACAAGTTGTCCAAATAAACCTTCAAATGGTGGCCATTAACCTTTTGGTGCGGCTCAAACATCTTCTTTATGATATGCTTGTCATGGAGCACCTTTGTACACTCTTTGTAGATCTTAACATTCTCATGAACTTCACTTACATCAAACCTTTTATTGTCCTTGAAATTTGCATTGTCCGGGTCATCATTATTCTCTTCAACTAAGCATGCTTCCAAAGGATTTGAAATGCTAATCTTCTCAATTTCCTTCTTAACCAATGTATGATGAACATCGACCCCAAAAATATTCGTTAATATCATTAGGAACTTTCATAGCTTCAAAAATTATGAACACAATGGTCTCATCAAACATCGTCATGGTAAGGATGCCTTTCTTCACATTGATATTTGTCCTCGTGGTGGCCATGAATAGGCAGCCAAGTATAGGAGGTAATTCCTTGCCCGGAATGACATCTTCTTCCATGTCTAAGACCAGCAAATCAGCAGGGATGAAAAAAATCTCAATCTTGATTAAAACATCTTGAATAACATCGATAGGATAAGTGATGGACCTATTGGCTAATTGAATTGAAACTGTTGTATATTGCGACTTGGCAAGGTTCAAGGATTTGTAGATAGAGTAAGGCATAAGATTCACACTGGCACCAAGGTCAAGTAAAGCCTTTTCAAATTTTTGATTGCCTATGATGTAAGGAATAGTGAAACTGCCTGGATCCTTGAGTTTTGGTGGAAGCTTTCTTTGTAGAACCGCGTTTGTCTCTTCCGAAATGAAAACTTCACTATGATCTTGAATCTTTCTCTTGTTAGTACATAACTCTTTAAGAAACTTAGCATATGAAGGAATAGACTTAACTGCAAAAAGAGGGATATTCACTTGTACCTTCTTCAATATACCTCAAATATGTCACGATTTGTGATAGGCTTTTTAGTACCTGCGCAAACAAGGTTAAAACTCCTATAAAACTTGCAAGAATGACAAGGTTATTGTAGTATAAATGATTCTCGCAAGGTCGTTCTCCGCAGGGATTATTAAATAACTCGTAGCAACCAAATTCTAATTAATTACTGTAAAAGAGAAAGTTGAGATGTTTGATTTTAAGACCTTAACTTAAAACGAATTTAACTAATAAAAATAAGGCAATATGCAAACTTAAAGCTAAGGGCAAGAGAAACAGTTGTGTTTTTAAAAATCAAATTAAGAAAGTACTAGGGATCCGCCGTCACCTTAACAATTCTATATAGTTCTCCCGATTACTTATGACCTATACATGCATATTTCGAAGGTTAGGTATTCCTAATATATGCCTACTTGGACCCCCAACATAGAGCGTATATCACACATGCAATCCGTCTGTGGTATTCAGATCAAATCTAAACATACATGACTCATTAAGTTCTGTGAAACCTTTTGAAAAACCATGCAACCCTTAAGACGTGGTATTCATCCTAAGTGAACTTGCACATATTAATCACAAGAAGCCTTCGTCAATTTCAGGGACCGACCTCCGACCAAAACTGCATCAAATTACTTTTCTAAACATCCTAATGGTGATCAAGCATCAAGATACTTAGATAGTTTAACCCAGTGATGAATAATTCGAAAACCTGCATGCATATAATCATAAGCAAATTGAACAGAAACTACATATTCTTGCTAAGGCTCGTGGCCTCACCCTAGCAAAAGAGAGTTAGTTACGCATGTTCATAATAATAACCAAATAAAATATCATTCGAATGAATAAGAATCAAAACACCGTGAAGAAGAAGTTCTTCAAAAACCCTAGCAAAGTCGCGTTCAAAAGCCAAAAGAGAAGTCCTAAAATATGCTGTGAAAAATAACTTAAATACCTTCTAAAAACCAGCTACCCAATCCCTACAAGGAAACTAGGTTAAAATAAAATAATACTAGGA
Organism: Prunus campanulata; assembly: GCA_034190965.1. Lineage (NCBI taxonomy): Eukaryota > Viridiplantae > Streptophyta > Magnoliopsida > Rosales > Rosaceae > Prunus > Prunus campanulata. Next base: position 12,061,494 of record CM067215.1, read on the forward strand.
TATAAAGTCCAAATTGGATTAGGAGAATCTGCCCCCAATCTGACCAGCCACGTTTTGGCCTCAAATCTGCTCCAAATCCAGCCCAATATAGCTCGTTTTAAAGATAAAAACGTTCCGAACACTTCTCCAGAAGGCCATGAACCCATCTGAGGTCATCTTGGGCTCCAAAACGCAATAAAAGCCCAAATCGTCACTATTCCAGCACCGCGCACTGCTCCTTTATTTTATTGCCAGAAAATAACCGCTTGGTAGAAAAGTCTGAAATTTTGATACGATCAAGCCAAGTGACTCACGAACGTCCTCCAATTGGAATTACTCCAAAATTCGTCCATTTGACTATGTTTTGCTCCAGAGGAAGTCGAAAGTCCTATATTGAAAATATAATTCAAAGTATCAAAATTCTTCCAAAATATTAACCAAAATATATTAAGAATTGGGCTAAATATATAATATAAAATATGCCCATCAAAATACCCCCAAACTTAGCTTTTTGCTTGTCCTCAAGCAAAACAAATCTAGAAAATAAAAACTAACCAACCAAAAACTTTAAATAAAACCTAGCTAAACAAAATTTCCATTCAAGTTGCAATCCATAGAAAATGTTAAAAACTAGAACATCTTTTCAAAAGTTCCAACCAATCCCACCACAGAGTCTAAGCTACTTAGAATCAATTAGAAAAGAATTCACAAACTTCCTTCGGTGTAAAGTGAACCATCATAGTTAAGGAGACTCGACTAAACTCTTACCTCTCATCCCTTTTATTCATACTTCACACACTTACTTCTCACTTTTTTTTTTTTCTTTTTTTTCTTTTTTTTTTTAATTTTAATTTTAATTTTTATAGTAACAGTGGTGGTCGTGCAATGTCGGATCACTTAAGCTTTCGATCCAACCCATGTAGCGAGCTTTAGGTCAATGACTCCCAAACCAAATAAGGCTTTAGGGCACTAGGTGTAGAACACCCCTAAGGACTTATTAACCCGAGCTGGAAAGGCTATGAAACCAACTAACCACCCTGCCCCATGCCAAAACTCTACCATTGGACTCGAGAATCACTGCTGATTAGGCAGGACTGGCCCGGTTATTAGGCAAAGCCTCGGGTGAGACAATTGTTACTTTAAAACACATACTAATTTTATTTTATATAGAACAAAAATTAAAACACACTTAGACAAAAAGTAAGTATTTCAATCTCACTCCCCACAAACCATGTTGGTGTGATGTGCAAATTTCAAAGTATAATTCATGAATTAGTGTCTAAGCAACAATAAATAGAAAAGACTCTAATGTGGGATTAATCTTCACCATGACCATTTGTTTTAAAGTTTAAAATAATCTATGGATATTAACTAAAAAAAACGAAAATTTTAAACAAGACTCAAAAAAAAAAATTAAAAACCTAAAATTTACTTTCCCACCCTCAAACTTAAATCACACATTGTCCTCAAGGTGTGGAAAATAAAATAAGGAAGTTAAGAAAAATAGCAAAACCGAAAATAGAACAGAGAAAGAAAATGCGAGCACCAATAAAAGAAAGAACGGAAGAAAAATTTAAAACAAAAAAAAATAAGGAGAAGAGCACACCTGGCAAATTGTTGAGGAGTCACCAAAATTGAACAGCAAAAGTGGACGATGGCCATGACCCACTTCGATGAAATGTTGAAAGTGTTGTCTGTAGCTCTTTATTTTTTTTTTCTTTTCTTGTCTCTTGTTTTGAATTGAATTGACGCACCCAAATGGGAATGGACGCCAGCTAGTAGCCTCCATCAGTCTCTCCGTCGTCATTTATCGCTCAACTTCTCCTTGGCAGATCAAAAAGAAATCGAAATCTCTTTCTTTACCGGTGCAAGTCTAGAAGGAAAGGGTGGCTTGGGCATGTATGGAGGAGTCTTAATATTAGTTTTAGCGCTAGAAAAAAGTGCTGGAACCATGCTTGTACTGCTGGCCAGCTCTGTGATAGTTTTGGCCTAGCCTAAGTTTGTCTTCCTTGGGTTGCACAGTTTCCTCCTCTTCCGAATCTTCAATCAACACCTCATCATTACCCACTTTATTATCCACTTTTTGCCCACTTCTAAGTACTGTTATAGCCTTAAGTTGCTCTTGGTTCTTAGGATTAATCTCCGGTTGGCTTGGAAACTTACCTTTCTTTCACTGAAAGCACTCGCCAATTATCCTCTTTGAGTTTCAAGCTTAGATTGTGTTGTAATTTGCTGGAATTGTAGGTTACTTTGGTGATTTTGTGTCACTAAGTGCTGAAGGTTTTCTCGGGTTTGAGCCATTTGGGCAACAACATCCTCCAAAGTCGGTTTCTTGACCTCTTGTGGTGTCCCTTGTTGTTACCATGACTTAGCAAGTATTCAAATAAGAGTTCAATTATTGTCTTTGAAATGCATTCACTTGCTTTGCTTCCTCAACTTCCGGAAACGTTCTACTTGAAAGATAAAGGTGAGTAGGATGTCGTGGACTCGCTCACAAATCCCACAAATCTTGGCATTAATTCTTAGTCATGATACCCAATATGGCGTCCATTTTTCTATCTAATGGTGCCACTTCACTCCCTTGGGATGAACTTGCTTCATATGTAGTATCTCTTGAATTTGTTCTACTATCCCATTGAGTGGAATTAGCGACTACGGTCTCAATGATTGTCGTAGCTTCTTCCGGTTCTTTACCCATAATATTTTCATCGGCCGTAGAATCCGATCGATGCCGCCAATCATCACTAAGATGTTGATAGAAAAATAAGATGATTTGCTAGGGCATGAATTGATGATGAGGGCAACTTATCAACAAAGTGTTGTATATCTCTCCCAAGCTTGAAACAAGGGTTCTCCTCTCCCTTGCTTAAAGTGAAATATTTGGTCCCTCAAGCTTTGAGTCTTTTTTTTAGAATAAATTTTTTGAATAAACTTCGCCGATAGTTGATCCCATGAAGTAATTGATCGAGCGGGTAGGGTATTGAACCATGTCTTGGCTGCACCTTCCAAAGAGAAGGGGAAAATCTTAAGGCGAATGAACTCATCGGAGACACCTTGAATATTTTGTGTGCATATCCAAGAAGTTGTCTATGTGATCACTCGCATCTTGGTCCTCACTACTTGAAAATTTAGGCAACATACTAATTAGATAAACTTTTATTTCATAAGGAGATTGATTTTCATCAAAAACTATGCAAGGTTGTCTAGAATTGAATTGAGGCATAGAAAAATCCTGTATAGTTTGGGGGCCATTGTTGTTGTTGTCACCCATGTTTGCATCCTCTTCTTCACGATCGGAAAAAGAAGTTTCACTTGGAATTGAAGAGGAACCTTGATCTAATTCGTCCTCCTCTGGTTGCTTTTTCTTCCTTAAGATGCTCTCAACTTCTAGATTTAAATGTACTAACTCTCCTTTTTGTGATCGAAGTCCTTGCATGAATGAGAAACCAACTCCAAAAAGGATTAGGATCCCAAATTCATATAGGAAACAAAATTGTAAGTAATCAAATAAAACTAGGAGAAAGTAAAAAAAAACCATACAAATAAGGCTTCTTTATGGATATGGCCCATGTGCTTTCAAAATAGTCTCAGATTACCACATGTTCTTTGAAATGTCTCAATATATCACCTATACTTTCAATAAGTGTCTCACGTTAGCTATTCCGTCAGATTTGAGAGAAGTTCCGTTAGCTGATGTGGCCCCCACTTTTTTTCAAACTCTTAACAAGGGAGAGGAAGGGTTAGTCAGGTTGAGAAAAGGGGGAATTTAGGAGAAAAAGGTTTGGTTGAGGGGAATTTCAGATTTGGGAATCTGGAGGTTCAGATTTGGGAGAAAATGAGGGATTTGGGAGAAAATGGGGAATTTGATTCGGGGATTTTAGATTTGGGAGATCCCCACAACATTCAAACCATCCTTCTTCTCCCAAATCTGAAATCCCCAAATCAAATTCCCCATTTTCTCCCAAATCTGAACCTCTAGATTCTCAAATATGAAATTCCCTCAACCTAACCTTTTTCTCCCAAATTCCCCCTTTTCTCTCAAATTCCCCATTTTCTCAACTTGACTAACCCTTCCTCTCTCTTGTTAAGAGATTGAAAAGAAGTGGGGGCCACATCAGCTAACTGAAGTTTTCTCAAATCTAATGGAATAGCTAACGTGAGACACTTATTGAAAGTATAGGTGGTATATTGAGAGATTTCAAAGACCAGATGGTAATCTGAGACTATTTTGAAAGCACATGGGGCATATCCATAAATAAGCCAAAAAACAATTAATTGGGATTAAACAAGTCAATTCCCAGCGCCAGTGACAAAAACTTGTTATGTCCAAATTCAACCTAAATTAATAGATTAAATTCAAAAATATATTCAAGCACAGGGTTGTTCCCACAATGTAACACCCCTACCCCAATTTTAATTATTCGTTAAATTGTTAAATTTATTTAAATTATGAAATTACAATTTTTCCATTGGGGATAGGGTCATTTTGGTCACTTTTTAATACCGTAGAATTTTGGGGAAATGAATTACACTGTTGTGTAGAGAGCGTCGATATGAGTGTTCACCCGTTTTGATTTATTTCCTGAGATGACAGGGCAAAGTTCCCCATTAATTCAAAGACCATGTTTTGGTCAGTAAATTAACTTTCTTTATGTGTTGAGCGTGCCACTGTTAGTAATTTTTCAACCCTAACAGACTTATGGTAGAAATAACTTGCGTCCCAAGTTACTGACTTTGACCAAACGATTGTGAATTTGGGTGAGGAATATCTCCCAAGTAAGTTCTTTTCTATGCCTTAGACTGGTAAGGACTTTTATAATTTATCTCAGTATAAAAACCGGCAGTTCTGGCCAGAACAACTGATAACAGATTGAACTGATTTCAGGCAGAACTCCCTTTTACAAGACTCAAAAAGGGAAAACTGACTATATGAGAACAAGAGGAGGGCTGTGCTTCCATTTCTGCCTGGTTAGTTGCCTCTGTTCTGGGCTGGATTGGGTATATCTGTGCTGGATTGGACTCTGAACGGCTTCCACTGTTAGGCCTCGACTGCAAATCGATACCAAAGCTTGAGTTTGGCAGAGCTTTAATCTATTTTAAGCCCTGGATGGCTTCTGGATGGGCAGAACTGGGACTTCTCCAGTCTGAAAGGGGCAGAAGTGGCTGGACTTGAGCTGGGGATGTACTACAGTACCTGTGCTGCTAAGTCAGGGCTCTTCATAATTTTGTTGAGGTTTTCATATTTGAGAAAACTCGAACTCTGCTAAACTTGGCTTTTGCTGAACCAAATTTGTAACGAGAGAAATCTCGTTATTGTTGAGTTGTGAACTGGGATTCAATTCAGAAGCAGGGGTCTAACTGCCTTTGCTAGGAGAAAATAGGACGATTCTGCAAGCTTGTCTGAGAAGCTTTTGCATTTGAAGTACTTCAGACTCTGAGTCTGTTGTAACTTGTTTGAGATATTTGTGATCAAGTGATCTTTTGAGTGTTTGTCTTTTGACTGAGTTTTTGGTTGTGTTGATTGATTGTGTTTGCTCTGTTCACCCTCTCTTGTATATATAGGAAATGTTTTTCTAAGAGTGGGCGGCAAGTAATCAAAAGATCTTTCAATTTTTAATTAAACGAAACAGGGGTTCCATCTAATTTTCTGTCAAGTAAATACTCAACGATCAGTTCTTGAGGTGACTGCTTCTGTATTTTGATGGGGTGCCATGCTTGTTCTTCCATTTCACCTGCCTCTGCAAGAGTCTGGAGTTTTTGAGATAGCTAATTCTTCAGCTTTTGAACAGCTCCCTGTTTCCTGCTTATAAAAGCAGAGCCTGCTTATCTTTGAAAATCGTGTTTCTCAAAAATATCAGATTACTTTTAGATAAACTAAGCGGAAATTGATCTCCTGGCAGTGAAGTCATTTCAGAGATGTTCTTCTTTTTATACCTGCTCCTGTTCAATCTTCAATCTCAGCCGAAATTATTGACTCTTCTAAGTCAGGGATCACGTGGGACTGTTCCGTTTTGCAGACCAGATTGAATCTAGTTTACGTTGTGCCTAATTTCGAATTTCTTTGAGGCCCAACCCTTTTCTAGTCCCTACTGTTTCCAGACCTCCTAACGTTTTGGGCCGTGTTCATTTGTTTTGATCCGTTCAATCGTTAGTGGGCTGGATTGCGTTGATGGGTTCAGAGCTTTTGGAACAGTCGGCTTGGGGATGTCGTGGGCTTTCTTCTTTAGGCTTGGGTGCGCCAAATTTAAGCCCAAACAATGAGTTCGTAGACACGTAGTGGGCTCAAATTGGAGTTGTAACGAAGAAGTTATGATTAACGGAAGTGCAGTGGCAGAATCGTAAATAACTTGAAGTTGGATTTTTAAAAACTCAAATTTTTCTCTCTCTATCTATCTCTCTCCCTCACGACCTCATGCTCCCTCTCTCCCAAACAAACAGCCAGCCAAAGTTTTGGTCTGCAACCACCTCATTCGGCCACCATTTGTGGCTGGGCCGGTACCAAAACGACGAGGCCGCCTTCCTCTCTCTGTCATGGACCACCTCCGATGAAGCCGACAGCCACCGCAGCCGAAAAACGGGAAAAACCTCCGAATTTTACGTAAACTTTTCGTCGTCGTTTCAGATGATTCTAGCCACCATTTTTGTTGATCCAGGTATGCTTTCTCATCCTTTCAACGTGCTCTAGCTGATGGTTGGGTTGGTTAGGATTGATTTTGAAGTTTTGAAACTCGTTTTACAACTTAAAGTTTCAGCCCGCTTTCGGTTCGAAATTTCGGCAAGTTTCGCCCACTTTTTGGCCCTGGTCCAAGAACAAAAGTTATTCCACTCGTTGTTCTGATCACGTAGGTATAGGTGTTGATGGGTGTTTTGAGAATTTTCCGATTGCTGGAATTTTCTCAAGCCACCCATGTGTTGCCGGCGCGTGGGCCATGTTTGGGTAACCCATTTGGTCCTAGAACGTTCAACATGTCGTTGCGAGCACAACGGTATGCTCGGATTTGAATTTGGCTATTGTTTGACAGTCGAACGGATTTGCGCATATTTGGAGTTATCTAGGTTTGATATATTTGGACCTTTGGATCCATTCCATTTTCAAATATGTTGATCTAGGTACCTCCAGGATCGTGTAGGAACTCGCGGATCGAGAATCAGAGTCCCAGATGCTCCGATTCAATGACTCAAAATTTGCTTAAAATGGTGACCGTCTGATCGTGTGATTGCGAGTAGTCCAACCACTTGATCGAGACCAAACTTTCAGGACATGTTCAGTAGACTTTGTTGGACCTCTAGGAACTTTCGGATTTGAAATCAGAGGTCGTGGGCCTTGCAGGCCCCGTTGACCAGAAATGGAAAGTTTGACCAAACCATTGACCACGGGTCTTTTGAGACCATCCCGTCTTTCGGAATAGATTTCAAGTTCAAATCCCCAAATCTTCATTACTAAACTAGAAAGAAAGAATTTAAATTTCCATGATGCAAGATGTATTTGTGCCTTTTGATATGCTAGGAAAAGTCAAATTATATATCAACAGGCAATATGTTTAAGCAAAATGTGAATAAGATGGAACAGAAAGTAGGTGGCGAGAGGCTTGCTAAAATTCTATGATAAACTAGAAAGAAAGAGATTTCTATGCATTAGCTTGAACGCATCAGGGACTTAATTACGTAACTCTTAGTTTAGGGGTACGCGTTTGGAATATGTGATTATGGGATTTCTAAGGATTACTTTTGTTAGTATTATTATTATTATTATTATCGCTTTATTTTGATGATTGTTATTATAATTCACTAATGGCTTGACAGAGGGGTTTAGTGGCAGTAAGGATCTAATTAAATGTCGATTACATGTTAACAGGTTATGGTTGTTGGACTTTGGTGACTTTGGGTATGTTATGAATTTTGGTTTTGGTGCATTAGTTTATGTGGTTATCGGACTTTTAACTTGCAATATCTTTGAGAATGTCGGAATTAGTATGTATATATTGATGGGCTATGGTTTTTGGGAAATTTAAATATGGTGTTTTGGATTTTATTATCTTGTCTTGTGGGATTTTCAGAGGTTGTATATTTCCTAAGTATATGAATAGTGATTTGAATATTAATTAAATCGAATGGGCTTATTTAGTCTCGATGTTTTTCTTAATTATTGTTTTAATATGGTTTTAAAAAAGGAAGTATGGGTATTATTTTATTATATATATATTTTTGTTATATGGAAACAATTTGTTTTGGAAATTTGATTTTGAGAGTATTGTCTTTATTATATATTAGTTTATGAAAGTGGATTTTGGATCTTGGCGATGGCACGCCATCTCATGTGCCCCCCTTGGATACTGATTCTGGAATTTATGGATACTTGGAAACTGTGGTTATGGTTTGGATATGTCGAAACCTGAGCACCCTTGAGGGGGTGTTACCGTAGACCTTTAGCGAGGTAGTCTGCACGCTTAGGATTTGTCACAGGCGCATGAGTATTGAGGATTCTACTGTGCGTTCTGGTGAGCCCAGTCCCCTGGTTGGACAGCTCATCGTTGGCCACATGGTTGTTGAGGATTCCTTTGTGTGGTTCAACCAAACGATTCTCACATTGGATTGTTTTCCATGGTACATGATGTGTACTATCATATGTACCTCCCCTTGGATACTAATACTTGGAAAACAGTGGACATGGATACTTGGATACATGAAAATGGATACTTGGATATGATCAGAACCCGAGCACCCTTGATAGGGTGTTTCGTAGACCCTTAGCGGAGTAGTCTGCGCACGTAGGACTTGTCACAGGCGCACGAGTATTGAGGATTATGCTGTGCGTGCTGGTCAGCCCAGTCCCCCAGTTGGACGGCTTGTCCCTGGCCATATGGTTGTTGAGAATTCTTCCACGTGGTCTAGTCAAACGATCCTCGGATTGGATTGCTCTTCCCATGGTACATGATGATGGTGTGAGGTGTGTATAGTGATACACACACACACACACACACACACACACACACACACACACATATATATATATATATATATGTGGATTCGTTTTCGGGTTGTAATTCTTGAGCTGGTGCTTTGTGAGTATCTGCACAGGTATGAAAGTCTGATTTATAGTTTGGAAAGTGTTGTTCGGCAACGTATGCCTTGGATAGGGTATGGTTGTGGGAAAGAACTGATAAAAGGAAAGGAACTTATAAAGTGTTCAGTGTGTGCCTTGTCGAATTTGATGTTGTAATGAATCTAAATATAATTGTTGGTATTACCTTAAATAATCTTATATTATCTTAATTGTGATTGTTGATATAAGAACTACGTGTGGATTGATCCCTCAGTCAAGGTACATAGGTAGCCTAGGATCTCACCCAGGTGCAGCCGCAAGATAATCTATATATATATATATATATATATATATATATATATATATATATATATATATTATTTGGTCATGGGATTAAATCCTATTTATTAGATTTGTTAAGTTTGGTTTTGAATTTGTCGGTGACTTGACGCCTGATTGAAACTTAGGAGAGATTAAATGCCTGTTTATATTCCAGTTTTACTGAAGGGATGTGGTTAAAATGTGTTTGTGGTTGTGTCGGGGCTGAAACTTGTTTTAGATTGATGAATGATTGTGGATTGAGTCTTTACAACTACTTATATTGTGCACGCTGAAGTTTGGGTTTATAATTGTATTTTAATAGGTTGAAAATTTTGAAAAATGTCTGTTTTTATGGGGAGACTCTGCCGAAATTTCGGCAGAAAGTCTCGTCTCTCTTAGTAAGTGGGCATGACATCAGTTTGATATCGGATAATCTACATGATTTGTCATGGATTCCAAGGAATTCTGGGCGGGTCCTGTCACACAAGGATTGAGTAAAATTATAATTAATCGAACATAAAAGAAACGGAAACAAAGGTGGAAGATAGAGAGATGGTAAGTGGCAGTGGAAGTTTTAAAAAGCAAGTTGATTTTGGTTTAAGAAAACAAACAAAAGCAAACAAGGAAATATAAAAACAAGAATTTTGAAAAAGTTTGCTAACAATTTTTTTTTTTTTTGAAAAGTTGGTTAACAATATGATGAAATACCAAGGCTTTAGATTCAACGATTAGTCTTCTTACTCATGTTATTGAGGCAAGTGATTAATCCCATGAGTTAATTGATAAAGATTCTGCACCAAAGTCGATTTTACCGCACTTAAGCCAAGTTTCCCTAAGGTATGCTTACTATCCGTATTATGGCATAGGTCATTATCTCACTATCTAATCTATCCATATTATGGCATAGGTTAAACACATGAGATTCATTAAGTTCTATGGAAATAAGGAATCATATGAAGTCATAATTTTTTTTAGAGCATAAAGTTCTTCACAATTTACAATCCCAAGAAGCTTTGAAACATGCAACTTATTAGGTCTACATGTATCCATCTTATCACCTAGATGCAAACCCTAAAGATCATCAAAAGAATTCAACATTTTTAGAATAAATTTAAGTAGAGATTATAAATTTATCAACACAACTCATTAGATAAAAAACTCAACATTCAATAACACAAATAATTAAACTAACGCATCGTCCTAGCAGTGGCGGACACAGAATTGTGACCTTATAGGGTCACAGTGTAAAAGTTTCAATATTTTTTTAAGAAGAAAATAAAAAAAACATAAAAATAGTACTTGCATTCATAATTCAAGGCAAAACTAACAATATAAGCTAGCCATAGACAATTTTCTCTTAAAGGATCGTTCCATATTTCTACACATCAATTAATTCAATCAATTAATAATTTTTATCCAAATTATCAATAAGCCACTACAAATAAATAATTTCCAAACACATTATCAACACAACAATATCAATAAAAAAAAACCATAACAATATCAATCAATTGTAAACTCTATTACTCAATCCAATCCAAATATCAATCAATTAATTTAGGCTTATTATCACAAAAGGTCCCTAAGGTTTACGAAACTATCAGATTGCATCCTTAATGTTTTTTTTTTGTCACTCGTGGTCCTCAAGGTTAGTATGGGTGATCACAAATGGTCCTTGCCATTAGGTTCTGTCAAAAACTCCATTAGTTTGCTGACGTGGCATATATACATATCACAAAACATCCCTGAGGTTTACACATCTATCACAAATGGTCCCTGTGAAATTTTTTAATTTTTCAATTTAAAATTCATAAAATTTTGTTTTTCTTTTTTATATTATTTAAAAATATATATTGTATTTTAAATACATATGACACTATATTTTTGAAGATGTGGGCTCCACATATATGCCACACCAACAAACTAATGAAGTTTTTTAAAAATAATTTAAAATTCATAAAATTTAAAAATGAAAAAAATCATTTATATAAGGATTTTAACCTTGAGGACCATTTATAAACCCTAAACCCTTGGTTTTTTTCATTTTTAAATTTTATGAATTTTAAATTATTTTTTAAAAATTCCATTAGTTTGTTGATGTGGCATATATGTGGAGCCCACATCTAAAATAATATAGTGTCATGTGTATTTAAAATACAATATATATTTTAAAATAATATAAAATTCATAAGATTTAAAAAAGAAAACCAAAATTTTATGAATTTTAAATTTAAAAAATTTAAAAAATTTGCAAGGACCATTTGTGATAGGTGTGTAAACCTCAGGGATGTTTTGTGATATATATATATATATATATATATATATATATGCCACTGTTGGCGCTTCGCAAATCTCGCGGCCTGGTACTCTGAGCCGAGGGGATCTGTGTCAACACGGGTTGTCCTTCTTTGGTGCGGTGCAGTTATGCGTGGGCGTGCCAGCACGGTTTACCGTGCGTTTAAGGATGGTGCGATTGGGTGAATAGATGAGTTGCGCGCCTGTTTGAGTCTAACTCCTAATCAAAGCGATTGTGGCCGAGAGAGGAACTGATCTCGGCCGTCAGGTTCACTGCCTGAGCTACAAGGCCGTTAATGGTGGTGCTGATGGTGGGTTTTCAGGTGGTGCTCCGACGCGTTGCTGGGTGGCAACGGTCGTATGATATATGAGATGGATGGAAAGATAACAAGGATAGTGCTCCGGCGCCTTGAAAACCAAGGGTCGTATGATATATTAATGAATGGATTTTCCTACAAGCTGTCCATACTCCTAAGAAAGCCAGTAAAAGTATTGAAAACTCATTACAAGAAGATAAATGACAGGAAAATATAATCTGCTCCGTGGGAGGCTTGTGTTTGGTGTTTGAACCCTTTAAATGTAGTTGAAGCCCGGTATTTATAAGGGAGGTCCTGAGGAGACAATTAGGCTGAAAATCGGTGTGATGAGGCTGATAAGAGATAGTGGTTGGTCAAACTGACGTTTGGGGACGTGAAGTATGGTGGTGTGACCCCCATAAATCCCGGCCGCCGCTCTGATGGTGGGCTCTTCGTCTCGGGCCTTGGAGGAGCATTTAATGCCCTGGTTTGATGGTTGGTGACTTAATCTTACAAGTCGTAAGATTTTCGCACCTAATCCCTGATTTTACTCGCCATATCCTGACTTCAATCACTTCCTCTTTTCTCTTGCACATTAAATGCTCTTACGTGACGTGGGTCTTCTGATGTAGTCAGAGGCATTACTTTATTAAATGAAGCGTGGGACCTTGACACCACGTGGCGACGCCGCTTGATTTTCCTATCTTGGCCATGTATCTAAGGAGTTATCACTTCCTTCGTCCTCGGCCGAGATCACCGAGGCCGTGCTGGCCTTGCCTTCACAGCTCACCTTTGTCTTTAACGAAAGAAAGCGAACAACGACTTGCCACGTTCAGCTGTGGGTAGGTGCTAGGGCCGAGAGGAAGTTCCTTCGGTCGGTTTTATCGGCCGAGATTTATTAGGCACAAACAGCCACATTAACAAACTAACATAGTTTTTGACGGAACCTAACGGCACGGACCATTTGTGATTACACATACTAACCTTGAGGACCACCAATGACACAAAAAAACATTAAGGATGCAATCTGATAATTTCGTAAAGCTTAGGGACCTTTTGTGATAATAAGACATTAATTTATAAACTCTAATCAAAATAACAATATCAACATCAATAGAAACTGATTGCGATAAGGGTTCTATAAATATGCAATTTTGTCTAGCAGCTTAAAAATGGAACTTCAATCACCTATACAATGTCAGTGTCAGAAAGAAAGCAAAGTACATACACAATATTGGCCACCTCTCACAAATAATACCCAATCATGGTTAAACACAAATTGGATTCACTTGGAATTGGGAAGGGTTTTGGGTGGAGTCAACTAAAGAGTGGGGAAGGTTTTTGTGCTCTCTTTTTTTATATATATTTTTTCACATGGCTCAAAACGACGTCGTTTTGATGCCAGGTCAATAAAAAAAAATTTGAATGCGCATGGACCAAAACAACGTCATTTTGTCCATGCGTGTTTTTTTCAAAAAAAAAAAAAGATTCGCAACGCTTGCTGCTGCGTGCAAGCCTTTTGTTGAGCACCTTGTGTGCATCTCAAGGTTGCCCATCTGCTCCCCACAGGGTCGCTTGAGGACCTCACAACCATTTTTTCCGACAACCGTAGGGTCCCCTAACCCCATTTGTCTTGCTCAAAGGCGGCCCTGGCCCAAGGCGACAAGGGCTATAGCCCGGGGCCGAAAGCTGAGAAGGACACACAAATTTTGTTTATAGCCCATATATGTATATTTATAAATAAATTTTTTAAAAAAAGGGACCAAACTTCAAAACTAGAAGGAGCCGTTCCTGATATGTTGTGGTGTCATTAAATCACTTTTTGATTCTCTCAAGGAAACTTCCTTACTTGGAAAACAAAATCAAATATATTTTATATATTATATAATATAATAAAAGAAAAACATAACATTGGGAAATTAAACAAATATAAACCAACATGCCTTCTTCTTCTTCTTTTTTTAATCAAAAAGCAAAAAGTCTCTCAAAAACAACACAAGAAGACTATCAAATGCAAGCAAATTTTTATTTTTATTTTTTTTGATTCTCTTCTTCTCCAACACTGAGTCGGAAAACAATCCTTCACAAGACCAGACTAGTGCCTTTCTTTCAAGGTTTTTTTTTAATCTATCAGATCTCTCAAGGTTCTTCCTTTGAATAAATATTTTGTTAAAAAGACCAATGCTTAAGTTGAAAATTTACCAAATGCATCTAAGTAGTGTTTTATTTTGATAAAAATTGTAATTTTAGTGTTTAATTTGTCTAAAGGGGCACATTTTTCAAAATTTGCCCAGGGCCTTAGAAAACCCTGGACCGGCTCTGGTCTCGTTGTGCATCTGCCCCTGCCTCCTAGCCTTGGCCAAGAGGCTTAGCCAGACACAGTCATCGAATCACAATAAATAAGCGTAGAAAAATAAGATTACACCCTTTGACTGAAGACGGAATAGAGACCGGCCACTCCTTTGCCATTTCGCTCTAAGTATTGGTGAATGTTGTGTAGGCTCGTCAACGTCCTTATGGAACATAAAAGAAAAGTATGTATAGGCTCTCAAAACCTCAAAGGTTTGCAAATATGAATCCCTCTTCAAATATGATTTGTTTCCTTTTCCTTTATTCTTGAGAACTAAGTAATCTTTATTTTAGAAGGAGGTTGACTTATTCAACTTTCTAATTCAGAACAAAACATACCCATCCCATTGGGCCCTTCTAGAATCTTCTAATAAGCCTTATCTTCATCATGAAATGAAACTGAAGACCCAATTAATTTCTTAGATAAAATAGATAACCCAAGTAATTAATCCAATTTCCATGCAGAAATTCAAGCTCTAAATAGCAGTCACTCAAACGCGATATCTTCCTCTTCAGACTTCTAACCCACGAAGCGTAAAATTCTGTAGACACTAGACATCCAGGGCTTTCCAATCATATAAAGTTCGTAACGTGATTCGTCCTGAGAAAGAACATACTATTTCGTAAAGTCAGCTGATCAGCACTTGCAGTTTATGAGAAAATGTGCATAATGCATCAAAGATTGCCTTAAAAATCTCCAAATTAATTCCTTTGTTTAAATTTACCTATAAAAGAAGAAAACAAGGTAAATAACTAATAAATAAGAGAAATTAAGCATAAAAACTAAGAAAAAGAGTATGTTTTTGCAAATTTCTCATGGGAGAATATTCGTGTGTAGATTTTTCACCCTTCGAGCTTCCTTCTCTCACTTCTTTGATTCTTGCAAAACAAATAGGAGTAAAATACCACACCCAGGGGGTATTGGCCAAAGGCCCTCCGATGCTTAAGTTAGTTCGACTGGATCTTTGAGAAAAGATGAGGCAATAACTAAAATGGACGGAGTTTTCTCTCACGGAAAGAGCCGGGTGGCCGGAGCCATGAGTGATGGCACTTAACTGTGTGGGAGAGGGAGAGATGAGATGGGAAACGACAAAGAAAGAGAGGGGTTTTTGGTAGGGTTTTGGAATTACCTTGTGTGTTGAATATGACCATGTATTTATAGGGCTCTAGCCATCTAGGGTTTTTCAAACAATAATTCCTATTTGGAAGGAAGATATTCCTTCCCTTAATTGATGATTGTGTTCCCAAATAAAGATAATATCCCTATTTTTGGTCTTAATTAATTGGCCAAATAAATGGGGCTCAATTACTAACCTAGGTGAAATTCTTCTTGTCCATGTGGCGCCTTGTGATTGGAAGCTAGAATATTTGCTCCCACAAATGCCCCCCAGTTTCTGCATGGCACTTGTGAGGCATGGAGGAGATGATAAATATTTTTCGAGCTTCCCAACTGCATCTGGACTTTCTTCTTTGAGTTGGGCTCCTAATTGGAGTAAGCTTTTGACTTCTTCTTGGTGTTGGACTCCCAATGGGAAGAGGCTTGTGATTCCTCCTTAACCTATGATGCCCAACTTTTATAAATACAAGGCTTCTCTTCACTCCTCTTCAAATTGCAAACTTGTTTTCTCTACCTTCTAGCTTGTGAGAGAGATCTTGGAGAATTATACTGCTTGTTGAGGAGAGGAGTCACCGTGCACACCAAGGTATGTTGAATTTATTATTATTTTTCTTTTTTCTTCACAGTGAGCACCGCTTCAGTGGGCCCAACTGGTTGTCGTCATGACTACATGGGGTGGCTAGCGTGATCAGCGGCAGTGGAGATGTCGGTCGGTAGTGGCGGCGGTGGTGGCTATCTGCAGTTGCTGCCGTAGCTTGCTTTCCTTTTTTTTTTCCTTGTTGCGATGGCCTGGCATCTTTAGGCTAATGTGGCGCGGACCCGCCACTTGGGCAGGTGCGGCTTGGGATGCGATTTTGTGGCTTGGGCCACCAGGCCAATTCTTCCTTCTTCTTTTTTTTTGGTGCCGCTAGTTTTGGTTTTTTTTTTTTCAACTTCAAACTAGGGTTTTGAAATGATATGTGACTTGCAATTTTCTTCCCTTTTCGTAGCTATTCACTGATCAAGTCTTCCGATGATGGTAGCCGATCACCAAGTTCACAAGTGCCTTTGCACCTGTGGGGTGGTTCTAAGGTGCACAAGAAGAGATTCATGGTTAATCTACATCACATTAAGTCTGAAGCTTACTTCTAGAAGTGGTGTGCCACCTATGCTTCAGCCATACCTGATGATGTGCATTCTTCGACCGACGATGAGCCTTGTGTGGACCCAAATGATCCATATGCTAGAATTATCACATTTCATCCCTTCTATTTCTCCTTGGGCTTCACGTTCTCGTTGTCGAAGTTCTTCAGGAAGGTGTTCTCCGCTATGGAGTGTGCCCCCAACCAATGTACTCTGAACGTGTACTGGGCGATCATGTGTTTTGAGAATCTCAGCTGTTTCTTTAAGTTGGATCTGATTGTGTGAGAGTCCTTCTACTTCTTCGAAGTGAGGCGCTACGAGAAGTATGCCCGGGTCCGTGTATGCAAAGCCAAGCTGTTTCACAGTCTCAGCCAAGGGGATCATGTACGGCACGCCAATGTGTTAAGGGTCAACAATGGTCGGCTTGTTCCCGTCACCTACTTTGATGTTACGTCATTCTTTTATTCATCTGCTTCAATTTTAGTCATTTACTCGAGCGAAAGGCTAATCCCAAGGTTGACAAGTCCAACACTACAGGAGATGCGTCTGTGTCTGATCTGCTCAGACGAACTTTCTGTCAAGTCCATCTGCTTGCGTCATGTTGGTTGATCATATACACCAGGCTAGTGATCTTGGCAGGTCCTCAACTCTCTCCTTAAAGAAATAAAAGGAAGCAACTGTTAGTTTGCTTCAAAAAGTAGTAGTTTTTGCTGTTGAGGCCATCTAGAATTTGCCTGTTGTTGCCCCTCTTTTGCTCAGCTCAGCGAGTTGGAGAAGAATAATGTTGCTTTGACTAGCAAAGTCTCACCAGAGTAGGTCTGCCATGAAACGAGGATGTCTGAAATGAAAGAGAGTATGTCTATGTTGCCTGGCATAGTTGTAAGGAGGCCTTCTTCCATCTCGAGTGCAAGAATATCGACATGACCCGAAGCTATGACAGGCTTCTAGCCAAGTTTGAAGTCTGTCACAAAGTTGTTGAACGATCCAAGTCTGAGGCCGTTATCGACGCATACAAGCTGGGTTACTTGGACTGCAAGAGTGGGGCCACTCCTTGTTATTCCATTAAAGATGAAGACGTCAAGACGTTCTGCAGCTAAAGAAGATGATGTCGAGGAGGGCGCAGCTGATGAGATGACGACAGATGTTACGGAGCAGGCATCTGGAGCTGCTGAACATAGTGGAGCTGTGGAAGGCGTATTTGATCAGGCAGACGCCGAAGAGGTTGATGACTAGGGCTCTCCTACTGGAATATTGCAGTAGATGAAGACTCTTTTATCTTTTCAAGTTTTGTATTCTGCTTTCCTGTTTGCAATAATTGGTCTTGTTTGACCATCTTCTTTCTATTAAACTAGGCCGATTGGTCACTTTACTATGGAAACTTCAGTTATTTCTTTGACTTCAATTCGAATTGTATATTGTGAACCGCTTGAGTGACCAGATAGTGTCTTGGTTGTGTATTTTCCTTAGGATGTTTGAATGTTTACCCATCGCTTACTTGAAGGGTGCTCTTCTGCTTCTCCTTTAGGATGCTTTGAACGTTGTTCTACGTCTCCCTTAGGACGTTTTTGGATTGCGTCTCCCGTAGGATGCTTTAGCTGTCATGCATCTCCCTTAGGACGCTTATGGCGGTATCATGCGTCTCCCTTAGGACGCTTTTAGACAAGAGCATGCGTCTCCCTTAGGACGTTTATGCCAGTGTTCTGTGTCTCCCTTACGATGCTTTATGGACTGCGTCTCCCTTATGACACTCTAGCTGTCATGCATCTCCCTTAGGAGGCTTTTAGACACGAGCCTGCATCTCCCTTAGGATGCTTGTTGTAACACCCCGACCCAACAATTTATTTTTATTTAATTATTTAATTGTGAAATTACATTTTTGCCATTGGGGGTAGGATATTTTAGTAACTTTTTTTGGGGATCGATTTTAGAAATTTGGGAGCCACCTTTGCGTAGAGCTCGACAATACAAGTTCGTAGATAGGTGGCAGGCTCAATTTCTATTTAAAACAAAGAAGTTATGATCTACGAAAGTGCAGTGGTACAACCGTAATTTTTGCGAAGTTAAAATTTAGATACCAGATCAAATTCTATCTTTGCATCTCTCTCTCTCTCTCGTTTTTCTCTCTTCACACAAAACAAGGCTTGCCACACTTGGTGGGCGATCTCTTTGCTTCGGCCATGCCACGCCATGCCACTAGTCGAGAAAGGACGGCAAGGAGCCGGTGATCACGACTAGCCTCGTCTCCGACGAGCTCAGCCAACATAGCACCATCGCGAGCGCCGGGATGCTTCAAGGGTTTCGAGCTTTCCGCAGCTATTAATGGCATTTTCGGTGACTGTTTTTGTCTATTGAGCTATGGGTTTTCATCCTCTCCTCGTGCTCTAGCTATTTGTGTGGTTATTTTGGTTCAATTATGAGGTTTTAGAAATCAATCAAGACACCCTTGGAAGCATGCAATTTTGGCCTTTTTCCACCCATTTATGGCCACTTTTTGGTTGGGGTAAGAGAACAAAAAACGTTCCCCTTTTTAGTCTGATTGTGTTGGTATGGGTATTGGCCGGTGATTTGGAGATTTTCCATTGCTGAAATTTTCTCAAGACACCCACCGCTGCCGCCAGCGGGTGATGGCGCATAGGCTATCCTGTGGCGGCCCATTGTGTTCTAAAATGTTCCCTATGTCATCTCGAGCATGACGGTATGCTCAAATTTGAAGTTAGTTACCGTTTGACTATCGAACGGATATTGCACATATTATGTGATATTTGGGTTCGATAGGTTTGGATTGTTCAATCGGTTCCAATTTCAATTATGTTGTTCCATGTACCTCTAGGATCATGTAGGAACTTCTGGATCGAGAATCAGAGTCTCGAATACTCTTTGTCAATGATTCTAGGGTTAGGCGAATGAATTACCGTCTGTGCAATTGGCTTAGATCCGACCTCTCGATAGAGACTAAACCTTCGGGACTTGTTTAGTAGACTTGACCGCTCAATTAACCATGAGTCTTCCAAGACTGTCCCTTCGGGAAATACTAGAATGACCCTATAAACCTTCTTAAAGGTTGTGCACACTTTGAGACACGAAAACTAGAGTTTTGAGTTAAGTTTGTTGTGGGGTACTTTTATTAACTAAGTCCATTTATCCTTTCAAATAGGAATTCATTCTATTCATGTGCTCCTGAGGGAGAACCTTCTCAGGGTTGAGCAACATTGGACTTGTTGTGAGTGGACATTGTTTTTAAATGAGCATTGTTTTTCAAATATGGAATTGCTTGCATTAATGTGATTTGATTGGAAATTGGTTTATTTTGGGTTAATAAGGTTATGGGATTTTATTATCGGGCTAGTCTCGACTTTTACAATATGATATGGGATTTCCAAGGATTATTATTAAAGTATATGGATTTGGGTATCAGACTATGGTGATTTTGGATTTGGTGATATTGGGTTTGTTTATGAAATTTGAACATGGGATTTTGGTTTATATGGTTTTGGAATTTTAAATATGGTGTATTGAATTTTGTTATCGTTGTCTTACGGGATTCTCGGAGGTTGTT
This sequence comes from Prunus campanulata, assembly GCA_034190965.1. Classification (NCBI taxonomy): domain Eukaryota; kingdom Viridiplantae; phylum Streptophyta; class Magnoliopsida; order Rosales; family Rosaceae; genus Prunus; species Prunus campanulata. The sequence continues at coordinate 12,081,572 of CM067215.1, forward strand.
ATATTTCCTAAGTATATGAATATAGTATTTTGGATATTATTGAAATCAAATGGGTTTATTTTAGTTTTGGTGTTTTTCTTGATTATGATTTTTTATGATTTTTCATATTGGAATTATGGGTGTTATTTTATTATATATATATATCTTTATGTTATTTGGAAACGTATTTTTGGAAATTGGAATTATGGATTGCACCATTACATGTACCTCCCTTTGGATACGATAGATACTTAGATATATTCAACATGCGATAACTCTTTTGAGGTGTGTTGGGACCCAGGCACCCTTAACGGGGTGTACCATAAAGCCCTTGACGGGGTTGTCTACACGCATAAGACTTGTTGACGCAAAGAAAATTAAAAAAACAATATTACTCGGAAAAATTCGTTGTGAAGCTGTGAACGATTCTTGGGATAAGTTGCGTACTAAGTCACTCTCTTTAAGACGTTTCGCGACTCTACCCAATTTGTGCATGCAGTTCAGAAAAGGCCACTACGTCCCTAGGATAAAACAGCCCCAGAATCTCCTCTGTCTAGGTTCTTCCTTGCACTGAGGAAGGACCCGAATACAAACACCTTTCTATGTTGCTCAGAAAACTTAGTTTAGAAAATAAGAAAAAGATATGAAGAGGAAGAAGGCAGTAGCTATGGTCTGTGTCCTTTTCTCTCCTAGCTATATCAGTTATATATACAAGATTTATCACAAAAGAGAGGTTGGTGGGCTTTAAAGACATCAAAGCATTAGTTGAAAAAATCAGCCAATATTAATAGAAAATAACTCCTATTAATAAAGACAATTTAAGGCAATTATTGAAATATTGAATATATATAATTTTAAAATAAACATACCAATTTCAACAATCCCCCACTTGTTTATTTTACAAATAAATTCATTAAGCAACGTATCATAAGACTGTGCATAAGTAGAGGTGTTTTTCAACTTGAACCTTTACATAGTGATGGAGCTTCAGAATATACAAGAGTAACATATAGTTTTGAACTCTATCTCTGACAACACCACACACACAGCCCTACTAAGGTGAAGTTCAAAAGCCAGCAGTTTACGGCCATGTGCTTGTATCCCAATATAGTGAATGCTCTAGAAAATTTCCCCCAAAATTTTCATAGAAAGCAGCCTCACTTTCACATTCACACAGGGGAGACTATCAGAGATAATTCCTATAGCTAGATATCCGACTCAATATAGAGTATAGATCTCATTAAGAGTTATAAACAACTCAACCTTAAATCGCTTTAGAATTTCATGCTTCTAAGGATGGATATGGAACAATAACATGACTCCACTCATATCACTAAATGACTTTTTATTACCCATTGAACCTATTTCTTGGGATTTCCAATCTATAGGTTGGGTTACCATCACAAGTGACTTAACCTTCTAGGGGTTTTAGTCCCATTCCTTTTGAGGTTTTCCAAACCTTTTCTTGTGCTAGTCCTTTCGTCAAAGGATCAGCTAAATTCTCATCAGACCGTACATAATCCACTCTTACAGCCCCATTAGAAAGAAACTCTCTAATAGTACTGTGCTTGCGACGTATTTGTTGCCTCTTGCCGTTATAATAACGGTTATGAACTTTTGCAATAGCTGCAATACTATCACAGTGGATAAGAACAGCTAGTATCAGTCTCTCCCACAAGGGGGTATCTGAGAGTAGGTTTCTCAACCAACCTGCTTCCTCACTAGCCATTGCTCTAGAATAGTCTGTTTCTTAGACTTCCATGAAACTGCACCACCAACAATATTAAATATATATCCACTAGTAGCCTTTGAATCATCTGACAGGGTGTTCCAATCAGCATCGCTATATCCTTCTAGGACAGCGGGAAACTTCTCATAGTGCAATCCAAGGTTCATTGTCCTTTTAAGGTACCGCATGACCCTCTCAATAGCATACCAATGCTCCAAACTAGGTCTACTTGTAAACCTGCATAGTACTCCTACGACATAAGCTATATCAGGCCTAGTGCAATCAGTAGCATATCAAAGGCTACCAATGATGCTTGCATACTCAGTTTGTCTAACACTGTCACCAATGTTCTTGAACAACTTTACACTAGGATCATAAGGAGTACATGCTGGTTTACAATCTAAGTAATTATACTTCTTAAGGAATTTTTCAATGTAATGAGATTGATCCAAAGAGAATCCTTTTTCAGACCTAGTTATCTTAATTCCAAGTATCACATTAGCATCACCTAAATCTTTCATATCAAAGTTCGCACACAACAAAGATTTGACACTATTCACAGCATGAATATTAGAGCAAAAAATAAGTAAGTCATCCACATAGAGACATATAACAGTGCAAACATTATTCTCATGCTTAAAATAAATACATTTGTCGCTTTCATTTATTTGAAAACCATTTGAGATGACTAAACTATCAAATTTTGCATGTCATTGCTTAGGTGCCTGTTTCAAACCATAAAGAGATTTGTCTAATTTACAAACTTTATTTTCTTTTCCATGAACAATAAAACCCTCAGGTTGGTCCATGTAAATTTCTTCCTCTAAATCACCATTCAAGAACGTTGTTTTAACGTCCATTTGGTGCACAACAAGATCATGAATAGCAGCTAAAGCAAACAGAACACCCGTATAGAAGTTATCCTAGTGACAGGTGAATAAGTATCAAAGAAGTCCACATTTTCCCTTTGCCTATACCCTTTGGCTACAAGACGAGCCTTATATTTTTCAATTGAACCAACAAGTTTTAATTTCTTTTTAAGAATCCACTTACAACCAATTGTCTTACAACCAGGTGGAATATGTACAAGGTGCCAAGTTTTATTAGACTCCAAGGAGTCCATTTCATCATTTATTGCTTCCTGCCATAAATCTGCATCCAAAGAAGACAAAGCTTCTTGAAGAGTTGTGGGATCCTGTTCTAAGGTATATATATGAAAATCATATCCAAAGTCCTTTCCAGTTCGTGCTCTCTTACTCTTCCTTGGTTCTACATTAGGTTCAGAAAGCTCTATACCTCTAGGTTCATTATTTCTGGATAGAGAAAGATTACTAGATGTTGAACCCCCACTATTTCTCAATTTAAAAGGAAATTTATCTTCAAAAGAATCAGCATCATTAGATTCAATTACAACATGGTTCTTTAAATCATAAAATATGTAGGCCTTACTATTAACAACATACCCAAGAAAAATACATTCATATGCTCTACTAGCCAGTTTTGATCTTTTGGGATTAGGGATACGCACGTAAGCCAAACAACCCCAAGTTCTAAAATACAATACATTAGGTTTCCTATTTTTCAAAATTTCGTAAGGGGAAATTTTAGTTTTAGAGTTGAGAATTCTATTTAGCACATAACAAACAGTGAGTAGAATCTCCCCCCACCAAAAAGAAGCAGCTCCTGAACTAAGTAAAACAGCAACAATTAATTCAACCAGTGTTCTATTTTTCTTTTAGCTTTACCATTCATTTCTAGAGAATAAGGGGCAGTTGTTTCATGAATAATACCAAGAGATTTATACAAATCAACAAAAACACCAGATTCATATTCTTGACCTCTGTCACTACGAAATTTCTTAATTTTCCTACTAAATTGATTTTCAATTTCAGTTATGAAAATCTTAAACATATCAATTGCTTCACTTTTATTTTTCATGAGATAAACAAAAGAATAATTAGAGCAATCATCAATAAAAGTGATAAAGTATCATTTCCCATTTCTAGTTAACACTCCATCAAATTCGCAAATGTCAGAATGAATTAGATCAAGTGGTTCAGATACTCTAGTGACAGATTTACGTAGGGTTTTGGTAATTTTAGCTTGGCAACAAAATTCACACTTCTCAAAATCATTCAGCGACATTTCAGGAATAAATCCTAATCTACTCATATTTTTAACAAGCCTTTTGTTAACATGACAGAGTCTAGCATGCCAAGTATTAAAAGAACACAACATATAAGCAGAAGAAGAATTTTTATTAGCATCAACATTCAATTTGAACATCCCATCAGTAGCATAGCCCTTACCAACAAACATACCATTTTTTGTAAGTGTATACAAGTCTACTCCAATTGTTTGAGTAAAACCAGCCTTGTTGAGAAGATAGCCTGAGACCAGATTCTTCCTTATTTCTGGAGTGTGCAGAACATCTTTGAGGATGATAGTCTTTCCCGAAGTAAACTTTAATTCTATTTCTTCAGTTCCAGCAACAATTGTTGTGTGAGAATCACCCAACAAGACTTTCCTGTCATCAGTCACAGAATAGGTCTTGAAAAAGCACGATTATTGCAAACATGGCGAGAAGCGCCAGTGTCTACCCACCACCCCTCGGATCCATCAACCATGTTGATTTCTGAAATCATAGCAATAAGTTGTTCTTCAGTTATATTCACTTGAGGAGCAGGGCGAGACCTATTCCTGCAGTTCCGGGCAAGGTGCCCCGGCTTGTGACAGTTATAACATAGAAAGTGTCCCGAATCATCATCACGTGAGGGGGGTTGACTCCTATTCTGATTCTGATGAAGGTTCTGATTTTTATAGTGTTGAGGATTCCGACTCTGGTTGTGTTGCCCATTTCGATTATGATTGTTGTTGTTGCAGTTCCTGTTTTGATTTTTCATATTCTTACCATTTGTCTTCAGAGCAGCTGGGGTTTGATTCCTGTTGGAGTGGTGATTTTTCTTGTTGTTGGAGATGAGCAAAACTTCTTCTTTCATGTCATGTTTCTTGGCCTCCTCCTCAATACGTAGACGGGTGATCAAGCTTTCCAAGGAAAATTCTTTGGTCTTGTGACGCAGAGCATTCTTGAAATCTTTCCAGCGGGAGGCAGCTTGTCAATGATAAACAGCCACCTGAAATTGTTCATCTAAATTCATGCCTTCAATAATAATTTCATGTGGAATTTTCTATAGTTCATGAGATTGTGCTTCTACTGATTTTTCATCCACCATTTGAAACTTCAAATAGCGACTGACAGCATATTTCTTTGCACCAGCCTCTTTTGTATCATATTTTTTCTGAAGCGCATCCCACAAATCTTTAGCAGTATCATAAGAAGAATAATAATCATAAAGATCATCAGATAAACCACTCAAAATATAGTTCTTGCACAAAAAATCATTTTCAGTCCATGTCTACAAGGCCCAAGTTTGTTCAGGAGTGGGATTGTCAAAGGCATATGGTTTATCAGATGTGCAGACATAAGCTAATTTTTTCGTTGTAAGATAAAACAAAATCTTTTGCCTCCATCTTTTAAAATGAAGACCCTCAAATTTGGAAGGTTTATTTAGGTCAGGGGTGAATGAATTGTTTAAAGCTCCCATGGCAGATGAAACGTCTTAAAATTGTTGACGCAGAGAAAATAAAAAGAACAATATTACCCGGAAAAATTCGTTGTGAAGCTGTGAACGATTCTTGGGATGAGTCGCGTACTAAGTCGCTCTCTTTAAGACGTTTCTCGGCTCAGCCCAATTTGTGCAAGCAGTTCAGAAAAGGCCACTACGTCCCCAAGATAAAACAGCCCCAAAATCTCCTCTGTCTAGGTTCTTCCTTGCACTGAGGAGGGACCCGAATACAAATACCTTTCTATGTTGCTCAGAAAACTTAGTTTAGAAAATAAGAAAAAGATATGAAGAGGAAGAAGGCAGCAGCTATGGTCTGTGTCTTTTTCTCTCCTAGCTATATCAGTTATATATACAAGATTTATCACAAAAGAGAGGTTGGTGGGCTTTAAAGACATCAAAGCATTAGTTGAAAAAATTAGCCAATATTAATAGAAAATAACTCCTATTAATAAAGACAATTTAAGGCAATTATTGAAATATTGAATATATATATTTTTAAAATAAACATACCAATTTCAACAAGACTTATTTGACCCGCACATGTATTGAGGATTCTACAATGCATGTCTGGGGAGCAATAGTCCCCTAGAACTAGTCGTCCTTAGTCACATGAGTATGGAGGATTTTGCCATGTGGTCTAGTCAAACAATACCCGTGTTGGATTTTTTTTCCCTGGTACATGACAATGGTGTGGTTAATGTGTGTGTGTGCGTGTATATATACAGTCCCTTTCTATTATGGGATCCCTAAAATAATTTTATTTGACGGACACCCTTTAAGGTCCCCTACAAATATTTTTTCAACGATCCAAACCATACATTTTTTATGTCTACATTCATTGACCATCCTTACGAAAAATTAGACAAATCGGAAACCGTTTCGATATCCAATTGTGTCCTACAAACTGAATGAACATGGTGCTTGAAGAAAGTACTAAAATTTTAATAATTCAATTGAGTGGTCAAATGATATTGGATTCAAGTGATTTTTTGTAGAGATGATGTTTGAATAAGTATCTACAAAATAGAAGGTAATTTGGATTAGTGAAATAAAATATTGAGTGGGCCCTACAAGGGTGTCCCTCAAATAAGCATATTTGAGGGTTCCCTCAACTGAAGCTCCCTTATATATATGAATATATGGATATATGTGTGGATTTATTTCCAGGTTGAGGTTTTTTCAGCATGTGCATTGAAAGTACTCTCCACATGTATGAACATTTGAAATGAAGTTTAGAAGTGAGATTTGATATTTAGAAATTACTCGGCATATTGTATTTTTGCAAGGGTATGGTTGCGGGAAAAAGGATATTGGGTTTTGATGATTATATTTTATATTAACGGGTTTACTTTGGTGGTGTTGAATATACGATTTTACAATAAGTATTAAATTAACAAATTCACATTGTTTTCCAAGAATTTGAGAAGTATTAATTAAATGGTTTTCCTTATCGTATGTCATGATATGAAATTTTATTGAACTGAAATATTTTCTAGTATTGGATGATATTTCCGTACATTTACCAAAGAAATCTATTGCATGGTGTTTTGGGCATTATTTTCTAAAATGGAGGGGGTTATTTATGTTGAATATAAATTATGTTCAACAATTTGTTTTTGTCCACTCACATTTTTTGTTTTGCTCTCCCCAGGTTCTAGGCATCCGAGGTCGAGACCACCATGTTGAGGTATCATCGTTGTCCACTCTGTAGGAGTGTGCTACTCTCTTACCTTTTATTTTTCTCGGGTTGCAAACTATCGTTGTCCGCTCCTGAAGCCTATTTAGCGGACCTCAGTCTGTGTATTGGGGGTCGTATTTAGAGTCTTGTAGACCGTCAATACCTAGCACCTAGGGAGGCTACAAAGGCTTTAGGACATCGTCTCTAACATGCTTCACTATACCAAGCTTGCTTTGTTAATTTATTTTACTTATATTTACCTATTATTTGTTTATTTAGTTGTACTTTACCTTAAAAGTCTTTCTAGTTTTTTTGATATATTATTTATATGTTTAAGTGCTATCTTGCACCCTGAAACATTGATTAAATCTCACTTTACCCCCTCGAAGACAAATTGACCCACTTTGCCCCCTTGACCAAGGTTTGATTTTCCACACTGCCCCTTACCATTAACTCCATCCAAAAATCCATTAAGTTTGATGCCGTGGCAGGGGTGTTTTAGTAATTTTGTGCACCTAGGTCATTTACTCACCAATTTGCGTAGGTAATGTGGCAAAATGGAGCCCACCTCCACATAATAAATTATTATTATTCTTTTCAAATAATTAAAAAAATTTAAAAGTATTTAATAACAAAAAATACTATTAGTATTTAATAAATTAGTTCCACCCCTATCATAGCTCCCACCTCGCACCACCCTTGCTCCTCCCCTAACCTCACCCATCCCCCACCAATATTCCTTCTCTTAATAAATTAGGTGTATATGAATATTTAAAAATAAGAAATTTAAAAAAAAATAAAAATAAAAACCCATCATCCCCAAGCCACCCTTCCCAGATTTCTTCTCCCCCATTCCCCTATGACCACCACCGCAACTGGTAGACCCCAGCCTGATTTCTTCACCCTCTGTCTCTCTCTCTTTCCTTTCTCTATGATCTCCCTCTCCCCTCTATATTTTATTCTCCCCAATAACCCAGACTACTCCCAGCATCAATGGCAACCCAAGCCCCACCCCCAGGCCCCACTCCCACCCCCAGCCACAACCCAACCCACCCCTCTCTCCGCAAATTTAAAAACCAACAAATTGAAAGAAGAAAAAAAATCATTGTTTTTGATGTTTTTGTACTCAAAGGTTTGCAACCAAATTTGATGGCTTCCGAATTCAACGAGATGGAGATGGTGGGTTGTAGCTGTTGGAGGTTCGACAGAAAGAGAGGCCAGGGCTCATCTGGCTTGTCGACGACTGTGCAGAGGGTTGGAGCTGCTGGGTTTAAGGGCTGGGGGTGAGAGTGGGGCTTGGATTGAGGCTGGAGGTGGGGGTGATCTAGGTTGTTGGGGAGAAGAAAGTACATAGGGGAGAAGGGGAGCGCAAAGGAAGGAAAGAGAGAGAGAGTGAGAGAGAGAAGAAATTGGGCTCGGGTCTGCTGGTGGGGGTGGTGGCCATATGAATATTTTATTACACCTAAACACAAAATAAATAAATAAAATGGTGAGTAAATGACCAGGTGCACAAAATTACTAAAACACTCAAGCCACGTCATCAAACTTAACGGACTTTTGTATGAAGTTGACGGCAAGGGTCAGTGTGGAATATCAAACCTTGGTCAAGGGGGCAAAATGGGTCACTTTGACTTCGAGGGGGTAAAGTGGGATCTGACCAATGTTTCAAGGTGCACTGTAGCACCTAAGGCTTTTTTGAGAAATGGAATTCATTGATAGAATCAAAGTAGCATACATAGAACAATACGAAACAGTGGCCTCGTTAAAACCTTCCTAAGGGACAAATCTCAGGGTAGGAAAGAGTACCACACATGTCATAGACTAACAAGAGAGTCTAAAACAGTCACACAAGACCAATGCTAGAGCAAGATAAATAAAACAGCAAACTGACACATAGACCTTCGACGCAAAGACCTCCAACGAGAACACTACAACACAATCCAACTGTCAAAAGAATCCTTCTATGAAATCATAGTCCTTTACACAGCCACAAGACAGTGAGAACATCCGATGGAGAACACAATACACCAAGAAGAACGAAAACAACCACTAAGCACACCATCTCCAGCAACCTCCAATAGCAATTTGCAATGAAAGAAGAGAAATCTGCAAGGAGCAACGCAAAGAAGAGACTAACCGCAAACAGGCCAAGAAAGAAAATAAATAAAAAAGCCCCCAAGCACACCGTATCATCTCAACACTGACAAAGAAACTTTCTATGAAAATATAGTCCTTGAGACAGGCAGAGAATCAGAGATCTCAAAGCTATAGACCCTAGGTGAAGAGTCACCCACGCCAAATCTCTGGACAGTGGCCGTCTTCTCCTAAAGGTAAGGCTTGAAATCATAGATCGAACGATGGAAGGGGAGTGAGGAAAGCCACCACCACTGTGACTGCCGATCCCAACGAAGCAGCTTGCACCATGATCGTTGTTGACTTGGAGATTGTTGGCACAGTAGCAGGAGCAGACCTACTGAAACCACCATACCAAGGCAACCACCAGAGATGTTGACGCACCGAAGAGAAAGAGAATGACGAAATTAACGCCCAAGATTTGAGAGATACAACAATGAGGCCAGTGCCCCATAGTCGAAGAGAGGAGTGAAGGCAACGACTCGACGTGGAAGAAAAATGGTAGCAACTCGACATGGAAGAAAAGTGACTCGATGCGGTCAAGTCAAGGAGGGCGAGGAGGGGATGACGATTGAATGTCAAAAACCTGAACCCTAATATTTGACGCACGGCTCTCCTTGGGTAGCGAGAGTGAAAATATTATAATGTGACTATTCCACATAAAAGTTTGATTTTAGTTTAAAATGATCAATAGGCATTCTATTCTTTTCTTTGGCGCAGCTGGGCCATCCTTGATTTGAACTAGAGACCTTGCCGGTGAAGAAAATCAACGAGTTTTATTACGGGACATCTCATGATGTTCATATTGTTCTATTATGTGCCTTTGGTAGACCTCATAAAATAATTGTTAGTATATGAAATATATCCACATTACTCCATATATACAAAAGTGATTTTCCCTTATAATGGTACATTGTCAGCTATACATATCGCTGTCTAGAATCCTTGAAGTATACATATAATTCACTTGTACAGCCTGCGAGGCATCATTATATGCAAACAGTAGGCCACAAGAAAATAGACATATGCATATTATATATAGACGTACGGGTCATTTTCAAGTTGATTAATTCTAGCTGGAAAATCTGACGGACAACAATGTAAAACAGCCCTCCTATAGGTTTCTCAGCAAGAAAGTGCAACAAGATAAAGGAATACCAAGCGATCCTTTGTTTTTGTATCCTCAACATAGAAACTGCAAGGGAATAGAATTTTATGAGAATATTTTCTTTTTCTTTTCAATTTCTTAGCTACTTATCGTCGAGGTTTTCAAGTTCCTAGCTGCTTTGCGTCTTTATGCCATAAATGATGGCTTCTCAATCATCAGTAGTAATATTCATGATGATGAAATATTACCTTCTTGCCATTCTTCTTCTTTGTATGCTGCGCATGAGATGCTCTACAGCCCAAGTAGCTGGATATAGTGGAAAGGAGAAGGATGCTCTCGTTGCCCTCAAGAACAGTTTCAACTATACGTACCTAAACACTAACTGGACGGGCGCTCCTTGCTTCAAGAGTGAGCCCTCAACTTGGTACGGGATTCAATGTACTGGTTTCAATGACATTGGCCGCGTGACTGGAATTGTGTTGGAAAATATGCCACTGAACAGAAGCATCAACATCTTCGCTTTCACCAACTTGGCTGAGTTGTCTGCCCTAACATTGAAGAACAACTCTCTGTGGGGAAACATGATGGATTTTTCCCTCAATCCGAAGCTGACGGATATCGATCTTTCGGACAACATGTTCTCTGGGCAAATTTCACCATCGCTTTTGAGCCTTGGGACATTGGAGTCATTGCAGCTTCAGGATAATGGATTCAGCGGTCCAATTCCTTGGTTGAACCAGTCCACCTTAAAAGTATTCAATGTCTCAAACAACAATGTCAATGGATCGATTCCGATGACTCAAGCTCTCCAAGCATTTGGCTACGATTCGTATTCTGGCAACCCAGGGTTGTGCGGCAAGCCTTCTCCCATTGCTTGCAACTCTTCTAACAATGATGACAACCCAAGCCCCGCTGATTCAGTTGATAAAACCACCAAGTATAGGAATAAGTTCGGTTTGTACTTGTTTCTTTTGGATGCTGCTGGTCTTGTTGCTCTAGTTTTGCTTTTCATTCTATATTACAAGAAATCGCATAAGCTGAAGAAGATGTTGAAGGAATTTGAGAAAACTAAATCATCAGCATCAATGCTCAATAATAATAATAATATTGATCAAGAGGAAAAACATGATATTGGCGACGATAAAACGAAGACAGAAGGTCACCGGGATCCGATAACGAGACCTAACGCTGCGGCACAAGAACATCAGACTAAGAGAGGTAAGCTGGTGTTCGTTCGTCCCCAACATAATAGTGAGGGGTCTGTTGGGAATCAAATGACAGATCATCAAATATTTGAGATGGCAGATCTGCTAAAAGCCTCTGCCGTAGGATTGGGTAAGGGAATTTTTGGAAATAGCTATAAAGCAGAGATCACCATGACCAATAACGGCGTGGCGGGGGGCAGGCAAGTTAAGCAAGCAGTGGTTGTTAAGCGGCTGAGGGATCTGAAGCCACTAGTTAACGAGGAATTTACAAAGCCGTTGCGGCTGATTGCCAATCTGAAGCACCCCAATTTGCTGCCTCTTCTTGCTTACTACTTGTCCAAGGATGAAAAGTTGCTGCTGTATAAATACGTTCCCAACGGAAATTTGTTTAACCGAATGTTTGGTACGTACCTCTGATCTGAGTGGGTTGGAATTAATTTATCAATTAATGTGATATATATGTACACTTTGCTTAATAAGGCTTGTCTACTATAGATCCCTACATTTTTTATTTCCTAGTTAGACCAGTTGGCCAAGACAGTGTGCACCCGCTTGTTTGCACTCCATTTCTCTCTGTACATTGGAGTAGTTTTGAATATGGTCTTACTTAGGAATTGTTATTAATTTATCCATATGCAGGAGAAAGAGGCCCGGATCGCATTCCATTTCGATGGAGCTCAAGGCTATCAGTTGCTCGAGGCGTTGCCCGAGCACTGGAGTATCTCCACCACAATGCGACATCGTCAGCTCAAAGCAGCAGCAGCACTGCTCCTCATGGAAACCTAAAGTCGTCAAACGTTCTTCTTGACGAGAACGATGGGGTTCTTGTTTCTGATTATGGCTTCACTTCGCTGGTTGCACTTCCAATTGCAGCTCAGCGTATGGTGTCGTACAAATCACCTGAGTACCAAAAGACCAAGAAAGTTTCAAAGGAATCTGACGTTTGGAGCTACGGCAGCCTTGTTTTAGAGCTCTTGACGGGAAAAATCTCAGCTTGCACAGCCCCACCAGGTGTGAATGGCATAGATCTCTTCAGTTGGGTTCACCGAGCAGTTAGGGAGGAATGGACGGCTGAAATATTTGATATGGAATTAACTGTGCGCAGAACAGCCTGCAGTGGTGGGATGCTTAGACTGCTACAAATTGCAATGCGTTGCTGTGATCCGTCGCCGGAGAAGCGACCGAAAATGAAGGAAGTGGTGAGAGAGGTAGAAAGTATAAGACTTCCTCAATCAGAAGTAGTTGAGGATGAAGACTTGTCATTGGATCCATCCTTAACCGATGATTCCCTGTCAAGCACTGGCCCCCCTGCAAGAGTTAGCTAATAGCCTGGGACATTGCTACAACGTTGCAACATTCCGCAATTAAACCAATGTTTTGTTTATTGTATCATACTTTTTCAAATCTGGACAAAAATTTCTGTAGTTTTAAAACACAATATAGTTTACTAATTTGGAAGATAGGAATACAATTTCATCTAATTAGCATAAGGCCAAAGACCAAAATGTAGTACCTAATTTTACAAAAATATAATTAAAAAATATCAAAATTACACACAATGCCACTCCTTCTAAAGCAAGCATACTATGCCACATGTCCTTATGCCACCGCCGGCCACCACCACCATCGTCGGCCACCTGCCACCACCACCGTCAGACTCCAACCGCCAGCCACCTGACACCACCACCACCACCGCCCATCGCCAGCCTGCCACCGTATGCAAGGGACCAACTTCGTTGCCCTTTCTTCACCTTTAAAAAAAAATATTTGTATCATTGAAGAGACTCGAACCTTGACCCTCAAAGGAGGAAGGCTCACTCACAAACCACTACACCAAATTTGATTTTATAATATTTATATAAACAATCAACGTTTTTAAAATAATAATAATAATAATCATTTCAACACTTATTCACACAAAAACTGCAAATAAAAACATAAACTGCAAAAAAAATACAATGTAGATATCAATTATGTTAAAAAACACAAACACAAAAACAAAAATGAAAACAGCTACAAAAACAAAAATTAATTTTATTGAAGCCTCTACTCTTTAAATTAGTGAGGTTGAAGGCCAAGGAAAGAGCAAAAATCCAATTGCAATTACCAAAACTACAATGTAGTTTGTGCAAAACTACAATGCAGAACCTATGTAAAATTTCACTGAACTAAAACTTAAATGGTATTGCAAGATATTATATGACAATGATGGCATCAACCATTTCCAAATCAAGACAAATGCATAGTAAGTGAGCTTTATAATAAGTAGTTGCAGCTAAATTAGATCATTGCCTAACCAAATTATGTGCTATATAAAACAATGTTTGTGATATATAAAACAAGACCAAATTATGTACAACGAACAACGAGCATAGAATAAGATGCGTCAACCTCCAGACTTTAGTGATGAGTATAGGCCCTAAATAAAAGGAGAAAATATATTTGAAACAAGCAAAGGGTAAGTGGCAATCCTTGTATTGGAGCTGTATCAACTCTGGAATCAGCTTCAAAAGAAAAGAAAGCTCCCTCTGCGAGAACTCTGGCTTTGATTTCATGTGCATCTGCATCTTCCCGTCTCCTTCCAATAGATTCTTGTCCCCCTCGTCTTCAGCTGTTGTTGGCTTAATCATATCCGACACCGCCTCCGTGATCTCTTGCACAAGATCTACTATCACTCCCTTGATTCCCATTAGGTGCTACATCTTGCCACTGCCAATGAGGCGCCATACAAAGTCACGGCCGCTTTGCCGTCGCGACCGCTGGACTCAAGAGAGAGAGAGAACGGAGTCCCCTGGACTCATGAGATAGATCTGGTTTTGGCAAAGGCTCTTAGAAAAAGGGTAAAATTGTATTTTACCTCTATAATTTAGACATGCCAAACGAATATGGGCCTCCTCTTTAGCCTAATCCAAAATAACAATTCTTTCCTAGGTATTAAAACCCAAACTAAAATACACAATGTCTCAAATACTAATTAGTAAAGTTAATTATGTCTAATACCTAATTTTTCTCAAAAATTATTAGGCTTATATTTTGATACACCCTTGAAAGTGTATTTGAGTCTAATTGTGTCCCTTGAAATTCATTTTGTCTCACTTTACCATATTTTTCACACATAGTTGTCTCACTTTACCCCAATTTTCACAAAATATTATAAAAAATTAAAAAATCAAATTTTAAATCAGATTAAATATTTAAAATATTAATATATTTATATTGTTTGGGAGATGGGTAAGGCCCGGGGGTGAGTTGTGGGCGGTGGAGGTGGTTTGGGTAGTTGGGGAGAAAAAAAAAATAAAGGGACCATTAGCAAAGAGAGAGAGAGAGAGAGAGTGTGTGTGGGTCTAGCCGTCTAGGAGAGGGTGGGGTGTGGGGAGGGACAGAGGTAGGGATGCATTTTTTGTTTTTGTTTTAAGCTTCTTTTTTCTTAAAAACTAATTTTTCTTTACAATTGTTTTATGGATCTCAAGTTTCAAATTATTTTTAATATTTAATCTGATTTAAATTTTGAATTTTGAATTTTGAATTTAAAAGTAATATTTTATCAAAAATGGGGTAAAGTGAGACAAGTATGTGTGAAAAATGGGGTAAAGTGACCAAATGAGTTTTAGGGAGCAAAGTGAGACTCAAATACACTTTTAAGGGATATATCAAAAAATATGACATTAAAATTGGTTGCACTAGACAACCTATATATATACTTCACAAGTGCTAATTTTTAGTTACTAAGTTAATGCGAACCACTTTTTTGGATTGAAAATCATTCCCTCAAATTCTCGCAAATCAAATATTGTTCAGTTACTATTGTGATAAAATAAAGGGGTTTTTGTAAAAATATCATTTGAACTTATATCTCAGTTTCAATTTGTCACATTAAAGAAATATTTAAGAGAAATTCCACCTTAATTATTCAAAATCCATGATTTGTCATCTGATTTTAACACCATCCAATTTTCCATCCATTTTAAAGGTATTTTAGTCTTTTCATTTTCAAGGGTATTTTAAAAATGAAAAAATTATTATAATTTTTTTATATATCTTTTAAACAATTAAAATTAGAAGAAGAAAAAAAATCTCACCTTCCCCCATCCCATGTGCGCCACCGGCTGCGCCAACGAACCCCGCCCACCTTGAAATCCATTCCCCTTCCTCCTTCTCTATCTACCATGAAATACCTACCCTCCACACACAAATTCCCTCAGCCCACCCAAACTGAGTCCACTTTTTTCTTCTTCTTTTTTCTTTTTGGTATCTTTCCATTTGCATATTGAAATTTTTTCCATTGTCATGCTCAATGAACACCATAATTTTTTTTATGCATGCTTAGAGAGAGAGAGAGAGAGAGAGAGAGTCCTATACTTCAATTGTTTTGCTTCGGCCGCGCTGTGCTGTGCCGCTCGCTCATCCCGTGACAAGTGGAGTTGGGGAGAAAGTGAGACAGGTCTCTCTTTTCTCTCTTTTTTTTCTTGCCAATTGAAAGACTAAAATACCCTTAAAAATATATGGTGTTAAAGTCAAATGACAAATCATGAATTTTGAAAAATTAAGATGACTTTTCTCTTAAATTTTTCTTTAAGGTGACAAATGGAAACTAATAACAATTTTTATAATAATAGTCAAATGGCTAAATGATTCCGGACACTGCACCACACCTCTTATAGACAGTGCGAAAAAACGCTATAGAAGATTATAATAGTGAATATATATAACTTACTTTTTCATGCACTATAATTTGAGTTACTTTCGAAAATGTTCTCCAGCCAAATTTTCTGACAACATAAGGTACTTATTATATTGTGAATCTGAAGCATGTTTAGCGACATGAACATCCAAACTAAATTATTATTCATGTTGATTGTTTTATAAGTTTATCAATAGAACATACTGTTAGCGAGAGATATCCTATTCTATTAGGATATTATTTTATTTATTTCTTTTTATATAGATATTATGTAATTAGGATTCCACTTGTTTTCCCAGTTTGACCCTACTAGGGTTTGTAACCTTGTATTATAAATACCTCCTTTCGGAGAGTGAAATATATCTGAAAATATTCTACCATATTGTTTGACTTGGTATCAGAGCCGACTTTCTGGTGACCTGTGTGTGTTGTGCCCACCCGTGTTCTACTGTGTGCCCTAATTTCTTTTAGGGTTCTTGTGTCTGTGCCTTTGCCGTGTTCCGCTGTGTGCTCTGTCGTGTTCGTGCCTTTACTGTGTTTGTGCCTCTGTTGTCTTCGTGCATCTGCCATATTTGTGGAAGTGCTGTGTTCTGTTGTATACTCTGCTTGATTTGTTGAGTTTCTGCTACAATCATGGGTGATAATTCCATTGTTGGTGCTACTGCTGCTTCTGCAAATTTGCGTATTTCTGACTCTATTCCAGGTACTGGCTCTAATACTTGGATAATTGACACTGGTGCTTCTGATCATATGACTTATGATGCTAAATTTTTTGATGAGTTGTCTAGTAATACCTGTGACCCATACATAACTAGTGCTAATGGTTTGCCCTCTCCAATTACTGGCGAGGGCACCATTTCTCTCACCCCAACTCTGTCCTTGTCTCATGCGTTATTAGTTCCCAATATCCATTGTAACTTGTTATCTGTTGGTCGCTTACTTGATACACTCAATGCCTTTGCTACTTTCTATCCTACCCATTGCTCTTTTCAGGATCTCAAGACTCACAAGGTGATTGGGCATGGTAAACGGATAGGGGGGTTGTATTATTTGACATTACCTTCTGCACCAGTTCGTGATCGTGTCATTAATACTGTTCAACGTTGCAGTGTCAAAGACAAACAGCAAATTTGGTTATGGCATCGTCGCTTGGGACACCCGTCATTTGGCTACCTTAAGCGTCTGTTTTCATCTTTATTCCGCTCCTGTGATGAGTCTAGCTTCAAATGTGAGACTTGTGTAATGGCCAAAAGTCACCATACTGTTTTTCCCTTAAGTAATAATAAAGCTGCTTTGCCTTTTGAGTTAGTCCATTCTGATGTATGGGGTCCTGCTCGTGTGACTTCTAATGGTTTCCGTTGGTTTGTTACGTTTATTGATGACTGCACTCGCTTAACATGGGTGTATTTGATGAAGAATAAACATGATGTTGCCTCTATTCTCCTTGATTTTTGTGCCATTGTGTCTACTCAGTTTCATGCTCATATTAAAGTTTTTCGGACCGATAATGGCGGTGAATATGTGAATCATACCTTGAATCAGTTCTTTCGTGATCACGGTATCATTCACCAAACTATCACTCCATTCACTCCTCAACAGAATGGCGTGTCTGAAAGGAAGAATCGTCAGTTACTTGAAGTTGCCCGCTCTCTTATGTTGGATATGTCTGTTCCCCATCATATTTAGGGACATGGTGTCTTGGCCGCGGCCTACTTGATTAACCGTACTCCTAGTCGGGTTCTTGATTTCAAGACTCCGCTTGATGTGTTGTGTGCCCATACTCCTCCGGTTTCGGTCTCTAAGTTATCTCCGAAGGTGTTTGGGTGTGTTGCTTATGTTCATGTCTACTCCCATCAACGGAGTAAACTTGATCCTTGTGCTCTCCGTTGCGTCTTCATTGGCTATTCTACTACTCAGAAGGGTTATAAGTGCTATCACCCGCCTACTCAGAAGGTACATATTACTTTGGATGTCACCTTTCATGAAGAAGTACCTTATTATATTTCCCCCTCCTCTTCAATTCAGGGGGAGAGGGGGAGTGAATTGAAGAGTTTCGGAGTAGAAAATGTGGAAGATATTGGACCTAAAGAAGAAATTTCTAGTGAACAGGAAGCGACCGGTCGCATGGAGGAAACGACCGGTCGCGAACGAATCTGCCTGGATACGACCGGTCGCATAGAAGTGAGCGACCGGTCGCTAACGAATCTGCCTGAAAGCGACCGGTCGCACATAGGAAACGACCGGTCGCCTACCTCGATGAGCGACGACAATGACGATACGAGTGACGCGACCGGTCGCCAGGAATGTCACGACCGGTCGCCCGGTGATATTTTGGAATTTTTCGAGCCTCTCTCAGAAGGACATAACAGTGATACTAGCGACTCTCGTACAGATGAAATTGATACAGGACCCCCCTCTGCCCTGCCACTGCCCCAATCAACTCGTGATAATGAGGTACTTTCTAGTGATGTGTCTACTTATTCATTGCCCCACACACTACCCGTGGGAAACCTAAAGTACAATATTCTCCTGATATACATGCCAAGTCCAAATATCCCATTAACCATTATATGTCAACTCATCATTTATCTAAGTCATATGCATCATATTTATGTCAATTATCTAGTGTATGTGTGCCAACTAGGTTACAGGATGCTCTATCTGATCAAAACTGGGTAGATGCAATGCATATTGAGATGGAAGCCTTGAACAAGAATGCTACTAGGGAGTTAGTTCCTTTACCAAAAGGAAAAAAGGCAGTTGGGTGCAGATGGGTGTTTACTTTGAAGCATAAGGCTGATGGTTCTATTGACCGTTACAAGGCAAGATTGGTAGCAAAAGGGTATACTCAGACCTATGGAGTGGATTACACGGAGACTTTCGCTCCAGTAGCCAAGCTCAACACTGTACGTGTACTCTTGTCCTTAGCTGCTAATCATGATTGGCCGCTGTTACAATTTGATGTCAAGAATGCATTTCTGCATGGTGACCTCAAAGAAGAAATATACATGGATCCTCCGCCGGGTATCCTTGTGACCTCTAAGGAGGGTATGGTGTGCAAGCTACGAAAATCATTGTATGGATTAAAGCAGTCTCCAAGAGCTTGGTTCAGGAGGTTTGCTGCAGCTATGAGGAAATCTGGGTATGTACAAAGTAACTCAGATCATACTTTGTTTCTGAAACGTCGCAGAGGTAAATTGACAGCTTTAATAATTTATGTTGATGATATGATTGTAACTGGAGATGATCAGGTAGAAATACAGAGTCTTCAGAAATATCTTGCGTCTGAATTTGAGATGAAATCATTAGGTGATTTGAAATACTTTCTTGGGATTGAAGTTGCCAGATCTAAGCATGGTATTTTTCTGTCCCAAAGAAAGTATGTTTTGGACTTGCTTGCAGAAACTGGAATGTTGGATTGTAAACCCATTGATACTCCAAGTGAACAGAATCACAAGTTGGGGTTGTATCCTGATCAAGCTCCTACTGATAAGGAGCGCTATCAAAGGCTTGTGGGAAAATTAATTTATTTGGCTCATACACGTCCTGATATTGCGTATGTAGTAAGTGTAGTGAGTCAGTTTATGCACTCACCTAGTGAAGATCATATGGGTGCCGTGACACGTATTTTGAGATACCTCAAAGGGACTCCTGGCAAGGGGTTAATGTTTTCCAAGTATGGTCATACAGATGTGGAAGGGTACACAGATGCTGATTGGGCTGGTTCAGCTACAGATAGGCGCTCGACATCTGGGTATTTTATGTTTGTTGGTGGCAATCTTGTTACGTGGAGGAGCAAGAAACAAAAGGTGGTGTCTCGGTCTAGTGCTGAGGCCGAGTACCGGGGAAAGGCCCATGGTGTATCTGAATTACTATGGTTGAGGAGATTGTTGAGAGACCTTGGTTTTGGGCCTAAGAAACCTATGGATTTATATTGTGACAATACGGCTGCGATTGCAATTGCTCATAACCCTGTACAACATGATCGTACAAAGCATGTGGAAGTTGATCGAAATTTTATTAGAGAAAAGTTGGATGCAGAGATTGTTTCCTTTCCGTTCATCCGTTCTGAGTACCAGTTAGCTGATGTTCTTACGAAAGCTGTTTCTACAAGTATCTTTCTCAACTCGCTTGACAAGTTGGGCATGCGTGACGTCTTTGCTCCAACTTGAGGGGGAGTGTTAGCGAGAGATATCCTATTCTATTAGGATATTATTTTATTTATTTCCTTTTATATAGATATTATGTAATTAGGATTCCACTTGTTTTCCCAGTTTGACCCTACTAGGGTTTGTAACCTTGTATTATAAATACCTCCTCTCGGAGAGTGAAATATATCTGAAAATATTCTACCATATTGTTTGACTCATACCCTTTATCTCTATTTATGAATAAAAAAAATAAAAAAATTTATATATCATTTATATATCATTTTGCAATTTGAACTTTGGCTTTGTCGAAGTCACGATCTGGTTCTTTGTCTGAAACTTCTTTACCCGGATAAAAACTTGTTTGAAAGATTATCCAACGTCTCTTTTGGAAAAGTCAAACTGAGAAAATCGCATGGGATGTGTCGATACTGGGCTTGAGTCCTTGTGCAATTTTAGATTTTAATTTAAAAAATCCCTAAATGGGCTTTTGTCCATTTTCGATCCAAACAACTACAAAAAATCCCAAGTTTTCGGGCTCAATTGATGCGTTTAGCAAGATCCTGGCCTCATCCAAGGCCTCTACAAGGGCTTTGGACCAGCTATGGCTAGAAGTGTTCCAGCCAATGCAGCATGCATCTTGGCATACGAGGTTACAAGGTCAAGTTTGGGATGATAATTTGGGGCTTCTTGGTGGTTTTGAATTTAGTAATTTCAGTCATCTTCATTTTCTGAAGCAGAAGCCAATTTTCTCTACATTGAACTTGTGGTTCTGTACTAGGATCCTCCACACTTTGTAATAACAGCTCTGTTGCCGGAGGAAACATTCTTTTACCAATCATATTGCGTTCACCCATTCTTTTTGCTTCTTGTTTTTTCTCATAAACTCTTGCGGATGGTTTGCATCTGATGGATGTGAGATGCCAACCATATTGCTGTCGCTCTGTATAATTATTTATTGGGGTGGGCGATGGGATGGAGGAAAATGATTACGAAGATAAATAATAGAGTGATCAATCAATTTAAGCTTTAGATAATTACCACAACAATTTACAACATAAAAGTTGACAGTTTACTAATAATAGCACCGATATCTATTGAGATGAAACCCCACAATTGAATAGGTCTATTTGGCCTAATCCATCATGTGTGTGATCTAGGTGATTAAGTTAGGGATAATAATACTAAGGATACCACATTTATAGATCACTTTGTGTACTACCTCTGTAACATTTCTCTAGTCGAACTGATCTTCTCCTGTATTATAAACACGTGGCATGATCCTATAAATTCTAGTCCCACAATCTCTCTTTGTGTTTTATGTTTGGATATAGATTCCACCAATCGACTATAAGAATACAATAAGAAGAAAAGTTTGCCTTCGGATATGTCTCTTGTCTTTGTCAATTTTATTATAAGCGTGCTTTTTTTTTTCTTTCTTTTTCCATCTAATGTGTTTGTCGTGACTCGTGTGGAATCATGATCTATGTTGATAATCTATTGAACATGAACTGAGACTTTTGAGCATCATTGGCCAAATCAATCGTGAATAAATGAGCTCTACGATGAAGCCTCATGCAGTTTGTATCCCTCTTCCAGCTCAAGGCCACATAAACCCAATGCTCAAACTTGCAAAGCTTCTCCATTTCAAAGGATTCTATATAACCTTCGTCCACACGAAGTTCAACTACAATCGCTTACTTCAATCTAGAGGCTCAGATGCTCTCAACGGCACGGAGGATTTCCAGTTCGAAACTATATCCGATGGCTTGCCACCGACGAACGAACGAGGAATACTTGACCTCCCGGAGTTGTGCAGAGCCATGCCGGTTGAGGGCCAGCGTTCATTCAGAGACCTCATCAAAAAACTCAACAAGGTTTCGTCGTGGTCGGATGTGCCAGCTGTAGGTTGTATTATTTCTGATGGAGTGATGGGCTTTACCTTACAAGTTGCTCAAGAATTTGGCATCCCGGAGATGCTTCTATTTACACCTAGTGGTTGTGGTATGTTGGGGTATCTACACTATGAAGATCTACTAGAAAGAGGTTATTTTCCATTGAAAGGTATCTTTCTAGCTAACTAGTATATGGTGATTCCTAACATGAACACTTTTTTATTCAAGCAAACAAGTAGTCTCTATGATATAACTTTACTTTTTCATGCACTATAGTTTGAGTTTCATCTTTCGAAAATGTTCTCCTGCCAAATCGTATGACAACGTAAGATACTTATATTGTAAATCTGAAGCATGTTTAGCGACATGAACATCCAAACTAAATCATTGTTCATGTTGATTGTTCTATAAGTCCATCAATAGAACATTACGCTTTATCTCTATTTTATGAATAACAAAATCACATTTTTTATAAATCATTTTGCAATTTCAACTTTGGCTTTGATTTTGGAAATGCACAAATGAGAGGTAGAATGCTTTGATTATGTGCAGATGATAGTGACTTAAGTACTGGGTTTCTTGATACTGTGATTGATTGGATACCGGCAATGGAAGGAATTCGATTGAAAGATCTCCCCACCTTCCTCCGAACAACGAATCGTGATGATACAATGTTCAACTACAACATACAAGCAGTAGAGATTGCCATGAAAGCTCAAGGTGTGATCCTCAACACATTTGATGAATTGGAGAAAGAATTCTTGGATGTGATCACAACAAAGTTCCCCCAGCTCTACACCATTGGTCCACTATCACTCCTTCAACACAATATGTCCACAACACATCACTTATTGGACTCAATTGATTCAAATTTGTGGAAGGAAGACAAGAAATGCTTGGACTGGTTAGATAAGAGAGAGCCTCAATCAGTGGTGTATGTCAACTATGGAAGCCTAGTAATAATGACTAAAGAACAATTGGCTGAGTTTGCTTGGGGGCTTGCCAATAGCAAATATCCATTTTTGTGGGTCATTAGGCCAAATCTTGTAGATGGTGGAGAAGAGATTTTATCAAATGAAGATTTCATGGAGGAGCCAAAGAAAAGAGGCTTGTTTTTGGAATGGGGTCCACAAGAGGAAGTTCTTAAGCATCCTTCAATTGGAGGCTTTTTAACACATTGTGGTTGGAATTCAACTTTGGAAAGCATTTGTGAGGGAGTGCCATTAATTTGTTGGCCTTTTTTTGCAGAGCAACAAACCAACTGCTTTTATTTATGTAATAAGTGGGGTTTTGGGATGGAGATTGACACAAAAGTGAAGAGACAGAAGGTGGAGAGCCTTGTGAGAGAGTTGATGGAGGGTGAGAAAGGGAAGGAGATGAGGGAAAAGGCAATGGAATGGAAGAAGAAGGCAGAAGCAGCTACAAGAACTGGTGGATCTTCCTACACTAACTTTGATATGTTGGTTAAGCAGCTCAAACAAGAGCCCATTGGCTTGGAGAACTTGTCATAGAGTTATTGGGGGTATGTAGTTTTTATTTTATTTACATACAAAAAAAATTGTCATTGTGCAAGGGGCTTGTAGCTTAAGTGATTAAGAGCATTTACTCATGCACCCGAAGTCCCAGGATTGATTTTTCCCACCCCAATATCACTTGTATAAAATAAAAAAATATTTTGTCTTTGTCATCCATTCAACACGTCATTAGACGACCGAATTGTCAACCATACTTGTAAAACTTAAGAAATGGCCCCAACAATTGGTGCAAATTTAAAGTGGTATCATCTCAACAAGAAGTGTGTACGCCATTAGACTGTTGATGTCAACCAAAAGTAGTGCAATGTCAATTCACGTGCCATCATGACAAAATTCATGATTCCTTAAGGATTCCTTACGGAAAACCCATACTCAAAAGGAGTGGTTTTTTCATTTCTTTATTTATTAATTATTTATATTTTATATTTTTAACAAAAGCCATATTGCGAGGTTCTTTGAATACAGGGAGTGCTAGGTCCTGGTTTAAAGAAGCTCATGATATTATTACTGACGTTCTTTAGAAGGTTGGTAAACCTTAGTTTTAAAGGACGGAAACATATAGGGTGGGGGCACTACAAAAGAAAGTGGCAATAGTTACCATTTTGTCATCAAATTTGGTGACTATTGTGGGGGTTACTAAAGACTTTAGTCACATTTTTTGACTTTTTTGGTGACTAAAAAGGCTTTCAATCACCTTTTTGGCTTTTTTTAGTGATAAAGCCTTTAGTAACCACTACAACAGTCACCAAATTTGATGACAAAATGGTAACCATTGCCACTTTTTATTGTAGTGGAGGTACTCTATCAAGAGTTGGGGTTTGTTCAATTCACAATTGTATATCATTTTATACCCTTATAGCTTATGATTTAGTTATGTTTTTGAGTTAACCTTGTGCTTTTAACCTCTTTTGTGTTTGTCATTCAGTTCATTGAGCTCTAGGTATCACTTGAGGCATTTGAAGTAAAATGGTGAAAACAATGTGTAGAAATTGAAGACTGAATTACAAATTCATTTCGGACATATCTTTTTCATATGAGCTTGGATTGGGCCAATTCACGTGTGCTTGGAAAGAAGACATTCTGAACTTGAAGATGGACAGCTCAAGGTCATCAATTGATTAATCCAAGCCCAATCTGTGAGCCCATCAAAATACACATCATGCTGACTTGCAGATGAGCTCATTGCTTGCTTGGTCATGCTGACATGAAGATGAGCTATGGCTGCTGGTGGGATTTGTTGGTGAAGTGCAGCAACCAATTCTGATTTTCTAATACAAGTGTTGTATGCATTAGCCATATTGAATTCAGATTTATCACTCCCTTCTCCCTATAAATACCTCTTCCATTCCTCATTCAATGTGTGCAAATCCTGGGATTCACAACCCTACAAACCCCTCCATCCATCCTCCAACACTCCCACAACCCCAAACACTCCAGCAATCAACCCAAAGCTCTAAACAGCCTTAAATCACCAAAACTGTCCCAACAAGCCTCTCTTCCATTTCCCTACAAATTTCATCTTTCTCAGCCATCACCACGCACTCAAACTCATCCCAAATCACCTCCATATCCTTCATACATCCTTCTAGACGTGAGGAAACTCTTCGAGAAGCATTAGATGTGGGGAAGCCCTTGAAGAAGCCATTGGACACCACAAGAACTTCATAATTGGTTTTTCTACTCTTATTGCATTCATTATGTTTTCTCATTTCTGTTCAAGTCTCTTTTCCATTATGAGTAGCTAAATCCATAACTAGGGCTTTGATGTAACCTAACATGAATATTCTGGGTTTATAAATTTCAAGTTTCAAGTTTGATTCATGATTCATATTCTTATTCTTTTTGCCTACCTGCCTATATGCTGATCGGAATGCCTAGCCACCATTCAGATTTGTATATCTTGGTTTGAATTAAGAGTAGACACCATGCTTTAATTCAAATTGAACTATGAATAGGAAGAGTGTGTATGAGAATTCGACAATCTGGATTAGATACATACTTGGTTGTTTAAAATGTTCTTTTATGCTTAATGGATTCCTAATGCTTAATTTTAGGTTAGACAACAAATGATCAAATTAGGGAATTATGAATACAAGGTTAGGACCAGACACCATGGCTTAATCATATATTAGCTAGAATCAATCTTTGAATCTGAATTAGACTTGTCACTTGAATCTTTATAACCTGGAATTGAATTGTTATGGTGAATCGAATGCCCTAGTCTCCAAATCTGTTTTTCAATCTTCAAAACCACCCTTGCTGCACTTGTTTACTTGTTTCGTTTGCAATCTCAATTTGTTCATTTCCTTTCACAATCACCATCACAATCACTCTCACTTTAGATTCTGTTTTAGACTTAACTTCCTAACTTCTTGAATTCGGTAATCTAAGTACATAACTAATTTGAACTTCTCAGTCTTCATGGGTACGACCTCGTACTTGTCTTGCTATACTACTAATTGGCACGTACACTTGCGAGTTAATATAATTTAACAACAGGGTTTCTTCTAACTGCTTTTGGTGGGAGGGAGGGTACTTGGTTAGTCTAATGACCACATTATATGTGTAGATCGTCTATTTATTCAAATGAGGATGAAAATTACCAACTAGTCATTTGTCGAGTGACAGTTGTCTCTACTTGTTTGGAGGAGGTCACCATGTTGTTCAACTCACATAGATGTGATGACGAAATTTATTTGTGATGAGTTTGATGCCTAATTATGGCGAGTACATTGTAGTGACGTAACTTTGTTTTTGGATGTATAAATATTCTATTATGTGGCAAGCCCATCCAAAATAAAGTTATGTCAACACAATGTGCTCGTCACCAATAAACTAGCATCATACATCAATAATAAAAAAAAAAACCTAAAGCACCCGTCTATACAATATTTGATGCATGTCGACCATCTCGTTAATTTATTCCTAGCAATAAACGAGGTGATCATCTTATGAAGAAGCGAAAGTATATACTAATAATTGTTCATAATATATATATATACTAAGGACTCGTTTGGGAGTGATTCTGGATAGGCTAAAAAACACTTTTATGGAGAATCACTCTATATAATCACTTTAAGTGGTTTTAAGTGATTTTATGAAGAAACACATGGGAGGTGCTTCTCCTTGGAATCACTTAAAATTACTTAAAGTGATTATATGAAGAAGCACATAGGAGGTACTTCTCCCCAAAAGTGATTCTGGATTCCAGAATCACTCCCAAACAAACCCTCAATATTGCGCTCGTAACCAAGAATTATTGATATAGCTTTCCACCTGTGAATCCTGATCCATACCTGTCAAAGAATCATAGATGATATGAACTTAAGCTATAGGCTATATGTGTTAAAGAATATGTTGTCTTCCAAAAAGAATTCATCTTATTTCAAAATACAGTTTTTCATATGTTTTGAAAGGACACATCTAATATATATTATAGGTTTGGGTTAAATAGTTTTTTTTTTTTTTTTAAGAACAAAGAATTGTATTTACACTTCAAATTTGGAGTGCCAATAATAGTACGAAAAACATGTCAAAGAATTAATCGTTAAAAAGACGTGCAATTCTAACAATTATATACATCACATATTTATGCATTTTCCGTTTTTGTCAATGAAGAAATGTAGGCTAAGAAAATTCATACCATTTTTTCCTCATGGAATGTGTTTTTTTTTATTTTTTTAATCACAATGTGCAGAATGATTTTCTATACATGTCTTGAAATTTGGATGGATTTTACATTGGCTAGCAATCTTTATCAGACAATAAATATCCTTTTGAGGTAACTTTTCCAGTAATGTAAGTATGAATTCATTTCATCGGTCGAAGAAGATGGTGGAAGAAAATCATGAGAGAGAAATGAAGGAGAAGGAAAACGATCATCTTCTGCTTGCATTACACCTTGGATAAGAATTATCTATCCAAGTATTATTACCATCTGTACTCTCCATTGATTTTCCTCCATGTTGGTCTTTTGAACATTTTTTTTTTTTTTGTTTTGTTTCAATGTTAATTATATATACAATAAGACTTTTGGTATATACCCTTTTGCATACTTCAATCGTTCAGCAAAGTTTCTTAAAAAAAATAAACCAAAGTTTTAAAATATATATATGCTCTCACAACTTCATAAGCAAAGTTTTAAAAAAATAATAATATATATACAGGGAGTTTCGATTGAGGGATCCCTCAAATAAGCTTATTTGAGAGACACATTTGCAGAGCCCACTCCGCATTTTATTTCACTAATCCAACTGTTTATTTTGTAAATATTCATTCAAAAATCATCTCTATCAAAATTCACTTGAATCCGATATCATTTGATTATTCTCATTTGACTATTCAATTAAATTATTGAATTTAAGTATTTTCTTGAAGCACCGTATTCATTGATTTTGTTGGTCTCAATTAGATGTTTTAATGATTTTCAATTTGTCTGAGTTTTTGCAAGAACGATCTATAAATGAAGACTTGAAAAATAGACGGTTTGGATCATTGAAAAAAAATTCGTAACGTACCCTAAAAGGTGTCCCTCAAATAAAATTATTCCCTCAAATTATTTGAGGGACACCCTTGTAGGGCCCACTTCGTATTGTATTTCACTAATCCAAACCATCTATTTTATAGATATTCATTTAAAAATCATCTTTACAAAAAATCACTTGAATCCAATATCATTTGACCACTCAATTAAATTATTGAAATTTTAGTACTTTCTTAAAGCACTATGTTCATTGATTTTGTATGACACAATTAGATGTTGAAACGGTTTCCGATTTGTCTAATGTTTTTCAAGGATGATGTATAAATGTTAACTTAAAAAATAGATAATTTGGATCGCTGAAAAAAAAATTCGTAGGGGACCCTAAAGGGTGTCCCTCAAATAAAATTAATTGAGGGATCCCTCAATAGAAGGAGACTATATATATATTTAAACTTTGCTTACAAAATATTCTCTAAAGAGAGTTTGAATGGTGAAAAGTGTTTTTACTTTTTTTTTATTGGTACGACAACGAAGTTGATAAATAAGTAAATCTTTGGTTAAAGGGAAATCATAATTTATTTTTTCAAAAAAAATTATTATAAGTTTTTATGACTTTTGATTAACCGTAACAAATGTTTTTTAGAAACGAGGTTTCTTGTTATAAATAAAATGTAGAAAATAGAAGAAATTCTAAATGCGAACTTTTCCTTAAAACAAAATGATTATTTAAATATCTATTTTAAATTAATAAAATTAATATAAAAAAATTATTTTTTATACAAGCAATATTGAGGAGGGAGAATTGAACCTATGACCTTGACTGTAGGGATAAATGCTTTTACCCACTTGAGTTACAAATTCATTGCTCTTATTAATTTTATATTTGAATTACATATAGAAAAATTATAAGAGATAGGACCATTTACTTAATATTTAGAGTTTGGCCTTAATAATTGACTGAAATAATTATTTTATACATTTTTTTAAAAAGTCATATAATTCTTTTATTTTGAATTTCAAGTTTCAAACAAAGAGACAAAAAGAAAAACCCTAGCTAACAGAGAAAAGTTTCAACTACCGCCCTCCTTGGGGTCGGTGGCCTCCTTCCCTCCCCTCCCAACTCTGCTCCCTGTCCATCCATTCAAGGCCCTCTGTTTTGGCTAAGTTTGGTGCTCGCTTGATTATCTTGGTGATGACGTGGTAGCAAATCAGCTCTTATTTACGTAATTTGTATTGCAGTTTTTTTTTTTGTTTTGTAAAAATCAACTCTCATTTTCAATTTGTTGTGTGTTTGTAGTCTCTACTTGTATTTTCTACTTGTGAATGTTAAAAGGTTGTATTTGCAGTTGTAATTTGATGCACTGAGGTATATATTTGATTTTTTAAAAGGCTTTTTTGCCAAAATTTCTTAGGCTATGTGTGCCTATGAATGGATGCACACCTTGTGGGTTTGCCATTGCCCGTGAACTCCTCCGTATTATTTGGATTAACTCTTTGTAGTTACTATGTTTCCGTATTTATACTAATCTTATGTGGTTATTTGTATTTGTATTGGTCTTTATGACTGAAGACCTTTAGGCATGAATTATGAATGCAATCTACTGCTTTTCTATCACAATTTCAAGTTCATTATATGATAGGCAGTTATCTGCAGAACCACAAGTACATAAGTGGGGCGAAGTACAGTCTAAAGGACATAGCAAATCTATTGGCCTCTATTAACTCTACACGTCAGTATTTCTCTGTATTAATTTACTACAATTTTAATGTCTTTATTTCCTATAATTACTGATTTACAGTCCCATTTTCTATATTCTACACTCAGACAAAAAGAAAAAAGAAAAACAAAACTGTCAGCCATTTCTAATACCAATTAAAGACAAAAAGTCGGCCACCAAATTTCAAATAGATTGTTTAATTTTCAACGCAGATCCGGATGGAGCCAACGAGGCCGATTTCCTATAGCCAACATGTATAAATGGAGCTGATCAGTCAATTTTTTATTTTTTATTTTTTATTTTGAGGGTTTGGTTTGACCCACTTAAGGCAACAAGCTAACTTGCTAAAAACAAGACAAAAGCGGACAAAAGCCGCACTAAAACTACTAGTCCACATCACCACAATTAAGTATAATTCCAAACAAAGCCCACAAATCTAACATAACCGAAACCCTAAAGCCACCCAGGAGCCTAAATGAACCCTACCACCACCACCTGAAGAAGAATCGTTGCAGCGATACCCACCACTGCATCAAATCTTGAAGTGATAACAAAATTTGTAACGGATCTGGGGAAAACAAAGTTTCCAACGATCTACCTGCGCATAAGAGTGAACAAATAAAACAAAACCACAAACCTGATAAAGAACAATTGGGTGATTTGTAGCAAACTTCGTCAAATACGATGTAGAACCAATTTTAGAGAACATGAGTAGTGTTAGAGAACGAGTTTTGGAAGAATGATTTGATTGAGCACATATAGCCTAAAAGAGGTGATGAGAAACTTCAATCTGAGCATGGCTCAGAAGAAATCACTAGAAAGGGCTTCTTATTTAAAACACTCCAGTGGACTTATTCACTAACCCAAAAGAAAAGGACGAGAAGAGAGGAAGGGGAGTAGGAGCAGTGACGCTTCTTCCTCCTCGCCTCTATGGAGTTTTGCTTTAGGACTCAAACTAAATCCTAACTTGAATGCATAGAAATGCTCCTAAATTTGACAGAGGAATTAACAAACTTAACGAAAGTGGGCACATTGACACGCTTTGAAAGATTTGAGGGACTCGAAACCAATTTCAAAGTTGAATAAGGTCTATATAGTTCATGGGGGCATTGCTAAAATTTTCTCTTTATTTTAATGTTAACTTGTATTATCCACGAGTTTGTATTGGCAACTTTTGTGCCCAATATATTAAGGGAGCTAATTTTCCCACTCCACTTTTGTCCACTTACATTTCCTTTTGTTGGAAATTGTATGTTCCCACACTTCTTTTGTCCACTTACACTCCCTCGTATGTTATAGTAAAAAGTATTAAAAAATAAAAAAGAGTGTAAGTGGATAAAAGGAAAGTGGAAAAATAAGCACCCTATATTAAAGGAGTGTATTAACTTTTTTTTATTTTTTGTTAGTAGTGTATGTCGTGTATGAGAGATATATATGTGGACGTGATATCTTTGAAAATGAAGGGGCATGAAATTTCCTTCTCAGTCAGGGCGCTTGAGTCCAATCCAATAATTCAGATGAGAACAATAAATCTGCCAAAAGAAGTTAAAACTAGATCATGGTGGTAGAAATATCTCGAATATTATGTATACTGCCAAGAGAACAGATGTAATGCAGATCTAGATTTGCTATAAAGTTTTGTCCTATTTTTTAAAGTAAGCTTAGTTTGTAAGCCAAATTTAGAAAAATCAAATTTTAGCCCAAAGTTTCTCTCTCCGTTTTCTCTTTCCTTTTTCTTATTTTCTTTCTCTTTCTTCTTTAATCCCTTCGCCTCTTTTCTTCTTTCTTTTCTCTCCCCTTTCTCTCTTCTTTTTTTTTCTTCTCTCTCTTTTCTTGTTCTTCTTCTTTCTCTCCGCCATTTTTCTTTTCTCTTTCTTTCCTTTTGTCTTCTCTATTTGTTTCTCTTTTATTTTATTACGTCTCTGTTTCTCTCTTCTTCTTTTTCCATGCGTTTCTCTGTTTACACATTAATGGTGGTTTTATGTTGGAAGGATGTTATGAGCTGATGTTGATCAGGTGGTTTGACCAGCTTGAGGTTGTGGGTGTTTTGTTGGAGGACCCGACTGTAGTTCGAATCACATATGTGTCCAAAAGAAAATTTAGCCCACCCATGTAAAAAATCCTAGATCTGCCATTGCACACATAGTACCCTAAGAGCTAAGAATTAAGATAGAAAAGAGAGAGAAATAGAAATGGATGGCGTTGGAGTAGAAGTTAGCAAGGGGCCTCATGCTGTGTGTCTCCCATTCCCAGCTCAAGGTCACATAAGCCCAATGATGAAGTTAGCAAAGCTCCTACATCACAGAGGCTTTCACATAACCTTTGTCAACAGTGAGTACAACCACAAACGCTTGCTCAAATCCCGAGGCCCCTCCGCCCTCCACGTCTCCCAGGACTTCTGTTTCGAAGCCATCCCCGATGGTCTGCCTCCTACGGACGCTGACACTACGCAAGACATCCCGTCCCTTTGTGACTCCACAAGCAAGACTTGCTTAGGACCATTTCGCAACCTGCTTGCTAACCTTAGTCTTGACAAGGCCCTCCCACCGGTGACTTGTATTGTCTCCGATGGTGTCATGTCATTCACCGTCAAAGCCGGTGAAGATCTTGGAATTCCGGTGGCGCTGTTCTGGACTACAAGTGCGTGTGCCTTCATGGCCTACACGCAGTATCGCCAACTTATTGACAAAGGTCTTACACCACTCAGAGGTACATGTTATGTTACATGAAAAATAAAGGGCACGCATACAGTAAAATTGAAATTTTGTGATATTATTATTTGTATTGGTTGTTATATGAAAAGCAATTAAATGAATCGTAAATTTGGCTTACACTCTCCAAATTCAACTTACTTTATCTACAACTCTTCACTTTTTGTTCCTATAAATAATACCCAATTTTTATAAGTAAAAACCCATGACTAGGATCCAACTTATCAAGCTACCTTATTAAGCTCAATATCTAATTTATTATAATTTTTTTATTGCCAAAATACCCCTATTTATATTTCAACATGTAATGGGGTGGTGTTTTAATTTTTGGTTCCCCAATTTATTGTAGTGATTCCCTCTAAAAATTTTGTGTGCAATTAATTATCCGTTTTATTATTAAAATTCATTAATACAGCCAACAATTTGTTGGCCGAAAAAGGCAGTTTTCCTTATTGCCTTTTTGAAATTTTGTTCCATCTTTCCTATATAATAATCTACCTATTTTTTATATTATAAATTATTGTGTATCTATATTTTCTACAAATTATTGTGTACCTATTTTTCTATCAATTTTTTTGGTAACTAATATACCTATATTTTTATACGTATATATTTATATGACTTTTTATCACAAATGGTCCTTGACGTTTACAAAATTATCACGAATGATCCTTGAGGTTTTTTTGTGACACTAATAGTCTTTAACGTTTGGGTTTTTTTATCACAAATGGTCCCTGCCGTTAGAAATTTTGTTAAGTATCTGATGTGGAAGATAAGTGGAGCCCACATGTCCAATCACATCATAACATGTGGATTAAATAAATAAAAAAATATTTTTTTTGATGAAAATCCATTAAAAAACATTTAGCTTCTCTCTCTCTCTCTCTGCCCTCTCTCCTCCCTGTGCTTTCCCTCTCCCTCTGTTTTTTTCTTGCCTCTACAACCCGACCACCCCATGCCCACCCTATATACAACTATACAAAGATGGCTCTGGCAGGGAAAGCACAGGCTACAGCTAAAGAACTTCTTGATTCAATTTTAGATGCTGTTGTTCGGATTTGATGTGAGTTACTTTCTGATTGTTAATGTGTTCTAATTTCTAGTTTTAGTTTTTATTTATGTACATAAAGTAAAGCCTATAGTTTTAACGTTGAAACTAAATTCCCTTGCATAATTCTTCAGAGAGAGAACCATGCTGTTGTCGGGGAGCTTTTGGAATCAAAGTCTTGTGTTCAAATGGACATGAGCACACCAAAATCAATGCCAACAGATGTAAATTGGAATCCACAGAGAGAGAGAGAGAGAGAGAGAGAGAGAGAGGCTAAATGTTTTTTAATGGATTTTCATCAAAAAAAATATTTCTTTATTTATTTAATCCACATGTCATGATGTGATTGGACATGTGGGCTCCACTTATCTTCCACATCACACTTAACAAAATTTCTAACGACAGGGACCATTTGTGATAAAAAGCTCAAACGTTAAAGACTATTAGTGTCACAAAAAAACCTCAAGGACAATTCATGATAATTTCGTAAACGTCAAGGACCATTTGTGATAAAAAGCTTATTTATATTTATATTTTTCATAGGTACATTATTGGATATGTAATTTAATGTTTTTTTTTTGGTTTGCAATTTTAGAGGCAATATACTAACCAAAAGAAATGGGGTGATTGATATGTTATTAACAGGGAGTATTAATTACAATTATGGTAGTTAATGAAATGCTTGAAATAAATTATAAATAAAATATGAAGTCTAGTGGCAACGATGTAAAAACATAGGAATACTATGACCTCTTATATCCTCCTGGTCATATAAATTTGAAATTGGGTTTTACATATAGATTTATAGAATGATTGGTATATGTAGGAAATAGAAAATGTAGGGACCTATATTGGACAAGCTCTAGGGATTGGCAAACTATTATATTCATCGTTCACCCTCCTTTATTTATTATTTATTTTTCATCTCATTTATCCATGCAATTTTCATTCACAAAAGCCTTATGAAAATGAGATTGAAAACTTAAAAACATAATATAGGGATTACAGTGAATGATGAGTATTGGAGTACCAAATAACCACCTCCTATGGGGAGGTCCGGACGTTATTACCGTGCGGACGCTATATGTTTTCTACTACTCCTCTCTATTTTTCTCCTTGTTTACAATGTCTTCCTCAGGGTAATAACATATGGATCCAAATGAGAGAACAACTATATATATATTGCTTTTACTGTTTTATTGTTAACTTGGGGAGTGATATGGTTCTGATCTAACAAATTATGTGATGCTCTGAAGCCCACGTGGGTAATTTGTTGGGTAAGATGGCCATTACAATATGTACAAATATTAAGCCTATTAAGCCTATAAGAAAGAATTCTTATATCTTTGTTATTTAATCTGGGATATATAAATGGTAAGCAGCTATGACAAATTCTATGTATGCCGTTTCAGGTGAGGCTTCTTTAACAAACGGGTATTTGGACACCACGATAGACTGGATTCCAGGAATGAAGGATATTCGTCTGAGAGATCTCCCAAGCTTTGTACGTACCACAGATCCAGAAGACATGATGCTAAGCTTCGCCATGGGGGAGGTAGAAAGAGCTTCCAAAGCTTCTGCTGTCATCTTAAACACTTACGACACATTGGAATATGAAGTGTTGGAGGCTCTTTCTTCAATGTTTCCTCCAATTTACACCATTGGCCCCAATCACTTGCTTGTGAACAAGGTTGTTCCTCAGAACACTATATTGTCATCGATCGGTTCCAGCCTTTGGAAAGAAGAGCCTGAGTGCCTACAATGGCTGGATTCCAAGGAACCCAACTCGGTGGTTTATGTTAATTTTGGGAGCATTACTGTTATGACACCCCAACAGCTTGTTGAGTTTGCTTGGGGTCTTGCTAATAGCAAAAAGCCCTTTTTGTGGACAATTAGGCCTGACCTTGTGAAGGGTGACGCTGCTATTCTCCCATCGGAATTTGCCCAAGAAACGAAACAAAGAGGTATGTTGGTCAGTTGGGCACCACAAGAGGAAGTTCTGAACCACCCATCTATAGGAGGATTCTTGACACACAGTGGCTGGAACTCCACCATTGAGAGCTTGAGTGCTGGAGTGCCAATGGTTATATGGCCGTTTTTCGCGGACCAGCAGACGAACTGTTGGTTCTCGTGCACTCAGTGGGGAGTTGGCTTGGAGATTGATAGCAATGTGAAGAGGAGTGAAGTGGAGAAGCTTGTGAGAGAATTAATGTCGGGTGAGAAAGGGAAAGAGATGAGAAAGAACGCCATGGAGTGGAAGGGAAAGGCAGAGGAAGCTACTGGTCCAAGGGGTTCTTCATTACTGAATTTGGAGAAGTTGGTTAAAGATGTACTGCTGCGGCCATCAAAACCCTAGTAGCTAGAGAGATAATCAACCCTGGTCCAGGGGGTTCTATTTTTTTATTTCCTCACACCTCAGCTTATGTTTTCTCTTTTGGGTGCCACCCATTTTTATTTCCTCACACCATTTGGATGCCACCCATTTTATAATTTTTTCTGAAAATACCACCCCTCCCTTAAAATTTTAAAACTACCACCTATAAATACATCTTTATTATCGACTGATTGCACCCATATCACTTTTTCAGAAATTGTGTTCTCTCTCAACTCTCTTGGCTCCGTCTCTCTCTGTCGCTCAGCTCTCTCTCTTGTGTAACTCTCTCTCTCTCTCTCTCTTCGACGCAGTGGTCTTCCTCCGTCAACGGTGTCTGTTCATCCAAGCTTAACTTCACGGTTCACATCCACAAAGTACTGTTCATCGTCCTTTTCTTAGAAATTTGGGGTTTTTGTGAATTTGGTTTAGGGGGTATGGATTTGTATGAAATTGGTTTAGGGGTTTCTTCGAAATTGGTTTAGGGTTTTAGGGTTTAGTGGTTGCCCTGAAATTGGTTTAGGGTTTATGGGTTTCTATGAAATTGGTTTAGGGTTTAGGGGTTCCTTGGTACACCACATCTTCCTTACCCTTTAATTCTGCTGAGCGTTGGTTTTTAGATGCTTGTATTAACTACAAACTTGCATTCTCTTTTGTTAAGTGGAATGAATTTGAAACGTGTGCTATAATTTAACCCAAGCAATGACATTCTCAGCCTGTATAACTATCTAATAATATCTATTATATTATAGCATGGGTTCGTCCGAGTGCTTAACGGTGTTTATCATGTTTGCATCTCATGACTTAACTCCCTCAGTTCTCTCGAGCAGCTGTCAGATTGTTTGAAAATAATTGTCCACTTATAATTTGTTGAAGACTCACCTTGTTATATGTTCATTTTACAATACAGAATTATGTTTTATGCATTCATAATAAATTTTTTTGGTTAATTATATTACACTAGGTTGATTCTCATTTGTTCGTTTGTGGAGACATTCTTTTGGTTTTTCTTGAACTCTATCCCCCATATACGTTAAACAAGGTTTCGTTCCACTAAATATGAACCTCAATGAACCTCTTTTCTATTTGGATCCGATATAAGTTTTCTTCTCTTTCTTAGAAATAAAAAAACTCTTGATTTTCAGGGCTATAGACATTCAAGGCATCTAATGAATAATCCTTGAATCTCAGTGTTAGTGCTGTTGTAGGAAAAACTTCTTATCTTTTCAAAATTGCATCTTGTGTTGTCTGTAACACCTCAACTTAGGAATGCATGTTAAATGCTTCACTCAAACATATTGTGTACAACATGGGAACTATTTTTTTTTTCCCTTTTCAGAAAAGATTATTAAAGACTATGCACAATACGATCATGAGGAAGCCACAGCCAAATTACAATAGGAAAGAGCTGGACCAAACACTCTAACCCAAATTACAAAAGATTATTATAGTCTTCTCAAAATTTAAACTTTGACAGAAATATTGGTTCTTTTTACTTCATCTCATGTGTTTTGCTGCTCATTTTTTCTTTCTTCTTGTTTCCCTATCCATTAATGATTATTGCACCTTCATAAGTTTATTCTTTCAAATTTCTTCAGGATTAAGTACAGTATAAGCATTGTTGCTAACAAGGGTTTGAAGAAAACTCTTTATACTTCTGCGCGTTTTAAGAAGGGAGAAGTTCTTTATTTACAAACACATTCAGGCAGGTATAATGCTAACTATATATTGTACTGTGTATTTGGGATTTGACCATGATATGTTTTAAGGACTAATATTTGATTATCACATATTTTTCTTCATTTGTTTTGGCTACTGAATGTTACGTAACATAGGAGATGAGTTACTTGTAAATGAGGGAACATTGACATTTTCCTTCCTATTTCTAGTTTGTTTAGCTAAACAACATAACCAAGAGAGTTTGCTTGCTTATAAAATACAAACTTCTGTCTTTATTCTTTGTCTTTCGCCCTTTGTACATAATGTTTGAACTAATGGTCATCAACTCAATCCTGCCTTTGCTTGCTTGGAGAAGCTCTGCTGTTTACTTTTTTTTGTCAAAAGGTTTAATGGAAAGCTATCTATCCATTCCAAATTAAATTCATGTGTTCTTTGTTTTCCTTACAGGAAAATGGAGGTCAAACAATGGACATATGTTAAAAATGAAAAACAGAGGAAGTGCATAATTCGTTTCTGCCTAAAATGCAATAAACTGGTGGTACATTGGTGATATAGTGGCGATACAGAAGCGATAAAAGGGTGCTAGAAATTGTTGTTTCTGTTTATTTTGGGCTTCTTCTTTTGTTTCATTTCATTTACTTAGCTTTAATAATTGGATGATTACGAGATGAATTTGTGTCAATTATTAGTACAACAATTACATATTTGAAGATTAAGACGAACAACATATCGTATCACCAAACATAATCAAACCACCAAATGTAATCATCCTTTTCTTCAACCCATCACGAAGCATTTGCTTATTTATTCATACCTTCCTTTTTTTGTAACTTATTTTTTAGTTGTTATTATTTTTTAAAATAATTTCTTACAATGTCTAACGGTGCAATTATGATGCACCTGACTGCCTGTTTTTGAAAGGCATGTTGTTTATTTCTCGTCCTCGTCTTCTTTTTGAATGAAGTAGGGCCTAAACCTTAAACCCATTGATGAGCCGTAGTCAATATACATACAATATAATAGCAATATTAGGCCAATATACATTCACTAGAGAGGCAATATTAGTGCAATATAATCGCAATACGACAGCAATAGTATCACAATATACATACAATAGGGTGGCAATATGCATACAATATCTATACAATACAAAGGCAATATTAGTACAATACACATGCAATAGGACAGCAATATTAAGTCAATCTACATACAATACACACACACATCCATTATAGACTACAATTTAGACATGCAACATAAATCGCCACCGAACCCTAACAATACTATCCCGCGAAGGGAAAAGGAATGCAACACTTTAACATCGCATCACCCAGCACCGCATGAACCGAACCAGCACTCACCCTAACTAGAGGTCCATCAAAAGATCCATGTCTTTGGCCGTCCTCCTCGCTACATGCACGAGGATATGATGAGTCATTCCCTCTTCACCCATATTCAGCACCTCCCATACACCAACTACATCAATTTCACTCCAATTGTAGTCTGGTGAGATGACCGAAGCATAATCTCGGAACATTTCGAAGCCGTTGTTGAAACATTCAACCATGTCATGGTTATATTCTTCACATTTTGTGAAATTTTCGATAGCATATTTCTTTGTCTCTTCCAATTTTAACTTGAGGGACTCTAACTCTTTGCTCCAACTTTTGCTTTTTGAGTGTGCTTCACTTCTCCAGCATATGCTTTGTTCAACTTGTTGGCCAAGTTTCCCATAACTTGGCCATGAATATCACATTTGCTCTCCCACCAATCTGTTGCCTTAGACAAATATTGGAGGTCGTGCTTGACGGCAGAGATTTTGTCAGGTGGTTCATTGCTCTCAGCCTCCCTTCCAGATGAAGTGGGATCGTGATTGGGAGTCAGAGGTGGAGATGGGAACGGCACATGCCACGGCTGGTCTCCCGGGAAACTGACATGCTCGTTTGGAGGGCGTACATCCGACATCTTTAAGTATCGGTGGGGACAATTCACAGCTGCAGACTGCATAAAAACAAATAAAGGTACATTCAGTCTCCAATTTGACATTATGAACACTTGTAAACAACAATAACAGAAAGAATAATTACCTTTCCCGTTAAGAAGGTGCCTATGTTGCAGAAATGGTAGGAAGCTTCAGTTATATGTAGGAACTTGTCTGAAGTATATTGGGTATTTAGTTGGTGCATTAAATTGATTGGCTTGCAAACTACACCTTTTACTACTTGGCTGTCATTTAGAGCAGTAGAGCATTACAATAACAGCAATAAAAGTGCCTTACAAACGACAAAAACCAAACCTTAATGAGAAAATGGAAATTGTGGATTTCATGCCAAAAAAGGACTATGCAACTAACCACTGCATTAAATTGATGGGATTGCAAACTACACCATTTACTACTTAGCTGTCATTTACAGCAGTAGAGCATTACAATAACAACAATAAAAGTGCCTTAGAAACGAAACCAAACCAAACCTTAATGAGAAAATGGAAATTGTGGATTTCATGCCAAAAAAGGACTATGTAACTAACCAATTATTGGGAATTTGAAAAATGGAAATTAGAACAAAGGAAATTGGGGAAAATACGAAATTTGCCACAAAGGAAATTGTAACATAGGAAAAAGGATATTAGGCAAATACGAAATAGGAAAATTGGAAAATTGGAAACCAATTGAAATGGAAAAAATGGGAAATAGGATTATTAACGTATTGGACAAATTGAATAAGTTGGTACTTTTGTCAAAGTAGGCAATTTCAGTACCATTATCACCACCATGCATCTCCTCCACCTCGCTAAAATCAATCATGTCCATAAAATCTGTCCCAACATCATCTCCCACATCAATGACATTTGTATTATTCCGAGTTACTTCATTGCTTTCAACAATGGCAGCTGAAGAATGACCCATTCGACTACTATCTGTCGTGATATGCATACTATCAACTACATCATTTGTTAGTCCATTATCTTCTATACTCACGAGTAAGAGAGCTAGTTTTGAAGGTGTTACCTCACAATTGTACTTCATAAAAAATTTGACATCATCATCGTCCTCAATCTTTATGTGCTTCCACTCATTCGAGGCCACCAAAACTGAGAACTTTAAGTAAACCTTGTCTTCCCTGCTGTTTGTATTACCAATCTGATGCACACGATCCAACAGTTCAGCAAATGTGATGGTCCTTGGAACTATTTAGCCTTTTGAGTCACCCCCTTCGTATTTGCACATCTTCTTTGAGGTTACCCATTTTTCATTGTAGCAAACCAGAATAACAATTGGCTCCATTTCTGACCATGAAAAAAATTATTTAATTAACACAATACAACTACAATAACCATGCAATACAATAGCAATATAATAGCAATATAACATCAATATAACCACAATATAACGGCAATATAACAGCAATACCACAACAAAATAACAGGAACACAACAACAATACAACACTAACACAACAGTGAACAAGGATTCATCACAATCACACTATACAAATCCACTACATCAAATGGAAAATCCAAAGTTTCAAGATTCACATATCCAGAGCAATCTAAATGCAATTGGTAAAAACCCAGATGGATGAGCATGAAGATTCAAAAAAACCTAACCCAAAGCAATTACAGCCAAAACCAATTTAACAGAAACCCAAGCAATCAAAATAAAACCAATTTCACAGAATCCAACTGATATTAAGAAAATAACCATCAACACTACCTATTCGAGGTCTGCGATCCAGTAGAGCTTCAAGGTTGTAAGCAGCTATCCAGAAGACATACCTAAAATATGGGGTCGAGGGAGGGGTTCGTGATTCAGAACAAAGAGCGAGACAGAGCTGCGTGAGAGAGAGAGAGAGAGAGAGAGAGAGAGAGAGAGAGAGAGAGAGAGAGAGAGAGACAGACAGACAGACAGACAGACAGACATAGAGAGACAGAGAGAGAAAAGGGGGATGAGTGAGCTGAGAGAGAACCAAATTTCTGAAAATGTGATATGTGTGCAATAAGTGGACAATAAATATATATTTATAGGTGATAGTTGCAAAAAAAAAATGGGGATGGGTGGTATTTTTAGAAAAAAATTATAAAATGGGTGGCATTTTGAGCTATTTCCCTAGTTTTTTAGTTTTAAGTGGAAATACCAAGCCTCCCCAAAAATTTTGCAAATACCACCTATAAATATATATTTAGTGTCCACTTATTGCCCAAATATCACTTTTTTTGAAATTGACTTCTCTCTCAGCTCTCTTTTTCTTTGTCGCTCAGGTCTCTCTCTCTTCTCTCTTTCTCTGTCGTGCGCTGCTCTCAGTCTCTCTTGCGCAGCTCGCTCTCTCTCTCTCTCTCTCTCTCTCTCTCTCTCTCTCTTTGACGCAGTGCTCTTCCTCCCTCAGCAGTGTGTGTTCATCGAAGCTCAACTCCATCATTCACCTCCAAAAGGTATTGTTCATCGTCATTTTCTTAGTTTGAAGTTGGTTTAGGGTTTATGGGTTTCTATGAAATTGGTTTAGGCGTTTCTTCGAAATTGGCTTACAGTTTAGGGGTTTCTTTGAAATTGGTTTAGGGGTTAGTCTGAAATTGGTTTAGGGTTTATGGGTTTCTCCTGTGATGGATGTAAGGACTGCTGCTTAGTTTTTCTCAACTTCGTGTTTAAGAGGTATGTTTTATTCTGTTGTAAGATGGTATTTGCATTTTGCTGCATATTTGGATGTAATTTTTGGCCATCAAAGAGTGGCTGTAATTGAAGTAGTCACCCTTGCTATCTTGAAATTGGACTTCAATTTAAGATATAAATCATTTAGTTTAATCCATCGATATGGAGTGAGGTGGGAAAAGGTTCTTGGGGCTGAACCTTAACCTTAACTCATCATTAGTGTCAATCCTTGCGTTGAGAAGAGGACAAAAGCTGTTCAAGAATTACATACTGCACAAGATTACTTCAGCAGCGACAAACTTCCCTCTTCCTAAAATTCTTGAACAGCTTTTGTCCTCTTCTCAACGCAAGGATTGACGCTAAATATGAGAATAATGACGTGATTTTCGTAGTGTCTTAACATCTTAGTGAATTTCTACCTAGAAGAATCAAATTTCACATAGAATCACATATGCATTGACAACTGACAAATATATTAAATAGATATAAGCCAACCTTACATTATATTTTTTGGATGATGTTGCATCACCGACCATTGTAGATAAAACCTTTTGTTGGGAAATTGGTTTAGGGGATTTTCTGAAATTGGTTTACAGTTTAGGGATTTCTCTGAAATTGGTTTAGGGGTTCTTCTGAAATTGGTTTAGGGTTTAGGGGTTTCTCTGAAATTGTCTGACTCTGATAATTCCTTGTTTGAAACAGTAAATGGGTTTGTTCTTTGTGGATTGATTCTTGCATTTGATTTCATATTCGCTTGACTGCAGTTGTTTTGTTGTTGTTATTGATGTTGTATTGTTGTTTTCTTACTGTTGTATTGCTATTTTAGTGGTGTTGTATTGGCATTGTAGTGCTGTTGTGTTGCTATTTTATTATGCTTTTATTCTCGTTCCATTGTGGTTTTAATGGTTTTGGGGATTTATGCAATTGGATTCTATGTTTCTTTGTTGTTTTGTTTGATCCAAAGAAGGGAAATTGTAAGTGTTCATTTATAATCTCTACATTAGCCACATGAATCTTTATAGTTTGTTTTGCAATTGCAGTAGGTTTTGTTGAGAATTTAATATTAACTAATATTTATTTTCCTATTTGAATGGAAATTAATAGAGTTCATCGGACGATGGTGTCCTTTGTCAATTTTTAGAAAGAGGTATCAAAGCACCTATTTATTCAATGGATGCATTAGTTGGTTTTTTATATTGGGACATACCCTTTTGGAAAGGGTTCTTTAGTATCTATAAATACATTAGTCTTCCTGCAATTAAAATAAGGGAATTGATTTAGTCACTGTTTATCTATTTGAATACAGAGAGAGTTTCCTACATAATCTGGTTCAAACAGTCGTGACGAAATGGCCTTGCCACTGCCATTGCAATTATGATATTCAAGGAATCTGACGAAATGGCCCAGTTGAAGCAACAACAAGTGGAAACCGGATTCAAACTATTTCGCAAGTTTGCAAAAATAGTGGATCCAGAAGGAAACTGGGACAACATCACTATGGGCGGGGTCATGAATTTCATGGGTCGCAGTCGCCACAATTGAAGAGTATGCAACTCCGAATGTGTCAACA
Organism: Prunus campanulata; assembly: GCA_034190965.1. Taxonomy (NCBI): domain Eukaryota; kingdom Viridiplantae; phylum Streptophyta; class Magnoliopsida; order Rosales; family Rosaceae; genus Prunus; species Prunus campanulata. Next base: position 12,125,514 of record CM067215.1, read on the forward strand.
GCAGGAAACTTTGGAGACTGTAAAATGTAGTGGAAACAGGCTGTAAAATAGAACTATGAGATGGCCTCTTTTTGTATTATCTAACTATGGGGTGGCCTCTTGTTGTATTATGTAAGTTTCGAAATTGGATTTGATGGAATTATGATGCCTCTTTTTCTATTTGTGCGTATACACTTTCCTTTATCTCTGTCCAGTTCAAACGATTATAGCAGCAATAACTCCACAATACGCATGCGAATAATGGCAATATGATAGCAATAAGAGCACAATACAGTCACAATAGGGTCCCATTGCAGTATGTACTGCATCAGACTTTACCATTTGATTGACTTATACATCTCTTAAAAGACATGTGGCCTACATTACACATGTTGAATATGGACTCTATATATAAAATCCATGCCATGCACCACCATCACATCCCCCCCTAAATTACAAAAAATGGCACCACAAAACCTGCGTAATAATTGCATTGTAAGGACTTTAATGTTGTGGATCCATTTTAAGTTACATTCCAGGCCCTTTAATTTCGTACTTACACAGTTTACATTGCAATAGCAATACCAGTGTAATAAAAGTACAATATAATAGCACTCTGAAGGCAATAAAAGTACAATACGATAGCGATACTGTCAATAGAAATAGGGAACACACCATGCTGTATAGCAATGCAACTCAAATTATGCATATTTAATAGAATTCACATTCCACATAACACCAAACCCACCACAAATAAAATTCAAATTGACAGTACCTAACAAACCAACACAAATCATATTGTCTAAGATACATTACGCAGTGAAATATTGTTTTTACAGGTGATTTTATTGTGGCCCGTGGAACCGTACCTTGAGCACGTTCTTGTAATGGTGCCCTCTCCTTGTGAGGGAAGTCTTAGCTTCTTCCGTCTACCTGGCATGACCTTTGCCATGGGAGATAGCACAACTTGACTTCGGACATCTTCAGGAATAACCCACGTTCCCTGAGGCTGTACCGGGTAGATGCTATCCGAATCAGCATCCAACTAGGTATTTTGAGTGTAATACAGAGAAGCCTTGGAGTAAACATTTAGATTCAAGAAGCGGCAAACTGCAACTACATGCTTGCAAGGTTGCTGCTCAAGCTGAAACTTCCTACAACTACAACTATTGTTCGTCATATGTATGAGGTCGTCCATATCACCGTCCACAACATTATACTGTACGTTATTTAGTTTAGCGATACTCATCCTTGAAGCATCATCCAACCTATTCCTCAACTTCTTCTTGCGAAAATTGGGGCACAATGTCGCTGTGCATTTCAAAGCCAACTCACAACGTTCGGTGAACCATTTCACAAGGAGATTAATAATTTCCCCTATCAAATGAACCATTGGCAGAATCCTTGCAAACCTAAGGACTGAGTTTATTGACTCCGCAATATTTGTTGTCATTACATTGTAGCGGCGTCCATCCAAGTGAGCTCTAGACCACTTGTGTAACCCTGCTTGTTCAAGATATTGAGCAATCTGCTCCTTTCTCTTGATCTTGCGAAAATGACAATCAAATTCAGCCATTGAATAAGATTTCGCAGCCTGCTCAAAGTGCATCAGCATTTGATCACGCTTTTTCAACTTGCAAGTGCATTTCATGTTCCCCTTCATATGATAAAAGCATATGCCATGTTGCACTCTTGGAAAAACTTTGTTCCACACATTCTCTATGCTAACATTGCGATCAGAAATGATAACAAGATTGGGACACTCACCAATGGCTTCATGAAGTTTAGTGAAAAACCAATGCCATGATGCATCTGTCTCCAAATCCTCAATCCCGAAAGCAAGAGGATATATATATTTAGATTACCATCGAATGCATTTGCTAGAAACATAACACCCTTGTACTTAGATTTTAAATGAGTGGCATCCACAGCTATCACTAGGCACATGGAAGAACGAAACCCTTTAATTCATGCGCCAACTGCCATAAAAAAATACACAAAGTGATTGTTCTCATCAGTATGGATGTGTGTCTTTGTGCCTGGATTCATACGCTCCAATTCATAGCAATAGGCTAGAAGGATATAATATGCCTCCTCGGCTAATCCTCTAATGGACATTAGAGCTAACTCCTTCGCTTTCCAAGCTTTCGAATAATGAATGGTCAAACCAAAGTTGTGTTTCACATCTCTCATTATGTCACTTGGTGTGTATATTGTCCGACAATCCTTCAACTTCCTTTTCAATGAAGTGGTTACAAGTGATGCGGTTGCTTGATGATGATTGTCATTTACGAACCTCAAATCACATTCATGGACAGTTGTACACCTCACAATCATGAAGTTGTATTCTCCAATTCTCGATGCTCGGACCCGCCATGGGCATGGACGTTGACAACAAACCACAAGCAACCTCTTAGTGCAAGAGAAATGCACCTTAAATTAAAAGTGGCCTCTCAATGCCGGCAATCGTAAGTTGGTCAACAAAGCTCCCTTACTAGAGAAAATTTGCCCAACTTTAATTTTCCGATTCTAATCACTTCGCGAATACTCTGTGTCCAAATATGCTTCTCTATCATTTACACCAATCACATTGTACTAGTTATGTTCACTCATTTCACTCAAATTATGTTCACTAGTGGGTTCAGATTCTCCTCCTAAATGCATTATTGGTAACTTTGTTGATATGTCCAAGCGCCCCAAAATAGGAGGGGCAGAGTACACTGACACTTCATTTGTTTCAGTACCATTATCACCACCATGCATCTCCTCCACCTCGCTAAAATCAATCATGTCCATAAAATCTGTCCCAACATCACCTCCCACATAAGCGACATTTGTATTATTCCGAGTTACTTCATTGCTTTCAACAATGGCAACTAAAGAATGACCCATTCAACTACTATTTGTCATCATACGCATACTATTAACTACATCATTTGTCAGTCCTTTATCTTCTGTACTCACGAGTAAGGGAGCTAGTTTTGAAGGTGTTACCTCACAATTGTACTTCATAAAAAATTTGACATCATCATCGTCCTCAATCTTTACGTACTTCCACTCATTCGAGGCCACCAAAATTGAAAACTTTAAGCAAACCTTGTCTTCCATGTTGTTTGTATTACCAATTTGATGCACACGATCCAATAGTTCAGCAAATGTGATGGTTCGTGGTACTATTAAGCCTTTTGAGTCACCCCCTTCGTATTTGCACATCTTCTTTGACGTTACCAATTTTCCATTGTAGCAAACCAGAATAACAATTGTCTCCATTTCTAACCATGACAAAACAACATTTCATTAACACATTTGAAGCCACGACCAAATCATTGCAATACAACCACAACAACCAGGCAATACGATGGCAATACAACAGCAATACAACAGCACTAAAACAACAATAACACAGCACTGAACAAGGATTCATCATAATCAGACTATACAAATCTACTACATCAAATGGAAAATCCCAAGTTTCAAGATTCATATTTCTAGAGCAATCTAAATGCATTTGGTAAAAACCCATATGGATGAGCATGTGAAGATTCTAAAAACATTACCCAAAGCAATTAAAATAAAACCAATTTCACAGCAACCCAAGCAATCAATCAATTTCACAGAATCCCACAGAGATTAAGAAAATGACCATCAAGACTACCTATTAGAGGTCAGCAATGGAGTAGAGCTTCAAGGTTGCAAGCAGCTGCGACCTTACGTTATTCAGAAGACATACCTAGAAGATGGGGTCGATGGGGGGTTTCCAGATTCAGAACAGAGAGATGGGGACAATTCAGAACATATACAACTGTACGAGAGAGAGAGAGATAACTAAATTTCAAAAAAAGTGTTATGTGGCCAATAAGTGGACAATAAATATCTATTTATAGGTGATATTTGCAAATTTTTTGGGGAGGCTTGGTATTCCACTTAAAACTAAAAAATTGATGGTATTTTGAGCTATTTCCCTTTTTTTTTTAATTGTGGAATCAATATTTTTTTTTAACACTTTTTATCAATGGCCGAGGGCTTTGAACTTTGCAATTTGTTTTATAGAAAAGTAGTGGCCCGCTTTGAACTTCGATGACCCCGAACTTGAGCCCATTTTTCCCTATATTTTAAGCAGTTTGCTACAGTAATTGTTTTGGCATCTGAGTTACAATAATTGTTTTGGCATTTGAAAGATCAAAAGGCATCTCTCAAAACAAAACAAAAAAAAAAGCTCAACGAAGACTTGATTAGGATACTTGTTGGAGTTTGAAAATTCACAGTTTTGCAAAAGTCTTTAACAAAACATGCTCGAGATGGTTTTCTCTAACAGAAAGTGCTTGAGCGGGTTATTTCTAACAGAAAGCACTCAAGATGGTTTTCTCTAACGAAAAGTACTCGAGCTGATTTTATCAGAGAGTTGGGCCCGAAAAATCATTTAATTATTTCTTTGTTTTTGCACAGTAGAACATGTTTAATTATCGTTTCAGTTTGAATTTAAATTAGAACAGGTTTCTAACTGTTGTGTTTGAAGCCGCAAACAGTATTATATATACCCAATATCCAACCTTAAAAAATGTAACTTATTTTTCAACGAACAAATAAAACTTCATATTTTTCTTACATTCTGTTTGGAGAATAAGCACGTCTAAGTTCACCAGAGATCAAAGATTTGGTGCTGGAATCTTGATTTATGGATAGTTGAATCCTGGGAGATAGACATCCATTGAACTTCAAGCACTGAGAATGGGCGAAATTCTATCTTTAGGAAATTGCCAATATGCAAGCCTCTTTCATAAAATAAAGAAATTGACTTTATTTGGACTACGCTTATGTTCAAGCTGTTCGAAATCTTACTTGACTTGGCTCTATGACTGCGATCCTCACAGACAGACAAATCCCATATAATTTTACTTGCAAAATAGAGGGTATACAGAAAATGATCGTGCATACTATGTAGACGACTCTATCTCAAGGCTTTGGACATTACCAGAGGGCCCTTCCCTCTTGAGTGGTGGTGGGAAAGATGGTCATTACAAATGTACAAAATATTAACCCTATAAGAATTTGGGATACAAAATAGTTTTACTAAACTATATGGATTGAGGCGAATTGGATTTTTAAACCATATGGAATTGGAGTAGGATTGGTACTAATTACTAAAATGTCCCCGTTGTTGGGTTAAAGTAGATAACAAATTTTAAAATTTTAAAATTGTGTGAGGACATAATAGTTAAAAAAGATGAATTCCTAATAGGTTAAAAAGATGAATTCCTAATAGGTTAGTTATCCGGGAATTAGAATACCACCTCCCAACCAAGAATTGAATTCCTCCAAAATCATGAAATCAATTCCTAATTTTGTGTGGGCCCCACTTACTTTTTAATTCCTTAATATGAAGTAAACACAAGAATCATCTATAGATGGAATTTAATTCTTGATGAAAATTCCAATTCCTGATTAGTAAACACAACATTAATTTAATCTAAAGTACAGGCAGGGGAAAGTCATCCATCAACAAACTTTGTTGACCACAGCAGACGAACTCTATTAATTCTACAGTGTGAAAGTCATCTGGCTCAGCTGTGAGTTACAACAATATATCACTGAACTTGTGCTTTATCAGAAGTTGAGCCTCTTCAACTAGCCTCTTTACCACCTCCCCTGCAGGTAAAATTTCCTTGATGAGGCCTACACTTTGGCCAGCGTACATCACCATGCTTTCAATGTCACCAGTTGCAGTCACATTTGGAACAGTACCGGCAAGACGACGAATTTCTATTTCCTGTTGGAGAACATAACCCAAAAATTGTTAATGGTACACGGCCTACATCTTCAAATAAAGTAGATGCTTTACTTGTCAATTATGACAGGATTTCATTCTCACCCTATCATGTATTGTCGAACGACCAATGATAGGCTGATCCGCTTCATTCTGATGAGGAGGAAGAGATTTCCAATCATTGAAGAACGGTGTATGCAGAACACGATGCGGCGCTCCAGGCCACCTTGCACGCCCGAATACATCAGTGTACTCAGTTCTGTCAAATTCAACCAGCTTCCTCTTGTATGTGGGATGAGCACGGCTTTCCTGAGTTGCAAGAAACCTGTAATATAATGAGAAAAATCTTATATATCAACCAAAATCAATAAAGATAAAACTTAAGTTTGATAGATGAAAAAAAAAGTTCTCAAACTGTGATAGCAGAATGTTTTTCATAAGTTGAGCTATATAAAGATGGAGTATATGAAACCTAGTGCCTAGGCAGACCCCCTGAGCACCAAGGGCCAGAGCAGCAACATATCCACGGGCATCCACTATACCACCGGCTGCGATAACAGGTATATCTCGATCTCCAACAAGATCAGCTACCTTTGGCAACAATGAAATCAAAGCATCCTGTAATATATTAACAATAGAAAGCACATGGATGTCAACACTTATCAGTAAATCCTTAGACAAAAAATCAGGCAACAGATAAGCAAAGAACGAATAAAACACAAAAACACGAATGTGAAGCAGCAGTGCCAATCCATAGAGTGCTTTCTGGGACGAGGTCAAAGGTTTTAGTTCAAGACATTGACACTCCAAAGAAAAAATTACTATGCATATATAATCTTATCCATGTGAGATATGAAAAAAGGGATATTTGAAACGAAAAGAAACTCATCAAAGAACAGATAGTTTCTTCTCTAGACCCGGGTTCGATTCCCAGCTGGTGCAAACGTTTTCCTTAAAAAAAAAATTTAAAAAAAGATAGTTTCTTCTCTTCTTTTTTATTTTATTTATAAGTATTAACACAGCGTGATAACAGATAATGAGCTATCCGGTAATACATTTGATTGATTTAACTCTATCTAGCGCTTTGTTCTTTTGGAGTCATTGTTTCAAAGAAGAGGTAAACCATCCCGAACCGAAATTTACATTCTTTCATACTATTTTTTAATGTTATTTTATATTCCAAGTGAAGAAGTACAGAGCAATCAGATACAACTACCATTAACTCTAGAAGCGAAAATGTTACAATGCTTTTATAAAGGAAAAACACTCATACATTTGCTCCCAGCAAGCACTCTCACCTGACTGATCACATGCCCTCCAGCTTCACGCCCTTGAACAATAATTGCATCTACACCAGCATATATTGCTTTATTCGCTTCCTCCAAGCTACCAACCTGCAATGGAATTATATGGAACTCAGCAGGAAGTCCGGGGAAAAAATAATCAACAAGGCAATGATTATGTTGCATCAAAGTGAAAAGATTGACCAACCATCCATCAAGTTAACCATGCTGCCCTTAATCTAACCTTTGAGACATGTTCAGCACTCTACATACAATTCTTAAAAAGACAGAGAGAAAAAGAGATACTTTCCGAAGAGTGGAAAGCAAACAGAACAATTCTGATAAACCTGATGTGAATGGTTGAATGAGGACAGAAATGAAAGCAAACAGCTTACTATGTCCTAATTATCATTGACGACAGTATTGTTTAAGGAACACTTACTTGAGGAACAACCTTAACCCCTGACTGATGAGCTTTCAACACAAGCTCCTCTGAACATTCACCCCAGTAAACCTGTAGCACTGCTACCTTTTCATCCAAAATGACTTGTATATTTTTCTCATGCGGAAATGCCAGAACAACACCAACCCCAAACGGTTTGTCAGTTATGCTTCGAGTCTTCCTTATGAGCTCCCGCAGGTAATGTGGTGACTCCTGATCAGTCAAAATCAGTATATCAGAAATTTCTTCTTTAATGGCATATGTTCACAAGTTATCCTGTATTGTTTATATTCACATAAGCTTAACAGCGATTTGCTGCTAAAATACTGCAAGGAGACCATAATCAATTCGGAGAACCGTTTAGCTGCTTTTTCCCATATCTTTCTTTTTCTTTTCCACTTTGCCTGTTTGTTTCCACCTTTATGGAAGAGATTATAACTATCACAGATGAACTTTCGGATTTCCACATGAAAGGCCATACTCAACCTTGAACCACTGATCTGAATTTTGCAAGAGCTTCCTTGGAAAAGCTAATAATGTGGCATAGAAAAGAAAAGAGGCGAAGCCATGGAAAGTGGCCTCAGGCATAATTACGCCTCCTCACCCTCTCAGGTCTGAGACTAAGTGGGCATGTATTTGTGCATTTGTGATCAGACTTCTGGTGTATATGAATTATGCAGCCAAGAAAAAGCAATCAAGGGCATGAAAGCACATATTAAAGTGTGACGAATACTCGCGCATTTGTGATCAGACTTCTGGTGTATATGAATTATGCAGCCAAGACTTCTGGTGTATACGAATCGTTATTGTTAAAGCACATATTAAAGTGTGAACAACTAAAGCCAATGGTTGAAGAGGCCCAAAATTTCATAAATAGCTTAAAGGCAAGGCTTAGTATGAATGATGTAGAAAAATTGAAGGTGCACAACACACAGACTACATGAAAAAAAAAAACCAGGGTTTGTATTTTCAAGTTTTGAAATTTGCAGGACGTAGAAATTTAGCTGATATTGCTGATCAGACCAGACCTGAAGAGGGAAGTCAAATTGATCTCCAAATCTACCTTAAAGCTTTGAGAGTAGGAATTGAAGTTCAGAAACCAAGGGCTTCATTCATCCAAAGAAAAAAGGGGGTAATTACTTGAGCAATTGCAGGGAAAACACAGAAATATTGCAAACCATCCTTAGCTAGTTTAATCATATTCTTTTCCAATTAGATAAAACTACTATCAAGAACAATATCGGAATTCTGATATGGGAAATTAAGATTATAAAAGAAAAGTGAAAGGAAAGAAGCATACCCAATCAGGGGCTCTGAGGAAACCAAGTCCCCCAGCATTAGCAACAGCAGCAACAAGCTCGGGTCCAGAAATATCAGGTCCCAATGGTGCTTGAACAATTCCATACTCAAAACCCAATATCCCACCCCAACCCATCTCCCTCTCTCTCTCTCTCTCTCTCTCTCTCTGTGTCTCTCTGTGTGTGTGTATATATATATGTATTTATATTGCTCAGTGGGCAGTAAGATGGCTGCTGCTGAGTGATGAAGCGTGAACGCGGACAGTGTTCTTTATGTTTATTTAGGAGAACTGTTGTTTCTGGTTTCTACACGTGAGTTAAAAACTAGTGCATTCTTTTTATTTTCCAAAGAACGTAAGGGAGGACGTCAACTTCTGGATTTTCCTTCCTATTTCTTCGACAACAATAATAATTTTATGCTGATCAACTCCGATCGCAATTCTCCAGTGTTAGAAGAGTACTCAAATTTGATTTTTTCTGCTTTTTCAAGCTGAAGTAGCCAAAAGCATTTACCCCTCAATTTGATTTGATTCCCCCTACTTGGAATGTCGCTTGTATAAAAAACAAAATTAATATTAAATAAACAAAAATAGAAAAATCATTTGTAAGACAGTTTGGGTTGTAGCCCATCTCACCCCCTCCATGTAGGCGGAGTCCACCCCATTACTATCTCTATTACTACTCAGCCTCGGATCAGGTGAGAACACTTATGTGAGAACATTATATAAGAATCAATCGCAGCCGTTGAAATGCATCTGAACGGTTGAAGAGAAAAAGCAAGCTTACGGTGCATACGGGTAAGCTACAGTTTCCCCTTAGCAGAGGTGTCAAGTCGCGCCTGGTTCGAAAAAATGGCGCCTTTCTTATTCCTAACAGTGACGCCTTTCTTGTCAATGAAGTTATAAATGAACCCTAGTCATAACACCCAAATACCTACCAGACATCAAGTTTTGTATTCCTCATCTCTTCTCACATAAACTCCTTGGTGTACTGTTTCTCTTCGAGTTCCTCTTCTGTTGTCGTAGAACCTTCGTCGTCTAGTAATTCTCAACTGAACGTCAGAATCAGTATGTTTCTGGCGAATTCCCTCTCTCTCTTTGATATTAAAGTTTGCATGTTATATTGCATTCACTTAATTTAAATTGCTTTAGGATTTTAGGGAGGATTTTAGGGCTTTGATTTTTTGGGTAAGAGTAGTCTGTCTCTGCACGGATGTGTTTGGAAAAATATAAATTGGCCTGAGTAATTTGTGTTGTGTTTTGTACTTCGTATTTTGGTTTGCATTCTGGTTGTTTATTGTGTTTTCGTAAAATTCGAGGAATCTTCATCTGTTCCTCATTGTAATCCTGCTTTGGCCATGTAGTGGTGTGAGGGTAGGGCATAATTTTAGGGATTTAATGGGGCTTGGAAAACAAATAATAATAAGTATTAGTAGAAGTAGAACGCATAAGAGAAAATTGAATCTTAACTCTAAATATGAGATGATTTCGAATGCATAAGGATCAATGCATCTTGAAGTAGGTATCAATTCTGTATCTGAATTTGATGCAATTAGTGTTTGTAGGTGAAATTATGTATCTTAATGTGTTGAAAATAGTGTATCAGTTTTGTAACTTGATATGTTGAAAATTCTGTTAGTAGGCAATTATGTAATGTGTTGAAAATAGTGCTTGTAGGTTTGAAAATGTGTAGATAATATTGTGAGTAGGTATCACTTATGTATGTTAATGTGGTCATAATATTGTGAGCACGTATCAGTTTTGTTTCTTAAGCAAAAGGTGTCTTTTGCAGGTATAAAATGGATTCTGGGTTTGAGCTTTGTTTCCCAGAGACAGAGGTCTATTCTGCACGGGGTGAATAATTTGTGTGTGGCGCAAACAATCCTGTGTAATTTTAGGGCGCATTTCAGTGAGTTGGTTATGAAAAAATTTAGAGAGAGCTGTTTTGGGCACTTGTTGGGACTCCATAAAATTGCATTTAGTGGTCAAATTGTGCATGGTCTGGCACTCCGACAAGTCGGAGGACTTGGTGTGAAGGACATGATGGGCCTTAGTTATGCAATAGGGTCCAATGTTGCTCAATTCAGTGTTAAGGATTTTTGTTTGATAAGTTGTCTGAAATGTGGAAGAGAGCCTGACATAACGTCTGCCAGGGAAGATCATAAGCGATTTATGAAAGCGCATTTTACCAACAGGAGTCACATTACTTGCCAGGATGTAGAAAATGCATTCCTAAAGTCCGAAAGAGGAAGCGAGGACTCGTTCAAATTGGGACTGCTGTATTTTGTGGAGTCTGTGATAATGGGTAAACCCCAAAATGTAAAGATAAACGAGGACTACTTACATTTGGTTCATAAAATAGATGAATTCAACAAATATCCGTGGGGATCTATATCATTTGAGTGTCTGCAAGATTCTCTGTTGTTTGTTCCCGGGAAGAAAGAGAGAGATGAAGACAAGGATGAGAAGGGAAAATGAGAGAAAAAGCGAAAAAAGGCGGTGCGGAGTTCAGTGAGAAAAGGGAAGAAAAACGTGGAGGATGAGAAGCCTAAAAGAATTAACAGACCTGCATGGAATATAAAGGAATTGAGCTATGCTTTCTAGGTATGATTTAGTTCAAAATTAGTGTTTGTAAAATTTAAGTTCGTAACTAAGTACTGACTTTGATAATCTATTTGTTGTAGATTTGGGCGTATGAATTAAGTGCTGAATTCGGAATTCCCCCCTTAGATATTGTAGGCAGATCGAGGAAACTGCATTAGTCCCTCGAATTTGCCGGTGGGAATCCACAGATAAAGTACCTGAGTTTAGAAAGCTGAACGCTTATATATCTCAAAGCAAACCAGTGTGTAGTTAATAATTGATTTCAATAGTATGTTGGTTTCATGAGGAAAGCTGTTTACTATTGTATACGACCTGTTAACCGTATATGTTTGACAGCCTGTTATACTGCGACTCTTACGACCAAGTGAATTGGAGATGAGGCAACCATATTGGAGTTGGGGATCAGATGTTCTTGAATGTGATGCACCTAGTGTAGCCCTGCGGGTATGTAAGGACCTTGATGAATTAAACTCTGTTGTGTAGCGGTTGAGGAATGAGGTTGCAGTATTGCATCGTGAGAAGGGTGAGCTGGAGGAGAGAGTTTTACGCTTGGAAAAGTGTACCAGTCATGCAGACGCTAGGAAGAGTGAGGATGATTGAGAGGAGAGACATAAGACTGAGGGTGCTGGAGAGGAGAGACATAAGACTGAGGATGCTAGAGAGGAGAGTGATAAAACCGAGAAATGTGGAGTATCCGAATCGAGAGAGGAGTGTGTACAAAATGCGAAAGAAGAGGTGCAATATACAACCCCGGATATAAATTGGGATGATCCAGATGTGGTGTGTGTCACCCTTGTTAAATTCCTTACGAATCCTCCTCGAAAGATTGACATGGTGAATGTGGCGAAGATGTTATAGTTGGGGTGGGGTGAAAGAGGGGTTAGGGAAGGAGTGAGACTCTTGGTCCTGTGACGAAGAGGCCAAGGGCAGTGGTAAGGGAAACTCCATGGCAAGGTCGGGAGATTCCCAATATTTCGAAGGACACAATTTCTGACCCCCTAAGGCCTGTTCCTCGTGATTCCCTTCTGGAGATGGCAAAATTCTGCTGGGAATGGGGACAAGAAGTAAAGTAAGTTCCCTTTGCCCGTCCTTAGTGAAATGTAAATGGTTTATTATGATTACCTATTGAGCCACTGGTGAAACGGAATTGATAATAACAATGATTGACAAATATAGTTCACATGTGCAGTTATGTGGAGACGAAGCTATGGAAGGTTCGCATAACTTCTTTGTTCGATTGCTGACCAAGGACGGTTGGTTGGATGACTCGGTAAGCATTGATTGATTTGGGATTTTGTTGATAAGCCCTTGCTATGTAGTAATTTATTGATTTAATAATGGAAACAACCCTTTTATGTAGAACATTGACATGGCCTTGCATTTGATACGGGAGCGGCACAATAGGTCTAGCAAGTGGGTGGGTTCTGACTGGACAATACTGGACACCACTTTTTAGGTCTGTATTATTTCATAAGCATTGTTTGTTTTGAAATTTCGTATCTGTTATGATGCATAACTCGTGTGCCACTATGCAGAAATGTGCTGCCTTAGATTACAAGCAAATGAAGTCGTATATGGGAAAGGATGAGAGGCAGCACACCAACAGTCTACTAGGATTGGTGAAGGGCGAAGGGCATAAGTTGGCTAAATCATGGTCATCTGTGAATCAAGTTTTTTTGCCCTTCAACCTACAAAGGCAGAAGCACTGGATCTTACTTGTTATCGATTTAAAAGAGTGTGAGATAAGGGCGTATGATTCAAAAGTAGATCTGTGCAGAACTCAAGCCATTTAATGGGCTGTGCAGCCCGTGGCGAAAATACTGCCCCGGTTGTTACACGAAGCTGGATATATTGGCGACGGTCTACTTCGCAAAAGTGAGTGGCCAGTTATTCGCGTTTTGGATGCACCCCAACAAGTAGGCGGGTGATTCATATTCGACCTAAACACATTGTGTTAAGAAAGTGCACTTTTGTTGTACAATGAATGACAGCTTCTTCGTTATGTTTCAGGGGCGACTGTGGGATGTACATTCTCAAATACTGCGAGTTTCTGACCTCTAATGTAGACCTAGCCAATATTTCCCATCATGCCATGCCCTTGTATCGGTTGAACTCGCTGTGCAGTTATTGTAGGGATATTGGAACCTGCAATTAATTAGGAGAGGCAATATGACATAACTGGGTGGGTGTAGTATATGAACTTGCAAACTTCATTTCACTGGATGGGCGGTTTGTAATTTTGTAGGTAACAGTTGTTGAACTGAAGAAATTCATATAGCTTGGTATTGGCTCAATTTGCGAGATAGAGAACTAACCTTTCTATAATATAAGGGAAGCTCGAAGAGCTTTCTTTGCATGCTTGAGCGCATCTTTCCCGTTTGTACGAAGGTTTTGAAAAGGTAGTTTTGAGTCTTACTTGTTAAGGAATGAACTCTTCTTTGGACTTCAAATTAAAGAATATGTTATTTTTATTGGGTTCAAATACAACCTGTACGAAACCGTGAACACATGTTGTTGATACTATGCTGAACCATAAACTGTAAATGGTGCATGATTGTTTTCAAATGTGGAATAAATAGGAATGTTTCTTGTTTACGGCAAACAAGATTGAGAAGTTCAGATGCAGGCATATCAAACGTTAAAAAATTCATTTACTAATTATGCTCAATGATTAATTCATAATAGTAGATTTCCAAACACTTCTTCATATTTCATAGCTGTCCGGATTACAAAATTACAAAATATATACTTGAAAAGCCAAAAGAGAACAAAATTTAAAAATATATACTTGAAATTGCTTGAAGATTTCCAGACGCAAAAAGTTTCTTACTTATTCATCACTTTAACTACCAAATTCAGAAATGATAGAACTAACAACAGTAGGAGGATATTTTTAATGCCCTTCACTATACGGATGACTTCAACATATGCATTAAGTTCCTTCACATCCAGCTGGTTTTGAATGTGAGATTCAGTTGGCATGTTGCCTCCAATCACCCATTCATAGCCACTACACCTTGTAGCTCCCTAAAAAACATAACAAAGTTACATTTTTCAATTTCGGATTACAATGTCAGACCCAATTCTTCCACTCTGTAGCAGTTTTCGTTGGCTTAGGCAATGGCCGATCTGAGTTAGTGTTATTGGCTTGGGGAAGATAATACTTACATATGTTGTGAAGCACTTCTAATACAGTCTGCCCATATTCCTTTCAGATTTGAAAATTAGCATCAGCATCTCAGAAGATGATAGAAGATGACAACCCTTCCAAAAATTTGCTCAAAACCCCCAAATTCTTTTCCTTCAATTCTGAAAAGGACTTGTATTTTATTTTTTGGGGAGAACTAATATGGAGTTTCAAGTTTGAATTGTCCTATTTTGGTCGTAACAATCCGTGATTGAGAGTGGGAAATTCAAAATTTGCAGGAATGTTTTTTATTTTTAACCCTAACCCATGAGCGGGAAAGAAAAACATTGGTTTGGGGAATTTTAAATATTTTTTAACCCTAAGCACTCTACAGTAAACCCTAAACCGTAGGCGGCAAACCCCTACACCCTTGAAGTCATTTTTTAATTCAAAATTTCAGTGGAATCGATTAAAAATTGAAAAAACTGGTGTGTGGCAGCATATGAACGCGCCGCATGGTGGTCAAGCTTGCAGCTCCCCACTACAGCGCCTTCACTTGGCATTTGTTGTATATTTTATTCAGTTTTTTTTTTCCAAAAATCGTTAAAAATGCATGAAAATTATGGAAAAAATTGGGAAATTTCCTAACTTTGTGTGGGAATGAATACTTCATACGGAAAGTACAAAACCTGGTTTAGGAGCGAGTGAAAAATCAAATTAGGGAATGAACCCTACATTCGGATGATGCAAATGAAAACACTAATACACTTTGTAAACCCTACACTCTCATATGTTCGATCACATTAATCCCGTATCCAAATTTGTTTGCCCTGCCCTTTTTCTGGATATGTCGACGAAGGAAATCTCGTCCCGGTCGCTGGAGAATTTTTCAACAATTTTTCACCCTCGAATTTGATTTTTAATTGAATATTTAAGTGGAAACGATTAAAAATTACAAAAACTAGCGTGTGGCGGCATGGGAATGCGCTGCGTAGCGGTCAGCCTTGCAGCTCCCCACTCTAGCGCCTCCACTTGGCATTTGTTATATATTTTATTCAGTTTTTTTTTCTTCCTAAAATCATTAAAAATGCATGAAAATTATGAAAAAAATTGGGAAATTTCCTAACTCTGTGTGGGGATGAATTGGTATAAATGGAAATTACAAAACCTGGTTTAGGAGCGAGTGAAAAATAAAATTAGGGAACGTACCCTGCATTCGAATGATGCAAATGAAAACACTAATACACTTTGTAAACCCTACACTCTCATATGTTTGATCACATTAATCCCATATCCAAATTTGTTTGCCCTGCCCTTTTTCCAGATATGTCATCGAAGGAAATCTCGTCCCGATCGCTGAGGAATTTTTCGGCAATTTTTCACCCTCAAATTCGATTTTTAATTGAATATTTAAGTGGAAACAATTAAAAATTACAAAAACTAGCGTGTGGCGGCATGGGAATGCGCCGCGTGGCGGTCAGCCTTGCAGCTCCCCACTCTAGTGCCTCCACTTGGCATTTGTTGTATATTTTATTCAGTTTTTTTTTCCAAAAATCGTTAAAATGCATGAAAATTACGGAAAAAATTAGAAAATTTCCTAACTCTGTGTGGGGATGAATACTTCGTCAGGAGTTTTGGGTTAATACTTGGCAAAATGTTTTTTGTGGAAATTGATATGTAATTCATTATGTTAGTGAAAAGGGCTTTCCGTAATATGGGAATCAATTTTTTTTTGTTGCAGAAATCCTAAAAATTGCTGGACACATCCGAAAATAATGGGGAAATGTCGTAGATGGTTATAATCAAAATGGGAAAAACCTTCCACTTATGTCGTTGGTTAATTTCGATATTTAAATCATTATGTTAGTGAAAATGGATTCCTGGATGACTTAATTTCACTTCTGTTTTGTTGCAAATATAGTTTCAAATGTAGGACAAATCAGGAAATTAGGGGGAAAATTTTTGGGGTATTTATGGGATCATCAGAGTATCTTAGAAGATCAAAGATGGCACAGACTTCCACTGTCAATGAAGTGACTGAAAGGATAATCCCTTTTCGGGTTGACAACACGCAACCTCCCTGCCATATGCCTGTCTGTCATCTTGAACGAATGGATATTTGGGGGATATGAACCAGCAATTCCCCATGTGAGACCACTTATTGAAACGATATAGGACCCAAAACCATAAACAGACTTCAAATAAAAACAATACAACCATTATGTTCACACAGTTTCACCTTTACATAAAAACAGTAAAAACCAAAAACACAGTTTCTTAATAAGGCACATATCATACCATGTATATAGACCTTAAATCCACGAGGTCATCAAATGGAGTTCGCGCTGGAAGCAGAACAGCTCCCTCTTCCATTTGCAGGGTTCACAGCAGTTCCAAGCATCTACGTTGTGACAGTATTTTCCCCTGTGATGCCATAATTGATACCACTCCCGATTACCCTCACAGTGAATGCAATCTTGAAAAAAACATTCATCTGCTGTAAACTTTGCAAGCGTTGGAGGAGTCACGATGCCACACATTGTATACCTCAGCAGTCGATAGATGATTGAATACCTGCAAGCTTGCCTGTTCATTTTCTTGATTTTGCTGAGATGGCACAAAAACTCCATCGCATCCTCCTTGCCCTCGCTAGGGTTCAACAGCCCTAGCAAGCCAACAATGTAGGAGGCTTCCATATGCCCTGCCATAGCAGCCACTCGCAGGTTCTTCAGCGCCTCATCATCTTTCAATAGGAAGAAGTCATGAATAGCTTCTCTGTAAATGATTTCTGGATTGTTATGTTCTTTGCACTTTTGCAAGAACTCAAAAATTTTGCCTTCATCAAACCTGTACCAATCCTCATGCCACTGGTATTTATCTAGTGACACGGTTCTCCAAACCTCAGGATCATTCAACATTTCTTGAAATAACTTGCATGTTCCCGCCATGCTGTACAGATCTTCAGAGGACTGCTTTGCAACCACGAGCAGCACCTTAAACCGTGCCAATTGTGGAATCTCCATCTCGGTTGTTGGAGAAGAGGGACTGAAAAGGGTCTCTGGAGGATTTAATATTCATGGTGTCATTTGTGGACCAAGAAGAAAGTGCCGAATTATATTATATGTACCCAACCGTCATCACCCACATTACAATGGACGAATACAACTTTGGGTTTAGATAAGTTATTATTGTCTTCGTTTCCCAAGCAGTGTGAGTGAAAGGACACTTCACAGTCATCGTTTCCCAAGCGGTATGAAACTACTTATCACCGTCAGCAGTCAAAAAATTATAAATGCTTTTCGTGAGAATTATTATCTTAAATCACATCAGCACTTATGAAGCAAATGACTTAGTTACATTTGAACATGACCAAGTAATCAGTTTCATTTTGCCAACTATGAAACTAAATATCAACGCCCCATTAATAGTAAAGTAAATGATCACACTATATATGATACTAATAATGTAAAAATGACATCACCACGTCTGAAGGTAACTTGCATTTTAACATGACCAAGTAAGCAGTTGCATCTTGCCAAATATGGAACTAAATATGAATGCATATCAGCATTACAGAAAAAGAAAACTGTGTTTATGATACTAATAATGCAAATATGACATCACACGTTTTGAAGGTAACTTACATTTCAACCGCGCCGCGTTAATAGTTAAATCTCTGCAAATATGATACTTACTTTGTCTGAATATCACCTGTAAAGAAAATGAAACTACTGTGTCTGATACTAATAATTCAAATATGAAATCACCATGGAAATTAGGTATCTAAAGTGGCCGCTCCCCAGTCCAAGTGTATAAATTAATTTTGCTAGGTAAAATTAGTGAGGGGACTGCTGTATAAATAACAAAGTGATATATTTTATCTCACATTGCACCACCAGTTGGTCCAAACAACCCTCAACTCACCATGGGTTCACCTACAAAAATCCCCCCCCCCCTATACTTATAACAACTCCACCAAAAAATGCAGAGCCTATCTCACACAAGAGTAAGAACGCTGCAGATGTTCCTGTAGGACCTGCGAAATCCATAAACTTTTCATATGAGGACCACGATGATGCAGGTCGTATCGGCTAGATGCGGTACGATGCGTTGAAGATTGAAATAAAACGTCAGAAGATACGTCTAAGATGGTATGAAGAAACATTGGGGAAGGAGAAAAGTCAAGTGAAATTACACCTTCGATCAGTCAAAATAATGAAACTGAGGGTTAGGCTTGCGAAAGGAAAAGCTTTTCAAAGGTTCAGGGGGTTGAATGAGGCAGTGTAGATGAGGGAAGTAGAAGCACGTAAAGGGTTTGACCTGTTCCGAGAGTATGCAAAATGTGTTGTCCCAAGCTACAACTGGGACGGAATCACCATGGAGTAAACTGTCGCTGGACAACGTTCATTTTGGTTATTTTCAGTAAGTTTGTTTGGAAAAAATAGGTGGTTCATTTTGACTGCGTTTGTTCCAAGTTTGTGTGCACTCCTGAAGGTGTAACCATTTTGCTTTGGACACTTCAGATGGTATCTTATATGTATCCAAGCTGTAAGATGTGAAGAAAGAGCGAGTGAAAAATATGGGAAACTGCTTTTGGTTTATTATGCATACTTTTGTAAAGCTAAATGGGTATGCTTTAATTGAAGTTTGTTTACATTATTTTCTGTAAACATATTTAATTTGTCTTTACAAAATGCCTAAAAGGAAAGGGATAGTTTTTAGCATTGATTGGATCTCTTATATGGAGTTGTTGTTCATAAAATGGTAATATGAGGTTTGCTTATTCGTGTGAAATATATAATTTGACCAATGAAATAACAAGAATAATATTATGTGTGTCATTTGAAAGGAGAAAGTAAGACTTATTTTTCCCAATAATTAGATAAAAAGCAAATGTAACCGATAGTTGTGTTATTTTAAATTAGATAATGAACATGAAGGAAATAGACGAAAAAGGTTTGCAAAGGAAAGCGAGTTCAAATCATTTTCCGAAGATGAAGTGTACACTCTGTATTGTCACATCGATGAAATTGAGTACGAAAGTGAGTTTGAAAAGCACTTTCGATGATTTATAGGTTCCCCCAATTGTGTAATGGCACAAGGAGCTGGAATCAATTTTGGGGCAATTTTTCCGATTTTTCTCCTTGTTATTACAATGTCTTCAAAAATTTTGCAATAAAAAAATTATGAAAATAACGAAATACAACACATGGCGGGACCTGACCGCATCAACCTTGGGTAGGTGCATACGTGCACATCAGTGACCATTGCCTCACTCTTCCTTTTGCAAAAATCGGATAATATTTCGACAAATGCTACCACATCATTGAAAGTTGAAAAATCAAAATTCATGTGTATGCTTTCTGTGATTAATACGAGGCTTTATTCTGAATTCAACCTAACTAAATCAAATACTCTCATTACTGAACAAAAAAACAAAACTGATGTGACAGATGGGAAAAACAGATAAAACGAACTGTGGAATACTCCAGGACATCATATATAAACGTTGTCGTATGGCTATGGGATACTCATAGCCGTACATCCACATCTTGTTTTCTTCCTGACTCTTCTTTGGAGTTGTGTTTTGTGCATACAACGAATCCCCCAATATGAAGAAACTGAAGATTTGTCAACATGTCAGCCAGTTCACGTGGCAATGCTATTAGGGGGAGTCCGATGGGTCATGGGAATATGCCCCCGATTATCCAAGGTCTCCTCTACCACCGCTGCCACTTCCAACCTCCTCGGCAAGCGAGGGCAACTCTGACGATCCTGCTGTGGAAATAAATTATATGAAGAACAAATTGGAACACGACTCCTCCTTGGTCCATTATTGGACTAAAAAGTGTGTCGGAGCTTAGCAGAAGTTGGCGTATTTGACGCGCCAAGTGAACAAAGCGCGTTACAGAAAAGAGAAGCACATAATTCGTGGCCAAAGACGAAAGCACAAAGCAGAGGATTTGCATATGACCGAGGAGGATGCTACATACGAATCTTTGAGCATCCACAAAGGAGGCGACAAGCATGGCCAGGCAATGTCTATGGCTTTCAACGAAGGTTTTGAGCAATTCTGATGGTTCGCTGCAAATGTCCACAAAGATATTGACTGGGACGCCATAACTCTGTCTGCTACATAGCAAATCATCTCCGGCGGTGTACACCCACCAGAGCTAGGCCACCAACCAGCAAAAGCCAACGATAATGACGGCTGGTAGCCATATAAATTGCTAGGCAATTGTTATTCACTTGTTTGTTTTTTGTTAATGCCCGATCTGGGTTTGTGTTTACATGTTTGTCCCCGATCTGACTACGTGCAGCTTATTCGGGTTTACATCTGCTATCACAGCCTTGGGTTCTATGTTCTTACCATAGTCCAATCTTATTTCTTCGCTCACTAACTACTAGATTAGCAGAGTTCAGTTACTAATACTGCTCAAATTTTTTGTTTCATTCATTGTCGGTGGGTCGATAAATTTTTTCAAGATTCTCTGACACAGATATTTGGTTCTTTGACACATTACTGACACATAGTGATGATTTCAAGATTCCCTTACTGATACACAGTGATGGTTTCAAGATTCCCTTACATAGATATTTCATTTTCCTTGCAACCGTTGCAAAGGTGTATAAAACCCATATTGCATGAATCCCAAACGAATCCTTTCAAACAAGGCTTCACATTCTGAAAACACCAAAGCCCCAGTATAGACATCCACCTTCAACCAAAGATGGATCCGAAAGTTCGAGTTACGCATAATTATTGCAAACATGGTGCCGTTCATGACCGTCCTTGTGGGACGTGCAGGGATCTATTCGCGGTAGGTCCAGACAATGTTCAATACTATTGGTCCCCAACCCCTTCTCCCCCAAAGCCCCCATGTCCCATTGTTTGCATGTGTAAACCCCCAAATTTAGAGTGGTGTCAGGATTGCTACAATGACAAACGCATTCTAGATTGGGAGGAACGTGGCCGCTTTGAGTCAAGTGATGACTATGATGCTGATAACTAAGTGGCTCTTCAAATAACTTATTGTTGACTTTAATGTAGTTTTTTTAATTTTATTTTTCTATGTCCGAATGTAAGTCATGTGATATGTGTGTGACACTTAATAATTATCGAATACAAAAGTTAATTTATTTTTGGGCGGTTTCACTGTTGCTGTTCACAAACATTAGTTCAGTATCAACATGAGGCACTTATATAAGATTCACTAACGGTTCCAGATGGTTTCCAAAACGACTCAAATTGGTATCAACAAATATTCAAACTCCGGGACCGTAAATGAAATCAAACTCTTGCATAAATGACTCTGTCATAGTAGGTTCCCTGTCCTGCATGCTCTGACTGGGCTGCAAATGCTCATTAACTGCAGCACCAACTTCTGCGTCGGAATATGAAGAGCTGCAACATTGAAACAAATAAACAAGTCAACAACATTTCTTGTATAAAATTCAAACCCAGACAATTACATATTCACTTACGGGCTCCCAAGTTTTGGACAACTCCATCTATCATGATCAGTCTTCCTACATTCACTGTACCGCCGTTTATGTCGTTCCACTGCCTTCTCCTTTTGTCCTTTCACTCTTCTCGCTCGCCCTTTTGCTTTTACTTGATGGGGATCTTTCATTCTGACTTGGGGAGAGCTAGTTCCGACCTCTCCATTGGGTTCTTCTTCGACACGAGCTCTTGATGACAACAACCTTGTAAGCTTCCCACGAATGTCGTCAAATGAATTTTCCAGCAACTCAAAACCTTCATCACACAACAAAGCAGAATCTATCAAATCACTTGCAACTTTGCAAAGTTTCTATCTCTTAACCAAAACCAAACCGTCCACGCAATCTTTAACTTCTTTGTCATTCTTATCATATACTACACCGCACTTTGCACTTGGAAGCCATCGTTTCAATATGTAATTGTCTGGCAAGTGCTCCACCTGCTTCATTCTTAAAAATGCTAGGATGTGTCTGCACAGAATACCCCAAAATTCAAATCCTTTGCAGCTGCAATAAGCTTTATCGACATCTTTATCATGCACAAGCTCCTTCATCTGTGTCACCCCCGAATTTACCCACTCACTTACTTTGTACCTGCACTGGGTCTCATCTTGCTCTACAAGTTCGAACAAGCATAAAAGGCTCCCAAACATTTCAAGAATTTCCCGAGTGTAAATGCGTGCCATTTGATGTTGCATTGGTGTTTGAAATGGCAGTGGAGGTTTTTCATTGGTATCAACATGATCAGCCATTAACTCCTTAAGCCTCTATGAACCAAGAGCTCTTTCAAAAAGTACAATGAATTCCATCAATGTGTTTTTCCGGTTAATATATTGTTTGAAAAATGCATGACAGCTTTCAGCCCGTTGACTACTTGACATCCCAACCGAAAACACATGTTTTACATATGATCGAACTCAATTCTCCCTCAAAGCCTGAATCGAGCTCAGCCACGGATGGTCTTTCAGCCCATTGTTTGTGATGATTTCATCCCATTTCACATCAAATTCTTCTTTTGTGTCCATACCCCATATGCATTTGCACATTTTCAAAAAATATTCCCCAATGCTGGGTTTCTCCATAAACTTATTCAAGATATGCCATATGCAATATCTATGGAATGTTGTTGGGAGAGTTAAAGCAATTGCCTTTGACATGGCTTCATCTTGATCAGTGATGATCATTTTGGGTGGCTCACCTGGCATGGCTTTCTTGAATTCTTCGAACAACCATACAAATGAATCCGTGGTGTCACTAGTTAGGAATGCACAACCAAACAACACTGTCTGCCTATGGTTATTAACGCCTAACAAAGGTGCAAAGACTATCCCATAGCGGTTCGTGTTGAACGTCGTATCAAAAAACCCATAAACTCGTCTTGACCTTGCATCTGCCCAGAAAACATTTCCCATCCTTTCTTCCGAATCTACCTCCATATTGAAACAAAATGATTCATTTTTTCCTTGCTCAGCCAAAAAATGCTCATTCAGCAGCTCTGCATCATGCCCAATCACTTCCCCACGCACGTTCCTTGCATAATTATAGACATCTCTCCTAACAAACCCAACATTTTCCAATCCCCCTACTGGCACCTCAAGAAGGCTTACCTGTTTATGTACAGAGATATTAACTTTGCTCATATGTGCACTATAGGCCTTTGTAGACTCAGTTAACTTACGATGAGATCTCAATAGATGGACTTTATCAACTGTGGTCATGTCGTGATTGTGTACCTCATTGAATCCTACAACAGTGTATTTATTCTTCTCTTTTACCTTCAAAATAGCAAGTTTAGCCTTGCACCCAGTTCGAGTACAACCTCGTTGTCTTCTCTTAAATCTAACAGTGCTTGTCAACGAATACCCTTGTTTACAGCATACATATTCTTTCCTTGTTACCTCTCCTGTGAATGTGCACGTTCTCGTTGTAGAACACCAAATGCCGAATCCGGCTTTCGCGGCATACATATTATAGAAATTGAACACATCCTCACAGCAATCAAATTCAAGTCCCAATTTTGGTTTCAAGTCCGAACTAACTTCCGGTGTCACATGTCCTTCGCACTCCATTTCACTGTTTTTGCAATTTAACCTTGAATATCACATCACCACCATCATATATGACATGAAAATCACTCTCTGTGAAATATTAAAGACCTACATACACACTAACATAACTCGTGCTGATGCCCAATATTTGGCACATGCTTTCAAACAGCTTTAAAATATATATTAAGTAACATATGACATCAAAATGACTCTCTGGTGAAATATTAAAGACATACATACAACCTAATCTAACTCATGCTGATGCCCAATATTTGGCACATGCTTTCAAACAGCTTTAAAATATATATTAACTAACATATGACATGCAAATGACTCTCTGCTAAAACATTAAAGTCATACATACAACCTAAAGTGACTCAAGCTGATGCCCAATAATGAAATTGACAAATACAGTATATGGCTTACCTCGTAACTGATTTCCAACTTCAAAATTTCAACAAATATGACAACGTAACGTAGCCCTTTTTGATCTGGACGTCAACCCCAAAAAATTTTCATCTTCCTCAACCCCTCTTTCGCCCGCGCTCAAGGATTTCAAAACCAACACAGCAAAACCACAATGGTATGATCAGCACTTTCCAACTCAACTCTAGTTTCGACGTTGCTCAAGGATTGACGTATGTTCCGACCCCAAAAACCCAACCACAAAGATGAAATTATAAAATCCAAGATTCCTTTGTTTCGCCTGAATGGGAAACCCAAAAAAATGAGGGTACCATTTATGTGTTCTCAAACCGAAAAACGATTAACAGGGGCGCTCTCTCTTCAGTGTTATAGTTCTTCCTCAATCAAAGCTGATAAAAAAATGGCCTCCTCATTGAACTGAGCGAACAGCTGGTTTGGAGGGGACTTCTGTTTTGGAGGGGACGTTTTGGAGGGAGGAGAGAGAAGAAGGCCTTGTTCTAATACAACACTTACACTTACAATTGCTTTTCATACAGCCGTTAGATTAGATCCAACAGTGTTCTCATGTTATGTTCTCACTTAGGCGTTCTCACTAGATCCTCACCCATTACTACTCTCATACAATTTTCTTTGGGTTTTCGACCGAAATGAATATTGTGCACGAGTTATATTTTCGTTATCTAACTAAATTATTCATTCCAATCGTCTTTCAGCTTTCTGTTTCATGGTAAACTAGTCTCTCATTTTCCATCAGTTTGAATCACGTAGATGGCACATACTATAATTTTTAGGGGTGAATCGGATTTTTAACACCACAAAAACAAAACAAAAAAGGTTTTAGATCAAAATAGTGCCTGAATTTATGCCTAAGTTACTCCAACTACACATGATTGAATAATTGTGATTGATATTATATTTCTCCAAAAGGAGGATATATATACAATACAAGTTGACTTTTCCTACAAGGAAAAGTAATTAGCTAATTACAAGGAATCATAACTAGGTAATGATTCTAATTAGGTAACGTAAATTACACCAGGAAATCAGGGACCACGGGATCCCTGAATTATGGCTCACGCCAACACTCCCTCTCAAGTGGGTGCGTAGATATCTCCTATGCCCAACACGTTCTTCTCACAAACTCCCTGTGCTATGCCCTTGTATTCTGCCTATGTAAATTATTTGAACTGTGAGTTTTCTTCGGCCTATGTAATTATTTGAGCTGTGAGTTTTCTTTGGTAGAGTGGAAATTGACAATGTGCTATGTGCAGGCCTTTGTTGAGATGTACGTCAGTTCGGCAAAGTCAGAGAAGGAGATTGCGAGGATGAAGAAACTAGAGGAAGTCGCCAAAGGAATTGTTTTTGAAGCATAAGTGGCTATCCAAGAGAAGAACATTGTCGTATCGCAAAAAGCGGCCTTGGCGAAGAAGGTTGAAGATTTAAGGGAGAAGCTAGTGGCATCACAACAAGCGCATGCCGAAGCAAAGTGAAGAAGGCCGAGGAGATAGTTATTGCAAGAGTCGAGGCGGTCGAGGCATACTGATCGTCAGATGAGCTGAAAGGCTATATCCTAAACATGCTGGTTGACGAGCAAGTCTTCTGGGCCTCCACCTCAGTCGATTTTTGTTGCCAGTCTTGCCGATGGGGCCAAGGCTATAGCCGAAACAGTGATGGATGCTCAGGTCACTGATGCACAGGAGACTGCCAGAGCGAACTAGGATGGGTCTACCAAAGCCTGAAGGCTTGGTACTTTTGTGTTTTTGTACGATGGATATTTGTTCAGAACAGTTTTTGGAGTGCCGATGGTACTCATATTTTGTATGGAGATTTTGCCTTGCCATAAGGCAAGGTTATTTTGGTAATTTAACATAGCTTGTCGTATGTTTAACAAATGTCTTGTTTAAAAGATAACCGTAAGTGTGTGCCAAAGGCATTTGTGTGATTAGAAATGAGCCAAGGTAAGGCATTTCATTAAGTAAGTGCCGAAAGACACAAGTACATAAGATAAAGACACAAAGTACTAAAGATCATAAGGAAAAGAAACTGAAATGCCGAAGGTAAGTTCGTTGGCCTGTTTATTCATAATAATACTTGAGGTAACCAGTGTTCCATGGGTGAGGCATGGGCTTGCCATTAGAACCACGAAGGTGATAAGTGCTAGGGTAGCAGACCTTAATGACTTCATAGGGTCCTTCCCAGATTGGGCCGAGGGTACCCTCGGCAAAGTTCTTGGTTGCTAATGAAACCTTGCGCATGAACCAATCTCCAGGATTGAAAGCACGAGGTTTCACACGAGAGTTGTAGTTTTGGCAACACGATATTTATAAGCGAAGTTGCATGTTTTGGCCTAGTCACGAAGCTCGTAAATGAGGTACAGGTTCAGAGCCAATTGCTCGTCGTTTGCTTTGGCATCATATACTGACATTCGATAGGAAGGCTGATCGATCTCTACTATTACAACAACCTCGGTGTTGAAGGACAGAGAGAAGGGCGTTTCTCCAACATAAGTGCAAAAGGTGGTTCGGTATGACCTTAAGACATCCATAAGTAATTCAGGCCAATAATTGGCTTTATCAAGCTTCGTTTTTAGTCTTCTTGATGATCTTGTTTATAGCGTCAACCTATTTGTTAGATTGGGGATAGGCAGGAAAGGCAATGCAAAGGCGCATCTTGAGGTTGGAACAAAATTGCTTGAATTTAGCATTATCAAATTGTTTACTGTTGTTCATGACAATCGCTTGGGGGATATCGAAGCGACAACCGATATTTTACCAAATGAAGTTTTCTACGTGAGCTGCCGTGATGGTAGCTAGGGCTTCAGCTTTGGCCCACTTAGTAAAATAGTCCATAGTGATAACAGCGTACTTGACCTGGCTCTTTCCCTCTGGCATGGGTCCGATGAGGTCAAGTCCCCACTGTGAGAATGGCCATGGAGTGATCATTGGTGTCAATGGTTCGACAGAGAGCTAAGGGATGGTGCCAAACCTTAGGCATTTGTTGCATTTCCGGGTGAAGGCTTGGACATCAGTATGGATGGTGGCAAATCTTGGGCATTTGTTACCACAAATGCCTTCATGGACCTCCCAAAGGACATAATTGCCTTCTTCTTGTGTAAGACACCGAAGGTAAGGGAGGCTGAAGCCGCGTTTCTATAAGTTGCCATTAATGATTAGTACCCATCGCGACGTGCCTAGGCAGGGTTTGCAAGCAGTGTTTGGTTTTGTAGGAAATTGAAGATGGGATCCATCCAAGCGGATGACAAGCGCTTGGGTGCTGGGTGCTTCTAGGAGTTCAACGTGGATATTACAACCGAGGTTGTGATCCACTGCTAAAGCCAACCGTGCCAAGGCATCAGCATGGCTATTTTTAGAGTGTGGGATCTAACTGATGCAATAAGCTTTGAAGGTTTTCAGTTACTGGTGGGCACAGTGGAGGTATGTTGTCATGAAGGTGTCTTTGGCAAGCAAGTCATGATTGACTTGATGAACAACAAATTGAGAGCCACTGAATATCTAAATCTATGTAGCTCCCATCTCTTTGGCTAGCCGTAGACCGGTAAATAGTGCTTCATATTTTGCCACATTGTTGGTGGTTTGAAATTTGAAGCAAATGGCATACTCAAGAACCACCTTATCTGGAGAAGTGAAGACCAAGCCTGCCGCACAGCCTTGGGAGTTTGAAGATCCATCGACATGAAGGGTCCATAATGGCTCACTGAGGTCAAAGTTTCCTACAACATCAAGGTGGACAAGATTCGAGGTCAGCATAAGTTTGGCAATAATTTGAGAAGAGACCGAAGGTATGGGTTCGATGAACTCTGAGATGAAATCAGCAACGGCCTACCCCTTTTTAGATGGTCATGGCTTAAAGTGGATATCAAATTCTCCAAGTTCGATAGCCAACTTAATCAGCCTGCCAAATATCTCAGGCTTCTGCAAGATTTATCTCATAGGCTGATTAGTAGGGGTGCGAATGTTGTGTGTTTGAAAATATGGTCGAAGCCGTTAAGCTAAAACAACCAAGGCGAGGGCAAGTTTCTCAATGTCAAAGTAACTAGCCTCAAAGTCTTGTAATGCTTTACTGACATAGTAAATAGGGTGTTCAACTCCAGCTGGTTGCCAAATCAACATCGAACTAACGGTAGTGGAGGATACCGAAAGGTAAATCATAAGAATCTCACCAGGCTCAAATGTGGACAAGAGAGGTGCCTGGCTCATACACTCCTTCAGCTTGGTGAAAACTTTGTTGCATTTAGGATTGCAGATGATGTTACGCTTTTTGCCCTTTAGAGCCTTGAAGAAGAGCGCACATCGATCAATAGCCTTGGAGATGAACCTGGTCAGGGCTACCACACGTCTAGTAAGGCTCTATATATCCTTGACTGTCTTCAGCATCTTCATATCCAAGATAGCTTGGATTTTCTCATGGTTAGCCTTAATGCCTCTATGGCTGATCAGGGACTCCCGTTGTGTCAACATGCTGGTCGATTCGAGGGAGAGGGAAGCTATCCTTGGGATAAGCACCATTGCGATTGGTTTAGTTCACACACATGCGCCAACCACATTTGGGCTTGTGTACCATGACCACATTCGCCAGCCATGAGGGATAATCTACTTCCTTAATGAAGCTAATGCTGCGTAACTTCTCGACTTTAGTCTTCATGGCTTCGTATCGGGGTCATAGGCACAGTGCTTCTGCCAAACGGAACGTATGATGGGATCAATGCCCAATCTATAAGAGACAACCTCGGGAGAGATGCCAAGCATGTCGCTATAGGACTAGGCAAGGACTTCAGAATTTTGACGAAGGAACCAAACGGGGATCTAGGAGAAGGGAAGTGCCGATTTTCACCTCAAGATCTTCCATTGGTTTGGCTTGAGGGGTGATTGATTCCTCTCGGAGATCTTCAGGTCATTCGGTAATTACAGGGGGAAGAGGTAGAGTCATGGCTACCAAAAGGGCTTCACGCCGTGGGGACCAGCTGGTGGATTTGAATGCTGAATCATAACAACTTCGGGCACCAAGTTGGTCACCTCGCACAGTGCCCATTCCAAGTTGGTCATTCTTCAGTTGCCATTGTTGAAAGTAATGAAGTAACTTGGAATAATACAAATGTCGATGATGTGGAAGGTGATGTTGGGACAGATTTTATGGACATGATTGATTTTAGCGAGATGGAGGAGATGCATGGTGGTGATAATGGTACTGAAACAAATGAAGTGTCAATGTACTCTGCCCCTCATATTTTGGGCCGCTTGGACACATCAGCCCAATTGCCAATAATGCGTTTAGGAGGAGAATCTGATCCCACTCGTGAACATAAGTTGAGTGAAATGAGTGAATAGAACCAATACAATTTGGCTGATTTAAATGATGGAGAAGCATATTTGGACACAGAGTATTCGCGAAGTGATTGGAATCGGAAAATTAAAGTTGGGAAAATTTTCTCTAGTAAGGGAGCCATGTTGACCAACTTACGATTCACGACATTGAGAGGCCACTTTCAATTTAAGGTGCAATTCTCTTGCACTAAGAGGTTGCTTGTGGTTTGTTGTCAACGTCCATCCCCATGGTGGGTCCGAGCATCGAGAATTGGAGAATACAACTTCATGATTGTGAGGTGTACAATTGTCCATTAATGTGATTTGAGGTTCGTAAATGGCAACCATCGTCAAGAAACCGCATCACTTGTAGCCACTTCATTGAAAAGGAAGTTGAAGGATTGTCAGACAATATACACACCAAGTGACATAATGAGAGATGTGAAACACAACTTTGGTTTGACCATTCATTATCCGGAAGCTTGGAAAGCGAGGGAGTTAGCTCTAATGTCCATTAGAGGATTAGCCGAGGAGGCATATTATATCCTTCCAGCCTATTGCTATGAATTGGAGCGTATGAATCCCGGCACAAAGACACACATCCATACTGATGAGAACAATCACTTTGTGTATTTTTTTTATGGCAGTTGGAGCATGTATTAGAGGGTTTCGATCTTCCATGCGCCCAATGATAACCGTGGATGCCACTCATTTAAAATCTAAGTACAAGGGCATTATGTTTGTAGCAAATGCATTCGATGGTAATCGAAATATATATCCTCTTGCTTTCGGGATCGAGGATCTGGAGACGGATGCATCATGACATTGGTTTTTCACTAAACTTCATGAAGCCATTGGTGAGTGTCCCAATCTTGTTATCATTTCTGATCGCAATGTTAGCATAGAGAATTTGTGGAACAAAGTTTTTCCAAGAGCGCAACATGGCATATGCTTTTATCATATGAAGGGGAACATGAAACGCACTTGCTAGTTGAAAAAGCGTGATCAAATGCTGATGCACTTTGAGTAGGCTACGAAATCTTATTCAATGGCTGAATTTGACTGTCATTTTCGCAAGATCAAGAGAAAGGAACAGGTTGCTCAATATCTTGAATAGGTAGGGTTACACAAGTGGTCTAGAGCTCACATGGATGGACGCCGCTACAATGTAATGACAACAAATATTGCGGAGTCAATAAACTTAGTCCTTAGGTTTGCAAGGATGTTGCTAGTGGTTCATTTGATAGGGGAAATTATTAATCTCCTTGTGAAATGGTTCACCGAACATCGTGAGTTGGCTTTGAAATGCACAACATCATTGTGCCCCAATTTTGGCGAGAAGAAGTTGAGGAATAGGTTGGATAATGCTTCAAGGATGAATGTCGCTAAACTAAATAACATACAGTATAATGTTGTGGACGGTGATATGGACGACCTCGTACATATGACGAACAACAGTTGTACTTGTAGGAAGTTTCAGCTTGAGCAGCTACCTTGCAAGCATGTAGTTGCAGTTTGCCGCTTTTTAAACCTAAATGTATACTCCAAGACTTCTAGTATTACACTCGAAATACCTAGTTGAATGCTTATTCAGATAGCATCTACCCGGTACAGCCTCAGGGAATGTGGGTTATTCTTGAAGATGTCCGAAGTCGTGTTGTGCTACCTCCCATGGCAAAGGTCATGCCAGGCAGACAGAAGAAGCTAAGCATTCCCTCACAAGGAGAGGGCACCATTACAAGAAAGTGCTCAAGGTGCGGTTCCACGGGCCACAATAAAAGCACTTGTAAAAATAATATTCCATTGCGTAATGTATCTTAGACAATATGATTTGTGTTGGTTTGTTAGGTACTGTCAATTTGAATTTTATTTGTGGTGGGTTTGGTGTTATGTGGAATGTGAAATTTGTTAAATATGCATAATTCCGGTTGCATTGCTATACAGCATGGTGTGCTCCGTATTTATATTGACAGTATAGCTATCGTATTGTACCCTTATTGCTTTCAATTGTCACTATATTGTACTTTTATTGTACTGGTATTGCTATTGCAATGTAAACTGTGTAAGTATGAAATTAAAGGGCTTGGAATCTAACTTAAAATGGATCCACAACATTAAAGTCCTTACAATGCAATTATTACACAGTTACCGTGTGTAATGTAGGCCATATGTCTTTTAAGGGATGTATACTTCATCAGAGTCTACCGATTGTTGTTTTTTTTCTTTTTTTGTTTTTTTGTTTTAAATTTTTTTTTTGTTTGTGGACCAAAAAATAAACAAAAAAGTCTGATGACGATGTACTGCAATATTATCCTATTGTAACTCTATTGCGCTCTTATTGTAACTCTATTGTGCTCTTATTGATATCATATTGCCATTATACGTATGTGTATTGTCGAGTTGTTGCCGCTATAATCGTTTGAACTGAACAGGGATAAAGGAAACTGTATACGCACAAATACAAAAAGAGCCATCATAATTCCATCGCATCCAATTCCGAAACTTACATAACACAACAAGAGGCCACTTCATAGTTACATATTACAAAAAGAGGGCACCTCATAGTTCCAATTTTTAGGTTGTTTCCACTACATTTTACAGTGTCCAAAGTCATATTAAAGTGGCAAAAGTTTCATGATGTTGACACATTCGAAGTTGCATACTCTTCAGTTGCGGCGACCGCGACCCATGACCCACAGTGATGTTCTCCCAGCTTCCTTCTGGATCCACTATTTTTTCAAACTTACGAAATAGTTCGAATCCGGTTTCCACTTATTTTTGCTTCAACTGGGCCATTTCGTCAGATTCCTTGAATACCATAACTGCAGTGGCAGGGGCAATTTCAATTTTTGCTTTCATACCCTTTATATGTAGGAGATGCATACGGGCATGAAAACGAGACCGAATTGTGCGCTTTTTTATGACACCCCACCTAGCTTGGCCCTCCAAAATTTTTGAAACTACATGGAGATTTTTCCAAAACATGGTATTGCCTTGACATTGCTGCAGGCCATGGACCAAGTCTGCAGTCAGTGAATTTGCTGACTTGGCTAGTGTTTCAGTCTCCCTTATGGTTTCCACTTATTTTCCCAAATGTTGAAATTTTCCTATATTTGTAATTTGGAATTTCCTAGTAAGGTATTTTTCCCATTTTCTGATTTTCCAATTTCATTTTGTTTTTTTTTTTCAAATTTCCAAAAATTGCTTAGTTACGTAGTCCATGTATTGCCTGAAATGCACAATTTCCAATTTCCCATTAAGGTTTGGTTTTTTTGTTTGTAATCCAATTTTGTTACTGTTATTCTAAAGCTGTAAATTACAGCCAAGGAGTAAATGGTGTACAATGCAATCCCATCAAATTAATGCATCAACTACATACCCAATTTCATCATATATAGAGATGTCAGTAACTCCCTCAATACAATATAAATTAGACAAGTTCCTATATATAACAGAAGCATAGGCACCATCTTCACATCAGGTTTGGGAAAGGTTATTATTCTGAACTTACTCAAAGGCAAACATTCTCCACTAAAGCTGACCATATTGTTGTTTTCAAGTTTTCAAAAGTAAAAACTAGAGACTGAATGTACATTCAATTTGTTTTTTTGTATACTGCAACTGTACGAATTGTCCCACTGATACTTAAAGATGTTGAACGTACACCCTCCAAACGACCATGTCAGTTACCCGGGAGACCAGCCGTGGCATGTGCCGTTCCCATCTCCACCTCTAACTCCAAATCATGATCCCACTTCATCTGGAAGTGAGGCTGAGAGCAATGATCCGCTTGACAAAATCTCTGCAGTGAAGCACGACCTCCAATATTTGTCTAAGACAACAGATTGGTGGGAGAGCAAATGTGATATTCATGGCCAAGTGATGGGAAACTTGGCCAACAAGTTGAACAAAGCATATGCTAGAGAACTAAAGCAAACTCTAAAAACAATTAGTCTGAGCAAAGAGTTAGAGTCCCTCAAGTTAAAATTGGAAGAGATAAAGAAATATGTTGTCCAACAATTCACAAAATCTGGAGAATAAAATCATGAAACGGTCAAATGTTTCAACAACGGCTTCGAGATGTTCTGAGATTATGCTTCGGTCGTCTCACCAGACTACAATTAGAGCGAAATTGATGTAGCTGGTGTCTGGCAAGTGCTGAATACAGGTGGAGAGGGAATGTCTCATCATAGTCTCGTGCATGCAGCGAGGATGAAGGCCAAAGACATGGATCTTTTGATGGATTTCTAATAATTTTCATTTGGCAGGGTTTGTGCAGCTGGGTAAGGGTGACTGCTGGTTCGGTTAATGTTGTGGTGGGTGATGCGATGTGAAAGTGTTGCCTTCGTTTTCCCTTCACGAGATAGTATTGTTATGGTCCAGGTTAGTATTATTTTGCATGTATAACTTGAAGGTAGTCTGAAATGGATGTCTGCGTATTGTATGTAAATTGACCTACTATTGTAATCCTATTGCATGTATATTGTCTTAATAGTGCTACCGTATTGTGTATATATTGTATTCATATTGCCACCCTATTGTATGTATATTGACCTACTATTGCCACCATATTGCATGTATATTGAGCTTATATTGCAATCCTATTGAACGCATATTAACCTAATATTGCCACCCTATTGTATGTATATTGACTACGGCTCATAAGGGGTTTAGGATTTAGGGCCTACGTCATTGGAAAAGAAGAAGAAGAAGAAGATGAGAAAGAAACAATGTGCCTTTCAAAAAGAGGCACTCAGCTGCATCATAATTAGACCGTAACACGTTTTAAGAACTAATTTTTAAAATTAATAAGTATCAAAAAATTATTTTAAAAAAAAAGATGGTATGAATAAATATGCAAATGCTTGCTGGTGGTATGAGGTGATATGATATGTTGTTCATCTTAGTCTTCATATATGTAATTGTTGTACCAATAATTGACACAATTTAATGGCCTATTCATCCAATTATAAACTAGTAATGAGTAAAGAAAAGTATATGAAATGAAACAAAACAAGAAACCCAAAATAAACACAAACAGCAATTTGTAGCACCCCTTTATCACCAGTGTATCGCTACTGTATCACCATGGTAGCACCAGTTTAACACGTTTTAGGCAGAAATGAACTATGAACTGCCTCTGTTTTTCAATTTTGATATTTGTCCAATTGGCCCCTATAACTTTTCAATCGTTCATGCAAATTTTGTGTTGTTTATATGTTTGGATTCTGCACAAAAAAATCACTACTACAAAAAAGGCAAAAGACGACGGGAATTCACCGTCGTGTATCGGGTTTTCAAACCGTCGTGAAATCGACCGACATCTTTTCCAAAATAAAACCACGACGGTAAATCACCGTCGTTGTTATAACAAACAACGTCATTAACAAATAACAACCGACGTCTGTATACTGAAAAATGAGCCAAAAAATTATCAATGATAAGAATAGACGACCTATTTTCTACAAAAACCGTCATGTAAATAAATACAATACGTCTTTAAATAAATAAAATACAACATTATTAAAACATACTACGTCCCATCTATTTATATCCCGTCGTGGAAATAGCGGTTAGGGTAATTACTTACGACACATGTATTTCTATAAACGACATTATATTTAATAAACAACCTCATCAACAACTAAAAGACAACTGTGTTTCAGACTTTATACGTCATCTTTAAACACAAAACAGTCGTCTAATATTTTTGAAACGGCACAAATTTCCAGTCGATCGCCGTATAAATTTATATTAACGACATGATCTGAAAATAAACGACGTGGAAAATATGTTAGGCTCATGACTTACGACATATTTATTTCTATAAACGACGTGGTAATTTATATACAACGTCATCATCATGTAAAAGACAGCCGTGTTTCTAAATTTATACGTCATCTTTACCAAAATAATAGTCGTCTTTTGTAACGTTCAGGTTCGATATCTCGCCTTTTAGACGTCGGTATTATGGTACTGGAGTCGTGTTATTTGTAATTACATGTCGGCTCTTTATGCTTCTCCGACGTGATATCGTTAATAATTGTTTCACAATACCGTCGTGGTTCTTCAATTTTACTTCGCTTTTAGACGTCGGTAAATACAATGCCGTCGTTGAATGCTCCAAAACGTCGTTTTTTATTGACAATTTTATGAAAACAGACGTCTGTTTTTCACAGTCTTATGAGGACTGTCGTTTTATAATACTGAACCAGTATTTTATGTACTGATTGTTTTGTGGCCAAAACCTGCATAATGAAAGTGAAGAAAACACATTACAATTTATTACAAAATTAATATCATACAGTAGTGCTGTTTAGGGCATAAGTAATTTCATAAATTACAAGAGCATTATTCAATCCATATATCTTCACACCCATCTCAAATATTTTGACTCCCAAACTCACCCACCCGTTCATCAAATGTGTCAACATTTGGCATCCCTCTAGTAAATGGCTCACACTCAATTCTCACATCACCTAAGACATCATCACCAATAACATCATTATATTCTCTATTAGGCATTGATAACACTACCGACCAACCACGATGCATCGGGTCGTCAACAAAAAATACTTGTTTGACTTGCGAAGCCAAAACAAATTGGTCATTCCTATGTCCAATTTTACTCAAATCTACAAGGGTAAATCCAAGTTCGTCGACTACAAGGCCATAAGTACTATCTATCCAATCACACCTAAAGACTGGGATTGTAAACTTTTGGTAGTCAAGGTCCCAAATTTCTTGAATGACACCATAAAAACCCATATTTGAGAGAATTGGGTTTTTATCCTTGGCACTAGCAACTTGCATGGTATGTGCAAGTAAATAAACTCCACTATTTTGAACTGTCCGCACATCATCTTGTGCCTTGATGTTAAATTTAACACCTTTAATAAGATAGCTCCTATATAATGGCACTGCCATGTTTGGACCAGCTGCTAGCCACCTTAAATTTTCTGATACGCCATGATTGTCTCCCTCATTAAGTTCACTTTGAACCTGCAAATTAATCATATCTTAATTCAATCTAACATAGAAAGAAGAAAATTAAAAGTCCAATATGTTATTGAATAACATATACCTTGAAGCGTAGCCATTGAATGAAAGTGCTATTGTCCTTATCTTGCAGCCACTTTGTTCTCTTTCTAAATTTTGGATAAGCGGCCTTGATGTGGATCATATGTTCCCTACATGACACGAAAAATTCAAGCATTACGGTCCCAAACATATAAGATAAACATAAGGAATATTTAAAATGGAAACTTAAAGAATAAAACTCATACTCGATATAAGGTAGGACTTCCTCCGTATTCTCCAAGACATATAGATGTGCTTGGTTCAACAGGTCCCGATCAACTAAGCTCACTGTGCAACCTGATAATGGCTTTGAAACTCCTATCTTCTGAGTTGATGGCACCCCAATTGTACTAATATCAGATAAATGTTCAGTGCAAAATTCTACAGCTTCTTCAGCTATATAACGCTCAGCAATGCAACCTTCGGGATGAGTACGGTTCTGAAGAACACTACGAGGACCAAATGTAACAAATTGATAAACAAAGTGAGCAGAATTCAGTGGAAACAAACACTTCGTTTCAAAAACAACTTCACTGTTATACCTCCATAAAGAGGAAGTATAGCATGTTCATATATCGAGCTGTACGAAATAACTCAACTTAACACTCCAAAGATAAGGATGGTAAGCACGACGACAACTCCAAAACAAAAGCCCAATTTGAAAACAGAATGAGAAGTACATCTCTAGTGCTATTGATTAGACGTACAACCCAATTTCGTTTGACAAAATGAAAATTGATGCATATTCCTACTCCAAATTGAATACAATTTATTTGCCATGTCTACAAAATTGATACAGGTTATTTTCCATGTAAGGAAAGTAGCCACTGTCACCGACTATACAATTTTACATATCACCATGAAATAATTAAATTCTGACTGAATGGCCAAGTGATAAGTGAAGACTGAATTCAATTGAGAAACATTATCACTTGTACCTCATATATACGCCTCCCCCCTCAAAGCCTCTATTGCAAGCTTAAGTCGGTAATAGGAGATCTTCGATGGGTCAACTTTATCCAAAGAAAGGCCGGCACTGAGATGCTCGACGAATTT
Source organism: Prunus campanulata (assembly GCA_034190965.1). NCBI lineage: Eukaryota > Viridiplantae > Streptophyta > Magnoliopsida > Rosales > Rosaceae > Prunus > Prunus campanulata. Next base: position 12,163,444 of record CM067215.1, read on the forward strand.
GATTGTCATTATTCCGCAAGAGGCACTGTCGAGCCAATAAGTTTAGAAATTAGAACTGCACTTATTTACAATATCGATAAACTCCACTACATTAACATAGCTTACCCATCACATTGTTGCGGTAGATCTCCAAACCCTTTCCCACCTCACTCCATATCAATGGATTAAACTAAATGATTTATATCTTAAATTGAAGTCCAATTTCAAGATAGCAAGGGTGACTACTTCAATTACAGCCACTCTTTGATGGCCAAAAATTACATCCAAATATGCAGCAAAATGCAAATACCATCTTAAAACAGAGTAAAACACACCTCTCAAACATGCATCTTAAACACGAAATTGAGAAAAACTAAGCAACAGTCCTTACATCCATCACAGGAGAAAACCATAAACCCTAAACCATTTTCAGACTAACCCCTAAATCAATTTCAGAGAAACCCCTAAACTGTAAACCAAGTTCAGAGAATCCTAAACCAATTTCGAAGAAACACCTAAACCAATTTCATAGAAACCCATAAACCCTAAACCAACTTCAGACTAAGAAAATGACGATGAACAGTACCTTTTTAAGGTGAATGATGGAGTTGAGCTTCGATGAACACACACCACTGAGGGAGGAAGAACACTGCGTCAGAGAGAGAGAGAGAGAGCTACACGAGAGAGAGAGAGAGAGAGAGAGAGAGAGAGAGAGAGAGAGAGAGAGAGAGAGAGTTGCATAAGAGAGACTGAGAGCAGCGTGCTACAGAGAAAGAGCGAAGAGAGAGAGAGAGAGACCTGAGCAACAGAGAGAGACAAAGCCAAGAGAGAGCTAAGAGAGAAGTCAATTTCAGAAAAAGTGATATTTGGGCAATAAGTGGACAATAAATATATATTTATAGGTGGTATTTGCAAAAATTTTGGGGAGGCTTATTTCCACTTAAAACTAAAAAACTGGTGGCATTTTGAGCTATTTCCCTAATTTAATTGCCTTTTTCAAATGGGCATGAAATATAAATTGAGGGAAAAGCCATAATATTGTAATAAAGTAGTGAAGAGCATTAACTACTATATACCCAAAACTTCATGTTCGGGATTTCTGATATATTGGGATCCATAGGGAGCCTCAATTCATCCTTTGAGGTTTATCTTGATATTATTCATTTCACGATGAATCTTTAACAACCATGATTCACAAAATATATTTCATTCTTGAGGTGTCGATTGTGATAAAATCAAGCTTCATCATTTTCTTATGCCAAAGAAATATGTGGTGTGCCATAACTTGTAATAATACCTCAAGGGTTGTTCATTTAATTGTTGGAACTTCAGGTTCTCAACACTGTTAGATTTTGAACTTCAGGCCAAAATCACATAGTCTTGTGGTATGGACATTCTTATAATTTCTTGTTCATATTTCGCGACTTTAGGCCCTTAAATAATTGTCCATATTTTTGAGAAACTTCTAGCATCTCATTTAATTGCTCTTTCACGAGTTCACGGAACTACAGGTCCCCTTTTATATATAGTGACGGTTTACCCAAAATGGTTACTATTCATGCATATGTCACTATTCATGTATACGGTACTATTCATCAATTCATAAATACGATTTTGTTCATGCATACAGTACATTTGCCAGTACAGTTACCATTCATATGCACGGCTGGCACCATTCACATATACAATTACTATTCATAATACATTTTCCAAGAAATTTACTATTCATGTGTACGACACTTTTCATGTATATGATACTATTACATTATCAAGGAACTTCAGGTCCTTATTTACATGTCAAGGATCAAGGATCTTCATGTCCGATCATTATTGTGGGAACCTAATTAATTCTTAAACCTAGGTCAAATAATTCCTTCCATTTGGGGATTATTTGACTTAATTAGGAATTATTCAATTTAATTGGGGGTTACCCAATTAAATAGAATGATTCCTAATTAGGTTGAGGATTTATTTGATTCCTACGAATATCCTCAATTAATGGAGGAGTTACCTAATTAAATTAGGTATTGATCTGATTGCTATCCTGATTAGGGATTTGATTTAAATCAAATCCCTAATTAGTCAAATCTCGCCAAATTGGGGAGGAATAATTCCCTTCCATCTACGGAATTATTCCTCTGAAACCCTAGCTCCCGAGACTCTTATAAATACCTAGCTACACACAAGGGTTAAGGTACGTCTAAACTCCTACTGAAACTCTGCAGAAATTATCTCTCAGAAACCCTAGCCACCTCCTTTCTCTCCCTCTTTTACATAAGGCTCCGGCCGCCCGGTTCATCCCAAAAAACACACATAACTCCGTACCCTAATTAGCTAGTGTTTTCTTTACAAAACTCTTGAACTAATTTAGGCATCGGAGGGCCTTTGGCCAATACCCCCCGGGTGTGGTCCTCTTATTGCTATTCGTTTTGCAGGAAGAAAGAGAGGCGGAGAAGATGAAGGAATCTTTAGGCGAATATTCCCGTGGGAGGAAACTGGCTCCCACAATTATCATCATCAAGGATCTTCAGGTCCTGATGTAGTTGTATGATGAGGATCAAGGAACTTCTGGTCCTGATCTCTGTATGATGTAAAACTCATCATAACACACAATTAATTCATAAAATAAATGAGATTTTCTATTTAAACCCCACACCTCTCTTAGTTCACCCCATGTTCTAAGTTCACCCTAACTTTTAATTTAAATTTTCACAATTTCTAAGAAAACCCCATTATCTTCCCAAACTACCCTTAAATACACCTCAAGCTGAAAAAAAAAAGAAATAAAAGAGATTTTCTATTTAAACCCCACAAGCTACCATTAGAGGAGGAAATACGTTCGGGGCATGAGAAATAGTAAGTAATTAAATTAATTTTTTGTAAACACACATGGGATTAAGAGGTTGCAAAGGGAAGTTTCATATTTCATGAAGTATGAAACACGCAATGGTGTGATTCTTATTTGACAGACACGGCAAATTGTTGGGGTTTTTATATTCCAAAAGGGTCAAATTGTTCAACGAATTTGACAGACACTTGATTTGTTGATAATGTTAATTTATAGATTGGTAAATTTTTCATGCATAATATGTGATTCTTATTTGATTTCTACCTCCGAATGCCATCTAGAATTGGTGGGGTTTTCAAACATTGAAACACTATGTACTGAAGCTTTAGGCACTTACTTTGGGTTGATTCATTCCACTATTATTGTTCCCAGCAGAAAAAAAAACACAAACAAATGGACCCCAAATCCAAAATTTAATACTTTCTAGAGAAAGAGAACAGCTTTACCAAAACATCAGGTATAAATTTTAAATCAAAAATCAAAACAACCAAGCAATCAATAGCCAAGAGTACACCCCAAAAAAAATGAAGCAATCAACAAAGGGAAGGGAAGAAGATCATTATAGCGAAACAATCAACAAGTCTTTCCATCAGCTCCCACGTAGATTTCAAAGAGGTAGGCTCGTCAATGTTCTACGTCTTTAAAAGAGAAGAGTAATCCGGCAATAGGATGTAAAAGAGTTTGTATTTTTCTAAAACTTAATTTGAAGAGTGGTGGGGTGTGTGTATAGATGTACTAGGGTTAAGTATTAAGTTGGATGATTTTTGTCTTTTTACACAATAATAAAACTTACAGCTTAATGATTTAAGTATTTGGGTGAACAAAGAGAAATTTGGGGTTTAAATAGAAAATCTCAAATAAATTTATATAAATTGCTTGTAAATAAATTATTGGTATGGACGATAAACCCCACCATACTTTAAATAAAGGTAAATGTGCGGTAAAATAAATTTATAAATTAAATTGCTTATTGTATGGACATTAATTCCACATCATACTTTAAATAATAAAGTAAATGTGCTTGTATGAGTACTAATTCTACTCCATACTTTAAATAAAAAGTAAAGGGAGTTGTGTGGACGATAAATTTGCGCCACAAATAAATACTGTTGTAGGGATAATAAACGGGCTTGTCCAATATAGATCCCTACATTTGCTATTTCCTAGACATATACCCATCACTCTATAAATCTATGTGTAAAACTCAATTTCAAATTTAAATGACCATTAGGATATAAGAGGTTGTAGTATTCCTATGTTTTTACATTGTTGCCACCAAACTTCATATTTTATTTATAATTTATTTCAAGCATTTTATTAACTGTCATAATTGTAATTAACACTCCCTATTAATAGCATATCAATCACCCCATTTCTTTTGGTTACATTCCCTCTCACATACAGCCCCCTAAAATTGCAAACCAAAAAAATATCTGTAAATTACATATCCAATAATGTACCTATGAAAAATATATATATAAATATATTATTTAAATTTAATATAGGTATATTATTTACCAAAAAAATTTTAAAAAAAACTAAGTGAGTTACTTTGTAATTGAAATTTCCGTACATTTTTCATAAATTAAAAATAGGTACACAATAATTTATAGAAAATATAGGTACATTATTTACCCATAGGTAAATTATTTTACAATATACCTATAAATGTGTATGGCTACATTATTTGGAGAGGATACGTACATTGTTTTACTAGGTACATTATTAGAGGAAAAAAATAGGTGCATTATTTGGAGAGAGAAAATAGGTTCATTTAAAAAAATTGTTTTTCATAAAACAAATAATAGGTACTTTATTTTGAGAAAAAAATAGGTACATTATTTTGAGAAAAAATAAGTTCATTTAGAAAAATTCATAAAACAAACAATAAATAGATTATCAAAATATTTTTTAACATAATTAGAATGTACACTATTATTCATAAAACTATAATAAAATAGATTACTAGTAGTATAATTCATAAAAGGAAAACAACAAAAAATTATTAAATAAACCAAAACGTTTTTTTTGGGGTCATAAAACAAACAAAAACGTTACTAATACTTTAATGTTGAATTTAATATTTAATTTCAAATAAGTTTCTAAATTAATTCCTACATCCATTACAACCATTTGAAAATCTTTCCAAATTCAACGTGTGTCATTAGTTACATCCCACATAACACGTTAACTTGTAAATAGGGGTAGTTTTGGAATTCGAAAAATAGAATAAATCAGATTTGAAGCTAGATTAGGTAACTTGCTTACTTGGATCATAGTCATCGGGTTTTATTTGAAAAAATTGGGTATTTTAAATAGAAAAATAAAGGAAAGGGTTGTAGGTGATTACAAATGAATTTTATGGGCTTGTCTAATATAGATCCCTACATTTTCTATTTCCTAGACATATACCCATCACTCTATAAATCTATGTGTAAAACCCAATTTCAAATTTAAATGACCAGTAAGATATAAGAGGTCGTAGTATTCCTATGTTTTTACATCGTTGCCACCAAACTTCATATTTTATTTATAATATATTTCAAGTATTTCATTAATTGTCATAATTGTAACTAACACTCCCTATTAATAGCATATCAATCACCCCATTTCTTTTGGTTGTCATTCCCTCTCAAATACCGCCCCCTAAAATTGCAAACTAAAAAAAAAAATCTGTAAATTACATATCCAATAATGTACCTATAAAAAATATAAATATAAATATATGCATATAAAATATAAATATATTATTTGAATAAAATATAGGTATATTATTTACCAAAAAAATTTTAAAAAACTAATTCTGTTACTTTATAATTGAAATTTCGGTACATTTTTCATAAATTAAAAATAGGTACACAATAATTTATAGAAAATATAGTTACATTATTTACCCATAGATAAATTATTTTACAATATACCTATAAATGTGTATAGGTACATTATTTGGAGAGGAAAAATAGGTTCATTTAAAAAAAAATACGTACATTGTTTTACTAGGTATATTATTAGAGGAAAAAAAAAATAAGTACATTATTTGGAGAGAGAAAATAGGTTCATTTAAAAAAATAGAATAAATCAGATTTGAAGCTAGATTAGGTAACTTGCTTACTTGGATCATAGTCATCGGGTTTTATTTGAAAAAATTGGGTATTTTAAATAGAAAAATAAAGGAAAGGGTTGTACGTGATTACAAATGAATTTTATGGGTCTAAGCTCAATTTACTAGATAATAAACCTATACTATATTGTAAATAAAGTAAATGTTGGGATAAAACTACCATCAAATATATATATATAAAGTATATTGCCATAACCCATGTGGGCCTTATATAAAATAAGATGTATGCTTTAATATCATACTATAATAATATTATATATGGAAATGGTCTTTGTGCATATGCGCATGCTTCCAATCATGTTGCTTTCTCACCTGCCACTAGTACAAACTCTCTTTGTATGCTCAAGCATGAGAAAGTGGTATTGAATAGTATAGAATATCAATAAAATAAATGAATAAGGTAAAGAGACATAGAGCTTATCATTTTTTGGTGGCTTTGCTCATATATCTCTCTCCTGTAAAAGTCAGCAACTCTCTCTCTAGCAGACCACAGCTCCTTCACTGCTTTTCTTCTTGAGAGCTTCTCGTGCTAGTAACCTATTGTAAAATAAACGGTATATACAGGAATATTGGGCAGCACGTAAAGTAAATGACACACAATATTTAATGAGAGGTTCGGCCATGCCTACATCCTCTGAGAGCAACAGCAGTAACTTTTCCACTATGTAAAATAATAGGGCTACTTGGTGTTTACAATCTTTCTGGCTCATTGATTTTTCTCTCCTCTCACTCTCCTTTCCTTCTTCCTTCCTCCCTTCCTGGGCACTCATTTTCTTCTCCGATGGTGTTTTTTTTGGGTCTTTGCAAGTAGTGAGGATGGCCTATTTATAGGCTAATTCAATGGAAGCAGCCAAGCTTCACGTGGGTGTGTAAAAATTTCCTCCAAAATGTGGCTAACAAAGAATCCAATATGTGGGCTCCATCCACCATCTTTACAACATATTTTACTTTTTCTGGAAAGATATGTCACCAATTGTCGAAAATTGTAACTGCTATACATGCAAGAATCATACAAAAGCTTACATCAATCACCTGCTCATTGTTCAGAAATGCTGGCTCATACTCTACTAGAAATGTGTGTCATCATCATTATTCATCTTTGTTATCATCATTCATCGTAGTTGTCATCATCATCATCAGATTGTCCTTTGATTTTGCAGACATAGTACTCACCATTATCTAGAATTATTCCGCTCAGTAAGGGAGACAATTAAGTCCAGTAATTTTGAGCAATTCATACAGGAATTTGTTGAAGGTAGATATGTTACCATGTTGTTGTTGAAGCTATTGCTACCTGCATGTGAATTCGTTACGTAATTTCAACATTTTAACTTTGAGAAGAGAAAGAGAGTGCGTGTGTGTGTGTGTTTGCTTTACAATTAGATTAGATTGATGAACAAGTGGAAGAGTGAAACGTATATAAGGGTCACTTTCAAATCAATGCAAGAACTGTTTCTGTTATTTGGATTAACCCTTTGGGTTTGCTGTTGCCCCTGGACTCCTCCTTATTATTTGAATTAACCCTTTGTGGTTACTGTGTTTTCTTATATGTATTAACCCTATGTGGTTATTTGTATTTGTATTTGTATTAGTCTTGTGACTGAGGATCTTTAGGCATGAATTATGAATGCAATCTACCACCTTTCTATCACAATTTCAAGTTCATCACCATTATCTAGGATTATTTTGTTCAGTAACAGTGCGTTTGGATGAGAAAATTTAAAAATATGAAGAAATTTATAAATAATAGAAATTAATGTTCTAGAATTTGTTTAGTTTCTTGTTTGGGTGACAGATTTAAAATACGGAATTTAACATTTAACATCTCTTGAAATTTTAGAAATGAAGACTTTTAGATAGAATTTAAAGTTGAGATTTATGACCTCCAAATTCCATGTTTTTTTCCCACGAGGAATTTGTAAATTTCTTTTTTTTATTTATCCAAACACGGGAATTGGTTTGTATCAATTTAGAAATTCTGACTTTTGTCAAAATCCCAATTTTATTTCCCTCATTCAAACGCACTATAAGGGAGGCAATTAAGTCCGGTAATTTTGAGCAATTCAAACAGGAATTTGTTGAGGGTAGATGCTACCATGTCACTGTTGAAGCTATTGCTGCCTGCATGTGAATTTGTTACGTAATTTCAAAATTTTAACTTCAAAGAGAGAGAGAGTGTGTGAGTGTGTGTGCGTTTGTTTGTTTTACAATTAGATTAGATTGATGAACAAGTGGAATAGTGAAACGTATACACGGGTCAATTTCAAATCAGTGTAAGGACTAGGGGTGGGTATTGGAATTGAAGAACTGATCAACCAAATCAAATCGGACCAAAAAAACTGTGTTAACCAAAAAGTCAAACCTAATTAAAAAAACCGAACCGAACCGATTCTAACCTGTTACTGTTCCGGTTCTATACCCCAACAGACCGAATAGGGCCAAACCAGATTGGCCAAATTAAATATATATATATATATATAATTTTAATATTTATTTATATCCAAGGCTATATTTTTAATCTCATAACTAATATTTACACGAGCTCAGTTTCAAAACATCTCTCTTTTCTAGCCCCAATATTTCTTTTTGTATGAAATTGTATAATTTGTTCATTTTCAAGCCAAAAAAGTAAAATTTCAGTTGAAATTTGTATAAAATAATAATTTGAAAAAATAATAATAATCTGGTTCAAAACTAAACCAGATCGAAACCAGACTGAAATCGGTTCAACCATAATTAGACAATTTTATAAATTTTTTTATTAAAACTGAACTGAACCAAACCGGATAAATAGTACGAGTTTCGATTCCAATTTGAGGCAAAACCAACCCGAACAGGACCGTGCCCACCCTAAGTAAGGACTTTTTCTGTTATCCCAAATTTGATAATTCCCAAATTCAAAGAATTCTAGTTTTTTTCTGCATTGAGGCTTGGTGCATGCAGGCTGTGCTACAGCTACTAGTAAATTTGATCATATAAAATTGGAGAGAGTAGAGAAAACATAGAATAAAGGTTACTTTGAAACCACCATATTCATTCAAATGCTCTTGTTTTCTGTAACACAAACTCCACGCTTTTTCCATTGCTTTTCAGTACCATATTCCATTAAATTGGCATGTATGTTTTGCCAATTAAAGGTCGAAGAAACTTTACATAGGTTTTGTTTAATGAGATATAAGGTTACATTTGAATTTGATAAACGTCAATTACGTTTAATTTCTTTTTCTGAAATTCTTTTAACTGTCTTTGTTTTGAAATTTGATAAGCGTCAAAATTTCATTTGCTTTGAAGATCCTACAACATACACTTCTCCTCCACCTAGAGCTGGCAACAAAACTGCTAAAGCTGCCATCAGTGATGGCCCATCACCATGAAAAAAGCTACCACCATCTTTTTTTGACCTAGCTGGTATTGGAATATTAGTGAATTTTTTAATTGCATTTTGAAAGTTTATAAAGAGAAAATGTCTACAGATTAAGTTTTATAGGATATAACGATAAAGAATGTGTAATTTAAAAAATTTGAGCAAAATTAATTTTTTTATAAAAATATTTTATAACTCTTTGGCCTTTGAAAGGTTTGACAATATGGAATATGAGGTATGCATCCATGCAAGATATTGTGAATTTTGAAATGTTTTTTGGTGCTACATTCAAACATATTAGGGCCAACCTCAACCTTTCTATTTTGTTAATTCAATAGTCATGACTTCATTAATTTATGCGTCATTTTTTTATTATTATTTCTGTTTTGTTAATTCAATAGTCATAACTTCTATCATTTATGTTATTTCTCAGTATCATTGGCAGGCAAATTTAGTCCTGTAATTTGGTTTTGGTTTGGAATCCAAATCATTAATTTCACGATATCCTATATTTATATGGTCTAGGGTGATAATACCGAGATAATTACTTCGGAATTCTATTTGATTTAAGATCCTATATATTATAGGAAGCTTTTTCATTTTGGATGCAAACAATATTGATTGAACCTAAGACCTCAAGTTCACGGGTAAATATTCTTAACGAACCACTTGAGCTATAAACCCCTTGCATACATTATATAAAGCTTAATAAGTTGGAATGACACATTCAATTCTCTGATCCTTGTCTCTCTCCTTCGTTCTTATTTCACAACACCAACAAAATTTAAGTAATTTGAGACAGCTGAATTGTGTTTGTGTTCAGCATTAAGGGTGCAGGACTCTATTATCTCATTCTGCTGATTTAATTTTCTGTAGAATTTTCTTAGCCTATTATAGCATTAACAAAATTTATAGTGAAGTTACTAGATTGTACTAATAGAAAGAGAACATCCGTGGTCTTTTTTATTTTTATTCTTATAAAGGTGATATTCTACTTTAATCAAATCTAACCTACGGGAGGGGAAAGTCATCCATCAACAAACTTTGTTGACCACAGCAGCCCAACTCTATAAATTCTACAGTGTGAAACTCATCTGGCTCAGCTGTGAGTTAACAATATATCACTGAACTTGTGCTTTATCAGAAGTTGAGCCTCTTCAACTAGCCTCTTTACCACCTCCCCTGCAGGTAAAATTTCCTTGATGAGGCCTACACTTTGGCCAGCATACATCACCATGCTTTCAATGTCACCAGTTGCAGTCGCATTCGGAACAGTACCGGCGAGACGACGAATTTCTATTTCCTGTTGGAGAACATAACCCAGAAATTGTTAATGGTTCATGGCCTATATCTTCAAACAAAGTAGATGCTTTACTTGTCAATTATGACAGGACTTCATTCTCACCCTATCATGTATTGTCGAATGACCGATGACGGGCTGATCCGCTTCATTCTGATGAGGAGGAAGAGATTTCCAATCATTGAAGAATGGTGTATGCAGAACGCGATGCGGCGCTTCAGGCCACCTTGCACGCCCGAATACATCAGTGTACTCAGTTCTGTCAAATTCAACCAGCTTCCTCTTGTATGTGGGATGAGCACAGCTTTCCTGAGTTGCAAGAAACCTGTAATATAATGAGAAAAATCTAATATATCAACCAAAATCAATAAAGATAAAACTTAAGTTTGATACATGCTAAAAAAAGTTCTCAAACTGAGATAGTTCAGAATGTTTTTCATTAGTTGAACTATATGAAGATGGAGTATATGAAACCTAGTGCCTAGGCAAACTCCCTGAGCACCAAGGGCCAGAGCAGCAACATATCCACGGGCATCCACTATACCACCGGCCGCGATAACAGGTATATCTCGATCTCCAACAAGATCAGCCACCTTTGGCAACAATGAAATCAAAGCATCCTGTAATATATTAACAATAGAAAGCACATGGGTGTCAACACTTATCAGTAAATCCTTAGACAAAAAATCAGGCAACAGATAAGCAAAGAACGAATAAAACACAAAAACACGAATGTGAAGCAGCAGTGCCAATCCATAGAGTTCTTTCCAGGACGAGGTCAAAGGTTTAGTTCAAGACATTGACACTCCAAAGAAAAAATTACGATGCATATGTAATCTTATCCATGTGACATATGCAAAAAGGGACATTTGAAACGAAAAGAAACTTATCAAAGAACAGATAGTTTCTTCTCTTCTTTTTTATTTTATTTATAAGTATTAACACAGTGTGATAACAGATAATGAACTATCTGGTAATACATTTAATTGCTTTAACTCTATCTAGCGCTTTGTTCTTGTTAGACAGCATCCCTGATTTATAGCTAATTGATGTATATACCGTTTATATCTCCCTAGTCAACTATATTAATTGTCAATCCCTATAGACTCGGAATTCCTTCATATATATTTCCTATTGTAACGTTAGCTTGGCTGTATATATATACTTTCCTCCAACAGTGAGAAGAATACAATTCAGATTTCACAAAATTACATGGTGTCACCGCAAATTCTTTCCTAGGGTTTTGGGTTGTTTTTTTTTTTTCTCTCTCCTCTTCTCTGGGTACAACACCACTCTTCTTTCTTCTTCTCAGGCCTGTCGCACAACACACCTAAACGGTCTCGTTCCATCGCTGCCCAACCATTCCAGATTTGTTGCATCATAGTCCAACCACCACAATCACAGCGCCCCCCCTTCCTCTATCTCTAAGATGAGTTCTTCCGCTACTGCCTCCTCAACTGTTGCTGCCCTGGCCACGGATTCTCTCCCCAACATCACACACCTTGTGACGGTGAAGCTTAATGATGATAACTATCTCTCATGGTATCATCAGGTTGAAGCCTTCCTTATTGGACAAGATTAATTCAAATATGTTGATGGCACTCATCTATGTCCAACCACCTCTTCACCTGATTATAATCATTGGGTTTGCACAAACAAGACTCTTGTCCGTACACTATCTGCTACCTTGTCAGAACCCATTCTTGCTTACGTAGTTGGCTGCAAAACCTCTACCTCCATGTGGTCTCTTATCTCCAAATATTTCACTCAGAAGTCAATCGCCAACTCCTCTCATCTTTGGGGTCATCTTAATGAGATTTCTTGTGGGACTAGATCTGTCTCAGATTATCTTCAGGAGGCCAAATCGATTTCTAACCAGCTAGCTTCCATAGGATAACCAGTCTCTAATACAGACTTGTTGGTGTTGGCTCGACTAAACAAAGGAAAGAAGGAAGCAGCCCAGCATGCAGGTGCTCCAGCGGCAGAGGCATGTTGGCGCAGGCGCTTGAGCGGGCCTGCGGCGCTCGAGCGGATCGCGATTTCCTGTTTTAATACAGGTCGGTTTTTGACCTATTTTTGGGAGGTTTTTTAGTTTCTTATTCCTTGTATGGTTGTGCTAAAGACCTACACATATAAATAGGTACTTTAGACTAGGGTTTAGAAGTTTTTTAAGATATACAAACCTAGTGTGAGAGAAAAAGAGATCTAGAGAGAGAGAGAGAGAGATCAAAGGGAGTTCTTTATTGTAACCAAAGGGATTTTTTCTCATACTAGTGAATTTTCTCGGGGATCACCGAAGAGGACGTAGGCACGACACCGAACCTCTATAAATTCTTGTGTGTTCTTGTGTTTGTTTGCTTTTGTGGTTTCATGTGCGATTTATCTTTGGGTAGCTTGTGTTGTGATTGTTGCGTAGTCCATTAACGACAAGGTCTTGGAAGTGTTTTCGTACAACAAGTGGTATCAGAGCCACGGTTGCGACGAGCGTTGGTTTATGCCCAAGTGCTCTTATAACTTTAAGAGCGACGGTGTGTTGAAGATGGCAGGCGACAAGGACGAAGAATGTTCCGATACAAAGTCACAACGGGTATCAAGCACAAAGGTGGAGTTAAAGCCGTTCACCGGCAAAGAGAACTTCATGCTTTGGCAAAGAAGAATGAAGCATGTCCTTAAGCAGCAGGGTCTCAGCAAAGTTTTGGAAGGCAAGGAAAAGAAGCCGGTAACCATGACAGATGCAGAGTGGGATGACCTAGACGAGCTTGCTAGAGGATCCATCGAACAACATCTAACCGATGAGGTGTTGTGTAATGCGATGGAAGACACCGCAAAGCAAACATGGGAAAAGCTAGAAGAGATGTTTGCGTCAAAATCATTGTCCAACAAGCTTTTCTTGAAGGAAGAGCTTCACTCTTTTAAGATGGAGGAGGGCGCAAGCATGATGGAGCACGTGAGCGCCTTTAATAGGTGTATTGCTGACTTGCAGAGAATGGATGAGGTTTATAAGTCAGAAGACAAGGTCGTGATATTGTTGACATCCCTGCCACCGTCTTATAAACACTTTCGCACGACGCTTATGTTCGGGAAGGGAACCTTGAAGTATGAAAAGGTCATGCAAGACATCCTGACGCATGACAGAATGGTTCAATGTTCCGGTGGAGTCTCTCAAGGTGAAGGTCTTGTGATCAAGTCCGAAGAGAGAGGTAGATCAAGCAAGCGTGAGGGCAAGAAGAGCAATAAGGGAAGGTCAAAATCCAAGGCGAAAGATGGTTGTTTCGAGTGTGGGTCAAAGGATCATTAGAAGAAGAATTGCCCTACATGGCTAGAGAAGAGAAACAAAGGGAAGAAGCCGGATGAAGCCGGGGTCGCGGAAGAGAGCGACGGTGAGCTTTTACTTACTAATAGCATTGTTAATACTGATGCACTTGCTATTACTTCCAGGGTTTCTGCTTTTGATTGGATTTTGGATTCCGGATGCTCGTATCACATGTGTTCAAACAAGTCTTGGTTTGACACATATGAGATGAACAATGGCGGCGAAGTTATGATGGGGGACGGCTCAGTTTGTAGAGTCGAAGAAATAAGTACAATCAAGGTGAAGATGCATGACGACGTGGTAGAACATTAGGTATGGTTAGGTACATACCTAAGCTGAAGAAGAATCTCATCTCCCTGAGTACTTTTGACAAGAATGGTTATTCGTACAAGTGTATGGGAGGAAAGCTTATAGTTTCGAAGGGTTCACTCGTGATTATGAAAGGGGAGATTCAACCTAACTGCCTGTATCGACTATGTGGTACAACAGTGACCGGTGGAGCAGCTATATCTACCAAGAAGAACTCAGAAGATGATACTCAGCTTTGGCATTTGAGGCTAGGGCACATGAGTGAGCGAGCCATGCAAGAGTTGCACAAACGGAAGCTTCTAAAAGGCGTGTACAGTTGCAAACTTGAGTTCTGCAAGTATTGTACCATGGGGAAGCAGTCGAAAGTGACATTCAAGCTACAAGACAAGGAAAAGAGGAGCATGGGAGTGCTTGACTATATTCACTCGGATGTGTGGGGGCCCGCACCAGTTTAAGTCATTGGGTGGAGCTCGCTACGATGTTACTTTCTTGGATGATTTTTCTAGGAAGGTTTGGGTCTATTTCATGAAGGAGAAATCCGAGGTCTTCACAAAATTCAAGGTGTGGAAGGCAGAAGTAGAGAACCTGACAGGAAGGAAGATCAAGGTCCTTATGAGTGACAATGGGGGGGAATATAAAGATAGCAAATTTCTGAAGTTTTGCAAGAGCAAAGGTATCAAGAGGCATTTTACCGTGAAGAAGATGCCCCAACAGAATGGAGCCACAGAGAGGATGAACAGAACTCTCATGGAGCGTGAGAGGTGCATGAGGATTCATGCAGGCTTGCCCGAGGCATTTTGGGCTGAGGCGATTAACCACGCTTTCTATTTGGTTAACCGGTCACCATCAAAGCATCTTGATTTCAAGTGTGCGGAAGAGGTATGATCTAACAAGTCTATTGAGTATTCTATTTTGAAAGTATTTGGATGCAGTGCCTATGCTCTTATACCTAGTGATGAGAGAACCAAGTTGAAGCCAAAGTCTCTTGAATGCATATTCCTCGGGTTTGAGAGTGGTGTGAAGGGTTTCAAGTTATGGGATCCAGTGAACCAGAAGAAGTTACTCAGTAGAGACGTTGTCTTTGACGAGAAGACTATGCCTATGATTAAAGTCAAGAAACTAGAGGTGAATGAGAATGTTGTTGGGACAGAAACAACCGTTACAAAATCATCTAGTAGAGTGTTCGGGGGTACTCCGAGTTTGCAGCCAATTGGAGATGTCCATGAAGAAGTGGAGTCCGACATTGAGGTGGAGGAATTTGGGCAACAACAACAGACTCAAGATGAAAAAGAAGAAGAAGAGGCTCAAGATCAGGTGGAGCCGTCATCCATAGCAAGGTCCAGGCCCAAGAGAACCATCAAACCTCTTCAACGGTTTGGATGGGAGACGAACACAGTTCACTATGCTCTAAACATAAGTGAAGGAGACCAAACTACGTTCCAAGAAGCAGTTGAGAGTGCAGAGCGGGAAAGTTGGATGAGTGCTATGATGGATGAGATGGAATCTCTACACCGGAACTCCGTTTGGGAGTTGGTCCCTAAACCCAAAAGACAGAAAGGTGATTGGTTGCAAGTGGGTGTTTAGGAAGAAGGAAGGAATATGTGAGAAGGAGCCAACTAGATTCAAAGCTCGTCTAGTGGCTAAGGGATACTTACAGAAGGTAGGAATTGATTATGATGAGATCTTTTCCCCGATTTTAAAGCATACTTCTATACGGTTATTGCTCTCCATAGCGGCACAGTGGGACATGGAGGTGGAGCAAATGGATGTGAAGACAGCTTTTCTCCATGGAGACTTAGAGGAAGATATCTACATGTGTCAACCTCAAGGGTTCGTTGAAGCAAGTAAGGGAAATCTGGTTTGCAGGTTGAAGAAGTCTTTGTATGGGCTCAAGCAATCTCCAAGACAGTGGTACAAGCACTTTGACACTTATATGCTGCGGATTGGGTGTAGAAGATATGAATCGGATTGCTGTGTGTATTCTCATGTGTTCAAGGATGGGAAGATCATTCTGTTACTACTTTATGTGGATGATATGTTGATTGCGTGTCAAGATGTGTCAAAGGTTCAAGAGTTGAAGATCCAACTTGGGAAGGAGTTCGACATGAAGGATCTTGGACCCGCACAAAAGATCCTAAGAATGGAAATAAGGAGAGACCGAGATGAGGGCAAGTTGTGGCTGTCACAAAGCAAGTACATAGCTAAGGTACTTGAAAGATTCAATATGTTGGATTGCAAGCCCGTGTCTACTCCTTTGGCAGAGCACTTTAGGCTAAGTGCCCAAGAGAGTCCTTCTAGTGACAAAGAGAAGGATGAGATGAGTAAGGTTCCGTATGCAAGCGCAGTAGGGTGTCTCATGTACGCAATGGTTTGCACACGCCCCGACTTGGCTCAAGCTATGAGTGTAGTTTCAAGATACATGGCAAATCTAGGCAAACAACACTGAAATGCGGTGAAGTGGATTTTCAGGTATTTGAAGGGCACCAAGAGGTTTGGGATTTTGTTTGAAAGACAACAAAGAAAGGCATGTGTGTTGGGACATGTGGATTCGGATTATGCGGGAGACTTAGACAAGAGAAGGTCCACCACAGGGTATATTTTCGTTTGTGGTGGAAGACCGATTAGCTGGAGAGCGGTGCTACAATCAGTCACTGCATTGTCTACTACTGAAGCAGAGTATATGGCACTAACGGAGGCTACTAAGGAAGCATTATGGTTGCAAAGATTGGCACAAGAGTTCGGGATAGCTCAAGACCTGGTGGTGATTAAGTGTGACAGTCAGAGTGCTATATGTTTGGCTAAGAACAAAGTGTATCGTGGAAGTTCCAAACATATTCATGTACGGTACCACCGGATAAGGGATTGGGTGAACGATGGGGACATTGAGATAGAGAAGGTTCATATAGATGAGAACGCTTCAGATTGCTTGACCAAGCCAGTTACAGCTGAGAAGTTCAGACATTGTTTGAGTTTGCTCAATCTTGTTACATGCTGAAGATTGAGGTGGAGCTCTTGGAAGTTTATAGAATGATTTCCAAGAGGTTTGAAGATGTTCTTGGGATCAATGGTTTTCACAAAGGTGTTTAGGCTCACCAAGGTGGAGATTCTTGGTGTTGGCTCGACTAAACAAAGGAAAGAAGGAAGCAGCCCAGCATGCAGGCGCTCGAGCAGCAGAGGCATGTTAGCGCAGGCGCTCGAGCGAGCTTGCGGTGCTCGAGTGGATCGCGATTTCCTGTTTTAATACAGGTCAGTTTTTGACCTATTTTTGGGAGGTTTTTTAGTTTCCTATTCCTTGTATGATTGTGCTAAAGGCCTATACATATAAGTAGGTGCTTTAGACTAGGGTTTAGAAGTTTTTTAAGATATACAAACCTAGGGTGAAAGAAAAAGAGATCTAGAGAGAGAGAGATCAAAGGGAGTTCTTTATTGTAACCAAAGGGATTTTTCTCATACTAGTGAATTTTCTCGGGGATCACCGGAGAGGACATAGGCATGACGCCGAACCTCTATAAATTCTTGTGTGTTCTTGTGTTTGTTTGCTTTTGTGGTTTTGTGTGCGATTTATTTTTGCGTAGCTTGTGTTGTGATTGTTGCGTAGTCCATCAACAACAAGGTCTTGGAAGTGTTTTCGCACAACAAGACTTGGTTAATGCCGTTCTCCGAGTGATGGTGCAAAGAATATGATAACAAGGCATTTCGAGCACTCTGCTCCTCTTATGGAATTCGCCATCACTTTTCTTGCCCCCAAACTCCTCAAAAGAATGGCCTTGTTGAACGCAAGCACCGTCACATTGCTGACATGTCTCGAACTCTTCTTCTCTCGAGTCAAGTTCCTACTTGTCATTGGGTTGATGTCGTCTCCTCTGTTGTTTTTCTCATCAATTGTCTTCCTTCGCCTGTTCTTCATTGGTCTTCTCCTATTCTTCATTGGTCTTCTCCTTATTCTCATCTTTATGGAAAAATTCATTCATATTCTGAGTTGCGAGTTTTGGTTGTGCATGTTATCAGCATTTAGATGCATATATGACTAACAAACTTTTACCAAGAACTATAAAGTGTATTTCTAGGTTACAGCTTGCAGCATAAAGGGTACAAATGCCTTGATCGCACTACTGGTCATCTCTACATGTCTCGCCATGTTCGCTTTGATGAGCATTCATTTCCCTTTACTGCACAGAAACGTTTGCCTCATCCCAGTGAATGGGTTGCAATCCCTGTTTCACTACTTGTGCCCCCTCCTGCTACTTTTCCCTATCCCACCTTTCCATCGGCTACAGAGGAATCATCTTCCCCGCACATGGCTCCTATTTGAACATACCAGCGCCGCCCACGTCCACCTCCTGATCCGCAGTTTCATTCTGCACCATCCTCTCCTACAGCTCCCGAGCCCACTGTTGATGGGTAAACTTCTGATTCTAGTTCGCCTGTTGTTGTGCATCATCCTATACTTACTCGCCACTAGGCTGGTACTCTTCGCCTTGGAGTTCGCACCAACGGCACCATTCGGTATCCTCTTCCCTGTGCTTTGTTGGCTCATGCTTCTCTTACTCCCAAAGAACCCACTTGTTTCTTGTAGGCTATTCGTTTTCCTGAATGGCGTAAGGCCATGGTTACTAAACTGAATACTCTTTTCAAGAATCAGACATGGGCTCTTGTTCCTCCTTCTCAGCAACATGTGGTTGGATGTAAGTGGGTTTTTAAGCTTAAACGGAAGTCATATGGGTCTATTGAGAGGTACAAAGTTGGGCTTGTTGCTAAGGGGTTCCATCAACAACCTAGTATTGATTTTGATGAGACTTTTAGTCTTGTGGTGAAGCCCACAACAATTCGGACCATTCTTGCTCTGGTAGTTTCCTTTGGTTGGCCTCTTCGTCAACTGGATGTGAAGAATTCATTTCTTCATGTTTATTTGGACACTACTGTTTTTATGTCTTAGCCTCCGGGGTTTGTTGATCCAGTTTGCCCTACTTATGTATGCTGGCTTCATAAAGCCATTTATGGTCTTAAGCAGGCCCCTCATGCTTGGTTTCAACGACTTTGTGGCTTTTTACTCCAGTTTGGGTTTGTTCAGAGTCGAGCTTATCCCTCTTTATTTATCTTTCGCCGCTCTTCTAACATTATGGTTCTCTTATTGTATGTTGATGATATTGTTCTAACAGGGAATCAACCCTCTCTCATCTCCTCATTTGTTCTTACACATGGTCAAGAGTTTAAACTTACTGATATAGGTCTACTCTCTTATTAATTAGGGCTTGAAGCCAGCTCTACCACCTCTGGCCTCCTCTCACAAACCAAATATATTGTTGATCTTCTTAAATGGCATTCCATGACTGATTATAAGCCTAGTAGTACTCCGATTTGTGCATCTTGTCAGCTATCCTCTCTTGATGGTGAGTTACTTTCTGATGCAACTTAGTTTAGGCAGCTTGTAGGCTCCCTTCAATATCTCACTTTCACTAGACCCGACATCTCCTTTGTCGTTCATCATATTGCTCAGTTTATGAGCGCTCCTCGTTCTCCTCACTTGGTTGCTGCTAAGTGTATTTTCGTTATTTGAAGAGTATTGTTGGTTTTGGTCTTTCCTTTTGTCGGTCTCCTAGCCCCCTTGATCTTCGTGGTTTCTCTGATTTTGATTGGACTGGTTGTCCTGATACCTGTCGTTCGACCACTGGTTTTTGTGTGTTTCTTGGTTCCAACCTTATTTCTTGGTGTGCTAAGAAACAATCGACAGTTTCTCACTCCTCTGATGAGGCTGAATATCGCTCTTTGGCTCATGTTTGTGCAAACACTACATGGATCTCTCATCTCCTTCATGAGTTGGCACTTCCTCCGTCTAGACCAACCTTATTTTGTGTGACAATCTCAGCACTACCTACATGGCTTCCAATACGGTGTTTCACGCTTGCACTAAACATATTGAACTCGATTACCACTTCATTCGGGAGAGCATTATCTCTGGCTCGCACCGAGTTCAATTTATTCCCTCTTCCGATCAGCTCGCTAACATCCTCACCAAGGGCCTTTCTACGCATCGTTTCCACCTCCTTTGTTCAAATCTCGTCTCTTCCACATCATCGGATTTGTGGGGGAGTGTTAGACAGCATCCCTGATTTATAGCTAATTGATGTATATACCGTTTGTATCTCTCCAGTCAACAATATTAATGGTCAATCCCTAAAGACTAGGAATTCTTTTATATATATTTCCTGTTGTAACGTTAGCCTAGCTGTATATATACTTTCCTCCAATAGTGAGAAGAATACAATTCAGATTTCACAACTTATAGTTCTTTTGGAGTCATTGTTTCAAAGGAGAGGTAAACCATCCCAAACCGAAATTTACATTCTTTCAAACTATTTTTTAATGTTATTTTATATTCCAAGTGAAGAAGTACAGAGTAATCAGATACAACTACCATTAACTCTAGAAGCGAAAATGTTATAATGCTTTTATAAAGGAAAAACACTCATACATTTGGATCCCAACAAGCACTCTCACCTGACTGATCACATGCCCTCCTGCTTCACGCCCTTGAACAATAATTGCATCCACACCAGCATATATTGCTTTATTCGCTTCCTCCAAGGTACCAACCTGCAATGGAATTATATGGAACTCAGCAGGAAGTCCGGGGGATAAATAATCAACAAGGCAATAATTATTTTGCATCAAAGTGAAAAGATTGACCAACCATCCACCAAGTAAACCATACTGCCCTTAGTCTAACCTTTGAGCCATGTTCAGCACTCTACATACAATTCTTAAAAAGATGGAGAGAAAAAAAGATACTTTCCGAAGAGTGGGGAAAGCAAACAAAACAATTCTGATAAACCTGATATGAATGGTTGAATGAGGAGAGAAATGAAAGCAAACAGCTTACTATGTCATAATTATCACTGACGACAGTATTGTTTAAGGAACACTTACTTGAGGAACAACCTTAACCCCAGACTGATGAGCTTTCAACACAAGCTCCTCTGAACATTCACCCCAGAAAACCTGCAGCACTGCTACCTTTTCATCCAAAATGACTTGTATATTTTTCTCATGCGGAAATGCCAGAACAACACCAACCCCAAACGGTTTGTCAGTTAAGCTTCGAGTCTTGCTTATGAGCTCCCGCAGGTAATGTGGTGACTCCTGATCAGTCAAAATTAGTATATCAGAAATTTCTTCTTTAATGGCATATTTATGTTCACAAGTTATCCTGTATTGTTTATATTAATATAAGCTTAACAGCGATTTGCTGCTAAAATACTGCAAGGAGACCATAGTACCAAGAAAGGCCAGTTATTCTATATTGATATATTCACATAATTAATTCGGAGAACCTTTTAGCTGCTTTTTCCCATATCTTTCTTTTTCTTTTCCTCTTTGCCTGTTTGTTTCCACCTTTATGGAAGAGATTATAACTATCACAGATGCACTTCCAGATTTCCAAATGAAAGACCATACTGAACCTTGAACCACTGATCTGAATTTTACCAGAGCTTCCTTGGAAAAGCTAATGATGTGGCATAGAAAAGAAAAGAGGCGAAGGCATGGAAAGTGGCCTCGGGCATAATTACGCCTCCTCACCCTCTCAGGTTTGAGACTGAGTGGGCATGTATTTGTGCATTTGTGATCAGACTTCTGGTGTATACGAATTATGCAGCCAAGAAAAAGCAATCAAAGGCATGAAGACTGAGTGATAATCATTAAGGCTCACGGTCATCTCAGTCCTTAGTTTCTTCACTACAAGAGGGAAAGAACGTTCAAACTGGTTGGAAGAAGACAAATGGCCAATCTAATCCAAAGAATAAAAAGAGTAAGACTTAGAAAATGGACTACAAGTCCTAAAAAAGTTTATGAACAAAGGAAAATCTCAAAATTAGAGCATTACTCAGTTGAACTGATGTACCAATTTGAGGCAGAGAAGTCTGTATTCAGGGAAATTGACATGGATGCAGAGTAACTCCAATGGCTAGCTGGATGTTATTGCTTGGCACGATCCACATATGCGTCTCGAATCGTTATTGTTAAAGCACATATTAAAGTTTGAACATTCAAATAAAGCCAACTTGCAATGGTTGAATGATGTGGAAAAATTGAAGGTACACAACACAGACTACATGAAAAAAGACCAGGGTTTGTACTTTTAAGTTTTAAAATTTGCAAGAGGTAAAATTTTTGCTGA
Source organism: Prunus campanulata (assembly GCA_034190965.1). NCBI lineage: Eukaryota > Viridiplantae > Streptophyta > Magnoliopsida > Rosales > Rosaceae > Prunus > Prunus campanulata. Next base: position 12,185,854 of record CM067215.1, read on the forward strand.
TATTGCTGATCAGACTAGACCTGAAGCGGTTAGTCAAATTGATCTCCAAATCTACCTTTAAGTTTTGAAAATGGGAATTTAAGTTCAGAAACCAAGGGCTGAAGATTCATCCAAAGAAAAAAGGGGGTAATTACTTGAGCAATTGCAGGGAAAACACAGAAATATTGCAAACCATCCTTAGCTAGTTTAATCATATTATTTTCCAACTAGATAAAACTACTATCAAGAACAATATTGGAATTCTGATATGGGAAATTAAGATCATAAAAGAAAAGTGAAAGGAAAGAAGCATACCCAATCAGGGGCTTTGAGGAAACCAAGTCCCCCAGCATTAGCAACAGCAGCAACAAGCTCGGGTCCAGAAATATCAGGTCCCAATGGTGCTTGGACAATTCCATACTCAAAACCCAATATCCCACCCCAACCCATCTCTCTCTCTCTCTCTCTCTCTCCGTATATATATGTTTTTATATTGCTCAGTGGGCAGTAAGATGGCTGAGCTGAGTGATGAAGCGTGAACGTGGACAGTGCTATTAATGTTTATGTAGGAGACCTGTTGTTTCTGGTTTCAACACGTAAGTTAAAAACTAATGCGTTCTTTTTATTTTCCAAATAACGTAAGGGAGGACGTCAACTTCTGGATTTTCCTTCTTATTTTTTTCCACAACAGTGATAATTTTATGCTGATCAACTCCAATCGCAATTCTCCAGTGTTAGAAGAGTACTCAAATTTGATTTTTTCTGTTTTTTCAAGCTCCAGTAATAATTTTATCACCCCCTCCAATGGAGGCTCCAGCCCACCCCATTATTTTCACTATTACAATTTACAACTCTCATAGGCCTTGTTTGGTAGGCCTCACTAGACTGAACTGGACAAAATAATACTTAAAGCCCGTGTTTAGTTTAAGATTGGACTAACTTAAATGAGACTATATCGCCCAAACAGTAAAAAGAGGGCTCACTCACCCTTCTAATATAGTGCGGCTGAAAATTGGTTCGCTAAATAGCGCTCTCGCTGAATAGAACAAGCGAGTCTGACACAACGCAAACCAGTTTCTTCTTCTTCTTGTCCTGCTTCGTGATATCTTGGTGCAGTGTGTATCGACTTTGCCGCACAGTTTTCTTTGGGTTTTCGACCGTAATGAATATTGTGCACTAGTCATATTTTCGTTCTCCAACTTAACTATTCATTCCAGTCTCTATTTCGTGGCAAACTGGTCTCACATTTTCCGTCAGTTTGAATCACGTAGATGGTACATGCTATAATTTTTAAAGGTAAATCGGATTTTTAACACCACAAAAAAAAAAAAAAAAAAAATTTCCATTGAAATGATGCCTAAATTTATACATGAGTTCCATTTTGGTCAGCCAAGCAAGGAACCTCCTCTTGGCCTAGGTTCTTTCACTTCCTTGGGATCGAGGATGGTTAGGTTTCATATGGATATTTTTAGTATTTTTTGGGATTTAATGATAATGATGCAAATAAAATTAAAAGGTGATTAAACTAAATAACAAGAAAGTAAATGTAAAAATAAGATCGAAGCAACAATAAACATAAATTTAAGTAGGAATGAAACCAGAACGATATAAACGATAAAGGCGATAAATCGATCTAGTCTGCTTGCTTGGAAAATAAAAACTTAATCTAGGGATAGAAAAGTGAAAGACAAAAAGTAGGTTTTTGTGTCTGTTCTCGGGGTCCTTTGCTCCTTGTCTGATGAGGTTTATATAGGGACATTCGTCAGCCCATGGGCTGGCCATCAAATGGCCAAGGGTCAACTTCATTCAAAATCTTTCCTTGTGCAGCTTCCTAAATCCGCGGACTTGATTTGAATGAGATCATCGGATTGCAAATTTGATCACTTGCTTCCCGTTTCCTTAGGAATATTCCGGATTGACATCAATTTCTTTGATTGCTTTTCTTTGATGGATCTCGTCATGTGCATGAAAACATCCAGAGGTTTTGGTCCTACTTTCACGAGTTAGGCTTGGAACTCATGGGACTTGGCTTGACATATGGTGAGACGTCGTGACTTCCGAAGTCTCTAGTCATGACTAAAAGAAATTCATCGATGTTGGGGTGGCTAGAAATTTCTCAGTTCAAACTTAAGATCATATAAGCCTTTTTTTTTTTTTTGGTCTGAACCACGAGGTGGTCCTAGATGGGCCCCAACTATGGGTGGCACCTTTAAGCCTTAACCACAACTCAGACTAATCCCCACTCACACCGGGTCGGCCCGTAAGGGGTAAAGTGCTGGCCAAAGTGGTGACTTCGTACGAGAACAGGAATCGAACCCCTAACCTCTCTTAAGGAATGAGAGTGCCGAACCACTCACACCAACCACCTTGGTGATCATATAAGCCTTTCATGGCTTACATATATAATTATTAATTATTATATATGTAATTTAATCAAAATTGGTATATTAATTTATTAATATAGAAAAGAAAGTGTTTTCTTAATTCAAAGATTTTGTGGGCTCGTCCAAGTTGGTCATACGTCAAGGAAGCTCACGCAATTCATTGGGCTCTCATGCCTCCCCAGCATCTCAGTGGATTATTTTCAATCAAGACTAGGACTCCGGAAGCCATGATGTCTCACCATATGTCAAGCCAAGTCCTCGAAGGTCCAGGCCCAATCAGCAGAAGTAGGCCCAAAACCTACGGATGTTTTCATGCACGTGACAAGATCCATTCAACGAAAGCAATCAAAAGAATTTGATGTCAGTCCGGGACATTCTTAGGGAGGACAGAATCAAGCAATTTGATTTGCAATCCGATGATCTCATTCAAATCAATCCCGCGGATTTAGGAAGCCACACAAGGCAAGAGTTTCAACGAAGTTTACCTTCGGGCCATTTAATGGCCAGCCCATGGGTGGATGATTACCCTATATAAACCTCATCAGATGAACCCAACATCAGACACAAACACCTACTTTTTGTCTTTCACATTTCAATTCCTAGACTAGGTTTTTATTTTTCAAGCAAGTAGACTAGATCAGTTCTTCGCTTTTGTTAGTGTAAGTTTAATTTCTTGCATTTTTCATTACGTTGTTTTAATATTCAAGTTTATTGCTTTACTTTTAATTGTTATCGAATGTGCTTTAAGTTTAATTTAATTTCATATTGCTTTATTTTATCGCCTTTATCATTCATAACTTTCTTGTTCAATTCTTACTTAAATTTACATTTGTTGTTGCTTCGATTATTTAGTTTAATCATCTTTTAATTTAATTTGTGTCATTATCATAAATTCCAAAAAATACTAAACCTAACCATCCGCGACCCCGAGGAAGTAAAAGAACCTAGGCCAAGATTAGGTTCCTTGCTTGGTCGATCAATCGGCTAGTTAGAAGTCAGAAGCTCAAAATGGCTTGCCATCGTGCAAAAATCTGTTTTGATGCAATATTTTTCACATCTTTTTCTAAAACAAATTTTGCAGATTTGCAATCAACTCTAACTAAAAACTTTTGATTTAATAAATCATCTTGAAATTTACTAATGCATAATACAATAGATAAAATTTCTTTTTTAATAGTACTATAGTTACTTTGTGACTGTGTCCAAATACCAGAATGGAAACGGACAATTTGCTCAGGTGACTCAGGGGTGACTCTTTGCTTTAGAATGCCTCCATAACCTGTTTCAGAGGCATCAGTTTCAACTATTTTGAATGAATTAACTGAATGAATACCAAGGCATGGAAGTGACTTGACATGAATTTTGATTTGTTTAACTATTTATGTATGATTTGGAGTCCAGGCAGGAGGATTGCTCTGGAGACTATCAAACAGGGGCTTGCATAACTATCTTAAATTTTGATAGAAATCAGAAACATAATTCAATGATCCTAAGAACCTCTGAAGTTGACTCTTCTTAAGAATTTGATCAGGAAACTTATCAGCAAACTGGATAACTCGATTAATTGGGCTTATTTGGGATTGACTAATGTTGAATCCTAAAAATCTGACATTAGTTTGGAATAACTTAATTTTCTTAGCAGAAATAACTAGACCATTCTGTTTGACTATTTGGAGGAATTTACTCAGATGTTTCCAATGTTGCTCAATTGACTCAGAAAAGATTAAGACATCATCAATGTAAACTATGGAGAATTGACTGTATTGATTAAAAATTTCATTCATTATATTTTGGAATTCACTTGGCGCATTTTTAAACCAAAGGGCATTACATTCCATTCATAATGACCAAAGGGGGTTACGAATGCAGTTTTGTATCTATCTGACTCCTTAATTTGGATTTGCCAAAATCCACTTTTCATATCAAATTTACTAAAGATAACTGTTTTTCCTAACCTATTAACTAAACCTCTTTTATTAGGAATTGGGTACCTAATCCATTGTAAAACTAAATTAAGGGGCTTGTAATTGATAACTAAACGAGGGGCTCCTCTTTCTAACTCGGCAATTTCTTAACATAGAAAGCTGGACAAGACCAGGGAGACTTACTTTTCCTGACTATTCCTTTTTGGACTAACTCGGTAACTTCCTGTTTGCATAATTCCATTAACTCTTAACTCATTTGAATTGGATGGGCTTTAGTAGGAATATTCTTTTCACTAAATGACTTGACATAAGGTTGTTGACACTAAAACTGAACAGATAGAGATGAGTGCAACTTACAAGTGAGATGGACGATCGAGAGATCGATTGAGTGTTCGAAGGTAGATTCTTCCTGTCTTCGGATGCTGATCCTGAATAGAAGGAAGCCAAGATTCGTAAGGTCTATGGAACCGGTGTGGAACCAGCCTAAGACCCTCCGATGCCGAAGTAAGATTGTTTTCTAAGAGCTTTTACTGTTGACAAGATATTAGTATAAAAGTCAAGCTGAAAAGTCTTACCCTTGTATTGTAGTGAAGGGGTCTCTTTTTATAGGGAAGGGAGAGTCCCCTTCTCTTGTGTTTTGTCGATGTGGGACTCCCTTCCCTTTGCTTGGATTGGCTTGGGAATGCTTGGCCAGATATTGTACAAACAGGAGTCCCCCAAGTTCCCGATTAAGGAGGTACTTTTTGATTGGGGACTTGCAGTCATCAATGTACTGGCCAAGTAATGCTTCAGCTCATTCTTCAGCAGGCTGATGGCTGATGGCCGAAGGCTGATGGCCGAAGGCTGATGGCCGATGGCTGATGGCCGAAGGCTGATGGCCGAAGGCAGATGGCCGAAGGCAGATGGCCGATGGCAGATGGCCGATGGCTGATGGCTGATGGCTGATGGCCGATGGCCGAAGGCTGATGGCCGAAGGCTGATGGCAGATGGCCGAAGGCTGATGGCCGAAGGCTGATGCTGATGGCCGAAGGCTGATAGCCGATGGCTGATGGCCGATGGCTGATGGCCGAAGGCTGATGCCGAAGGCTGATGGCCGATGGCGCCGAAAGTGAGAAGTGTCTCATGGAAGGTGTCGTTCGGCATGGCTTTGAGAAAAGGCGCTGGAGAAGTGTCTCCTAGAAGGTGCCGTTCGGCATGGCTTTGAGAAAAAGCTGATGGCTGATGGCTGAAGGCTGATGGCTGATGGCTGATGCCGAATAATTGGGGGGATGTGAAGACATCGCGCGCGCCGAATGATGCAAAGGTGCCGAAGGCCGAAGGCAGATACCGAATCATTGGGGGGATGTGAAGACATCGCACACGCCGAATGATGCAAGGGGTGCCGAAGGCCGATGCCGAATCATTGGGGGGATGTGAAGACATCGCACGCGCCGAATGATGCAAGGGTGCCGAAGGCCGAAGGCAGATGCCGAATCATTGGGGGGATGTGAAGACATCGCACGCGCCGAATGATGCAAGGTGCCGAAGGCCGATTGTAGGAGGTGCCGAGGGCATGGCTCAAAAGGGTGCCGAGAGCACTCGTGAAGGAGAACGACATAGCGTTTTGTGTCACTTCCCACAGACGGCGCCAATCTGTTGGCACTAAAACTGAACAGATAGAGATGAGTGCAACTTACAAGTGAGATGGACGATCGAGAGATCGATTGAGTGTTCGAAGGTAGATTCTTCCTGTCTTCGGATGCTGATCCTGAATAGAAGGAAGCCAAGATTCGTAAGGTCTATGGAACCGGTGTGGAACCAGCCTAAGACCCTCCGATGCCGAAGTAAGATTGTTTTCTAAGAGCTTTTACTGTTGACGAGATATTAGTATAAAAGTCAAGCTGAAAAGTCTTACCCTTGTATTGTAGTGAAGGGGTCTCTTTTTATAGGGAAGGGAGAGTCCCCTTCTCTTGTGTTTTGTCGATGTGGGACTCCCTTCCCTTTGCTTGGATTGGCTTGGGAATGCTTGGCCAGATATTGTACAAAGAAAGGTAAAGTAACGACATGCTGCTTTCGGTGCCAGAAAGCATTGGGCAAGTCGGAACAAACCTCATTTTTTAACTTTTCTTCAAATTTACTTATTGCTAACTGTAAAGACTTATCAGCTAACTGTTGTTCTATCCTTTTAAAATTAATTTCTTCTTTTAAAAAATTAGCTTGTTTTGTTTTATTATGGATTAATTTGACTGACTTAGACACTGCAGATTTTTGTAGTGACTTAAGACTGTGTAACTCAGGTTTTGTTAGAAATTCAAATTTAACTTTTTCTCCTAGATGACTTGATGTGACTCCATCATAATCTACCTGGAAGGGGTAAAGTAGAGATATGAAAGGTAAACCTAGAATTACTTCATTCGCGATATCCTGGATCAGGACAAAGGTAGTATTAAGACTTATCTTAGGAGGGTTACTCGGATTGGGATCTTCCTGACTTATGACCTTTCTAAGTTTTCTAAGGTACTCATATTTTAACTCAGGATTTTCAACTTTACTGATTAACTCAATTAATAACTCTTCTTGCTCTTCCTGTTTAGTGAGGACACAAATTGTTTTACTTAAAACATTACAACACTTATCTTTGCATCCTAACTGAATCGTGGGTGAACTAGACTGGGAATCATCAGAACTGTAACTATCAAGGTTATCAGAGGATATTTGGGCTAACTTAGTGTCGTTTAACTCAAGGACTTTGATTAATTTGGCTTCATCTTCGGATGCTAACTTTAATTGTTTAATTGTGTCTTTTACTTTGCATTCATTAGCGTAGTGACCAAATTTTTTACACTTAAAACACTTTACTTTTCTTTTGTCTGACTCTTTCTTAAAGTGACTCTTTTTATTCTGTCGGTGACCTTTTGACCATCTTTTCTTAGCTTGAGGGATTAACTTATCAACTTTTATCTCTATTTTATCTAATTGTTTACCTATGACTATCAGACTTTGGTTGGTGTAATTATTATGTTCTATGACTCTTTTATAACTATCTGTTGACTCGGCAATTTTGTAAGGGCTTGCAATTACTTTGGCTTTCTTGTGACTAATGATTATTGTTTCTACCGGAGGGGGAGTAGACATAACTTTTGTATTATCTTCTTTTTCCCATTTTACTGGGGTTAAAGTTTCTAACTTTTGACTCATGTGTTTACTTTCTACATAATCTAGATAGAATATTTCTGACTTGGTTAACTTCATGTATTCTTTCCAACCATTTTTGATAACTTTGAAAATAGTGGGATAAACATCTCACAGAAACCACAAAGAGTCAAATAATTCACATAGTTAAACAAAACGAATTAGGTTATCCTATTTTTGATGAACGGTTAGGTGCAGGAGTAGAAGATGGAGTAAACACCCTGCTCTATACAATCATTGAACATTTTATAGGAACGCCTAGTAACACAACAGCCAGAATTCATGATCAGTTAAGTAATTTAAGATGCCCCAAGTTAAGTGATTTTAGATGGTATAAAGATGTCTTTATTTCCAGAGTTATGTTAAGAGAAGATAGTAATCAACCGTTTTGGAAAGAAAAGTTCATAAACGATCTTCCCAACTTGTTTGCCCATAAGATTAGAACGGTCTTAAGCAACGAGTCAGGTCAAATTAATTACGATGAGTTAACCTACAGTAATATAGTAAGTACAATTAACCAAGTTGGTATGAAAATGTGTGTAGATCTAAAAATCAGTAAATCAGTTCAGTCAGAAAGAAAGTCAGCCAAGTATGAGTTAGGTAATTTCTGTGAATAATACGGTCTAGCACCAGTTCCCCCGTCTAGACAAGTTAAAAGAAGCAATGATAAAAGATTTAGTAAAAGCCGTTATTATTCTCATAATGAGTGCAAAGTAAAAGATACGATAAAGCAATTAAAATTAGCCTCTGAAGATGAAACCAAATTAATCAAAGTCCTTGAGTTAAATGATTCCGAGTCAGCTCACATGTCTACAGTCAGTTCAGATAATTACAGTTCAGACAATTCCCAGTCAAGCTCACCTACAGTCCAGTTAGGATGTAAAGATAAGTGTTGTAATATCTTGAGTAAATCAATTTGTGTCCTCACTAAACAGGAAGAGCAAGAAGAGTTATTAATTGAGTTAATCAGTAAAGTTGAAAATCCCGAGTTAAAATATGAGTACCTTAGAAAACTTAGAAAGGTCATAAGTCAGGAAGATCCCAGTCCGAGTAACCCTCCTAAGATAAGCCTTAATACTACCTTAGAAAGGTTTAGTAAAAAGAAAGAAGTCACCCTTCAGGATCTCCAGTTAGAAGTCAAAACGGTTTAAGAAAGAAATTTTAGAGTTAAAACAAATAAGTCAGAAATTGCAAACTGAAAATCACCAAATCAAACAGGATCTCATTAGTCTTCTAGAGTCAAAAGCAGAGTCTAGTAATCCTTTTGGAAAGTCTAGTTCTGAGTCAGAACCTGAGTCCTCCGACAGTAACAAAAGCGACAAAGTAATCAAGCTAATTAAACAAATTAATTTTAGAAAATGGTATTCTCGAGTTAGCATTTTTATTAACGAATTTGAGTTAAATACAATTGCCTTATTTGATTCATGAGCCGATTTAAATTGTATTCAAGAGGGTCTAGTTCCAACCCAATATTACAAAAAGTCAAAAGAAGTCTTAAGAACAGCGTCCGGTAAAGCCTTAAAGTTAAAATATGAGTTACTCAAAGCCCATGTATGCCAAAACAAAATATGCTTTAAAACGTCCTTTGTCCTGATCCAGGATATCACGGATGAAGTAATTCTAGGTTTACCTTTCATATCTCTACTTTACCTCTTCCAGGTAGATTATGATGGAGTCACATCAAGTCATCTAGGAGAAATAGTTAAATTTGAAATTTTAACCAAACCTGAATTACATAGTCTTAAGTCACTACAAAAGTCTGCAGTGTCTAAGTCAGTCAAATTAATCCAAAGTAAAACAAAACAAGTTAATTTTTAAAAGAGGAAATTAAGTTTAAAAGGGTAGAACAACAGTTAGTTGATAAGTCTTTACAGTCAGCAATAAGTAAATTTGAAGAAAAGTTAAAAAATGTGGTTTGTTCTGACTTGCCCAATGCTTTCTAGCACCGAAAGCAGCATGTTGTAACTTTACCTTATGTCAAGTCATTTAGTGAAAAAAATATTCCTACTAAAGCCCGTCCAATTCAAATGAGTTAAGAGTTAATGGAATTATGCAAATAGGAAGTTACTGAGTTAGTCCAAAAAGGAATAGTCAGGAAAAGTAAGTCTCCCTGGTCTTGTCTAGCTTTCTATGTTCAGAAAAATGCCGAGTTAGAAAGAGGAGCCCCTCATTTAGTTATCAATTACAAGCCCCTTAATTCAGTTTTAGAATGGATTAGGTACCCAATTCCTAATAAAAGAGATTTAGTTAACAGGTTAGGAAAAGCAGTTATCTTTAGTAAATTTGATATGAAAAGTGGATTTTGGCAAATCCAAATTAAAGAGTCAGATAGATACAAAACTGCATTCATAACCCCCTTTGGTCATTATGAATGGAATGTAATGCCCTTTGGTTTAAAAAATACGCCAAGTGAATTCCAAAATATAATGAATGAAATTTTTAATCGATACAGTCAATTCTCCATAGTTTACATTGATGATGTCTTAATCTTTTTTGAGTCAATTGAGCAACATTGGAAACATCTGAGTAAATTCCTCCAAATTGTCAACCATAATGGTCTAGTTATTTCTGCTAAGAAAATTAAGTTATTCCAAACTAATGTCAGATTTTTAGGATTCAACATCAGTCAATCCCAAATAAGCCCAATTAATCGAGTTATCTAGTTTCCTGATAAGTTTCCTGATCAAATTCTTGAGAAGAGTCAACTTCAGAGGTTCTTAGGATGATTGAATTATGTTTCTGATTTCTATCAAAATTTAAGAAAGTTATGCAAGCCCCTCTTTGATCGTCTCCAGAGCAATCCTCCTGCTTGGACTCCAAATCATACATAAATAATTAAACAAATCAAAATTCATGTCATGTCACTTCCATGCCTTGGTATTCCTTCAGTTAATTCATTCAAAATAGTTGAAACTGATGCCTCTGAAACAGGCTATGGAGGTATTCTAAAGCAAAGAGTCACCCCTGAGTCACCTAAGCAAATTGTCCGTTTCCATTCTGGTATTTGGACACAGTCACAAAGTAACTATAGTACTATTAAAAAAGAAATTTTATCTATTGTATTATGCATTAGTAAATTTCAAGATGATTTATTAAATCAAAAGTTTTTAGTTAGAGTTGATTGCAAAACTGCAAAAAGTTTTAGAAAAAGATGTGAAAAATATTGCATCAAAACAGATTTTTGCACGATGGCAAGCCATTTTGAGTGTTTTTTATTTTGAGTTAGAATATTTGAGAGGGAGTGAAAACAGTCTTCCTGATTTCCTTACCAAAGAATTCTTGCAGGATAGTAAAAAATGCTCACCAGAAGTAAAGACAAGGATAAGCAAAAAGAAAGCAGTCAACCAAGTCAATCAAGTCAACCCAGGATCCTTCCCAGTTCAATGAACCCAATTAAAAAAGAGTCAGTCGTCCCTTTCCGAGATGTTCCCCAATTCCAGTTAGCAACAGATTCAATCCCCTAAGCTCAAGTTCTTTATGCCCAAATTACCAGTCAGCCTTAATCTCCAGTTATGATCCTTTCATAGTCAATACACCTTTACCAGTGTCAAGCCCAACTCCAGTTAATCACAAATCATCTCCTTATTTTCCCAAGAGTCATTGCAACCTCTTTGTAGTTGAGTCAATCTATGAAGAGCTTTCAGACCCAGTCAAAATAGTCAAAAAATTCTTCCCTCCTAATCTCCATTATTTCCCAAGTCATCCCTCAAAGCCAATCAAGTTTTACAGAGACATTCTCTATGAAACCCAGTCAATTGATATTAAGCCAATCAAGGATCGGGATAACCCCAATGTTACCCGATTCCATTCCCTTTACATTCGCTAATTTCTTAAGCCTCAAGATTGGAGTCAAAACCCTTATGACCAGTTACCCCTTCAGTCAGGCCTCACCTACAATTATGGTGATTACATTTATGCTTGGTACACAATCTTCTTTCACCAGCATCCTGATTTTAGTCACTCCTGGTTCATAAACTTTGATGCCAAATTCAAAAGTCAATTTCCTTTCTGGTTTCTTCAATGGTGGGATATCCACGGGCCCCTTTGGGAAATCATTCTAGTTAATCTCCAAACATCAGTCACTTACTTTGGTCAAAAATATAAGTTACAAAAGTCAGACAAGTTTTTCCCTACTCTTATCCATTTCGTAGCTAAGTACAAAATCCCTTGGATTATGAAATGGAATTATCAAGTTAATTGGGATACCAGAATTTTATCTCGTCATTTTTCAGTCAAATGGTGGGATAAGTTTGGTATTGACAGAATTATTTATCAAGTTAACATAGAGTTTCCACCCCTCCAGGTGCTAGTCAAAGTTACTTCTCCAAGCAGTTCTCACTCTTCCCTCCCAATCGAAGGAAGATCAAAGAAAGAGTTAAAAGAGCTAGCTAGACAAATCCTTGATCAAGTTACCCAAATGAATGATGAAGACAGTGACAGTGCCAGTCCAAAATCAGAGTCTTCTTCCAATCAAAAGCCAAGCCAGCCTTTTAGTCAAAAGCCAAGCCAGCCTTTTAGTCAAAAGCCAAAGCCCGGGTGGTCAGACTATCCAGATAGTCAAGACACTTATGATTTGAATGAAGACTAAGCCTTTCAGCAAAAGTAGCCGAAAGCAGAGTTAAAGCAGATTCTCCAAGTTAAAGCAATTCACTGGAGTTAAAGCAGTTTCACTCAAGTTAAAGTAGAAAGTAAATTTAAAAGTTATTTTGTCTTCTTTTGTATGTCAAGTCTTTAAGCAAAGCCCCAAGTCATTTGTATTCTTCAAGCTTTGTAATTTCTTTCAGTTTTCAAAGTTCTCTCAGACCCAATACTCTGAGCTAACACTTGAGAGTAGTGAGTGTGAGTGCTTTAGTAGCATTGCTCCTGTTTCCAAGGATTTCTGTAAGTTTTACAAGCTTCACTATATATATATATATTAAAATACAAAATGCAAACCAAGTCATAGCCTTTGAAAACTACCAAGCTATAAGGCCTCCATTTTCTTCACAACATATGTTGTTGTAACACCCCGACCCAATTTATCGTTTTATTCAATTTATTTCCATTTGTGAATTTACAATTTTGCCCTTAGGGGTAGGGGCACATTGGTCACTTTTTGTTTAGAAAGGATTTTGGAGAATTGACTTGCCATGCTGCGTAGAGCTCAGCGATACGAGTTCGTAGACAAGCGGTAGGTTCAATTCGGAGTAAAAACGAAGGAGTTGTGGTCTGCGGAAATTTAATGGCACAACCATAATTTTTCCGAAGTCGGATTTTTAAATAGCTCAGCTCTCTCTCTCTCTCTCTCTCTCTCTCTCTCTCTCTCTCTCTCCACCCTGTGACAGCCGACTTTCAATCAGTGAGATTGTCATCATCCGGCGACCAAATTCCACGAAATTAGTTCCAAAATTTTTGTCTCTCTCATCTACCTGACCCACCCTTTTTCTCTAATAGAAAACCAACGTAGCACCGGCGATATTGACTGGAAAACTGGGCAGATTTCCGACGTCGTTTCCAACGATTCCGGCAACTGGTTTCGTCGATCCAGGTATGAATCTTCATCCCCTCCATGTTCTCTAGTTGTCTATGCTTGTATCTTGGATCGAATTTGAGGTTTTACAAATCGTTCAATATACTCATTTTAGCTTATAGTTTCAGCTTCGATTTAGCTAGTTCTTGCTAGTTTTTTGTCATGGTCCAAGAACAAAAGTTGATTCCCTAGTTAGTCTGAATCTGTTGGTATAGGTATTGTAGGGTGTTTCGAGATATTTCTGTCGCCAGAAATCTCTCAAGACACCCACACACTGTCGATCGCAGGTGGCAGCACGTGGGCCACTGGGTGGCGGTCCATTGCATTCTAAATCGTTCCCCTTGTCGACGGTATGCTCGGATTTGGATTTGGTTATCGTTTGACAGTCGAACGGATATTGCACCTATTATGTGATATCCAGGTTCAATAGGTTCGGACCGTTCGATTGGTTCCAATTTCAATTATGTTGTTTTTTGTACATCTAGGATTGTATAGGAACTTGTTAATTGAGAATCGGAGCCCCGAATACTCCGAGTCAAAGATTCTAAGTTTAGATCTAACCACTCGATCAAGATCAAACTTTCGAGACTTGTTTAGTAGACTTTGTTGGACCTATAGGAACTTTTGATTTGAAATCAGAGGTCGTGGTCCCCACAGGCCTAATTGACCTAGATGATGGGTCTTGTTGGCCTGATTGACCCCTTTTGGTTAGGAGGTGTTTGTGGTTTGGTTGTTCGATTTTAAATTGGTATTTTGCTACAAGAGTTTTATTAATTGTTTATGGAACTATTTGCGTTCTCAGATTGAGTATATCTCCCGGAGTCCTGCGAAGGGAATTGGCGGTATATTATTGGAATTGATGGATTATGTTTGAGGTACATCTATGTGGAGAATAGTGCGGTACCACCCTGTTGTACAATTAATAGGATATTCTTCACCACCTTGCTCACATTATTTGCACAGAGTTGGCCAGGATCCCTAGCCACCTGCCCGACTTATCTACACATGTAGTTAGCTAGTTTCCCCTTCCCCTGTTGCCTTCGGATTTGATGGTTTTCCCGTGTACCCCATGGTGGGTGATTACAGGATATATGCAATACGCGGATGATTGCATGTATGGCTTTCTAGTAAAAGGTTTGGTTATGTAAGTGTTTGGATGTACAATGATAAACTATTTGAATTTGCTGTGCAAGTAGATTTCTGGGTTTTGAGTCTGTTTCAGGGGAAATTCTGCCAGTTCTCTAGTAGAAGTCAAAACCTAAAGCAATTTTTGGATTAGGGCAAGAAGGGTATTTTGGTCATTCGTGCCCGACACCTACCTGGTGTTGGACATGCACGAGGTTCGACATGGATTCCAAAGTAAAATTTGGGTCGGGTCCATTCATATGTTGCATATAATTATTATTCATGGATCAATAAACTTTCTAGCCCAAACCATGGGTACTTAAGTTTGGTTGGCCAAATGGCCATCTAATTTTAGCGTTAAGCCAATTTGGCCTTTATCATTTTAGTATCATAAATTCTTTCTTTCCAAAATATTACTTAATATGTTTAGGTCATGGGATCCAAACCAACCTTCTAACCAATCCAGCTCACTTTGGATTGTAAAATACGCCCATTATATATATATCTAATCCTCTTTTATGTAGGATACGTATCCTACGAATTTTTTTTCAACGATCCAAATCATCTTTTTTTTTTTTATGTCTTTATTCATAGATCATCCTTGCAAAAAATTAGACAAATCGGAAAATGTTTAGACATCTAATTGTATCCTAAAGAATCAATGAACACAGTGCTTCAAGAAAGTATGAGAATTTCAATAATTTAATAGAGATGTCAAATGATATCGGATTCAAGCGGCTTTTTATAGAGATGATCTTTGAATTAATATCTACAAAATAGACAGTTGGATTAGTGAAATATAATGCGAAGTAGGCCCTACAATGATCTTTGTATATATTCATTCAAAGATCATCCCTATAAAATAAAAAATCACTTGAATCTGATATCATTTAACCACTCAATTAAATTATTGAAATTTTAGTACTTTCTTGAAGTACCGTGTTCATTAATTTTGTAGGACACAATTATATGTCAAAACGGTTTCCGATTTGTCTAATTTTTTGCAAGGATGATCTATGAATGAAGACCTTAAAAATAGATGGTTGGATCATTGAAAACAAATTTGTAAGGTACCCTAAATGGGATTCCTTAAATAAATAGAAGGGGACTATATATATATATTTATATAGAAGATCTATGAATGATGACCTAAAAAATAGATGGTTGGATGATTGAAAAAAAAATTCGTTAGGTACCCTAAATGGCATTCCTCAAATAAAATTATTTAAGGGATCCATTAATAGAAGAGGACTATATATAAATATATATATATATATTTTTTTTATTTTTTTTTTTTAAATTTATTTATTTATATCCAAAACTGATGGCTCTTTATTCAAATAGCGTGGGTGCATTCAAGCCAATTGTGCATATGTATTCAAAAGAATCAAAAGCTACAGCAGCCTTCCTTCTTTGCTCCAAACCATGGTCAATCTCAAAGGACTTTAACCCAAATCGACCAAGACTTTATGGTGATAATTTCAACAACCTTCTCCATTGGGAGTTCAATCCTTCGGCTATATTTGAGACCAATTGCAAGGCCGTCTGCCAAAAAGCTATTGTCAGCCATCATCGACTTCGCTAGCGAGATTTTCAACCAAGACCAGAGAAGAGGTCCCAATCTAACTATTAGACTTGAAAAATCTGGTTGGAGGAGTTGCTTTGAAAGCTAAATCTTGTTGCAGCAAGGTTTCAACCCTCTTGAAGGCTCCAATCCGTCTGAACCTATCTCCCGACTCGGCTGTTTAAAGAGCTTGACCCGGCTTTTTTTGGGTCTCGTAAGTGGCTGGTAATACAACCCAGAATCTTGGATTTACTTGGCTGGTTATGTATTCCAAACCAAAACTACTTAGTCTTTCATTTATTTATCACATTATAAATAACAATTTCTTTATTTGGCTAGGCCTTGTGGAGTTGGGTATTTACAATTTCTTTATTTGGCTAGGCCTTGTGGAGTTGGGTCTCCACTTGACTGGGCTTGGAATTGAAGACCACACCCAAACACATGTAGAGATAGTTATGAGAGGATTTGTTCCTTATTTAAAGGAGAGACCAACAGTGGTGCATCTCTAGGTTGGCCGCAAAGGGGCGATAAGAAGTGTTTGCCATCGTCCAGTTCTCTACCGTCATCACAATTCATAAGTTTATTTTATGGTTTTTTTTTAAAACATGAGTAGCTAAGGTATTCACTAAGGGCTAGGATGATGCTCAATCATGCATAGTTATTATTTTTAATTTTGTTTAATGGATTCTTACTTTCTTCTAGATGAATGTTGAGCACTGTTTGAATTGTTACTATTTGTTTAAATTCTTTGGCTGATCACCTTAGGGCTTTGCATCTAGTAAATTGGAAGATGAATTTGAAGCAGAACTTGTAGTATAATTCAAATTAGCTTCTTGTGATTGAGTGTGGTAAATTACATTATTGCTTGAAAAAGAATAATGGTTTGCTTAGTTCCCTTGTTTTCTAGAGCATAATGATTCCTACGTTGTCTGAACTAGAAAAGAATCTTTCACTTAAGGAAAACTTTGGTCTAACATGTCTAACAATGACTTAGATACAAGAATTATCATCTAAATATTCGAAAGAATTTGTTGAATTGATTAAAATCTAACTTAGATTTCTTGTGGTTGATTCCAAAACCCTAGACATTCATCATTATTTTTCAACCTTAAAAAGTCAACATTTTTATCTTCAATTACTTAGATAAATTTCTTATTTGTTTGTTTATAACCCTTGTGTGGGAGCAAATATTTCAGTCTCCAATCACAAGAGGTCATGTGGACAAGAAGAATATTCCCTAGGTTAATTAATTGAGCCCATTTATTTGGTCAATTAATTAATACTAAAAATAGGGATAATATCTTAAATATGGGATATTATCTTTATTTAATAACATAATATCACCAATTTAGATATTATCCGAATTTGGAGATATCATCATCAAATTAGGAGATTTGATTCCGATCAAATCCCTAATGGACTCAATCTCTACAATTTGGGGAAAGAATAAACTTTAGTTTATTCTTTGCAAAACCCTAGCACGCAAGGAGCCTATAAATGCATGGCTACACCAAGCATTCAAGGTAATCCTAAACCTAATTCTAAAACCCGAAAAATACACCCGAAACTCTCCCACTTTCTCTCTCTCCCTAGCCGACGGCGCCACCATCACCGCAGACCATACCTTTTTCCTCTCTCCATATTTTTACATACATGGCTCCGGCCACCACACACGACTCCAGCCACCTGGTTCACACCATACATAAATCTCCGAACCCTTTTTAGCTATTGTTTCTCCTAGATTCAATCAACCTAACTTAGGCATCGAATGACATTTAGCCAACACCCCCCCAGGTGTGGTCTATCGCCACCATGGCCTCGCAGCCACCCCGTCTTTCTACTGGCCCGAGCGATCCACCTCTCCGCGGCCTTGCAACCGAATCCGAAGCCGACAATCACAACGTCACCACCGAGCATGATAAAACCTCCTATCACGATGGACTCATCGCCGTCTCCGACTTTGGCCCAATCTTGGAACAACTTCACTTATTCCCTCCTTTACCTCCACGCTTGACGTATGCTCTCGCGTACACCTCCAATGAAACCCTAGCCCGTGTACAATTAGGCTCCACACAATTCTCTCATCCCAGTCCACAAAGTCAAGTAGACCTCAATCTGAGAGTTGACCAGTTGACCTAGAGAATGGATGATCAAAACAACTTGATGAGGCAGCTCCTCAACCAAATAAACTTGGCTTAAAACCTTGGTCTTAGACAACATGGCAAAGAGAGAAGGATGGAAGAACGCACTGGTGGGCAATTTAAGAGGTCCCTAACAGGTTGAGCAGGAGTAAGCAGACAAGGAGAGGGACAACAACGTGATCAGCATGTCGACATGTCACAGGCATCAACGAGCCACGCTCAAAGCAGACAAAGTCTCCAATCTAGGTTAAGTTCAAGGACCAATGTGCACGAAAGGCTGGGTCCGCAAGCCGACATTCGTGCCCGCCTAGGCTCGCAAGGAAACGTTCATGAAAGGTTAAGCCCTCAAAAAGGCCAACTAGATGACCCACACAATGAGGTTTACGATGAAAGGCACTCCATAGCTCACTCCCGAAGGACCAATTCCCGTCAATAAGTCACAGGGAATCCCTCACAAGCGCAGTCCCATTCCTTGGACCCCTTACGTGATTAATCTTTCTTATCGAACCCATCATGGAGTTTTCTATGCCCTCTTTTTTTTTTCTCCATGCCTCCAATGGATGGACTCACACTAGCTTCCTCATTCTCCTTAGAGTCATCCATAGAGAAAAAATCTCATTCCTTGGACCCATTACGTGATTAATCTTTCTTATCGAACCCATCATGGAGTTTTCTTTTCCCACCCTTCTTTTTCTCCATGCCTCTAGTGGATGGACTCACATTGGCTTCCTCATTCTCCTCAGAGTCATCCAAAGAGAAAAAATATCATTCCTTAGACCCATTACGCGATTAATCTTTCTTATCAGACCCATCATGGAGTTTTCTTTTCCCATCTTTCTTTTTCTCCATGCCTCTATTGGATGGACTCACACTGGCTTCTTCATAATCCCATTTCTTAGACCCATTATGTGATTAATCTTTCTTATCGGACCCATCATGGAGTTTTCTTTTCTCGCCCTTCTTTTTCTCCATGTCTCCAGTGGATGGACTCACACTGGCTTCCTCGTTCTCCTCAGAGTCATCCACAGAGAAAAAATCACATTCCTTGGAGCTATTATGTGATTAATCTTTCTTATCGGACCCATCATGGAGTTTTCTTTTCCCACCCTTCTTTTTCTCTATGCCTCTAGTGGATGGACTCACACTAACTTCCTCATTCTCCTCAAAGTCATCCACAGAGAAAAAATCTCATTATTTGGACCCATTATGTGATTAATCTTTCTTATCAGACCCATCATGGAGTTTTCTTTTCCCTCCCTTCTTTTTCTCCATGCCTCCAGTGGATGGACTCATATTGGCTTCCTCATTCTCCTCAGAGTCATCCACAGATAAAAAAATCTCATTCCTTGGACCCATTACATGATTAATCTTTCTTATCGGACCCATCATGGAGTTTTCTTTTCCCACCCTTCTTTTTTCTCCATGCCTTCAATGGATGAACTCACACTGGCTTCCTCATTCTCCCCAGAGTCATCCACAAAGAAAAAATCCCATTCCTTGGACCCATTATGTGATTAATCTTTCTTATCGGACCCATCATGGAGTGTTCTTTTTCCACCCTTATTTGTCTCCATGCCTCCAGTGGATGGACTCACACTGGCTTCCTCATTCTCCTTAGAGTCATCCACAATTAAAAAATCTCATTCCTTAGACCCCTTACGTGATTTCTATTTTTTAGCCGTGTCCTCCTTGCTACAGGCGCGTTATAGTCCATGAGCACCAAAGATTGAACCTTTTCCACCAAAAACATTAAATATATACATATATATAAGAAAGTAAACTCTTTTACATCAAAATCACACTAACACATGCATATGTATATATATACACCTACACACGCAACGCAAAGAGAAAAAGCTACAGCCTATCACAATAACCCAGGCCCGTTGACACCTCCAGCCCACGCTCCAAACCGAGCCTGTACAAAAAAAAATAATAATAGAAGGACCCACGCAGCCCAAGCCGCGCCAAAGCAGGCTTTTGTGCAAAGCTAGGCCCACGCCGTGCTCGTAGGCCGCAGCCCATCTCTGTTGCCAGCGCTGCAACCGCAACCTTCCCATGACACTCGGCGACGGCAATGAGCAGCTAAGGCCAGCCAGTCCTCGTTGCTACCAGAAAAAGAAAAAAAAAGAAGGAGAAGCCTTGGCAGCTGCCGCCATAGCAGCCACCACCGTCGCCATGTCCAACGCAGTCAGTCACGGCAACCACCAGCCAGCTACCCAACTGGTCCTCGCCGCAGAAAAGAGAAAAAAAAATAATACATGCTCGACTTACCTTGGGATGCACGGCAACTCTTCTCTTCGACAAGTAGCACAAACTTTCGAAATTTCTCTCAAGCCAGAAGGTAGACAAGTTTGTAATATGGAGAAGAGCAAAGATAAGTCCTACATTTATACAAGTTGGGCATCCTAAGTCAAGGACGAATCACAAGCCTATTGGAAGCCCAACTCCAAGGAAAGTCAAAAGCCCACTGCAATTAGGAACCCAATCTGCAAATGGAGTCCAACTTACTGGAAAAAGCCCAGACACAGTTGGAGAACCCAAAAAATAATTTCATCTCCTACATGCCACACAAGCGTCATGTAGAAGCTGGGGGGGGGGCATTTGTGAGAGCAAATATTTCAGTCTCCAATCACGAGACGCCACGTGGACAAGAAGAATATTCCCTAGGTCAATTAATTGAGCCCATTTATTTGGTCAATTACTTAATACTAAAAATAAGGATAATAATCTTAAATATGGGATATTATCTTTATTCAATAAGATAATATCACCCATTTAGATATTATCCCAATTTGGAGATATCATCATCAAATTAGGAGATTTGATTCCGATCAAATCCCTAATGGATTCAATCTCAACAATTTGGGGATGGAATAAACTCCTTCCAAATAGAGTTTATTCTTTGCAAAACCCTAGCAAGCAAGGAGCCTATAAATACACGGCTATACCAAGCATTCAAGGTAATCCTAAACCTAATTCCATAACCCAAGAAATACACCTGAAACTCTCACACTTTGTCTCTACCTATCTGATGGCGCCACCACCACCGCTGGCCACACCTCTCTCCTCTCTCCATATTTTTTACCTACACGGCTCTGACCTCCCAGTTCACACCATACATAAATCTCCATATATTTTTTTAGCTATTGTTTCTCCTAAATTCAATCGACCTAACTTAGGCATCGGAAGGCCTTTGGCCAACCCCCCACCCCCCCCCCCCCCCCCCCCCCCCCCCCGGTATGGTATATTTACTCCGGTATTTTTTTTTAAGGAACCGAGGAAGAGAGAGAAGGAAGATCAAAGGTTGCACAAACACCTTGCTTTGCTTTTGTTTGGCTTCACAGACTCTTAGCACTACAATCTCTACAAATTCATTTAGGCGTTAGTTAAGATTGAGCCTAATTTGTGTTCGTGTTTAGTTTTTCTCGTGTCTTGTGTTTTGTTCAGTTAGATTTAATTTAAGACTTCAAATACCAAATTAATTTAGGCAACTCTCCTATTCTCTCCTAGCTAAACCCACCCCTTAGAAAGTTATTGCTAGCACCATCCTCTCGCTAAGGTTGCATCATCTTCATACACAATTAAGTTGATGAAGAGATGTTTGTGACTTGGAAAACTTTTTAGAAATATTTAGTCATATACCCATTCTTAGCACTAATGATATAGATAAACCCTACACTATTTAATTTCTATAAACAAACCCAAAAAATGACAGCTGACTCTATTAAATTTAATTTTGATTATTAAATTACTTTGATGCCCTATTGAGTGTTTTGAGTTTTTTAATGAGGCTTTAGGGTTGGGTTTGTTTTAAGAAATCGATGGCAATTTTGTAATTTATAAAAAGTTAAAAGCCGTTTTGTTATGTTGTAAATGAAATTTGGTTGTGTTTCTAAAGTTCATTTCATATAGGGTTTTTTTTTATAATTTGGGCTCTTATATTGAGTATAATAGTGAATCTCCCAACTTTTTAAGTGGAGGAGAGAAGAACAAGTTTGAAGCTTCATCAACCTTGGTGGAATAGTTGGATAGGGTTGAAGGCTCGCTCTCCTTCCATCTCCTTTTTACTTGGGTTAAAGATTTTGCTTTTGAACAAATGAATCTTCGAATAACCAAGGTTTCCTTCAAGCCGCACCCATATGCTACAGACATTCACGAGTTTGTGCTACAAGCTACATGTTACATAACCCTAGTGGATTATGACTTGGGCTATATATTTTACTTCTTGATTATACTCAAGCCCAAATACTCTTTGTATGTTCACAAATAATTATTGTGTTTTGCAAACGAACACTAATTCGACTTATTAATAACATGTTATTATCGTGTGAACTCATTATAAACCAGATTCAATAAGGATTGACTCAAAAAACAATAATTAATTTTTTTGCATATTCAAATCGTGTTATTGTGTGACGTGTCGTCCGTTCTTTTTCCTTAAAAGGGCCTAAACCCTTTGTTTTAAGTAATGTTACTTTGGCAACTACATCATGATTATAATATAGTTCCGTTGCAACCTGGAATGGACCCATGGATTACCTACCCTTCAACACGAGCCTCACGATGTTCTTTTACTCTTCTGGATAAACCTCGCCATATTAATTGAATATGCTGAAAATAATTTCATTTACTAGAAACACTAAAACAACTAGCTTAAAAAGCTCAAATGATGCCAACGAGGTCTAGTGTTCAGTGGAAAAGACCTTACAGATTAGTGGTCTCAGATTCGAACTTTTATGGCATCTTGATTATGTGTGTGAAAAAACTGTCCTCTCTTTTAGAGCATTTCCACCCATTTACCATGACAAAAGGCAAGGGGAGACAAGGGCTGTTATTATTCACATAAATAGTGTCTACCCTAGCAAATTTTTTGTTTGGTTTTCCACCTATTGCCATGACAACTCAAGAGTAACCACTATTCATATGAGAGATGAGGAGAGGAATTTGTATTGAGTTTTTGGTGTGAGAAGTGAAGAATATGGTTATGTATTTATTTTTAAAAATTCCAAATTTTTTAGTATTTTTTTAATTTAAATTGACTGTTGATGTCACAATGACATCAGCATTAAGTCATCTTACCCAGGCAACAGCCCAGGCAAGTCTTGCCTTTAGGCTTGCCCAGGCTGGTGGAACCCAGTGCTTGCCTTGGCAAGAATTAGGCACTAGAAATGGAATTAAGGGCCTAGGGGGTCTCTTGCCTGGGCTAGCCCCTCTCGCTAGAAATGCTCTTATAATTTAGAGGATCGTTTGTGTCATTAAAAATTAAAATTTAAAAAAAAATTTAAAAAAAAACTCAAATGATTTCAGTACCTACCATATTGTTTTGTAATAGTATCACACATATATTACAATTCCTTTCCATACTGTAAACCACTTGAGCTTTCTTTGGCTTTTCCACTTAATAAACGAGCAACCAAACCTTTGACTTGGACATAAAGTTAGAAACACTTCTTTGGATTGTATTGTAACCCTCTCGGAATAAATCTTTGAGAGTTTCCTTCAATAAATGCACATTGTTTTATAAGGCGTGGGCGGCTTTTCTTTAGTTCCAAAAATTTTGAATGGTATGTCGGTACCCACGGCAGGATAATGACAAGGGAGTCGTTCATTTTATTTATTTTGGTCCACACAATGGGTGGTCCTTCTTCCTTTGGTTACATGCAGGAATATTTGGTGCTCTATAGCTGGCTCTCAACTCTTAGCTCCCACAGTTTTTCTAGCTATTTTATTTAGGCATAATCATCATGACATTAAAATTATTGAGACCCAAGTTTTTTTTTTTTTAAAATTATATTCGATTTAGCTTTATAAACATTCACAACAAAAAAAGTAAAAATAATAAATCAATTAACTTCTATTTAGGCCATTGGACGACAAGTAAAAAAAAGAGATATTTAGTCATATACTTATTCTTAGCACTAAAAGTACAAATAAACCCTACACCATTTAATTTCTATAAACAAACTCAAAAAACACCCAAAAAATGACAACAGGCCCTTTTTAATTTAATTTTGATTATTAAATTACTTTGATGTCCTATTGAGTGTTTTGGGTCTTTTTACGAGGTTTTGGGATTAGGTTTGTTTTAAGAAATCAATGACAGTTTTGTAATTTAAAAGATGTTAAAAGTGACAGGACCCGACCCAAATTCCACTTTGGAATCCGAGCCGGACCCTGTCCGTGTCCGACACTTGGCAAGTGCCGAGCACAAAAGACCTAATTGCCCTTCTAGTCAACTTTCAACTAAAATTGGGGTTTGACTTTTGCTGAAAAATTCAGCAAAGTCTCCTCTGCAGTTAAACCAATCCCAAGATTACACCTGTCAAGCATGCATATAAAATATACACCAACTGTCAGCATGCAAAATAATTACATTCCAACAGTTAGAGATGCAAACTGGGGCAATATCAGAGCTCTACACAGAAGATTATAGGTATAAAATAATTATACAAGACCCTACGTTATCAGGGGATGTGGCGGAAGGCGGACTCGGCCCGGTGGTGGCGCACTGATGCACGACTACTGCCTGGGGGCGCAAAACATTAAAAAGGTGAGTGGACCAAAAATAAGGTTTGGAAAAAAATAGCATAAGAACATACTAACCCCTCTGTAAAATCAATTATAAAACTAAATCACTTCTTTTATAGATAAACTCGTACTGAAAGCAATGCAAATGTATATAAATATATATAGAGAATCAATCACATATTTAATTAAACATTAATTACTTGAAAGCATTGAAATCAACTTTAATCTACCACCTAGTTGTACCCATGTATAATTCCGTCAATTCCATCCTTGTGCCACCGGAGTGACACATCCTCGCGCCACTGGAGCGACACTTCCTAGCAGACCTCGGGAAACACAAAGTCAACCCGAGCTGCAACCCTAGCAGAATTCAGGGGACACTTGGTCGGCCTGATCCACAATCCTAGCTAGACTCAAGGAACACTTGGCCCACCTGAGCTGCACTCCTAGCACCACACGGTCCGAGCGTCCCCGAGACTCGTGGGGCTGTGTCAAGCATGCTGACCTACCCGAAGGCAACTAGATGTCCGTCGACATCAATAATACCGAAGGCAACATAATTTCCGAGGCAACATTTACTATACTGAAAGCAACCTTGGGTACCTATGGTGGCTTAAAATAAATGTATTTGTATATAATTCTGAAAAAGATTAAAGTTTATAAAACTACTTATAAAACTATTCCTTAAATCCTGCTGCCAATTAATCTGTTAATTATCTAAAAATTCTGCTATGCCAAAATCTCTAGGCACTCTCAACTCGGCAGCATATAAATAAACATATAAAAACAACAATAAATCAAGTTATTAAAACTCTGGGCAATGAATAACTTATTCAAGATCAAGTAATAAGATTAAGTTGCATAAATTCATTTATGAAAACAAAAAGGTCCACTCACAGATACTCTGAGCTAGCTGGACCCTTTGAAGGTCCCTCCTGCGGGTCACCTGGTGCCCGGGTGCCTAATTCATCCGATTTGGTGGCCGGATGATGACGAACGGAGCCGACGAAATTCTGCCAAAACTGCCGCAATTTTCTGGTTTTCTCCGGCGATTCGTGGCTGCAGGCGGCGGGGGAAGGGTCGGGCTGAGCTGCTGAGATGTCGCCGATCCTTTCTGGGCTGGTCAGGCGTCCTACGGTGGTCGGATGGTGGTGGGTTATGGTGAAGGGAGGTGCGGCTGGAGGAAGAAGAAAACAGGGGGGAGGGTTTGGTGTCGCGAGGAAGAAGAGAGAGTGAGGAGAGAGAAAGGGAGGGTCTGATTTTAAAATCTGACTTTTCGGAAATTACTCTTTTGTCCTTTTTCAATATTTTGCTTGTAATTTCTTCAATATAACTCGGAATTGAGTCCACCACATGTCTATGGACTCGTTTCATCGTGCTCTACGCCACGGTACAAGTGGATTTCCCAAATTCTTTCCTGGTCAAAGAGTCAACTTAAAACCAAGTAAAATATTCCGAGGATAATTTAGTCTTTTTCCTTCATTAAATTATTAATTAAATATTATTTAAGGATCGGGTTGTTACAAAAAGCCTTTTTGTTATGTTGTAAATAGGCTTTGGGTGTGTTTCTAAAGTCTATTTCATATAGAGTTTTTTTTTTATAATTTGGGCTCCTATATTGGGTATAATAGTGAATCTCCTTAAAAAAGAACACTCCTATGCAAGTAGGATGTTAGCAAAGACATAAATCATCATTTTTTTCCCCATAAAAGATCAAGCAAGGGACTTGGGTGGAAGATTTGGAGGTGGGAATGGGTGTCGTGGAGGGAGGGGCAACGGAAGGGAGGAGGCTTGACACGGTTGGAGACGGGAATAGGGACATAAATGTACAATCGACTAACATTGATTTTGATGAAGTTAGATGAAGGTGGTACATTCACACTGAAAGTGAAGTATGGGTGTGTCATATTGTCTAAATTTTTTGTGTGTATATATGATGGATAAACTCTTGAAATAATTGAATATATTGCTCCTATCATATTGATATCTTTTAGTTTTGATGGTTGAGGAGAGTCTCCAATGGGTTTTATGCTTTACTTTGCTTATGTTAAATTTTTGAGAGATAGGTCCGCAGGTCAACGGCTCGTTACTAGCAAAATTGATATTGTCTCCAACTTAACCACCTACAAAGCCCAGTAGGTGTGGGGTTTTATTACAAAAGGTTTCGGTGATATTAATAGCCGAACCAATATTCATTATATTTTGTATTTTATTTAGTCAAATTTTCAATGTGAGACTTATATTCTTCAATAGCTTATTTATAAAGAAAATAATAAAAATTCATCGGCAAAATAATTTTTTAAAAAAAAAAATTGAAGCTTTATACCTACCTTCAAAACCATAGTTCGAGTCCCTCTCTTTTTTAACTTTCCTTATAACTAAAAGAAAAACCAATTGAAATATTGAGATGCCAAGTTTGACAAACTCTCCCATTAATTAGTAGTAACAACATTATTATTGTTTTCCATATTCCAAAAAATTTATAAATATTTTTTAAAAAGAAAATCAAATCCTATTATAAAAAGGAAGAGCAATGGGTCATGTCATGTCGGGTTCGTGTCGTTTTAAGATTATATACGTGTTAGGAATGCTCAACCCAAACCCGACCCGTTTAATAAAAGTGTCATGCATGGATTGACCCGTTAATTTTTCGTGCAGATTTCGGATCGTGTTGAGTTGACCCGCAAAGTGGTAGCAACTAAAAGACATTTAAAAAAATTAGAAAAATGAAGAATAAACAAATAAAGGGGTTAGTGGGTTCGCGGGTTATACAGGTATTTTAGCGGGTTGGCGGGTTACATAGGTATTTTAGCGGGTTGACCCGTCATGACCCATTTTGTAAAACGGGTTACATAGGTATTTTAGCGGATTGGCGGGTTGACCCAAAAATGACCCAAATTTTAATCGCGTGGGTTGAACCTGTGAAATTCTTGTGCTGGTTTCAAGTCGTGTAACGGGTTGTGCCTGAAATTGCCACCCCTCTGGGCTGACAATGGGTCGGGTCATATGGGGTTCGTGTCATGTCAAGATTATATACGTGTCAGGAATACTCAAACCAAACCCGACCAGTTTAATAAACGTATCATGCACGGATTGATCTATTAATTTCTCGTGCGAGTTTCAAGTTGACCCGCCAAGGGGTAGCAATTAAAAGACATTATAAAAAAAATTAAAAAAATGAAGAATAAACAAATAAAGGAGTTAGTGGGTTGGTGGGTTACACATGTATTTTAGCGGGTTAGCGGGTTACATACGTATTTTAGCGGGTTAATAGGTATTTTAGCGAGTTGACGGGTTGACCTGCCATGACTCGTTTTGTTAAACGGGTTACATAGATACTTTAGCGGGTTAGTGAGTTGACCTGAAACTCACCCGTTTATTAAACGAGTCATGGCGGGTTGACCAAAAAATGACCTGAATTTTAATACGTGAAATTCTCATGTGGGTTTAGAGTCGTGTAACGGGTTGTACCCGAAATTATCACCCCTCTGCATGCACTGCATCTGTGTACAGTCTATGAACTCGACCCACTTGGAGCATATCATCATCAGTATATAGTTGGCCAGTCACTCACAGACCGGCCTCGTTTTGTATAGAGTCGGCAACTTGCCCTGTCCTAATTAATCATCTTTTTCTTTAATAAATTAATAGCTTTTGTCAACACACGAAGAAGATCAATAATATGACAAGATCGACGGACCAGATTTTTTCTTTTTTCTTTTTGGTCAACTTGGCCTCATCTTGTTTGTCTATTGGTGATATGATCAACTGGGATGTGGATATTCAGACCACCACCTTAATTATTATTCAAATTATTCAACTAGCTATGGCACACGCAGAGCTGGCTTCCAACTTTTTCGGTCTTCCAATTTAATTTGGTCAAATATTTCATGCAAAACTTCGTTTGAAATTTTTGGTTCTAGAAGTATTTTCAAATTGGATAAACTCACATCACACCACTTTTAAATCTAAATTTAAACTTTTTTCATTGTTCTTTAATTTAATATATATAAATTTTAGTCACAATGGTCTTTGAACTTATAACAATTTTTATTTTGATCTCATAACTCGTTTTTTAATTTATGCAGTTCTTTAATTCTCTCCCGTGTGCCAATTAAAAGTGAACTAACAACTTTATGGGCACAATTAAATAGTATGGTAGGTCGTTTTACAAGATAGCTGTACCAAAATTGACGCTTTACATCTTAAATAAATGGTCAAATTGACATATTTTGACATAATAACTAAATTGGTACGAATGAAAGAGAGTTGGAGGACGACATAACCTAAAAGACGAGTTTTGAGAACCAAAATAAAATTCGGGTATAAATTCAAGGACAATTCTAGCTAAAAACATTATATATATGTACAAGAATTACATTGAAATAAATTTTAATTAAGGATTTGAAAAGAAATTGAGGACTTCATTCCATTTAAAACGTCAACACTACGACAGAAAACGAGAAAAGGAAAGACAAAAACAATCAAAAAAGCAAAAAAGAAAACTCCAGAGAAACGGAATGAACACGAAAAATATGGGTGTTTCATTGTTTAGTCGCAATGAGCCTGTCCCACCTAGTTGAACCAGCAACAATACGAATCAAATCAAATCAAATGAAAAGGAGGCAAAGGGGATGGGCATGCAATGCATGATAATAATGCACGCGAAAATCCAGCTGCATTATTTTGCTTCCTCTGTCGGCTTGTGACATTCTCTACACGGGTCGCTATTCTAATTTTCTAAACCCTAAAGTCTTTGGTGATGTAGGGTCGATTTATCCCCATCACTCCCCTAACTCCCACCAAATGATTGGTACATATACACATCCATTCATGCACATACATATCTTCGTCTTAATTTGACTCAAAATCTTATCACTTTATAAATATGGCAAAATCAGAAATCATAAACACCATAAATTCAGTAAACATATGATGATTGTGAAAAAATATATATATTAATCACATCAAAGGTCATTAAATGTTTGGTATCACGGGTTATCTCGTTTCACTTGAGTTTAGGTTGATAAACCGTCTCTTTCTTTATGAACATATCGGTGATTGCCCTTTAAAAGTTGATATGTTTACTTATGTAGAATTGGAAAATTTAGAAATAAGGAAGTTTGAAATCACAAATTACTATATACATGAAGTTCGAAATCTGATTTCATTAAAGAAACTCAAAGAAAACAGAATACAAACATAGCCGAAAGCTCGAAAGCAATTTAAAATTATTCTAACAACCTATTCTAACGTACAACAGTGTATTGAACTACTTCAACAAGTTTGAATACGCCGTAGTTCATAATCACGTACTCTAATCTTCCGATTTACAATTATATTATGTCTCCGTTGAAATTGCCATTACCTTTCTTCTTTATTTAAACAAGTACTTGGTTCCAATGCACTTCATTGTACAAATTGAAGTACGAACAACGACATTCACATCACTAGGATCAATATTTTCTTTTCGTACACACAAAAAAGATAAATAAATAAATAGAGTTCATTTGGTCGTATTAGAGCATCACCAATGGGGGGGTGTATATGGGGGTGTATGTTAAATATACACCCCGAGCCACCGGAATCATCTCCAATGGGGAGATGTAAAGGGTTGTATATTTACATCACCTCCATGGAGATGCAAAATAAAATGTATATTTGCATCCATTTTTACATCATTTGCAGCCGGGACCCACCCGAGAAAAGAGATGAAAAATGAAGAAAAGTCATCATTTACATAATTTACATCGTTTCCCATTGGAGCAAAAAACGAATTTACACCCCCCGGAGGTGTAAAGGGGATGTAAAAGTGGCTTTACACCCCCGAATTTACACCCCCCCACTGGTGATGCTCTTAGGAATTTACCAGACACTACCACATCTCGTAATGACAAAAGCTTATCCTTATTGCATCATTTTCATTGCACACCTACGTCCACAGTGTGGGCCACTACAAAGACCTAAGAGTCCTCGAAAATTAAAACACGTGTCAATTACGAAAAGTGTTTTTTTTCCTTCTTCTTTTTGGGGTCAAATTTAGAAAAAGATATTTACCGAAAGGCAGAAATGAGTGAAAGACGGTGCATGCATGCCTTGGAATTATTCTCCCAAGTCCCCGACACCGCCATTCGATGGTTGACCAGAGCTTTGTGTCGACGTCTTTGCCGACGTTGCTTCCCTCCCTTGCCACTCACGTGAAACTGAAGCTTTTTCTTGTGCTCAAAACGTGAACCATGACCTAACCTTTTTGCCTTTTCCTCCTTCGTTTTCTTGTAATGTCGTTTGGATGTGATCAAATTAATAGGGTTTAAATGCTAAAGTTGTTTTTGTGTTTTACTATTTGTTTTCAACAATTTGGTCCCGTGTTTGGGTGTCATTATCTAATTAAAAGGGTTTACTTTGATTTTGGATTGAAATCAATATATATATTCATTTTTAAATAGGCTTTTGTGATATCAATTAAGATTAGTTTATGCTTTTCGTATCTATCTTCTTTTGGTGTGACCTCTAGCCATCCTCTTAAATTTTTTTCCTCTTGCTTCTTTGTGCTTTTTTCTAAGAAGTTCATATAAGGGAAAATAAAACAAACAATAGTACCGTGAAGTCGAGATTAGAGAGACTATAGAAAAAGCGACGTCATGCTGATAACGTGTTATGAAAGTAAGAAAATAGAGAAATAATAGAGAAAGTAGTTGTATTCCTTGCTTCTTCTCATTAGCATCTCTATTTGTAGGGTTAAATTTACAGTTACATGGATGAACCACAAAAATTCTTAGCGATAACTTCATTTACAGTGGCGGAGACATTAAGGGACTAGTTTAAAAAATATTATATATTATTATCTTTTATGATACTTTTAATATTTCTAGGGTTTTCTCTTCAAGCCTACATCTTTCTTCTTCTTTTTTTCCTAATGTTTTAGATTAATTTTCTAAATTTTTTGTATACATATTATTATTTTTACACAAGTCCGCCAAATTTAAGAGTCATTTTCACCTATTTCTCTTCCAAATTTGTGGCTATTTATTCTCTTATTCTCCATATAATATATTATGAAGTTGTAATTGGGTTGACTCACTTAAATAAGATTTGTTAATCTTTCTCTTATTTTTGTATTGTTTTCTTTTTGCTTATGGTTCGTTAATATGACTCACTTAAAAAATTGTAAAGATTTCATTATATATGTATTATGTATGGTATTTTGGTCTTTTTGGTTACTTCGGAAAGTATTGCGAGTTCGAATTTTATATATATATATATATTTATTGTAAGAGGCCCTCTAATACATAAAATCATGACTTCGCCACTGCTCATTTATTAGGAATTTCATAACATTAAATAAATTTTCTTTCCCAGTGGATTGCTAGGCGAAGAGAAGATGAGAGGTTCAGTAACTAACTTTTCTTAGAGCATCTCCAAGGGAGATGTCAAATATAAAATATTAAATTTAAATTTGATGGCTTTTATGTGGTAATTAATTTGACATATAATAGAGTTGTACATTCCACTCGATATGTCATATTAATTGAAAAATAATAATAAAATAATGAAATAACATCACAAGGTCAAACAACCAAAATAAGTGTTTGTGCCTAATAAATCACGACCATAAATCGACCGAAGGAGCCCATTTTCTCGGCCCTAGCACTTGCTCGTGAGACTAAAACGCTGCGTTTCGCCAAGATATTTTGCCTTCCTAAAAACAAAGGAAAAACTGCGAAGGCATGATCATCTCGGCCTCGATTACAAGCCGAGGCCGAGGCCGAACAAAACCACGGCCAGAAGTATTAAAGTCAAATTATCACGTGACAGCAGGGTCCCATACTTCATTTAATGAGGTATTGCCTCTGTTTATTGCAGCAAACCCACTGGCCACGAATAAGCATTTAATGCACGAGAGAAGGGGGGAAGTGATTGAAGTCAGGATTTGGCGATAGAAAACAGGGTGATTAGACGCATGCATTCTCACAAGAATTCTTGCAGCTTGAGAGATTAGGTGACCAGCTATCAGAGCAATAAATGAGTCCCCACGACCAGAAGCGCAGAACCCACGATCAAAGCGGCGGCTGAGATTCACCAGGATTTATGGGGTCACACCACCATACTCCACGATCCCAAATGTCGATTAGACTGCCCACTTGCTCTGATCAGGCTCCACCATGCAGATTTTCAGCTTTGATTACTCCCCCAGGAACTCTTCCTATAAATACAAGGCTCAAGCTACATTCGAAGGGTTCAAACACCAAACCAAAGCCTTCCACGGAGCAACTTATATTTTCCTGTAATGCACTTTCAATATTTTACTTGCTTTCCTAGGAGTAGTGTTAGTTTGTAAGGAAAATCTGTTCATCAATATATCATACGACCCTTGATTTTCAAGGCGTTAGAGCACCATCCCTGTTATTCGCTCATTCACCCCATATATCATACGACCGTCGCTCATGGAGCAACGCGCTGGAGTACCGCCCTAAATCCACCATCAACATCACCGCTAAACGGCCGTGTAGCTCAGGTCGTGACCCTAACGGCCGAGATCAGTTCCTCTCTCGGCCACAATCGCTTGATTAGAAGTCAAGTCCAAACAAGCACACCACTTAACCATTTCCATCCAAACCACATCTCGACGCACGGTAGACCGTGCTAGCACGCCCGCGCACAACCACACCGCATCCAAAAGCAGGAAGCCGCGTGTCAACGCATATCCCCTCGGCCCGGAACTCCAGGCCGTGAGATTTGCGCGGTAGACAATAAGCAAGAGAAGAGAAATGTTATTCCACATAGAATTTAACATTTCAGTTGAAGTGAGACTCAGCTATTTTATCTACCTGTTAAAAGTGCCACATTGTATACGCATTAGTTTTGCCATATCAAATGATACTGGTATTTTTTTTTAAAAATAATTTTACATTTTTCACTTGGAAAGGAAAAAAAGGAGTTAAATACCCTGACAAAACTTATGGAAATTGTGGATGTGTTACTACGAGTACTGATCTACAGTAGTAAAATTAACAAATCTGAAAATACAGAAACCTAATTGAAATTTGGTTTAAATTACATAAACGCAAGAGGTGAAATTTGGTGTCCATTGTAGTAATCATTTTGTTTTATTTGCCCAAAAAAATCATTTTATTTGTTTCTTTCTCGGAAGCAGAATTATTGAACGTGTCACGTGCAGTCGGCAACTTGGACTCGCATGTTTAATGTTAAACCTGTTGCGTTAGCCAAAAGTAAAGGCAATGTTTGGAAACTGCAACATTCAAGTAATCTGACGGCCAACTTTCCGTGCCTACCATGTAGACCTTTGCCATAACCCATCAGACCTCTTTCTAATTGTTGATACTTAAAACTCTCACTGCTCGAGAAATACTTGTATGAAACGGGAACAACACCATTTTGATATCTCCAATCAATAACGATAACTTTGCACGTGACATTACTTTATTGGCATAAATGGTAAAATAGTTATATTCCTGTTGCAACCAAGTTTTTCTCTTCACGGCTCGGCGCAATTACTAATTATCCAACCAGCAAAACAAAAACACACAAAAGCTGACGTCAGTCGAAAGCGCCAAACAAAATATTTGAGGGCCCCGCTGCCCGAGTAGCTCGAAGGTCCAGCTTCGAGGCCTCTAGAGGGCATGGAGCATCAAACACTATTATTTAATTTAATTTAATTTCAAAATCCCTTTTCTTTGTGTGAAAAAAAATCCCTTTTTTTAATTGCAACTAGACTAGACACGTGGGGGAGCTTTATATGTTTTTTAAAATTAATTTAAATAATCCCGAAGCGCTGAACCATTTGGTGTCGGAGTCTGGGTGATGATGTCATCGTTTATCAACTCCACAGTGGCCCCTCCCTCTGACTGTCCAATTATGCAACAGCTAAGATAGGCAGTCTTCTGTCCACGTCATAGCTGTGATGGGTCATGGAAAACCTACTGGAGTGGGGCCTAATCTACTGGGAATGGGTTTGGTGAAGGATGAGATTACTTTGGAAAAGAAAGGATAGAGATTAGGGAGAGGAAGGTGCAAGAACAAAGACAAGAATCGTTTTTTTTATATGAAAAGACAAGAGTCGTATGAAATGCAAAGGATCGTATACTGGCGTTTTACCCCCTAGTTCATAAAAAAAATATCATAGGGGAAATTACTTTTCCTTGCCTTAATTTGCACATTAGCGGTTTCAGAGTTGAATTTTCATGACATTCCCGTCATCTTTCTTAACTTTAAGAAGGAAAAAAAAAGAGGTTGTAAAAGAGAAAATAGAAGAATATACGTGTCAAAAGAATTAGGCGAGTTAGTAATTACATTTATTACTAATTACGTAAATGAGATATTAGTGGGTACTCCTAGAGTTGTTGTAAACAGCGAACAAAATCCTAATAATTTGCGCAAATGCAAATGTTGTGGGGAGAAAAAAATAAAAAGTTCTTTAGCTTTGCAAATATAATAAATGATATAAACCAAATTGAAGATTAATTGAAGACTACATATAGCCCATAAATAATGATGTAGCTTTGCAAATATAATAAATTAACAAAAATATAATTTAAAATGATTTTTATGGAACGAGAATAGTATTATTTTGACAATCTTATCGATAATACTTTAACATGAGTAAAACACTTCCATTGACCAAAAAAAGAGTAAAACACTTCCACGTAACGTAACATTTATCGGCTGAAGATAGCAATGGCATTAATATCTAGGTGCATGCGGGGTAACGAGACTCTCTATACGCTAAAGTCAGCATCAAGTGCCTGGAACAAACAAGCCAACTTCCCTCCGTAGACCACCCACGTCAACCCCCCCTCCTATACTCTCAGAAATTTTACAGCCTGGCAAAAGCCTCCGGTCTCGAGAGCTCTTTTCCCTCCTCTTAAAATCCTCCACGTGTCGGGGGTCTTCGGCGTACCTGTCCTCTCTACAGCTGTCCCCCTTATCGTCCTCAAAACCCCGAATATAAAAGCACACACAAACCCAATTCAGCTTCACTCACTGACTCACCTCCCCCACTACACACGGCCTAAAAATCTCTCTCGGGCTAAAAACCCTGAAATTCTCGGCCTTCGAGATGGCTTCTATTTACCACTATGCCACTTCTTTTATAATCCTCCTCTCTCTCATCGGCACCAACTTGGGCGCTCTGGTGGAGCAGCAGCCTCTGGTGCTCAAGTACCACAACGGCGCGCTTCTCAAGGGCAACATAACCGTCAATCTCATCTGGTACGGCCGCTTCACCCCGATCCAACGGTCCATCGTTGTCGACTTCGTCCAATCCCTCAGCTCCCGGCTGGCCCCGCCCGGCTCCGCAGCGTCCTGGTGGAAAACGACGGAGAAGTACAAAAGCGGCGCCTCGAACCTCGTGGTCGGGAGGCAAGTCCTCCACGAGGCCTACACTCTGGGAAAGTCCCTCGGCAACCGACACCTGGTGGCCCTCGCGGGCAAAGTCAACGCGCTCAAAGCAATAAACGTGGTTCTGACCGCGAGTGATGTGGCGGTCGCCGGGTTCTGCAGCCGGTGCGGGACCCACGGGTCGACCCAGGATAAGAAGACGGCATACATCTGGGTCGGGAACTCGGAGACCCAGTGCCCCGGCCAATGCGCCTGGCCGTTTCACCAGCCCATCTACGGCCCACAAACGCCGCCTTTAGTTGCGCCTAACGGCGACGTCGGGATTGACGGCGTCATCATAAACCTCGCCACGCTGTTGGCGGGAACCGTGACCAATCCGTTCAACAACGGCTACTTTCAGGGTCCGGCGAGTGCGCCGCTTGAGGCGGTCTCGGCGTGCACGGGCGTTTTTGGATCTGGGGCTTACCCGGGTTATCCGGGTCGGGTCCTGGTGGATAAAGCGACTGGGGCGAGTTACAACGCGGTTGGGGCCA
This sequence comes from Prunus campanulata, assembly GCA_034190965.1. Lineage (NCBI taxonomy): Eukaryota > Viridiplantae > Streptophyta > Magnoliopsida > Rosales > Rosaceae > Prunus > Prunus campanulata. Next base: position 12,222,074 of record CM067215.1, read on the forward strand.
ACGGGCGTAAGTTCTTGCTGCCCGCCATGTGGGACCCGCAGACCTCTGCATGCAAGCCGCTTGTGTGAGTGATGTGGCAAAGCATCTGGGCCGCACGTGATCGTGTAGATACTAATATAATAATATAATATTAAGGTTGATATATATATATATTATGGTGATGTGATGGTGTACGATGGGGTGGATAAGGGTTTTTGTACACACTTGAAGGTTGTCGTCTTGCGTGACGTGTAAATTTTATTTTCTCTGTCTTAAGAAAAAAATAGAAGGAAAATGTTTGTGAAAGCAAAAGGAGAAATGAAGGTGGCATTGGCATTATGAAGTCTGGGTTTGCTTTTGGGCAATAATTTATAGGATAAAGGAAAGCTTAATGATTTTATGCTAGGCACTGGGACACTATTATGACAAGTATACGAGAATAAACTTACCTATATTCGCAACCCATTTTCCCCGTTTATATCTATCTATATCTCTCATCACGGGATTTTTTCTACAAACCAGACAAGAGATGTGAGAGATCGACATAGGACAAGAGGAAATGCAAGCGAAATTTTATTTTATTGCGTACATGATATATATAATTAATTAAAGACGTCGAAATATAATTCTTGTGTCTAGAACACTCATCACGTCAATTGGTATATAACGCTCAATTAGACCCGTATTAAAATATGTGATTTTTTAAATAAAAAAAGTCTAGCTCATATACTTTTTGTGTTTTGTAATGTGCAAAACTAATGGTTCAAATGGAATGGAAGGTTAACTTTAATTAATTAATTATTTATTTATTTAGTAAGAAAAAAGTCACAAGTTGGGAGAGAGTTTGTTTTCTTCTTCCGCCAAAAGTGTGCATATTTTTCGAAGAATGGACCATGGACCAAGTACATTTACGGTTTACCCAAAAACAAAAGAAAATTAAGTACACTACAAACAAAACCCAATAAGTAGACGGTAGGCCCTTTGGCCTATTTTCTTTTCCCCTTTTTTCCCTATACATCTCTCCAATAATCCAATTCTTGCTCTAACCACGTCGTTTCCCCATTAGAGCAAGATGATGTACCAATACCATGGAGGAATTAAATGGGGATATGCTTGCTCAATGCCATATGCTCAAGTTTAATTAAATGGAAGGAATATGTTCCAACATTTTAAAGTGTGACGAGACCGAGCTATTTGAATTAAAACGGACAAGAGTCTTCCGTTATTTGATGCTGGAACCGGTTCTCAATAAAATGAACAACTGTCTAAAATATTGTGTCTTACAAGTCCTACCTAGAGGAATGAGACTCATGAAGCAGGCCGAGATACAAAAGAACATTCGAACCACAAACTATATCATGCTGAAGAGCTCAAGTCAAAATTAGCTTATTCATATACAGAGAAATACATCATTATATGTCTGCTGCAATAATTTTTAAACCATCATCACAAACACAAGTATCATCTTTGTAACTTGGAAAATCCATCGATATCATATTTGTTCGATTTCCTGATGCAGTTGAAAGCCTTTGCTCTATATATCTCATACTATCACACCTTCTACTCTATACATAATACATACAGCTCACCACGATTTTCTGAATTCAGATTCAGGCAAAGCTGGAATCTCCTATATAACAGCAGAGGCCGGAAAGTGCCTTGATCCAAGCCTTCTCTTACGTAGCCGCTCAGCAATGATAAAGGCAAGTTCTAGAGATTGTGAAGCGTTGAGCCTTGGGTCACAATGAGTGTGATAGCGTGAACTCAGATCATTATAAGTTATAGTTCGTGAACCTCCAACACACTCTGTCACGTTTTGCCCTGTCATCTCTAAATGAACACCTCCTGGGTAGCTTCCCTCTTGATCATGGACATCAAAGAACGCTCTCAGCTCAGCCTGACAGTATAAAACAACAAGATCATTGCTGCTATTAGTACAGTTGGAGGTATTAGTAAAACTTCAACTAAAGAGGATAAAAATTGAACGTTTTGGACTTTGAAAAGCTTAATGATGCAAGCTTCTATGACTAGTAATCTTTCCAACCTACTCAATGTAGTCATCAATCAGGACAATTATGAAGGATCAATGTTTCAAGCATGTTTCTGACCATCTAGAGATCAATACATTACTTTATCTGAAATTGCAATCATATGTACAGTGTGAAGAAAGAAATCAAGCCCATTTGTTGGATTTTCACATTTCAAAGATATGTTCAAAGAAAAAAGTAATATGTATTATATGATAAATCATACAGAACTTAAATAATTCCATGGACTAAGACATCTCATTTCAAGGGTGTCCTTGTCCAACCTACTAGACATGGGTCATCATGTTTTATTGGTAATTGACTATTGACCAATTGCGTCATGACAATGAAACACATAATTGGAATGGATTTTTGAAAAAGGACAACACTTAAAAAGTCAGTCATAGAGAGAGCCATAGACTTCAAGAGATGCAGTTAATTTCCTTCTTTATTGTTATTTTATTTTATGAAAAGGTATCTTAACTTGAACAGATATTAGCAGGCTTACTTGAACAGAATAGACAATTTAATTTATATATATATATAAAGATGAACCCAGCAAACAAGTGGCAAGAGTGAAAGTGTGAATTTATAACATCATACCCTAATTGCATCAAAGGAACGAGTTTTGAGTCCACAAGGAGCTTTGATTGTGTTTCCGTGCATAGGGTCACTAACCCATGTGACAATTTGACCTGCTCCGCGGACAGCCCTGATCAGATGAGGAAGCTTCACTCTCATGTTCTCAGCTCCCATTCTCACAATTACTGTTACTCTTCCTGGTTTGTTCTTGGGGTTTAGGATCTCTATGAGCCTAACAAGCTCATTTGGATCCATTTTATCACTCACCTGCATTACAATATTGTTCATACACTGCCTACATTTTTCTGGAAAGAAAAAGAAAAGGAAAAAAAAAGAAAAGAAACCACCAGCATATCTCTCTACCGGGTTCACAATTACAAACTAAGATATTCAACAAAGACTTAAAATACATGACACATAATAGTGTTACGCTTGTTCATGCCACCAATGCAAAGGAATTTAGTATGAGAAGAAAAAAGAAAACGAGTGTTTTTGAACATAAATGAAAGCAAAATGTGCCGGATACCTTGATGCCAAGGGGATTAGAAACTCCTCTCAAAAACTCAACATGTGCACCGTCCAGTTGGCGAGTTCGTTCCCCAACCCACAGCATGTGAGCAGAACAGTCAAAGTAAAGCCCAGAAGTAGAATCCTCCCTAGTAAGTGCTTGTTCATAAGGCAGAAGCAAGCATTCATGAGATGTCCAAAACTCTGTTGTAGTCATGATTGGGTGGTCAACTGTGAGTCCAGTAGCAGCCATAAATCCAAGGACTTCATCTACCCGGTTAGCCAGTTCACGGTACCTATTGAGCCAGACCAATTATATGGTTACGCCTGAATTTTTCCCAAGTACTAAAAACCTTGTTGAACTCTAGAGCTAAATCAACCCACTTAGAAATAAACTGCATTCACCCAATTTAAGATCGACAGAGTCTGTATAACATTATAAATTCTATTTTAAAACAAAAAACACAATAAACTTAAGTGCGAAGTTTCAAAACAAACTAATAGCATTTCTATACACGATCACCTAAAAGATGTGTCACCTTATGCGTATGAAGTTATGCTAGAAATAGAAAAAGGACTCAACCATCCTAAATGGGGTCATCGAATCAATAATGCCCAAATCATTAACTAGTTTTCTGGGCCTTCTGGCACAAATTATTTAACCTAAACTTTACCATCACTTAATATTCACCATATTGGCAACACCTGAAAAGAGGGTTCTAGTTAAGATATCAAAGCTGACGCTGTGTGAAGCACAATTTAAGATCGACAGAGTCCGTATAACATTATAAATTCTATTTTAAAACAAAAAACACAATAAACTTGAGTGCAAAGTTTCAAAACAAACTAATAACATTTCTATACATGATCACCTAAAAGATGTGTCACCTTATGTGTATGAAGTTATGCTAGAAATAGAAAAAGGACTCAACCATCCTAAATGTGGTCATCAAATCAATCATGCCCAAATCATTAACTGGTTTCTGGGCCTTCTGGCACAAATTATTTAACCTAAACTTTACCATCACTCAATATTCACCATCTTGGCACCATTGAAAAGAGGGTTCTACTTAAGATATCAAAGTTGACGCTGTGTGAAGCACAATTTGAAACCATAATATTCCATTTGAAAAAAAAATGAATTTCCCGAGCAAGTTATAAATTTGAAACTAACTCGCAGGAGTAAGAACCATACCTATCTCCCTGTTCGCTATGCTCTGTAAAATCCAGATTCCATTGTGTGACTCTCTGCATGGCGGCATACCCTCCAGTGGAAAATGCCCTCAAGAGGTTCAAAGTTGCCACAGATTGGCAATAAGCACTAACCATCCTGTGGGGGTCTGGACGTCTTTCCTTTTCATTAAACGCATCACCGTTGACATTGTCACCTCTGTAACTAGGCAGCTTCACGCCATTTTTCTCCTCAAATGGATCCGATCTTGGCTTTGCGAACTGACCTGCCATTCTCCCTACCTAAATTATATACCCATAGTTTATGTCATCTATCAGCACCATTAACAATTATTATAATGTCCAGCAATTAAAATTCAATGGCTAATTATTAAAGATATGAATTTTTTTGCCATGAACCATTTCTACGACTACAGTTCAATTATAGGAAAAAATATCTCTCACAAATTAGCATTCAACCACCAATGAAGTCATATTATTTTAAACTGATATTTCAATATCATTTGTAATTCCACCAAGTATCAATTTATTTCTCCAGGACTAATTCCATTACTCACATATTATTGAAGAATTATTCACAAACTATCACCAACCCAGAAAATTAAAAAAACCTACACCTACACCACACGCTTGATCCTGTTTCATACATAGTAGATTGATTCAACATTTACCAATCTAATATAATCTTATGCAAATTTCCACCCCAACCAACACCAAAAAAGAAAAAGGCTCAATATTTAAACACCAAAAAGGAACAAGAACGAGGAGACGAAAGCAATCATAACCTTAATAACAGGCATTTGGCCACCAAACATAAGCACAACGCCCATCTGAAGAAGCACACGAAAGGTGTCCCTTATATTGTTAGCATTAAATTCCTTGAAGCTCTCAGCGCAATCACCACCCTGAAGAAGGAAGGCCTGGCCCATGGCAGCCTGACCCAATTTCTCTTCCAAGCTCCTGGCCTCCCCAGCAAACACAATGGGCGGAAAGGTCTCGAGGGTGCCGAGGACCGAGGCCAGCTCCTCCTGATCTGGGTACTCTGGGAGCTGCAGGGCCTTCTTGGCCTTCCAGCTGCCGAGGGTCCATTTGGGTTGGGTTGGAAAGGTGGGTTGTGGTGCACCGGAGGGCTTTGATGGATCGGCGGCATGGACGGCTGAGATGGGTTTGTGGGTTGGGAGCTGAGGGAGTGAAGGATGGTGTTTGATGGGTTCGGGGTGGAGGAGGGATTTGAACGAGAGAGCAGAGTAAGCTGTAAATGCCATTTTCTTCGTCTTGTGAGACAATTTGGATGTTGGAAATTGGTATTTGACTTGGCAGAGACGATATATTTTTTTAAATTTCGGGAATTTGTACGAATATTTAAGGGATATACTAGTGATTTGCCCCCTAAATTTGTACCTAATTTTCAATTAGCTCCCTATACTTTTTTTTTAGAAAATTTAGGATATGAACTTCTTTTTTTCGCCAATTTTCCCCCTACCGTCTAAATCATCAACATTTCATCCAATTTTCTGTTAAATCATTAAAAATAAATTTCTCTTTTTGGAAAAAATTAAAATAGAGAAGAAAAAAATATAGGGAAATAGCGGTATATACCACTAATTTTATAATCTTAATTAAAAATACCACCCCTTCCCAATTTTTTTACAACTACCACATATAAATATATAATTATTGTCCACTTATTGTACCCATATCAATTTTTCAGAAATTGGCTTCTCTCTCTACTCTATCTCTTCGGCCCGTCTCTCTCCCTCGTGTACCTCTCTCTCTCCGACGCAATTGTCTTTCTCCCTCAGCAGTGGCTGTTCATCCTCTCCACCGTTGACATCCATGAGGTACTCTTCATATACCTTTTCTTTGAAATTTGGTTTATGGTGTACGGATTTGTAAGAAATTGGTTTAGGGTTTTAGTGTTTAGGGGTTACTCAGAAATTGGGTTTGGGTTTATGGGTTTCTATGAACTGCGTAATAACTCACACCCACTCTCACTCGCTCGCAGGCACTGTTCACAGAAATCAAACTCTTCATTTTGTCACAGAACGTTTGGCCTTCGTTCAGCTTTGTCTGGGTAAGTCCCAACTATCTATATTGTTTGATGAGATTTTAAGCTCTGGGCTCTGTGATTTCTACAAGAATTAATTTCACAATATTCTGATTTTACTTGTTCAAATCAAAGCAAATGAAGGGACGTTGTTTATGGATGGGTAATTGTCAAAAACAACTTCTGGAATGTACATGCTTATAATCAAATTTTGCAGATTGTCAATGGTCCACAGTCCACATTTGAGACTGAGAATTTTGTATGTTCTTGTTAGGTTGGTTTTGTTTTACCTCTTCAATCATTGTTAGCATATGGTTCTCTGGAACTTTTGAATAAATTGTTTAATCAGATGTCCAAACCGTTGGAATTAATATCTTACTATCGTAATGCATTTCATTTTCAGGCAATATGCAAGGATAGCCGCATTGTTCCTGGAGCGGCAGCTACTGAAATTGAGTTAGCTAAGAGAGTAAAGGAATTCTCTTTTACAGAAACATGGTAAATGGCGTGAATTATTATTTTCTCAAGATGTTGTCCCTGAAACATAAAATAGAATATTGATGTCTAGACCAACTATTGGAACTTGATTTTGTAACCATTTTCCCAGTCATAGATTTCTGATTGGGCAGTAGTGCAATAACCTACTAAAGAAACAATGGTTTTGCAGATTGGATCAGTATGCTATATCAAAATTTGCCGAAAGCTTTGAGATGGTGCCTAAAACGCTAGCTGAAAATGCTGGGCTTAATGCAATGGAGATCATATCTTCTCTATATGCTGAACATGCATTAGGAAATACCAAAGTTGGCCTCGACTTGGAGGAAGGCCGTTGCAAAGATGTGTTAAATCTTAATATTTGGGACCTCCACATAACTAAGTAAGCTGCTATTTGTCTTGTAACAGTTCATGCTTTTATGTGAAAGTTCTCAATACATTGAATGTTGTTACAGCTGTGATGTTTGACGCAATTTTGGTTCTGAATTTTCATTAATTTTGGATCTAGAATTTGTTTATAGAGGAAGCTTTTATTAGTAATCCCAGTTTTGGTGGTTTTGATAGCCAATTAGTTCCTGTTGCGTACATTAATGGTTCATCTTATTGGTATCCTTTACGTTGATTTTCTGTATCAAAGTGTGACTAACTGGCATGGGTGTTTTGAGGATTGTGGTGCATTTTGAAGTCCATTGGCCGGCTAATAGGGCTAGGAGGTTATGCATATATGATGTATAAAATTTAGTTCATGATTTGGTGGTCTAACAACTACATCTTTGTGCTGAAAGCCTTTATTCACCAGGGGACCCGGTCATTCTGTTATTTTCTTTATTATATTTCATTTGTGTAAATAGTTAAGCCACATATCCACTACGAAAGGTTTCTTATCTTTCTTTTTCAGTAAATGGTTGGTTTCTAGAGGATAACAGAGTGACAATGCCAACCTTTTTATTTTTTATTTGTTTTACAAATAGTATCGATGGTTTGCATTTAGGATTTTTACGAATTATAGCATTCGAGAATAAGTGAGGATTTCTTTGGATAATTGATAAATAGTAACTTGGAAACATCTCGACTTCAAACATTTTGGGTATTTTATGAACTTTAGATAGTTCTGTTTCATTAATTTATTGAAATCAACATGTTTAAGTTGGCCAGGAAGTTGTTTCGTATGAGATATATGTATCAATCTTCTTTCTTGGGCTGTTTGTTGCAGGTTCTTTGCTCTCAAGTATGCTGCAGATGCTGCTTGCACTGTTCTACGGGTAGATCAGGTAACTAGTAACTACGTATTTGTCAATGGTTTTCCTAATTTTGAAGTACCCAAATTTGGTATGAACTACATCTTTGAATCCCTGATTGCATCTTTGAGGCCAAAGCAGAAAAAATGCTATACATATAGTTTTTTTTATATAAAAAATCGAGGCTTTATGAATTAGTTGACTATTCTTTTTATTTATTTATTTAATTTTATACTTTAATATTTTTTGTGAAGTCTTTTTCTCTTTTTTTTTTTTAAAAAAAAGTTCCCCTAACTTGGCACAGATGCATGCATGCACGTGTGTACTCAGAACACAAACTCCTTTATAACTCAAAAGAACAGTCGCAAATGTTAGTTTTTAACTTGGAAAAATAAAATAAAATTGAAAGTTACGTTTGGGAAATGTTGAACTTTTATAATGAATATGGCTTCAGTGCAGAATGCTTGATAGTAAATAGAAAATCTATATGCTGGGGGTTTTCTAGCTAGCTAAAAATGTGTGAGAAATGATGAATCTATCTGATTGCAGCCTATTTAATGTTTAATACCTTCATTAAAAAAAAGGTTGTTGACAGTGCTTTGACTATCTTGCAGATTATAATGGGAAAACCAGCAGGTGGCCCTAGTAAGAGAGATCAGCCTGCAGGGATGGATGAGGACTAATTTTGTGTGTATGACAATTGACTATCTTTGCTTGTATTGCTCTATGTTAGGGATATTTTGTTCCATTTTAGTAACAATTTTGTTTAGGAGAAAAAGAAACATATTGCAGTTCATGCTTTGTAAATGCCACTCTTCTGTTACTATGGACACGCGGTATGCCCTTGTTGGGTAGGTTTGGATTGAAACCATGGTCAAGTGCTTGAGCCATGTTTAGTGAGAAAGCTTGAATGGATTTTCTTTTCTGTTGTATTTGGCCCTTCTCTTTTCAAGCATGCCAAAAATCATCCTGGTTTTGTAATATGTGGTTTGTGCCCAATTAATTTACCGTGGATCTTGCATTTTTGTACCCAATATTTGATAGCTGCCTTCTTTTGAACGAAGATTCATTGAGGGAGAGAATTACTTTCCTTTTGAATATGAATCGATGTGCAACTCCAACTATCATTTGAAAGGTCAACATCAATTCATGCTAATATAAGGATGGATAACAATTGTCGTGTCCGTGACATTTGAATTCAGGATTACTTTCAACGAAGTGGAGACTCTGTTATTAGACCAAATGGCCATTGACATACGATATAATAGAAATATTAGGCCAATATACGTACACTATATAGGCAATATTAGAGCAATATAACCACAATACGATAGCAATAGTATTACAATATACATCCAATAGGGTGGCAATATGCATACACTATCTATACAATACAAAGGCAATATTAAGATAATAGACATACAATAGAACAGCAATATTAAGTGAATCTACATATAATAAACACACATCCATTACAGACTACATTTTACACATGCAAAATAAATCGCCATCGAACCATAACAATACTATCCCGCGAAGGGAAAAGGAAGATGGAGGGATGGATCATACCTGACAAGCTATTTCCATCCAAAGCAAGATAGCTAAGATTGGTCTTTTGGCCAAAGATATCTGGAATGCTTCCATTCAAATTATTAAAAGTTGCTGAAAGCCAAGAGATGATAAGTTGCTGAGAGAGTAAGAAACATTCCTGGTCAGGTTGTTGTTGTCAACTGCTATTTTTAATAGCTTTGACAAGGTGCCAAGCTCGTCAGGAATTCTCCCTACCAGCGAATTGTAACCAAGATCAATTGTGTGGAGTTGAGAGCAATATTCCTCGTATCTTTATTTTTTTAAGACAAGCGATATTCCTCGTACCTTTTTCACCATTTCCTGTTCATTTTCATTTAAAGATTTTTTATAAGCTCTTTTGTAGTGGCCTATTTTTTATACATTTTGATACCCCGATATTGGGATCGCTAAAGAATGCTTTGTTATATTAGCTGTGTTTCTATTTGTTTTTCTTTTGGACGGATTCATATGATGTTTGATCCATTCAAAATGCTGTGGAGAAATTGTACGTATGGTACAGATTAAAACAAATTCAACCAACTAAACCAATTCCATTTCGGATGCTTTCTATATCAGATTGAACCAACTAAACAGCAAACAAATCTGCTTCAGTTTTTGGTTTAAGTTTTACTATAACTTTTTAAGCTAATCCCAACTGTGGATTTGATCCAACGATCAAGACCTTTTCTCTCAGAAGGTTTTTAAAAATCCAGATGGAAGACCGCCTGTAAAATCATGCCTTCCTCTTCCCACTCCTTCCAATTTCCTACCAATATTTCTAAAGTGTCAACATTGGAGATTAAATAATACAAAAACCCATGCAATCAATGCATACGCAGAAATAGCATGTACTTAACAAATTTGAACTGAATATATAGTTTTGGGAGTTGGAGACACTGCATGGAAAACCATCTTGACAATGAAAAGTTTCACAAAATAATCCTGTAAAACAATGTACGTACCCGTAGCTGAAACTTTATTCAACTACGGCCAGCAATTCACTCTCTTTGCAGAAGCAGTGCTTGCCATCTGTTCCCAAATCCACCTGAGACGTCAAAAATGCATTATCAGTAAAAGAAAATGGCAATCGATAGTGCAAGCATCCATATGCACCCATTGCATGCAACAATCCATAGACCATTTGCACAACATAGACTTCAGTTTATAAAGAAGATAAAAATGTCAGCTCCTTGTTTTACAGTCGGCCATTCTTGGGAGTCAAGACAGAATGTGTGCCAATTTTGTGTCAGAAATGCTCAACACAATAATTGTGCATGCTCTGGAACAGGCACAAGATATGTGATTGTATCAGACAATCATGCTAGCCAATCGAGATTAGATAGTTGATAATTTTGATGTCATAGCAAATGAAAGACAATTGTTAAGTAAATAAGTTCGTTCTATGCCATTTAAGTGTCCACAAGTTACAACGCACAGGTTAACAAAGTGATGGAATATACTCATATAAAACAGTGGAAGTCCTTCATCAATGTTTATTTTAGACTCTTAACATAAGAGCTGTATAATATTTTCAACTGAATCAATTCTACTTACCTCATATGCATTTATGTCCGAGAAAAGAACCTGCAAAAGGATAAGGATTCAAAATTCAGATGACATGGTAAGCACCTAAATCACTACTTGGAAATAAACCATTAAACAACAAAAAACTTCACTAGCTCAGAAACTTATCGTCTAAGCAACAATATATGTCACAAATCAACATTATTTCAGACCAGAAGACAGTTGCCATTATTTGAGAATGTTTTAATTGCTCACCTTCTTTCCAGCCTTGACTTCCCCAACCTCAGCACCAACAGAAAGAATCTGAGAATAACAACGCTTGTTAGAATATCCTGATATTCAACTTGTTACTTTAAAAAAAAAAAAATCATAACGAGACAGAAACAGTAGGCATACTACTCCCATAAGATACCGGTCAAATTTAACGGCTGATTTGGGCAGCAAAAGTCCTCCAGCTGATTTCTGTGGCATAAGACAGTTTGTTATCACGCTAATATTAACAGATAAGGTACACAAGTAACACCAACGCAATATATTTCAAAAATGCAGAATTTCAAATCAAAATAGATATTTCTCCATGATCTAATAAGAAGAAGAAGAAAAATGCAAACAATGAGGTCAATTTTAGAACCCACTGTTCCCAACTAACTGCCATCAATCAACATGCAACCTCTTGATATCATTCAAGAGACAAACATACAAAAGGAAAACCAAAGAATAAGTAAAAAATGAAATATTAAAAAACTTCATAATTTTGAATGGAATCCCATTGTAACCAACCATAAGATAATCGTCCCCTCAAAAACCATGAATCAAAAATATTTGTCATAAGTATAGCTAGCAAGGACTTGGTGCAATGTACGTAGGCCATTTTTTGCCATTGTTGACAAATTGAAAGCACTCATAAGATCCTTTGGAGAATGTGGTCATAAGAAATTAATACAGTGATCATTATGCTTTTAGGACATTGGCTTAGTAAAGAAATAGAGAGTCTAAGATGCATGTAACCATTATTGACTACTCATAACTAGTCAAGTCCGCCTAACACCATTACAAACTTATTCATAACTAAGACTTTTTTTTTCTTTTTTTTTGGGGGGGGGGGGGGGGGGGGCGGTAAGATTTTTATCCGTCAAATCAAATGGGGTGGCTTTTGTCTCTTTGATCACATGAGGGCACACGTAATCAACAATCATGACTTAACTTTCAGATCATGTGCCTCATGTTCAAGCCAACCTTCTCAAGACTTCGGTCAGATAATTGCCCACCTAACAGAGACACAGCCAGCATAAACACGCAATGGGCAATATAACTCAAATTCCCACTAGTCTGAGTCCTTTAACTAAGGCAAGCCAATCAAAATTAATAACTTCTCAAACCATTAGAGTTCAAGCTCAAATCCTTGATGGCATTCAAGAACTGTAGTTGAACTCAAGCCCACCTTAACACAATATAACCACAATAACCAGGCAATACAATGGCAATATCACAGCAACGTAACAGCAATACGACAGCAAAATAACATGAACACAACAGCAGTACACCACTAACACAGCAGTGAACAAGAATTCATCAGAATCACACTATACAGATCTACTACATCAAATGGAAAATCCCAAGTTTCAAGATTCACATATCCAGACCAATCAAAATGCAATTGGTACAAACCCAGATAAATGAGCATGAATATTCAACAAAACCTAACCCAAAGCAATTAAAGCCAAAACAAATTTAACACAAACCCAAGCAATCAAAATAAAACCCATTTCACATAATCCCACTTATATTAAGAAAATAACCATCAACACTACCTTTTCGAGGTCGGCAATCCACTAGAGCTTCAAGGTTGCAAGCAGCTGTTCAGAAGATATACCTAAAAGGAGGGGTTCGCGGTTCCAATTTTGATATAGCATCTCAAAGCTTTCGGCAAATTTTGAAAACTTAGAAATGCTGGTGAGTTTGAATGCCAATCGGGTTATTGTTGGGTGAGTTTGAATTAGCAAGGGAAGTGACAATATTAATATGATTCCATAAAGTACATAAAAGGAAAAAAATAAATAAGAAATTTACAATAATAAAGAGACAAATAGATAAAATTAAGACACTGAATTAACTCAGATTCCTATTTCCTAGTATTTGCATATCATAATTCCAGTGCGATTTATAAGAAAAAGAAATTCAAGTGACACGATTTGAATCCTACCTGTTCTAATTAACTAAATTTTATCATTTAAGCATCAAGCTTCATGGAGATTGTGTACAAGCGTCACCTCTACATGTTCTAATTAATTAAAGTGTATTAATTCTTGCTTGCTTTTCTTTTCTTTTTCTGGCAATACTTTCACTTTCTTTTATTCTTATCCCTAGATCCAAGCCCTTCCAAAATTTCCATAGAACCTTAAAATGTAAGCTATATTGTCAATTTGGTATAATTCAAACTCACCAGCATTTCTAAGTTTTCAAAAGTGATTGAGATAATAAAAATAAAAAAATTTCAGCTAGCGTTTTAGGCATCATCTCAAAGCTTTCAGCAAATTTTGATATAGCATACTGATCCAATCTGCAAAACCATTGTTTCTTTAGTAGGTTATTGCACTACTGCCCAATCAGAAATCTATGACTGGGAAAATGGTTACAAAATCAAGTTCCAATAGTTGGTCTAGACATCAATATTCTATTTTATGTTTCAGGGACAACATCTTGAGAAAATAATAATTCACGCCATTTACCATGTTTCTGTAAAAGAGAATTCCTTTACTCTCTTAGCTAACTCAATTTCAGTAGCTGCCGCTCCAGGAACAATGCGGCTATCCTTGCATATTGCCTGAAAATGAAATGCATTACGATAGTAAGATATTAATTCCAACGGTTTGGACATCTGATTAAACAATTTATTCAAAAGTTCCAGAGAACCATATGCTAACAATGATTGAAGAGGTAAAACAAAACCAACCTAAAAAGAACATACAAAATTCTCAGTCTCAAATGTGGACTGTGGACCATTGACAATCTGCAAAATTTGATTATAAGCATGTACATTCCAGAAGTTGTTTTTGACAATTACACATCATAAACAACGTCCCTTCATTTGCTTTGATTTGAACAAGTAAAATCAGAATATTGTGGAATTAATTCTTGTAGAAATCACAGAGCCCAGAGCTTAAAATCTCATCAAACAATATAGATAGTTGGGACTTACCCAGACAAAGCTGAACGAAGCCCAAACGTTCTGTGACAAAATGAAGAGTTTGATTTCTGTGAACAGTGCCTGCGAGCGAGTGAGAGTGGGTGTGAGTTATTACGCAGTTCATAGAAACCCATAAACCCAAACCCAATTTCTGAGTAACCCCTAAACACTAAAACCCTAAACCAATTTCTTACAAATCCGTACACCATAAACCAAATTTCAAAGAAAAGGTATATGAAGAGTACCTCATGGATGTCAACGGTGGAGAGGATGAACAGCCACTGCTGAGGGAGAAAGACAATTGCGTCGGAGAGAGAGAGGTACACGAGGGAGAGAGACGGGCCGAAGAGATAGAGTAGAGAGAGAAGCCAATTTCTGAAAAATTGATATGGGTGCAATAAGTGGACAATAATTATATATTTATATGTGGTAGTTGTAAAAAAATTGGGAAGGAGTGGTATTTTTAGTTAGGATTATAAAATGGGTGGCATATACCGCTATTTCCCAAAAATATATGGTCCAGCTCTTCTCTATCTCTCTCACTCCATCCTCTGTCAAACCCAATCCACCTGATTCAAACTTTTTACTCTTAAAAAGTACAAAAAATAAAAATAAAAATGGAAGAAAAACCGATGCAAGTACCCAAAGTCCCAACCCACCCAGTGCCGACAGGAATTCTCTCTCCCACATGAAAATTCTCATTCTGATTTTCACCAAAACCAACTCCAGCCCCTGCCCCAGCTACCCCATGCTCGACCCTTCTCTCTCTCATCCTTTGAAGTCTGGCTATAATCTTTGGATCATCCAATTTGAAGGCTTGAAGCTCTCAAACCACAAAAATTGCTTGTTGGGTAATAATTATTTTCTTAATCTCTTTACTTTTTCATCTCATAAAAAAACTGTTGCAGCAGCATTAAAGAAAGCCTTGTCCAATAGAGCACAGGTCTAGAAAGCTCCTCAAAGATTTCCTCAATGAGAATTCTAACGCATGTTCTTCAAGTGGGTTCAAATCATTCCCCAGAAAATGAGAATTCTAATCCCAACAGTCCCCAAAAGAACCTCATTGAATTTGATCCAAAACCAACAAGTTCAAACTCAAAAAATAACCCCACCATTACCAGCAAATTACTCAGAAGCAGATCAAAGGCAGCCTCCACCACAATCTCAGCCTCCATCACAGCAACCAGTGACCCACCCCCTTCCCCGAACGCAACTCACCTCCTTCCCCAAACGCAACCCACCCCCACATCCAAAAAACCAAAAAAGAAAACCTTATCCCCACCCACAAACCCAAACCCATTCGCGCCCTTTACCCCTAAAACAAATAATAATCCTTTGTTCTGCAGCTCGATTCTTCTTCTTCCTCCCGCTGTAGCTCGATTCTTCTTCGACCCCTAGCTCCCCACTTTGTTATCTCCACTCTTGCCACAAAAAATCCAACCCTGAGCTTTAAACAATTCCCAACACCTAGCTCCCTACTCTGTCATCTCCACTCCAGCCACAAAAAATCCAATCCCTAGCTTCCCCACCAAAACAAAATCAAATCTTAAAGAGGGAGATGTGCGGAGGTAGCGAATCTCTGAACCCAAATATGAACTCAAACCCGAATTTGCCAAGAATATCTCAACGCCGTCAGCATCCTATGCCCAGATCGTGATGAAATTTAAGAGAGCGAGAGACAGAGAGACAGAGAGAGAGATATGGCATGTGAGGTTATTTATTTATTTATTTAAAAACTTTATTTATATTATTATTATTTCAAATTTTAAATTATTTTATTTTATTTTCCCATGGAAATGACCAATTTACCCTTATATTTAACGGCAAATTGGATGAAATGTTGAGAATTTAGACGGCAGGGGGGGAATTAGCGAAAATAAAAAGTTCATATCCTAAATTTTCTAAAAAAAAAGGATAGGGGACTAATTGAAAGCGAGCTACAAGTTCAGGGGGTATTTCAATAATAAACCCATATTTAAGAGATATGTGAATTTACCGCCATGCGGTATGTTTTACAATTTCGTCAAGTAGCTCTGTAAATTGATCACATTCTCATTGTATGAAAGTTCTTCTTTGCACTTGAGCTTGACGCATATCTAAACATTCATTTTAGGGACCTTGAGTTTCAAGCCCACTATTGGGCCAGAAACAGTACAAAACCCACCCATTTAGAAATTTTAAAAACCCATAAAATAAAACATTACCACACTAACTGAAGCCCAGCCCAAGTTTCATTAAAAAAAACTCCAAGCTAAAGTACAACTTCGCCATCACCTTTTCAAGACAGAAACCCAAATTGAAGCCCAACCTAAGTTTCATTAAAAAAAACACAAAACACTCAAAACAATCCCATCTCACATTTTTAAAATAATCCAAACAAAAACAAAAGAAATTAATAATGAGAAAATGGACCAATTATGCAACACAATGAGTCGTCTTGACTGTTAATACATTTCACATGATTGTAAATACATATTCTATAACTGTTAATACATATTCTATGTTAACATCCTCGTTTGGATGTGGTCTCCAAATCAAGTGGTCTCAATTTCAAATTAAGTCAAGTCAAGGAGATCAAATTCCAACCAAGTCAAGTG
This sequence comes from Prunus campanulata, assembly GCA_034190965.1. Taxonomy (NCBI): domain Eukaryota; kingdom Viridiplantae; phylum Streptophyta; class Magnoliopsida; order Rosales; family Rosaceae; genus Prunus; species Prunus campanulata. Next base: position 12,239,017 of record CM067215.1, read on the forward strand.
GTTCCAATCTCAAACTAAGTTAAGTGGGACTCAACTCCACAAGGTCTAGCCAAATAAAAAAATTGTTATTTATAATGGCAATAAATAAATGAAAGTCCAAGTAGTTTTGATTTGGAATAGATAACCAGCTACGTAAATCCAAGATTTTGGGTCACACCCCAATTATATATATATATTTATTTATTTTTATTGGGAATATGAGGTAAAAGAAATATTAAAACTAAAAATTTAAATATCAAGAAATATGATAACTGAACATAAACTTCTATTTAAATCAAAGTAATTTACATTGTAATTTTACAAGCAAAATAACAGGAAAGCAATAGACTTTTAACTTCTTCTTTTTTTTACAACAAAATATCCAAAACTTGTTCTTCTTGTTTCCACGTCACAAAATAAACTTCAAATTCAAAACCTGCAATAGATTTAATAAGGGGTGAGCACTACATGCTCATTAGGGGTGCTATGTCTTATGTGATTAGTGACATTTATAATGTACAATATATGCAATGCATGAATGAACTTCAATTCTACCCAACCCCTTAGTCTATATAATAGGGCAAGTAAATCTGCATGTCCTATATCATGCATTTTACCACTGTGATTCCGAATGCCCTATTATATAAACTAACACCTATCTCAATTATCCAATAATTTCCCTTTCACTAGTCATCTTGTCTAAACCATTGATCTCTAAACCCAAATCACCCAATCAACAATTATACCGCCGATTTCCTAATCTACTATGCACACGGACTCGCCTAAACTTAGTCCCTACAATGGTCAAACTCAACTACACGAAATATTCTTCCCATTACCCTCTTTTCCATAATTTCTTTATCAACCTAAGAATTCCAACCACCACCGATAACATATGACATGTCAACATTAATCAAATTATAATGATAATTGACAACATGTAAACACCCAATATCAAGGATAATAATAAAATAATATTACCAAGCTTAATATAGTGTTCACAATATTTAATTAAATCAATTTATGTAAAGCCTCCCCAAGAAAAACGCCTACCTCAAATCCAAAGCTATTGTATAACTCCCGGTTGCAAGTCCAAATACTTTGAGCTTCTCCAAAATCTCACCACACTTTAGTTCTCATTTTTTTTCCCTTTTTCTACGAATTTTAGGAAACTAAAACAATTTAAGTGAAGAACTTATGATACAAGAAGTATAAGGGAGTGCTATTTAAAGGAAGCTAAAGCCGACAAAGTCCAAGTAATAGGTATAGATGAAAGCTAAAATTGTGCCACACAACTAGTCTATAGTTTCCTGGAGTACTTGGGTGGCTTGAAAGTAGTCTGCCACACCAAATATAGCCCTATGCGTTGGCTTTGTAGAGTACTTAGTGAGCACTCTCAAATTAAGGCTATAAATAAGAATACATACAATGCTTACACCTTCTGCTTAACTATTCCACCTCATGCTTTAATAAGATTTGAGAACTATATGCTTGCAACACATCAATTTTGAACAGAATGTTTAGTAAGCATAAGGGCCTTTCTAAATTAATGCTTTTGTAAAGTGTAAAAATATATAATAAATATTACATAGGGCTTATATGAGTTAACATAGTGAAAGCTATGCAATAAATTTTGATAAAGTAGGCTATACTAGTTTATAGCCAGACTCATATCACGTGGCTTAACATGAAAAAAAAAATATATAAATATATATTATTAATTATATAGTATGCAAAGATTAAATATCAATACGTGTATATATATATACGTGTATACATTTTTTTAAAGGACAAACTACATAAAACCCCCCAAATTATACAGTTATTTTCAAGTTCATACCCAATTTTAGAGACATGTACAAGTACATACTCAAACTCTCGGAAACCCTACAAATTGCCCCCACTGTCAATCAGACTATTAGTAAGACTGTTAAATGCTGATGTGGCAAATGCGGGTTCCATTTTTTAATGACGTGGACTTACAGGTAGACAAATAAATAATAAAAAATTATGTACATGTCAAAAATAATTTTTAAATAATATTTAAATCATTAAAGCAGACAATCCAAGTGGCCTCTTGCAGAGCATACGCAAATGCTTTTTGTTTCAAAATTGGATCTTGGGTACTATCAAGAAATGCTTTCCTAACATCAATCTGTTCAACTCCCAGGAAGCAAATTCCCAGAAGCTCCGCGAACCATCCGCGGCAATGATATTGAAACCGACAATCCAAGTGGCCTCTTGCAGAGCATGCCCAAACAGATTCAATTTCAAGATTTCATCTTGCGTATCAAGAACTCTAAAGCCCCTAATATCAATCTGTTTTCAACAATATTGATTATCAGCATCTTGGCAGTTGGTTTTCTTTGTAACGTAGCAACTGGGCTTGAACAGGAAGAACGTGGTCATGTTGGTCATCTAAACACAAAGCCGATTATGATGATGATTTTGGTAGTTATGGCCTTCCTGTTGTGGTTTTTTTACAATTGGTTCTTCGCGAATGGTAGACCAGAAGCAAAAGGCGCAGGGAAAAATCAGCAACAACCAAAATCAAAACAAGACCCGAATGGTAATAGTGGACGTTTCGTGAGACGGGTTAAGGATCAGAAGCACAAGACCCAGTTCAAGAGAGCATGAGGAGTAGGATGTGGTGATCAAGATTCTCATAAGGTTGATATTAATTCCTACTCCATATCTTCTTTAATTTGCATTTTTTTTTTCCACAAAAACAATTCTGTGTACATTTCTGAACCAGACAACATATTGTGGTGGTTGGTAAATGTGGATGTTGAATCTGGTTTTTTTGGTCAGAGATGTTGAATGTGATCGATGCATTGATGAATAAACTTTTAAGACTTCAATTCTTTTTGCATTTATGCATGCACTTTCAGTTAATTTCTTGGATAATCAATACTGTTGCTGCTGCTGCTTTCACAAATTGCTATGTACATGAAGAAGATTTCTTGTATACATTTGCAAGCAGATTCCTCAGAAATACTATGAGTGCTACCACACATCATGCATGAGCATGAGACTAAGTTAGATTAAAATACGTACTGCCCAGTCGAAAACTAGAGATTGTGCTGGTTCTCTAAGCATTCAAGTGTTGGACTTGTAGTCTTTGGATTCAGTAGAAAATAGGTGTGAACTAAGAAGACTAGCCCTGAGAGACATTGATATCCATGCATAATCCATATATTCTTCAAATGTGTGTGCCTAGTTTGTTGTTGCACCACTTTGCACAAATCAGCCCACTGAGTAGATATATGCAACTCAAAATTACCAATAAGTTGCAATTGATTCTTGCTAAATTATTGGAAACTCCCAAGGAGCTTCTCGATCAAATAATTAAGAGCATTTACTCGTGCACGTTCTAAGTTTGATTCCCTCATTCCCAAATATGGCTTGTATAAAATAATAATAATAATAATAACAAAACAACATACATATACACTTGTGTGTTGTGTGTGTGGGTATGATTTTCTTACCTTTCAACAAAACAGATGCAAAAAGCTCAAGTTGATCCAAAGTACCATAAACATCAGACATCATCAAGGGCGGAGCCACACTAAGGGCTATAGTGGGCTGTAGCCCAATGTGGTTTTTTAAGAAAAATATATATAACTTCTTTTCAATATTAGCCCAGTCAGTGACGGTGTACAGATTACCTTATTTCCATTTTCAATATTTAAGTAAATTTCTTTTGTCATTTTACTTTTATTTATTTTTATATTACTCCATTTACTTAAGTTTACAATGTAAATAAGGAAGTACCCCCCATTTGGATTCAAATAAAAATACTAGAAAATCAAATTCCCACCAAATCCAAAATATGAAAAATCGGTTTTAATGCAAAATACGATTTAGGCTAAAAATGATGGCTCATTAAGTCAATATATACTTCATAGTAAAATCCCATAAAATCAAGTTTTCTTATTTGATGTGTGAGGAATAAAAGCCACCAAAAATTATCTTGAGAAAATGATTATTCCGAAAATCCATTTTTCATACTTAGTCAATGTTTTTACATAAAACAATTTTTCATGTATGATATGAATGCATGAAGGAAATAAGGTCAATTTAGGTAAAAAGCCTTAGATGTTCAATCCACTATGGGGTTAAACCCTATTTGGTTTATGTTAAAACTTATTGAAAATTAGTTTAGGGAGTTATGAACAAGCGTGGTTTATATGATTTAATGTTTACTTTTATTTCTAGAAAGACTATAGAAATTGTAAGTACAAAAAAAAAAAAAAAAAATTAAATTTTAAGCTAATACTTTAACTAGCCCACCCGTTGAAAAATTCCTGATTCCGCCCTTGGATATCACTGGGATCACCGACTGTCTAGAGGTTCAAAGGCCATTCCGGCAGACCCAAAAAGACACTCCACCAGTCTGTGTCTATAGTGAAGCTCAACTTTTTTGCTAAGCCCGTATGCACCCACCACCTCCTAAATAGCATCACTATTAATGAAGCAAATTAAGTATACACACACGTACGGTTCATCAGTGCAGAAAATATAATTTGGTACTGAATGAGAACCAGCTATATAACTTATAATTAGTGGGTATAGATTAAAAATACATGCCACTTTAAAATTCTTGGAAAATAGGATCATCTTATTTCTGGGTTGTAAATTAATTGTCAAAATCATTCATTTTTAGCTTATTTTTCAAGGAATATGCAAAAAATAAATTAAAAAAATTTGATGCAAAAAAAAAAAAAATAGAGGTTAAATTTGAGAAACATCAAAGCGAAGCAATCATATTTTATTTAATTTGTTTGGTTGAGGTATTTGTCTTCCTTTTTTTTTTTTTATAAAAAAAAAAAAATAATTATTCTTATTTAATTTTTTGGTTAAATAAATTGAGGATACAAACTTTTTTAAAGCTAATGTACCCCTACTGTCAAAATCCTCCTAGTTGCAGTTTTTAACAGGAAATTGGATGTAACAAGTAATTTTCACAGGCATGTTCTTACGGGACGGGAGGTACTCTATCAATGGCAAGGTCCATGCTCCCGCTTGGGGTTGAGCGGGTAACTACTTAGTTAAACCGAAAATTGAGCCCACATGTGTAAAGAAACTCGCCTAAGTCCCGATGGCATAACTCAGTTTTTGTACTAGTTGTTTATCCTCATATCAATAATATACTATCGATATTCCTTTTTAAATTTTTAATTTCTAATTTTCTTTTGATCTCAAATAATAATACCAAACACTATTGATCTCAAATAATCTAAAAGAAGCTACAACCAATCCATCCGATCCATCCTAGTGAGACTCAGAATCGAAAAAATTACAATATCTCAGAAGCAGAGCGCCAATTTATAATAAATAGAGAGATCCCTGACTAATCTCTTAGAATGTTGCTGACCTAAAGAGTAGTAATACAACTATGAAACGTATTTGATGTCCAATCTCCCAATGGACATAGTCTTTTCGTAAAATAAAGTAGTAAACCTCTTCCTTTTTTAAAGTAGTAAACATGATTTATCATATTTGATGAATGTTTCAAACAAGGCCAGTGAACTCTTTTTTATGGTAAAAAAGAAGATATTAGTCATATACTCATTCTTAGCATAAAAAATATAAATAAACCTTACATCATTTAATTTCTATAAACAAACACAAAAAATAACAGCTAGCTAATTTAATTTAATTTTAATTATTAAATTACATTTGATGCCCTATTGAGTGTTTTGGGGTTTTTATGAGCTTTATGGGTTGGGCTTGTTTTAAGAAATTGATGGTAGTTTTGTAATTTATAAGACGTTAAAAGCCTCTTTGTTATGTTTTAAATGGGCTTTGAGTGCGTTTCTAAAGTCTATTTTATATATGATATTTTTATAATTTGGGCTCCTATATTGAGTATAATAGTGAATCTCCCAAAAACGAAATAGGAACTCAGATAAGATAGAATAGATATGGAAAAGTAAAAACATAAAACTACCAAAAAACTACTAAAAATAATGAAGACTGGAGAAAGCCCATTAGCCCACCCCTAAAGCCCGCTTTAGCTACGCCATTAGCCCACCTCCGCCAGACTAGCACGAAAGAACACAGCACAGCTCCAGTCGTCTCTTCCCAAAATTTTCTCCCTTCTTTTTCTTCTTCTTCAGTCGAGTGGAGGGAACGTCGTCACTGAGTCAGTCAATATCGCCGTCCGTAAGTCATATTTCTTTCCCCTCGAATTTTCAGTCGATTTGTTTGTTTTCTATTATTACTGAGTCTTTTTTTCTATAATTAAAATGATTGGGTTGTGATCGATATGAGTTGTAGTTTCTGTTATCTTAATGGAATGATTTTTGTCTCAGATTGTGAACCAGCAAAAGAAAATATTGAGAACCTAGTAAAGTGCGGTAATTTTCCTTGTGCTATGCTCACACTTCACATTGTATATAAAACTTGTCATAACTATAATAGCAGATGCTGATACATAGTTCCAGATTAATGATTTCATTTGATATGCTTCTCATCTGTGCTTGAGATAGTTTTGAATTTATTGGTTAGGCTTCTTTTTGAGAGCCACAAACAGCTATCTTGCACGCATTACAATAGCTACGCCTAATTTTGGAAATTTTCACAGATGGGGGAGCTGGCAAGTGAGAAACATGTTCAGTTCATTGTATCAGTCGAAAAGGTCTGACTTTAATTCTAACACATTTGTTATGCTTTTGCTTTATACCTAATTGTAATAAGATGGTGATACTGTGCTCAGAAGAAGGATTCTTTTCAGTCAGTGGTGATGGAGCATATAAGAATGAATGGGGCATACTGGGGTTTGACTGCTCTTGATCTTCTTGGGAAGCTGCACGCTGTGGACGTCGAGGAGGTTGTTTCCTGGGTCCTCCAGTGCCAACATGACTCAGGTTTGTACTTTGCGTAAATTCTTAGCCAGCCCAACAACACCAAACTGTTAATTTGATCTTCATTGTTTGTATGGTGATTTTGAGTTGTAGAGAGGATGATGATACAGCTTTGTTTATGCAGGTGGGTTTGGTGGTAACATTGGGCATGACCCACATGTACTATATACCTTAAGTGGTGTGCAGGTTTTGGCCTTGTTCGACAAGCTTGATGTTCTGGATATTGAGAAGGTTGCAAGTTGTATCCTTTAGCATATCTTTTTGTAAATTGAAGTAAATCTTTACCACTTTCATATATATTTTTCCATGGTTATTGGCATTCAAAATAATTGTTATGCCTTGTATTGAGAGGCTGCTTATAGCTTCCTAAAATAAGATGTAATCAGAGACAGGCACCTACAAAATTAGACAATTAAATTTGTAAAGAAGATTGAATTTAAGCAAATTTGTGCAACTTAATATAAAATTCAGATGTGGCTGGGCTGCAGAATGAAGATGGATCATTTTCAGGGGACATGTGGGGTGAAATTGATACACGGTAGTCATTTTTAATTTCCTCTACTTTTGGAATTTTATGATTTGTTGAAGTTGCCATCTCTTTATGTAGAACATGAGAAGTAACAAATTCTTTGCTGTTCCTTATAAAAGAAATTAACAAAACAGTAACACTTTCTTTTGATTTTAGGTTTTCTTATATTGCTATCTCTTGTCTCTCATTACTACATCGTTTGGATAAAATCAATGTGGAGAAGGCTGTGAACTACATTTTAAGTTGTAAGAATCATGATGGTGGATTTGGCTGCATACCTGGTGCAGAGTCTCATGCAGGTCAAAGTAAGTTATTTACCCTATAGTGTCTCTAGGATGTTTACTTTCTGATTAGTGCTTAATAAATCAGTTTTGTTATACGTCCAGTTTTAGACCTTCCCCCCCCTGTATTTTGATTGTTAAACGAACTCTGTATAGGTTTTATTCAGATAATCATGTTTACTTCAGATGCAGTTGTATTTTGATGGAAACTCAATAGATCATCGAAGCTGTTTCCTTTTTGTCCATTCAATGGATGTTAGCAGTTACGCTTGCATTTTATGTCACCTAGTTAAGTTTTAGGCTAAGGTTGTCATTATTTTTTTCTTTTTCACTTAAGTTTTTAGCTAAGGTCATGTGACACATCTCTTTTTGCATCATTCCAACTCCCAAATCTAGTGAAGTATCCTTAATCTTGCTTAATCCACATGCCTGATCTAGAAATGGCATAATTCGGTTGTATTATCTGTATGTCAAAACTAGATTATAAACTACAGCTTTGCTCTGCACATTGTGACTGCAGTTTTCTGTTGTGTGGGTGCACTTGCCATCACGGGGTCACTACATCATATTGACAAGGACCTTCTTGGATGGTGGCTATGCGAGCGGCAAGATAACAAAACTGGAGGTCTTAATGGTCGACCAGAGAAACTTCCTGATGTAGGGTTCTTTTTCCTTTGAAATTGAAACTGAATTTGTTTCTTTTAACAGTCTTGGACTCTTCCTCATGGCATTATTTATTCATTTCAGGTCTGCTACTCATGGTGGGCTCTTTCTAGTTTGATCATGATTGACAGAGTTCATTGGATCAATAAAGACAAGCTTATCAAGTTCATTTTAGACTGCCAGGTTACATTTACCTAACGAGCTATTTGTACATTTGGATTATCCTTTAGGAGTGGACATTCTCCCTGTTTTCGTATTTCCTGAGTGAAATTCCAATCATGTAACTATGGATTTCTTTGAGATGCTTTGGCTAATTATTGAAATTTGCAGGACATTGAAAATGGAGGAATTTCTGACAGACCAGATGATGCTGTTGATGTTTACCACACTTACTTTGGTGTAGCTGGTATAATTCTTGCCTCTGCTTTCTTTGATTTCCAAATTTCTTCACATAATAATTTGGCATGTTGAAACCTTTCTGGTTAGAGCTTCTGAGTTTCCATCTTGGTTCACAAGGCTAGCTAGTACCTGCTTATGAACTGCATTTACTGCGAAAATGTTTATATTAGATGATTTGTGTTCTTCGTGTAATTTTCTCTCTACAGTACTCATCACATTACATCTAAAGTTGATGTTTATTGATGCAGGACTCTCCCTTCTCGAATATCCAGGGTTGAAAGCCATAGATCCAGCGTACGCTTTGCCGGTTGATGTTGTAAATAGGATTATTTTAGACAGATAAAGGCTTTGTTTGCAACATTCTGACTTGTTGAGCTTGCTGCAATTTGACACTTTTGTGGTTCTCAAATAGGTCACAACTCTCAACACCTTACTGATATTTAGAATATACGTTTTTCACTTTGGATGATCCATAGTCATTCCAGTGGTAGTTGGATGAAATGAGTAATTAAGCTCACAGCTGTAGAGCCTGTAGCAGCCACCATCCCACTCCATGAATGATGGATCTCATTTATGAAGTGTGCTTCGAAGTATGGGGATTGAACTCTGTCTGGACTCAGAAAATTGTGGTCCCTGTTCTTCAACATTCGATGTCATCCAATTCCAAGTTACCATCTCATTTCCTTTTCTATTTGGTTTCTTTGTAGAAAATAGGTAGATTTGTTGACTGAACTTTGATACATAATGATACATTTTCATCTAATCTAATTGAAACTTGGTAACATTGGCATACATACAAACATGCCATCAAATCAATCAAGGGAAGAAGCCCTACTATCTTTATTGGCATGTGTCAGATTGTTCGTCACCTCTGATATTCGGATATTCGATTTGGAATGCAGATGACTGGGCCACACAAGGTGGTAAGGTCAAGACAGATTGGTCCCTTGCACCCTTCATTGCAAGCTACAAGGGCTTTGAAATCAATGCCTGTGAGTGCCTAGTTTCTCTTGCAGCAGCAGATAAGGCAAACAAGTGTAGCAGCAGTAGAGATCAGAAGTATTGGTGGGATGAGCCTACATTGTCAGCTCTCAATCTGAACCAGAGCCACCAGCTCGTGTGGGTTAAGGCTCACCACATGTTCTATGACTACTGCACTGATTCTGCTAGGTTTCCAGTGACACCTCTTGAGTGTGTTCATCACCGCCACTAGGGTTCATGGCTTTGGAAGATTGGAGGAAAAAAAAAACTTTGTATAAAAGGAAGGGCAAAAAAAGGAGGGGGGTAAAAAGCTATAAACATGTGCTCCATGTTTTTTTTTTTTTTCTTTTCGTTTCTTTTGTTCTCTTTGGGTCTCAGGTTGTACGATAGGCGTGGTAATTTCAATGTGAAATATGAATTTTATTTTTTCCTTAAATTTTTACTTGTATAATACGGAGATTTACTGCTCACTACCAAACGTCGTATAAAATTGCTAGCTTGTATGCGTTCACCGTTGCCTGGTATAATTTTTAGGGTCACGGGGAGAACAATCATGGCTGGTAGCAGGTAGGGAATAGGATAAAGTTATGCAGTAGGGAAGGAAAGTGCATGAAAGAAACAAATAGTGGACCCCAAATTTGGGATGTCATTTTGTCATTGTGGGCCAGCCTATTCAGTCCTCAAGGCAAGTGGTGAAAGACAATGAAAGCGAAACAAGGGTAAGGCTTGGATTTTAAAAGCCAAGTGGTTAAGTGAGTGTTTCATATCAATGAATAAGTTCATATTTGGGAAATGGAAATCGAACTTAAGATCTCGGATATATAAATGAAATCGAACTTAAGATCTCGGATATATAAATATAAATTTGCATGAAATCACACTTATTATTATGGGCCAAAACATTGGAGATCATGATTAAAGAGAAGCTAATAAAGAACCGAAAGTCATTGGCCATGTGAATATGTGATGGCATTATTTGGTTTGGTTTCATCACCCTTGTAAAAGGGGAATGCGGGAACAATGTCATTGTTTGTGCCTTGGTTTTTTCAAAGTGATATGACAACGCTTGACATGCATTTTAGACAATTTGGGTGGGGAAGAAATCAAATTAAGCAAGAAAGGTCACAAGAATACAGTTTGAAAGCTTCTCTTTAACTTTTCTCGTGAATTCAAGCTTTCTTCTTTCAAGGGTTGAAGACTGTTCTTTCCTAATCTCTTCCTATACTGCTGGGCTGGAAACAGAATGCACATATTTTTTCACATGGCAAAAAATATTTAGTCTAAGTAATAATAAAAGTTGTTGCTTCCATGTTCCATCTTTCATCTTTTGATCCCACTAGAATTGCTCTCCAAGTTTAAAGAGCTTTAAGTAGCCCTTAACTAATGAGGATAATATCCACCGTCAACTTATTGATCTTTTGAAATTAAAGAAAACCCAAATGTGAGAGGCATGGACAATACCGTAATCTTCAAAAAAAATTTACAGCCTGAACCAAACATAGGGTAAAAAAAAAAAAAAAAAAAAAAGAGGAATCTTTAACACCTTTTCAATCAACGCATCAAAACAACATTGCCAGTGACTGCCGATGAGGAATATCAACAATCACCCTACACAAAAGAAAAGTAAGGAATTTTTTTTTTTTTTTTTATAAAAAAAGAACAACAAATCGAAAACTAAAGGAAAGAAGTTAAAAAAACAAATACACATGGGCTAAACCAATATTAATGCCCAATCGAAAAAAAAAAAACCAGCAAACCAACAAAACAAACTGATCTGGTTTTGTAGATCGCGTCAAACCGCCAGTAATTGCTCAGTTGTCACAACCATGGTATAAAAAATCGATAATTTCGCCGAAACGTTTTTTTGGGGCTGCGAAATTTTAGCACAATACTAGGTATATATCGTCATTTTATCGATATTTTCGTCGATAATTTCGCCGATATTTCGGGTAAGATATTTTCGTTCAATTCAGAGCTTTAAATGGTCATAATATCGCGATATATCGCGACTTGAACTTTCAAAAATTAAACAATTTAAACTCAGCGCACAGTGGGGTTCGAACCTCTCCCAACTCCGAATTTTTGCAGCCACTTAACCACCACGCTGCTCATGACTTTGTGATTATAAACTATGGAATCTAGTATATATAATATCACGACTTGAACTTTCAAAAATTAAACAATTTAAACTCAGCGCACAGTGGGGTTCAAACCTCTCCCAACTCCGAATTTTTGCAGCCACTTAACCATCACGCTGCTCATGACTTTGTGATTATAAACTATGCAATCTAGTATATATAATACTTGGGTGGCATGTTAACAATTACATGCAAAACTATTTTGGGGATTTATCATTTGATAACTACTCTTCACAATACACTTACTCTACACATAGAGATGATGAAGATAGTGAACAATTTGAATCTCATAGGAACTCTATGTGGTACTAAGTCACTTATGTATCTTATCATGCAATGTATAAAATGTAAAATATTGTAGTAAATCATTACATATAAATTATTGTGGCGCGTTTAATCTTTTTTCATTAATTATTACATATTTTCTACACTCACGGTGTTTGTCAGCTCGCTATATAATCAACTTAAATTAGTTAAATCCATCATGCAATGCATTTCCTTCCAATTTTTTGTGATAAACTAATAGATAATTGACTAAATAAGCATCCTCCAAAGTTTCAATAAAAATTTCCAAGTTTTTCTTACAATTTCCATGGTTTTTATTCAATTTTTATCGATATCGATAATATCCCGATATTTCCATCGAAATTTCCGTGTTTTTGGACTACCGATATTTCCGATATCACCGATACTTTAGACCATGGTCACAACTGCTCTGGCAAAGGCTATTTACCAGGAAAACACCAAAATTGCGACGGACACATATCAGAAGTAGGTCACCCTACAGACTTCTGCCCGAAAAAGAAACAACCATCTATGTGATGCATGAGCACATGGGTAGATCAAGATAGATACTTGCAATTTAATTAGTTATTTCATTATATATATTGGTATTTTCTTATTTGTGTAGTTTTAGGATATCTTTTTTTTGATTTATTTGTGATTTGATAATTAATTAGTTTACTTTTGGACCAAGTAACCTTGGTGCCCAAGTCTTGTAAAGCCTACAAATAAGGCTAATGTAATAGTTGTAGGGAGTTGATGTTGATGATTAATGAAATAGTTTATTTGTGGCATGCATTTGCTACAATATATGTGAGTTTGCATTAGCCCTAGGTTTCGGTGCTCGTGTGTGTGGTTGGTGACATATGCCTAAACCCTGATCCCCATCAATTGGGCAAATCGAAATTTAATAACTTTGATGAATAACAAGATGCACCAAAATTACCAAATTCATTTATACCTTCAAAGACACAATGAAAATAATTGTGCCCCTCTTCACTTGACTCACACAGCAGAGTGCAATAATGAAAAGGGCTATCTCCCTCGTACTCCTTGTTGAGACTCCCATGGCTTAGAGTTTCGATTCGAGCTACTTGGTTCAAATAAGGGTTCACGCATTCCTCCCCGTCAGACCTCTTACCTATTTGGGTTCGAGCTTCGATGCGAGCGATGCGTTCCGTAAATTCCCGTAGCTTCCTCCTAAGTTCCTCCATGTCGTTGTAGTTGTCAACACGACCCTCCATCCAAAAACCTCGCTGAGAAAGTAGATCTTGAGTCGTAGCTCTGATACCAATTGATGGGGATCGGGTTTGGGCATAGGTCACCAGCCACACACACGAGCACCAAAATCTAGGGTTAATACAAACTCACATATATTGTAGCAAATCCATGCTACAAATAAACTATTTCATTAATCATCAACATAAACTCCCTACAACTATTACATTAGCCTTATTTATAGGCTTTACAAGACTTGGGCACCAAGGCTACTTGGTCCAAAAGTAAACTAATTAATTATAAAATCACAAATAATTAATAAAAGATATCCTAAAACTACATAAATCAGAAAATACTAATATATCATGAAATAACTAATTAAATGATAAATATCTATCTTGATCCACACCTATGCTCTGCATCACTATGTGTGTGAAACAGCAAAAAGACATATTCGACAATATAACTGTGAAACACTACCTACGCTGCTTTGTGAGGGACCAAGTAAGAAAGAAAACCCACAAACAAATTAAAAGACATAAAAGCAGGCCCCAATGACTAACAACGAAGTTTCTATGAAACACAAGCATAAAAGATGGGAAAGAGATAATAGGAGAATTAGGCACATAAAGAAATCATACTGAAAAATAAATAAATTAAAGAGATCATAGAAGAAAATTGCCGGATTTGTCCCCACGAATGTTTGTCGACATAAAACAAACTTTGACTGGATAAGTTTTTCCCGACATTTGTTGACAAGACCCGACCCAAATTTTACTTTGGAATCTGCGCCGAATTCTGTGCGTGTCCGACACTTGGCAGTGCCGAACACACTTGATTAAATTGCCCGTCTACCAAGAATCCCTAGTAAATACTTATTTTCCAAATTTTACACATGTAGAAACAAACAGTTTATAACCCTAATCGTTCAGCATGCTCAATAATAGTAGTCAAGCAACTAAATGACAAATCTTTTTGGCCTTAGGCCTTACAGATATACAAGGGCAATTTCAGAGCAAACTATCTAGAGATTTACAATGAAATAATAAAGTCTCAACAAAGTATCCTACATAGAGAAAAGGAGGGGATGTGTTGATGATCGCCCAGTGGTGGTGCTTTGTTTCACGTCTATCGTTGAGGGCACAAAACATTAAAAATGTGAGTGGACAAAAGAAAGTTTTGGAAAATAAAATATTAACATACTAACCCTACTATTAAAACATTTGGAAATCCAATTAAGCCTATATTCTATATTCGTATAGAAATCAAGCATGCATATTTATTCTTATATAACCGTTCATAGATTCACACAATTCATCAAAACAATTTTAAAGCATTGAAAAATAATGATGTCCTTTCCACCTAGGTGTACCCATCATATATCCATCAATACCATAATTTTCTGTTTAATTCCCACATTATACCGTCAATTCCTTATGTCACAATTTGTGACACATCCCCACAGGCTTAGGTAACACAAAGTCAACCCGAGCCGCAATCCTCGCAGGACTCAAGGGACACTTAGTCAACTTGATCCGCATTCCTTGCTCCACACGGTCGGGATATCCCTAAGACTTGTGGGGCAACTGTCAAACGCGCGCTGACTCAACTGAAGACAACTATGATGTTCGTGGACATCATTATAACCGAAGGCAACATTTTGGGTACCTATGGTGGTTTTAAAAAAACAAACACAAGCCTTTCTTGGAAAATTATAATGCTATTCCTCATTAAATTCTTAAATACTGATATCACTTTATTTTCTACTTTCCAAGCCATTCACATTTAAACATAAACAAAATTTAATAAAAATATTAGAATTCAAATTTTATGCTTGGAAAGTAAGAGCCATGAATAATTTATTCATTAACAATTAATAAAACTTTATTGCATAAAATTCATTTATAAAACAAAAGTCCATTCACAGGGCATCCGAGCTAGCTTGACCTTTGGAGGGTCCCGCCTGCGGGTTTGAAGGTGCTTGAGTACCTATTTAAGCAATTAAAAATATTTCATTAATAAAATTGCTCAAGCATAGATATTTAATCAAAACCCTGACCCTCGGCTTCAAAAGCATGTGTACTCGATTTAAGAAGGTTCTTAGGCCCCTTTTTGACACTTCTGACAGGTGGAATGGTCTGAGAAGACCCGGGATTAGTTAAGCGATCAATTTTTCCACAATGGTCAATCCGGTACCCCGTGGGGTCCACAACCTCAAATTCCCAATCCAAGAGTTCCTAAAGGTTTCACACACTTTACTAAACATACCTTGCAAGCTTGGTCCAAATCAAACGGTTGGATTGTTCAGGATAGCACGATCGGTCGGTTATCGTTTATCTAAACTTCAAATTATTGAACTGGAGTATCCGGGACTCCGATTCTCGATCCGCAAATTTCTACATGATCCTAGAGGTGTTTAGATTAACATATTTGAAAATGGAGTTGATCTAATGGTCTGAACATATCAAACCCGGATAACGTCTAATATGCGATATTTGATCGAGGATCAAACGGAAACCAAATTGGGATCCGAGCATACCGTTGTGCTCGGGATGACACGAGGATAATTTTAGGACCTTAAAACCGGCCAACAGAAGACCCACGTGCCAACCCAAGCGCCGGCAGTGCATGGGTGGCCAAAGCGATTTCCGAATGGTATTTCTGAATGTTTATTAACTTTGGCGTGTTTCGGGCTCTCATGCGAGGCGTGTGCATTGGGAAGCAGAAGTGACGTGATAGAATGACGCTTCGTCTTCTTTGCTCCTGCTGTCAGAGCAACCATCCGACTGGTGACATGTGTCGGGCTGCACATACGGAGCAGTGCCATTAATGTGCCATTTGGTCTTTCAAGGCATATCGTTCCCCTTCCTCGCCCTATAAATAGGGGCGACTCCGGATGAGTAGCTCACTTTGTGTTTGCAAGAGAGAATTTGGGAGCTTTGTCAAGGCGATTTCCGGTGAGAGTAATCGGCAATCAAGGCGATTTAAGGTGAGAGGAGTCTGCAACCGAGGCGATTTCCGGTGAGATCAATCGGTAACCAAGGCGATTTCTCTTCGTCTACAGTTTGAAACAAGGTACTTTCGGCATCCAATCATATATTCTTACGTGTTTACTTATCCTGTGGGTGTCTCTCATTGACATTAACTAGACTGAACTTTTGCAAGTGGGGTTTTGTTCGGTAGTCTAGTTGCCATAGGCAGTGATGTTGTGGGTATCGGTAGACTAGCCTTCTGCATGGCCTTTAGTTTCCTTTCTTTTTGTTTGTAGATGTCTAATAGAGAGTCTCCGTTCGAGAGAGAACCCAACACGTTCGATGGGGAGTCATTGGATGATCGGAGGGATACCAGTAGCGAGGCTTAAGCCTTGACGTTGAGAGTGGTAAAGATACCGATGTTGAAATAATCGATGAGAGGGTTAGCACCATTCCAGCACACGGTAAAGGAAAAGGGTTCATGACTGGCCAGCATGTACCGTTGGTTGTGGTGTATGGTGACACAAATCAGTATTGCGAGTTCTTGATGAGGGACACTCGGTTGCCGGATCATCATGCCAGACATCAACAAGAGACCTCTACGT
Source organism: Prunus campanulata (assembly GCA_034190965.1). Lineage (NCBI taxonomy): Eukaryota > Viridiplantae > Streptophyta > Magnoliopsida > Rosales > Rosaceae > Prunus > Prunus campanulata. The sequence goes on from CM067215.1 coordinate 12,255,933, forward strand.
CAGGGCGAGGGGATGCTGCTGCCGAACCCTTGTCTCAGCCGAGGGTGTCCATAGTTCATCGAGGGAACCCTAGGATACCTCTAGAGTGCCAAAGGAGTATCTGCTTGGCGTAGATTACCTGGAGCCCAACAAGATTACCGAACGGAAGTTGGCTAAACTCCGTATCGAATATCAGATTCCAGAGTTGGTAAAGTTGAGGATCCTAGGCCCTACTGAATCATTGAGCAATCTAGCGAACGACGAGGTCATCTTTTTTTTACAGATATTCTCCAACAGGGGGTTCGGTTGCCGTTGCAGCCTCTCGTTCAGAGGATCCTTGATAGGCTTTTTAGTATCTGCGCAAACAGGGTTAAAACTCCTACAAAACTTGCAAGAATGACAAGGTTCTTGTAGTATAAATGATTCTCGCAAGGTCGTTCTCCGCAGGGATTATTAAATAACTCGTATCAAACCAAATTCTAATTAATTATTGTAAAAGAGAAATTTGAGATGTTTGATTTGAAGACCTTAAATTAAAACGAATTTAACTAATAAAAATAAGGCAATATGCAAGCTTAAAACTAAGGGCAAGAGAAACAGTTGTGTTTTTAGAAATCAAATTAAGAAAGCACTAGGGATCCGCCGTCACCTTAACAATTCTATATAGTTCTCCCAATTACTTATGCCCTATACATGCATATTTCGAAGGTTAGGTATTCCTAATATATGCCTACTTGGACCCCCAACATAGAGCGTATATCACACATGCAATCCTTCTGTGGTATTCAGATCAAATCTAAACATACATGACTCATTAAGTTCTGTGAAACCTTTTGAAAAACCATGCAACCCTTAAGACGTGGTATTCATCCTAAGTGAACTTGCACATATTAATCACAAGAAGCCTTCGTCAATTTCAGGGACCGTCCTCCGACCAAAACTGCATCAAATTACTTTTCTAAACATCCTAATGGTGATCAAGCATCAAGACACTTAGATAGTTTAACCCAGTGATGAATAATTCGAAAACATGCATGCATATAATCATAAGCAAATTGGATAGAAACTACATATTCTTGCTAAGGCTCGTGGCCTCACCCTAGCAAAAGAGAGTTAGTTACGCATCTGCATGCATAAAATCATCAAGTTCTTCATTAAAATAACAAAGATCGAAAACACCTTGAAGTAGAAGTTCTTCAAAAATCCTAGCAAAAGTCACGTTCAAAAGCCAAAAGAGAAGTCCTAAATTTGCTGTGAAAAATAACTTAAATACCTCCTAAAAACCAGCTGTCCAAAACCCACAAGGAAACTAGGTTAAAATAAAATAATACTAGGATATAAAGTCCAAATTGGATTAGGAGAATCTGCCCCCAAACTGCCCAGCCACGTTTTGGCCTCAAATCTGCTCCAAATCCGGCCCAAGACAGCTCATTTTAAAGATAAAAACATTCTGAACACTTCTCCAGAAGGTCACGAACCCATCTGAGGTCATCTCAGGCTCCAAAAACGCCATAAAAGCCCAAAACGTCACAATTCCAGCACTGGACCTTGCTCCTTTATTTTATCACCAGAAAATAACCGCTTGGTAGAAACGTCTGAAATTTTGATATGATCAAGCCAAGTGACTCACGAACGTCCTCCAACTGGAATTACTCCAAAATTCGTCCATTTGATTATGTTTTGCTCCAGAGGAATTTGAAAGTCCTATATTGAAAATATAATTCAAAGTATCAAAATTCTTCCAAAATATTAACCAAAATATATTAAGAATGGGGTTAAATATATAATATGAAATATGCCCATCAATCCTTTCCCAAATCGGGTACGCTTCTGGCCAATACAATCCCAACTTTTGGGTGGCCTTGATGGGGGTAATCATATCCTTTGGCCTTGCCGAAGAAGGGGAGCCGTCTTATGAACAATTCTCCTACCTGTACAGCGTCACTAAGTCTAAGTGCATTGGGCATGGAGGCTGGGTCCAAGCTAATTGCCTCCGGGCCTCCGAACGTGGCCACATTTAGCCTGGTGACTGGGAGTCGCCTTCGAAAAGGCCCGTCCGCTTTCATATCCCCACAACCTTTTAGATAGCCGGTCGGAGAAATAGCATGTCTTTATGTAGACCTTCCTTTCAATCAGTTTTAATCGTCTCTTATTGTTGTGCAGGCAAATTAAAGCAACCAACTCCCACTTAGTCTGAAATTTGGCAGATCGAGAAGGTGAAGTTGAAGGTTCCTGCTATTGAGAGGATATACCCTGACTTCCTCTTCACCGAGAATTTGATTAAAGCCTGCCTCGTCAACCCTGTCAAAAGTAAGTGCGTTCTTGCTTGTGATTTCATTCGGTAATATCCTGTTGACTTACCGATTCCTTCTATTCGTACAGTGACTGATGCTAGAAGGTCTGCCCAGGCTAAGAAAATGTCCGAGTCTTCGAAGAGGTGCCTCGTGATGGGCTTAAAGGAGAAGAAACAGAGACAGCAGCCGGAGGTGGCCCCAGTACAGATAGTGGAGGCTGATTTGGAAGAACAGACTCTTGCTGATTGGCAGAGGCAGTTGAGTGCCGAGCTAGTACTTAGACAGGGGCCCAAAGCCGAATCAACACCCAAGCTGGGGCTGGGCGTCGTAGCTGCTTCCTCCAAGGCGTCTAGGAAACGGCCAGTTACAGTGGATTTGGATGCCGAACCAGTGCTCAAGCGCGAGCGACACTATGAGCAGCCGAGGGCTGTCTTCGTTGCCTAGTACGAAGAGGGGGCCTGCCGAGCCCATTAATATTGTCTGCCCATCGAACATGGTTCAGTGCACCAACCATATGATCCTTGGTTCACAAATGGAGCTGTTGGAGATCGAGGAGCTCCCGAAGAGGCTCATTCGGGAGGAAGCTAGGTGTGCCTTCCGTCTTCAAGCTTCTGTAAGTTTCTTTACTTTCCATCTTGCAATACTGTTTGTTGCCATATTTTGCTGACTTGTGTCTCTCCTTTTTGGGCGTCCATGGATATGTGGCTGTGCATGAAGTGCGCCATCACAGCTGCCGAATGTGCAAAGAGGGCGTACGATGATGGTCATGCCAAGGTTGCCGAGGCTGCCAAGGCTTTTCAGGACCACGCAAACCTCCTTAAGGATAAGGAGGCCGCAGAACAGCAATTAGCGGCTTCCGAAGCCAAGCTTGTCAAGATGAGGACGGTCCTGGACGCGATAGTGCAGGCAGCTAAGGATGCCGAGGCGGCAAAGGAGGTGGTGTAGGTGGCACTCGAAGAGTCAGAGCAGGGCAAGGTAGTAAAGATCGAGGTTGCCGTTTGGGAGGCGGTGAGGGAGTACCGCTCGTTAGAAGAGTTCACCGTCCTTTTGGACCATGAGGTGGGCTTGGAGATGGTAGATCTCCTCTACCGTTTCAAACGGTTCAACGCTAGACAAAAGCTCAACCTGAATTTCACTGTCGATCCTTCATCTCTCCCGGAAGGCATCACAGAAGAGATGATCAAGGATTACGAGGGGGAGGATGCTCCCGATGGCGCTGCTACTTCCGAGGGTCCTTCTGCTGTTGCCGATGGCCAAAGCGAGGCCGAGGCCGATGCCGATGAAGGTGCTGGGGGTGCTGATGAAGGGGCTGCTTAAGCTTCTCAATGTCTTTGTAACATTTATTTTGTATTTTGTACTCACCATAACGCGATTTTCTCAAACACCTTGATGCTGAGGGCATCTTTAATTGAATAAACCCCCCCCCCCCACCTCCCCCCTTTTTTTTAAATTTTTTTTTATTTTATTTTTCAGAATTTGTATACTTGTTTTTTTTGCACACTGTCTACCTGATTACTTTACTGTTGTCGAGGGCTAGCAAGTCCTTAGAATTTTAAATTTGTTTACCAAGTGTGCGTTTGATCGGCAGAACAAAGAGATTTTCCTACTGCCGTAGGCTACTAGGTATATTGCCGAATGCTAATATTGTGTAAGGTTGCCGACGGCTAATCATATATAGGATTGCCAATGGCAAATAGATGCTTGGACAAATGCTGGGGCATGTGAAACTTTGTTGAATCACCGATGGTTAACTTAAAGATGAAATTCAAAGTGAACTTTCTATTGATAACCTACTCTAATATTCGCCGAAGGCTGACTAAATGAAATAAATGTCAAGCGGTCTCAATAAGTTTTTTCATTTAATAATGTCGTAGGCAAAAATACAATGTTTACCCTACCGTTGGCTAAGGAGCTTACTTGAAGTAGCTTTTCAAGTGTTCGACATTCCACGGATGACCGAGGGTCTTTCCATTTGTATCCCGAAGCATGTACGTTCCGAATCTGAGGATGCCGATGATCTCGTAGGGTCCTTCCCAAGAGAGTCTGAGGGTTCCCTCCGTTGGATTCTTGGTTGCCAAGGATACCTTAAGCATGACCCAGTCTCCGATTCTAAAAGAACGAGGTCTGACCCTTGAGTTATAGTACTAAGAGACGTGTTGCTTGTATGCTTCGTTCCAGAGGTTGGCTTGTGCTAGGCGTTCCTCAATTAGATCGAGGTTCAGAGCAAGTGCGATCTCATTTGCTCTGGGCAAGAAACTTTCCGTTCGAAAGGAAAGCTCACCGATCTCCACAGGAACGACGGCTTATGTTCCAAAGGCGAGAGAAAATGGAGTTTCTCCTATAGAGGTTCGGTAGGATGTTCGAATGGCCCACAGGGCTTCGGGAAGTTTCTCTGGCCACACTCCCTTGGCATTCTCGAGTTGCCGTTTCAACAACTTCTTGATAATTTTATTAATTGCTTCGACTTGGCCATTCAACTTGGGGTGAGCCGGTGAAGCGAAAAACAGGTTGATCTTTAGGCAAGAGCAAAATTATCTGAAGAGTTCCGAATCAAACTGACTCCCGTTGTCCGTGATGATGGCATACGGGATATCGAATCGGCATCATATGTTGGTCTAGACGAAGTCTTCTATCCTTGCTGCCGTGATAATGGCTAGGGCCTCGGCCTCCACCCATTTTGTGAAGTAGTCAACAGCCACGACTACATAATTGACCTATCCCTTGCCTTGCGGCATTGGGCCTATCAGATCAAGTCCCCATTAGGTGAACGACCAAGGGCTTATGATCGGTGTTAGTGGTTCGGTAGGAATGTGCGTTATGTTGCCAAATCGTTGGCATTTGTCACACTTCTTTACTATTACAATTGCGTCTTGGTGCATTGTTGGCCAATAATAGCCCTGCCGATCACCACAGACACTGCTATGAATCTCTAGGAGGACGTAGTCCCACTGTTTGGCGGTGATGCACTTCAGATAACGGGTCGTATAGCCACGTTTGTAGAGGACGCCATTGATGACAGTGTATCTTGCCGATCGGTATCACAGCTTCCTTGCTTGGCTCTTGTCATTTGGTAGGGTACTGTTAGTCAAGTAAGAGTATATTGGTGACATCCAAGTGTCCTCGTACCGTACGATACATACTTCAGTCGTCATAGTGCTAGGTTGAGCCAATATCTCGACTGGGATTTTTCGGCCGATTTTGTCATTGATTACCGAAGCGAATTTGGCCAGCGCATCAACATGACTGTTTTCCACTCTGGATATTTGCTGAATCTCTTAGGCCATCAACTTCTGAAGCAAACGATGTGCTGATGATAGGTAGGTTGACATGGATGCATCCATGGCCGAGAAATCGGTAGTCACCTGGTTTACGATGAGCTGGGAGTCACTACGGATGCTGATCTGTCTGGCGCCCATGCTCTTGGCCAGCCGAAAGCCTACTAAGAGGGCTTCGTATTCTGCTTCGTTGTTGGACGTTCGGAAGCTAAATCGGAGGGCATATTCCATCTTGACCCCGTTGGGAATGGTTAACACTAGGCTGGCTCAGCACCCCTGCTGATTCGCCAAACCGTGCACGTGCAATACCCAAACAAGGATTGTTTGGTTGAAGCATTTGGCATTCGGTAGGCTGACGTGTGGCAGATCTTTATCAGAATTTGGCGACGCTGCCGAAGGCGTTAGTTCGGAAATGAAGTCTACCACGGCTTGGCCCTTCTCTGCTGGTCTGGGTTTGAATTGTATATCAAACTCCCCTAATTCAATGGCCCACTTGACCAATCTGCCTGATGTTTCTGGCCTCGGGAATACCTGTTGAAGCGGTTGGTTGGTCAAGACGATGACGGTGTGCGCCTGAAAGTAGGGTTGAAGTTTTCTTGCAGAGGTGACTAGAGCCAAGGCCAATTTCTCGAGTGGTGGGTATCGAAGTTCTGCATTCTGCAAGGCTTTGCTAACATAGTGGATAGGTAGTTCTGCCTTCTTTGGCCTCCGTATCACCACAAAGCTAACGGCAGAGTGCGATACCGAGAGGTACAGGAACAAAACCTCTCTAGGAAGGGGTTTTGACAGTAGCGGTGCCTTGCTCATTGTCTACCGCTCAAATCTCACGGCTTGGAGTTCCGGGCCGAGGGGATATGCGTTGACACGTGGCTTCCTGCTTTTGGGTGCGGTGCAGTTGTGCGCGGGCGTGCCAGCACGGTCTACCGTGCGTCGAGATGTGGTTTGGATGGAAGTGGTGAAATGGTGTGCCTGTTTGGACTTGACTTCTAGTCAAACGATTGTGGCCGAGAGAGGAACTAATCTCGGCCGTCAGGTTCACGGCCTAAGCTACAAGGCCGTTTAGTGGTGATGTTGATGGTGGGTTTAGGGCGGTGCTCCGGCGCGTTGCTTAGTGAGCGACGGTCGTATGATATATGGGGTGAATGAGCAAATAACAAGGATGGTGCTCCGGCGCCTTGGAAATCAAGGGTCGTATGATATATTGATGAATAGATTTTCCTTACAATCTAACACTACTCCTTGGAAAGCAAGTAAAGATATTGAAAGTGCATTACATGAAAATATAAGTTGCTCCGTGGGAGGCTTTGTTTTGGTGTTTGAACCCTTTGAACGTAGTCTTGAGCCTTGTATTTATAGGAAGAGTTCCTGGAGGAGTAATCGAGGCTGAAAATCTACATGGTGGAGCCTGATCAGAGCAAGTGAGTGGTCCAATCGACATTTGGGATCGTGAAGTATGGTGGTGTGATCCCATAAATCCTGGCAAATCTCGACCGCTGCCCTAATTGTGGTTTCTGCGCAACTGGCCGTGGGGACGCATTTATTGCTCTGATAGTTAGTCACCCAATCTCTCAAGCTGTAAGAATTCTTGTAAGAATGTCTGCGTCTAATCACTTTGATTCCTGCCACCAAATCCTGACTTCAATCACTGCCTACCTTCCCTCGTGCATTTAATGCTTATTTGTGGCCAGTGGGTTTGCTGCAATAAACAGGGGCATTACTTCATTAAATGAAGCATGGGACCCTGCTATCACGTGATGATTTGACTTTAATGCTTTTGGCCGTAATTTTGTTCGGCCTCGGCCTCGGCCTATCATCTAGGCCGAGATGATTGTGCCTTAGCAATTTTTCCTTCGTCTTCATGAGGGCCAAAAATCTTGGCGAAACGCAGCGTTTTAATCCTTCGAGCGAGGGCTAGGGCCAAGAAAAGGGGCTCCTTCGGCCGATTCATGGTCGTGATTTATTAGGCACAAACACTCATATAGTTCTTCTGGTCTTGAAATGCCCTTTCGCATTCGGCAGTCCAGGTGATATGATATTTGCCCCTTTCAAGGCTTTGAAGAACGGTGCGCACCAGTCAGTTGCTTTGGAGATGAATCACGTTAAAGTTGCGAGTCGTCCGATAAGACCCTGGACTAATTCTCTTTTATCCTTCTTCTTTCGCATGCTATGTTCTCTCTCCCTCCGAAAATATCCATTCCTCCAAAAAACAGATGCTCTGTTGAAGAACACCATTTTTTTTTTCTGGTTTGATATTATCCTCCCTCCCTCCCTATAGTCTACCCCTCTAATTCTCTTTTTTTTCTTCTTCTTGAGCATGTGCTCTGTCCTCTCTCCCTCCAAAAATATCCATTCCTAAAAAAAAAAACAGATACTCTCTTGAAGAACACCATTTTTTTTCCCTGGTTTAATCTTCTCCTCCCTCCCTCCCCCACGGTGTACCCCTGCAATTCTCTTTTCTTTTTTCTTCTTGTTCGGTCATTCATACCATACAAAGCAAGTTACATCTACCTCTGTAATTCAATTTTCTGTTTTCATTTGGCTAGTTTGGTGATTCTGGTCTGCTTCATCAAAGTGGCCTTGTGTTCATTACTTGATGATTGGAGACCACAAGTGAGCACTTGGCTCTGGTTCTATACTGTTGGTTTTCAAATCTTTGAGTTTGTTGGCATTTTGGTCCAGCCCATGATGGAAGAAGAAATTTGTCTCCCACAACTTTCTGGCTCCTTCTCAAGCTTCACATGATGAGTTTTGTTGGTACCATAACTAGCCGAGCAACTAGCTAGGCTAGATCATCCACGTGCTATGCTTTGAGAGGTCATCACCTTAGCCAAAGAAGCATTACCACAAGTCACAACTCTACGTAAGGCAAGGAGTCCCACATCGGAAAAGTACAAGAGATGGAGACTTTCCCTCACCTATAAAAGAAGACTACTCTCCCCTTAGAAAAGAACTCTCTCTTCTGGTCTTCGGGTCTTGGGTCTTGACCCTTGGGCCTTGGATTCTCGGGCTTTGTACCTTCACCCTTGGGCCTTCGTCTCTTTATCTTTGGGTATAATCCCCTTGTACAAATGTAAACAAACATTATTATAATAAGAACATCCTTCTTCGTAGACGTAGCCCATCATTCGGGTGAACCACATATACTTTGTCTTCTGTATGCTTATTTACTTTAGTTATATTGAATGACACTGACTACCGAAGGCAATAACCTACCGAAGGCCTTCACTAGTCATAAATCTGTTGAAGGTCCTTATCTTCCACTTAACCCACCAAAGACACCAACCTGCCAAAGGCAGTCTTTTCCCTTGCCTGCCAAAGTACACACGCTAAAAGCCCACGCCTTCACATATCATCCACCACTCCATAGCTATCTAAGTTGAACCCCATTTTTGGCATCAACAAGTTTTGGAGGAGTGCTTTTGAGATATTCTTTTTATAATTAAAGGGAATATGGCTAGTGGCTAATAATATTGCATGGAATGATGATGTCTTTGGTGGGAGACAATGCATGGTCCAATGATAAAGAATGTTCTTTCCCTTTGGATGGCCATCACGTGGGTTGGTATGCGGTTTCCGTCATTAGGAGAGTTGCTGCATGGGTTTATATAAGGAGGCAGCAACCAAAGCTGGAGCAGAGAGAGCATGTTGCACCAAAGAAGATGTAGTGAGACAGAGAGAGAAGGGTGAGAACACCATCTGAAAGCCATCAGTCTTCCACTCTAATATTGTGAGAGTGAGAGAGTTAATTGTGTACCACTCTAAATGTTTGAGTGAGGTAAAAGTGGGAGAGTATAGTGTGGTGTCATTGTACTTTCTCTGCGTGTATCATCAAGCCATGGGCATTGGCTTGGTAGGATCTCTCTTTTCTTTGGTAGATCTAGGATTTAATAAGTTTGAATTAGAATACCCAGTTCGATTTTATGTTTGATTTTACTAGTTGGGTCTGCTTAGGTGCAGAACATCAATTGGTTTCAAAAGCAACCAAATGGGAATGACGAGGTACATTTCTCTAATTTATAGTTTGATGGGTTATATGTAAAATTGCTCTATATACGAATTCAATTTGGTATTGGCTTATATAGCAGATTTATTTTTCAGCCTTACATGATTTTCTATACCATGCATGGGTCTTTGAGGTTTATTTTCTATATCAAATTTCCATGTGTATGCATTTGTGTGTGTATGGACTGTGTATGGACTATGTACGGATGTACAGATTTGGAGCAAAGCTTTGAAATTACTAGGTTTTATGTTTTAGTTTCAGTAAATCATTTGAATATTTGATCTAGGTGTATTTTATGTGTTGAAAGTAAAATATAAAACGTTAATATTAGGATCTTGGTGAGCGTAATCACCTCTTTCCACTATTGGCATGAGCTCATTGGTTATCTGTTTATAAATAATCAAGTAGTAAGATCTAAGTCCTTCAGCCTTTTAAAAGATGTGGTCGTTCTCCTTAATCGAAAATGAGGTCCATGCTTTGACTAATTATAGGTGATAGTTGTTGGTGTTGGGGTTTGTGACATATATAAGAGAACAGAATAAGATTGTTGTGACTATAGGAAAACATATAAAAGAAAATTTGACACCTTTTTATTTTTATTTGATAATGAAAATAAAAAGGCTGTTTCTAGAGTTTAAAGTTATAATAACCCCATGATTATGGATTTTTGTCTACTATTTTGGCTCTCTAAGGCTCTACTTCCTTCTTTATGCAGCCTGTTTTTCCCCTGCAATTTGGTATCATTTATGTATCTTAATGTATTGACAATAGTGTTAGTATGTATCATCTGTATCTTAATGTGTTGACAATAGTGTTAGATATCATTTATGTATCTTAATGTGTTGACAATAGTGTTAGTAGATATAATTTCTGTATCTTATGTGTTGATGATAGTGTGCGTAGTATGGATATGGGTATCCAATTTGTATCTTCATGTTTTCGTTATAATTTCAGTATATCTTATTTAAACTTTGTATGTTGCAGGTATAAACTGGAATATGGGTTTGAACTTTGTTTCACGTAGGCAAGTACGGTCTTATAATCAAGCAATTTCTATGGATAAACGTCAGTATTAAAATTCATAATAAAATACTATTGTAGAATTTTTTGGGGTGTGTATTTTTTTACTATTTAATAAAATACTATGGTTTTTGGAAGAGTGCGTCATCAATGCTTCTAACGAGCATCATTTTGTATGTTGCCACCACATACGCCTCATTCCCAACACAGTCATCTCGTCGCACTACCCATCCTTTTTCCTTCTCTCTCCCACTTCTTTCTATGTTCCCTTTATCTCTTCGACATCCCAAGTTCCCTTATCTCTTCAACATCCAAGTTTCTGTTTTGATGAATTTCTTATTTTTTTTTAATTTATAACATTAAAAAATATTAAAAAATGGATGATAATATGACATTGCAGCACCTGAATGGTGCATCGTCAGTGCTTCATACAAGTGTCATTATCGCGCAGCCACGTGGCATCAAAGTATCATTTTGTCTATATTTATCTTTCAAAATTCACAAAATTGGAAAAATACACCAAAAATTTATACAAAATCCTTGTGATATTATATTCGACTATGAAGTCCGAAAATGTCACAAGGAGTGGTGCATCATCAATGATTCATACATGTGTCATTATTGCTTAGCTACGTGTCATTAGAGTATCGTTTTGCCCATATTTATCTTTAAAAATTCTCCAAAATTTTATAAATAATAGAAAAATACACCCAATATTTCTACAAACTTTGTGCGATAAGGAAATTTGAAATATGAATTGGAGGAAGAGTAATGAGCTCAATCTTAGTATATAAGAAAACTTGACTTTGATAAATTATTTGAATTTTTTAAAGTGCAAATAATATTTTAAATTTCAAAACATGTAGAAAATGTCATGAGAGAGGATTTTTTTGGCGCATTTGTTTTCTTTTTGATGAATTTGTTATGATTTTTAAAAGTGAAAACATTAAATAAATAGTAATGAATGGAAGAGAATTACATGTGGCAACACTTAATTTGTGCATCATTAGTGCTTCATACAAGTGTCATTATCGTGTAGCCATGTGTCATCAGAGTATAATTTTATATGTCATTATCTCTAAAAATTCACCAAAATTTCATAAAAATAAAAAACATATCCTGAAATTTCTACAAACTCCTGCTATATTATTTTCGAATATGGAGTTCGAAACTAAATTTGAGTTCGGAAAATTTGAAGCAATAATTGGAGGACATAAATCATTTATATCCGTGCTTGACTTTGGATCAACTTGGTTTTAGCAAGCCTTTCTCCCCTTGTTAAATTATGTTGTAAGTAATACAAAGGACGCATAATTGAAACCAGAAACCTTTCTTGTGATACTCTAAACCGATAATAATCGACCCATTATCCCTATCATATGGGGACCACATCAGTACCTATGTTTTTACCACAAGAAGGATTACCGTTCGGAAGGCAGAGCGGAGCTAGCCCCGCGCTACCCCCCTGTACCCCCACCGACAATTCCTCTGTAATCCGGACCACGGCCGAGGCCAAGCTCTTAGCTCAAATGGCGGCTCTTCGGCAGGACATGGCTAAATTTCAGGAAAACAACAATCTTTTATCGTCCAAAGTGGATGAAACACAACAGTTGCTTAACCATCAGCAAACACAAAACATTCAAACCGACCAATCCTCTCAGAGTATGCAGAAGAAGGTGGCGAAGGCAACACCTGCGCCCTCGAAACACCTAGTGATTTCCGTCCCCTTGGGATAAGCCTCATCTACCGAAGAAGGTTTATTCCGATTGCAGGCATCGGCTGATAGACCGGGAGGTAGAACAGCAGAGATCACCCATCAGGATCGATGCGTGCCTCAATGATTCCCGACTGAAGATTTTGTGGAATAAATCCCCCATCCGGAGAGTACAAAGTTTGGAGTCAACGGCAGAGTCAGACCATGAGTATGTTCCCTCTGCAAAACAATCATCAACCTACCATTTGGCAACACCAACGAGGTATTCCGAGGTTAATCCGGTCAGGTCCCCTCGACATTCGAAAAACCATGCGACCGAGGAGATTCCAAACAAGGACCCTGTCATCCGCCTCCTCCTTTAGAGGGTACAGAAGATGGAGGATGATAGAACCCGTTCTCAAGAACCTGATTGGGGAAAGCTTCGGCCAAAACCAATCACTGAGCGCATAAAATGCTTACGGCAGGATAGAGACGTGCAACCCTTATGCATACCGTTCTCTACGGGCGTAGAGGACCCCTTGACACACCTCCACTCTTTCTAATTTGCCATAGGGTGCAAGGGGCTCAACGATGAAGGACAGTGCCTACTATTCCCATCCTCACTCACGGAAGAGGCTCTGAATTGGTTCTTCATATTGGAATCAGGAACGGTAGACTCTTTCGACGAGTTGAAGCAGATATTTCTCAATCATTTTATGATCCAGATTAACCATCTGTATTCTGCCGATGACCTATACACCATCCGACAAAAGGAAGATTAGCCATTGAGAGAATATGTTGCTCGGTTCAGCCATGAATACTTCAGGTGCCCAGAGACTGATGATAGGGCAGCCTTCTGGGCCTTCAAGAATGGCCTTCGGTCCTCACATTTTCAGTACTTAGTACACAGTAGCAACTGGTGCACCTACGATGAGTTAATGAGGCAAGTGGCGATCCACGCCAAGGCCGAATACTTCAACTAAAAAACCGGGCTTTTGGCTCAGCAAGAGGAGCGAGTACACCGGAAGTAGTCGGCACAAGGGACGCCGTACATAATTGCTAAGAAACATGGCGGGTATCCAGTAGGACAGAAGCCAAAGGACATGAATGGCGGCATTTGGCAAGAGCACTCCAAGAAAGGGAAGGGGAGATTCGGCTGCAACAACCACCGAGCACCACTACCGAATCATGGCCAAGGGCAAGAAGTTTACACTTTGCTCAACACCTTCTACGAAGCTGTTCTCATGAACGAGCACGAGATCATACCAAAGCTCGTCAATTGAAAACCTAATCAGCAGGACAACCGCGACACTGGTAATTCTGCCGATACCACTAACACAACAGTCACAACACAGAAGACTGCATAAGCCTGAGAAAAATCGTCGAGCGATTGATTCGAGAAGGAAAGTTGGATCAGTACATCGCCAGGCCGCAACAGGCACCCGCCCCAAACACAAATCGAAAGATCAATATGATTAGCAATATAAGTAGAGGACCAACCTTAGCAGGTATATCTAACCGTTCGAGGAAATAGTATGTCAGGGCAGCTCAATACCCCCAAGTCTTTGGCATTGAGAACGGTCGGCATAATAAAATGTCGAAGGTACGATGGGAACCCATAACCTTCTACGAGGAAGAGGAAGAAGGGGCCATTTACCCACATGACGATCCGATGATTATTCGAGCTGAGATTACCGACTTTGACGTCGGAAGAATCTTGATCGATACCAGCAGTTCAGTAAATGTCATTTTCACCGACGCATTTGGAGAGCTGGGAATAGATGACAGCCAGATCAATCGGCCATTGGCACCCGTCCTTAGCTTTTCGGAGGATCTGGTTCAACCAGTCGGTATCGTCATCTTACCAATAGCCTTCGGCGTTGCTCCCCAGAAGACTATGGTGTACGATCAATTCCTTATTGTCGATTGCCCAATGGTGTACAACGTCATAATTGGCCAAACGACACTTACTGGATCAAGGCGCACCTTGCCTCCCATATGTTGCTAATGAAATTCCCCACTTGCCATGGCACGGGGGTAATCAGGGGATATCAATTCAGCGCTCAGAACTGCTACGTGATAGCAGTAAAATCAGTGGCACCCAAGACCACCAGGGAAACCCTGACGGTGGAAGGCTTGCCGAACGGCAACGATGTAATTGATGACCCAAGAGACGAAACTCCAACCCCGCAGGCTCAGCTTGCCGAAGACTTGGAAACTATAACCCTTGATGAGAGCTAGCCTGACTGATGCGTAATGATTAGCACTACGCTGACTGCCACCCTCCGAATCGAGTTCATACAATTTATGCGGCAGCATTCGGAAGTATTCACATGGTCCTATAACGATATGCCAGGCATCTCCGCCGATGTCATCAACCACAAACTCAGCATCTCTCCTGCTTACAAACCCGTTAGACAAAAATGACGATCCTATGATACCGAATGATACGAAGCCATGAAGGCCGAAGTGGACAAGCTATTAAACATTGGCTTTATTCGGGAAGCTACATACCCGGTATGGCTTGCAAACTCAGTGATGGTTCGGAAGGCAAAAGGCGGATGGCGAATGTGCCAAGATTACACCGATCTGAACAAGGCTTGCCCAAAGGATAGCTTTCCGTTACCACGAATCGACCAGCTAGTTGACGCCACTGCCGGCCACGAACTACTGAGCTTCATGAATGCCTACTCAGGGTACAATCAAATCTTCATGCATCATGCCGATAGCGAGCACACGGCATTCATTACAGACAAATGCATGTACTGCTACAATGTCATGTCGTTCGGCCTAAAGAATGCGGGGGCAACATATCAGAGGCTGGTCAACCGAATCTTCGCCAAAGCATATCTGCAGTACCATGGAAGTCTATGTTGACAACATGCTGGTGAAGAGTAGGATGGCAGGGGAGCACCTAGATTACTTATCTCTCATGTTTGGCATCCTGAAGGAATACCGAATGCGTCTGAATCCAACGAAGTGCGCCTTCGGCATGTCTTCAGGAAAATTCCTTGGTTTCATGATTAGCCTGAGAGGAATTGAGGCAAATCCAGAAAAGATAAAAGCTCTAATGGTCATGGAGAGGCCAAAGACACAGAAGGGGAGTGATATTTTTAGAGGGAAATAGGAGAAAGCATGCGGATGAAGGGAGTGTTTCAGTGCAATAATTTCAGTTGCAACTGCTTTTTGGAGAGCCATTGGATATAATCCAACGGTGTTCTCATATTAAGTCCTCATTTAGAGGTTCTTGCTAGAGAAGCCCCCATTTTTTTAAAAGCTATAAAATAAAGCATTACCACCAACTGAAGCCCAGCCCAAGTTTCATTAAACAATCCTAACTAAATAAAAATTATTCTCTCAAAATCCTAGCACACAAGAAGACTAAATATATAACTACACAAGATTTTCAAGGTAATTCTAAATTCCTCCCTAATTCCAAAAACCCTAGAGAAATCTCTCTCTCTCTCTCTCTCTCTCTCTCTCTCTCTCGGCTAAGGCAACCCGGCCAATACCCCCAGAGAAAATTTCATTCATTTTAGCTATTGTCATATCTTTAATCGATTTGATTTTTTTTCTGTTTTTACAATCAATCAAAACCTCACAACCCTTTATGTCTCTCCTCCTTATTTCTCTCTCCTCTTTCTCTTTAGTTTCTGGGAACAAAGGTCTTTCTAGCCGTCCGAGAGATTCATTCCCCACACTTCCAAAATTCTCTGATTTCATGTAATTTGGGACATGCAATGCATCCAAATATCCTTTCTGATCAACATTAATTATATTATTCTCATATCCAGAAAATAAAAATTACTCACTAGATGCTGGAAATATCTATATTCATGCTTAATTTATAATACCAACAATACCATTTGTATTATGTTACTACCACTACAGATTCCCTCCATGCACAGGCGTAGAGGACGGATTGACCAATACTTGCATGCTTCGCTTATTGAGAGGCATTGCCAAAAGAGTTGTAATAGTCTTCACTTTCTCTGTGGCCTTGATGATAACCAAGAACAAAACTCGATACAGAAGAATCATCCCTACCAAGATTGCAAGATCAACCCACTTAGAGTAACCCATTTCGACTTGCCATTTATCTCTCAGAATATATTCCCCACTGATACTGGATGTTTTTCCTCCTTGATCACTGCTTCGAAATGTTGTGCCTATGAATTCATTTTTAAACAGTCCTTGGTATGCATACTTGTGGAACGCAATGTAGTATAATGGGAACTTCCACAGAGGCTTGGGAATATCGTTTGGTAGTCGGAAGAAGCCACCACACATTATCATAAGCCCTTGAATTCCAGCTCCGGCTATTATTCCCATGAGGAAGTTGGGCACAATGCTAGCAACTATCATCATCAGGCTCTCAACCAGCATCATGCAAGCAAATAACATACAAGCATAGTAGAAGAAGTGTTCAAATCCTTTGTGAAGTCCAGCGACGTAATAAGTTATGGCGCCAGGAATCACTGAAATCAATACCAAGAAGGGCACAGAGGAAAATGTGTTGGCAAAAACGAAGGCAGAAACACCATAGTGCCCGTTTAATCTTTCTCGTTCAAATACCTGAGTTTACAAGAGAAAACCTATATTTAGCAACATGAATATATATGGCACTTATGATGTATACTATATAGAAGTCCAAAACTAAGCATGTATATCCAACCCTATTCCAACTTAGTTTACCTTCATATCTTCCACAAAAGAGGGGAATCCACCGATAGCCATAAAAGTTAGAAATGAAGATACAAACATGATCAGCGAACCTCTTGCCTGGAAAAATAGAAATCTAATAAGTTTTATATCAATATATCCAATACTATAAGACAGCTCTCGAACAATTTCCTATGTAGTGTTCTCTTGTCAAGCAAGTTAAGTTTAGAAAACTGTCAATATGAACCACATATTACATAATATGTACACGGAACTCCTAATGATCAATGGCTAAAATTGAGATTGTAATGATATATAACATGTTATATTGTGAATTAGATGGAGAAATGATCAGGTTGATTGTTGCATAAATGTTCCGTCCAGATTAAATTTGGCATCATAAGCATCTTATGTACAACACAAATCACCTGAATTGATTCATAACTATGTCCAAGATCGTGATAGACAGTGCCCAAGCCTAATGCAATGGTAATGTAGACAGCCAGGCGCAACCAGTAGTAGCCTCGATCTCGATACATGTTCACGAAGGATCTTCTTGTAAGTACGAAAGATTGTGTAAGAAAGCCAGCATGGCTTCTCTTCTCCAATTCTTCACCGAAATCCTAAATTTCATATAAATTTATGTTAGTCATAGATTTTGGCCCCTCCCATGATCCTGGGAATCAACTACCGTTTGAAAGGATAGTGAATTGGAGCTATGTATGAATCTGATTACTAGCCCTGTACCTGCTTACATAGTTCAGCTACTTGTCTTTGAACTTGCTGATAACTTTCAGATGCTTTATAGGACTTTATTAGAGTGTCAATCGCTACTTCTGTGGGTGTGTGTCCAACCACACAGATGCCTTGTTCAATGTCCTATAAAATTTGGATCATGAGATTACATTCTGTGTGGGCTCCAACAAATCACTAGCGCGGTATGAATTACTAACCGATGAGCACATGAGCACTCTCGATGACCACATAAAGAGAGAAGTTGCAATCAAATACGACTAGCTAGGATTTTACACACACACACAAAAGGGCTTACCTGCTCAAAATCTTTGTTTATAGTCTTAAGGAAGTGATCTGATGGATTTTGGAGAGTTGGGCATGGGAAACCACAGAAAGAGAAAAACTGCAATCAATTGAAAATAGCAGCAGTTAACTCTTCAGCTACGAATCCAAATTTAGAAATTAAGCTAGTCACCTGATTTGCTGCAGAAGCAGGGCCAAAATAGACAGTTCTTCCGGCCGACAGAAGGCAAAGATTGTCGAAAAGTTGGAAGACTTCAGAGCTAGGTTGATGGATGGATGTAATTACAGTCCTTGGAGTTCCATCAGTTTTATCCAGGTTTGCGATTCTGCTCATGACATAATAAGAAGCTGCACTGTCAAGGCCACTTGTTGGTTCGTCGAGGAAGAGAAGATTTGGGCGCGTAAGAAGCTCAATGCAAATGCTGACTCTCCTCTTTTGCCCACCACTGAGGCCTTTAGATCCCCACCCTCCAATCCTTGTGTTCATGGCATCTTGCAAACCCATCTCTCTTATTGTGATTTCTGCTCTCTCTTTCTTCTCTGCCTTGGCCATGGAGTCTGGCAATTGCAACTGAGCTGAGTAGTATACGGCTTCGCTGACCGTTAAAGTTGTGATCAAAGTATCATCTTGTGTCACATATGCCTGTGTTGATGAAATTTAAATTATGAAGAGAGATATTGAAAGCTTTATAAATTACTCGTATTTATATCTTCATTAAGCCAAAAGAGAAAGGTATTATGATATATAGTTCTTGATCTTCCTACCGAAGTTCCATATGCCAGTGCTTGTTTTTGCCCATTGATTAAGATCTTCCCTGTTTTCCTTGTTTTTGAACTCAATCTCCCTGCAGTATGAGCACATGACTTAAAATTAGATCTGTGCTTAGGGTTAATCCACACTATACATAATTAAATGGTCCCATAGTGTCTTTAATTTAGTAACCACACACTTGTGGAATTTTTAGCAGAGGTGCAATTTTGAAAGACTAAAAGCTTTATATATAAAAATTGACAATCAAATATCCTTATAATTTAAACAATACCAATGTCATTCATAAGTCCTAGAAAAAAATAGCACAGTCCCGTTCTCCTGGACTTTGTGGTTCAAGGGATTTGTGGTTACCTACCCTTGGATCTAATCTAAGGGTTCAAAAAAAATTAGTTAAAAATCAAGATATTAATTTAACTTAATCAAAAACTGATATTTAAAAAATATATAATCAAAGTTCACTAGAACAAAAACACGTTCCGAGGAGAAAATCATGAACGTGTTCTTCCTCCCATCGCCGCCACAGCACCTCCAATTCCGATGTCTTAGACGACCCTGTGGAGACATGATGTTACTTAAGCCACCCATAGTCAGTTGAATGCAAAGGCATAATCTGATTTTTTTTTTTTGGCAGACCTGAACAGTTTCTAATTTGTGCTATTTCACTTTTTCAGTTTCTACATTTGGGTTTCCTCCTCTTTTACTGGTTACCATCGAGAAGCGGTCTTGGGTGGGCATCCTGAAATTACATCATTTTATTTTTTTATTTTTTTTTGGCAGACTGTCATTCATTTGTTTCTTTATTAATTCTAGTTTTTCCTTTGTTTATTACATATCAATCGTGTTAAATTGCGAGGGGATGGGTTGATTTGGATTTTCATTTGGGGAAGCCAGAGTCGGGGTTACTGTGGCAGCGATGGCGTTAGGATTGCTGTGCCGACGATGGCGTGGAGTTGCTGTGGCAGTGAGGGAAGGAAGAACCCGTTCATGATTTTTTCTCCCCTGAACGTGTTTGTTTGAGTGAAGTGTTATTATTTCTTTTTTAACTTTTAGTTTTTGGTTAAGTTAAATTAATATCTTATGCATTAAATATAAAATAAAATTGATTTTTAAATAGATTTTTGTGAACCTTAGATAGATTAGATCTAAGGGTGGGTGACCACAACTTCCTTGGATCATAGGGTCCAAGAGAACGGGACTGAAAAATAGCATTACAAATAACCTACAATTGTTGTAGAAGAAAAAGAAAGCCTTGTTGTTAAAAGCCCTAGAGTTGAAAGCCCTTGCTTAAAGCCTTTTGTCCTTTTATATGCAAGCCCTAAAGTGCATCTCCTAGGCTGAGCATAGGTGCAATATGCAGCACTTACACTGACTTTTCTTGCTAGGGGAGATGCGGCTACACCTCTTTACGCCTTAATAGGTCCGCCAATGTAACCACACATCTGTCTATAAATTGAATTTCAGTTTTCCTTTTCTTTTATATAACAATTGTCGTTCAAATTTGAACGTAGCATTTACTTTTAACAAATAACAAACCAAATCGTCACTATTGTTAAGTTACTTAGGAGAAAGAAATTCGGGAATCACAGAAAATATCTCCATTCTAGCTATTATTGGACAAATAAAACAACGTTAAATATTATGTGGAAGCTAGTAAGCCATTATATTCCTGTTTTGTTTTATTCTAAATTATTCATCAGTAACTACAGTACACTATGATTTGTAATTTTGTACACGTTTTATGACAGTGGATCTTGAAGTCGTCTTTTGCTTCAAAAAGTAAATACTAAATAGATAGCGAAATCTTTCTACATTCTAGATCAAGACCTATGATATTTGAAGTCTATACTTCTTTGTGATTGTCATTCTCTTTCACATGGCACATCAGCTCGTGAGGAGAACACAAATAGGTAGGTATATACTCACTTTACTGTCACGTCTCTCCTCTCTCTTTCATTTCATCACTCCATTTCATAAGTATAAATATGCAAAAGAATTGGAAGATATATTTCTATTTTTATTCTCATCATGTCGGTGAGGACCAAAATTTTGATAACTAATTATTAAGTAAGAGGGTATGAATTGTTACCTCCCAAAGCATCAAGAAGAGTGGACTTGCCACAGCCAGAAGGACCCATTATAGCCAAGAGCTCCCCAGGCTTGGCATAACCAGTTACACCTTGGAGGATTGATCTTGATCTGCTACCATTTTCATTCTTTTCCTTAGAAACCACAGTCACCCACAAATCCTCCCACGTCAAGAAAACACCCTCTTCTAACTTTGGGTGGTTTTCATTCCGGTTTCGGTTTCGAGCAGCACCCGGCCCTGACCTAGTTACAGTTGTAGTTCTAGGCAGTGGATCATTATGGCCTACTGTTTCAACCTCCAGTACTGCTGTTCTAATATCAGCTGATTCATTACTATAACTACATTCATGTAGCGAGGTAGAAGAAGCCATATAGCTAGGAATTCTATTTCAGAGAGAGAGCTCAGAGAGGTTTGGTTTAGTTTCTTGTTGGTGAAGTGCTTAAGGAGGATCGAGGCCTGGTATTTAAAGAAGCGTAAAGAGCAATTAAACGTGATTTACATTTTTCTCACCTTAGATGATTAGATCTTTCTACTGCTAATGTTTATACGAGTACATATTACTAATAAATGCAAGCGGACAAGTGTAGTTCGTAGACTAACAACGTCCTCTCGTTGGCTAGTACGGCACCTATATTGGTTAGAAGTCAAGCATTTTAATTTAATGCACAACTTTATTATTCAACTTAGATTTTTTTTAAAAAAATAATTTTTAGAAAAACCCAAAGAGCTAGGAGTTCATCTTTTTAATATAAAATAAATGATTCGTCTAATTAATTAGTTGTTTATTTTTTTTAGGGTTATTTGTAGCAATGGTCTCTCAACTATACTTGAAGTTGTTTATTTTTTTTTTTATTATCATAACAATATGAGTTACGAATTATAAAAATATGAGGTTATTATTTGAGAATCATTTTGAGAGTAATTTTCACGTAAGCCAATAATCACTTTTATGGAGAAACACGTTGCCATGTAATCACTATTAAGTGATTTTATGGATAAGTATATGGGAGGTCCTTCTCTCTAAAATCGCTTAACACGTGAAATATGCTTCTTTCTATAAGTAATTCTGACCATCCCATAATCACTTCCAAAGCGACTGTTATATAGTTTATAGTAACAAAGATTAATGCGTGGGAAATGGTGTTCGCCCAAGTTGTGAGAGTGGCGTTTTAGGTTGTCTTTCTTGCGCTACAATGGTCTCCTCGAACGTTTTAAACATGAGTAACTTTTGACCGAGTCTACCTGAGGACAGTCAGAATAAACAAAAAACTGCACGTCTTCATGGACACCATACAAGTATCAATCAGTCATAAACATCTTCATGGACAAATAATGTTGACTCAAACACACTAACCGGCCACCATATAAACAGGTTTTCAGCACAATGTGCGGTAGGAGTTAGATAGCCACAGTGTCCCCTACATTTGCACGATTTCGAGTAACTAGGTATGTTGTACTAGAAAGTAAGAACATAAAAAAGAATAAAATACATGAGTGTTCGTACATAGAGCATCAAGAGCCAAAATTTTGTGGTTTGCCAAGGGCCTTCAACTCCGTAGGGCCACCCCTGTGTAAACATATAAGAAATTTCCGATGTGAAATTATATATCCGTCAAGTTCAATGTGTAACACACCACATGTCAATGTGTTAGGTATCTCACAATAAATAGGTGAATGAATACCTTGGTCGTACCATGTCCTTGGTGTTACAAATCTTACAAAAATGTCTGTACCATTTGTACAAATTAAGAAACCGTAGTTATATGTATGATCAATATATACAATGTTTATTTATGTATAAGAATCATTAATGTTTTTGATAAGATTGTTTTAAACTCTTTTGGTTTTTTTAAATACCGAAGGAAAGCCAACATGGTCTAGCCTAGTGGATAAATGGTCTTAACTTGCAAACCAGAGGTCTCAGGTTCGAATCTCCACAATATCATAATTGTGTGTATGTGAGAAATCCCTATCCCTGTAGTTTAGACTATCGCTTGTACTAAAAAAATATATAAAATCAAAACACCGAAGGAAATTACAAAGAGGATCCACCACAATGACCGGCAAAAGGCCCACATTGAAGAAATCAACAAACATCTTTTTGCCCATTTGTCTAAAATTAAGGGGCGTTGTTCCCAAGACATCATGTAATTAATTTTTACCCTAGTTGTTACTCTACCAAAATTATCCTAAACTCCACACTTAAATTAACTTTAGCATCGAAGTGTCTTTGGCCGATAGCGCACTATTGTTAAGGTCTCACTAATCTTCCTATTTTTTTTTTGTAGATAACACTTAGACAGACGGTGATGACCAGAAGCATCCTAAGGGAGACGCAGGGTGTGTCAGGAATTTCCGAAAAAGAGGTTTTCATGCTTTATGAGGGAGATATCCAGGTTCCTATCCGTTTCTTAAGGGGGGCAAGCAAACACTGTGAGTGTAGAAAATATGTAGTAATTAATTAAAGAAGATTAAACACACCATAATCATTTATATATAATGAATTACTACAATATTTTACACTTTATACATTGCATGGTAAGATTCGTGAGTGACTTAGTACCACATAGAGTTCCTATGAGGTTCAAATTTTTCACTATCTTCATCATCTCTATGTGTAGAGTAAGAATATTGTGAAGAGTAGTCATCAAATAATAAATCCCCAAAATAGTTTTGCATGTAATTGTCAGGTGAATGGTTGAATGGCGGGGTAAGTGATGTAAGTTGAAACGTGGTGAGTAGTTCAAAAGTAGAAACTTGAAAAGAAATGGTATAAGATTCATTCTCATGTGAAAATTTGTTTCTTGCAAAAAGAATTCAAAACAAAACCATGTATATATATAAAAATATTTTAGCATATTTTCACAAAAATATAAGTGATATGGTGGTTAAAGTGTTGAAGGAGTAAAATGGGAGGGGTTTGAATCCCCTTTGTGTTTTTTTAATATAGAAATTTATCTTAGATAATAAATATTAGCTTGCAGACATTTTAAAGACGTTATAAATATTACATGCCAGAAATAAAATCACAAACACATCCGCAGCGAGGGAGGGGTTCGAATCCCTCTATGCGCAACAGGGAGACTTTTCAACATTTTTCATGTATTTTTGAGTTTCATATTGCCCAAAAAATGCATGAAAAATGTTGAAATTATCGCCCCCGATATTATCGCGATAATATCAATATATTGATGATAATTACGTGGATAGGTGTGAAAATATCGCCCCCTAAAAAAAATGATATTATCGTTAGATAGCCACAGTGGCCCCTACATTTGCATGATTTTGTTCTTGGCCCTACAAGTTCAAAATTCGCCTTTATTAGGAAAGATGACACCTCATGGGCGGCCTCCTAGTGCCACCAACTTGGGAGAACCTCTAATTTTTATGAACTCTATATATATACTATACTACTTTATAATAATAAAAAGTTGTATATATAAAAATAATATTATGCCTAACTATATTATTCAATAGTAAAGTAGAAAACCTTGAATTATAGATCAGTGATCTTAAGTTTGAATCCCCATGTACCTTGGTAGTATGTGTGAAAAAAAAAAAACCCCCTCTCCTTTCCTAGTTTTGGCAAAAAAAGAGGCCCAATTATTCATTAAATTCATAGTCTAAGTCAATTAACCTAGTACATTTAAGAAATAAAACACATCTATAATAGTTTAACATGTATGATGATTGACCATTTAAAAAAAAAAACCAATATGATGTTTTTTTTTTTCCTCTTTTATTAATTTTTTTGCATATAAAGAATAGGGATTTGGGAAATAAGTTTAAAATTTACAAACGTTTGGTTAAGATTCTCATTTTTGAAGAAGTTTCTTGTCTATATGGGTAACTAAGTATGTCGCTCGTACTAGAATTTGATATATTTGATAAAGAATTTCACTAAAAATTTCCCCCTTCTTGTTGAGTTGCAATGTGGATTATATGTTGTTTGTTGTTTTTTGAATATTTTACAATCTTCAAATTGAGGTCATAAACATTTTTTTTTTCAAAGTAAGAACATAAAAAATAATAAAATACATGAGTATTGTACATAGAGGATCGAGGGCCACAATTTTGTGGTTTGCCTAGGGCCTTCAACTTCATAGGGAAACCCATGTTTGAACATATAAGAAATTTCACATTTCTTACGCAAGCGATGTGAGACTACTATATATGTCATATTCAATGTGTAACACACCACATGTCATGTTGAATGTGTTAGGTATCTCACAATAAATAGGTGAATGAATGTGTTTGGGGTATGGCCTTGACCGAAGAAACACAACGTGGTCCCTGAAGTTGTCACCGCCAGTACAAGGACCTAACCCAGCTGTTCTAATTTTTTCTTCCAGAGGATATAGCGTTGCTAGCGGCTGAAAGCTTACTTTCGGCTGCTTCATAGTCTCTTGGTCGCTGGGAATTAAACAACTGCTCGCGATTCAACTACATCTCGAGAAACCAACGCATGATCTCTAGCAGTCCCGATTGGAATTTGCGAACTAGAGTCAGCGGACTAAGACTACCTTACAGGCACTGGCGGATCCAGAAATTTTTTAGCGGAGGTGCAATATTGACTAAGTATGAAAAATGATTTTTCGGAATAATCATTTTCTCAAGATAATTTTTGGCGGCTTTTGTTCCTTACACATAAAATAAGAAAACTTGATTTTATGAAATTTTAGTATGAAGTCTATATTGACTTGATGAGCCATCATTTTTAGCCTAAATTGCATTTTGCACTAAAACCGATTTTTCATATTTTGATTTGGTGGGAATTTGATTTTCTAGTATTTTTATTTAAATCCAAATGGGGGGTACTTCCTTATTTACATTATAAACTTAAGTAAATGGAGTAATATAAAAATAAATGAAAGTAAAAGGACAAAGACATTTACTTAAATGTTGAAAATGGAAATAAGGTAATCTCTACACCAGTTGAGTAAATGGGCAATTTCAAGCACCTACAATGGTTTTTCCGGCGAGGAGAGGTGCAGCTGCATCTCCTTGCGCCTTAATAGGTCTGCCTCTGCTTACAGGTATCTTTGAACGCCACGGCCATTTTACAATATATATATTATAGCAAGGCCAATTGACCATCCGACGGGGTCATTTGGCCTTTGATTACATAAAGAATCTTTTCATTAATTATAGGCTTATTTACTGTAGCACCCCCTGAAACTTCGGTCAAATCTCACTTAACCCCCCCAAAGTTAAAATGGCCCACTTTACTCCCTTGACCGTGGTTTTGTGTTCTACTTAACCCCCCACCGTCAACGCCATCCAAAAGACCGTCAAAATAGCTGACATGGCAGGGGCATTATGGTCAAATCATCCACGGTGCCCAATTGCTGACCCTATTCAGCATCCTACGTGGCATAGTGGACCCCACATGCGTTGAAAATCCTAATCTAAGCGACTAAGTTTGTATAGTCTATTGACCCAAAAAAAAAAAAACAAATAGAGTTTGTAGAGTCTGGCAAAAGAACCCCCTTCTCAATCAATGTAATTTGGGGATTAGGGTTAGGAACGTATAATTGAAGAGAGAGAGAGAGAGAGAGAGAGAGAGAGAGAGAGAGAGAGAGAGATTCAAACATCTGAGAAGAAGCGAATATTGTAGATGAGTGAAATCTCTTATCAGTCGATATAATTTGGGCATTAGGGTTTGGACTGTATAATCGAAGAGAGAGACAGAGATTCGAACATCTGAGATTGCAGAAGAGTGAAATCAGAACAATCGACATCTTGGGTACTGCGCCAATATTGGAAAAGGACAATGATGGTGCCGAGAGAGAAAGGAGGTTCTCAACCCGAGTATGGTAAGTGGCCCTTTGCTTTTGAAATGGATTCGACGAAAGCGATAGATTGTGTGGTCCAGGTTGAAACATCTTTATTGTCTGCTTGCTTTGTTGGGTTTGATTAGCCTGGAGTAAAAAAGTGTTGTGGTCCCCTATGCATTGCTGTTATGTTTTGTTGTTTACTAGTAGTTTAAAGGTTGTTTTAGTGCTTTAAACATGTTAGGTGCGTTTGAATCTTGTTCCATGTCTGTTTACTGGTAGTTTGGTGGTTGTGTTGTCCTTTTTAAACTATACATATGAGTAGGCAGTGGTTAAAGTATACATATGAGTAGGCAATGGTTGAACTATACATATGACTAGGCAGTGGTTAAAGTGTGTTTTTTTTATGTTATGTTGTGCAGATGACAAAGCAATAGTCACCTTTGAAGTACACCATGGAGGTAGAATGGTAAAATCCCCAAATGTCAATGAATGGTGGTTTTATGTGGTGGGGGGGGGGGGGGGGGGTGGTCTGTTGATTATTTGGACTGGTGTCTTCTAGACTACATAAATTTGGTAGAGATATATGCGCATGCAAAAGAGCTTGGGTACCATGACCAAGTGGTTGTGACAGGGATACAAAATGGTAAAAAAGTGTGTATAGATAGTGATGCTCAGCTACTTGATTGGTGTCATTTGGTGCCTCCTAGCTTTCAAAGAGTGATTGTCATTTACTTGGAACACCCCACTGTTATTAATGTGGACAAATCTACAGTGGCTTGGAGGGAGAGGGGTCCGATTGCAAGAAACCTAACTGCTGAATTTCAACAGTCTGGTTATGAGGGTATGTATGAGGAGGATGGCATTGCTGTTGATGAGGAGGAAGAGGGTGATGAAGGTACTATTCCTGTGGGTATAAATGTGGCTGAGGATAGGCATGAAGGCACTGCACATGAGGGTACAAAGGTGGCTAAGGATAGGCATGAAGGCATTGCACATGAGGGTACAAAGGTGGCTGAGGATAGGCATGAAGGCACCGTTCCTGAGGGTATAAATGTGGATGAGGAGGGTGATGAAGGTACTGTTCCAGATGGGATCAACATGGAGGATGAGACTATATATGAAGAGGGAGAGAATGACAACCGGGCTGAAAATGAGAGTGAAGACAGTGAACACAGTGACGACAGTGAAGACAATGAAGAAAGTCAAGACAGTGAATTTTATGACAGTGCGTATGAGCAAAGTGAAGATGAACAACGCTTGCTAGAGAAGGATGATAGAGCATTTGACAAATATGTTGACCACAAAGCTCCAGATATTGATCCAGCTGCAGATGAAGGAGAGAAGTCGGATGATATGGCTGTAAGTGATGTTAATAACTTGGATAGTAGCTCATGTGATGAGGTTGATTTGCGTATGAGAAAAAGGAAGAGGAAACTGCCCAAGTTTGAAGATTTTAGGCCTGAAACAGATTTGAATAACCCAATATTTAAGCTTGGTCTAAGATTTCCCAGTGTCTATGTATTTAGGAAAGCAGTGAGAAACTATTTAGTGTTCAATAGAAGGAAGATTAAGTTCTCCAAGAATGATAAAGATAAGGTTAGAGCAGTTTGTGATGGGATCAAGAATGGAAAATGTCCATGGTTTGTTTATGCTTTAGCTGTAAATGGAAGTCGCATGGTTCAAATTAAGAGTTATGAAGAGGAGCACACTTGTGGGACTGTTGAACGCAATGTCCATGCTAACTCATCATGGTTAGCAGAGAGATATGCTACACAGCTGTCTAGAATAATCAATTGGGATATAGGAGCTTTTAAGGAAAGGGTGAATGAAGATCTATGTGTCATAGCTTCAAGATCACAAATATACAGAGCAAGGCAAAAGGCAACTGCTGTAAGTGAGGGCACTTACACAAAACAGTTTGAGACTCTTTGGGATTATGTTGAGGAGCTAAAAAGGACAAATGTGGGAACTACTGTCAAGATTAAGTCCAATTTGGAGGGTGACAAATCCAGATTTGAAAGGATTTATATATGCTTGGCAGCTACAAAGCAAGGATTTATTGATGCTTTGGGGCCAGTTGTTGGTTTGGACGCTTGTCACATCAAAGGGCAACACCCTGGGCAATTACTATATGCTGTTGGTGTTGATCCTAATGGCATGTATCCAATAGCTTATGCAGTGGCAGAGGCTGAGAATTATGCAACTTGGACTTGGTTTTTAGAACTCTTAGCTGTTGATCTTGGCATTGAAAATAGCAATGGATATGTGTTCATTACAGATAGACAAAAGGGCTTAATTGATGCAGTGGGTGACATGTTCCCAAACTCTGAGCATAGGTATTGCCTTAAACATCTGCATGCCAATTTTATACTTGCTGGCCATAGCGGATTAGTTTTGAAACAACACATGGAAGGTGCTGCAAGAAGTACAACTGTACCTTGGTTTCAAGCAGAGATGAAAAAGCTCCAAGGTTTGTCAGGACCAGCTTTTGATTGGTTGTCATGGCTTGATCCAATGCAATGGTGTAGATCTCACTTCAGAACACACTCAAAGTGTGACATTCTCTTGAATAACATGTGTGAGGCATTCAACAGGTCTATCCTTGATGCTAGAGACAAGCCTATTATAACATTGCTTGAGAGGATCAAGTATTACATCATGTTGTTGATGGCAACTAAACGAGAAGCTATGGAGAAATGGCATCATGATGTGGGGCCAAGAGTGTTTGCAACTCTAGAGAAGCTTAAGAAGCAGTCAGCCTGGTGCATTCCAAGGCTTGCTGGGGAGAGCAAATATGAGGTCAAGTGTTTTGGAGGCACTCAGGTGGTTGTTGATTTGAGAAACAGAAGTTGTTCATGTAGGCAATGGGATCTAACTGGGATCCCATGTAAGCATGCTTGTGCTGTCATTGGGCAGTTAAATGGCAATCACATCAGCTATGTCCATGATTATTACAAAAAAGAGCCCTTCATGAAAGCTTACAAACCCATGGTTCATCCAATGCCAAGCCAAGACTTGTGGCCTAAAACAAATTTCCCACCTTTGCTGCCACCTAAGTTTCATAAGCAGCCAGGGAGGCCAAAGAAAACTAGGATAATCTCAGCCGGTGAACCATCTCCAAGCTCTAATCCTAAAGCTAAACACTTGCCAAGGTATAATTTGGAAATCAAATGTTCCATATGTAAGCAACCAGGGCATAATAAGAGGAAATGTCCAAGGGTAAATGAAGCAGGGAGTAGCAGCCAGGTATATTCCAAGCATGTGATTTTAAAAGTTTTGTATGTTTGGCATTCTGATATGGATTCCCAATGATGTTTGTTTGCCAGGTACCATCACAAAGGCAAAAGAAGACAGCAAATCAAGGCAAGACATCAAGTCAAAGAGTTACAAGACAATCAAGGCAGAAACAAGCATCATCTTCTACACAATCAAGGCAAAAATAGCCAGTAAGTTGGGATACTTTTATTCAATTAACATTATGAAACTCTTCATTTGTACATATTAATCCAAAAGCAGCCATGTTAATCTAACTCTGTTATGTTTTCAGGTCATATCAAAGGCTAAAAAAAGGACCAATCATGACCAAGCTCCTCAACCATCTCATCAACCACCTCAACCATCTCACCAACCAGCTTAACCATCTCAGTCTAACCAAGCTCAACAACCATCTCATCAACCAGCTCAACCATCTCAAGCATCTCAGTTTGAACAACCATCTTAAGCTTCTCAGTTTGAACAAGCGTATGAAGCTACTTTGTTTGAACAAGCCTCCCAGTCTGAACAACCAAATTCGTCTCGGCCTTTACAAGCTTCCCCACAAAGGAAAGTTAGGCTTAAGTCTCCAGCTAAGAGGAAAGCCTTCCTGGCAAAGTTTAAGCCATGGAGATATTGAAAATCTGACAATTGTTTTGATGTTTTGCTATGTCTTGGTGGACACATATGTTTTTGGGTAGAAACTGTCTGTTTGGTATTTTATTGTCTACTTTTTTTTGGGGTACAAACTATTTGGCATTTCCATGGATTAAACAAGTGCATATGAGGTCTTTTGTAACATGTGCTTAGAAAGTATTTTGAGTTATGTATATACAATATATGTACAAGACTGTACAATTTATGTACAAGTTATTAATCAATGGTAGTTGAAAAGCTCTTAAATGTTTGTAGAATTAGTGGTGCTTACAAAAGTGTCTAGTCTTAACCATTACAAAAGGGCTTTGAAACCATTACATTTGCAAAATGCTACAGCCATTACATAAGGCTCTCATCTCCCTAACTTGCCATTCAACTACGTACATTACACAACCTTACCTAACTTTCAAACATACCACATTGCCTAACTTTCAAACATACCAATTGCCTAACTTACATTACCCAAAATTGCCAAACCAAACCATAAACACAAAGGCCCAAGAAATAAACAGAGCAATCCACAACTTCTTCTCTCTTGCTCTCGCACGCACAATTTGATCTTCCACTTCTCTCTTTGTCCTCAGCAGCCAAGCCATCAGAGCTCTCTCACAGCGAGGCATTTCAATATCAACCCATACAAAAAACCCACAACCATTTTTCCCCCTCTGCATTCAAACAACAATTCCATCACATTCTCAAAAAAATTTGTCCAATTTTCGATAAACTAGCAAATCCAACACCTACCTCTGACTTTGGACACACAAAGAACCTCTGAAGTGGGTTGGACTCTGTCCAAGAAGTTTGCAGCCAAGCAAGCCTCCCACAGTAGCAATGAGGTGCAGCAACAACCAGCTCTTCTCCTCCTGGAGGTTCTTTCCTCATCTTCACACCCTCTAATCGAAGAAAGATGGAGAGATTTTTCTCTAGGGAACCCTAAATCCTTCAAATGGTGGCAAGTAATTTTTCTGGGTTTACCAACCCTATTATCGAAGAAGAAGAGAGGAGATTGTTATTTGGGGTCCGCTCCTTAAGTCTCCACCTTAGATTTGGATTTTCAACGCATGTGGGGTCCACTATGCGACGTAGGATGCTGAATAGGGTCAGCAATTGGGCACCATGGATGATTTGACCATAATGCCCCTGCCACATCAGCTATTTTGACGGTCTTTTGGATGGCGTTGACGGTGGGGGGGTTAAGTGGAACACAAAACCACAGTCAATGGGGTAAAGTGGGCCATTTTAACTTTGGGGGGGGGGGGGGGTTAAGTGAGATTTGACCGAAGTTTCAGGGGGTGCTACAGTAAATAAGCCTAAATTATACATACTATTTAATTATTGATGTCAAGGATTCTTACAAGAACACATTTTGACCTTTGGCACGTTGCCGCACAGAGGAGTGTGAAATGGCTCTTGTTATTTGGTTTAGTTGTCTTGTCATGTCCAGTGACCAAGTCGGTGGCTTTCTCTTCGAATCCCATTGACTTTAATATGGGAATGCTAGTAACCTTTTCTCTAACCTTCTCTTTTGGACCTTCTCTCTTTCCCACATGACATGTGTCATTTTTGTTACACTTAAACCAATGTTGTTAATGCATAAGACAACCTAACTTTTGTTTCCAAATTTACCCTTATGCCTTAAATATATTGACACTGACATGGTTAAGTCCAATTTTTGTTTTTAAACAAAAAAACTAATCTTATCTCTCTCCCTGATTTTCTCCCTCGCCCCCTCACCCACCTTCTTCCCAATCCCCACCGACCGTAATCCCCAACCCATACACCCCAAAAAAGTTCTCAACACACCCAACATTCCTCCCAAGTCCCTCCACTCATCTCTCTCTCTTCCCTATTGGAAGACCCAACGAAAATCCAGCAGATCCTTGCATCTCAAAGCATCAAATAAAATTTGAGAGTGAATCTTGATTATAGGATGGCTTGTACACCCCAACCTCAAATTATCAAACAATATCATTAAATTTCAAATGGGTAAATTCCAGATATAATTTGGGTAAATCCAAATTTCAAAATTCAAAGTTTCAACCTTTGAGCAAGAATGGGTTGTGATTGGGCTGCCAGAGGTGGGTGAGGATGGGTGACTGTTGGGTGAGAGTGGAGGGGTGAAGAGGGGTAGGGTCAGGGCCAAATTTTCGGGGAAGAAGGGGTGAGTAGAAGAAAGAGAGAGGAAGAGGGAGAAGGAGAGAGAGAGTAAGAGAGAGAGAGAGAGAGAGAGAGAGAGAGAGAGTCAAAACCCGTACAAACGTTTAGTTTTTTCTAAGGGCATATATGGAAATATAATTAATATATTTTTTGTAATTAATGACATTGTTTTAACTAAGAAACAAATGACACATGTCATTAAGAGAAGGGAGAAGGTCCAAAGGAGAAGGTTAGAGAGAATGTTGCTAGCATTCCCCCTTTAATATATGTATATTTGTTTTAACGCAAATGCGCGGCCATGCGTGCGGCCATCAAGGAAGAATTTTTCTAAATAGTTTATATAGGTGATCAAAATGCCCATGCGGCCACTATAATTCGGTTTTATAATTGATGGAGGTGGCCATATGCTAGTAGCCAAAAACTCAAATGGGTTTTTCCTCCTTCAAATCAATCTTATACTGTTAGGCTCATAATTTCATACACATACATGCCTTATTTATTTAGTCTTTTTCTTAGTTTCTTAGAATTCTGAGTCCTTTACTTCTCTTTGTATGTTTTGTAGGTCAATAGAGCAAGAGAACATAATTCATGCAATTCAAGCATGTTAAGACTTGATTTGGATGAATGGAAGAAGAGCTTAAAGACAAACCCAATTTGGGCTACACTCCCTTGTTAGTCTAGTTTTGTAGGTCACATTGCATATCTTATTTCAGCAATCTACACAGCTCAAACGAGGAGACATTCTCGAGTAAAGTTGGTCCAATGGGTCTCTACTACAACATATCCAAAATGGAGCCTAATTAGAAGTATATGGAGTCCTCAGCCCACCAAACATTGAATCATGCTCAGGAGGAATTTTGTTGCACTCCCAAATGAGTTAGCACTTTATTTCGGCCTTAACTTCTTCCTCCAACCTTGGATTGGCCCAAACGACATGTGATTGGAAAGATGACATTCTGAACTTCAAGTTGGAGGGCTCAAAGTTGTCATTCGCTTAAGGGAATCCTAATTTGTGAGCCCTTGAAGTTTCTGGTCATGCTAACCTAAGGATGAGCTAAGTGTGCTTGGTCATTCTGACCTAAGCATGAGGTGTTATTGATGGTGGGGAAGTTAGGTGAAGCAGATTCATTGCTTATAATTGGAGTGGAGTTTTGCAGCAGGTAAAAGAAATAAAAGAAGATGAAATGGGAGCTGCAACACTAAGCCTAAAAAGAAGATAAATTGTTTTCCAATGCAATTGTGTGGTAGGTGGAGTGGGTGTGGTTGGTGAACTCAATATCCAAATCAGAATTCCTACTCACCTTAACCCTATAAATAAAGAGTCATCAAGGAGCTAGGAAGTTAGAAATTCAAATATTCATTCATATTTCATCACATTGTATACAAAGAGAGGGAGAGTTGAGAGTCATAAAGGGAGAGAAGGAGAAGGCAACAGCTGGGAGGCTTTGGCCTCCTGGCAGCCATGGGGATGAAGCTTTTCCATCTCTAGCATGTTTTCCCTATCTTCTTCTCCTCCCTTTGCCTTTTATTTTCTTCTTGTATTTCCTTAGTTTTACTTTGTTTTAATAAACACCAAGACGATTTTAAGTTTTTGAAGTTTGATTGGTTTCCAAGGTTCAATTTTAGTTCTTGTTCTTATTCACTACGCTTATAAGTTGATATGTTTGTTTGAATGTTTGATCACCATTTAAACTTGTATGTTAGCTATCTTGGTTGGAATTAAGAGTAGACACCATATGCCTTAATTCTAATTGAACTATGAATAGAAAAAATATGTATGGACATTCGATAACAAGGATTAGATACATGCTTAGTTGTTTAAAACGTTCTCCTATACTTAACGGATTTCCAATGCTTAATTTAGGTTCGATAACAAGGATCTAATTAGGGAATTATGAATACAAGGTTTAGACCATACACCATGGCTAAATTATACATTAGAGAGAATCAATCTTTTTACTTGAATTGAACTTGTTAACTTAATTGCTTGTGTTTTGTGCAGAGAATCGAATTGAATCAATCTATCATCAATCCTCGTGGGATTAACCTCGCACTTACACATGCTATACTACCCAACGGTTCGTGCACTTGTGAGTATCACAAGTTGAGAATGCAACTGAATCGATTTTGGTGCAGCTGAATCCGACACAACATATACACTAAGTGAGAAAGAAACTTCTTCCTCTCAACATTTATGAAATGACCCATGTGCATGTATTTAATTTTTAATGTATTGATAAGTGTGAAAAGCAAGATGCCAATCGACCATGCTCGAGTTTCCTCATTGTTATGGCCTTACTCAAATTTATTAATATATATTAATAAATAAATATGACAATCAAATAAAAGCTCTCTCGATGGATCTTGGAGCTCTCATAACAACTTTCACGGATTACTAACTCTAGAATTCTAAAGGACACAAGATTCCACCAAATGCAAATCCAAAAACTCGGAGGTCCAAGCCCAAGCCACGGATTCAAACCCAAGATTTCCGAAGGATAACATGTGTGTGACGGAGGCCTCACAAGGAAAGAAATCAAGGAAATTGAAGACAATCTGGAGTATTCCAAAACAAAAGAGGATCAAGCAATCAAAATATCTCCATCAATGTGATCTCACAGATTTAGGAGGCTTCAAAAGGAAGGAATTTCAAAGGAGCTAACCTCGGGCCATTTAATGGCCAACCCATGGGCTGGCAGAAGCCCCTATATAAACCTCATCAAACGAAGGGAGGAGATACACAGACCTATTTTTCATCTCACACTTTTCTTTTCTTCGGATTAAGATTTTACTTTTCAGGCACTTAGTGTAGCAAGTTCTTCCTTTTCATAGTGTAAGTTTAATTTCTTGCAATTTTGGTGGCTGCGCAAATCTCACGGCCTGGTGCTCCGGGCCGAGGGGATAAGCGTTCACACGTGGCTTCCTTCTTTTGGGTGCGGTGCGGTTGTGCGCGGGCGTGCCAGCACGGTCTACCGTGCGTCGAGATGGTGATATGGGTGAAATAGTTAAGTGGTGCGCCTGTTTGAATTCGACTCCTAATCAAACGATCGTAGGCGAGAGAGGAACTGATCTCGGCCGTCAGGTTCACGGCCTGAGCTACAAGCCCGTTTAGTGGTGGTATTGGTGGTGGGTTTTGGGCGGTGCTCCGGCGCGTTGCTCAGGGAGCGACGGTCGTATGATATATGGGGTGAATGAGAGAGTAACAGAGATGGTGCTTCGGCGCCTTGAAAATCAAGGGTCGTATGATATATTGATGAATGGATTTTCCTTACAATCTAACACTACTCCTAGGAAAGCAAGTAAAGGTATTGAAAATGCATTACAAGAAAATATAATTTGCTCCGTGGGAGGCTTTTGGTTTGGTGTTTGAACCCTTTGAATGTAGTTTGAACTTGGTAATTTATAGGAAGAGTTCTTCGATGAGTAATCGAGGCTAAAAATCTGCGTGGTGGAGCCTGATCAGAACAAGTGGGTAGTCCAATAGACATTTGGGATCGTGAAGCATGGTGGTGTGACCCCATATATCCTGGTAAATCTCGGCCGCCGCCCTGATCGTGGGTTCTGTGCTTCTGGCCATGGGGACGCATTTAATGCTCTAATAGCTGGTGACCTAATCTCTCAAGCTGTAAGAATTTTTGTAAGAATGTTTGCGCCTAACCACTCTGATTTCTGTCGCCAAATCCTGACGCTAGTCACTTTCCCTCTTCCCTCGTGCATTAAATGCCTCTTTGCAGCCAGTGGGTTTGCTAGTCAGAGGCATTACTTCATTAAATGAAGTGTGGGCCTTGGCTGTCACGTGGTGATCTGACTCTAATATCTTCGGCTGTGTCTTTTTGTCCTTCGGCCTCGGCCTGCAATACCGCGGTCGAGGCCGAGATGATTATGCCTTTGCCGCTTTTCCTTTGTTTTGAAGAAGGCAAAACACCTGGCAGAACGCCGCGTTTTTGTTTATGAACAGGTGCCAAGGCAGAGAAAGGAAGCCCCTTCGGTCAGTGTACGACCATGATTTATTAGGCACAAACATTGCCCCCACATCCCCGGATTCTTCGGTCTCAGCATGGGTAGGGGCCGAATGGATTTCAGGGGATGGACCCTTTGCATTCCTTCTGAAGTGATTGACAACTGGGGTATTAAATGCGTAGGTCAGTCGGCGCATTTAATGCCTAAGCACGTCGTGCAGGCCATCATTGCCCAGACTTATGCGAGGCGTCGCTTCGTTTCTTCAGATGAAACGACGGCCTCTGGGCTGCCGACACGTCATCGTGCTTTTGATTTGTGCGAGCCATTTGTTTTGCCTCGTCAATCGAAACATCGGCCCCTAGGTTTCTGACATGTTTTTGCATGCTCCGAGCATGTTGTCAGGCCGTTACGTCTCTCGAGAGAGCCACGCCCTGTTTTTGAATTCTAGCACGAGTATAAAAACCCCGCCTTTCTTCATTTTTCTTCACGTCTTCAAAATCCTTAAGTTCACGCTCCTCAAAAGTTCACTCTGAACTTCCTAGTTTTCTCAGCCTTCTCTCTTTCATTCTGAAGCTCTTCTCTTGCTTAGTGACCTCTTTACTTGCCTTAAACACTCTTAGGCCTTTCGTCGATTCCTCTACCCCTTTTCTCCTTCATTTTAAACCTGCTCTAATGGCCCCCATTGTAGCCTTTCCAAAACCGGAGGGCCATATCCACTAAACCTCGCGACCTGGCAGTTTGGCTTGGTTAAGATGGCTCTTCTTCTCTTGCTGTCCACCAACTGTCGTTCATCTTGGAAAGTCGACATGAACCAAAGCCATGATGCGGCCGAGATTCCTTCCCAGCCCTGGAGGAAGATGACCTTCTTCCCTATGAGGCCGAGGAGAAACTGCAATGCGATTGATGAAGATGGAAGGGTCTGGTATGATAATTCCAACTTGGCCATGTTCATTTGGCCGAGCACCCCGGTTGCATCCATGGCCGGAGTGACGGCCCTAGCCTCATTCGGTTGTACCCATGTCCAGAATGACGGCCCTTCCTTTGGCCGGAATGATGGCCGTGGCCAGAGTGACGGCCCTACCCTCATTCGGCTGTACCCATGTCTAGAGTGACGGCCCTTCCTCTGGCCGGAATGATGGCTCTCGGATCACCTGGCCGTACCCGTGTCCTGAGGGACGGCCTTGGTGGGGCTGTGGTTGGTGAAGACATGGGTGACGGAGATATTGCCTCGGGAAGAAACATCTGCTGCCCGGCGAGAGGATCACGAAGCCGTTGTTCGTAGATTTAGTATGTAATCTTTTCTCATGTGTATTTATATGTTGTAATCGGCCATGACCTGGCCGTTTCTTTGTAAACGCGACCCCCTTTTTAAACTAAATGAAGTATGATTTCTTTTTCCTTCTGTCTGAATGCATGCTTTTCCTCTCATCTCCATGGTGTTGTTCACTTCATTTTTGCTAATTGCAATCCTCATAACCCATTCTCGGCCGTTTCCCATAATGATGGGGTATATTTCTTTAAATACTGGCCGTTTATTGGTAAGTTATGCCTCTCTCCATCCCTATCCCTTAACTGGAATGCACCTCGGTCGAGGATTAGTTCGATGATAAACGGCCCCTCCCAGTTAGGTGAGAATTTGCCGAACCGAGGATCCTTAGTCCTGATAGGAAGCACGGCTCGCCATACCAAGTCGCCTTCGGCAAAAATCTTTTGCTTGACCTTTCTATTATAGGCCCTCACCGCAATCTGCTTTTGTGCCTGCATTAGGTTATAAGCATCGAACCTGGACTGTTCCAAATCTTCTAACTCTTGAGCCATGGCTTGCGCATAGTCCTTCCTTTCTTGCCCAGGCTGTTCGGTCAACGGAGAGACCGAACCCTTAACTCCATTAGAATGATAGCGTCATGACCGTAGGTTAAGGCATAAGGAGATGTGCCCGTAGCCGATCGTTTCGAGGTTCGGTAAGCCCAAAGGGCTTCAGGGAGTAAATCGTGCCATGCCCTAGGTTTTTCCTTAATCATTTTCTCAAGGATGCCCTTGATTACCTTATTGCTCGCCCCGACCTATCCGTTGGACTGGGGGTAGTAAGGTGTTGAGTGAACCAATTTGATCCTCATTCTTTCGGTGTACTCCCGAGTCTCGATTGATGCGAAAACTGGGCCGTTGTCGGCTGTGATAGTTTCAGGTATACCGAATCTGTGGACGATGTGTTTCTCAAAGAATTTGATCACCTGTGCGCTAGAAATTGACTGATAGGACTCCGCCTCTACCCATTTAGTAAAATAGTCGGTTGCCACCAACATCCATGCGTGTTGGTTGGACGCGGCCGGACAGATTTTGCCGATGATATCCACGGCCCATCCTCTGAACGGCCATGGTTTAGTAACCGGGTGGAGGGCCTCGGCCGGTACCCTTTGTATGGGGCCGTAGATTTGACACTTGATACACCCCTTCGCATACTCTATGCAGTCCTTTAAAATGGTCGGCTAATAATAGCCATGCCTCCGAACCAACGACCTCATTTTTACGCCAGACTGGTGAGCGCCGCAAATTCCCTCGTGAGATTCGGTCATGATAACCTTGATGTCTTCGGAGCCGGGACATAGGAGCAATAAGCCGTCCGATCCCTTTCGATACAGCTCATTCTGATAAATCAAATAACACCGAGCCAGGAAACGCGTAGTCCTCTCATGGCTGCCGGAGGGGTCGCACAAATATTTCACTATGGGGTAGCGCCAGTCGGCCTCGGCCGAACTGACTTCGTCGGTGATCTCGGCCGATGACACACTGCGTCGTCATACCCCGTTCGGCCAGAGTTGGCAAGGTACGCCTATCGATTCTTATCACACGATCGTGGTCACTGTCCGGAATATTCACGCCTGACGCCACCTAGGCCATCTCATTAGCCTCATGGTTCTCAGTGCGCGGTACGTGGACAAAGGAGATCCAAGAGAACTCGTCGGCCGTGTTGAGGGCCGTTACATAATACATAGTTAAATTCTCGCTCGTGCACTGGTATTCCCCGGTCAGTTGGTTGATTACCAGCTGAGAATCACCGTAGACCAAGACACGGGTTGCCTTCATTTCCTTCAGAATTTCGAGATCGATGATGAGTGCTTCGTATTCGGCCTGATTATTGGTGCATTTGAAATCAAGCTGGAATGCAAATTGCCACATTTGCCCTTGAGGGGACTCGATCACGACTCCGACCCCAGACCTGGCCTCGGTGCTGGAGCCGTCGAAGTACATGGTCCAGTAGTTCTTTTCCACGTAGGCCATGCCGGTCTCAACCTCCAACTCTTCTTCTTGCCCCTGAGCCTGGTGGTGAGCCAAAAAATAGGCCAATGCCTGGCCCTTGACCGACTTTTGAGCCACATATTGAAAGGTGAATTCGGACAATGCCATCGTCCACTTCCCAATTCGGCCGCGTATGATCGGCCGAGTGAGTATATATTTGATGAGATCGGTCTTGGAGATGATCTGAACGACCGAGGGAAGCATATAGTGGCGCAACTTGGTAGCCGCGATAAAGCGCCAAGCATAGTTTCTGGATCGGCGAATAGTTTAGCTCAGCCATGTTAAGGGTACGGCTCAGATAGTGCACTGCTTGCTCTCGTTCCAACTCGTTGTTTTGAGCCAGTAGACAGCCGATAGAGCCCTCTGAAGCCGAAATGTAAAGCCTCAAGGGTTTCCCTCTTTTCGGCGGCATAAGGACCGGTGGTTGAGATGAATATTTCTT
Source organism: Prunus campanulata (assembly GCA_034190965.1). NCBI lineage: Eukaryota > Viridiplantae > Streptophyta > Magnoliopsida > Rosales > Rosaceae > Prunus > Prunus campanulata. Next base: position 12,296,297 of record CM067215.1, read on the forward strand.
GACATCGTCGAGGGCCGCTTGATGTTCTGCCCCCCATACGAACCGTTCCGTGTCTTTGAGTTTGAGCAGAGGAGTCAACGGCCGGATTTTCCCTGCCAAATTGGATATGAACCGCCTCAAAAAGTTGACCTTACCGAGGAAGGACTAGAGTTCCTTCTCGGTCCTTGGCGGAGGTGCTGCCATAATGGCCGTAGCTTTATTTTTATCCACTTCGATCCCTCGTTGGTGAACCAAGAAACCAAGGAAGTTCCCGGCAGTGACGCCGAAGGCACACTTCTTAGGGTTCATCATTAGGCCGTACGCCCGCATTCGGTTGAAAGCCTGCCGGAGGTGCCCTACGTGGTCAGCTCTGGATGGGGACTTTACAACCACATCATCGATATAAACTTCAACGGTCCGGCCAATAAGGTCGTGGAAGATAAGGTTCATAGCTCGCTGGTATGTCGCGCCGGCATTCTTGAGGCCGAACGGCATGACTACCCACTCATAGGTTCCGATCACGCCTGGACATCTGAACGCCGTCTTGTGGACATCTTCCTTGGCTATGAAAATTTGGTTGTAACCAGCATGGCCATCCATGAAAGACAGGAGCTCGTGCTTCGCGGTTCCGTCTACCAGGAGATCTGACATAGGCATGGGGTACTCGTCCTTGGGGGTCGCGAGATTCAGGTTTCTGTAATCGGTGCAAACCCTCAGAGCCCTAGTCCTCTTCAAAACTGGCACGATGTTAGCCAACCACTCAACGTACCGGGCGATTCGGATGAAGCCGGCTTCAAGGAGCCGTTCAATCTCCTCCTTGACTTTAAGTTGCACTTCGGTCGAGAACCGCCTCGGTGGCTGTTGGAAAGGCCTGAACCCCTCCTTGATCTTTAATTCGTGCTCAACCAAACTTATTGGCAATCCAGGCATCTCATGGTAATCCCAAGCAAAACAATCCTTATATTCATGGAGCAGGCCGATAATCTCGGCCGCTAACTCAGGGTTCAAAAGTTGGCTTACAAATTGAGGTCGTGGTTCGGCCTCCGACCCTACATTTATTTCTAATAAAGGGTCCTGGACCTCAGGGTAGTCATCCTCCATCTCGGCGGGCACCGCTTCTAGGTCGTCAAAAGTCAAAGCGTCCGCCTCATCTGATTCGTGGAGGAATTCAATCAGGTTGATTGGTGAATTTGGCCGTAAGGATTCCTCCGCCCAATGTTCCAGCAGTCTTTCCAACAGATCGGTCACGGCCGCTGCTCCCTCTTCTTTAGTGGCTTTGTCTGTCATCTAAAGGCTAGTGATGTCGATCAATACTTCGCGCGCCGAATCCTGTCGAACATTCTTGGCGCCTAATTCCAGCACTTTCTGGGCTGTTGTCCTGGTTGGTCGGCCGCTTGCATCGTGGCCGGTGAGGACAACCCATCCGACGTCGTCGTCATAAATCCGTGCTTGCACAGCGTTGGTTTCGAAGGGTTTTTCGTCGGCCGGGTGTATGTACACCCTTTGGCCGTCCCAGAAGAACAACAGTTGGAAGAGGGAGGACAGTATGCATCTGGATTGATGGATCCAATCACGACCGAGCAATATATTATAGTCCACACTGGATTCGACTACGTAGAAGGCCGCGACTCTTGTCTGGTCGGCCACAGTAATTTTTAACGGCAACACCCCGATGGTCTTTGATTTATCGCCGACGAAGCTGCTCATGACCACGTCGCTGGGGATGAGGTCCTCTTTTGACTTGTCCAGCTTCCTCATCAGGGAATAGGGAAGGATGTTGACCGTCGCCCCACATTCAACGAAAACTTTGGACACGGGCACACCCTCTACATGAGCCGAGATGTACAACGGCTTGAGATGTCGATATTTGTTCGGCTCGTCTCTGGGTATTATCTCGTTAAAAGTCACGACCAACAACTCTTCCTTTGTCTTTGGCCTCTGATCAAGCTGCTCCTCGGCCACGTCATTATCCAAGCCGTTAGTCTGCCCTCTTGGGGCCGAAAACTCAGATGGTAGCACCAAGACCATGTTCATGCTAACCCCCTTTGGCTCCTTCTGGTCTCTCCTACCAGCTTCCTCTTCGGCCTCATAGTCGTCCCTGGTGAGGGCTTTTTCCTCAACCATCCCGAAAATCCCCTCATATTCTTCATCGGAGATTCCCAACGTGGGGTCGTCTTCTGCATCATGCCCAAAGAACGGATCACCGGGGCCCTCGATCATAGGCCTTGCAGTCCCAGGGATATCGTCTGTGGACACTTTGATCTCATGGGGGTCCGAGGCCTCGATCTTCTCTTCGAGGGCTCACCTAGCTTTAGCCAACGTATCCCTGGCTGTTAAGTAGTCGTCCAACCGAAGATAGTGTCAGCCGGAGTCACAGTAAAATATTGGAGGAGGTACTCTAAGTCGCCCTTGCTGAAAGGGGCCTTAGTCTCCAATCTTCCTAGGTCAGGCTGGTAACCTGACATCCCTCTTGCTATGGCTTCCCTGTTTGCCTGGTATACGGCCTTAATGGCCGAGTCGGATCCGCTGGTAATGAGGAGCCCCTCCGCCTTAGCATTTTTGAGAGCCAACTCCACGATTTCACGGTTCTCAAGGGTCATGCCGTATAGGTCGGTGGCCGAGTAGTCTTTATGGAATTCCATGAGAAAGGACAGACCGTTGGCCGAAAAAGGGGGGTCCCCTCCGTGGTAGACGTCGCTAATACCCTCATCTATTTTCTCCAGGGCCACGGCCTTTGGCTTAACCAAAACGACTGTCGTCCCGCGAGGATCCTCGTCCTGCCTAGGGCGCCACATCCTCGGAGGCTTGATGCTGGCCATCTTCGCTGTAGAGGGGACGATTGGTACGGACGATGGCTCGTCTGCGGTCGCCATTTTCTTTTGGCGTTTGGAACCCTCGGCCTAGGCTGTCCTTATCCTGGCCTGCTGGACTTGCCTTTGCATCCTTCTCAGCTGGGTTTTTGTTAGTGGTTCGGCCCTGCCTCCAAGTCGTGCATGGTACCAACGGTCATCCCGTATGACCGGTGGTTTGAAAGTTTTTACTGGCCTAGGGGCGGCCTCGTCTTCGTAGCCCACCGAGGTACTGGGGGCACAGCTATGCTGGCAGGCCGACAATCGTACCGGCCGCCGAATCTCTTCACGATCAGTTGAGATGGCTCGGTGGCCTACCTCTTGTTCTCCTGTAGTCTGGGCTGACCGACCTCACATTTGCATCGCTCGCAGAGCACCGGCTCTGGTTCAGCCAATGGTTCCTTTCCTTTCGCCGGCCAACGAATTTCTCTGTATTCGGCCAGGAGTTGGGCATTGACCATGTTGACGACAGGTGGAGGGAATGGCTTGGAGTCAATCTGCATGGCTGCCTTCTCCGGGAACTGGAGCTTTTTTTCGTCTATCAACTTCTGGATGACGTCTCGCAGACCAAGAACTGTGGTATTTGCAAAATGTCTTCCCTTTAAGCTCGTCGGGTTTCGGAATTTTATGGCCGAAAGATAATTTGACATTTTTCTTGGCCAACAACAGATCAAAGATAGCCTTGGCCCTTGTCAAATCAAAAGTATAGGCCTTCGTTTCCCGAGCCGTGAACTTGGCATCGGGAATCTTCGTGCGGCTATTGTCGGTCTTGAAGAGTCCTTTGCAGACGAACGGTTTCTATGCTGACTTCGGCTGAACTCATCTCTACTTCATCGCTCTCGGCCTCCGCAGAGCCGTCTGCTTCGGCGTAGCTGACAATCGGATTCCTGTAGTAGGTCCCTTTTGAAGCCGTCTTCTTCTGCATTTCTTCCTTCAACAAGGACGCATATCTGTCCACCTTGTTGATCAAGTCATGCATGTCCCAGAATTTGATCCCTTGGAATTTTTTTCGGTATTCAAATTCCAACCCTTCTTCGGCTATCTTGACAAATTCCCTCTCCGGTAGGTTTGTGCGGCACCAGTTCCTGCATGTTTTGAACCACTGCAGGTAGTCGCGAGGTGCCAGCTCGGCGACCGTTATTTCTCGGTTGGTCTGATAGAAATGTTCGTGGAATATCCTTTCCATATCAGACCAATCCCTTACCGAATTCGGCGGAAGGTTTATGAACCATGAGAACGCTGCGCCGGTCAGAGAGTGAACAAATAAACGGAGGTTTTGGGCGTCGGAATCGGCCTCTCCGCACTGGGCCGTGAAGCGGCCTATGTGTTCAATGGAGGAGGTCTGCCCATCCCCGGAGAATAGCATGAATTCTGGGGAAGAGGGGTCCGGTCAATTTCTTGCGGGTACAGCTTTGTATACCTCAGTGCTTCAGGCCGCCTCTTAGCTAGGCCGTCCTCGATCATTCACCGAACGTCTTCAAATCGAAGCCCTTGGGGGGGCGCTTCTTGCTAAGCCGCAAACGGCTGCGGGACCTGTTGCGCATCATTCTGTGGCCTTATTTGCTGAGCCATTTGAGCTAGGGGCTCGGCCGGTAGGACCAAGCCGGGTGGCACTAGATGAGTGCCATGGGTTTGACCCTGGTGCGTGTATGTTGCCGTTGGAATGGCCGAACCATACTGAAGGTGGGAGCCCAACGGAAATAACGACGCCTGCAACGGGGGCACCACGGTCGGATTGCTCTGACCATACTGTTGTGATGAGGCGGCGGCCGCATTGCTCGGGCCAGGATGGGTCTGGACGGCCAAAGTATGAACTGGGCCGAGTTGCTGTATCGCGGAAGGCGTGGGGCTGCTTTGCCCTAATGATACGGCCACGGCGTAAAGCGGGCCGTACGCCGTTTCTGTCGGGTAGGCTGGTCCGGGATTCGCCCATGTGGGCGGGGACTGCCCTTAGTTATTCGTCGGCGGTAGAAAATGCTGACCGTAACCTGACGTTTGGGTGCGGCCAGAGACGCCGAGGCTGCTACTTTCGCCGTAAGGCTCGATCCTTTCACGCTCTTGGCTTCTCTGTCTGGTCCTAGGAGGTGTTGCGGGCGAGATTGCCGACATCCTTTCCTGAAAAAGTGTCCGCAGTTCCGAGGAGAATCTGTCCATTGCGGCCATAAAGGACGTTTCTATCCTGTAGGCCTGCTTGGACATTAGATCCTCCACCACTGCTTGCTCTTGTATGGACTCGGCCATGCGATCCGTCGTTACTGGAACGCTGGCCGAGGTTTTCTGACCGCATGTTCAGTCTCGGTGATAGTGATTGGTGAGGTAGACTCAAGAGTCTCAGAAGTCATTTCGACTGTTTTGTTTTTGAGCTTTGCCTGTGCCCTAGTTTCCACCATGAGTTTTTAACAAGTGTCCCACCGGGGGTGCCAAAAGTGTTGGCTGCGCAAATCTCACGGCCTGGTGCTCCGAGCCGATGGGATGTGCATTCATACATGGCTTCCTTCTTTTGGGTGCGGTGCGGTTGTGCCCGAGCGTGCTAGCACGGTCTACCGTGCGTCAAGATGGTGATATGGGTGAAATAGTTAAGTGGTGCGCCTGTTTGAATTCGACTCCTAATCAAACGATCGTGGCCGAGAGAGGAACTGATCTCGGCCGTCAGGTTCACGGCCTGAGCTACAAGCCCGTTTAGTGGTGGTGTTGGTGGTGGGTTTTGGGCTGTGCTCCGGCACGTTGCTCAGGGAGCGACGGTCGTATGATATATGGGGTGAATGAGAGAGTAACATAGATGGTGCTCCGGCGCCTTGAAAATCAAGGGTCGTATGATATATTGATGAATGGATTTTCCTTACAATCTAACACTACTCCTAGGAAAGCAAGTAAAGGTATTGAAAGTGCATTACAGGAAAATATAATTTGCTCCGTGGGAGGCTTTTGGTTTGGTGTTTGAACCCTTTGAATGTAGTTTGAACTTGGTATTTATAGGAAGAGTTCTTGGATGAGTAATCGAGGCTAAAAATCTGCGTGGTGGAGCCTGATCAGAACAAGTGGGTAGTCCAATCGACATTTGGGATCGTGAAGCATGGTGGTGTGACCCCATAAATCCTAGTAAATCTCGGCCGCCGCCCTGATCGTGGGTTCTGCTCTTCTGGCCGTGGGGACGCATTTAATGCTCTGATAGCTGGTGACCTAATCTCTCAAGCTGTAAGAATTTTTGTAAGAACGTTTGCACTTAACCACTCTGATTTCTATCGCCAAATCCTGACTCTAGTCACTTCCCCACTTCCCTCGTGCATTAAATGCCTCTTTGCAGCCAGTGGGTTTGCTAGTCAGAGGCATTACTTCATTAAATGAAGTGTGGGCCCTGGCTGTCACGTGGTGATCTGACTCTACTATCTTCGGCTGTGTCTTTTTGTCCTTTGGCCTCGGCCTGCAATACCGCGGTCGAGGCCGAGATGATTATGCCTCTGCCGCTTTTCCTTTGTTTTGAAGAAGGCAAAACACCTGGCGGAACGCCGCGTTTTTGTTTATGAACAGGTGCCAAGGCCGAGAAAGGAAGCCCCTTCGGTCAGTGTACAACCGTGATTTATTAGGCACAAACAAATTTACATTATCTTGTCTTTCAAATTCAATTCTATTTCAATTGCTTTACTTTTTCATTATTATCTCATTTTCATTAAGTTTAATTTAATTTATCGTTCTTATTGTTCTTATTTCATTCTTGCTTTATTTTACTTTTATTTATCTTTTAGATTTATTTTATCACACTTTAACTATTGTCTTTTAGTTTAATCACGTCCATAATTTATTTGCATTGTTTTTACTAAAACAAACCTAAAAATTACAAAAACATCCATACGAAGCCTAACCATCCTCGAGCCCGAGAAAGTGAAAGAACCTAGGCCAAGAGGAGGTTCTGTTAGTCTTACGGTTTTTAATATAAGCATGTTGTGCATATTTTGATGATAACAAATTATTCTTTATTTATCTAATGTATTTCAAGTGTGATAAGTTGTAAGGAGTAGGTATTTCCAAATGGTTCAAAAATACTATACATACTGGAAGACATTTGAAACATTGAGCAAGAAGCCGATACTCTAGCAAATACTTTCTTCAATACGGAAGAGTTAGATTATTCTTATAAAACTCTTTGTGGATTGGACATCTAAGGCTTTTTTACCTAGATTGACATTAGGTCCCTTTATGCATTCATATCATACATGAAAAATTATTTTATGTAAAAATATTGGCTAAATATGAAAAATGATTTTTCGGAATAATCATTTTGTCAAGATAATTTTTGGCGGCTTTTATTCCTTACACATCAAATAAGAATACTTGATGTTATGGGATTTTAGTATGAAGTATATATTTTCTTAATGAGCCATCATTTTTAGCCTAAATCGTATTTCAATTTTTCATATTTTGATTTGGTGGGAATTTGATTTTCTAGTATTTTTATTCGAATCCAAATGAGAGGTACTTCCTTATTTACATTGTAAACTTAAGTAAATGGAGTAATATAAAAATAAATGAAAGTAAAAGGACAAAGACTGCTAAAAATAAATTAAACGGCTATATTTTCCAACAGCTATATTTCTAAACGGATATATTCCTAATGGCACAATTTTTCCAACACCTATATTTCTATACTTATAAATATGTCTTCAGAGTTTTTGTAAAAAGAGACAACTCAATATATTCGTCCAAGCTTACGAGCATTCATCATACTCTGAATATCATTCTCTCTTGAGCCAATCCTGTTCCAATTCATACAAGAGTTCTAGTGTCCAAATTACTTCTGTATATCCTACTCAAAAAGGAGAGTTATCATTGTGTGAGCTGGCCCTCTCAAACAGGAGAAATTTTTATTCCGAGAGTTGTTTCATTCAAACTTGTAAAAGGGGTTGGTTTGACCCCGTGAGGTGAGAAGGGTGTCTTCCACCTTGTGTGAAAGAGCGGTGTGCTCTAGCTGTGTAAAGGTTTCAACTCCATCTACAAGGAGTTTTCCAACATAGTGGATCGAACTCTCAATTGGTGTGCTTGAGGATTGGACTGAGTTTGAATCTCTCTTTTTGTTGACACCATATGTGTTGACCTCACCTCCCCCCTTAAGCAAATCCCACCAATTAAGGGATAACCTTTGCTTGTCATACCTCACATCCCACCAAACAATGAGTAGCTAGCCATGCCTCCTCCCATGCCTTCTCAATGCTCAAGGCCCCCAAATCAAAGGGAGACCATGTAGAATCCCCAAATCAAGGAGAGCCATGCATTCTCTACCACTACTTGGACTACAAAAGGGAGCTCACCCCCTCCAAGCAAAGGATAGAGCAGCTGCCACTTCTCCAAGAGCTGTCCAAAGCTCTCCCAAGCTCTCTATTTCTCTTCTACTAGAGCTCTTAAGCCTCTCTCCCCATATCTCTCTCATGTACAATGTAATCTCCATATTCAAGTACAAATACAAAACTATAAACTATAGTGGATGTAGCCCCATTATGGGTGAACCACTCAAACACTTGTGTTATGTGTGTGATTATGTCTTAATCCGTTATGTACAAATTCACCCGTTAACACTTTCCCTATCTCTTTATTATTGTGCTTGTAAATTTACTTAGTCGTGTTTGAATTTAAATTTGCAATTAACCTTATTCCCCCCCAAAGTTGATTCCCTGGGCAACAATTGGTATTAGAGCGCACCCTCTGAATTTTCGGCTTAACATCCAAAGAGGTACGATATGAAAAATATTACTAATATGACAGGCATGACTTTCGCTGATGGACAATCAACGAATAGGCCTCTTCTGTTCAATGGGGAACACTACACATATTGGAAAACTCGAATGAGAGTTTACATTCAAGCCAGGATTATAAGGTATGGAGAGTTATTTTGAATGGCTCGGATATTCCTATAAAAAAGGATGGTGATAAAATTATTCCCAAAACTGAAGATGAATGGAATGAAGTTGACTATGCCTTAATTGAAACAAATGCAAAAGCTATGAGTATCTTATATTGTTCCTTAGATGCTAAAGAATTTAACAGAATTTCTGCTTGTGAATCTGCTAAGGAAATATGGGAAAAACTTGAAATAACATATGAAGGTACAAATCAAGTTAAAGATACTAAAATTGGCATGTTAGTTCGCAAGTATGAATTATTTTCTATGATGCCTGAAGAATCCATTTCTGAAATGTTTACTCGTTTTACTGACATTATCAACTCTTTGAAAGCTCTTGGTAAAGATTGTACTAATGTTGAACATGGGAGAAAAATTCTTTGGTCCCTTCTAAAGAAATGGGAGCCTAAAGTCACAGCAGTCATGGAAGCTAAAGATCTTTCAAAGCTAAGTCTTGACTCAAAAGAAGTCTTGCACTTAAATCCTCTCATCCATAAAAAGAAGATGAAGAATGAGATAGCGATAATGAAGAAATGGCGCTCATCACAAGACGTTTCAAAGGATTCATGAGAAAGGTTAAGGCATTTGATAAAAAGTCTCACTGGAAGGAAGCTTCGAAAGGTGAATCAAGTAAGAAAGATCCACCTACAATTGCTTTGAATGTCACAAGCCCTGGACATTACAAAACAGATTGCCCTCGTTTAAAAGGGAAGAAGTTCAAAAAGAAAACTTTGAAGGTTACTTGGGATGACTCAGATGGAAGTGATTCCGAACAAAACTCAAGCGACAACGAAATGGCCGACTTCTGTCTTATGGCAAAAGACGATGAGGTACTTTAAATGATGATTCCGATTATGATAATTCACCTTCTTATGAAGAACTTCAAGATGCTTTTGATGATTTGTATGAAAATACTCTGAAAATCAAATCTAAATACAATGCACTTAAAAAGAAAGAAATTGAGTATTCAAATCAAATTGGTTGTTTGAAAAAGGAAAATAAAGATTTGCTTAAGGAAAACCAATTGCTCACTTATACCATTGAAAAATCAAAAGTTTTTGAGAAAGAAAATAATGAACTTAGAAAAACTATTGAAAAGTTGAACACTACTTTAGCTAACTTTGTTAATGGAAAGGAAAACCTAGATATGATTCTTGGAAAATAAAGATGTGTTTTTAATAAAGAAGGATTGGGATTTGCTCACAAACAAGTGGTGTGCTTGAGGATTGGATGTATGTCAGGTGGACTGAACCAGTATAAATCTCTGAGTATGAATCTCTCTTTCACTATCTCTTTATTATTGTGCTTGTAAATTTACTTAGTCGTGTTTAAATTTAAATTTGCAATTAACCTTATTCACACCCCCCCTCTCCCCCACCCCCCCTTCTCTCTCTCTCTCTCTCTCTCTCTCTCTCTCTCTCTCTCTCTCTCTCTCTCTCTCTCTCTCTCTCTCTCTCTCTCTCTCTCTCTCTCTCAGGTTGATTTCCTGGGGGCAACAAGTTCCTTGCTTATTAGTCGATCAATCACTTGATCAGAAGTCAAAAGTGAAACAAATCCATCTAACCTTTTCCATCTAAGCCATTCGGTGGCTTGGTGGTGACATGCCTACGCAACTAAAGAGAAGAAAGACCAAAAATTCCTTCCGTAGGCCACCTAGGCCGAAAAGAGGGAAACATTATGTATTTGTCGTACCATGTCCTTTGTGTTACAAATCTTACAAAAATGTATGTACCATTTCTACAAATTAAGAATCCATAGTTATATGTATGATCAATTTATACAATTCTACTTAAGTATAAGAATCATTAATGTTTTTGATAAGATCGTTTTAAACTCCTTTGGTTTTTTAAAACACCGAAGGAAAGCCAATAGGGTCTAGCCTAGTGGAAAAAGGGTCTTAACTTGCAAACTAGAGGTCTCAGGTTTGAATCTCCACGGTATCAGAATTGTGTATATGTGAGAAATCCCTCTTCCTGTAGTTTGTGCTAAAAATAATTCCATCTATTTTAGCTATTGTCTTATCTTTATCAAGATTCAATTGAACTAACTTAGGCATCGGAAGGCTTTTGGCCAACACTCCGTGGGTGTGGTCTATTTACTCCTATTTATTTCACAAGGATTGAGAAAGAGAGAGAAGGAAGATCGAAGACCAAAGAATCAACCCGCGAATATTCCCCGTGCAGAATTTTGCTCAAACAGCTGCCTGTGGATTCACAAATTTGCACCTCAACTCAGGACATGCCTCGTGGACTCTCTACGTCAAGAATGACAAATATGCCTTTAATGGATTTGAATTTTTTGGTTTTTACAATCAAGCAAAACCTCTCAACCCTTTATGTCTCTCCTCCTTGTTTCTCTCTCCTCTTTCTCTTTAGTTTCCGGGAACAAAGGTCTTTCCACCCGTCGGAGAAATACATCCCCACACTTCCAAAATTCTCTGATTTCATGTAACTTGGGAGATGCAATGCATCCAAATATCGTTTCTGATCAACATTAATTATATTATTCTCATATCTAGAAAATAAAAAATACTCACTAGATACTGGATATAGTACAACTTCAACTTTATTGCACACATACTTCTTATTCCATTCCAATACTGCTAGAAATACCTATCTTCATGCTTAATTTATAATACCAACAATACCATTTGTATTATGCTACTACCACTACAGCTTCCCTCCATGCACAGGCGGAGAGGAAGGATTGACGAATGCTTGCATGCTTCGGTTATTGAAAGGCATTGCCAAAAGAGTTGTACCAATAATCTTCACTTTCTCTGTGGCCTTGATGATAACCAAGAACAAAACTCGATACAGAAGAATCATCCCTACCAAGATTGCAAGATCAACCCACTTAGAGTAACCCATTTCGACTTGCCATATATCTCTCAGAATATGTTCCCCACTGAGACTGGATGTTTTTCCTCCTTGATCACTGCTAGGAAATGTTGTGCCTATGAATTCATTTTTAAACAGTCCTTGGTATGCGTACTTGTGGAACGCAATGTAGTACAATGGGAACTTCCACATAGGCTTGGGAATATTGTTTGGTAGTCGGAAGAAACCACCGCACAGAATCATAAGCCCTTGAATTCCAGCACCGGCGATTATTCCCATGAGGAAGTTGGGCACAATGCTAGCAACTATCATCATCAGGCTCTCAACCAGCATCATGCAAGCAAATAACACACAAGCAAAGTAGAAGAAGTGTTCAAATCCTTTGTGAAGTCCAGCGACATAATAAGTTATGGCGCCAGGAATCACTGAAATCAATATCAAGAAGGGCACAGAGGAAAATGTGTTGGCAAAAACGAATGAAGAAACACCATAGTGCCCGTTTAATCTTTCTCGTTCAAATACCTGAGTTTACAAGAGAAAACCTACATTTAGCAACATGAATATATATGGCACTTATGATGTATACTATACAGAAGTGCAAAACTTAGCATATATATCCAACCCTATTCCAAATTAGTTTACCTTCATATCTTCCACAAAAGAGGGGAATCCACCGATAGCCATAAAAGTTAGAAATGAAGATACAAACATGATCAGCGAGCCCCTTGCCTGGAAAAATAGAAATCTAATAAGTTTTATATCATTATAACCAAATTTCCTATGTAGTGTTCTCTTGTCAAGCAAGTTAGGTTTATAAAACTGTCAATATGAACCACATATTACATAATACGTACACAGAACTCCTAATGGTCAATGGCTAAAATTGAGAGTGTAATGATATATAACATGTTATACTGTGAATTAGATGGAGAAATGAGCAGGTTGATTGTTGCATAAATGTTTCGTCCAGATTAAATTTGGCAACATAAGCATCTTATGTACAAACAAATCACCTGAATTGATTCATAACTATGTCCAAGGTCTTGATAGATACTACCCAAGCCTAATGCAATGGTAATGTAGACAGCCAGGCGCAACCAGTAGTAGCCTCGATCTCGATACATGTTCGTGAAGGATCTTCTTGTAAGTACGAAAGATTGTGTAAGAAAGCCAGCACGGCTTCTCTTCTCCAATTCTTCACCGAAATCCTAAATTTCATATAAATTTATGTTAGTCATAGATTTTGGCCCCTCCCATGATACCATTTGAAAGGATAGTGTTGCATGGTATATAAATAATTGGAGCTATATATGAATCTGATTACTAGCCTATACCTGCTTGCTTAGTTCAGCTACTTGTCTTTGAACTTGCTGATAACTTTCAGATTCTTTATAGGACTTTATTAGAGTATCAATCGCTACTTCTGTGGGTGTGCGTCCAACCATGCCTTGTTCAATGTCCTAAACAATGAAGAGTTTGGATCATGAGATTACATTTGGGATGGGCTCAAACGAGTCATTAATTAGCACGGTAGTAATTACTAACCAACGAGCGCTTAAGCACTCTTGATTACCACACATGAAGAGAAAAGTTGCAATCAAATACGACTAGGACTTTAACAAAAAAAATAAAAGGCTTACCTGCTCAAAATCTTTGTTTATAGTCTTGAGGAAGTGATCTGATGGATTTTGGAGAGTTGGGCAAGGGAAACCACATAAAGAGAAAAACTGCAATCAATTGAAAATAACAGCAGTTAACCCTACAGCTACGTATCCAAATTTAGAAATATTAAGCTAGGGAAATTAAGCTAGTCACCTGATTTGCTGCAGAAGCAGGGCCAAAATAGACAGTTCTTCCGGCCGACAGAAGACAAAGATTGTCGAAAAGTTGGAAGACTTCAGAGCTAGGTTGATGGATGGATGTAATTACAGTCCTTGGAGTTCCATCAGTTTTATCCAGGTTTGCAATTCTGCTCATGACATAATAAGAAGCTGCACTGTCAAGGCCACTTGTTGGTTCGTCGAGGAAAAGAAGATTTGGGCGTGTAAGAAGCTCAATGCAAATGCTGACTCTCCTCTTTTGCCCACCACTGAGGCCTTTAGATCCCCACCCTCCAATCCTTGTGTTCATGGCATCTTGCAAACCCATCTCTCTTATTGTGATTTCTGCTCTCTCTTTCTTCTCTGCCTTGGCCATGGAGTCTGGCAATTGCAACTGAGCTGAGTAGTATACGGCTTCGCTGACCGTTAAAGTTGTGATCAAAGTATCATCTTGTGTCACATATGCCTGTGTTGATGATATTTAAATTATGAAAAGAGATATTGAAAGCTTTATAAATTACTCGTATTTATATCTTCATTAAGCCAAAAGAGAAAGGTATTATGATATATAGTTCTTGATCTTCCTACCGACGTTCCATATGCCAGTGCTTGTTTTTGCCCATTGATTAAGATCTTCCCTGTTTTCCTTGTGTTTGAACTCAATCTCCCTGCAGTATGAGCACATGACTTAAAATTAGACCTGTGCTTAGGGTTAATCCAGACTATACATAATTAAATGGTCCCATAGTGTCTTTAATTTAGTAACCACACACTTGAGGAATTTTTTAGCGGAGGTGCAATTTTGTGGCAGCTGCCACATAAGATGCAATTCATTAATTGACATGGCATGACACAACAGCTGCCACTTAAGGTGGTTTGCTAATGTGGTCAATGTTGTCGTCGATGAGATTTCAACCCAGCACAGTTACTCGAGGGAAGAAAATTCGGGAATCACAGAAAATGACTCCACTGGGTTTCTTTTTCTAGCTATTATTAGACAAATAAAACAAATATTGTGTGGAAGCCAATAAGCCATTATATTCCTATTTTGTTTTATTCTAAATTATTCAGTAACTACAGTAGACTATGATTTGCAATTTTGTACACGTTTTATGATACTAGACTTAAAGTCATCTTTTGCTAAAAAAAGTAAATAGATAGCGAAACCTTTCTACGTTCTAGTCTTACGATATTTGACGTAAATAGATAGCGAAATCTTTCACGGAATGTAAACTTCTTTGTGATTTGCATTCTCTTTCACGTCACACATCATCACGTGAGAACATAAATAGTTATACCCTCACTTTCCGTGACGTCTCCTCTCTCGCTCTCTCTCTCTCTCTCTCTCATAACCCCATTTCTATAAGCAGGCCCCTTTTAGTAGCTAATCCATGTCTGGGGCGCCCTGTCAGTGTGAAAGTGGTGCCATTGCACAGAGTTTCCGAATTTTTTTTAATTTTATATTATATATATTAATATTATAAAAACTGTATATATACTCTAATGTGCAACACATTGACACATAAGTGTATTTGGTTGTGCTGATTTTTAAAGCATATCCCTTAGTACAAGGCCCAGATTCGAGTTTCAATCAATCTATTTGTATTTTCATATTAGATTATATGAGGGCTCTGCCGTGATCCATATGCATGCCTATCATAACAAGTATAAATATGCTATATATAGAACTGGTGGAAGATATTTTTCTATTTTTGTTCTCATCATGTCGGTGAAAACCAAAATTTTGCTAACTAATTATTAAGTGAATTGTTACCTCCTAAAGCATCAAGAAGAGTAGATTTCCCACAGCCAGAAGGACCCATTATAGCCAAGAGCTCCCCAGGCCTGGCATAACCAGTTACACCTTGGAGGATTGATCTTGATCTGCTACCATTTTCATTCTTTGCCTTAGAAACCACAGTCACCCACAAATCCTCCCACGTCAAGAAAACACCCTCTTCTAACTTTGGATGGTTTTCGTTCCGGTTTCGGTTTCGAGCAGCACCCGGCCCTGACCTAGTTACAGTTGTAGTTCTAGGCAGTGGATTATTATGGCCTACTGTTTCAACATCCAGTACTGCTGTTCTAATACCAGCTGATTCATTACTATAACTATATTCATGTAGCGAGGTAGAAGAAGCCATATAGCTAGGAATTCTATTTCACAGAGAGAGAGAGAGAGAGAGAGGTTAGGTTTGGTTTAGTTTCTTGTTTGTGAAGTGCTTAAGGAGGATCGAGGCCGGGTATTTAAAGAAGCTTAAAGAGCAATTAAACGTGATTTATATTTTTGTCACCTTTTGGGAAATAATCAACGCAAAGCAAATTAGATCTTTCTAGGGCTAATGTTATACGAGTACATATTACTAAGAACAGTTCCGATCTCTTGGACAACAGGTGTCCAAGAAATTGTGGTCACCCACCGTTGGATATTAATCTAACGGTTCAAAAAAGTTTCTTAAAAAGAGTGCAAGAGTGAGTGAATCGTTGAATTTACATCCAAAAGGTTATTAGTGACCACAAATCTCTTGGACCCCTGTAGTCCAAGAGATCGGAACTGTTACTAAGAAATGCGAAAGGGCAAGGGTAATTCGTAGACTAACAACGTCCACTCGTTGCCTAGTACGGTACCTAAATTGGGAAGAAGTCAAGCATTTTTTAATGCACAACTTGCATTATTCAACTTAAATTTTAAAATTAAAAAAATCCAAAGCACTAGGAGTTCATCTTTTTAATATAAAATAAATGATTAGTCTAATTAGTTAGTTGTTTATCTTTTTTATTATCACAACAATATGAGGTACGTATTATAAAAATATGAGGTTATTATTTGAGAATCACTTTGAGAGTGATTTTAGGTAGACCAATAATCACTTTTATGGAGAAACACTTTGTCATATGGGAGGAGATGCTTTTTTCTATAAGTAATTTTGACCATCCCATAATTACTTCCGAACCGACTGTTATATAGTTTATAGTAACAAAGATTAATCCATGGGAAATGGTGTTAGCCCAAGTTGTGAGGGTGGGTATTGAAATTAGATAGGATTAGCGATTAAATAATATTTATATCATATAATTACTATTTGAGCTTAAGTAAATCTACTTAATAAAGGTATATTTTTAGGACAATAAGTATGTCAAATTGAGCAATTATCATATAAGGTTGTCAAGTAATTAAGCAAGATTCAAGTTACATTAGGGCTGGGTGGGAAATTATTGTTAATTAAGAGCATCTCCAACCATGTTGAGACTAAACTCAAATTTTAACCCTCTAAAATACAACTATTCATGTCTTTTTAGGACTCAAATTGTATTTACTCCAACCTTGCAAACTCATAATTTGAGTTTGCAACTTTATTTAAATTGTTTTAAAATAGTTCATCTTTATTTTTATTTTTTTGTTAATTTTTCTTGACATTATTTTTGTTTCAACATTGGTGATTTAATTTTCTGAACATTTTAACCTTTAAAAAAATTCCAAAATTCAAAACATAATATAATTTCACTTTTAAGTACAACAAAAGAAAAAAAAAAGCACATCAATTTCAAAAACAATTTCCGCAAAACAGAGCAACTTTAAGTTGCAAATTTAATATAAAAAAAATTGAAAGAAACAACAACTACAAATGGTGAGCTATCACTTGTCATGCGGAAGCAAAGGGAGAGCAGCAACTTTCTGCCTAACGGGGCTCGCTCCACTTTTCCTCTTCACGAGCTGTGCAGTATGAGTTGAGGTCCACAAAAAATTTCCAATCCAGACAAAACCCATACTAGAATTCTGCCCAAAAATCCACGCATCTCAAATTTTCACCCCTTAAAATACATAAGTTGGAGATGGATTTTGAGCTCAAAACTCAAAATTTGAGTTTCCATCCCTTGGGTTAGAGATGGCCTAAGTACGTACTAGGTTTAACTATTGTTGTTTGTACGAAAAAATAAAAACATAAAACTAGTTCATCAATTCGATCGGTATTCTTGCCCAAGTAGTAGAAAATAAAACACTTCTCTCATCCCAGATATTCACAACAATTGTAGGGGACCAAGGGACAGATAAAGTTGTGGTCATCGTGCATGCATGTGTCGTTTTAGGTTGTCTTTCTTGCACTACAATAGTCTCCTCGCACATTTTAAACCTTGCAAACTTTTGACCGAGCCACCTGAGGACAATCAAAATAAACGAAAAATCTGCACCTCTTCATGGACACCACACAAGTATCAATCAGTCATAATCCACCCTCACATATTCGTGGACAAATAATGTCGATTCACACACACTAACTGCCAACATATAAACAGGTTTTCCGCACAACGTGTGGTAGAAGTTTGATGGCCACAGTGGCCCCTACATTTGCACGATTTTGTTCTTGGCCCTACAAGTTCAACGAACGCCTTACTTGGAAAGATGACACCTCATGGGCGGCCGCCTAGTGCCACCAAATTGGGAGAACCTCTAATTTTTATGAACTCTATATATATATACCATACTACTTTATAATAATAAAAAGTTGTATATATAAAAATTATATTATGCCTAATTATTCAATATTCCAAAATAAAGAATCACGCAAATAAAAAGAGACTCAGCTAACAGGCCTAGTCGAGTAGAAAAGAGCTTTGAATTACAGATCAGTAATCTTAAGTTCGAATCCCCATATACTTTAGTAGTATATGTGAAAAAAAAACCCCTCCCCCTTCTTAACTTTCACCAAAAAAAAGGCCCAATTATTCAGTCAATTAACCTAGTACATTTAACCTAGCACATCTATGTCAATTTCTAAAATCTGAACTCTTCAACAAACAAACACTTATTGACTTCACCAATTTTTTCTCAATGATTCAATGAACACTGAAGTCCTAATAGTTTAACATGTATGATGATTGACCATTTTAAAAAAAATAATTCAATATGATGTTTTTTTTTCTCTTTTATTAATTTTTTGCATATAAAAAATAGGGATTTGGGTAACTAGGTATGTTGTACTAGAATTTGATATATTTGATAAAGAATTTGACTAAAACTCCCCTTTCTTGTTGAGTTGCAGTGTGGATTATATGTTGTCGGTTGTTTTTTTTTTAATCTTACAATCTTCATTTTGAGGCAGGGGCAGAGCTACAGGCATGAGATGGCCTGGCCCCCCTACCATATAGAGAGTATAAGCATGGATTGTACAAAAAATCTCATAATTTTAAAGTTGTGGCCCCCCAAAACATCAAACTCTACCTCCGCCACTAATTTGGGGTTATATAATATTTTTTTCAAAGTAAGAACATAAAAAAGAATAAAATACATGAGTGTCGTACATAGAGGATCCAGAGCCACAATTTCGTGGTTTGCCAAGGGCTTTCAACTCCGTAGGGCCACCCCTGCGTGAACATATAAAATATTTCACATTTCTTACGCAAAGCGATGTGGGACTATGTATCCGTCATGTTCAATGTGTAACACACCACATGTCAATATGTTAGGTATCTCACAATAAATAGGTGAATGAATGTCTTGGTCGAACCATGTCCTTTGTGTTACAAATCTTACAAAAATGTCTGTACCATTTGTACAAATTAAGAAACTGTAGTTATATGTATGATCAATTTATACAATTCTACTTATGTATAAGAATCATTAATGTTTTTGATAAGATTGTTTTAAACTCTATCTTTTTGTTTTTTTAAACACGGAAGGAAAGCCAATATGGTCTAGCCTAATGGAAAAAGGGTCTTAACTTGCAGACCATAAGTCTCAGGTTTATATCTCCACAGCATCATAATTGTGTGTATGTGAGAAATCCCTCCCCCCGTAGTTTAAACTATCACTTGTACTTCAAAAAATATAAAATTAAAAACACCGAAGGAAATTACAAAGAGGATCTACCACAATGACTAGCAAAAGGCCCACATCAAAGAAATCAGCAAACATCTTTTGCCCATTTGTCTAAAATTAAGGGGCGTTGTTCCCAAGACATCATGTAATTAATTTTTACCCTAGTTGTTACTCTACCAAAATTATCTTAAACTCTACACTTCAATTATCTTAAGCATCAGAGTACCTTTGACTGGTAGCACACTAGTGTCAAGGTCCCACTAATCTTCCTTTTTTTGTGTGTGTAGATAACACCTCGATTACCGAAGGATTCTTGAGGCAACATATCTAAAGATCAAGCCCCTTCGAAATTGTATCCAATTTTGGACAACAACACACACAGTTTATCAAAAGCCAAAGTTCAAGTAAAGTAGTAGGAGTTTCAATAATTTATAATTGCATCTTAGTGCACAAATGTTCGAAAATGTTGCCAATTTAGTAGATGATGGTAGTAGAAATTAAGTATAAGGTCATAGGCTGCTTAAACCTCTTGTTTCACCTTTGTTGAATATTTTAACTCATGATGTATATATAAATATTTATTTATTCATAATATTTATGAATTCCATAAAGTTCCTAAAACCATTGTTGTGATACATGCGATATTCTACTCTAAATTATGAGGAGGGGGATTCGAACTCGGGTGCAGATAGAGTGGGAAGTACATCAACTCTAGCCAACTTGGCTAAGCCCATATCTTCTAAGTTCCTAAAACTTAATTGTTAAGTAAACAATAAATCCTACACTTTATAAAAACAAATATATTTTATCAGGAAAATAATATCTTACAAACCTATTTATTTCATAATAAAATAAAATAAATATAAATACTGCCAACAATTTACTTGAAAGCTGCTAATATAACATGAAAATCCCAATGATCAGCTTTTTCTTTTGGCTTATTTACTGTAGTACCCCCTGAAACTTCGGTCAAATCTCACTTTACCCCTCCAAAGTTAAAATGACTCACTTAACCCCCTTGACCATGATTTCGTATTCCACTTTACCCCCCACTGTTATCTCCATTAATAACTCTATCAGTTTTGATGACGTGGCATGGCTTGTTTAGTCTTTTTACAACAAGTGTTGATGTGTCATGTGAAGAGCCCACTTTTTTTTTCTTTAAGTGGAATTATAAAAAAAAATTGTTCGAAAAACTGGAATAAAATAATGTAATTCTTTTTTTCTTTTTAACTTTCTTTCTCTCTCCCCATCTGGATCTATCTGGTTCTCTTTCATTTTCTCTTTCCCCTTCAGCCATTTCTCTAGCTCGCTTTCCTTTTATATCTATCCTACACAATCTCTCATTCTGTTCCACTAGTTGATGGTGATAATGGTGGTTCGACTATATTATGGTGGTGATGTGGATTGGGTTCGACTTGGTCTATGGTGGATGTTATGGTCTAAGAGCATCTCCAGGAGACTCTCTAAATTTTATCCAAATTCTAGCTAAAGTAGCTAGAAAGCTAAAATAGCTAACCACTTAAAAGGTGGTTTCTCCAGCAGTCTCTCTATTTTAGCCAACCTCGAATATTTTATTATTTTAAATTCATTAAAAAAGTAATTTTTTTTTAAAAAAAAAAAACCCAAAAGCTAATTGTCTTGACTGGATTGAACTTGTAATATGAACAGGGGAGGCAAGGCAAGCGAGGTGGTAGATCTGGTCAACCTCCAACAATCCTCTGGTTCTTCTTCTTCAACCCCACCTTTCGTTTTCTTCTCTCTCTTTCCCTCTCTCTCTTGCGCAGCTTCCAGCTTTTTCTTCTCTCTCTCTTTCCCTCTTTCTTTCTCTCTCTCTTTTCCCCCTCTCTCTTGTGCAGCTTTCAGATTTGGCGAGCCATGAATTTCTCTCTCCCCCTCACTACATGTAGCGAGCCAAAATAGCGATAGCCAAAATGGCTAGAGAAGTAGCGAAGCTGCTGGAGGGTTGTTTTTCCTTCTTTTTCGCTAAAATAGCTAGGGATAAGGGAGTAGCGATGCTCCTGGAGATGCTCTAAGTGATTGGGGTGGCAATGGGTTCAATTGGGTAGCAGTTGTGGTAGTGACAGTGGGGTTTGGCAAGGTCAGAGGTTATGGCGACGACAGTGGTGTGATGGTAGAAAATTTGGTGTGGTTGGGGTTTTAATTGAAGGTAAGGATATGTTTTATGAAGAAAAAAAAAAATTGGATATGTGAATTTCAATATTGAATATGAAATCACAGGATTATGTTTTCAAAGTTGAAGGCTTATCTTTGGGTGTCCAAACACTATAACTACCGACTCAAATCACCCCAAAACTCATCAAATTCAATCCCCATCCTCAACAATAACAAAATATTTCAGTTCTTCACACCCAAACCCAAAAACCCATAAACTCAATTCACCAATTTCCCCCATAAACAACACCCAAAAATAATGAAAAATCTAATTTTGGCCCTTTTGATATGCCTCCTGTTTGCTTTGTCAAATAGGTATGGTGAAGCTAAAAACAAAGAAAGAAAAAGTGAGAGATAAAGAGAGATATGGAGGAGTTGTTGGAGAGGGGGTCGGGTACAGAGAAAGAAAGAGGGAGAGAAGAGAGAAGGGGAGGGGAGAGAAGTAATAATTTTCTGAACTCTTTTTTTCCTGTTTGTTATATTTATTAAAATAAACTATTTTATTATTTTTTACACATGGCATATATTAGTGGGTCCTATTTGTGCCACATCAGTTTTTTAACGGGACTTTTTAACAGAGTTAACAATGGGGAGTAAAGTGGAACACGAAACCACGGTCAAGGGGGTTAAGTGGGTCATTTTAACTTTGGGAGGGTAAAGTGAGATTTAACCAAAGTTTCAGGGGGTACTACAGTAAATAAGTCTTTTCTTTTTTCTAGCACAAGACTTGACGCTTAACCATAATATTTTCATTTGACCAAAAAAAAAAAAGCATAATATTTCGAAAAGATTGGGCACGATCTGGTTCTTCATTAGAACCAAAACCCGAACCAAAAAAGAGCATCGGTCCAATTTAGGTCAAAAATCACTTGGAGAACTGAACCAATCCGGACCTGCCCGGTTCTGATTTGATTCTTGCGATTTTCTAGTTTGGGCCTTAGCCCAAAATTTTATTCACTTTCTCTTATTTTCTAGTTTGGGCCTTAGTTTGATTTTGTGGTTCCGATGCCCACCTCTAATATTTTCTTCTTTTGTGAGTACTTGCCAACTTTGATCCCTTTTTTTCTTTCATTTTGTCACTTAAATTGACAAATATCTTGTCCTTCATCATAACGTGAGGATTGCATCACTCACAGAGAGGACGGAGTGGTGTTGATGCCCAGCATATAAGGGTGTTTCTATTTTATTTTATAAAAAATTTATACAAGCATTAGTTTAAATTATTTACGAGACTAGAACTCAAGTGGAAGGGAACGAACTCACTACCATAGACAACTGGCTCAACCCACGCCCTGCCAATGTATCAATTTTAGATTTATTTTTTTCTTAAGTTTTGTTTTTAGGGCAAAATTGGTTTTTTTTTCTTTTTCAATAAAGATTTTCCCTTTAAAAGAAACGTAAAATCCAGCTATAATGATCTGATGTGGCATTTGGACAAACCAGACAGACAGAGACTACAGTTTATCTTATCCCATGCTAAGATTTTATTGGTGACTCAGCGATGGTGAGTCTAAAAGACTCTGAAGTGAACTCTCAGGTAACTGAAGGAAGCTACTGAATCAAAAATAAGAACCCAAATATGATGCTGCAGTTGCTGCTTCTACAGCCTTGACCCCCCAGCTACAACCAAGGTCTTTGCTCCTACTTTTTCCTTGTTCTAGCAGAAGAGCTGTCTTCCTTTGTATTTGATCTTTTTTCTTTCTGTTGAGATTTTTCTATGTTTTAAACTATTTTATAGGAGAACGTTTGCTTACATTTTTTTAGTGTTCCAGCTCTAATCTATGCTTTTTTTTAACTAGTTTTAAGTGAAAAGGCTTGAATGGGGTTGTGGGTTGGCTTCAAATTCTCTTCTTGGAATACAGAACACCAAAGTCTAAGCTTGCACTAGTCGGTTTGTTGTATTTGTAGGCTGCTTTGGGTTATTTTGATGATTTAGTCATATACATATGTTTGTATAAGAATTACAATTATCTTTCCCTTGATTGTAGACAACAGATGGCAACCACATTCTGCAATCTTAACACTGGGTCTGGTCTGACAAAACTAAATGAGTACCACCTGAAGCAGATAGTCTCCAAAAGGCAAGTTCCAATATAATTACTTTTCTGCAATTTGGGTGCTTGGTTTTTGTGATATCTGAGTCTGGATGAAAAGATAATGAACTTTTTGTCAATCTGTTTTCCCTTTTTCTTGCTATGTGGTTATGATTTTTGTCTTTAAGAAGTTGATATTAGAATTTGCTTATTAGTTTCTTTTGAACCTAACTGCAAATAGCAATTCAGCTTAATTTGGATGTAATACAAATCGCTGACGTGTCTGATGATATCTCGTTATCCAGTTACTGACATTTCTCATATCTCAGGTCTTATGGAGGCTATGGAAGATTGTCCTGTTTCTCCTGTAATGCTCAAAGAGTTTTCCATAGGGTTTGTAGAAGAGAATTAGAGGCCAGACAGTGGCAATATTGTGGACAGGCTTTTGTCAACAATAAGGCGGACCATTCTAACACTATCCGTGAAGAGAATAAAGAAGAGGATATTTCTAAAGCAACCTTGATATGGAGGGCAGTAAAGCTACCAATATACTCCGTCGCATTGGTTCCTCTCACTGTGAGTCATTTAATGCATAAAGCTCTGTTTCCACTATGATTCATAAAGGGCATGATTGTCAGGTTGATATGATGCATTCTTGCTCAAGGGCCCTACATTGAGATTCTGGCTGCTAAAGGGACAGTATAAAGTTAAAAGTGAATAGTTTTCGTAACTGGAAAATGAAACTCTTGTTCATTGTTTGGTAGTCCAAATTCTGATAAGATAGCCAGTGCTCTTTGTGAAGGATTTCTATGCATTTCTATGAAAGAAAAAAGGGTAAATAAATACTGACTTTTTTTCTCTTGTTTTATATAGTATTCATTGATACAGTCTTACTGTGTTTGCCAAATAGAAGGCCAGTCTAATACTTCTTGCAGTGTTGAGAAACACTTCATGACAATTTAGAAAGCCTATCAATATAGGGAAAATATTGTGACTTAAGAAATCCTATTCAAAGAAGATGAACTCTTGAACATTGGTTTGGGAGTGAATCCAAATTTTCAGTTGTCAGCCATAGAACTTGCGAAAAAGGAAAACAGATCATTTAAGAATTATCTGGAACGGATGTATATATCATAACTTCTTTTCTTTTCTTTTTTCTGTGGCTGGGACATCCAATGAGCATGTACATGTATGATAACAGCATATAAGGGACCAAGTTCCACTAGTCTAGAATGTGTCATTCTATGAGCATAAATTACAATTTTTCAGGTTTAACTCATGAATATATTGTGTCCTCTCTTTCATCACTTCCTCTTAAGTTTGAAGTACAGTACTCCTGGGGGTGCTTAGTGGCATAGCTCCTTCTCTCTTGAGTCTCTTACAGACATGTATAACCTTCAACATAGAATTTTGTTTCCGTTGCTTTTAATATAATGCAGTCATTTCTATTACACTTTTCGCTTTCTTCAATATGCTCTGAATGATATGCACTTCCTTGCCTCGTTCTGACTATCTTCACCAACTTGCTTTCTTAAATAGGTAGGTAGTGCAGCCGCTTATTTGCAGACAGGCATGTTTTCAGCTTGGCATTATTCTGTTCTTTTGGTTTCCTCGGTTCTTATCATCACATGGCTCAACCTAAGGTATACATAGTAAATATTTCCCAGAGTAAGTTTGAGTATAACTTGAATCTAAGCAAGCTTGACCATAGATCTGAAATTGACAAATTATATTTCATGAGTTAGTTTTTTTGTGATGGACCAAATTTTCCTGCATCAACCACACAAGCATACTATGTTTTGGGGATGCATACTTACATGGCAGGTTAATGTAGTGGAAAGGTTCACAAAATGCATATGTTCATATAAGCTTTCTTGAGACATTGTAGATATCATATCCTTAGCATGATAACTTGCCACCCTACCCCCTAGATGGGTAGATATCATATCCTTAGCATGAAAAGTGTGTTGGCCTAAAACATGAAGATCAGTAACTAGACGCTCAGGTTCTGAGTTTCTCCATATGATTTTGTTACACTCTAAGATGTCCACTATTGGCAGACTGCTCATTATCTTGATATCATAAATGTGTTTACTCCTTTCTTCTGGACTCTTAAAATTCTCGTATTCGTCAACTTGCAGCAACGATGTTTATGATTTTGATACAGGAGCTGATAAAGATAAGAAAGAATCAGTTGTAAATCTGGTGGGCAGGTAAATTTTATTTTTCTGCCTTCTATATTAGTGAATTTAGTTTGTCTGTTTTTCCCCCCAATCTTGTGTTATCACGTCCAATATTAATTGCCTATTTTGTTTGGTAATGTGCTCCGTAAGCCGTACAGGCACTCTTGTTGCTGCCTACTTGTTACTTGCTCTTGGCTTTTTGGGGCTTGCTTGGGTATCTTTTGAGGCAGGAAATATGCGTGCAATATTATTACTCGCTTGTGCAATCATGTGTGGTTATATATATCAGGTATGTAGATTGATGCCCATGAGATGAATTAAATTAATCTGAAAAAAAAAATTATGTATCTTTGATGATCTACTTTAGCAGACAAAATATTCAAGTCAATCTTGGATAGTGATGCAACACTCACAGCAGCATAATACGTAGGAGTAATCTTTGGCTGTATGTGGAGTCTTACTATTCTTGGTATTTCCCCAATTTTTTGTTGCTTTGTAGTTATTTAAGATCTGGAGTTGTTAGGGTTTGTTCTATTATGAAAAAATTTATGTTGTCGTTTAGAGGCAATCTTTCGGAAACTAACAATTTAAAGGGGAGAGTTCTCTTCAGGCCAAAAAATGGCAGAGAAAGTTCTCTTATATTGCTCTTGCAATTTGAGATCCTCATTTTGGTAGCTATGGAAACAACAAAAGCTTAGATGATACCAAAAGGATCTGATTAAGGACTGATCACTTTTTACCTTAACCGATCGGGGGCTCCAACACTTGAGAATGTGGCTAGAAAAGCACTCTCCTTATAAAACTCATAGGGGGATCATGCGAGCATGCACTCACGCACACGCATAAGAAAAAGAAGGAAAGGAAAAAGCTCAACCCCCCGAGTCAGAGTTGAATTAATTGCTGTGTTGATGAGGCTATGCATTGTTTCTGTGTCAAATTAAGTTCTGTGATTAATAGCAACTTAACCATAGAAGCTAATTTATTTAGTGCATTATTGATAGCAGGCTGAATTTCTGAGCATGTTTGGTAATGTTAAAGAAATGCATGTTATATTTGTGTGATTAAACACAAAAAATGTAGTCAAAATATAAAGTGATCTACATTTTTTTTTCTCGTGCTGAATGCTTGTTGAATGTTTATGCAACCAAGTGTTGGCAATGTGACCAATTTCAACATTGGTACCAGTACCACTTCCAAGTTATTATCTTATTGATGTCGAATGTTTTCTCTTTTTTTGTTGTCTATATTTTTCTTTTCAATCATTCAATGCAAAATGAATTTGATTGTTCATAATGGCTTGCTTCGTGGCCAGTCATAACTTCCCAACTATGCATCGGAAACACCTTTTTACATCTGTTCTAATGCTGAGTTGCAGTGTCCACCATTTCGGTTAAGTTACCAAGGATTGGGAGAGCCGTTGTGCTTTGCAGCATTTGGTCCATTCGCTACTACAGCTTTTTATTTATTGCAGGGAAGCACAAGGTTAAATAACTTGACCAAATTGCCGTGGTTTTGAATTTAAGTTTTGCGAGTTAGATAATTAATATTGGTTGTCTTGGCAGGGAAATGATCCATCTTCCCTTTACTGGTTCAATTCTTTCTGCATCAGTCCTTATTGGCATAACAACAGCCTTAATCCTGTTCTGTAGTCACTTTCATCAGGTAGTTTTCATTTTCCTATTTCGAGAAAGCTTTGGGCTCTCCAGGCTTATTGTATTTCAGATACATAGCTGACATGAACATCATGCCACTCAGATTGAAGGAGACATGGCTGTAGGAAAAATGTCCCCTCTGGTACATACACAGCTGAGCCCTGATATGTTAAACCTTAATGAGATCATGTACCATCGGTCTGATTGTTTTATTTGTATTTGCATTGGCATACAGGTTAGGCTTGGCACGAAAAGAGGATTAGTGGTAGTGAAGTTGGCAATTATAGGACTCTATGTTCTCACTTTCACCTTTGGTCTAAGCAGCGCTCTTCCTTTTACTTGTATTGTAAGTTATATGTAACTATTAAATTATATGCTTATTGGTGAGGACTGAAATTGAGATTTCTTACTGTCATTTCTGCCTAGTAGTTGTTTCTATTCTATAATATAACCGTCTGAGTTTGAGGATGGCTTCTTTCAGTTTCTATGTGCCCTGACCTTGCCAATTGCAAGACTGGTGGTCAGCTATGTTGAAGAAAACCACAATGTAAGTACTAAACTTGCGTAGAACAATGGCAAAAAGAAAATTTGTTGGACATATGCGTAGAATTTAAATTGCTCTTCATTCTGTTCTCACTGGTATATGATTCCTACTGCATACAAAGGTGCATGAAGATGCAGTTACTGAAAAATAGGGTACAGAGTCATTCGTGTTACTTCACTCTCTTGTCTCCGAAACGACAGGAATGACACAATATGTTTGTTTTGCACCATGATTAGTAGGAAACTGGACCTGTTTGAACAGTGCACCGACGAGCTTAGGGCTGGCGAAAATATGACCTTAAATCTGAAATTAAGGAATACATACATCTTACAACTTCCCCTTAAACTGATTTCACATTTGCTTACATGAATTTCCTTTTTCTTGCAGGACAAACATAAAATATTCATGGCAAAGTATTACTGTGTGAGGTTGCATTCTTTATTTGGAGCTGCATTGGCTGCTGGACTCGTGTTACCGAGAATGGTCCCTAAAATAAATATCGCAAGGTTGGGATTCTCATAGAGTTTTAATTTCTCTGAATATGTAGACGTAGGGACGATATGCCAAGTTTTTTGGCTTCAGAGACACAGTTATGGCTCTTGGCAGTATGCCTGTATTGTATGCACATATTTTTTTTCAAGTTTCCCATGCTATAGAAGGAACTGTGGTAATGGCAGCAGCAAACACTGAAAACACACTGGATAAAATTATGCACCTTGGTTCCATATTAAAATATTTCCCTCCTGAAATGTCAAGTTTAACACCAAGAAAAATAGCTTTTAAAAGAACACTTTTAAGACTAATGGATTTGGCAACGAACCCACTAGTATAGTGGTTTGAAGTAATTGTTCCTTCAAGCAAGGTTCTGGGTTCAGTCTTAACATCCGTGTTGTGTGTGTGAGTTTAGTGTATTATTGCCCCTCTTAATAGGAAATGTCCTATAAAAATAAATAAATAAAGACTAAAGGATTTGAAAAGGCAATTACATGACTAAAGCAATTTTTCTTCTTCTTTTCTAGCCACAAATTAAAGCAATTAAATTAGCCCTGTGAGATCGAAGTTGATTGAGAGACGTTGTGTCTAAATATTTGTTTCTAAGAGATGCTGTCGTTGTTTCCCTTCTCTCTCAAGGGTCAAATTGCTTGGTGATCAAGTCATGTCTTTGCATATACGCCTTTTGTTTTGTCTGCGTCATTATTGACCACATCAACTGTCACATCACATGGTCAGTTTTGTTCGTTCAATTCAAATAAAATTAAATATTTTGTAAATAACACATAATTGGCAGCAAATAATATGCAAATTAAATCTGTTACACGTGACATGCTAGGTTCCTTTTCCTACATGGTTTAGGATTAGGGTTATTTCTAGGGAAACTAGGGTTGAGATGCTTTATTTGATAGTTTCCTACGCCGTTTAGGATTGTTGGGGGATTGCGTATAAATAAAGTGTCAAAGCCAGCAAATACGTACCAGTACTAATTGTTGGTGTGTTTTGAACAGAGAAGGGAGAAGATTGAGTTTTTGAGTGTGAGGAAATTAAGGAGCACTACATATGGCGGAGGCAAAATCATCAACCTCAAATTCAGAATGGCCCCCAAGCCACGTTCTACATTTGATACTAGAAAAGTTGATATCAACCTCCGACAATATCAAGTTTGGCACAGTTTGCAAGCATTGGCGATCCGTAGCTTTGGATCAGAAGCCGCGGCCCCTCAAATCATGTCACAAACAGCTTCCTATATATACTGATTATCACCGACGACCAAGACAACCGCAACGCCACCGGCGGAACAAGCAATAAGGTTTCTATAGATTGAGGAGGAGTCAGAATTCAGAGTCTCATTGAAGTTGTTTACAAAACTATATGCATTCAGGGTAGGAATGGTATTGATTCCCATATGTTGTTTATTAAATTCCGTGAATTGGAATTGAAACCAATTTTATTATTAAAATGCCCTTGTTCTAGATAAATAATTTTATAAAAAAAATTTGTTGGGTTTTATTGGATGGAAATTTTGGAATTTTAAAAGTTGTGTGGGATATACTGAGTAAAAAAGATGAATTCCTGATGGGTTCGTTCTCCAAGAATTATAATACTACCTCCCACCAAGAGTCTCATTCCTCCAAAATCAGGTGTAGGCCTGCTTGTATTTTCATTCCTTCATGTGGAGAAAAACATAGTTGCAACAGGGATGTTATCACCGGCCAATAATGTTATGTCACGTAGAAGTGTTATCATGAGTGTGTAGCGTTATTGGTTGGGGTAGCAAAATAAAATAGTGATATCCTCGTTTCACGGAAGTCTTTCTCCTTCATGCAAAGTAAATACATGACCACTATTTTTTTTTTTTTTTTTGGAAAGAGAATTCATTCATAGAACCAAAGACATACAAAGAACGACATGATACAGTGATCTCGTTAAAACCTTCTTAGGACAACCTCATGGGACAAACCCTAAGAGAGGAAATAGTACCACACATGTCATGGACTAACAAGACAGTCCGATTCAGGTCACTTTGGATCATTACAATAAAAGAACAAATAAAAAACGAAAACTAACACATTGACCTCCGACGAGAACTGCAACTATAGACCAACACAGTAGACCCACATTAGAAGACTACAAAACATCCCAACTGTCAAAAGAGGCCTTCTATGAGCAAAATAATAGTCCTTTGACACCTACACAAACTACAAGGCATACCATAGCAGAAACCAGGAGAGAACATGCAAGAGGAACACATAAACAACAGTAAAAAGACCCCTAAGAAGCACTCCACATCAACTTAGAACCGGACAAAGAAAACCTCTTATAACCAAGCATAGTTCTTTGGTCGGCGCAGAGTGGAGAAGAGCACCACATCCCAATAACTACAACTAGCATCGCTGCTGCCGCTGCTGTTGAAACAAAGACAAAACATCAGCCACCAGGTATCACAATTCTCCTGAGGAAAGACACAATCCAACATCACTACTATTGCCGCCGTCGAGATAAAGACAACACCAGCCACCTAGAACACTGCAAAAAAAATCAAACAAAACAAACAGACAAATAGACCTAGATCCAAACAAATCTAGACTATCTGGGGAGGGGAAGGGGAGGAGAAGAGGGGATAAGAGGAAGGGAAAATATGGGTGAAAAAGAAAGGGAGATGAGGAGAGGAATGGGAAGATGGGCGGAGTTGGTTGTCGGCAAGGAGAAAGGGGATCAGAGTGCGGGTAGGGTTTTTTTTATTTGGCATGTTACCACCCTAAATACATGACCACTATGAATTAATAAATATGTCATCAATATTAAAATTTGATAAACTTCAAAGCAGCAAAGCAAAAATTAAACAAAAAAATCGTGTTTGAGTAATTTAATGATAATAAACAAATAAAAGCACCACACCAATGGGGTGTTAGTAGGATTGGCCTAGACCTTTGGTATGCTCCCAAGTGGTCGTATAGGAATGGCATAAATCTCCGTCGGGTCAAGTCCCCGACCCTAAAGGGAGAAATTTAGGGGGAAAATCAGGGGCAAGTACGGGGATCCCCAAATTTTAAAAATCATTGGTCGGGGATGAGATGGGGATAGGGCTCGTCAATGGGCCGGGCCGGGCCGGGCTTTAAAGAGGAGAGAGAAAATAGCGGGCCGAGTCGGGCCGGGTTTTTTTAGAAAATTCAAAGCCCAAGCCCGACCCATGAGCCAGGCTTGAGAAAGCCCATCGGGCCGGGCCGGGCCGAGCTAAGCCCAACGGACCGGGCCAAAACGGGCCTACTTCAATTGAAAAAAATCATAAACTTAATCATAAGGGGATTTTAGTCCAAATTTGAGATTAAACTCACTTAATTCCAATATTTTCACATCAAACCAAATTCATAAAACACCTAATAAAGTCACACAACTTAATAAGATTTTCTACAAAAATAATAAAACCAAGTATTGTTTTTGAGGTTATTACATAATTAGACCGTAATACGTTTTAAGAAATAATTTTAAAAAATAATAAGTATAAAAAAAATATTTTTTTTAAAGGATTGTATGAATAAATATGCAAATGTTTGGTGATGTGTTCAAGAAAAGCATGATTATATTTGGTGATATGATATGTTGTTCTTCTTATATATATATAATTGTTGTATTAATAATTGACACAAATTAAATTAATGTGCTAATCATCCAATTATAAAACTAGGAATGAGTAAAGAAAAGTAAATGAAATGAAACAAATTACATATGTGATTTAAGTGATATAATCCTAATCCTAAACTCTTATTTATACATAATTATATATGTATGCGGGCCTAACGGGCTGGACTTTTGTGGGCGGGCCGAGTCGGGCTGTCTTGGGCCTAATCGGGCCGGGCCGGGCTTCAAACACTCAAGCCCAAGCCCAGCCCAACCCAAGGCGGGCCGAGCCATCTCAAAGCCCATAACGGGCCAGGCCGGGCTTTTTTTCGATGGGCCGGGTGGGCCCCCATCGGCCCATGAGCCCACGGGCCAAATGATGAGGCCTAGATGGGGATAGTATTGTTATCCCCATCTCCATATCCAGCATGATAAGTAACATATGTATTTTTATTTATATATAAAATAGTCATGTAAGGTTATGATATAATCTAATATATTCTTTAATTTTGTTAAATTGAATTGAGATTATTTTGAATTGTTGAATTGAATTTTATGATTCAATTGAATGATAACTTAAGATGAAATTTAAGTGTTATAATGTAGGATAAATATTTTTTGAATGAAAAATCAAGCAGCGGGTTTGGGAGGTAGCCCTCGACGGGGATCAGGATTCCTCAAAATCTTTTTATCGAGGATAGGGGCGGAGATAGGAAGCAAGGACGAGGCTGATATTGTCATACCTGGCCCCAAACCGACCCAATTGCCATCCCTAAGTCCTGAATTCAAACCCCTACGATAGGGTTAATGATTTAAATGGTCCCCCAACTATTGTACTCGTATCATTTTGGTCCACCAACTAAAATTTTCATCTGAACCGTCCTTAAACTCTTTATTTTGTACCAAGATGGTCCATCTGTCAAAGTTTGTGTATTATTCCATGAAATCTAGGGACAAAACTGTATTTTTAGGTGAGTACCCTCCTCTAAAACAACCAAACCAACGTTCATAAGCATTCCCTCCCATTTATGTTAGAAGCTCCACCAAAACCCCCAAATTAGAACCCTAGGTTTGCAATGTCGGAGATTTCAACGACCTCAAGAGGCACAAGTCGGTACTGTGCCTGTGGGACAAAGATAATTCGTTGGACTTCATGGACAGATTTGAACCTGGGAAGACGGTTCGATGCTTGTGATAAAAATTGGGTAAGTTATTATTTGGGTTGCAAAAATTGTTCTTTTCCATTTGTAATTACTTGTTGAGGTCTGAAATTGGGTCAAATTTGATTTCTAGAATAGCAGAAGAGGTATGCATTTTTTCGAGTGGGTGGATAATGAAACTTGTCCAAGAGGAAAACAAGTGGTCCCTGGTTTGCTTAGAAGAGTTAGAGCAATGGAGGAGGAAGGTAGAGCAAAGGAAGAACAATTGAGATCTATGGATGCAAATAAGAAAGAACTGCAACAGAAATTCAAAGAAATGGTTCAAGAAAAAAGGGTTTCAGAATGGGCTCATGGGCAAAGACAATTGATAATGTGGGTTTCCTTGATTTTTTATTGGGGTTTGTTTATAACATTTGTGATGAATGGGAAGTTTTAATTGTTATGGGGTTTTTTTCTTTGAATGTAATGGTGAAGACTTCTGTTTCAATTGTAATGGTGAAGACTTTGTTTCAATTGTAGAATGAATGTCCATTAGTATTCTCAAATTGTCTTGAATTGGGGTTATTTGAATATCTAGGAGATGCACATAACTTAATATTTCACTGAGTATAACAAATTAAAAGCCATTCCATTCTTGACCACACGGGCAATTTACAAAATAAACATCCATATAAACATTCCAATTACAGAGTTTGAGTCCTTCAAAATCAAGACCAATTAGACAAAGGACACAAAATTCACCTGCCTAGAAAAGTACATAACCCAAAATAGACAACCAATTACACAGTTTGAGCCCTTCTAGCTCAAAACCAATTAGACAAAGTACACAAAATCCTCCTACCCAGAAAAGTACCTAACCCAAAATAGGCAAGCAATTGCATAGTTTTAGCCCTTCAAACTCAAAACCAATTACACAATCCAAGCACTGTCTCATAACCAATTACATAAAATCCCCCTACCCAGAAAAGTACATATCCCAAAATACACAACATATGACACCCTTGGCAATAATTTCCCCTATTTTCAAGCCATATTATTATCATGGGGAATGTTGTCCAAATCTAGTCCTCCTTGTCCCCTTCATCTAGCCACCTAAACAATG
The DNA here is from genome assembly GCA_034190965.1 of Prunus campanulata. Classification (NCBI taxonomy): domain Eukaryota; kingdom Viridiplantae; phylum Streptophyta; class Magnoliopsida; order Rosales; family Rosaceae; genus Prunus; species Prunus campanulata. The sequence continues at coordinate 12,330,455 of CM067215.1, forward strand.
TAGTAATGTAAGGTGTGTAATAGTTGAAAAATTGTTAATTAGTGAAATGAATAAGAATTGAACCAAATGACAAAAATTTACACTTGGCTGTGAAGATGGTAAGCCTTTCCCTGTACTGCCTCTTCCTAAGCCTCTTCCTCTAATTGCACTTAGCTTTGAAGATGGTAAACCTCTTCCCAAGCCAATATGTGAAGATGGTAAGACTCCTTGTCCATTACCTCTTGTCACCTGAAAAAGTTACTGATGTTTATTTTTTTTTAATGACTTAAGCAATAAAAAATTGAATGGTAGAGAAAATAAAAATTACACTTTGTTGTGAATTGGGGTTAACAGTGGCTTGAGCAACATTACATCTTCCTCTACTTATGCATCTGCCTCCTTGTCCATTACCTTTTGCCATCTAAAAAAAATTAATGATTTCAGTTGTCTAATGACTTATGCAATTTAAAACCACAAGAGCAACCAAAGCTTACACTTTGTTGTGAACTTGGGTAAGCAGTAGCTTGAGCAACATTTCCTATGAGTCCATATGCCTCTCCCTCTGACTGTGCTAGATCCTGGTTGTGAAGAAGCTTGTACTGGTTGTGAAGAAGAACCTTGCTCCATTTGGGCTGAAGATGCATTAACCTGCAAATGTATAAGAAAATTATGAATGTAAGTACGCCATAACATAGAACTAAACAAAGGTGTCTAACAGTCATACATGATGGTTTTCATTGTTTTGCCTGTTACATGTTGCTCTATTATGGCCTCTTTGACCACATCCACGACATCTTATTATTTGAATGAAAACCCTTCTAAGCTTGGGAGGGCAATATAATTTGGAGGCCTAGGGTTTGGTGGGATGGGGCCTAGTATTTCAACCTCACAATGATCCTTTGTCCTAACTCTTTTAGGCCTATCCGTTTGTTGCTTATAAAGTGGAGGTTTTAATTGGAGGAAGGCCACATTTACTCCATTGGTCCATTGAAGGGATGGGGTGAATCACTAGTTCATAAGCCTTCATATAAGTCTCGGGCTTATAATAATCATCCACACAAGCAATTGGGTTTTCACATCTTTAAAATATTGTTGAGATTGCATGGGGACATGGTATTCCACATAAATTTCACCTCCTACAAAAGCATGTCTTTGCTCTAAGGTCTACAACAAATTCTCCATTATAAATGTGGCTCACTTAATACAATTTCTCACCAGCCAATCTAGGAATGCATTGTGATGAACCTAGCTTGTTCTTCTCAATTATCTTAAAGATCCTAGGTCCAATAGAGTATCTCCAATTCTTATATGCAGACCTCCTACTAGCCATCCTAAGCATCACATAGCCTGTATCAACAGTTTTTTGTTTGCAAACTTCATTCCCAATCTAAACTCAGGATTTTTCAAATCCACATCTCTTCTATACTTCTTAAACTTTGGCAATTTTTTCTTTTTTCTACCATTATCCTCATCTTTAGTCTCACTTCCAGTGTCAAATTCTGATGTGTTAGCACCATTTGATGACACCTCTCTTGGAGCCCCATGACTAGTCCCCTCATCTGCTACATTCTTTCCAACATTTGGCCTAACCTCTGCCTCATTTTCACTGAACACATAATCAATGTCAAATTTTGATGTGTTAGCACCATCTAATGACACGTCTCTTGGAGCCCCATGACTAGTCCCTCATCTGCTACATTCTTTCCAACAGTTGGCCTGACATCTGCCTCATTTTCACTGAACACATAATCATTGTCTTTAATTTCTGAATCCTCATCCTCATCTTCATTTGGCAATTCTGCCCCTTCATCATCAATTGTCACATTTGCCCCTACATCTTCATTCCTTAATTGCCCCTGCATCTTCATTTGGTACCTCTTTTATTGCATCTTCATTTGCCACTTTCGTCCTAACATTCTCAAAAGTCTTCTCATCTTCAATATAAGCCTCCCCTTTCACTTGGTAATTCTGAGTCACATCCCCATCACAATTCTCTGCATCTGCATCATAGCCATAGTCTTGAATCTTACTATAGTATGACACAATAACCTTATTAGATGATATGTGACCAACCATTTCAACCACTGTAGCATCTGATGTAACAAGCTCCAGTCCACCCTCAACATTTCTACACCTAATTTCCAAACATTGCTCAACTTGAGAAATGTCAACATCATACCCAAGACCTCTCCCAATTTTTAGTAAATTTAACAAGGACAGAAAATCATCTACAATATTGTCCAAATAACAGACCTTACCCTTTTTATAAACCCTATTTTCAAACCAGCCCCCATGATGTAATTCTAGAGTACACATTTCATTGGTAGCTGCAAAATTGAAACAACAATATGTTATTCTAAAGTCATAGTGTTGTTGTTAATGCTAAGGACAACAGTTACTGAGTTGGGTGTGAAGCAAACAACCAAGGGACCACAGACATTAAAAAAAAACCTCATATTCAACATTTTAGACAAAATAAAGCTTACACTCTGCAGTCAATGTAGCAAAAGCCAAATCTACATACAGGAAAACGATTCATTTACCCTTACTTCAAACATAAAACAACCAAAAAGCCGAACACAAACACAGAAAAAGGAATCTTTTATGCATAAAGAAACCACAGTTCCAGACAAGGACAACTCATCCATTTCCAAACAAAATCAACATAAAATGCATTACAGAAGCCCTTACCATATTTGGGAGTCTTTCCACCCGAACAGAATTCGAACTCCATTATTAGCTAGTAGTGAATTTCCCAAAATCTCCAAAATCCCCAAAATCAAACCCTAACCCAAACTCTCAAATTCGAACTCCAAAATTAACATTGAAATTACACACTAATTTCACTAATTCAGCAACTCGCACACTACTACAGAATCGACCAATTCAGCAACTCGCATTAGAATCCCTTTCAGTCCATGGTAATCGCGTAAAATGAGAGAAACACCCACCAAACTATAGGTATTTTGGTTCTAAACGATAGAGCTTCTCAAAAAGTCGCATATACCCTTCAAAACTCAGGCACGTGGCCATCGCGTGATCAGAAGTAACGGAATCTGTCATGGATGGACCATCTTGGTATAAAATAAAGAGTTTAAGGACGATTTAAATGAAAATTTTAGTTAATGGACCAAAATAATACCGGAGCAATAATTGGGGACCATTTAAGTCATTGACCCCCTATGTGTCTACCCTTCTTGTTCTTGATTCAAATAAAAGTACCTCAAGCAAAAAAAAAAAAAATGAAAAGAGAAGAAAAAAATAAATATATATTATAATACGCACCTATATAAGCGAGTCTCGTCTAACCTTCTCTTCTCGCTCTTCTTGTCCTCTCTCTCCTTCAAAATCCCCAAATCCCCAAATCCCCAAATCCAGTTTCTGAATTCCATTTTCGAACCCCATCAATGGCGACCCCATCCCCACGCGAAGAGAACGTGTACGTGGCGAAGCTGGCCGAGCAAGCCGAGCGCTACGAGGAGATGGTGGAGTTCATGGAGAAGGTCGTCTCCTCCGTCCCCGAAGGCGAAGAACCCACAGTCGAAGAGCGCAACCTCCTCTCCGTCGCCTATAAGAACGTAATCGGCGCTCGCCGTGCCTCGTGGCGCATCGTGTCGTCGATCGAGCAGAAGGAGGAGAGCCGCGGCAACAGCGATCACGTGGCCACCATCAAGGAATACAGGACTCGGATCGAGAACGAGCTCTCTAACATCTGCGGTGGGATTCTCAAGCTTCTTGACTCGAAGCTCGTGCCTTCGGCCAACGTCGGCGATTCCAAGGTGTTTTATCTGAAGATGAAGGGAGATTACCATAGGTATTTGGCTGAATTCAAGACTGGAAATGAGCGTAAGGAGGCTGCTGAGAATACCCTCAATGCCTATAAGGCTGCTCAGGTTTGGTTTGATTTTTATTTTGATTTTGATTTTGATTTCATTTGGTTGCTCTTTGTGGTTATTTATAATATAGATTGTGGACTTTTTTTCTTCAAATTTGAATACTTTTGTGAATATGGTTGTAGTTTATGCATCCCTTTGTTTGGTTGTTTCTGGTTAATGTATTAGATCGAATTTTCATTTGTTTGGTTGGGAATAGTTGAAAATTGGGTACCAAGGCTTGATCTGGTCGAGGATATGTTCATTGCTTGCTTATCAGCGCTGGTTTCCAGAGATCATTTCTGCAATCTTTTGGTGTGCATGATTTTGGAATTGATTATTTGTTTGGTAAATGATTCTATTGGTAATGGTTTTTCTTTGTGACCATGGGAATAGGGAAATCAAGTGATATTTCTTTTTCATGTGCTTAATTCCAAATGGTATTAGTTAAGGCCAACCTGTAGAAATCTGTTTCTTCTAGTTAATTTTGAATCACATGATTTTTCTTGTCAATTAAAGATATATGTTACTGTGTCATTCATGCTTTGAGGTTACAACATTTTACATTCATTCTGTTCATCTGTTGATATGATATTTCCCGTGTTTGTTATAACACTCTGTTTGCAGGATATCGCAAACTCTGAGCTGGCTCCAACTCATCCCATCCGTTTAGGATTGGCTTTGAACTTCTCTGTGTTTTACTATGAGATTTTAAATTCTCCCGATCGGGCTTGCAATCTTGCCAAGCAGGTGAGGAAATTCTTTTTAATAAGTGCTAAGAATCCTACTTCCGAATCATATGTTTGAATCTGTTGGTATATTTCTATTTCCCCCCAATAGAGTAATGTTGTGTTTGATATTATGTTGTTGGGGTGAATGTAATGAATCTCTGGAATTTGAACGCACAAAAAGAAACTAGGCCTTGTGATGATGCCTCCAAAATGTGTTTTATTTTTCTCACGTGTTTTGACTTGCCTACTTCTTCTAAGAAAACAAATGCTTGCCACAAAAAGATAAGGCTCTGTATTTTTGCCTTCTCAGAGCTCACAAATTTGCAGTTCTAGCTCATCCCTCCTTTTGACATCTCTTCTCTCTTCTCTCTCTCTTTCACACACACACAACAAACTCAGAAATGTGTTTTTATCCCCTCATTGTTAAGAGTTGTAGCCAAACTTGTGATGCTGACTAAAACACAATATTAGGATGAACTTCAAAGAATGACCATGTGCATTCTATTTGTAATTTAATCACAAATCTTATCAAGTTTAAGATTATATATGCAGAGACCATTATCTGCTTGCCAAAAATTCAATTCACGTCATCATGCTTATTAGTAATTTGATTATGTTCGTAATGTTTAATACTTCAAACCTCGTGGATAAGATAAAGGGATTTAGGACTGTTTTATTTCATCTTTATCTTTATTGCCTGCTATTTTGTGCATCAAAGTGATTATTCATCTTTATTGCCATTTTATTTTCAAGAATTTGTTTCTGCTGATCTGGATTATCAGTTATATATATTTTCTTGTAGAACTATTGATTATATGTTCTTTCTTGTGCTTTCTTAATAGATTTCTCATTTTGGTTTCATGTTTTCTAAATATTTTTTGTTTCCTTTTTATGTTTCAACTAGGCTTTTGATGAAGCCATTGCCGAGCTGGATACACTGGGAGAGGATTCGTACAAGGATAGCACTTTGATAATGCAACTTCTTCGTGATAATCTCACATTGTGGACTTCAGATATGCAGGTTGGTCCCTATATGTCAATCGGTCTACACCCACAAATACATGTGTGTTCATGCTTTTGTACTTTTTATTTGTTTAAATGGTGATTATTTATGAGTCATTTGTTTGCATGCGTTTAGGATGAAGGAGAAAATGAGATCAAAGAAGCAGCACCCAAGCCTCAGGCTGAACAGCAGCAGTGAAGTTAATCGTCCTCCTTGGTGTTATGTCTCCAGGCACCATGAGCCTCAAGGAATTCATACCCTGAATTATGAATTTTTGAGGCACTGCTAGAACTCTTGTGTGTTTAATTTTTCTTTTTTCTTTTTATGGGTTTTTTTTTAGTGTTCAAGTACTCAGTTTCGATAAATGATTGCTTGAGAATGAAAGTTCTGATTCTTCATCTATTCCCATTGCTTAATTCTTCGCGGTTTCATTCTTTTAAATGAAATGGTGAATCTGTGTATGTGACTCGGTCCTGTTCGCATTTTAGAGCTCCTGTTAATGGTGCATGAAAAATTCAACCTATTTTTTAACCAATGAGTTACATGGCAAGGTGTACAATTGGTCATGGGCTCTTGTGGTAAAAATGAGACAAGGGCCAAGATTGTATATGCGTGAATGTACATATAAATTTGAGTTAGGTTAATTCCTGTGTTTGTTGGTTAATCTGGTTTGATGGCTTGCTTTAAAAGTTGGTTCTCATAGCTTTTGGGATCATCATATTCTTCCCTTTTAGGCTAGATGGTGATCTACCTCTTTAGCCTGTGCCATTATTGATTCCATTTATTTTCAACCAAACAATTGATAATTAAACAAGAGTGTTGCTAAACGAACCCTAAAATTAACTGAGTACACCCTACTACCAAATTATTTATTGAATTACTCATTTATCCCAATATAAAATGACCAAAAAGGATATCTACTTTTCTTCTTCTTCTTCTTCTTCAAAAATTTGAGAGTCCACAAAACCCTCAAAACCCCATTTTATTTATTTTATCCCATCGCCTTTCTTTCTACTCTCAACTTGTAGAAATCATGTAGAAATCATTTTATTCTCAATCCCATTATAATTTAGGGAGCTTTAGTTTTAAACCATAATATAGTTTACTAATTTAGTAGAAAGAAATACAATTTCATCTAATTAGCATAAGGCCAAAGACCAAAATGAGTACCCAATTTTACAAAAATATCATTAAAAAATATCAAAATTACACACAATGCCATTCCTTCTAAGGCAAGCATACTATGCCACATGTCCACATCCAGCCAACCACCACCGCCGGCCAACGACCACTGCCGGCCAACCGCCACCGCCAGCCACCTCCGACCAACCGCCGCCGGCCACCTCCGACCAACCGCCACCGACCACCTCCGACCAGCCGCCGCCGGCCACCTCCGCACCTCCGACCAGCCGCCGCCGGCCACTTCCGACCAGCCGCCGCCGGCCACCTCCGACCAACCGCCGCCGGCCACCTCCGACCAACCACCGCTGACCACCTCCGACCAGCCGCCGCCGGCCACCTCCGCACCTCCGACCAGCCGTCGCCGGCCACTTCCGACCAGCCGCCGCCGGCCACCTCTGACCAGCCGCCGCCGGCCACCTCTGACCAACCGCCGTTGCCCCTTATTCACTTTTTTTTTTAAAAAAAGATTTTGTGTCATTAAAGGGACTCGAACCTTGACCCTCAAAGGAAGAGGGCTCACTCACAAACCACTACACCAAACTTGATTTTGTAATATTTATTCAATTATACAATATTTATATAAACGATCAACGGTTTTAAAAATTTTAAAAAAATCATTTCACCACATATTCACATAAAAACTGCAAATAAAAGCAGAAACTGAAACAAAAATACAATGTAGATATCAATTATATATATATAAATAAAATAAAATTTATAGAAGCAAAATGGAGGAACCAAGATGAAAGTACTAAAATGGAAACTGCGATGCAGAAACAGAAACTGCGATGCAGAAATAGAAACTGCGATGCAGAAATAGAAACTGCGTTGCAGAAACAGAAACTGCGATGCAGAAACAGAAACTGCAATGCAGAAACAGAAACTGAAATACAAAAATACTGAAATGCTGAGCCTGGGCAAAAATGCTCAGCTCTAAAGTTAAACAAGAGAAACTGCAATACAAAAATAGACACTGAAATGCTGAGCCTGGGCAAAAATGCTCAGCTCTAAAGTTAAACAAAACAAAACAATAGTTTTTTTTTATTCAAAACATGTTGGGAGAGAAGGAATCAGACTGAAAACCACCTAGAATGTAAAATAGACACAATACTGACTTTTCCATTACCAAGGCCAATGACTCCAGCAGTGGCAGGTGTGACCGGACCAAAATACTTCTGATCATATCCACACCTGCACACAACAGAAACAGAAAACATAATACGATTAACTCAGACTTAGAAGGTGAACAGGCAGTTTAGTTCCAAGACATTAATTCAACATGTTATAAGTTTTAATGTTCAAGCTTGATCGTTTACATAATTTTAACTGATGTGTTTACGTTTCTACATCAAACCACCTGATGGGGACTGAGGAGAGAGCCATTGGTGAATGTCAGGGGAAAGTATTCCTTCAACAAATGCAAATTAAAGTCAGAAACTGCAACAAAAATACAATGTAGATATCAATTATATATATATAAATAAAATAAAATTTATAGAAGCAAAATGGAGGAACCAAGATGAAAGTACTAAAATGGAAACTGCGATGCAGAAACAGAAACTGCGATGCAGAAACAGGAACTGCGATGCAGAAAGAGAAACTGCAATACAAAAATAGAAACTGAAATGCTGAGCCTGGGCAAAAATGCTCAGCTCTAAAGTTAAACAAAACAAAACAATAGTTTTTTTTTTATTCAAAACATGTTGGGAGAGAGGGAATCAGACTAAAAACCACCTAGAATGTAAAATAGGTTATTCATGTTTCTGTTTTTTGCATTGCACATTCCGTTTTCTGCATTGCAGTTTCCATTTTCTGCAGTCTAGCATCGCCAGAGAGAGAGAGAGAGAGAGAGAGAGAAACAATAAATAATGGCTAGCTGAGGGTGATGAAATTCACTTACATTGAAAGAACAGGAATTGCTGAATTTGCCCAATACATGCAAAGAAAAGCAGAGAGAAGGAAAAAATTATCAGTATCTTCAACATAAAATGATTTAGCCTTTTGTAGTAGAAATATGCAATTAATATTAAATAAAACAATCTTCAATGTGTTTAGCTTGTTGACGGTATGATTAGTACATTTGAGCTTCTTTACATCTTTTGATGTTTTGCAGCACGTTCCTTAGAACTATTCTCATAAGCGTGGGTTGTCTTTTTATTTTCTTTCATGTGGTGCTTACTTTCAAAAAAGCAACAAAATACCCATGGTTTGACAGATAATATTTCCTTGTTTCTTCATTAGTTCATGTTGTTTGGCAACATCATAAATTTATGTGATGTCTCCTCCCTCCAATTCTCCCTCAACCAAATAGCACAAAGGATCATCAGTACCCCTCCCTTCCCTTACCATGATTACCCATTTTCTATCCTTCCTACCAAACATAAGCTATAGTATGTTAGAAAACAGAAACATGGTCTTGAAAATAAGACATACCCATCAAATTGAACAAGCGGAAGGGTGACAATTCAAATTTGATCTTGGGAAGTGAAACAAAAGCCCAAGAAACAGCTCCCACCCAAGGCTCTGTCGGTATTAGTCGCAGTTTGACCCAAAGCTCTCCATCAATATCAAAATCTCGAACACCAACTGGCACAAAAATGGGAATAATTCTAAATTTTAGTGTGAGCATTAATAGCATATGAGCACCACCAGTATAATGTAGGCCTATTTGGTACCTAAATGAAATAAAGGGATATAGCATCAGTTCAATGGAATATTGAGTTAGAATAGAAAGTTATTATCACAAATAAGCTCCCAGATCACCCAAGAATTTTGATAAAAACGTGCAAAACATTTTCATCATGATCTATCCTAATGGCAATCTCTTTTGCTCACACGAGACTGTTTTTTTTTACAGTTAACAGAACGAAATATTCTTATGTAGATCAATTATCTGGATGGAGAGTTTCCATATAGAAGATCAATTATAACATCCAATGTCAAATTACGTATAGAAGATATTGCATAAACAGAAAAAGAAAGTAGAGACAATAAGCAACCAAATCAAACAAAAGACATGCACGATTGAATTCGAAACGTTAACTCACTGGAGATCATTGACACAACGGGACGTCCTCCGCTCAACATTCCTAACAGACAAGGGCTCATCCCCCAACGAAAACTGCTTGATTTCAACTCTCTCAACATAGTCGGGCTTCTTCAAATCATCAATGACGGACTGAAGCAACCCAATGAAGGCCGGAGGAGAGAGATCGAGGGATTGGAAAACCGAGTAAAAATCCGATCAAAATCGGGGTTTTCCGGCAAAACAGCAGCAGCAGAGGTAGGAGGAAGGTCGGAGCTGGCTTGGGGTGCAACGCCGGTCAAAACTTGACCGGTCCGGTGGCTGGGTGGCCGACGTGACAGTGGCTGGGGGGTTTTGTCGGTGTCGGTCGAAACACAGGGGAGGAAAAAGGGAGAAGACGCGGAGAGAGAGAGAGAGAGAGAGAGATCTGAGAAACTAACGAATTTGGGTTAGGTTTTTAAATGAAAAGGGTATAATTGTCTTTTTAATGACTAATGCAAGGTGGGTCAACAAATCTGGTCTTCCTCTTTGGCCTAATCCAAAATAACAATTCTTTTCTAGGTATTAAAACCCAAACCAAAATATCAAATGTCTTAAATACTAATAAGTAAAGTTATCTAAGTCTAATACCTAATTTTCCTTATAATTTATAAGCCAGTTAGCTAAAACCCCTATTATTTTTCTATAATTGTCAATTGAGGGAGTAAAATAGAGGTGCTAGCTAGATTTGAAATGAAAAGAAGAAAATATGGAAGACAAAAGAATACACGATATTTGCAGTTCCTTCTGGTTATGTTTATTAGGGCAATAATTTGCAATGAGCAGCACTTCAAATAATAATAAGAATAATAAAAACAACCAGGCCTCCTCCAACACCTACACCGATTACAAGGAATTCTACCCTAAACAAAATGCTCCACAACCTCAATCCCATGCATGCGGGATGGATTATTAATTATGTTGTGAACCAGTCAGATTGGTGATCATTTGATTGGAAATAGAAGGGTTTGTTTGTTTTTTTCTTTTTCTGGCTAAAATTGGCATCATTGAGTTTCATACTTGGGATTCCTTGAATCTATTTCTAAAGAAGAAGATAACTGACGACGTTAGCTTTTGTCTGTTTGGCAAAAATCCAAGCAGATGATTCAGATCCATTAAGGTGTTGTGTGATAGAGTGTACTAGGGTGTACTAGGGGTATTTTTGCTAGTTAAATAGAGTGTACTTAGTTAATTTTACATTTTGATTAAAATATTAAGGTGTACTTAAACCATAGGGTGTACTCAGTTAATTTTAGAGTTGGTTTAGCAGCACTCTTAAACAAACATCCCATGAATTTTGATTTCCTTCCCATTCCACCAATCTAATACCACCTTAAGATTTTACGTTACATGTAGGGTTAAGTTGGTATTTCTTTATGTCTCGCAAAAAAGCACTTTGTATTTCATCTCTTAGTGCTTTTGTAAAGCATAATGGACGTAAACCAGGATAAACGAAAGTTAACTGAAACCGAAGGATTGAAGCCAATCTCAAACACTCAATTACGAAATGGTGACGAAAAGAATACCAAAACAACCACCTTCCGGAGACGATGGTTTGACTATGATTGTCAAACTTTAACCAATATTAGTAGAGGCCTAGAAGCGATACCAATGGTGGTTAAATAAAAGAAGCAAAGAAATTAACTATTACACTGGCTTTGTAGAGTTCAAAAGCTCAAGGGAAATGACTAGAGAAGACGTTGGTCCTTCGGGTATTTGATGTTGGAAGACATGGACAATACTCAATGAGGATTGAGGATTTCACAACATAACAAATGGTACCAAGGCCTGGATGAGATCCATTATCCAGGCACATTTTCAAAACAGATTTTATAAATTCAGAATAAACATCTATGATTAACTCTCCACTCAAGTCCAGATTGCAGCTAGGATAAAACTAAAATACGCAGTAAAATAAATAATCCATTAACCACATGTCAACACCAAAATCAGCATATAATGGTGATTTTTGTGACCCCTAAGTACGCATCCTGAAATGACAACGCAAAATGGGGCACTAGAAATTTTACAAAATGCTATTCTAAAATCTCCCTCTGCCCCTGAAGCCACCACCACGGCTACCACCCCTTGGGGGGCCTCTGCCACCCCTTGGAGCACCCCTTCCACGAAAACCACCACCTCCACGGCCACCACCACGAAAACCACCACCTCTGCCTCCACCACGGCCTCCACCTCGAGAAAAAGCTGGTTTCTGTCCCCTGCAACAAAACCATCCATTTAAATTCTTTGAATGAAAAAGACATGTTTTAAGATACTTCAAGTGTCACTCACAAGCATGGATTCATGCATCAAGAGAATAATATGACAACTAATATAGACGAGGATTGGAAGAAGACCTTTTTTATGCTACTAAATACAAATGACAACACAAAACCACACTCACTGGTGGACCGAGGATTTACTTTTGGGGGAGAGAACTAATGATAATAACTGATAAGATCAAAAAATAATTAAAACCATGTCACTAAAATCAACAAAGAAGCTAACCCGCAAAGGGAATCGATAAGAGTGACCAAGATCAGCCATAAAATTATCTTCTAGATCAACCTTATAAAAATCATGAATATTTTGAAATAAAACACATTTTATCAACCAACTCCTGCTGTTATCAAACAGAACAGTTGAAGATAGGCCAAAAAATAAAGAGTTCATTGAGAAGGTGCCCAAGGAACCCATGGAACCCATGGAACATCTCTAACAAGTGGTACTTGGTCCAGCAATTTGACCAGGAGTAAGCTAGAGATATTAACTTTTTGCTTGTCCTATTAGCTTGAAACCAAAGCCTGACCTCAAGTTGACAGTATAGAAGACTGACTTTGTCATCCTAATCAAAGCACGAATCATGCTGTCACACTAAAACAAAAACTTAGGACATCAAACTTGAGATTACATTAGCATAAATCCCCAACCCCTGCCAACTTCTTGATAATAACCACATTGGAATAAGGGCAGACGGTGATATGGAATGATATAGGCTTTGCAGTTGTTCATCACAAGGCACGTGTTGTAGAGTAGAGCAAACAAATGAACCTTATCATTATTTCAACTCGAATATGACAATGAAATCTAAATAATGCAAAAGTAAAGCATACTTTGGCTGTGGAAGAAATCTTTCAAGAGGAAGAAGCTTTGCTGGGTCAATATAGAACTTATCGCCCTGTGAATATGAAGTTGCTACAATGCCTTCCATCACTTTAATCGAGAATAACTACAATTGCAACACAAAACATCATGGTACGTGTCAGTACTAAACACAAGCTACAAGGAGTTGGCATCATAAAGGCGCACAAGAGGACTCACAGATTCATTGATTGGACCAAATATTTCATCAACCTTCCCTATCTGTGTCATGTTCTGCAGATAGATAGGGGCATTAAAATAGGGCACCTTCTTCGCATTTGTGAGCTTTGTGACTGCGTCACCTTCACACGCATGAAGAAATGTCGAAACCTCTGCACACCCAAAAGGTATCATTACAACAGGTCTCAACAATCAACAAATCATCTAGTAAGAGAAAGAAACAGATTTTCTAACACGTCTCTATTTGCTTTCCGAGTAAAAACCAGGAAGACAAATATAAATCAGAGATCTAACATGTTAATTAGTGACTTGAAAAGCAAAAATAACTATATTGACACCCTAATAATACTCGAACTGTAGCACCAAACCAAATTTTTTTTTTCTTTTACAGTAACTGAAACATAATTCCACCAACTCAAGTTCCTAACTAACAGATTATTTCTCAACAAACTTGACAGCCATAAAAACAAAATATATGATAAAGAAAAACAAAGTTGAAACCTTCAGGGAAAACCTAAATCCCCATTAAACAGAAGAAACAGAAACAATTACCAAATGAGATTTTTCCTTTCATCGAAAACCCAACAAGGTGAAGAAAAGCTGAGAAAGAATAATGAACTGACCTACGACTTCAGAAGGAGGACCCTCATCGCGGTAGCCACGGCCACCTCCACCACGGCCGCCTCCTCCGCGGCCGCCTCTAAAGCCGCCGCCACCACCGCGGCTGCCCCTAAACCCACCGCCGCCTCTTGGAGGACGCATGATTTTTCGCTGATGAAGGAATGAGCTCTGAGTGTCGCTTTTGGGTGAAGGGTGGCTTTCCAATACAACGAATGGCTTAGGGTTTTAGAGTATTTAGGGTTTTGATGCTCACTGGGGCCTGCACTTGCCTATGCCATCAAATTACTAAAGTACCACTGCGTCCGCTCATTTACAAGAAATATATAAATAAATAAATAAAATAATCCTTTTTTTCTTTTTTCTTTTTCCCATTTCGTAACCACAATTTAATAAAAAAAAGTAGGCAAAAAGTCATTTGTAGTCCCTTTAGTTTGTCAGTTTTACCATTTACGTCCCTGTTGTTTCAATTTTTGCATATTTATCCTTGTAGTTGTCAATTTTATCCTTGTAGTTTTCAATTCAAAGCAATTTAAGGACACATTTCAATTTGTTTCAAAATTCCTTTCAATTTTGGTAAGTTCTGAACTTCTGATCACATGCCACTCACGTAGAGGGGTATTTTGGTCAACTTGGGTCAAATTTCTTCCAAATTCCTTTCAATTTGCCCAAATTTCAACCCATGTATGTAAATTTTTTTGGGAACCTTAAGCGCCAAAATCGCTCCTAAAATGAATGGGAACACCTCCAGGTTGTGTTTTATTGTTAAATGGCTTGAGTGAACCTCCCCATGAGGGGTACGTGGTCAAAACTTAATGAAATTTGGAGGAATTTGACAGAAATTGAAACGTGTCCTTGAATTTACTACAAAAATAAATGAACACAACACAACATAACAAATTACAAAATTTGGGGAACATAGACAACTAACTTGTGAGAGCGTCGTGACCTAGCAAAACTTGGGCTCTCCAAATCCAGCGCCGCATCTCCTCCTTGTGGGGGAGGAGGTCTCTACCCCCCCTCCCAATCTCTCTTCCCTGGTTTTTGATTTTCTTTCACAATTCGTGCTCAAGCTTTCCTGCTCATTTTTGGGGCTTCTCGCCTCTTTGCTGGGGCTTTATGCCTCTCTATTGGGGCTTCATGCCTCCTATCTTTATTGTTCCCCCAAATCTCTACCATTCCATTCCAATCAGTGTTATCCCTTGGTTGTTCTCCAATCGATTCCTGCTTTCCTTTGTTGTAGCAGATAACCCGCAAAGTGATTTCTTTCGATTATCTTGGAAGGTGTGTAGAGCCGCGGCACTGCTACAGCTCAGGTGCTCGCACCACCTTCTTTTTGTCTTGATGGTTCTATTTGTTTTGCCATGGGGTTGCCTTGAGTGTTGCTAGTTTATGGTGGTTGTTTGGTGGTGCTTGTGCTTTACTGTGGCTTTTGTTGCTATGTTGTTTTTAATTTTGTTAGTTTTTATACATTTTTAGTTTTGTTTATATGTTGATATCATTATCTCGGGTAGTATGTTGCTCATGTTCATTTGATATTGCAAATTAGATTTGTGCTTCCTTGTATTGCTGTATTTGTACCATCCTCTTGGGTGAGTTTTTCGTAATGAAATTTCATCCTTCGACTAAAAGAAAAGAAACTACAAAATTAAAATTGACAAAATTGAAAATAGAGGGACCAAAAGTAAACTTTTGCCAAAAAATTAATAACAACTTTATCCACTCACCATTCCACACTCTCTAAATCCTAAGTTCATCTTCTCTTCATCTTTTACATTATAGTTTGATGCTTCGAACAGTTTTGCAAACAATGGTAATGTCTATGCTTTGGTAGTGTGTGCGCTTGAAGTGGCACCCCAAAAAGGGGAAGGAAAAACAACAACTACATGAGTCGAAAAGGGCAAGAACATAGTATAGCAAGCACAAGGAAGATTAAACTAAAACCAATACAGTCTGGCACAATAAATCTTCTTGTCACACCCCAATCCATGGATTTACGTAATCTTGGATTAAGACGTAATTCACACCTTAACTGTATAATTTAATAAAAGCTATAATTAAAATGTGAAGAACATTTAAATAAATAAATAAATATTTCACGTAGAATATTCAGCAGAAACGACAACATTCAAAATCTTACATTTTTATATTTATTTTACAAGTTAGAACTACTCAATAGTTCAGTAAAAGAGTAGCTCATTATTCAACCGCAAGCTATGTACACAATACACCCTATAGACATGCCACAATCATCACAAGTCTTAGATTTCAGGTTCAGTACCAGAAAAATCTATTAGGGGGTGAGTGAAACCACAACTTAGTAGGGATATAAACATTTTCACGGAAAATTGATATAACTAAATTAAGTGGCATACAATCACACAGCCAAATATCACATTATTAATAATAATGCATGAATGAGCTTCAATTCTACTCCCATTCATTCATATAACTGTACAAGCAGACCTGCATGTCCCATACCATGCTTATAGCACTTGATCCCAAATGCTCATTTATATGAACTAACCCCCATCTCAATCATCCTATAAATCCCCTTTTG
The DNA here is from genome assembly GCA_034190965.1 of Prunus campanulata. Lineage (NCBI taxonomy): Eukaryota > Viridiplantae > Streptophyta > Magnoliopsida > Rosales > Rosaceae > Prunus > Prunus campanulata. The sequence continues at coordinate 12,346,785 of CM067215.1, forward strand.
TTAGTCATTTTGTCTAACTCCCTATCTCTAGTCCTGTATCACCCAATAAAAATCATGTGCACTATGGGATCCCTAAGATCTAGTACCTACCAAGAGTTAGACTCAACTACACAAAAGATCATTTCAATTACCCTTTTTTCTATCATTATTTTCTCAATCCAACAATTCTAGCCAATTTCCATGACATAATACAATTATGCCTTTCACATATCCTATATATCTCACAACAATGCAACTATTTTAAACATCACCAATATATATATATATATATATATATATATATATATATATATAGAATTATGCCAACATTGTTCAAATAGTTAATAATACGTAAACACCCAATAACAAGGAACGTCAACCAAGCTGTAATACCATGAATAATATAATGCTCACAAAATTTAATTAAATCAATCTCTGTAAAATGCCCCAAGAAACCCCCTACCTCTTTTTTAAAGCTAATTCCAAATTAAGAAAAACACCCACAAGCTACATACGGGCCCTAACTCCTCCTGAGAATTTTATCATTATTCTCTCTCTCTCTCTCTCTCTCTCTCTCTCTCTCTCTCTCTCTCTCTCTCTCTCTCTCTCTCTCTCTCTACGTTTTTCTTTCTCTTTGCATGAACTTTCATGCAAGGTTAGGTACTTTCAAAAACAAAGGAAAAAGGTCCTATTGCCAACACCTCATGCTAAAATAGAGCTTAGTCACCTAGGTATAATGACACTTGTGAGTCTGAAGTGTGTTTGTATAAAAAGATTTAGATAACAACTAGATTATTGAACTTAGCCAAAAAGTAACAAAGAGATAAATACTTATTATAATATTACTATTTTTAATAATTAATAAGAAAAAAAAATTCTAAAAATATAACACATATAATATATATATACACATAAATTCTCTTATGCGGACATCCGGATGTTTTTATCGTGCGGAAGACATGTATTTTGTACTACCCCTCTCTGCTTTCTTGTCTATTTACAATAGATTCCGCACGATAATAATGTGGGGACATCCGAATAAGAGAATAACTGTATATATATGGGGTTTCACACTTCCCCATCACAAAATAAATTTAAAAACAAAAAACAAAAACAAAGCCAACCATTGCCGCTAAGGGAACAGGGACTATACCAAAATGGCCACAAAAGAGGAGATACACATCCTCCACACAAGTCAACATCGCTGCACACAGCGGTGGTTCTACATTTTAAAGGCCTTAGGTGAACAACCTAAACGGTGCCTTCTACTTTATATGTATATCTATGTGATTTTTTCTCGACACGTTAGAAAAAATATTATATGAACTCAAATTGTATCAGAAAAGAAACAAACAAAATGTAATTTACACAACAACTTTATAAAATGCATCAAGATTGAAAACATCACTTAAATATCACTCGCCTTACATTTTTCAATGCAAAAGTATCATTTAACTTAACATAATATTTATATAATATAATTTATTTAAAATAACATAGTATATATAGGGGTATATACAAATTAGGGCCCTCCCAATTTGGGGGCCCTAGGCGGCCGCCTCCTCTAGCGGCACATAAAGACCCACAGATCATCTATCAAGGAAAAAAATTTCCCAAAACACATAAATACATCAGCACACGAACAATCATCTAAGAGTCACCTTCTCCACCACACTCGAATCTGCCTATGGACCTAAGAGAAAACAACAACCCATCACAACAGCACCATGATATATACCAACAGATTGACACAAAGAGAGTGGAAAGTAGTGGTACAAGCACCAAAGCTAGAACCGTAGCAAGAGCTTGTTAAGCTCATAATTTCATACATATACATGCCCTATTTACTTAGTTTCTTACAATTCTGAGTCATTTACCTCTCTTTGTGTGTTTTGTAAGTCAATAGAGCAAGAGAGCATAATTCATGCAATTCAAGCATGTTAAGGCCTGATTTGGATGAATGGAAGAAGAGCTTAAAGAGAAAACCAATTTGGGCTACACTCCTTTGTCAGTCCAGTTTCGTAGGTCACATTGAAGGCCCTATTTTAGCAACCTACACAGCTCGGATGAGGCAATATCCTTCATAGAAATTGTTTCAATGGGTATCTATTATAACATATCCAAAATGTAGCCCTATTGGAAAAATCTGGAGTTCGTCACCCATCAAACACAGAACCATGCTCAGGATGAATTTTGTGTGCACTGCCAAATGAGTTAGCAATTTGTTTTGGCCTTAACTTTTTATTACGACCTTGGATTGGCCCAAATGACGTATGGTTAGAAAGATGACATTCTGAACTTCAAGATGGAGGGCTCAAAGGCTTCATTTGCTTAAGTGAAACTCAATCTGTAAGCCTATGAAGTTGCTGGTCATGCTGATCTAAGGATGAGCTAAGTGTGCTTGGTCATTTTGACTTAAGCATGAGGTGATTTCTGGTGGTGGGGAAGTTAGGTGAGCTGATTCAAGTGGAGATTTCCAGCAGCCACAAGAAATAAAGAAGATGAAGTGGGTGTTGTTGGTGAACTAATTTTCAATTGCATTGGTGTGTTAGGTGAAGTAGGTGTGCTTGGTGATGAAGCTTTTCCATCTCTAGCACACCTACTTCACCTAACACACCAATGCAATTGAAAATTAATTCACCAACAACACCCACTTCACCTTCTTTATTTCTTATGGCTGCTGGAAATCTCCACTTGAATCAACTCACCTAACTTTCCCACCACCAGAAATCACCTCATGCTTAGGTTAGAATAACCAAGCACACTTAGCTCATCCTTAGGTCAACATGACTAGAAACTTCATGGGCTTACAGATTGGGTTTCCCTTAAGCAAATGAAGCCTTTGAGCCATCCATCTTGAAGTTCAGATTGTCATCTTTCTAACCATATGTCATTTGCACCAATCCAAGGTCGGAGGAAGAAGTTAAGGCCGAAACAAATTGCTAACTCATTTGGCAGCTCACACAAAATTTATCCTGAGCATGGTTCTGTGTTTGATGGGTGACGGACTCCAGATTTATCTAATGGAGCTGCATTTTGGATATGCTATAATAGCCACCCATTGGAACAACTTCCATGAAGGATGTTGCCTCATCCGAGCTGTGTAGGTTTCTGAAACAGGGCCTGCAATGTGACCTACGAAACTGGACTGACAAGGAAGTGTAGCCCAAATTGGTTTTGTCTTTAAGCTCTTCTTTCATTCATCCAAATTATGCCTTCACATGCTTGAATTGCATGAATTATGCTCTCTTGCTCTATTGACTTACAAAACACACAAAGAGAGGTAAATGACTCAGAATTGTAAGAAACTAAGCAAAAGGACTAAGTAAATAGGGCATCTATATGTATGAAATTATGAGCTTAAAACAGTCTTTCAAAACCACTCTTTTTGTGACTCTCAACTCTCCCTCTCTTTGTGTACAATGTGATGGAATATGAATGAAGGATGAATTCTTCCCCCTTCAGCTCTTTGGAGACTCTCTATTTATAGGTACAAGAGTTAGGTGAAATCAGATTATACAATTGCGTCCACCAAGCACACCTAGTTCACCTAACACACCAATGCAATTGAAAATTAGTTCACCAACAACATCAACAACACCCACTTCATCTTCTTTACTTCTTGTGGCTGCTGGAAATCTCTACTTGAATCAGCTCACCTAACTTCCCCACCACCAAAAATCACCTCATGCTTAGGTCAGAATGACCAAGCACACTTAGCTCATCCTTAGGTCAGCATGACCAGCAACTTCATGGGTTTACAGATTGGGTTTCCCTTAAGCAAATGAAGCCTTTGAGCCCTCCATCTTGAAGCTCAGAATGTCATATTTCTAAGCATATGTCATTTGGGCCAATCCAAGGTCGGAAGAAGAAGTTAAGACCAAAACAAATTGCTAACTCATTTGGCAACGCACACAAAATTCATCTTGAGCATGGTTCTATGTTTGATGGGTGATGGATTCCATATTTATCTAATAGGGCTGAATTCGAGATATGTTATAATAGACACCCATTGGAACAACTGCCATGAAGGATGTTCCTCATCCGAGCTGTGTAGGTTGCTGAAATAGGACCTGCAATGTGACATACGAAACTGGACTGCCAAGGGAGTGTAGCCTAAATTGGTTTTGTCTTTAAGCTCTTCTTCCATTCATCCAAATCAGGCCTTAACATGCTTGAATTGCATGAATTATGCTTTCTTGCTCTATTGACCTACAAACACACAAAAAAAGGTAAATGACTCAGAATTGTAAGAAACTAAGCAAAAGGACTAAGTAAATAGGACATGTATATGTATGAAATTATGAGCTTAACAGAGATCTATACACATTCCAAGAAAGAAGCGAAAAAACGCATATAGAGGTAGTTGTTGTAACCCAATGGAGAGGCCAGATCCAAAATGAACAGAAGGCAAAAAGAAGAGGGGATGTGAAGGAAGAAGTAAATCTTGTTGTATAGGGTATTTGGTGAAGAACAAGGGACACAAAATCGGTGTGAGACATTAAATCTCATAACTGAGCCCAAGGCTCAAGCAGTCACCACCGGAGGGAGAAGCAAACAAACTCTCAAAAAGAGCCACATGCACAGCCAAAACAGGCTCAAACCGAAGGTATGTCCAGTCCCACCAAAAGAAACCAAGGTAGGGGAGATAGGGAGGTAGCAGCACGAAAAAGGAGGGGGGAGGAGGGACAAACCTCCTCCTCCCCAAATAAGGCAGTGCGGCTCTTGGAAGAGAAGAGGAAGGCCTTAGGGTTTTAGAGAGATATAAAGTTAAGGTTTTTTTGTGCACTTGAAGTGGTAGTGTACTATATTTAAGGTTTTTTTGGGGGCTTGGAATGATAGTAAAAATACGCTAGTGCTTTTCAAAAAAAATTTAATAATTAAAAAACCGTTTGCACTAAGTGCAGCACTTCATTGAACAAAATACAGTGTTCATCCTTTTGTTTATACGTAAAAAGACAAGCAAATGTTAAAAATAGTTACCCATACACCTGAAACTGTATGTTTGATCCCTCCCCTTATATCGAAAAACAAAGTATTCCTTTTGTTTATGCGGTTTTTGGGCAACGGCCTTGCATTGAAGTGAACATTGGATATGGATCTTTCACTCAGAAGGTAAGAGAAAAAAGCTTCTCATGTGTAGAAAAAATATATGGACCAGGAGAGAAACATAGGGAGAGAGAGAGGCTCCCCCTTCTCTCTAGAATTTCTCTCCTTCCCATCATCCTCTTCTGAGCGTCTGGTTGTGCCACCACCCTTCGGGGTGGCTTCTTTGCCACCTCTCATGTGGCCTCTGCGCCACCCTCTGGTGTGGCTTCTCTACCACCCTCTGGTGTGGCCTTTACTTTCCTTTGCTTTCATTTAGTTTGGTGTGCTTTTTCTCCTTTGTTTTCCTTAATGTTGGCCCAGATCTCCTAAATCTCTTCTCTCTCACTCCTTTAAAGCCTTTTCACCTCTCTCTCTCCCTCTTCTCCTTTGTTAGTTCTCATAGACCTTCCTCTACTTGCGGCGACGGCAGATCAGATGGCGGCGACAGCAGCTGCTTAGTTCTTGGGTGCAATTTTAGGGTTGTGTGTGTCTTAGGTTTTTTTGTTGTGTTGGACTTGGGCCTAGAGTATGTGTATTATGATTGGGCTTTTATTTTGTTTGGTTGTGCTTTTGTTTTTTGTTTTGTTTGTTGAATTGAACCTGTTTGTAACTTGTTATGTTAATGAAATTTCCTTTCCTTCGACCGAAAAAAAACAATCAATGGGAATAAGAAACAAGGGAATAGGATAAACAGGAAATGAAAATCAGATCAACGACCTCTTCTTAGTTGATATGATTCTTAGTTTTTGGGTATTTGATTAAGGATTTTGAGGTGAAAGAGTTATCAAATACAAGCTGGGCCTATGCTGAGGTTTGGACAATAGCCAAATTGCAGTCTAAGTAACACAATCTGAATAAACCATACATCACCACGTAGCCAGAATAAGGTTCTACATTTTATCGAAAAAAGAATGATACGGTTCTATATCCCCAAAATTTGTTTGACACCAGAAAATTTTGGTTACAGGGGTAGATCAAACTATCACCAAAATATACAGGAACAAATTCTAGTCTGCCACTGTTGTTCTAAGAGGCAAAGAACTTTCAACTTCCTTGGTGCCAGAACTCCTCTCAGCAACAATCTTTGACATTCCGAACATCTGAAAATGAAAGCAAAATTATTCAATCAGCAGAAGAAAGCAAACGAATTCTGCAACGAAAACGTTTTGGACAGAACATATTTTAAACTTGAAGTGGTAACAAACCTTCTGCATAGTCTTCTTGAAACAAGTTTTGTGTTCATCCATAGATGCATTGACAAATTCATCAATATGGTCCTTCAAATCCTCCAAGAAGTTGGCATCATCCTTCTTCTTTCTTCGACATGAAGTGATCGGTGGGGTTGCCGCAGCAGGCGAGGGCTTGTTTTCATGTTGATTGGGTGATTCCATCCTAAATACCACCTGATACAGTGGTTATTCCTTAAAACACAAAGATACCAACATTTCTTGTTCAGTGACACCAATGGCTTTGAATATTGAAAATTAGTCACTTCAAACTACAACATAGGGTTAGCCACAACAAGCCACTACAACAAATTCACCTATTTCATGCACGACAGGAGATTAATGCAGGAAATCAACATATCCCTCACTTTTTAATGCTAAAAAATACACCACAAATGAAATAAAGAATTACATGAAGAAGCATAAACAAATTATGAAGTGACTATAAACAAGGTTTTTATAAAGAAAATTCATTCAAGATCATTTTATATGCAACTTGACAGAACCATATAAAGACAATCTGATATACTTATCTTCATGTTCTAACGCAGAAAATTGGCAAATATACTGATGTCTTTTGGTTTCACAGAACCAGACTAGTAGACGTAGGCCAAAGCTTTAGATCTCAGCTAAGCTGGTTTGCTTCCCTCCACCTGACATGATGGCATTGCGACACCAGACGAGTGAGCTACAACACTTACACTACGCTTTCTTTGGTTTCACTATAATACACTACAACTAAAATCAAAGCGCAAGCTTCCTTTTATTCTCTCACACTTCCCTTTTATGAGGGTATTTTCTACTCTTTAAAAGTAACAACCTTTTCCTCCACTGAAGAAAATTTTCAACTTCTCCAGCAATATTGGGCTTTCAACACATAAATGAACTGTTCAACATCTTATCAGAAGTGGGAAGTCATGATTAAAATTTTATTTTAGGAACCATCAAGCGCAGTCGATTTTTTTCCCTCCTCACAACCAAAAAGCTTCATATTCTATTGAATTATAAGCGACACACCTGAATCATTTTTTCGCTACTTCTCATAATTATAATCTCATGCCATCCGAAACTCCTTCGAAACCATGAGAGTTCAGATACTGTTGCAAATTGCCTTTCATAATTTATTCAAGTCCAATTAACAACAATATCAATATAATGGCACATCAGTTTATACGGATTTGCACACAATAAACTTCAACAATTATCCATATAGTATTCGTATAACAACTGTTCGAATAAATGTCACAGTGACTGTGTAATGTGTACACAGTGCTATTCAGCACCAGTATTTGAACAACCAAAGACAGATATTTACATTCTCACCAAATTATGATTTCGAATTAACAAGCATTCATTCATTCAGAAAAAATAAAAAGAGGCTCTGAGATCAAAACAAAAGCATCCAATAGTAGCTGATAAAAATTTAATAAGAATTGACAGAATCCAGAAAGATTGTCAATTTCAGAAAGCCAACACAAATGAACAAAAGAAAGGATTATATGAGAGAGAAGAGAGCTACAACTACCTTAAATTATGTGGACAGGTGAAATTGATCGGCAGAAGGATTGAGAAATTGAAATACCTAATTTGATTGAGTCAGATTTTGAGCTTTGGAATTGGGGTTTGTTGGTGAGTTTCAGAATCAACCCACCGTCTCTTGTCCCTGTGCTAATCTATGTGGACAAAAGCGGTGCAAAGTGTCAGAGCACAATTCGGTTCGGTTCATTTCGGTTCGCAAGTCGTTGTGTTTGGAATTTGATAGCTATCGATTGGAGCAGATTTGCGACTTGCAAGGACTATGTGCTTTTGTTTTCGACTTTTAAGGCGGAAGATTTACTATTATACCCAATATATAGGACAAAATTATAAAAATACCTTATATGAAATGGATTTTTAGAAATACATAAAAAAACTCATTTACAACATAACAAAGAGGTTTTTAACTTTTTATAAATTACAAAACTGCTATCAAGTTTTTAAATTAGGCCTAACCCCAAAATTTGGTATCAAAGTAATTTAATAATCAAACTTAAATTTAATGGGGCCAGCTGTCATTTTTTGGTTATTTTTTGGTTTGTTTGTAAAAATTCAATGATGTAGGATTTATTTATATTATTAGTGCTAATAATGAGTATATGACTAAATATCTCTTTTTAAAGCCAATTTTCTTCAAAGATTTCTCATATTAAGGGTTTTTTTTAATTATTATTTATAGAAATCAATGTTGTATATTCTAGCTATTAGAGACTTTTTCACAAATCACAATGAATATTGATTGAAAAAAAAAAAAAAAAAGGAATTGGTAGCCAAAATTGATCGTTCGTATTGAACTGACGATAATATAATGTAACAAAAAGAAATGGGGTGTATTAGACATGAGAGAAAATGAGTGGGAGAGTTGAGAGGGGAGAGGAAAATAGATATAATGGCGTCAGTTTATAGAAAAAGGAAACTAATTTATTGTAGGCGATGTGGCATATTCATAAATATTAGATTAGTTTGATGATCTAGATTTTATGAAATGCGGGTAAATGTACCATTCCTAAATGCAGAGACTCAGGATCCATGTTGAAAGTATGACATTATTACATTTTTAATTAAATTGGATAATTGCCAAACCAAAGGTTATTATTATATGAATTATTTATCAAAATAAAGCTACTAAGTACTTATTTATAAAACTTAATTTTATCATTATAAAATTATTCTTTCTTGTTTGTTGGAATTTATAAACTTATTCAGACACATAGATATTTATCAGGAAAAAAAAACGGAGAGGAAGGAGTCACACATTAGAGGTGCTGGATAATTTGTTAGGTCGCAGCTGGCGCTTAGCAAATCAAAAGGCAAAGGATTTTGTTTTGGGTTTTTTTCCTCCCTTTCTTCATTGTAAATGTGTTGATTAAAAATGATATAATGTTCCTAAGTTTGGATGTTAGTACTTGCTTGTTATATATATATTTTTAATACAAGCGGTAGTTTAAACTATAAGGGAGAAAGAGAGTTTTCTCACACACACTATCATGTGATGTTATGGGGTTTTGAATCCGAGACCACTATTGATATGCAAATCAAAGTCCTTTACAACTGGGGCTAGACCTGTTGGCCTTGTTTGTTACACTTTACTTCTGTTTATTTGCAAATTTTTGGATGCGCGCAATTGAATGGGAGAAAAAAAATTACAACAAGATTATTCATACGAAATCAAATATTTATTATTTTATTATAATAGATTTTGTACCACAATATGTACATTTGTAACGTTGGGAAACTTTGCATCCTTTAATACAATAATAGATATGAATTCGCGTACATTTTGGGAAGTCTTTATCAATCTTATATTGTAGACAATTTCCAATATTTTTAATCATACAATCAAAATGTACATGACCGTTCTTGTCCATATAATTAATAACGTTCATAAAGACGCATAATAGAATTAATTTGGTCATCATTTGAAGAGGGATGGAAAAAGATGAGTGGAAAGTGATTGAGAAGAAATAGCATGTAATAACATCCGGGTATAATTTATTTTGCATCCCAACAAATAATATATTTTTTTCTTTTACAACTATTTTAATTTTTCAGTTTCATCAATGTAACTAGATCAAGAGCTAGTTGAAAAATCTTACGATAATTTAAACTAAGAAATTGAACGGATTGTAGTGGTGAAAATCATACTTGAGTTTTTTTTTTTTTTTTTTTTTTTTTTTTAAAATATGACGATGGATTTATTATGTAACTTTTGGTTAAAACAAAATCTCGTAATTTATTAAATAAATAAAATATTTCAACTTTCTTTCTGGTTTTTGTCTGAGTAAGTAATTTTTTTATATATTTTTTTTGTTGGAAGTATTTTGTTTTAATTATGTTAATTTGGTTAATTCATTTTGAATACAAGTGATAGTGTAAACTACTATTATTTTTTTGATACGAATAAATTACTCTAATTTGGTTCATTCATGTAATGCCATATATTTATATTAAATCCCATTATATCCAATTCAATTTACTATCTTTATCTATTTATTTTTAGTTCTTACCCTTAAACTTCTTTTTAAAAAATTAAAAAAAAACTTTTCATAATAGAAATTATGTGAACAACTACACTCTGCGACATTGAGCTGCTACAAACCATTTGTTTGAGAGTACCACTCGGGATGAATTGGAATTCTGAAAGGTCTGAAAGACCACATCCAATTTAAATCTAACTTCTAAATTAATCTTATTCTATTTTTTTTATACATAAATCTATATATATAAAGCAAAAGGCAGAGAATGGTAAAACATTCAAAATACCGGAAAATGCCCTTGATTAATGCAAACATTAAGAATTGAAATTGTTAAATGAGAATAATATAATAAATTCACACTTTTTCATATTAATTTTTTTTTAATTAAAAAAAACAGATAATGTATCCTATTTTTGTGAAACATAACTACCCATTATTTTTTATAATTCAAAAATAAATTTTAAACCTTTTTTATAAAAACCTCTCTGTGCGAAAGCACGTGCGTATTCATTAAGTACAGGGGTTTTGAAACGCTATCCACATAGGTAAACGTGAAAGACCACTGGCGCTCCATTAAGCAACATTTTCATTTGAAAAAAGAAAAGGCAAAATCGAAAGAGTAGACCAATGAACCACGGATTCAAATTCGGCCCAAACGAAGAGGCAAATATTGCAACACTAACAGTCAATTTCCCATTCCTTTGGGTCCAAGTGATGTCTGGGGAAAGGAAGAACAAAGCAAGCTATGAGGATCATGCAATGGAGCTCATGGAATAAAGAAAGCATAGTGAAGTACAAATAATTTGGGTTTACAATACTGATTTAGAAAAACTACAGCAACCAAATCACATAATACCTAAACATTGTTCTTTAAAACTGTATATTACCAATTTATGCGCCTTGTCTAAAAACGAAAGCTGCTGCGGCAGCTTCATACAAACATCATTAGCTCAGGCCGAGTATATACGTTATGATCCTCATCCTCCAGCAAAGGGTAGGATGCTACAAGGGCATCTTGAGCTCCAATATACAGCGAGTTGTAAATCTTCCAGTACACCTCCCTAACCTTCCTAGCAGGATGGAACAGCCCCTGCAGACAGTAGTTGAGCACAACAGCAGCACCCAAAGCCACTCTCATCCCTTCAATCGCTTCCATGACAGCATTTATAACGTGCGGGGATGTCTCAAATATGTTTGGCCAGACATAGTTCAACAAGTGGACTAATGCATCCTCGCAGCCCAATCCAGCTACTCCCAAAGCCATGTGCTTGACAGCAGAAGCTGCAGTTTGCCTGTGAACCAGATCTCTGTCCATGAGGGCATCCTCGAGCAGCGGGGTCACTGCATAGATATAGTCTTTCCCCATTTCACCAATGTACTCAAACAGGAAAGAGAGGGATTTCAAAACTCCATTCTGCACATTAAGTTCTGGAACACGATACTCATTCATCAGTGCTGGCAAAACCGTAAAAGGAGAACAGGTTTCAGCTACTATTGCAATTGCCACAGTGGTGCAAACACGGTTCTGACGCTCCTGCACTTTAAGATTGTTCAGTAGAGTTGCCAGGACATCTTGTGGACCAATGGCTTTAGCAATGTACCCAAAAGTGTTCACAGTAGCACGCCGGATACCCTTCTTATGAGCCTTCAGCATCTCAAGAAGCTCAAAACAGATCCTCATCCATTCCCTTGCTGGAACAAACTCAGCACCGCGATCAGCAATACGACCAACAAGGTCAATACAGTTCTCCTGGACTTTTTCGTGCCTATTCTTCAAAATTGGAGTCAACCTGGGAAGCAAATCCTTTATAGGAGGCGTCATCTTTGTCATACCAATAACATTCACAATTGCCTTTAGTGCTCCCAGAATTGATCCCAGAACTTCTGGGTATTCTTCTCCCAAATATTCATACAAGACAACACCAAGATGACCCATCAATTGTTCCTCTTGGCACTGCTTCATGACAACAGCAATCCTCGAAATAAGATCTGCAGCTTGCTGCCTGACCTTTGCACTCTTGTTATTCAAGCGCCACTTAATGGTACCACAAATCTGGGGAAGGTAAGGTTTCACCCTCTGCCCCAGAGAGTTCACAACTGCACCAAAACCATTAAGCATCACATTTGCATCATCACTGGTCTGCTCTTGGAAAGCATAAAGGATACCATCAATGAGAAGCTCCTCCAACCGAGCATCAATATCTGAGGCACCCAAATTCACCACCACCTTCTCAATTGTCTCCATAACCATTCGCCTATATGGTTCACTCTCATCTTTGAGATCCTCAACAATTCTCCCCACTATATCAGCAACACCCACTTTGTTTGCTATCTCCACAGTTGTTTCCACCAGTTGCCTGTAGTTCCTCCTATCCAAAGCCATCCTTCTAACCCAAAAGTTCCTGAAGAACTCAGGAAGAATATCACTTCTTATATACTCAGGCTCTACACCTTCGGTACTCACACACTGTTTCACCACTTTGAGCACAATTTTTTTCATTTCTTCATCAGGAGACTGGAATTCTCTAATCAAAATAACCATCACTTCCTTGGTATAGTAACTAGCATACATTGCATCCATAAGAGGAATGATAAAACCAATTGCCTTCAAGAAGGCAGCCAAAACCTTACCACGGTGAGACCTAATACCCTTCCACAATGGCTTCAAGACAGAGTCAAAGCTTTCAATACCATATGGGGCAGAAGCCTCGGCAAGAGCAGCAAGTGATAGCGCAGTAATTGTCCGAACCTTCTGATTTTCATCACTCAGACCATTCTCTATAATTTCCACAAGGGACCTCAAGTGGGGAAGAACAGCACACCCGATCAAAATGGCAATCTGCTGAACAATCTTGATTCCAGTGTGCCGTGCTTGCCATGATTTCTTGCTCTGACACACAGCTTTCAAAAATGGCAACAGTGCAGGAATACCAAGAGCAGAAGCAACAACACTGAAAGCTCTCGCAGTAGTATTCCTAACATACTCATCAATGTTATCAATATCAGGACGCATAGCAGCAATCATAGTAGCCAAACCAGCTGCTTTACTAAGATTAGAAATAATTTCTCTCCCTTCAACACGCGCATAATAGTCTTCATCAATCAATAAAGGCTCAATCACAACAAGAATCTTATGCACATAAGGACGTACCAGTTCATCCAATTTATAAAGCACTCGATCAATTACCTTCACCAAAAGATGCCTCTCTTGGTCTTCCAAAGTGGGTTGCATAAGCAAAGGCAGGATACGGTTAAACAAGGGGCCAGCACCAAACTCCCGAGCCTTATCAGTAAGCTGCCTCAAGGCTGTCTTCCTCTGCTGTGGCGTACCGTTCTTAACCTTGAGCAAAAGCTTCATAATCTTCCGCTCTTTCTGCTCATCAGGGGACAACTCCTCCTCCTCGTCTTCATTCAACAACGCCCCAAAGTACTGGTAATCCTCAGGCTTCATAAATGGCAACCCACCAGGCAACTCCTTGGGCACATCAAACTGCTGCCCGCGATTCTCTTCTGGAATAGAATACCCAGGAGTTCCCATAGGAGTTGGGGTAGCCAGCAGCTTTCTCGCTGGAGTCCTAATCGGCACATAAGAAGCTGGTGGGTCCAAAACCTTATACCCCTCTTGAGGAAACATAGCATCCAGCTCTTCATCAGTCAATGGCCTATTCCTGTCCTCAATATCCTTCTCCCACCTCAACAGATTATACTGTTCCGGTGTAATTGCACCACGCAGATTAATAGCCCCAGGCGTGGGAGTAGCCAGCTCAACTCCACCAACAGGAGTCACACCAGGTGTATAGGCCGCAGCAGGGGTTGCCCCAGCCATTGGGGTTGCACTGCCCATTGTGGCAGGGGTCTCATCCCACCTTGACCTCTGCCGTTTTGGAGTGGGCGTGGCCATCCCTGGAAGCTTCGGAGTAGCATCCCAAGCCATCCCAGCAGGGGTGGCACCGGGAGTGGCGCCACCAGACGGAGTGGCATCCGAATCCACCAACCGCCCCGGCGTTGGTGTCTCGTCCCACCGGTTCCTCCTCCCCAAGGACGGAGTCGAATCTGCAACCCTTCCTGGCGTCGGAGTCGCATCCCACTTTCCTGGAGCGCTATCCGGCAAGTCCCAATCCGAAGTTTTAGCCTTCTTGGCCCCACCTTCATCCTGAGACTGGTCCCACCTGTTCCTCCTCTTCTGAGGCACCGCCGCAGCCGCCTTATCCCCTTTCTCAGGCGCTGCCTTGGCCGCCTCCTCCTCCTCCTTCTTCTTCTTGGCAATAAGCCTCAAAGTGTCCTCCTTCTCCCTCTTTAACGCCTCCTCTCTCATGATATCGCTATAAGTCCTCACCGACGGGTCAGGAGTCTTCTCACCCGCCGCAAACGCATCGTGGCGGTCGGGCGAGAGGACCTGATTAAGCCTCCGCCGTCTATACTCATCCTCGCGATCGTAAATCCTCTGTGTCTTCTTGAACCCTAAATCCTCATCTTCGTCGCCGCCTCTCGGCATCTCCTTCGTGATGGACTTGGGGGCCGTGTACGACGGCATCCGAGCCGCCTCATTGCTCATGGCCTCCATGTTCTCTTCGTCTTCATTGACAGGGATGGAGGAGACGTAGGAATTCTTGTCAGTGCCGCCGTAAAGGTCTGTATCGAAGGTGACGGAGGTGAGCGCGGCCAATTGCTTCTCCATCCTCTTCCTCTCTTCCTGTGTCTTCTCTATGTCCGATTTATCGTCATCGATAGGCGCCATTGTTAGGGTTTTGGGGTTTTGTCTGGGAAAAAAACCCTAGAGACTGAGAGATAGATACCAGGGTTTGAGTGGAGATTGAGCTTCAATTCAGAAATTGGGGTTTCTTGGGCACAACCACTGAATCGCTATCTAGAAGGTAGATCGGAACAGATAAATTAGGGCTTATGGAGCGTACACTGGTTTTTGGGTATAGTATTTGCGAATGCGATGGGCTTGGATATAAGTTAACCCCTTCCCAATATGCTTATGAAGTCGGTTAGCCCTTATACGCATGACTTATGAAGTCCGTTGGCCCTAGGGGTGGTGGTGGGCATGTTCCGGATTAGTTCAGTTTTTTTTTCTTTTTTTTGGCCATAGGATTAGTTCAGTCTCACTTTAAAATTGTGCCCGAATAATTATAATAATGAACTGGTTTGGTTTGGTTCGATTTTAACAAACACTATATAATAAGTCAAATCAATTTAAGACGGTTTAATTCGATCGATTTGGGTCTAAACCTAATTCTCTTTTATTTTGCATTTTTTCAACATTATCAGTCCAATTATAATAAAAAGACTTATTTATTATAGTACTCCCTTTAAATTTCGGTCAAATCTCACTTTATTCTCTCAAAGCTAAAGTGGCTCACTTAACCCTCTTGATCGTGGTTTTGTGTTCCACTTTACCCTCCCACCATTAACACCATTTAAAAGACCATAAAAATGTTGACGTGGCAGGGTCATTATGGTAAAAGCACCTACGATGGCCAATAGCTGAGCGTAGTCAGCATCCTACGTGGCATAATGGACCCCACATGCTTTTAAAATCCAAATCGAAGCAGCTCAGTTCGTAGATTTGGCCAAAAGAAGAAGCTTCTCAGTCGAAATAATTTGATTAAGGTTTGGAGTGTATAATTAGAGAGAGAGAGAGAGAGAGAGAGAGAGAGAGAGAGAGAGAGAGAGAGAGAGAGAGAGAGAGAGAGAGAGAGAGAGAGAGAGATTCGAAAATCTAAGAAGGAGCAAATATTGCAGAAGAATCAAAGTAAAAGAATCGAAATCTTGGGCGAAGTGCGAATATTGGAGAGATTGAAAAGGACAATAACGGTGCTGAGAGAGAAAATAGGCTCTCAACCCGAGTACAGTAAGTGGCCCTTCTTGTTTGAAATGGAATCTGTGGGAGTCAAATTCCTCCCACGGGAATATTCGCCTAAAGATTCCCTCGTCTTCTCCGCCTTTCTTTCTCCCTGCAAAACGAATAGCAATAAGAGGACCACACCCGGGGGGTGTTGGGCAAAGGCCCTCCGATGCCTAAATTAGTTCAATTGATTTAGGGCAAAAAACCAATAGCTAAATAGGGTACGGAGTTTATATGTGTTTTTGGGATGAACCGGGCGGCCGGAGCCTTATGTAAAAGAAGGAGAGAAATGAGGTGGCTAGGGTTTCTGAGAGATGATTTCTGCAGAGTTTCAGTAGGAATTTAGACGTACCTTCACCCTTGTGTGTAGCTAGGTATTTATAGGAGTCTCGGGAGCTAGGGTTTCAGAGGAATAATTCCGTAGATGGAAGGGAATTATTCCTCCCCAATTTGGCGAGATTTGACTAATTAGGGATTTGATTTATTTGATTTAAATCAAATCCCTAATCAGGATAGCAATCAAATCAACACCTAATTAAATTAGGCAACTCCTCCATTAATTGAGAATATTCGTAGGAATCAAATCAATCCTCAACCTAATTAGGTAACATTCTATTTAATTGGGTAACCCCCAATTAAATTGAATAATTCCCAATTAGGTCAAATAATCCCCAAATGGAAGGAATTATTTGACCTAAGGTTATGAATTAATTCGGTTCCCACAAATGCCCCCCAGCTTCTGCATGGCGCGTGGTGGCATGTAGGAGATGTAAATTATCTGTTGGGCTGTCCAGCTGTAACTGGGCTTCCTTCAGTGAGTTGGACTCATTTTGCAGATTGGGTTCCCAATTGGAGTGAGCTTTTGACTGTTCTTGGAGTTGGGTTCCCAGTAGGAATGGGCTTGCAATTCCTTTTTGACCTAGGATGCCTAACCTGTGTAAATGTAGGGCTTCTCTTCACTCTTCTTCACATTGCAAACTTAACTTCTCTACTTTCTAGCTTGAGAGAGATCTTGGAGAATTTGTACTGCTTGTCGAAGAGAGGAGTCGCCGTGCATCCAAAGGTAAGTCGAGCACGTATATTTCTTTTTCTTCGTCTTTTCTTCTTTTTTGCTGCGAAGGCTAGCTGGGGGAAGTCCGGCTAGTTGTCGTCGTGACAGGCGATGGCTGATAGTGGGCGGTAGTCGTGGTAGAGCAGGTGCGCGCAGGTGGACCAGCTATTGCCTATCGTCGTAGGTCTGGGCTGAAGCATGCTTGGCCTCATGCGTTGCAGGCCTGTCAGCTGGGCAAGTATCGGGAGGAAGTTGGTGGTCTGCCCCCTGCCCAGGATGTTGAGAGATGGAAGCAGAATGGTCCAGATTTTGATGATCTGCCCAAAGTAAGGCTGACGTCAAGTCTTCTAGAAATGGAGTTGCGACTTCGCGTGCGAATGATGTGTCTCTGTTGAGGATGAAGCCAAAGTCCAATTCTGCTGGGAAGACTCAAGTAGGGTTTGTTCCATCATCATCCGAGCCTCATGCTGACAAGCTTGAAAATCATGATCTGCTTCGTGAGGTAGTTCGTGCCCGATCCCGTTCTGCCGAGCGTCAAAGAGATGCAGATATTCCTCTTCGTAGTTCGAGTCGTCTGCATCAGTCAAAGAATGGAGATCGAAGCGGGAGATCTGCTCATGGCTCGGTTGTTGAGACACGGGCAGTCAAGAGTGGAGTTGATTCTGCCTCATGGACTTCTTCGGAGGCGAGGTTGGCAGAGTCTAAGAGGATGAGAGAGTCATCTGGCCAGGCGAAGGGTTCTTTTGCAACGTCAGCTGTTGGTCCCAAGTTTGACAGGCCCAACCCCACAGGAGGTGCATGCGTGTCTAATCTGCTCAAGACGAACTTTCTGTCAAGCTCGTCCACTTGTGCTGAATTGGTTAACCACGTCCGCCAGGCCGGCGAACTTGGCACCCTCTCGAGTCTTTTCTTGGAAAAACAAAGGGAAGCGACACTCCATTTGCTTCCGTCTCGAGCGCAAGAATGTTGACGTCTCATTTGGTTATGACAAGCTTCTTGCTAAGTTTGGCGCCTATAACAAGTCTGCATTAGAGATGGAGACATTGAGATGCTCTGTTCTGACTTGCTCCATGTGCAAAGTGAGCAGGTTAATGCTGTGAACATGGCAGGAGCTGAAGAACAGGCAGCCGAAGAGGCGGTAGCTGAAGAGGATGAAGCAGAGGAGGATGCAGCAGATGAGGTAGTGGCAGACGTTGCGGATCAAGTAGGTGGAGCTGCTGAGAACGTGGCTGATCAAGCGGATGCCGAAGAGGCTGTAGATCAAGGATCTCCTGCTGGCGTCCCAAAGTAAATGAAGACTCCTTTATTTCTTTTCACCTTGTAGTCTGCTTTCTTGTTTAGAATAATTGGCCTTATTCAACCATCTTCCTTTTGTTGAACTTGGCCGGTTGGTCAGCTTGCTATGGAAATTTCAGTTATTTTTTCAACTTCAATTGGCATATTGACTTGTGGACTACTTGAGTAACCAGCCTGTATTTTGATTGCGCATCTTCTTTTGGAGATTTTATGATTGCCAGGATCCCTTTTAAGGGACTCCGTGCGTGTTCTGCGCATCCTGTAAGATGTTTTCCCTTAGGAAATTGGCGAGGGCCAGGGTCCCCCTTGAGGGACTCCGGGAGTAGGAAATTGGCGAGGGCCAGGGTCCCCCTTAAGGGACTCCGGGCGTGTTCTGCTCCTGTAAGATGTTTTCCCTTAGGAAATTCCTGGCGCACCCTGTGTTTCCCTTAGGACGCTTTTTATGGGCTGCGTCTCCCGAAGGACGCTTTGGTCGTCGCCCTGCGTCTCCCGAAGGACGCTGCTTATGGGCAACTGTGTGACTATCCTGCCTCCCTTAGGAAACGGATAGGAACCTGGATACCTCCCTTAGGAAATTCCTGGCGCACCCTGCGTCTCCCGAAGGACGCTTCTTATGGGCTGCGTCTCCCGAAGGACGCTTTGGTCGTCGCCCTGCGTCTCCCGAAGGACGCTGCTTATGGGCAACTGTGTGACTATCCTGCCTCCCTTAGGAAACGGATAGGAACCTGGATACCTCCCTTAGGAAATTCCTGGCGCACCCTGCGTCTCCCTTAGGACGCTTCTTATGGGCTGCGTCTCCCGAAGGACGCTTTGGTCGTCGCCCTACGTCTCCCGAAGGACGCTGCTTATGGGCAACTTATGTGGAGATATTCTGGTATGAGTAGGCAGATAAGACATTCTGGAATGAGAAACTGAACTTATATTGATGTTTATAAGGTTACAGCGCTTTATTCGAGAATGTAAATAACTGGATACAAGAAAACCAGAAGCTTCTAGCTGCTGCTTCTCTTCTTCAGAGATGTGTAGGGCTCAGTCATCTGCTTGGGACTAAGGATGAAGCATCATGGATAATACTTTCGGAGATGGTAAGCGTTCCACTGTCGTGGAATTTCCTTCCCTTCCATGGTATCTAGTGTGTAGCTCCCCCTGCCCCCGGACCGGCTGACTACATAAGGTCCCTCCCAGTGAGGATTCATCTTTTTTGACCCTTGCCTTGGTGCAGTGATGAAAGCCTTCCTTAGCACGAGATCGCCTGGTTGAAACTGTCTGACTTTGGCTCTTTTGTCGTAGTAAGACTTCAACTGTTGTTGATAGGAGGCGACTCGGACAATAGACTTTTCTCGTTCGCCCTTAAGCAAGTCGAGGTTGAGCTTCATCTGCTCGGAGTTCTGATCAACACTGCCCACCTCAAGGCTTATGGAGGGGACAGTGATGTGAGGAGGGATGATCGCTTCCGTCCCATAGGCGAGGGAAAATGGGGTTTCGCCAGTCGATCTCCTTTTGGTGGTGCGATAAGCCCATAGTACTCTGGGGAGTTCATCCACCCATTTCCCTTCGGCGCCTTCTAGCCTTTTCTTCAAGCAGTCTAATATGACTTTGTTGGATGCCTCGGCCTGTCCATTTCCTTGCGGATATCTCGGGGTGGACAGGTGTTGTTTGATTTTGTATTTCGCGAAGAAGGCGGTGATGTGTTTGCCGATGAATTGTGAGCCATTGTCGGTCACCAGTGACTGTGGGCAGCCAAACCGGCAGATGATGTTTCTCCAAATGAATCGCTCCACATCGGCTTCTTTAGTAGAGGATAGAGCTTCGGCCTCGATCCATTTAGTAAAGTAGTCGGTGGCGACGATCATCATGTCCTTTTTGGCGGGCGCCTGCGGCAGAGGACCCACTAAGTCAATGGCCCATTGCATGAATGGCCATGGACTGTTTTGTGGATGGTGGACTTCGGCAGGCAAGTTAGGAATTGGCTTGTATCGCTGACAACGATCACATTTCTTGACATACTCAGTGGAGTCGTGGCGCATGGTAGGCCAGAAGTATCCTATGTTTAGAGCCTTCTAGGCTAGTGATCTGCCCCCAGAGTGGTTGCCACACTCGCCGTCGTGAATTTTGCAAAGGGACCTCGAGTGTTTGAGGGTATTTTATGCAGGTAAGATGAGGGCCGGAGTATGATCTGCGGACGAGCTTGTTGCCGTGCATGTAGTATCTCGCGACCTTCTGCTGGACTTTTCTAGCTTCGGATTTGTTCATTGGTAGATTTCCATTCATCGGGTAGTCGATGATGGGGTCTTGCCAGCTGGGGTCCTCGTCAATCTGCATTGCGTCGATTGGCTCTACTTCTTCAATGCTTGGTCGGTCAAGGTGTTTGACCGGGATGGAGCGTCTGAATTGGGTATCCAGCGCCGATCCTAGGCTTGCCAGTGCGTCCGCATGCGCGTTCTCTGCCCGAGGCACTTGCTGGATGGTGAAGGTAGGAAACGCCTTCAATAGCTCTTGGACTTTGTCAAGGTACAAGATCATCCTTGGGTGCTTTGCCATGTATTCACCTGAGGCTTGATTCGTGATCAACTGGGAATCTGAGTAGATGGCTAGCTTCTTGATCGCTAGCTCCTTTGCCAAGCGCAGGCCAGCGAGCAATGCCTCGTATTCTGCCTCGTTGTTTGAGCCTGGGAAACCAAGCCTGATGGCCTGTTCCAATAGGGTCCCATCTTGGGTGATGATGACGACGCCTGCTCCCGCTCCTTTTTGGTTCGACGCTCCGTCTGTACGCAATTGCCACATGTCTGTGGGTTGGCCAGGTTCAGCGGATGTGCCATCTGTTTTTGAACTTTCCTTCTTATGGTTGACCAGCTTCGTTTCTTTGGCTGACGAGGTGAATTCTGCCACAAAGTCTGCTAGAGCCTGAGCTTTTATTGCAGTCTTTGGCCGGTAGAGGAGGTCGTATTGGCTTAGTTCTATAGCCCATTTCATGAGAAGCGTCGGGGCTGTGAAGTATTGATCTCAAAGGAAAGTCAGTCATGACGATGACTCGGTGAGCTTGGTAGTAGGGTCGTAACTTTCTCGCGGAAACTACAAGCGCCAAAATAAGTTTTTCCAATTTCGGGTAGCGAGTCTCTGCATCGAGGAGAGCTTTTGACGTGTAGAATATCGGATGTTGGGCCCCTAGTTCTTCTCGAATGAGAGCTGAGCTAACGGCCGAGTTGGACACTGCTAGGTATACGAACAAGTCTTCGCCTGGGACTGGTTTTGAGAGCAGGGGAGGTGAAGTGAGGTAAGTCTTCAGATTCTGAAAAGCTACTTCGCACTCCTCATCCCACTTATCTCTTTGTCCTTTTTTCAAAGCTTTGAAAAATGGTCTGCACTTGTCGGTAGATCTCGAGAGGAATCGGTTGAGGGCCGCTGCTCTGCCCGTCAGACTTTGTATTTCCTTCATTGTGGAAGGCGACTCCATCTCGAGAATGGCCTTGATTTGTCGTGGGTGTGCCTCGATACCTCGTTGCGTGACTAGGTACCCTAGGAATCGGCCGGACGATACGCCAAACGTGCATTTACTTGGATTCAACTTCATGCGATACTGGCGTAGCAAGCTGAATGCCTTGGCGAGGTTTTTGATGTGATCTGCACGTTTTGGGGCTTTGACCAGCATGTCGTCCACGTAGACTTCCATAGTCTTGCCAATCTGCTCCTTGAAGATTTTATTCACGAGCCTATGGTATGTTGCTCCGGCGTTCTTTAGCCCAAAGGGCATGACCTTGTAGCAGTAGGTCCCTCTCTCGATAATGAAAGAAGTTTTCGCCTTGTCCTCCTCGTGCATCATGATTTGATTGTAGCCGGAGTAGGCGTCCATGAAGCTGAGCAGCTGATTGCCGGAGGTGGAATCCACGAGTTGGTCGATTCTTGGCAATGGGAAGTTGTCTTTAGGACATGCCTTGTTGAGGTCAGTGTAGTCGACGCAAACTCTCCATTTGCCCTTTTCTTGTTTCACCACCAAAACAACGTTGGCCAGCCACTCCGAGTAGGAGACATCTTCAATGAAGCCGGCTGCTAGAAGTTTGTCGATCTCGGCTTCAATGATTGCGACCCGCTCTGGGGCGAAGTTGCATCTCTTCTGTGCCACTAGCTTGCTGGCAGAGTTGACGTGGAGGCGATGGCAGATGATGTTCGGGTCGATGCCTGGCATGTCTGACGGTGACCATGCGAACATGTCCTTGTTGTTCTGGAGGAAGGTGGTCAGCTCCACCTTCTCGTCTGGGCTTAGGCGCGAGCCGATCCGCGCTTTTCTGTCTGGCTGGTCAGGATCCAAGGGTATTAGCTCGACGTCCTCTTCGGGTTTCCATCCTTCTTCAGGAGAGACCTCTGGACGGATTTCCTCGACTTGGTCCTGATGCTTTGATTGCTATAAGAGGATAGTTTTTTCCTTCCCCTTCTGGCTTGCTCGATTGCTAGGAGTGGGATTTGGCTGTTCTACTCCTTCCAGATCTGCCTGATTCACAGGGAGGAATTGTGTTGGCTTGCTTTTCTTCAACCCTTGAGCTGAGCATTTCCTCGCCATTGCCTGGTCGCTGTTGATCTGGCCGACACCGCCCCCAGGAATTGGGTAGCGGATTTTCTGATGAGTGGCAGAGGTGATGACGTTGATCTTACCAATCCATGGTCTGCCTAAGATGCCATTGTAGGGTGAGACTTCATCAATGACCATGACTGTTTGTGAGCTGATTATAGGTGGGGAGTAGACGTCGAGATCTATTGTACCCACGGTAACTGTTGTTGCGCCGTTGAAGCCAGTCAGCGACCTGGCTGATTTGTTGATCTTTGCTTCCAAGCCCATCTGGTGGATGACAGTCAACTGCAGGATATTGGCTGCGCTGCCTTCGTCCACATGGATTCGGTCGACCATGGCCTGAGCGATTTGGATGCTGACGACAAGGGCGTCGTTGTGTGGCATATCGAGGCCGATCAGATCTTTCTTCTGGAAGCCGATCATTGGGTCGTCTTCCACCGGTGGAAGGTCAGTCGAGACTTGGGAGACCACCGTGGCCTGTTTGATCTTCCTCTTCTTTTCTTTGCTAGTCAGCCCAGACTCCTCGGAGTCGGCGAGGATTGTGTTAATCCTTATGACCTTCTGAGGTGGCTCCTGGGTGGTGTCGCAATCCTCTATCCGTTGGATGCCTTGCTTCGCAATGAACTCCGCGCAGTGACCTTCTCTCACGAGTTCTTCAAGGTGCGTTTTCCAAGCAAAGCAGTTGTTTGTTGTGTGCCCGTGCGTCCCATGGAAGGCACAGTATTTTCTAGTATCCCTCTTGTCTGGATTTCCCTTCATGGGCGGCGGCCTTCTCACCCAAGGTTTGTCCTTCACTTGGGATAAGATTTGGTGTATGGGGATGGAGAACTTGGTGTGACTCTCTCCTGCCGTAGCGTCCTCCTTTGGGTGCGACCTGCGCTTGTCCTTGTTTCTGTTGCTGAACTAGTCGTTCTTTTGGCCTGCCCGCTTGGTTGGTTGATCTTCCTGCTTTGTAGACTTCTTTGCGGCGATTCGATCGTCATCCCAGAGCGCATATCGTTCCGTAGTTGCGAAGACCTCTGCCAGAGTCTGGCTGGGAGCGATAGTCAGCTCGCGGTATAAGTCGTGTTCAGCTAGAAGACCTTTCTTGAAAGCAGAGGACGCGATCTGGTCGTCACATCCTACGATGTTGGCCTTTTCTGCTTTGAATCTCTTGATGTAGTCTCAAAGGGATTCGTCGGACTTCTTGCGTAGGTTGAACAGGTGGTCGGGGTTCTTCTTAATTGTCCGGTAAGACGTGTATTCTTTCGCGAAGACGTATGCCAACTCCTTGAAGCTGCTGATCGACCCAGATGGTAGGGTGTGGAACCAGTCTTGAGCTGCTCCCCGCAGGGTCATCACAAACACCTTGCACATCAATGCATCGTCGGCCTTGTGGAGGATCATGACACTTTTGAAGTGTTTTAGGTGGCTTTCGGGATCGGAGTCTCCCTTGAAGGGCGTAAACGAAGGCGTCGAGAACCGCTTCGGGGGAGCCGCCTGCTCAATTTCGACAGTGAAAGGCGTGGAGTTAGCTTGGTCCATCTCCTTGCGTAGGGCATCTTCGAAGTTCCCGCCGGCTTTCAAGTCTCGTAGTTGGTCACTCACAAGCTTCTTGACGTCCTCTGCACGCATTGCTGGTTGGACACGTTGGCGACCCTCGTGATTTGGATGACGCTGATTGACCTCCTCGTTGATTCGCAAGGTTGGAGTTTCTCGGCTGCGTTGCCTAGGTGGCGTGTTGGTGGACTGCGCTTGCGAGTGATTCTCCTCAGCTTGTCGACGAGAATTGGTCCTTCGAGAGTGAGCAGCGGAGCGCCTTTCCTCGCGATTCTCACCGTGAAGGTTGTCAGGTTGACCTCCTTGGGAGCCTAGCCTTTGAAGAATGTTCCTCGACGAGTGAACAACAGAGCGCCTTTCTTCACGATCCTCATTGCGATGGTCGTCAGGCTGATCTCCCTGGGAGCCTAGCCCTTGAAGAGCACTCCCCTGTGGGCCTAGGCGGTTGCGGACGTGGAGTCGTGGGCCCTGCCTTCCTCGCACGTTGCTCTGAGTGTGGCTTGTGACATGTTGGTGAGCTGATCACGTTGTTGTCCCTCTCCTTGTCTGCTCATGTCTGCTCGACCTGCTCAGCACCCGTCGATCTGCCTGTTGGCGTGGTCGTCCATCCTTCTCTCTTCGCCCAGTGGTTCAAGGCCAAGGTTTTGAGCTAAGTTCATATGGTTGAGGGGCTGGTCAACTTTCTGAGCTAGCTGGTCAACTCTCTGATTAAGGTTTGCTTGACTTCGTGGATCGGGAGGAGAGAAGTGTGTGGAGCCCAACTGCATACGGGCTAGGGTTTCATGGGAGTTGTGCGCGGGAGCGTGCGTCGAGCATGGAGGCAATGGAGGGAATGCTTGAAGGATCATGCGTCGAGTTGACCGATGGATCGTTGATCGGGTGGACCAAGGACTCATAGGTTAGCCACCAACTCATTTGGTATTTTTCTGATCATTAGTGATAAAATGTAATTAGCACGCATGATGGAAACACAATTATATGCCAACTATAATATCACTTGTGCCTTTAAATAATAAATCTATTAAATAAGGTATGTGCAATAAGAGGTGGAACAATTCCAGCCGCATGTATGGCCGTTCCGGCGGCCATTGGCGGCCGTTCTATGGCTTCTGGAGGCTGCGGCAAGGTATGGGCAGCCATGGGAGGTTGCTGCGATGTATTGGCAGTCACGGGAAGCTGCGGAAATGTGCTGGCAGCCGCAGGAGGCTGCTGCAAATCGGGTACAGCAGCTGTTTGGAGAGGTTGTGAGGCCCCCGGAGGTGGTTGGACAGCAAGGGCAGCCACGGGGGGCTGCTGGAACGCGCTGGCAGCCATCGGATGTTGCTGGATCTCGCCGGGAAGCTGCTGGAACGTGCTGGCAGCGATGGGAGGTTGCTGCAAATCGCTAGCAGCAGCTGTACCTCATGGTGGCAGCGAGGTTTTGGCCTTTCCGGAGTGCGCCGTTGCGGTGGTTTTGCTTCTAAGACGTTTGCTTCCAACCATGGTTGTTTGGAAGGCTTCGGTGGATTGGAAAATAGGAGGAACGGATTCCTTGAGCACGCGTTGAGTATAACTCGTGCTCTCAATGAAAGCACCAATTTGTGGGAGTCAAATTCCTCCCACGTGAATATTCGCCTAAAGATTCCCTCGTCTTCTCAGCCTCTCTTTCTCCCTGCAAAACGAATAGCAATAAGAGGACCACACCCGGGGCGTGTTGGCCAAAGGCCCTCCGATGCCTAAATTAGTTCAATTGATTTAGGGCAAAAAACCAATAGCTAAATAGGGTACGGAGTTTATATGTGTTTTTGGGATGAACCGGGCTGCCGGAGCCTTATGTAAAAGAAGGAGAGAAAGGAGGTGGCTAGGGTTTCTGAGAGATGATTTCTGCAGAGTTTCAGTAGGAATTTAGACGTACCTTCACCCTTGTGTGTAGCTAGGTATTTATAGGAGTCTCGGGAGCTAGGGTTTCAGAGGAATAATTCCGTAGATGGAAGGGAATTATTCCTCCCCAATTTGGCGAGATTTGACTAATTAGGGATTTGATTTATTTGATTTAAATCAAATCCCTAATCAGGATAGCAATCAAATCAACACCTAATTAAATTAGGCAACTCCTCCATTAATTGAGAATATTCGTAGGAATCAAATCAATCCTCAACCTAATTAGGTAACATTCTATTTAATTGGGTAACCCCCAATTAAATTGAATAATTCCCAATTAGGTCAAATAATCCCCAAATGGAAGGAATTATTTGACCTAAGGTTATGAATTAATTCGGTTCCCACAGAATCGACGAAAGTGAGAGATTTACAGAGTGTGGTCCAGGTTTAAACTTCTTTATTGTCTGCTTGCTTTGTTGGGTTAGATCCAAAGGTGTTAAGTTTGAAAAGCCTAGAATAAAAAATTGTTGTGTTCCCCTATGTCTTACTATTATATTTTCCTATTTACTAGTTGTTTAAAGGTTCTTTTAGTGCTTTAAAAATGTTAGTTGCTTGTGAATCTTGCTCCATGTCTGTTTACTAGTAGTTTGGTGGTTGTGTTGTCCTTTTTAAACTATACATATGACTAGGCAGTGGTTAAAGTGTGTTTTTTCATGTTCTCTTGTGCATATGACAAATGAAAAGTCACTTTTGAAGTACACCATGTTGGTAGAATGGTAAAGTCCCCAAATCTCAATGAGTGGTGGTTTTATGTAGGGCGTTTGTTGATTATTTGAATTGGTGTCTTCTGGACTACATAAATTTGTTAAAGATATATGAGTATGCAAAAGAGCTTGGCTACCATGACCAAGTGGTTGTGACAGCGATACAAGTGTATAGATAGTGATGCTCAGTTACTTGAATGGTGTCATTTGGTGCCTCCTAGCTTTGAAAGAGTGATTGTAATTTACTTGGAACACCTCGATGTTATCAATGTAGATGAATCTGCTGTGGCTTGGAGGGAGAGGGGTCTTATTGTAAGAAACCTAACTGCTAAATTTGAACATGAAGATGAGAGTGATGAACAATCTGGTTATGAGGGTATGTACGAGGAGGATGAAAATGATGACATTGTTGTTGATGAGGCTATAAATGTGGAGGATGAGGGTGATGACATTATTGTTGATGGTGATGAAGAGACCATATATGAAGAGGGTGAGAATGATAAAAAGGCTGAAAATGAGAATGAAGATAGTAAAAAACATGAGGAAGACCCTGAATTTTATGATAGTGCTTATAAGCAAAGTGAAGATGAACAATGATTGCTGGAGAAGGATGATAAAGCATTTGACAATTATGTTGACCACAATACTCCATATATTGATCTAATTGCAGATAAAGGAAATAAGTCAGATGATATGGTTATAAGTGATGTTAATAGTTTGGATAGTAATTCATGTGATGATGTTGATATCCCTATTAGAAAGAGGAAGAGGAAACTGCCCAAGTTTGATAATTTTAGGCTTGACACAGATTTGACTAACCTAATCTTTAAGATTGGTCTAAGATTTCCCAGTGTCTATGTATTTAGGAAAGCAGTGAGAAACTATCAGTATTTAACAGAAAGAAAATTAGGTTCTCCAAGAATGATAAAGATAAGGTTAAAGCAGTTTGTGATGGGATCAAGAATGGAAAATGTCCATGGTTTGTTTATGCTTCAGCTGTAAATGGAAGTAACATGGTTCAAATTAAGAGTTATGAAGAGGAGCACACTTGTGGGACTGTTGAACGCAATGTTCATGCTAACTCATCATAGTTAGCAGAGAGATATTCTACACAGCTGTTTAGAATAATAAATTGGGATGTAGGAGCTTTTAAGGAAATGGTGAATGAAGATCTATGTGTCATAGCTTCAAGATCACAAATATACAGAGCAAGGCAAAAGGCAATTGCTGTAAATGAGGGGACTTACACAAAACAGTTTGAGTCTCTTTGATCATGTTGAGGAGCTAAAAAGGACAAATTTGGGAAGTACTGCAATAATTAAGTCCAATTTAGAGGGTGACAAATCTAGATTTCAAAGGATTTATATATGCTTGGCAGCTACAAAGAAAGGGTTTATTGATACTTAGAGCACCTCCACCCCAAAGGGCAAGGCCAAGGCCAAGGCAAAGGCAAAGGCAAGGCAAGGTTTGTCACTGTTCACATGAATAATGGCAACCCTTACTTTTTTTGTTTCCACCCAAAAGGGCAAGGACAATGGCAATTACTATTTATTTTAAATTATTTTCTATTTTTTATACTTAAACCATTAATTTTAGCGTGGGAAGTGGAAAATATGACTAAGTATTTTTATATAAAAAAATTCTAAAAATTTTGGTTTTTATATATATATATATATATATATATATTTTTTTTTTCATTGCTGACGTCAGCAAACCCAGGCAAGATTTGCCTTTGGGCCTACCCAAGCGTGTGGACCCCATCAATTGCCCGGTCTTGACGTTGCGCTCTAGAGCCAAATGCTGGGCCCAGGCACCCTCCTGCCCGGGCAAAAGAGCAGCGCTGGAGGTGCTCTTAGAGGCCAGTTGTTGGTTTGGATGCTTGTCACATCAAAGGACAAAGGGCAACACCCTGGCCAATTACTCTCTGTTGATAGTGTTGATCCTAACAACGACATTTATCCAATAGCTTATGCAATGGCAGGGGCTGAGAATTATGAAACTGAGACTTGGTTTTTAGAACTCTTAGTTGTTGATCTCGGCATTGGAAATAGCAATGGATATGTGTTCATTACAAATAGATAAAAAGGCTTAATTGATGCAGTGGGTGACATGTTCAGACCTGTTCTCAGAAACCCCATGTCCAGTTTTTCCTTGTTGATCAAATGAAGTAAAAAAATAAGTAGTCGTTAAAATAGTAACTTGAAATCTCATCTTCTACCTTAAGTGGGAGCAAAAACTTGGTCAACCACATTTCATATGCAACAATTGAAATCTCATATCTTATATTGAACTAACTACACATACAAATTCAGAATCACTGACAATCAACTAAAATTTCCTCCTCTTCGAAGTCCTGGCTTGCGTTCGAACATTTCTCACTTTTCTTGATTGAAGATGTCTCGAGCTTCTTAGCCTTCGAGATTTGCCCACAACACGAACAGACCTTCCCCTAGACTTTACATGGTGGTGGCTATGAGTGCCATGCCTACTTGATGGGTAAAAAGAGTCAAACAATATGGGTAGAATATTTTCAGATATATTTCATTCTCCAAAAGGAGGTATTTATAATAAGGTTACAAACCCTAGTAGGGTTAGACAAGGAAAACAAGTGGTATCCTAATTACATAATATCTATACAAAAGGAAAAATAAAACCCAAATAGAATAGGATATACTCTACTCGCCAACACTCCCCCTCAAGTTGGAGCAAAGACGTCACGCATGCCCAACTTGTCAAGCGAGTTGAGAAAGATACTTGTAGAAACAGCTTTCGTAAGAACATCAGCTAACTGATACTCTGAACGGATGAAAGGGAAGGACACAATCTCTGCATCCAACTTTTCTTTAATGAAATTTCGATCAACCTCCACATGCTTTGTACGGTCATGTTGTACAGGATTATGAGCAATTGCAATCGCAGCCGTATTGTCACAATATAAATCCATGGGTTTATTAGGCCCACAACCAAGGTCTTTCAACAATCTCCTCAACCATAGTAACTCAGATACACCATGGGCCATTCCCCGATACTCAGCCTCAGCACTAGATCTAGACACCACTTTTTGTTTCTTGCTCCTCCACGTAACAAGTTTGCCACCCACAAACATAAAATACCCAGATGTCGAACGTCTATCTGTGGCTGAACCTGCCCAATCAGCATCTGTATACCCTTCTACATTTGTATGGCCATACTTGGAGAAAATTAACCCCTTGCCAGGAGTTACTTTCAGATACCTTAAAATACGAGTCACAGCCCCCATATGATCTACACTAGGAGAGTGCATAAACTGACTTACTATACTTACAGCATAAGCAATATCTGGACGAGTATGAGCCAAATAAATCAACTTCCCCACAAGTCGTTGATAACGTTCTTTATCAGTCGGAACTTGATCGGGATATATCCCCAACTTATGATTCTGCTCACTAGGGGTATCAATCGGTTTACAATCCAACATTCCAGTTTCTGCAAGTAAATCCAAAACATACTTTCTTTGGGATAGAAAAATACCATGTTTAGATCTGGCAACTTCAATCCCAAGAAAATACTTTAAATCACCCAATGATTTCATCTCGAACTCAGAAGCCAGATACTTCTGAAGACTCTGTATCTCTACATGATCATCTCCAGTCACAATCATATCATCAACATAAATAATTAAAGCCGTCAATTTACCTTTATGACGCTTCAGAAACAAAGTATGATCAGAGTTACTTTGCACATACCCAAACTTCTTCATAGATGCAGCAAACCTTCCAAACCACGCTCTTGGAGACTGCTTTAATCCATACAAGGATTTCCGTAGCTTGCACACCATACCCTCCTTAGAAGTCACAGGGATACCCGGCGGAGGATCCATATATATTTCTTCTTTGAGATCACCATGGAGGAATGCATTTTTGACATCAAATTGTAGCAGCGGCCAGTCACGGTTAGCAGCTAAGGATAAGAGCACGCGTACAGTGTTGAGCTTAGCTACTGGAGCAAAAGTCTCTGTGTAATCCACTCCATATGTCTGAGTATACCCTTTTGCTACCAATCTTGCCTTGTAACGGTCAATGGAACCATCAGCCTTGTGCTTCAAAGTAAACACCCATCTGCACCCAACTGCCTTTTTTCCTTTTGGTAAAGGAACTAACTCCCAAGTAGCATTCTTGTTCAAGGCTTCCATCTCAACATGCATTGCATCTACCCAATTTTGATCAGATAGAGCATCCTGCAACTTAGTTGGCACACATACACTAGATAATTGACACAAATATGATGCATATGACTTAGATAAACGATGAGTTGACATATAATGGTTAATGGGATATTTAGACTTGGCATGTATATCAGGAGAATATTGTATTTTAGGTTTCCCACGGGTAGTACGTGGGGGCAAAGAATAGGTAGGCATATCACTAGAAAGTACCTCATTATCACAACTTGATTGAGGCAATGGCAGGGCAGAGGGGGGTATATTATCAATTTCACCTGTATGGGAGTCGCCAATATCACTGTTATTTCCTTCTGAGAGAGGCTCTAAAACACCAACATTTTTGTCTGGCGACCGGTCGTGGCTTTCTTGGCGACCGGTCGCGTCACTCGTATCGGTACTGTTGTCGCTCGTCGACGCGGGCGACCGGTCGCTTCCTATGTGCGACCGGTCGTTTCCTTCGAGACCGGTCGCTTCCTCACTGCGACCGGTCGCTTCGCTCGTATCGGTACTGTAGTCCCAGCTCGACGAGAGCGACCGGTCGTGTCCTATGAGCGACCGGTCGTTTTCATCCTGTTCGCCTAAAAATTCCATATTTTCCAAATTCTTCAATTCACTCCCCCTCTCCCCCTGAATTGAAGAAGAGGGAGAAACATAATAGGGTACCTCTTCATGAAATGTGACATCCAAAGTGACATGTACCTTCTGAGTAGGCGGGTGATAACATTTATAACCTTTCTGAGTCGTAGAATAACCAATGAAGACACAGCGGAGAGCACAAGGATCAAGTTTACTCCTTTGATGAGAGTAAACATGAGCATACGCAACACACCCAAACACCTTCGGAGGTAACTTAGAGACTGAAACCGGAGGAGTGAGGGCACATAACACATCAAGTGGAGTCTTGAAATCAAGAACCCGACTAGGAGTACGGTTAATCAAGTAGGCGGCGGACAAGACACCATGTCCCCAAAGATGATGGGGAACAGACATATCCAACATCAGAGAGCGAGCAACTTCAAGTAACTGGCGATTCTTCCTTTCAGACACACCATTCTGTTGAGGTGTGAATGGAGTGGTAGTTTGGTGAATGATACCTTGATCACGAAAGAATTGGCCCAAGGTATGATTCACATATTCACCGCCATTATCAGTGCGAAATACTTTAACACGAGCATGGAACTGAGTAGACACCATGGCACAAAAGTCAGGAAGAATAGAGGCAACATCATGTTTATTCTTCATCAAATACACCCATGTTAAGCGAGTGCAGTCATCAATAAACGTCACAAACCAACGGAAACCATGAGAAGTCACACGAGCAGGACCCCAGACATCAGAATGTACTAACTCAAAAGGCAAAGCAGCTTTATTATTACTTAAGGGAAAAACAGTACGGTGGCTCTTGGCCATTACACATGTCTCACACTTAAAACTGGACTCATCACAGGAGCGAAATAAAGATGAAAACAGACGCTTAAGGTAGCCAAATGACGGGTGTCCCAAGCGACGATGCCATAACCAAATTTGCTGTTTGTCTTTGACACTGCAACGTTGAACAGTATTAACGACACGATCACGAACTGGTGCAGAAGGTAATGTCAAATAATACAACCCCCCCTATCCGTTTACCATGCCCAATCACCTCGTGAGTCTTGAGATCCTGAAAAGAGCAATGGGTAGGGTAGAAAGTAGCAGAAGCATTAAGTGTATCAAGTAAGCGACCAACAGATAACAAGTTACAATGGATATTGGGAACTAATAACGCACGAGACAAGGACAGAGTTGGGGTGAGAGAAATAGTGCCCTCGCCAGTAATTGGAGAGGGCAAACCATTAGCACTAGTTATGTATGGGTTACGGGTGTTACTAGACAACTCATCAAAAAATTTAGCATCATAAGTCATATGATCAGAAGCACCAGTATCAATTATCCAAGTATTAGAGCCAGTACCTGGAATAGAGTCAGAAACACGCAAATTTGCAGAAGCAGCAGTAGCACCAGCAGCACCAACAATGGAATTACCACCCATGATTGTAGCAGAAACTCAACAAATCACGCAGAGTATACAACAGATCACAGCACAGACACAAATATGGCAGATGCACGAACACAGTAGAGGCACGCAGTAAAGGCACGAACACGACAGAGCACAAGGCACAAACACAGTAGAGGCAGATGCACGAACACAATAGAGGCACAAACACGACAGAGCACACAGCGGAACACGGCAAAGGCACAGACACAAGAACCCTAAAAGAAATTAGGGCACACAGTAGAACACGGGCACAAGAACCCTAAAAGGAAATTAGGGCACAGAGTAGAACACGAGCACAAGAACCCTAAAAAGAAATTAGGGCACAGAGTAGAACACGGGTGGGCACAATACACAGGTTACCAGAAACCTGGCTCTGATACCAAGTCAAACAATATGGGTAGAATATTTTCAGATATATTTCATTCTCCAAAAGGAGGTATTTATAATAAGGTTACAAACCCTAGTAGGGTTAGACAAGGAAAACAAGTGGTATCCTAATTACATAATATCTATACAAAAGGAAAAATAAAACCCAAATAGAATAGGATATACTCTACTCGCCAACAAAAAGATCTCTGCAGCTTGTCCTTTCTCCTCCTGCTAAGTGACTTCCGCTTTCTGCTGACATTCAAATTATGATAGTTATCCCAGAAATCAATTTCCTCGCTTGAATTGTATCCTTGTTCAATGTCTCGAACTTGGCGGCGGCGATGGTGGTAATGACGGCGGTTTACCCTCTTAGTGTTCTTTAGCTTGTACCACAGAAAACAAGTAATATCTTCTAGTGCATACCAGTATGTCTCACATGCAGCCCAACATATCTTACAGAGGCTTTTTCCAATGCATTGGAATAACCCCAGCTTGAATAATAGATAGAAGAATAATAAAGCTGAACAAAAGTGTTTAAAAAAAAAAGAAAAGAAAAAGAAACAAATCAAACATTTCTGCAACTAAAGCTGAAAGCAAATGCGCTTCCAAGGCTAGTCTACGAAGCGAACTCTAACGAAAATAAGAAGAGCACAACTAAAGAAGAAGGAGAAATTACTTATGTAACAAAGGACCAAGATCATTAACAGTTTCAACAGATTGGAGACACATAGATGCTCAATAAAGCAAATGAAATCCCAGGGTCCTGAACACACATTCCTGCAGAATCAAACATATTAGAGTAATATTAGCAGTGCAGTGAAGTATAATCGAAAAAGTATTTGTCTTTCTTCTATCTTTCAAATGAAGTAAACAAGCAACAGATTACGAACAAAAAGCGAATAAGGAAAAATTGTATAAAAATTATCGGAAAGGTTTTGGCAAACATATATGAAAAATACTCATAGCAGGCTCCCAAGTCAGTGCAACACAACCATATCATCCTAATTTTTATATGAAATTACAACAAATGATCAAACAGAATGATGCCCAGGCCGGCAATAAAGAGAACATTTCACCATAACTTACTCGCATGAGCCACCAAACATGTTCTTAAATGGAGCCAAAAACGCCTTTTCAAGTAGACCACCAACCCCATCTGCAGCTTTACTAATGACATCCCCCATTGGCAATACAAGTTCAAGTTCAAAAGAATGTGTTTATTGCTGCCAACTCCTCCATCCCATTGATCTCGCAGGCCGCGAAAAAGTATATCAAGCTGCACAACAATACATGAAATTTGAATGTAAAAATGATTAATTAAAGCAATAATACAAACCCACAAAGTTGACCGAAAACATCATTAACAGTTTGAGATATTCTGAAGCAAACACCTTGCTGAACAGTAGTAATTAAGCTATTCATGAGCAGATTTGCAGGAGACACAAAATAACATTAGCTTGATATACAAGTATTAATGCATGTTCCTTCCGTTTGCATACGAATTCGATGTGGTCGAGGCCCTTCACCTTGCAACAACTGACGGCTGAGACTTTATCTAGATTTTGAAGAAGCCATGGTTATACTGGAAATGCACTACTGAAACTTCTGAGGCATACACACAAACTGCTGACGACAAAATCTTGTTTCTGTCATGTATATGCGGATGAAAAGATAGTAAGAACAAATTCCAAGCATGATAACAGATGAAGAAACCTTATTCTAACAGATTTGAATTAAGAATATTTGAGAAGATTAGAAAGAATTAGACAAATACCCTTTTATTGTGCATGTTACAGATTGAATGCCATCTCATGCTTCCTGCACGGTTGGAAAAAGAACTATCAAACAAAGAGAACTAAAAAACCCAAAAAAGAGTTGTAAAACAAAAATGGGAAGTCAGTATTCTGTGTAGTTTGCAGAGAATTTGATGTAACAACAAACATAACCCATAAACTTACCCGATCTATAGCTTCACGAAACTAGTGGAGAACAAGAAATGGATCTTCGGTCCAATGAAATTTGCAGGAGAAGCAGTGGCAGTTGGATGAAGTTAATCCCACGTTCTGCCTTTTGGTGTCTCTTCTCTTCTCTTTGCTTTAATTTTTATTTTTACAATAACTTATTATCTGGCATGTAGGGGAACATTAATCTGGTTGAACCGATGAATCCGGCTGATGCAAATTGTAATTACCAATTTGGTTTGGTTTTGACCATGAATAAATCAACAGGTTTAAAAATCGAACGGAAATGTATGGTTTGGTTTAGTTTGATTTTGAATTTTTATAGACTGACCTAAACTGAATCAGACCATCTACTTATATATATTGTTTTAGATGTGTAGTATTCTAATTAGATAATACAATAGTGTTGAATTTGAAGTTTGATGAACTTTTGGAGTTATTGATAATAAGTGAGCTTTGGTTCGGTCACATATTTAGAGTGAAACCGATCCAATTCGGACATGATTGTTTTTTCTGGCAATTTTGTATGTCACCAGCATTATTATTATTATTTTTTGTTTGAAGGATATTTCTGGTATATTGATTTTTAGTGGATAATCAATACACTCGAAGAAAAATAAAAATTTGAATATCAAAACGACATATCAACACAAAGAGAAACTCCAAATAGAACCGAAGCTTTTAGCTGTAGTGAATGAAAAAAAGAAGACCACCCTTCCCGCTCATTCCCAATTTTCCCTTCTTCACCTCACATGGACTCGGCGGCAAAGGATGAGCAACCTGCTCACGTCAAACACTTGGCGGCATTTCTCATCCGCCACCACTCTGACCAGCTTCGCTCCATCGCTCTCTCCCAAGACCCGAAGCTTCATTTCCCTCTCTACGTCAAGTACATCAAACCCTCATCAAAACCCATTTTACTTTTATTTTTCTTTTTCAATGGTTTGCATCTTTCACTCTCTGACTCTTTAAGCTATCTTTCTCTATCTCAAACTTTTTGTGTGTGTATATATATCTTAGTTTTGCAGAGCTCATGGATGACGATCCTCCGCTTTCACACCTCGTCTTCTCTCAACCCACCGAGTACTTGAGGCTTTTCGACGAGGCGGCTGTTTGGGCTCATGTATGCATTCAAATTGTGTGTTTAATTACAAGTGTAGTCTTAATTTGTTGAACTGAACTTGTTGAAATGATGAATTTTGAATTGGGTATGTGTGGTATTCTGTGTAGAAAGTCATATTGGGGGATTTGAATGGTTCCAATAAAGGGATAAAGAAGGAATTCATTCATGTTCGTATCTATATTGGCGGTTCACCACTTGAATGCCCTGGTTTGCTTCTGTTTAAGCTCTAAAAATTATTTGGAGCCATTTCTTTCAACTGGGTATTCTTAATTTTGTTATAAACTGTTGGTTGATGTGTGTGTTATGTAGAGACTTTTCCGAGCATTGGGCGTGTGAGAGTCAAGCATCGTGGGATTCTGCTCACTCTCAAAGGGACAGTAATTCGATCTGGAGCAATCAAGATGTATGAAGGAGAGAGGAAGTATATGTGTCAGAAATGCAAGCACGAGTGAGTTTTTTTTTTCTCTTCACAACTATTACACACATACTGTGTTTGTGGAAAGAAATAAACATCTGGATATATTAAAAATTCTTGTGCTTAAAGAAATATAATGTTCATAAATTTGGTTCATTTCACTTCTAAATCTTGACTAGCTATGTTAGCATCCTTGCTGCTCAATATGTTTTGAGAGCATGAATAACCTAGCTCAGTGCTATTGTATGTAATTTACCAATT
Source organism: Prunus campanulata (assembly GCA_034190965.1). NCBI lineage: Eukaryota > Viridiplantae > Streptophyta > Magnoliopsida > Rosales > Rosaceae > Prunus > Prunus campanulata. Next base: position 12,384,381 of record CM067215.1, read on the forward strand.
ACAGTGAAACTGTCTAGTAGTAAATTCTGCATCTGATCATCAGTTTTTCTTGGAATAATTTCAGAATGAAAGATAGGTACTAAATATGATATTCTTTTACTATTTCATGTGGTATATTGAATCTTTTTCTTTGTGAACAAATTTGTAGTTTACTGGAATTATAGATGTAGCACATATGCAGATATTATTCCAGTATATATTGGAATAAACTCCTCTTTGCGTTGAGTTAAGTTAACTTTGTTTATCTGCAGATTCCTGGTTTATCCTGAGCTGGAATCGAGAAACTCCATAAAACTGCCATCATATTGCCCCTCTCAGGTTATTTACTTCAGCTCAGAAATAAGAATATTATTTGCTATTCATTGTTTGGAAAGTTCGAAGGCAACATTGAGATTAGCATTAGCAACTATCAGAAGAGGTCATGTGGGTACATGTAAAACATTAAAAAGTCTATAGATTTTTTAAAGTAGGAACATAGTCATCTAGATCTTTGATTTTGGTTTTTTTAGACTTCTTGTGGTTTGCAATTATTCTTGGGCTTTAGCTTCAGTGGTACATGATGGGTTTGATTGGGTCGGTCGTTGGTTTCAATCATGCTAAGAATGAAGAGAGAATAATTGAAGATTGACACTATGTGTGGATTCAGATGTTTAATAGGACACTTAGTGTTTTATTTTACTTTTGCATTTTATTATGAGTCACGTCTCTTCTGAATTCTGATATAATTATGCTTTTGGAGTTTTGGCATCTGATCTGATTTTCCCAATGACAGAGGTCTAAACCCTGTGAAGGCACAAAGTTCGGGCATTTAGAAGGTTCTATTACATGCCATGATTATCAGGAAATTAAAATCCAGGAGAGTACACATGTACTGGGTGTTGGGGCAATTCCTCGCTCAATTCCTGTCATTCTAAAGGACGATCTTGTTGATATTGTTAAAGCTGGAGGTACTACATTCTGGGATCTCTGCTTTCTTTTCTTCTTTTCTTTTTGTTTTTAATAATTTACGTCCTGATATTACTGATTCCAAAGTGAAACTTAATTTCAGTTTGAAAATTATCCCAGTTTTATTAATTGGAAATAAGTAAGTATACATTTTTGTCAAAACATACTTTTAGTCCCTGTATTTTGCTTAGGAATTTTCAATTTTAACCCCGAATAAAAATGCACAATCATACCCCTGTAATTTGAATTAGGTTGCAATAAAGCCCAAATCTCAAAAGTGATCACTTTTTCATGTTTTAAAAGGGATTGGAGAGGGAATTTGACATTTTAAGTGCAACAATAACCACCTGACAGTACAAAAAATTCAAAATCCTTTGTCCAATCCCTTAGAATACACATGACAAACTGGTAATCTTTTGGGCTTGATTCCAACCAATTGAAACTACAAGGGCGTTATTGTCCATTTTGAAACTACAGGGTTGAAACTGAAAATGCTAGCAAACTACAGGGACCCAAAGTGTATTTTGGCCTACTTTTTTGGATAATACAAGAATGTGCTTGTTTTCAAGTTTCTTTCAGTGTAAACCATTTAAGATTACCATATATTGTTTTGCCTTTTAAAATATTAAAACAAAGCTCAATTATGGTTTACTTAAAGATGAACTTCATGGAAACTTAGCATTTTAAAAGGGTGTTGCATGAAGAAAATTCTTAACTTTGTACTACAGAACTACAAGAAAAGAGGTGTGCTATCTCGAAGATGAAGCTGTTGTATATGTGCTCTTGAATCTCTTTATACTTATTTTGTATTTCTCCTTTCTCTGTTATTTCCTCTTGGATAAATGTTGTTTTATTTGTTTGTACCTGAAAAATCCTTGACTGTAAGATGACTAATAACTAAGCCATTTTACAAAATCTATGGGAAAACCATAAATCTTCACACTTTTATGGTCAAGTAATTTTCTTAAGTAATCATTTGGACTTGGGTGGCCAGATGTCAATGAAATTATTCTCTTTCAATTCTCATTAATTTTATATAAAGATCATAGATATCTGTTCGCTCCAACTAGGAAACTCAGCTTGGTTGCTTAGCAACTTGAGCTTTACCAAACTGATTCAGTCAAACAAAACTTTGTATAATTTCTTGAGTCCTTTTCTTTGACAATGTAATTGGTGACAACTTCAGGATTTTGTGTAGACTTGTACAAAGATGGCATAAACTTCATCCTTAATCTTAATATCTTTTGCTATTAATAATGGTGTCCTTGTGGCGATTTGGACCTACTCTTTGAATATGTGATTGTTTGTTATGTTAATTTGTGCCTGTATTTTTTCCTCATTATTATGTAGCATCTATTCTCATTATTATATAGCATCTTTTTTGTCCTGCTTTAAATGAATGAATCTGTACATATACATATATTATATATGTAAATACATATATTATATATGTAAATATATATATATATATAGAGAGAGAGAGAGAGAGAGAGAGAGAGAGAGCTTCCATTGAGGGATCCCTCAACCCTTGTAGGGCCCACTCAACATTGTATTTCACTAATCCAAACCGTCTATTTTCTAGATAATCATTCAAAGATCATCTCTACAAAAAATCACTTGAATCCGATATCATTTGACCACTCAATTGAGTTATTGAAATTTTAGTACTTTCTTTAAGCACCGTGTTCATTGATTTTGTAGGACACAATTGGATGTCGAAACGGTTTCCGATTTATCTAATTTTTTGCAAGGATGATCTATGAATGTAGATTTAAAAAATAGATGGTTTGGATCGTTGAAAAAACATTCGTATAGGACCCTAAAGGGTGTCCCTCGAATAATTTTATTTGAGGGATCCCTCAATAGAAGGGGACTGTAATATATATTTGTTTATGTTATAAGATGTTTTTAAAATTCGCCTGTATTACTTGATTTTGTTGTGTAGTGGTGAATATGACTTTTATTAATTGTTAATGCAGATGATGTTATTGTTACTGGGATATTAACTGCAAAGTGGTCTCCAGACTTAAAAGATGTGCGTTGTGACCTCGATCCTATATTAATTGCTAATTATGTTAGGTAAAATTAATGATATTTTTTTTTTTGAATTTACATCATGAATGGATTTAAGAATACGATATGGGGTTTCTTGATATCTTCTGTGTGATCTAGGTTGTATGAAGCTTAATATTGTGTTATGTTCCATTTCAATTATACAAGTACATAAGTTATGTACTTGTATAATTGAAATGGATATCAGTAACTTACTGAGAAAAACTTTATTATTATTTCTTCTATTGGATTACAGTCCCACCCTTCCCAAAAAGAAAGATGACACATTCACATAGCTCAAGTTTTGGATTTTTAAATTTAAGTATACCTTAGCTGCCTTGGCAGCTTAACAGTATTGTATGCCGGTGAAGATGCTGTTTGATAGTGTAAGCAAGTAGAAGTAGAGACACTCAATATTAGTTTTTCTTCTCACGGATTTCACATTTTTATATTTGTTTTTCTAAAGAAATTGTTGTGTTTGATATTTAGGAGAACTAATGAGCTGAAGTCAGAAATTGATATACCTGATGATGCTATTCTGAAATTTAAGCAGTTCTGGTCCGACTTCAAAGATACCCCTTTGAAAGGTAGAAAAGTTATTGATTCACAAATATTTATGAGAGAGTATTATCACTTTTTTGTGGCTGTAGCATAGTGGAATATATAGGATATTAAAGTTTAGTTAATTGTTATTTTGGAGTGATATGATATTGTGCTATGAGCTTGAGTATCTTTTTCCATTATAACTTCTTTTTATTTTCTTTCGAGAATTTTACAGGGCGAAACGCCATTCTACGAGGCATTTGCCCACAAGTCTTTGGACTCTTTACTGTAAAGCTTGCAGGTATTTAGACATCAACATCCCATTCATGTTATTTACTAGGATTTCTAGCATTCTGAATGAACTAGTTTAGGGGTTTTGGTGGTATAACCAAGAAAATAAACTGATCTGTCTGTTTGTCTTTCCCCCCTTTTTCCTTTCTACATTTCAGTTTCTCATTCATTTCTTTTTAATATTTCCTGTATAAAAATTAAATCACATTTCTTTGTTCAAATTAGTGGCATTAACACTTATTGGAGGTGTGCAACATGTTGATACTACTGGGACAAAGGTTCGAGGAGAGTCTCATTTGCTTTTGGTTGGTGATCCAGGTTATTTTTCTAATATTTATTTATCACTTTAGAGGTTTTCAGACCTGAATATTTTATTCTTAGAAAGGTTTACGTCAACTGAAACTAAATGCCACGGTTCATTTCATTCACACTGTCACTTGCATTTAGCCATTTTCGTAATACAGCTTTTGATTTCATACTGTATCATGTGTGTAAGTTGAGGCTGTATAAAGAGGGTAGCTTCTATGAGGCTGAATGTACTTCAAATCTATGTTTGAAATTTTAGTAACTATTTGGTTTAGACAAGTGAAAGATCTGAGATTGCTATAACTGCCCTGTTGGAGTGGAGATAGAGAAAAATAGGGAAGAGGAGAGAGATTGGAAAGGGGATATCATGGCTCCAGGCCATTCAACAACACTTAATATTATCATTCATCCTGAAACCTTGTTTTACAATTGATAGCCTTATTTATCTGCTTCAAATTGAACAACTGAAGACTTATATTAATACTAAATGACTCGTTAATTATAATACAAAAAGACTCATCAAAATACTAAAAAACTCAACACTTAATGCTAAAAGGCTCATTCAATGATAGGAATCTTAGAAAAAAAAATTAGAAGACATTGAGACCAAACACTTTAATTGACTATATTTTATACCCAAAATTCGGCTGAATCTCTCATGATTGCTTGCTTCAATAGATATCAGCCATAATACACACACAACTGCACATGCACGCACGTCAGAACACACACTCGCACAAATATCCCACTGAAGTCCTGTAGATGTGTTATTGGATCTTGACCACTTTGGACTCTGAATTATAGTCATGGACTCTATATATAACCATTGGCAGCTAAAACTCTCAGGTACTGGAAAATCTCAATTTTTGAAGTTTGCTGCAAAGTTGAGCAACCGATCTGTTATTACAACTGGATTAGGAAGCACAAGTGCTGGATTAACTGTCACTGCAGTCAAGGATGGCGGTAAGTTTTCATTTCTCCATCTGAATCCTTAAGTTGTGTCTTCTAAAATAAATAAATAAATAACAATTAAAGAATGCTGAATCATTAAGTTGGCAATGGTTGCATTTAGTTTGTCCTTCCATTGCTTTTTCCTCTCCATTTTCATTTATTGACATTATGTATGTATGCAAGTGTTTTTCATCCTTCTATGTGACATGTTTGGAAATTAGTAGGATAGAAAGCATCAATGCAAGATAACACTGAGAGACATATATTCATATCATATAGAGAAGAGTGTTGGTTGTGCAGTGTGAATGCTTCTACTGACAAGTTGTGCTTGTCTATAGTTGTACTTCCCCTTGTTCATGCCTATAAGAATATAAGATCGTTTTTCCTTTTTTTTTTTGGTAAAATTCATATGGGACAACATCGATCAAAGATATAGTGAACAAACACAAATATGACTATTTCTTATTTAGCAAAGATTTACGCATTAAAAAGTTGCTGTAATATATTATTTTGCACTAAAACTGTGTGTAAAGCATCAAACTACAATAAAGAGTGATTAATATATGAAGACACAAAAGAACATTGTGAAAGAACTGATTTGTTTTTATGCCTGGAGAATTAGCCAAACATGAAGAAAGAGTGGTTTATATTAACTTGGAAGGCATATATGACCCTAGTTACATATTCCATGTCAACCTAAATAGAAGAATAATGAAATACTAAAATTCCCTGAATTCTTTAAATCTTTTTTGATTTTGATAAAAATCTCCAAAGGTTGATTTCATGCACAAAAAATTTCAGATTAAAGTTTTCCACTTAAATCAGATTTAGGGTGTAATCTAGATCTCTTCTAAGCATGACTTTTTATTTATTTATAAAGAAGAAACAAAAATATTCTAAATTTCTAAGCTTGGCCATGAACTTACATCATTTAATTGAGAAGCATTATTTGACCTCTATGCACTGTTTTGCTTTTTCTTCCAGTACAATATTAGAGTAAATGGATTAACTATGTTTATGGAATATCTAGGCGAATGGATGTTGGAAGCTGGAGCCCTTGTTTTGGCAGATGGTGGGCTTTGTTGCATAGACGAATTTGATAGGCAAGTCCTTTGATGGCTTTTTGGAAAATGTATTTCTAGCCTTTTTCATCGTGCATTCAAATTGGTAATGCATGATTTATATGTTTTGAAGTTATGACCTTACCATGTCCTGATTCTTTTTGTCATTAATAATTCATTGTCAATAATATTATCTCTATAGTTATACTTGTGAAAAATAACTTAGGGAAGAAACTCTGTCATTCTCGATAGAGAAAAAGGAAAATTTCAAATCTTAGATGCCTAGTTGCTTCTACTGGATTGCCCTGGATGATAATTAAGTGGGAATGGACATATGCATTTGCACTAAGCTCTATTAGACTTGGGAAATATATATATATATATTAAACAAGGAAAGGAAATTGTAACTTCTGTTCTCAAGTATTTTTAGTTTTGGAAATTCTGACAAAGTCTCAGACAATTGCATAATATAAACTTGAACTTTAGTGGTTGACCTTGAAGTTGTTTCCTTGCTTTTTTGCCATATAATATCAAGTTAATTCTGCTTTGGCAGCATGCGAGAACATGATAGGGCAACCATACATGAAGCAATGGAACAGCAGACCATAAGTGTTGCCAAGGTAACATCCTTTGCTTATGTTTTATAAATTAAGAAAAATATGCCATCCTCATGGGAATTTGACTCTGTGTAAGGTGGGTTTAGTGTGTCAAATAGGTCAAAATCTGGCCAAACGAAATAGTGTTCTCCGCAGACTTTTTGTTAAGATAAGCAATGCAGACACACACGCACACTTGGGCTAGCCATAAGGTTACTCTCAAGCCATCAGGTTACCTAAACAAAGGGTCTAGGTAAGCTGGCCTCAGTGGACCTAGAGCATCGGATGGTCTTCACTTTTAATGCAGACTTGATTAGGCATAAGGGTGGCCTTGGGTTGCTACAAGTTCAGCAGCCATGTGGGGCAATGAAGTAGAAATTTTGCTTACTCTCACTCAGGCTATCACACAGCTTGTTTCTTATTGTCTGCAGAATCAGCTGCAAGTCCTACAAACAACATGCACAGTAATACAAATGATTTTCTCTTTCTTCAATGCATTACTCTTCAGTGGAATCTATTTTCCTTTATTCTATCAGTGCATACTATGTTTCTGATAAATAATACAGTAAAAGAGGATAAGGAAAGTTAGGATACAATGAATTTCAAATTGCTATAATAGATGCCATTATGCACTACAGATATTGGATTGTCTGTGCTGTTTCCATGTGCTTCAATTATCTATAACATGCTTCAATTTCTATCCATGTGTATAGAACTATTTTCTTACCCCTCACGCTTCTAAACAACATGTATATATATTTTCTGTTTGTTCGAAATCCTGTGTAGAAGTCTGCAGCCTATACTATTATTGATTGTTTAAAAAAAAAGGTTCTATTCTATGTTTACTAAGAGCTGACTATTCCTCTCTCTCTCTGTGTATCTCTCTTTGCTAGGCAGGTCTTGTGACAACTCTCAGTACTAAAACAATTGTTTTTGGTGCAACCAATCCCAAGGGACAGTATGATCCTGATCAATGTACTACTTACATTCAGAAGATATTGTTAGTTGGATTTATTTGTCTAGGTTATGGTTTTCTGATTATGTACATCTGTCATTTGTGGAAGACTATAAACTTTCTATTTCTTGAATTACTTGGAATATCTAACGGAGATCATTATTGCTTTTCTTAAATTTTAGCCTGTAAAAAACACATTTCTTCTAAAATAGTAGTCGCTCAGCTTATCCTAAACTTTGTTCTCTTATTTTCATCTTGTAGCTCTGTCTGTCAATACGGCACTCTCTGGCCCCTTATTGAGCAGATTTGATATAGTCCTCGTACTCTTAGATACAAAGAATCCTGAGTGGGATGGGGTTGTGTCATCTCACATTCTTTCTGAGGTAATCTGCTCTTAAGATTGTGTAAGTGGCACCCTGTTGTCTTGCAGCCATTTGGATGAATCTAATCATGATTTTTTCCCCTTTTACTAAACCACTTCAGGGAGAACCAGACAAAGACAAGCAGGATGAAGATTTAGCAAACACCTGGCCATTTCCCATGCTCCGCAGGTAAAATGTTTTCTTTAGTTGAAGAGAGATTAAATTCAAACCCTGATTTTCTATTTTCCAAAAAGTTGTCTATGTATAAATTATTTTTTCTGGTTAAGCCCAAGTGGTGATGGAAGGTAGGGAAATGGGTTAGGATCAGGCTAGGTCAAGGGTTGAAATCCCTTCCATTGTTTTCGTAAAAAAAATAAAAAAATATCCCTTCTATTGTAACAAAAAATATTATTTTTGCACTTCTCATGTTTGTTATTTTCAATAAGTAAAAATTAGAAACATCAACAAGGGGTCAGATGAGTTGTCAGGCTTGTGGTTTACTCCCATGTGTTCTGGGGTTCTATTTCTCACGGTACCTAGCTAGCTATTTGCTAGAGTTTCCTAGTTCCCAAAGATTGTAAGGTTTGAAGGGCGACCAGGTTTGAATCTGAGTCTGCCAAGCAGATTTGGGGGATTTCTGGGTAGTAAAAAAGAGAAACAAAGAGAAACAAAGAGAAACAAAGAGAAACAAAGGACAAGTAGAAACTTCTCAGAATGTACACTAACAAATCGAATGATAAATGGATAAATCCATGTTTGTAGAAGCAGAGGTCATGCCAATTTTCAGAAAACTTGGCTGACATCTTACGTATTGTTCCTGGCAATTGTTAGGTACTGGTTAGTGTACTAGTGCTACTAATCTGCCTACAAAAGCAGTTGATTAGATAAAAGCTTGTGATTTTTGTCTTTTATATGCTAGTTTATCCTTTGAGGAGGTGAAGAAGTAAGACTTTTGCATCACCTGTTTATAATGGAGAGTATCCCACTTAAAAACTATTAGCGATCATCATGTATTGTAAAGACGATTATCTTATTTATGTGTCAATACATGTATAAATGTGGCCAGCGGTAATCAAAGGAACTCAAGTATTATGCTTTGCAACATATAGGGTATTGTTAAAACTTCCCTAAAAGAAAAATACATTTAAAATAGTATGTATAGCTTCTTTGGATGACCCTTAGTAAACTCTACGAATGCACACGTGCTTGCACGTGTAAATATTATTGCGCATATGGCAAAGGGTACACTTGGTATGGGATCAAATGCTCTTCTCTTATGGTTCAGGGGTGGGCTACAAAATAGGACGTACCTTCCCTCTTACTTTGTTATTTTGTACATGCTGTTTTGTCAGTTCTGTCATCTATTCAACCCAATTTGGTCAATAATTGGTGCAATTTCTATCTACCTGACTGTGTGCTCTGATACTAATGCTCTGATGATAAAACAAACATAAAATTTAAGAAATGGAGAGTCAACTGAGTCATGTACAGCCTTATATGGCCTTCATATATATATATATAGTCAATGAATAATTCCTAAAAATTCGCCCTAGAAATAATCCAAATTAGCTCAAACAAATAAACTAAATCAGCTAAACCAATCTGGCAAATGAACTCAATCATCCCACACCATAAGGCTTTTCATATCCTGCATCAACATCTTTCGAAATCATTAAAATATCTGAACTATCTACGTCCAAAAGCATGAACTCCTTAAGGTACTATAGTTAACAACCAAAATCCCCTTAATGGAGGTGTTCTCTTCTGTTACACTGATATCTTTCAAGTAAATTTTGTGTCGGACCCTTGCATCAAATTCTATTTTCTTTTTTTTGAACAAATCTTGCAGATATATTCACTTTGTAAAAGGGTACTTCAGACCAGTCCTTACAAAGGAAGCTGAAATAGTCATCTCTAGCTATTATCAACTCCAAAGAAGATCTGCAACTGGCAATGCAGGTTCCATCTTAAACAAGTTCCCTTTGTTAAATCTGTCTGTACTTGTTCTATCCAATTAGTTGGGCAATCTTTTGTGACTCAGCGAGGACAACTGTGCGCATGCTTGAAAGCTTGATACGCCTAGCTCAGGGTACATTAATCTCTTTGCGGAGCAAATATCTTAATTCAATCTCCCATTTCACTCCCTAAGATGTTGACTGGGCCTATATTGCAGCACATGCAAGACTGATGTTCAGAAATGAGGTCACTCGTTTGGATGCGATTACAGCCATTTTATGCATTGAATCATCCATGACTACCTCGGCCATCGTAGACAGTGTTGGAAATGCTCTGCATTCGAATTTCACTGAGAACCCTGATCTGGAATGTATCCTTGCCAGCTATTTGTGCATGCATTTTTCTTTTGTTAAGTTCTGTCCTTGCATATTCATTTTGTATGTGCATGCTAAAATGTTATGAAGCAGATAAATAATTTTGACATGCCCTAAAAACTGAACTGAATAGAGTGTTGTGGAGAGGATTTTCACTATCTTGACCCATTATTCCTGTCTGTCTAGTGTGGTCAGGCAACAGAGTTGGTGTTCGTTTCCTCTGGTTTAAGGCCAATTTTGTAGACCCTTATTGGCTCTTAACTGTGCTATTAAAGTCAAGTGTATGGAAGCTATATTGGTTGCTGCTTTGGTCTATAGAGCAATTCAAACAGCTGAAATTTGGAAAGGTAAAGGCAAACATGGATATGGTTGGAGGTTGTATAACTAATTTTTTTTGCTTTTCCAAATCGAGTTGTGTTAAAAATATATGGGGGGAGAGAGAGAGCTTAGATTCTTTATATGCCTTTTGCAGTAAAATCATATTGTTGGATTATGTGCTAGTAGAGAGATTCTCAGAAAAATGAGAACTGAAATCTTTAATTAATTACTTTGTATATTTTAGAGTCTTAGCATGCAGTTTTCCAAATACTGCCATTGATCCCTTGACTATACATCCGATAGATGCCACACAAGAAAGACTGATCCTTGAAAAGCTAAGATCATTTGATGATTTCCCTGATGCAAATAGCATGCGATAAGCTTGGCAGGTGAGATGCTTCGAAAGCCTTATGTACAGATGACAAACTTAACATCTTGTATTCTTTTCTATGGAATTAATTATGTACTTTTTAGAGTTTTCATACTGGTTGATTTTGCAGTTCATGCTGAAGTACATTGAATGGTCAGTAAATTATGAACGTTCATTCTCAATATAAATTCATTGATAAGTATTAGTAGATTATGAATGTACAATCTGAATGCAACTATTTGTTCATTTTTCATGTACATTTCGATTGAAAATCCCGTATGTACTAATGGATGTGTAGACTGTAGAGTAGAACTTTGGGTCCATTAATAAGACCCTTACAACTTGAGAAAACAGTAAAATTTCCAATCCTTATAATCTCAGTTTGTACTTTATAGAAGTTTTTGCAGCTTCTTTCTATTCTCTCGAATATTCAATGTCCTAGAGAAGATTTATCTTTAAGAATCCAGGGTTTTTTTTTCTTTTTGTGTTTCCATGACATTTCTATTGACGAAGAGTTTATGCTGCAAACTCAGAAGCTTCTGACCTGCTTCCTCAGATATATTTGGATTGGCTGCGCCACCAAAATGAATAATAATTCATTTGTTATTTGTTGATTTCTTAAGCGAATCTAATATTTGAAAAATGTTGCGTTCCAATAATCCATTATATATATGCGATGATGCAGAGAATATGAATATGTGACACAGAAGTAGCAAACCCTCATTCACATTGTGCCAGATGAACATTTTCATGCTATATAACAATTTGCACCATGTTTAATTTTTGAAAGGATTTTGCTAAGGTCAGTCACCCACGCACATGCCTGATTCTTTTATGGTTAATGAGATTTGAGTGCTACATGCATCAACGGTAAGAAATTGCCAACAGGCGCTTGGACGACTGACTGAAGTGCAACTCGTTTTAAAATCACTTGAGCTCCTAAATAGTGAAGTGAGTCAAATTTTGAGAAATCATGGACTACCGAATTCCTCAAATTTATCATTCTCGAGAGAAGGGCAAGGCAGTGATAGGCTGAAACACTTGTACTGAAAATCTGTGGTTGGCAACTACATGATTTGCACCACTACGAGTAGATTGATGCGGTCTTCGAATTCGTGCTTTTGCGTGCTACATTTACCCCTGAAAAGAAAGAGGTCAAAAGCGAGATAAGCAAGGCCATCTCCAATATTGGGATAAATCTTCAAATTTAGCATTTTCACACTCAAAATCCATCTTTAACAAGTGGGCTACATGTGCCATGTCACTGGCTCAAACCCAATCAGAGGGCCAAATGTGGGCTAAATTTTGTGGGTGGGCTATGTTTAGCCCTCCACTACAAGAGATAGCCTTACTAATTTTGACAAAAAAAATTGAAAAAAAAGAAGAAAAGAAAAGGAACCGGCAGTTTTAAAGACAGACTAAAGTTAACAAAATTAAAACTTTGGGTGGAGGCCTAGCCCCAACGGCAAGTTTTCTATTATAAGTGCTTACTATGTCCAATTGCAAGATGAGATTATCCACTCTAAAGCAGATCCTCCTACTGAAAGTGTGGGAGCATGGTCTGCTGCTGAATTGTTCATTTCTTTTTTATTTTGATTTATTTAAGCATGCGTGCCCACTGGCTTCCGTTTGTGATTGTTCTTATTTCTCCATTAAAAAAATAAACAAAACTTTAGTTGGGTCGGATTTATGCACATTACAATAATCAGGTACCAAATTGATGCAAATGAAAGTTCGTGTACTGAATAAAATATCATGTTTGGACCTTGTTTCTGTATGATTGACTGAGCTTGAGAATTATGGAAATTTCGATAATTGTATATTTGTTTTTGATCAATCGAACAGATTGTGGAAGTGAGGAACTTGCTGCTACATGTGAATGGTATTTGGGTATGACTGGAATCAAAAGCATTGCTTCTTTTCACTGTTGGAACAAGGGCTTCTGGGCAGTGCTTATCAGCCATAGTAACGAGAAATTCTTTGGTCTGGTGGGTGGACCACGTCACCTATTTGGCCACAGACAAGTAAGGGTCACTCTCTACATTGGGGTAGGACCAGTTTGGGGTCATGTGGAACACGAATCCAGGGGTCCCTTGTTTGCGTTGTGGTTGGACGGGTGACATCATCAATCCACCGGACCAAAGAATTTCTCCATAATAAGGCCGTCTCCAACCATAGGGTGCCAAACTCAATATTTGGGAATTTAGCCCGAAAAGCTCACCAACCCATGTATAGCAACGGTCTAAAATTTTGCCCAGCTATATTTTCGGGCAAAATATACGATGACCATGTTGCAGTTCGGACGGGAATTTAGTGGAGCCGACACCCAAGTCCACATGAAGGAAATGATGAAGCAAGCAACTGGCTATAGCCCTCTCACATGAGCTCATTGTATGAAGGAGATTGTGTGTTTGGTTGGAAAGAGCAACTCTTCTTAAATAGACAAGGGGATGGAGGTTGGAAAGGATGATGAGAGGAAATCATGATAACATATAAAGAGATAATGTGTAGGGTAAACAAAGATTCTCACTTAGAAAATAATAACAAAATGACAAAACGAGATGGGCTACATGTCTGATTATAATATAATGAAGACAGGAAAAATGAGGGAATCCATTATTAAAGTGATATAAAGAGAGATAGACAAGGGTTCAGAACATGATTGAAACAAGACAATAGGAGATGGGCAACTGGAGAGGAATAGTTGATTTGATTCACATTATGTTCTCCCTTCCATATGGTTAATAAACAATTTAATTGGAATTTTTCCGTACCAATTCCTTACTTCCCCCATTCCTAAATTCCGAAATTCCTTACTTCATTTATGGTAAGTAAATATGTCATCGTAGTTGTTATTTCAAAAGTAGATATAATAGTAGCAAACTACATTTTGGATATACACTTGTCAAGAGCGTTGTTACTACTTGTTGCTGTGGGATACGTTCATGGGGACAAGAAATCGATATCCCTAAGGCTAATTCATAATTACTGCTTGTTGCTCCTCTTGGAATTGAAGATGCCAAAACTAATGACCGAGGTGCCATTGCTTCAGGTTTGCTTAAACGTTCTACTAGCAATAGCGTTACTTTCATATTTTGCGTAGTTGATAACGTTTGGTGCATCTTGGGATCTAATCATACCACATAGACAGCGAGCTACATCCAATTCCAACAATTTTTGTTCGTGGTAAATAAGGACATCCAATTCCAAGAACGTGGGTACCGGTAACCATCTTCAAATATTCCTATTCCTCTCCTATTTTCCATTATTCCAATTAAATCGATTGTGAATTAAGTATGGTATGCCCAGCCCTAATCAAACCGTCGGTTCGGTATAGTCGATACACAAATTTTTCAGATCGAATACCCACCATTCGAAACAAGACTAGGGTATAAACATGATGCTTGGAATAAACTATAATAATTCATTCAAAAGAGAGAACTCTTTGCTTCATATACAGGAGAGGTCCTATGGCTACACAATAATTCAAACTGTGGCCGGGCCTATGGTTTATAGGTTTCCGGCAAAACAATTATTCACCTCTCAATTTGTGTCGTTACACTTATGCAAAAGTAAAGTGGAGCTAAAATTAAAATAAACTAATCGCTTTGAAATCTTGTATGTGATAAAATGATGGTCTCAATTCCTGCCTTCCTGCCCTCAAGATAATACGCAGGGAATACCAATAATCTTCTTGCATGGAAAATGAAAATCAGTAGAGGCCCAAAAATTTACACCAGAACGATCCTACTACTGCCCAGATGAGAGCATTAATAATAGCCATCACAAAGCCCACTTTGAATACATCAGGAAGATCAACATAACCAGCTGTTGGAAAGAAGAAACAAAATCTTATCAGTCATCACCGAGAACATAATCTACTAAAGACAATTCAATGTTTTTCATGCTTGACCATAGAGTGCTGAGAGAGAGAGAGAGAGTAGAGGGAAAATAAAATTTTCCAATAATTTTTTTTTTCAAAGGGGATTGAATGAAGCAACTGTTATTGGAGAACAGATGAACATTACAAAAATGCAATTGATTACGAAAACAAATTCCGAAGTTAAGCAAATGAGGTCAGAAGGGAGCATACCTCCGTAGTATACAGCAGCCTGACCACTGCTATAATGCGTTAAAGCCCCAAAAAGATTTGTATTATAAGCTAAAGCCAATGCTGCCAACACGCCAGGTACCCCAGCTGCCAAGTTCATGGCAAGAAATGCAGAGTATAAAGCACCCACATGACCAGTTTGACTTGCAAACAGGTAGTGGATGAAGAAGTAAGCTGCCTGAAGAACACAAAATGCAGCTGGCCAGCTCAAAGAGTAAGACTGGAGGGTATTGGCTACACTATTGGACATCCAATTTACGATACCAAGGTTTGTCAATTGGCCAGCCATACCCACTAGAACAGCAAACCAAGCCAATGTATCCCATGCTGATTTTTCACTTAAGCAGTCATCCCAATCAAGGACTCCTAACAAAAGGAGTATAGATAAGCCAATCATTGCAGTTACAACACTTGCTATACCAAGAGCATCTCTGCAAGAGAACCAAAAAAAGAGTTGGTGAATCAGAAGATTCAGAATCCTAGTAGGACAAAATGCATTCTTAGGGAAATCATGAACAGAAAATATCTATATCCATTATATAATGGATTTGCTATTGTCAACAATCAGTATAAGAAAATCTTGCTGGGTTGAAAAATGTTGCACTAAAGGAGACCTTATGAGGAAAAATTATCATTCAAATAAGAATGTGTAAAACACATCTTTGGCCACTGCATTTAGACCCAAAATCACATTCGGACACTGATTTTAATTTTATCAATTTGGCCACTTTGTTTGATTTTGTTAGCAGTTTTAAGTACAGTTTCAAATTCAGTAATTGATTAGATAGAGCCCGAATTTTCAATTTGGTGCAAAACAATCTATTTGTTTTCGAAAAATGTTGTTGCAGGATTGAAAGGCCCCCTTACGGGATTTCTAAAACTAATTTTAATTTTCGTGATTATTTGATAGAAAGATTGAGTCTCAAAGAATTTTGAGGATTTCAACTCCATGTTTGAGATTTCTTCGGTTTTTTGTTTGTAAGACAAATTCAAGGCTATAGACATGGTTTTTGGTCATCCTCGAGTAAAACCCATGAGTTTCAACAAGTTTTTGCTTATTTGAAGCCAATTTGACAAAGAAACAAAATTGGATGTTAGGTCCAAGTTTTTTTTGGCTGTAACCTCATCTTTGACAACTTATATCTTCCATTATAGTTAAAGGTTATGAACAATCTCTACATGAATTTGAAGCTCTTGTTACAAGCTAATACACCTACAATATTGTTTTTTGAAATTAAATTTTTACTATTACGATTATAACACTTAAAACAAGCTCATTCTCACCGTTGAATAAGTTCATAAAATCAGCTCTCTTATGAAACCACAAACAAACACAGTAAGTTCATGGAAATAAAGGTCCAGAAAATCCAACTTGTTTAACCCCCAAAAAGAATACACAATAACAAAATTATACTTAACCCACTGAACATGACTTTGACGAATAACATCTGTCGGGAATAGAATTGAAAGTTTCCGAAAAAGGAGCTTATATGACAAAAGAATATTATTGTAATCACTAAGTCGATGGAAGCATCCCAAGCAAAGTCTTATTCTAAGTGCAGAATATAACAGATTGCCAAAAAGAAGAATATACAATTATGATCCACAGGACATGTAAAATTAATAATGAATAGTGCTAAGCAAGAAAAGCTACATACCCGAAGACCCACAAAGAGACAGCAAGAAGCATTGTGCCAACCATAATGAATTCATGTTTTGTGACAGGACCCATATGCTCGAGTTTCTTTGTAGCCATGGCAGGGGCATCAGGCGTGTCTTTGGTTTCTGGAGGATATAGCTTGTATAAGACTAGCGGAGTAGCTAGAAGCGAAACAAATGCTGGTAAGCTAGCAGCCTTGAACCAAGAAACCCAAGGGCTTGAAATTATCACCCCAAGCTCCTCAGCTAATTTAAGGCACAACAGATTTTGCGCTGCAGCCGTTAAGAAAAGAGCACTAGAGTTACCAGCGGACTGTCATGCATCACACAACACAGATGCATAAGTCACATAATAATCACATGATGACACAAATAAAACATGCTAATAGATCCAAGGACAGAATATCTAATACTTAATGCTGAATTAATGAAAAAGAAAGGAAACTATAGATCTTGTAATTTAGATACAGTGGTTCTCTTATTTCAAACATGAGTGCCTGCCCTTTCTTCAAGCAGACCGCATGTTCCAAACACAGTCCAGGATAACCGCAATAACCAAATGCACAGATAAGATACAGAAGTTTTAAATCTGCAGTTTGATTAGTTCAACGATCTATATTTAAATTTTAATACAATCTACTGACGCAGGAAATGAGAAAATTAGACAAAGTGTTATGGTCTTCTTTGCAATTTGGCTACAGACTACAGTCTCTACCATGAAGATAACTTATATTCTCAGTGAGTATCCTTAAAAGGAACCATTCAAACTCACTGGTTTCCAACTATTGCAATGCTTCATGACTCCTAGGATTTGGGCCAACATTACAAGATAGAGATCACATTGAAGAAGCACAGAGTAAACTGCAAAGGTATATATGGCTTACGGGGCACATTTAAACATATCATGTAAACAGAGTACTTAAGGCCTACTTCTAAGGGCACAATTACTGCATTTTCCTTAAATCTTTCATTTAGTAAACTGCAAGCATAATACTTAAACCTAAAATGTTGATAACTTGTTGACTTAGAATACCCTCAAACCATTAACTGGGCTAACCAAGTAATGAAAAAAAAAGTGAATTACGATCCTTGTGAAACACCCACGAACTATAAAACATATAAGCAAAGACAGATTCATATGATCCTTTGTGAAATATATTTAACAATACAAGGGAGTAAAATCACAAACCTGAAATTGAGACATAATCAGATAAGAACCCAGCTTTCTTTTCGAGGGGTGATCGGGTTTACTCCCGGCAGAGAGGGACAAGGACTTAATAATAGGCAAGAAAACACCACCAGCCCTGGCCGTGGTACTCGGCATTGCCGGAGCAATAAGTGCCTCGCTTATTGTCAACCCATAAGACAAACCCAGTGTGCTTTTCCCCCACCACTTCACAAAATAAGTGGCAATCCGATCTCCCAAGCCGGTCTTCACGAAACCACGAGCGAAGAAGAAGGAAATAACAATCAACCAGATCACCTCACTGGTGAAAGCACTAAACGCCGTCGTAAAGGGCAGAGTCCCGGTGACAATGGAGGTTGTGAGGCCGAGAAAGGCCCAAGCGCCGACGGGCAATGGGCTCAGAACCAGGCCGGCAATGGTGGATAGGAAAATGGCGAGCAATTGCCAGGCTTGTGGGGAGACTTCGACTGGTTTGGGGACCAAGAAGCGCACGACAAGGCCTATGGCGATGGAGATGATGAGGGGGATGGGCTTGGCGCCTTGAGGGGCCTCTGGTGGTGGTTTTAGAGTGGTTTGGAGCTGTGGAGATTGAGAGGCTTGAATTGGGAAGTGGGTTTTGTTGAGTTTTGAGGGAGAAGAGAAGGAGATGGGTTCGGAGGCAAAGAGGGTTGGTGATCGGAGGGCGGGAGATGATTTGGGGCTTTTGGAGATGGAGGGTGGGGATTTGAGAATGGGGTTTGAGCGGCGGAAGAGGGAAGCGCGAGTGGAGAGAGAGAAGGAGGAGGTGGAGAGAGAGTGGAGGGCAAAGCTCTCCATTGTTGCTCACTTGTTAGAGAGAGAATGAGAGACAGAAATGAATGAGAATTGGAATTGGGAAATGGGGTGATGAGAGAGGGAGAGAGAATTTTTGGTGTATTTTTGTGGGAGAAGAGCGGAACTCCCAAAGACGGGAGAGAAAAAGACAGACAGACGGAGACACAGAGGATGCTGGTATGAATATGTAGGAGTGACTCTGGTGAGCACCCGATGTGAGGAGGGAATTCAATGGTTTTCTTTTTTTTTCTTTTTACTCTTTTCTTTCCTTTTCTTTTTATTTTTATTCAGGTGTTTTTTTTTTGTTGATATAAGAGTAGGGGTGGGCACGGTCCGGTTTGGACCGGTTTTGCCTAAAAAAATGGAACCTGAACCGAAATTGCAGACCGGTTTGGTTTGGACCGGTTCTGCATAAAATCCATACTGAAATCCGAACCAATCCGGACCTGTCCGGTTCCGGTTCGGTTCTTGCGGTTCCTGTTTGGGCATGGGCCAAAAATTTTATTTTTTTATTTTTTTACAAACCTGCCCAATATGTATTTATACATCAACATACCCCAAATTTGAGGTTCCATCAAGCTTTCAACACATCAAATTGAGTCAAACTTCAACAAAAATACAATCCAAATTCAATCCAACTTCAACATATAAATTACAACCCAAATTCAATCAAACTTCAACAAAATAAGTTCCAAAATAAATTACAAGCCAAATAAAACCAAAATTCAATCCAAATATATATTACAACCCAAATTCAATCAAACTTCATTAAATTCCTCCTAACATTGAAAAGTAGCTGGAGCTGTGGTGCCAGGTGTGGATGAACTCATAATATCTACATAAAAAAAAACATAAACACATTAAAACATTAGTTAGATGTACATATTATATAATACATTAATAAAGCACATAAAATTACAAAGACATACCTAATTCAATCGATTCATAGAACTCCATCTCTTGAATTGTTGGCTCATATTGTAAAGAGGATATGTCATCCTAATTTTACTTAGTTTTATCCTGAGATCTGCAGCATTCTGGAAATAACTTTAAAACATCATACAATACAAACTTGTGAGTACAAAAATACAAACTAATCCAAAGAAACAGAGCCAATATTACATCAACAATTAGTTCCTCTGACTCATCACTTCCTCCCCAATTTTATTTCCCCCAAATAGTCCAATTTCATACAATTTCATACACCCAATCACAATACAAACATCATACAATACAAGCATGCCAATACGATTCCTTTTATTTTTTAAAATTCTGTCAAATTTCAGTTGCAAATTAAGCCTAGCCTAGCACAAATTTCAGTTGCAAATCAAGCATGCTAATACAAACTAAACCTAGCCTAGCACAAATTTCAGTTGCAAATTAACATGGTAAAACATCCAAATTTCAGTTGCAAACGTCCAATTTCAATTGCAAAAAATCAAATTCAAAATATTTGAGAGAGAGAGAGAGAGAAAGCAAGAGATAAAGAATACCTAAGAGAGATAGAATTGATGTTGGAAATTGCTGTTGCTGGAAGCTGCCGATGCTGCCGCTGGAAGCTACCGCTGCTGCCGCTGCTGCTACTGGAAGGTGCGACTGCTGTTGGAAGCTGCGTGAAAACTGATGATGGTCTGCGCGAACTGCTGCTGCTGGAGGAGGACACACAAATTGGTCACACATAATCAAAGGGAAAAAATAAAAATAAGTAAACAGACAGAATTTGACCTGCGTGAGTGAGAGTGACGGCGGTGCGACGGCTGAGAGAGAGAGAGAGAGAGAGAGAGAGAGAGAGAGAGAGAGGAGGCTGACAAAACGAGGGTGGCCGAGAGAGGTTTTTCATGCAGAGAGAGAGGTTAGCGGCTGAACTGAAATGGGAGGAAGAAGAGAAAAAACCTAGGTCGTATTGTGTTAAAATCTGGTGATAATCATGTGTATGCTTGTGTAGCTTAGAACTTTAGACAACCAATCAAAATCGTCCATGTGTTAAACTATATATATAAATTATATAAAATATATATATATATTAAATTATATTGGACCGGTTCGGATTGGACCGGTTCTCTATGGTGGAAAACCGGGATCGGAATCGGTCTGAACCGGTTCGGTTTGGATTGGTCACGGTTTTTGACTTTTCTGGTCAACTCGGTTTTTTTTGGATTTTTTCGGTTTGGTTTGGTTCGGTTTTGCGGTTTTGCGGTTCCAATGCCCACCCCTATATAAGAGTGTTAAAGCCCAAAAAAGTCACGGGAAGTCCAAAGACATTTAAAATCCAATATAACATATAATGTTGGTCATGCGTTAATTCAAGTTGTATTTTGTGAATTAATTTATTAAATAAATATAGAAATAGTTTACATGTCATGCCAAACCAATAATACATTTTTCTTATACCAATCACATACCAAGCTCACATGAACCCAAGTGATGTGATTTACGGGGCTTGCACGAGGTATTGTGGTGTGGAAGGTTACGGAGGTCCACAAGGCCCACGAAAGCTCCTGGATAATGGAGATTTTAGTCTAACTACTTGGGAGCACCAAAATCCAAGCCAATTACTTAAAGTTCTCCAATGTGGGTAAGCAAATAAGATATTCTTCAAGCACTCCCTATTACCCACTAGAAACAAGCCAATTCCGACACTTCTTTTTACCCATAGGAAATAATCATTTTCCAATGCCCACCTTTACCTGTTGGAAATAAGAATGTCTCAATGCTCTCTTTTACCCGTTGAAAATAGACTAACTCCAACACTTCTTTTTACTTATTGGAAACCAAAGAGAGCCTTCACCTTCTATAAATTGGGAGACATTGCCTAGGCAAAACCAACCCCTCTTGGTTGGTGCAAGCCTCTCAGCAACCATGAGAACTTACTTTTCTTCAGCTGCTACAAGCATTCCACTAGCCATCACAGCCATTCCTGAGCCATCAACCTCCGTCCTTTGGCTGTTGCAAGCATCCTAGCAACCATCTACCAACATCTCTTGGTTGCTCAAGCACCCTAGGAACCATCAGACCACCTTTCTTTCTTCCATCGGTTGCTGCAAGCATTCTAGCAGCCATCCCAGCCATTCCTCAACTATCACAACCATTTCTTCTACTTTCTCACCATTGAAATCATTCATCTTCCTTATAAAGCATCATCAAGCATAACTCCAAGCTTTTCCTTCCTCCTCATACCCTTCCAAGCTATAAACACCATAGCCTTCAAGCCTCAAGCTTTTCCTTCCATCTTCCCACCTCTAGAACTCAACTCAAGCATATCAAACACCAAGCCAAGCACAAGCATTCTCATTTGCTAAACTTGTGGGTCTTTGGCTCTCACACTCCAAGCTCTCATGCCAAGCTCATATAATCTCATATCAACATGAGCAAGTCATCTTCAACCATCCAAAGCATGACCAAGCAATCGTCAAGCTGTTGGAAATCTACTCATGTAACAACTCGGTCAGAAATTAATAGTTAATGTTGAGGCCCAAAAAAGTCACGGTTTGGCCCAAATAAATTCTCGGCCCAATGCAATACCTTATTGAAAAGAAACCCGATTTGGGCACGCGAAAGTTAGTCATATGCGCTTGCACACATGCCACGCCAAGCAAATAAGCAACACGCCACGCTACAAGTTTAAGTGGGCCCAAGCCACGCGTATGCCTGGGGCTTGCTGAGCGGGTTGTGGTATGGATGGTTACGAGTATTCACGAGGCCCATTGATGGTCCAAGGAATGGAAGTTTTGGGCTGCTTGGGAGCACCAAAACTCAAGCCCATTCCTTGAGCCCAAACATATGGGTAGGCATGAGAGAGAAAACCCAATAGCTTAAGAAAATATCCAATGGCCTGCAAACACTTGAAAAGTCCCACATCAGCCAAAATATCCAGCACCTTGATCAAATAGGCTATTTTCCAACAGCTTGAGCAAACTCACAGACCGCTGGAAATAAAATACCAATAGCCCAGCCCAGCCCAGCATCGTGGAAAATATCTTTGTTAAAACCAGATCAAAGCTAAACCATCAAAACCGAGCAAAACCATGGGCTGATGGAAGTAAATCACCTTTTGACCAGCACCCTTACCCATTCTTTCCTCTTCAAGCTTTGGTGAGAAAACAAGAAAAAAAAGTGAGTGGCTCCTCACCCACATGGAGAGGTCACCCACATGGAGAGGTCCAGCTGTGTGAAGGTCTTGGAACCCCAAAAAGTTTCATGCCTACATGCTCAGGCTAGGAAGGTTTCACCAAATAAGATGGAATTGAAGAAAGTGAAGGAAAATGGGAGAGGGTTTCTTGATAAAATTGAGTGTTCCAGCGCCTATAAAAGTAGGCACTTTCTACCCAGCACGACAACTCACCTTGGTTGCTGCAAGCCTCCAGCAACCATGAGAATCGATCGAAGGCAAGCATCCCCTTTGGAATCCTTCAATTTCATGCTTTGTTCCCCATCTTCTTCCTCTCTCTCTCTCTCATAACACACATCCAGGGAGCAAGCTTCCCTCTCATCTTCAAAACCTAGCAATTTCGTGCACTATTCATCCTTCTTTCCCATTTTCCCTCATGGCAGAACTGTTCCAGTGCTTGACAGAGCTTTCGTCAAGCTGCCGGAAAATCACTTAAGCCACCATTGCCTTCTCCTTGTCTCATTCTCCCTCTTTTCAACCAAACCCTCGTTAGATCCTCTCTTCCCTTACCTTAAAAACTCTGTTTCTCATAGGAAATCATAACTCTTTCTCTCTCTCATGCTAAACTCATGAATGCTCAGCTCCCATGCCACAAGCTTCTCATGCCAAGCCAAGAATTTATCTGTAAGCAGCCATTATTTTCGTTGGTGAAGGTAACCAAGGTGTTTCCTAAGGCTTTACAACCCTTTCGAAACATTTTGGGGTCTGATCTTTGAACTCAAACACAAGGGGAAAATTTCAGCCATTTTGCTCCTTACGGCGGCCCAGTCCATCTGTTGCTACCAGAAGAAAAAGACCCCCACAGTTAAATATTAAATTATTTCAGTAAAAGACAATTTTACTATGGGAATATTTAAATGATTTAAGAGTTGACTTTTTATTCGGGGAAGATTAAATAATTAAAATAAGAGGAAATAAGTTTAAATGAGAAAATAAATTGAAATAAATAATCAAGTAAAATGATTTGAATTAATTAAGGTTTTTGAAAATTAAAATATTAATTAATACTAAAGGGAAAAAATGTCATTTTCAGTTCGGGGAAGAATTTGGGGATTTGGTTGGTACCATTGCGTAGAGCTCAATGATACAAGTTCATAGACATGCTGTACGCCCGATTCCGAGTTTTAATGAATGAGGAAAGGTCTATAAATGGAAAGGATGTAACGAGAATTTTCAAGTTTGTTACTGTAGCAACAGTGTCGCTACAGTAACCGGGTGCTACAGTCGGGTTCTATTTATCTTCTTCCTCCCTCTCTCCCACGCAGCACCTTTCCCCCCCATGTTACTATTCATCAGCCTGGTTTTTGGGCCGCCACAACCACATTTGACCACCAAATCCGACGGGACCGGTACCTAAACGTCAAACTCGACTTCCTCTTCCTATCCCACCCCTCAGTCGCCACCACCGCTGCCCCTGGTCGCTGGAAAAAGGCCAAAACAGCCCAATTTTTGTCAAAACTTCCTAGCGTTCATTCGAATGATTTCGAGCTCCAAATCCTGCGATCCAGGTATGCTTTCTCAACATCTCGAGACGTTCTAGCTGCTGGTTGTGTTAGTTTTGGTAATTTGTTTGCGCCCTCTAAAAAACCACCATAGACTCCGCCATTGCCTTTTCCTCAGAATGCTACCGAGGACCAAAATATGATGGATTTCATGAAGACACTTACTAAAGTGCAAATTAACCTGCCACTACTTGATGCAATCAAATCCATACCATCATATGCCAAAATTTTGAAGGATTTGTGTAGCTACAAGATTAAGTTAATAAAGCATGAGAAGGTCATACTTACAGAGCAATGTAGCGTTGTGCTCCTCAAGAAACTAAAAAGCCAAATCTATGGAGTTTTGCAATTTCTTGCACAATTGGAAATTCTCATTTTGACGAAGTTTTAATTGATATAGGAGCTAGAATTAATTTGATGCCTTTCTCTGTTTTTCATAAACTAGAAAAAGGTTAACTTAAGCCAACTTCTATAACTTTGCAACTTGTAGATAGGTCAGTCACTTACCTACTTGGAGTTCTAGAGAATGTCATCATCAAAGTGGACTGGTTCTACCTGCTAGTGGACTTTGTGGTCTTGGACATGGAAAAAGACAAGGATGTACCTTTGATATTTGGGAGACCTTTCATGGCCACTGCTAGAACCTTAATAGACGTTGAAGAAGGCTCTCTCACCTTACGCATTATGGATGAATCTGTGGTTTTAAAATTGTTTGATGTTTCCAAGAAACCACACAACGAAGATGAGTGTTTTAGCATTGAGGTAGTGAAATTTGCGTTCTTGAGAAATTCAACTTCATATATTATTCAAGCTTGCCTCACTAGACCAAAAGAGTGCTTGGAAGAGGAAGATGACATGTTAGAGCTCATTGCCGCACTTGACAAAGCTCCAATTCAGTTCCAATTGGGCGCCATTCCTTTGAAGCTCTTGGTTCCCCAAAGTCGCCCCTCCCACCTTCCATTGAGCAACCACCAAGGTTGGAACTCAAACCATTACTGGTTCATCTTAAGTATGCATATTTGGGAGCCTCAAACATGTTACCAGTAATCATTGCACCAAACTTGAATGAGACTGAGGAGGATAAATTGTTGAGATTTATGAGGGAATACAAGACAGCCATTGGACGGACTATTGTAGACATTAAAGGTATTAGTCCCACCATGTGAATGCACAGAATACTATTAGAAGTAGATGCTAAACCTACTATTGAAGCTTAAAGGTGTCTCAATCCCAATATGAAGGAAGCAGTAAGAGTTGAGGTGATGATGCTACTTGATGTCGACGTGATATATCCAATTTCATATAATACATGTGTGAGTCATACACAAGTTCCAAAGAAGTCTGGAATTACTGTAGTTCATAATGACAACAATGAATATGGTGCCTACAAGGTTGACTACAGGTTGGAGAGTTTGTATCGACTACAGGAAGTTATGTCGTAACAAGGAAAGATCACTTTCCTCTTCCATTTATGGATCAAATGCTTGAAATATCAGCTGGCCATTCTCACCACTACTTCCTTGATTATTACTCAGGCTATAATCTGATTCCCATTGCTCTAGAGGATCAAGAAAATACCACTTTTACATATTCTTTTGGCACTTCTGCCTATAACGCATGCCCTTTGGATTGTGCAATGCACCAGCCACATTCTAAATATGTAGATATGGTGGAAAGGATTATTAAGGTATTCATGGATGACTTCTCAGATTATGGTAACTCATTTGATCAATGTTTGGAAAATCTCACATTATTTTTGGAAAGATGCAAGGAGACCAATTTAATTCTAAATTGGGAAAAATGCCACTTTATGGTGAGGCATGGCATTGTACTTGGTCATTTGATTTCAAGTAAAGGTATCGAAGTTGATAAAGCCAAGATAGATTTGATTGCAATGCTTCCATCGCCAACTTCAGTGAAGGACATCAGAAGTTTTCTTGGTCACGCACGTTTCTATAGAAGGCTCATTAAAGACTTTTCAAAAATCAGCAGCCCTTTATGTCATCTTCTTGCCAAAGACGTGCCATTTGTGTTTAATGAAGCATGCCTTAAAGCCTTCAACATATTGAAGAAGCTTCTTACTTTTGTAGCAATTATCCAAGCTCCAAATTGGGATTTATCGTTTGAATTCATGTGTGATGCATCAGACTATGCTTTAGGTGCTATTCTTGGCCAGGGGAAGGATAAGCTACCTCACGTTATCTATTATGCAAGCTGTACCTTAAATGATGTTCAACTTAATTATTCAACCATAGAAAAAGAGCTCATTGCTTTGATTTTTTCTTTGGAGAAATTTTGGTCCTATTGAGTTGGTTCCAAAGTGATTATTTACACTAACCATGCAGCCCTCAAATACTTGTTATCAAAAAAAGAGGCAAAGCCGAGATTGATTAGATGGGTGCTTCTATTGCAAGAATTTGATTTGGAGGTTAGAGACAAAAAAGAGAAAATGTTGTAACAGACCATTTGCCCAGATTAGTTCACACTCATGATGAAGAAAATGATTTACTTCCTTTGCAAGAGATGTTTCGGGATGAGCAACTCTTCACCATTAGTTCTGCACTTCCATGGTATGCAGACATAGTTAACTATCTCGCAAGTGGGGTAGTTCCGAAGGATTTCACGTATCAACAAAGGAAGAAGTTTTTAGCAACTGTGAAGTACTACTTTTGGGATGATCCATGCCTTTACAAGCACTATCCAGATCAGATTATTTGAAGATGTGTGCCTGTGGAGGAGCAAGGCAATATTTTGAAGGAAGTACTCTCATCATTATGCTTGTGGAGGTCATTTCGATCCAAAGAGAACTGCAACCAAAATTCTTCAAAGTGGTTTCTTATGGCCAACATTGTTCAAAGATGCTTATCACTGGTGCCAAGCGTGTGATAAATGTCAGAGAGTTGGAAATCAATCTCGTAGTAATGAAATGCCTCAAAAAAGTATCTTAATTGTGGAACTATTTGATGTTTGGGTTATAGTTTTCATGTGACCTTTCCCTTCATCTCATGGTAACCAGTATATTTTAGTGGCTGTTGATTATGTATCTAAGTGGGTTGAAGCCATTGCGTCTCTAACAAACAAAGCCTAAGTTGTAACGAGTTTTCTTCAAGGAACCATTTTTCCCATATTTGGAACTCCTAGAGATATAATCATGGATGAGGGCACTCATTTTATCAACCGTGCTTTTGCTTCTATGCTTACAAAATATAACATCAGTCACAAAGTTGCAATATCTTATCATCCTTAAACATCAGGCCAAGTTGAAATTTCAAATAGAGAGCTCAAACGGATTTTGGAGAAAACAGTTAGCTCTTCGAGAAAAGACTGGAGTGTGAAGCTTACTGATGCATTATGGGCATATTGAACAGCCTTCAAGACTCCAATTGGCATGTCCCTTTTTCATTTAGTTTATGGGAAAGGGTTGCAATGGTGCAAACTAATCTTTACTCACATGTCAAATTAGAACTCATATGTCTTTACTCACATATCAAACTAGAACTCATAGATTACAATTGTGCATACTAATCCTTAGACTTGAGACATCATAGATGTCTTGTGGTTATATTGTTTGTTTTTTAGGGTACTATACAGTTGTGTTGTAGGAGACATGACCTAAAAGTGTTTATCAAGACTTTAATAAAGTCATGGAGGCAAATGAATGTACAACAAAGAATCTCTATTCTCAGTAAAGAGAAAGACTGCTCCAAGGATATGATTGATCAAATCTCTACGCAGAGTAGTGGATAAGATTTGAAAGAAGAAGTCTTCAAATCTTACTAGGATAATCATATAAAGGAATAATTCACATTAGGATATCCTACATTAGATTCCATTATCTAATAATGTGAATAAGGAGTATTGTATAAGAGAATGATTCAATTGCACGATCCAATTTGATTAGGTTCTTCCCTACACCTATTTAGCTCGGATAACAATGACATGTTACTAGACGTCAACCATAGTTTGTGAAAGTCCTAAAAGGTTCAATCATAATTGATCTTCACTAACAGGAAGAATTAAATAGTGAGATTAACTCATAAGTCAATTCAGAGAAGTTGAGTCTACTCGCTACCTTGCTAAAACGAACCTACAGATTGCACACCGAGAAATGTGATTAGAGGAACAAATGAAGAGAAAAGAAACTAAGAGTCAAAAGTCAACGGTCAAAGGCAAAGTCAACATATTTGTTCGAAGTAATTGATCGAGTCAAATAGTAAGACTATAAGTATAACTTTAATGGTTAAGTTATAATAGAAAATTAGTGAAATACCCATTCCTAGACATAAAACTATAAATATACCCTATACCATTCAATATATATAAACACACCCAAAAAAAACCCAAAACTGACAGCTGTTACCTTTTTTAGTATAATTAGATAAATGAAGTACATTTATTACCCATTTAGTATTAAATTAGTTTTTTTGAAAAAATTTAGGCGCTCTCTCTCTCGTCTCCTCTCCGTTCGCTCTCATCTCTCTCCAATGATCTTGGTGCTCCAGCCACAGCCAGCCATGAGACCGGTCAGAAAAGGACTGGCCAGGGCCGATGATCAAGTCTGGGCTAAAGCCCAACCACATCAACCACTCACGACTCCATTACGAGCTCGGAAAGGTCTGTGGATTTTGGGTTTTCTGACGTCGTTTCCGGCGACTCCGGCGATTGTTTCCGTCGATCAAGGTATGAAACTTCATTTACTTTTCATGCTCTAGGTGTTTATGTACGTGGTTAGGATAGATTTTGGAGTTTTGGAAATTAATCAATACACCCTAGATTTTGGTGTTTATGTATGTGCAATTGTAGATCCAATTCTTCTTGATTTTATATGTTTATTTTTGTTATTGCCGATTTGGAGGTAAGCTGTTGGATTTTCTTATTTTCGTTCTAATTTGTATTTATATATTTGTTTGAGTTTTAAATTGTGATTTTAGTTTCTTTTTGTTTATAATTTGGATTGATTTCATATTCGGTTTGGTTGTGGATTTGCTCTTGTGTTTTGGTTTGAGCTGTGGTTACAAATTTGTGATATTTGATTCGATTATCATATTAATGGAGGTATGTTTTTTCTGTCTTTTCAATTGAAGTTGACTATAATTTGATGTTAGGTAGCAGTGTTATTACCTTATATTGGAACTTTATAGACATGAATTAGAAATAGGATTTCATAGGAAACAAGCAGTGTTATTACCCTATACTGGAACTTTACAGTGGTAGACATGCATTAGAAACCAGATTTTATAGGAAACTAGAAGTGCTATTACCCTATACTGGAACTTTACAGGGAGCAGACATTTATTAGAAATAGGATTTCGGAGGAATCTAGCAGTGTTATTACCCTATACTAGAACTTTACAATGGTAGACATGCATTAGAAATAGGATTTCATAGGAAACAAGCAGTGTTATTACCCTATATTGGAACTTTATAGTGGCAGACATGCATTCGAAATAGGATTTCATAGGAAACAAGCAGTGTTATTACCCTATACTGGAACTTTACAATCATTAATCAATATGACAGTAAACTAGCAGTGTTAAGAATGGGTATATGACTAAATATCTCTTTCTTTTTTGAGTTGCTGAAAATCAACTATTTTATAGTCCTATGCAATCAGTTCAATAATGAAAATCCAATATAGTTTCAAGATTTTGTCCTACATTCGAATCTAAAATATTGTTATTACCCTATACTGGAACTTTATAGTTGTAGATATGCATTAGAAATAGGATGTCATAGGAAACTAGGAGTGTTATTATCATAGACTGAAACTTTACAGTAGTCGACATGCATTAGAAATAACATTCCATAGGAAACAAGCAGTGTTATTACCCTATATTAGAACTTTACAGCCATTAATCAACATGATAGTAAACTAGCAGTGTTAAGAATCTGTATGACTATATATCTCTTTCTGTTTTGAGTTGCTAAAAACTGACTATTTTATAGTCCTATGCAGTCAATCCAATAGTGAAAATCTAATATAGTTTCAAGATTTTATCTTGGAGTCGAATCTAAAATACTGTTATTACCCTACACTGGAACTTTACATCAATTAATCAACATTACATTAAAGGTTTGGCTTTTAAATGTCTTACTTTTGAAGCCTTTTCTTGTTGAAATTGTTCTCTGAAATTTTGTCTTTGTTTTGTAGGTGGAGGTTAGTGTGTGGTGTTGGTTTTTGAAAGTAGATCAAGCTTCATGGTGGTTATGGAGTTTCGGTTTGCATAAATGATGAAGACGATGAAATAATCAGACGTTTTGCAGAGATTGTTTAATGAAGATGCATGCTTGTAGTTATGTTTTGCAGAGATTGTTATTACCTAGAATGGAACTTTATATCAATTTATCAACATTACAGTAAGTTCGGTGTTGTAAATGTCTTACCTTTGAAGCGTTTTTGTGTTGAAATTGTTCTCTGAACTTTTCTCTTGGTTTTGTAGGCGGAGGTCACTGTGTCGTATTTGTTCTTGGTGCTTGGTGGTGGTTATGGAGTTTTTGTCTGATTGAAGATGAGGACGCTTTGATGAAGGTGAATGAAAGCGCGTGTTGGAAGTTGAGTTACCGTTTTTTTTTATTGGACAAAAGTTATAGTTTTCTAGATGGTTAAAATGTTTGGGCTTGTTTATAAATTTGGGTTGGGTTGGTTTTGGGTGTTTTTTGAGTTTTTTTCTGTTGGGCTTATTAGGGCAGCCCTGTAATATATAGGAACTTCAATACCAATTTGTTATATAATAAATGTATTTTGGGTGTGTTTCTAAATGCATTCTATGTGGGTTTTTTTTATAAATTCATCTCCCATTTTGGGTATATTAGTGAAGCTCCCAAGTCATAATTCATAATTAAGAGTTAATTATGGAATTAACTTTGACATAAGGAATTGAATTAGGATAATTAAGAATATGATTTAAAGGAATAAGGCAAAATACCCAAAAGCCTATTGGCCCCAAGGATAAGTGTTGTATGACAACACAAATCTGAGGACCTAAGTCAAGCCCACCTGTCCTACATGGTCGGCCATAGAGAGAGAGCTCTCTCTCCCTTTGTGTGCTTTTTCCTATAAAAGCTAAACTTGACTCAAAACCTTGTTAGGGTTTTTGACATTCCATTGTTGGGTTTTTTATGCGTAGGAGAGACATGCTCCCTCTCATCTTCCTTAGCTAAAAATCGGTCCAATCTAGAGGAAGTCTAGCATCTAAGTCTTCTAGGTTGATTTCTCTTTATCTCTAGTCAATTTTGGTGTGGTGAGGTAGAGGACTTCAATCTTAGAGTCTTGGGTTGAGGAGCTTGTAAGAAGAGGAAGAAAGAAGACTTTTCTTACAAAGGTGTTCATTCTTAGCTTGTCCAATAAATAGTCTTCAAGGGTAAAATTTTATCATGTTTTTTTTTGGGTACTCAAATAGACTGGATCATAAGATAATTGGGTTAAAATGAAAAAGACTTAGTTCAACTAGAATAACCATAATCAATCCGTCATTATGAATGTTTATATGTTATATGTTGTGGCTAAATTCATTTCCAAGTCATGAGATGTAAATGTTTCCTTCAAATAAATGGCGATGGGTAAGAAGATCCTTTAATATCAATGTTGAACCAAAAAAAAACTCACAAAAAAAAAAGGTTTGGATAAGCCCCACAATGTTGCGTGGGTCTGGTCCTCACCCTACTTGCTTTCAAAACAAGTTTGAAACACTCTGGAAGTCATTTTGTTCCTAATCTTATCCCTAGAGAAAAGGAAGGGATCATAATCAGATGGGGAGGATGAATCCAATTTGAAGGGGAATTCTTCCATCTCACAACTCTCTCACAAGGACTCTATAAAAGGAAAGAGAGAAACAAAAACTGAGGGCAGCCGGCAGGCTGCAGGGGGCTTCAAAGAAAAAGGGGAGCTCACAAGGCCACAAAAGAGGGGGATAGCCGGCAGGCTGTAGAGAGAGGGAGGCTTCAAGAAAAAAAAGTCTGCAAGGCCATGCAGCTTCTCTCTTGAGATCCTCCGTATTGGGTGGCAACCCTCTTTTTCTTGGATGATAAATCCATGGATGGCAACCCTCAAATCAATCCGTGGGTGGCAACCCTCAAATCATTTTCTTGGATAATAAATCCATGGGTAGCAACCCTCAAATCAAATTCTTGGATAAATCCATGATGGGTGGCAACCCTTAAATCACATGTATGAACAGCAAATCCATGAGAGGATCCCTGTTCAACAAAGCTCTGCCGAGCAAAAGGAAATCCATGGGAGAAATAGCTGCAGGAACAGAGGAGGATCCCATGTCAGAAGAAGATAACCTTACTGTTCCATGGAACGTGTACTCGGTTTATCTCTCTTCTCTGAAGGCATCTGGACACCTCTGGGATGCATTCAACGTTCGAAGACACTAGACCGTTGGGTCTCTCTACGATGCCTTCAAGCATCCCAAACAGCAAGCAAGACCGTTGGGTCTCTCTATGATGCCTTCTAGTATCTCAAACAAACTGTGGGTTCAATCACCATAAAACCAAACCAAGCCTGGTGTCTTTGCAAGGAAATCAAGAGCAGAGGTTTGTCTCTGACTTGGGTATTTCCATGATGAAGATACAGACGAGGATGTAGTGGTGTACCCACCACGAAATCAAAAGGCAAGAAGAACTCTGCCTCTCATGGCATACGACAGGCAAGCAAGAGAGAGAAAGTTTATCCCTTTTGGTGTTCCACCTGCAAAGCACCAATTTAAAAGAAAGATCAATTTACAAGAAGACAAATGGTTTTGTCTTGCTCCCTGCAGCAAACAAAGATAATAATAAGGCAACTGGGTGCAATCCCAAGTTTTTCCTTATCTTTATGGCCCCCACGACAAGAATTGCAGCTGAAGATAAATATATATAAATTAAAAAAAAAGAAGATTTCTTTGTGATAGTGAATCTGCCACGTGAAGGCATGAGCAATATTGTTGTACATAAAAAAAAGGAGCTTGAGCCCACCACGTGAAACTCCAGAATGGAAGAGAATATGGTTTCTTCTTTGATACAAAAGTGAAGTTTTAGAATTTCACGGCCCATATATATTCAAAAATGCATGCAAGGTACAGGAAAGCAAGGCATCAATTCCCAAGGCCATTGGCGTGTAACCATCTTTATCCTAAATCCAGTTGTAATTGAATTCTTCTTGTATTCAAAAATCAACTCAACAACAGCAGGGTGAAGCACTGTGAATGTCGTGGAAGAATTGGGCTTTCTGTGCAAAGTCACAAAGACCACGCACAAACCCGAGAGCCTAAGGTGTAAAGGCCAAGTTCTTCCCATTAAAATATGTTGGATTGTCAAATACGAGCAGGTGTCTCAAGAGTCAAGACCCAATGGTCTAATGCCAAAGTGGATATCAAGACACAATGGGCTCATCTCAAATCTTAAAACTCGACGATCTCAAGTCAATATTCCAAGACCCGTCAGTCTCAAATACAACGGGCTCGTCACAGGCACAATGGGATTGTCCATTAAAAATTCCATTTGGTGAATAATTGGGGCAAAGCCTCAAATTCACAAATTATGGATTAATGAGCTCAAATAAAAGAAGTTTCATTAATTCCCAAATGCAAATGTCAATTTTGGGAAATTAGTGGGTTAATCAAAATTGCTCATTATTTTTCTTGGACATTGACAATAAAAAATTCTCATGGGTCATCTACCCATGCAAATTTCAATAAGATTAAATTCAAATCTCTCAAACACAAATTCTCAGTTAGTGGGCCACACTTACCCATTAATTTCCAATTTTTCCAATGGGTCATCTACCCATGCAAATTTCATTGAGATTAATTTCAAATCTCTCAAACACAAATTCTCAATTAGTGGGCTACACTTACCCATTAATTACCAGTTTTTCTCATGGGTCATCTACCTATGAAAATCTTCAAATTGTCTCAAAGACACAAATTCTAAATTATTGGGCCACACTTACCCATTAATTTCAAATCATTTTGGAACTACGTCGGTTTGATCCTGTCAAGGGTACGTAGGCAGTCTACCATATCAATAGACGCAACCGCAACCAAATTTGAATCCTTGGTTTATTCTAACCAAATTTGCCAAAACACTTTTCCAAGTGCAAACGTCAATTTTATGAAAAGTCAATGGGATAATTAAAATTACTCATTATTTTTCTTGGATATTGACAATAAAAAAAATGGTACAAAACCATCCAATTTTCCCCATGGGTCATCTACCCATGAAAATTCCAATGAGATTAAATTTAAATCTCTCAAACAGAAATTCTCAATTAGTGGGCCACACTTACCCATTGATTTCCAATTTTTCTCATAGGTTATCTACCTATGGAAATCTCAAAATCTTCAAACTGTCTTAAAGACACAAATTCTTAATTAGTGGGCCACACTTACCCATTAGTTTCCAAATCAATTCCAAACTACGTTGGTTTGATCCCTTCAAAAGGGTACGTAAGCAATCTAGAGACTCAATCTAGATGCAACCGCCCAAATCTCAAATCCAAACAGAATCCCTGGTTATTATTAACCAA
Organism: Prunus campanulata; assembly: GCA_034190965.1. NCBI lineage: Eukaryota > Viridiplantae > Streptophyta > Magnoliopsida > Rosales > Rosaceae > Prunus > Prunus campanulata. The sequence continues at coordinate 12,419,410 of CM067215.1, forward strand.
ATTCACCCCAAACACATATCAAAATCGAATCGCTGGTTTATTCAGCTAAATTCACTCAAATGCTTTTTCAATCAAATTCATACAAATCTTTCCTTTCGCAATGGGTCATTCATTCATTGCAGTTCCTTGAACTACGAGTGGCTTGATTCCCGCGAGGGATACGTAGGCACCTTGAGATTGGACTTGGGAGCAGCCGCAAAACCACACACACACGTTCTGTTTCTTTATGATGGAATCAAAGGGTTTTCCCTTGAAGCAAGGGATTGTAATTAAGAGACTAGCGTCTCGAATGGGTCGAACCTAAAATAATAAAACCCCATTATTTAATTAGTGGTGGTGAAATTGTGTTGGGTGGTTCACATTTATCCTCAACAATCAACAAAAGTTGTTCACGGTAACCTATTTTTTCTTAAAATTGCAATTAGTAATCAATTTCAATTGTTTGATTGTTCAATTTCTAAAGGTAAGAAGATCCTTTACATTTTCACCCTCAACGGCGTGGGTGTTTTTTGGACGAAGAGATGGGCCAACTTAAAAAAATGTTGCGATCAATGTTTATTTTTCCAGCTTAAAGAAGAAAAAAAAGGAAAATACCAACAATTAAATAATTAAAACACTTGAGAATTTGTCTTTAACATAAGGGCCGCATGAGAATGTTTGAATCGTTGAAATACAATGCATAAGGCCCAACAAGAATGTTCATCAAATAAACTTATTTGATTGATCCTTCAATTGAAAAGTTGTGTTGTATATACCGAGTCATTCAAAAATTTCAATAAATAAAAAAAAGGATCTAGAATTGTATACCATGCACAATCAATTATTCATTCTTGTGAGTTTTAATATATTAACCCTACAGATGGGCTTATTGCATTTTCCTTTGACATGATCAGTCAAGGATTCAATTCCTTCCAACGTAACAGAAAATACATATTACAAAGTTTTACAACAATGCTATATTTTGTAAATGCAGTGCATTCTTACACCTTGACCTTGGTAAATTAATTCTGACAAATTCATATGTCGCCAAAATGGAATATCTGCCTATGTTACAACTTACAGAAAAAATGAAAAATGCTGCAATTTAGTTTGAGTCTTGAATCCCAATTTTAATGAAATTTTTTACTAAGCTTGTGAGGAAGGCTCCCAGTTTAGTTTGAGTCTTGAATCCAAAGAATTAATCAAATCATAATAAGCTATGGGATGACAAGAAGACCTCTCTGCTTCGCATCTCAGACGAACTATGTCGGCACGGGCAGGTAACCAGGCTTATGAGCTTGAAATGACATCAGTTGTGGAATCAACATTCCGTTTCCCATTGCCAATAATAAGACCACTCAGGGGGCCACTAAATTCCGACCCATAGATGTGACCCATTTTAGCACGTTTAGTCTCCAAATACCTCTTGTTCTCCTTAGTAATGGGAGTTACTAATGGTACTCTGCCTGAAACTGTTAAACCATAACCCTTTAGCCCAACATACTTGGAAGGGTTGTTTGTCATCAGCTTCATTGTTCGAACACCGAGGTCCCTTAGTATCTGCAATGAATAAGCCAATAGTTCAGTTTTACCAAGAGAAAGGTACTCTCGAATATGCAAGTATTTGGGTTTAAAAAAGATAGTCACAGGATAAAGTTCACTGTTCTATGAAATAATAAAAAGATTCCTTATAACTGATAGTCTCTGAGAGTAAGTTTTTCCTTCAAGCTTGTATAAACCAGCATTCATTCGACTCTTGAATGCAATATGAGAACTATTATACGTTGCAGAACAAATGACTTGTCAATATTCATCATAACCACTCCTCTATGTTAAAACTTTTGAAATCTTCAAATTTGAGTTTCAACCATCCGATAAATTTAACAGAATTCATGCAAGATAAAGACCAATACTTAATTAAACAACATTATGATCAGATCCAGACCTCTATGGCTAATAAATTGTTTCGAAATATCAAAACTTAAGCATGTCATTAAAGGCCAGACAGAATCAACATTGATTGCCGAGCAATCGAATGCTCAATAAAGAAATCTCAGTTAATTTGTTACCAACGTGAAACAGTAATGCAGTCTACTTTCAAAATGCCAGTAAACAGAATTTCAACTAGGAAGTACCTGGGCACCAATGCCGTATTCTCGTGAGTCAACAGGCAACCCCAAATCCTCATTGGCTTCAACTGTATCACGTCCAGCATCCTGTAGGTTATAAGCACGAAGCTTGTGACCCAAACCGATGCCCCTTCCTTCATGACCACGTAGATACACCAAGACACCCTTGCCGTTAGCCTCAATCTGCCGCATTGCAAGTGCGAGCTGGTTCCCGCAGTCACATCTGGCCGATCCAAATATATCTCCTGTGAGGCATTCTGAATGTACTCTCACTAGAACATCTTGTCCGTCCCCAATGTCACCCTGCTTATACCATAGACTTAGGTTATAAATTAAACATTACTATAGTATTGAAAAGAAAAAGAAAAAGAAATTATGGATCCCGCATTCAGGCGAACGATCTAACAGGACCAGATTGGCCTAGGCTTCAGACATAATTTCATTCTGGTCATCAGGTAACTTTGTCTACCAGCTACACAACTATTTTTGGTATAAAAAGTCTAGTACTCTAGTATTAAAAGTGAGTGCAACCAATAACTTTGTTTTACATTGTAACTGAGATAAACAAATTAAAAATAGATTGAATACCAACATAACAAACAGTGCTTACCTTAACCATTGCAATATGTTCAATCCCATCTAAGATGGATCTATAACAGTGGGCTGTGAAAGGTCCCCACATTGTAGGTATCCTTGCAGCACCAGAACGATCAACTAATTTGTCTCTCTTCCGCCTATACCTGCCAATGTCCGAGCACTGGATCAGTTAAGTCATTTATGCTTGAATGAAAATGCAACACCATAACAAATAAGATGGAGGGTAAGTATAAAATTGAAAAGAAAATAGTCGATACATGCATACATTTATTTATACATTGACCTGACAAAAGAATAGGGATCGATGAATCTATGAGATGAGTTAAAGAATGAGATAAAATGTTTGTACTTTATGAGCTATTGCATATAAAATATGTGCATAAATATATATTGCCGTGAAAATGCAGGTGAAATGTAGGCTTTCATCAAGCTATAAAACATTTAAAACCACAGGTTAAATAATTCTACCTATATTTAAAGTCGCAGACGAAAATGTAGGCTTTCATGGAGCAACTGCAGTTAACTTAGTATACAGTAGATTTTGTCCAAAAGTGGGCAATAATTTTACCTTATTAAATCAGCAATGGATACAATTTTCAAATTCTCCCGCTGTGCAAATTGGCGAAGCTTTGGTAATCTAGCCATTGAACCATCATCATCAACAACCTCACACAAAACAGCAACGGGATCCAATCCAGCTAGCACGGCAAGATCAACAGAAGCTTCAGTGTGTCCAGCTCTTTTCAAAACACCACCCTCTCTGTACTTCAGTGGAAATATATGACCTGGGCGGTTGAAATCATCAGGTTTTGAATCTCTAGAAGCAAGAGCTAAAACTGTTGTTGCCCTATCACTTGCAGATACCCCTGTGGTTGTACCATTTTTTGCATCCTAAAAAAGTTATTAATGCAAAATCAAAGTTGAGAAAGAGTTAGATAAGTACGCAAATGAAAAACATCAACAACTAACTTACAAAACCTTCCATAAAACACAACACTGCAGTTGAGTCAACTGGAAATATTGTCAGTGGACAATTCAGGTAAATATCCTAAACAGGAGAGTATAAGCTTTTTAATGGGTTTGTTATTGTACTTACTGTTGTGGTCATTGATTTTCTAAAATATGTTAGTACATTTAACATTCAAACCTATGATACATTGGCATTTTTTCTAACATATTCATTGTGAACAAACTGCATTGTCTCAGCACTGTCTCTTTAGAAAGAGAACTCGCGTATTATCATTGTTTTCTTTTTCGTGATAAGATAGGAGAGCTCAAATTTAAAATTGCAGGTCTGCCCTGCTGAGATGAGGAATTAATCTATTGTAGCTTAGAATGTCAAATAAGAGATCAATATTAAGTCATGAAATTACAATATTGAAAGGAAAAGTTAAAATTTTCAAATAAAATGTCAAATAATAAGAATACTTACCACTGTCACGGTGAATGCTGTTCGAAGCTTCTCATCGTTATCCTTTTGTGTTACCATTAGAGGTAGTTGCAACCTCTCCAGATCTTTTCCATCCATGCTCACGCACACTATTCCAGTGCTATGCTTCACGATAAAGGCCATAGCCTCAGGGGTTACTAGTTCCGCTGCCATGATCAGATCTCCTTCATTTTCTCTGTCCTCATCGTCTACAACCACTACCATCTGCAATAGTAATTTCAATTACTCATGGAAATATACTTCAAAAAAAGGTGGACAAAAGAGTGCCATGCCACCAGTCTATAAGACAAGAAAAAAAGCACATAAAATAAGCAACCTTTCCTTGGCGAATGTCTTCAATGGCCTCTGGGATGGAAGCAAAACCTTTTGTGGGGCAATCCAAATCAAATTCATCATTATCAACTGGAAAACCACTAGTTGTTGGAACAGTATCTGCTGAAAGTGTTCCAAATGCTACTGCATCCGGCTGTATCTCAATCCCAACTGACTGATCATCAATGAGAGTACTATTTGTCACTGCAACATTGCCATTAGTATAAACAAGGTCACCCTCTTCAGACAACATTGTAGCTCTGATTCGAGAAACCCCCTTATTACTGAATGAAAATTTACTGCCCATCTGGATCGAGGCTATACTAGACGTGTTCCCATTAGACAGAGAAAGATTCAGAGTATGCAACCCATTGAACAATTTAAAATTTTTGCATGCCCTACACAAAATAGAATGCCAATAAGTACCAAGAGATGAAAATAGTGGTAGAGAAAGGATAACACGAAACATAGCAAAATGGTGTGAGTAGATTGTGTAGCTAACGCAAATAGTTGAAGATATTAACTAGATAGGAACGTCTCAGCATATCAAATGCATTCGACATCCTTTTATGAAGAGAACCAGTTGTTGAATAATCCAGGCCTTAAAATAAGTCTACCATAAATTAAAGTTTCTCCTAAGAGTTACAGCCGAAACAATCATCAATTGTATTGCTTTGTTCATGAGATACGAAAAGAAAAAAATAAGTAACATACACATGAATACTACAACTGTATTTACACTATTAATCGGTTACATTAACGTAACAGTTGAAACGTTCAATACTTAAAGGGCCTATTTGGTTATGTGTTCTGCAAAAAAGTACGGTTCTCAGAGTTTATATCTCAAAACCAATCATAGCAAAGCCTTTGAAAAAGTTTTTATTTGCAAGTATATCAGAAAAGGGTACAGCTTTATGATATTATCTATTTTTGTTTCCTTCAAATTGAGTGAAACCAATGGACACAACAAATTGTCAAATTTTTGTTTTTCCTCAAATTATTTTGTAACTTCCATTATCTGAGCACTTAAAATTGTTAACTAATCGAAATGTTGGATCTGACCAACTAGAGAAAATTCGTACTCATACACAACAACAATCACAAATAAGAGTTCTTAAGAGGCAAATCATATGATATGACAAACATATGGTAAACAATGAAAAAATAAATAATAGCATGATGTATACAGCTAAAAACATAAATAAATAAAAGTTCAAAGAACTAAGCAACTCATTAGTATCTTGCCACAATCCAAGTCCACATTTGATGAGCAAATTTCAATCAAACAAGACATCTGTAGAAGATGTAAAGGAAAAAAGCTACAAAACATCAAGAACACAAAAACCCAGATGGGTTTTAACTTAAAAGATTAATACAACAGATAAAAAGCTGAAGAAATGAAAGAAAGCTCACTGAGGTCGTGAAAGGGGAGTTGTAGAAGGGCATGAGACGTTGATGGAAGCCATGGGATTGTTGGAGAAGCCTTGGCAAAGCCCAAAATCGGACTCTTTTGAGACCTTCCCACTGAAATGGCTCCCTTTAGATTATAGGATGAAAGAAGATGAAGCAAAACGAAGGAAGGCGGACAGGAAACAGATTATGAAGCAATGGCGATTTATATAGAAGGGAGAGGTTTGTACTCGCGGGTGACGAAGCTTTGTCCCCAACCAATCAGAAAACAATAACACATCACATGGCACGAACTTCTTTTTTAAAATTGAATAAAGATGTTGATCTCCTCGTTGATAATAAAAAAAATTAAAATTTTAAATTTTAAAAAGACATGATAATATTGGAAAAATGACTCATATATTTATTTTATTTTCGGATTTTTTATATACAAGCGATATTGAATAAGGAGGTAATTGAACCTAGAACATCAAGTGCATAAGTAATTACTCTTAACCGCTTGAATTACAAGTCATTTGTTATTTTCGAGTTTTTAATACCAATAGTCTCTGAATTTGCTCTCGATTTACATTTTGATCCTTGAAATTTAATTGAATGCAATAGAGTACAAAAATGCGAATCAAAGACAAATTCATGACTTACTCTTTGTTTTATTTTATCCTAATATGTATTGTTGGTGCCTCTGTGGTCAATATTGCGGGCTCACTTATTTTATTTTTTAATTATTAAAAGAAAAGGTGGAGTCCCACAGTTTTGTTTTGTTTATTTTGGTTTTTTTTTCTTTTTTAAGGCATCTCCTATTGAGAGGGTCGATAAATATCTACAAACTCACACACCCCGATGCGGGGGTTGAGCCTAAGACCACTCCTAGGAAGGGGCAAAGCCCCAACCACTGCACTGTGGTGCCCATCCGCCAGTTTGTTTGGGAGTTTACCTTATCTTGGATAGGGAAGACAGAAAAAAAATATATATACCGCACAAAATCTCTTCTTATTTTAGGGCAGAAGATGGATTTGATGCAAATAAAAGAAACAAGAATATGCATTGGAAATTAAAATAGGAGAAATTTATTTGTGCATATGCATCAAGTGTAATACATGTCTCTCGCATCTTTTGGTCTATAAATTTATAATGAGATTGACCTTTTAATTGCTTAACAAATGCTTTGCAATGGCTCTCACGCAAGTAGACTAAAAAGTTGACTGTTGATAAATATAACAATTTAAAGAAGAACATCCTCCTTCCTCGGACCCCTTCTCCTAGTCCCTTCTTCACGGGTCATCCATTCATGTCCTCTTTCATTTCTTCTCTTTCTTTACATAAGGACTTTCGATTTAGTTACGGGTAACTTGCTGAGTTCAAATCAGGTTGAGAGAGAGAAAGGGGGACGGCATGGTTGGTGGGATTGCTAGGTTTTTTAATTTCAATTTTCCTCTTGCAGCTTTTAGAATTTTGTTAATGGTAAAATTAGGAAGATATTTGTATAATGTTTCTAAACTACTATATGGATGAAGAGAGGGATCGAACTCATGTACAAAAGAAACGATATAGTAACTTAACCAATTGTCCTGATCTACATTTGCAAAATTAGAACTTAATTAAAAAGATCGTAGAGTGAGCAGTTGGAGTAGTATAAATACAATTTTCCTAATACTATATCAATAGATTTTTTATCCGTTGTGTGCCCCTAGATTTCGGTGAAATATATATATTATCTACACAATTAATGCACGGGGTATGGAGGATGGGGTATGGGGTATGGGTTATGGAGGATTGAGGATGGGGAGGAGCGGAAGGGGTTGGTTCAATATTCAATTGCATTTTGATGAAATAAATTCTATTTCACACTGGTTAAATAGTTTTTATTTTTAATTTAATTTAATTTAATGTTAGGCGTGACATGCTCCAAGAAGCCATGTGGCGCTTTCCGGACGCTCAAATAAATTTTTTTTGAGAAATCCGACGGACCAAAAAAATTCAATTTTTTTTTTTTAAAATACCAAAAAATTCTAGAAATTTTTTCTATAAATATCTACCAATATTATTTACTTTCCACATCAAATCTTTATACAAATTCATCTCCTTCCAATATTTTTCACTTTCCACACTAAATTTTCTACTACAAAATTCCATTTGTGTAAAAATACAAACGGCCTCTTCCATCAAAGCCGGAGGGTTGTGGACAAATGTTCTAAGCGGTTAAAATCTTGGCGACAAGGTAAAAAAAATTAATTGTCCTTTAATTCAATTTAATGTCTTTTTTGTTGTTGATATTTTCTTGCATTTCCAATTTAATTTTTTTAATAGATTGTTCAAGGAAAAACAAAAAAGAGGAAAACCATTACACATGGCTCCTTAAGTGAACAATGCCCGCAGTCGGTTCGAGTGGTGTGTTCCTTGTCGGAAATAATGGCACTATTATATCCTTTGAAGGAAAGTACTCCCTTACGTCGCGATTTGGTGGAACTGCCTCCGCTAATGATTAAGTCGTTCTTGTACTCGATTGTGCCGAACTATTTGAACCGAGAGTATTTCAATTGTATGATGAGTGAGATTTGAATTTTATAATAAATATGAACGCGTGACAACCGAAAATCTTATCCTAAAATTTAATCTAAAATTTGAGATGATAGTTTTATAATAAATAGTGACACATGGCAACCGAAAATTTTATCAAAATTAGTTGTTTAAGTATAAAAATTAATTAATTAATTAATTAATTAAAGTGAATTATAATTGCCCTTGCCCTTTCCCACAAGGGTGAAAACAAAATTGCAAGGGCTGCCACTATTCATGTGAATAGTGATAGCTCTTGCCTTTGCCCATAGGGGTGGAAGTTCTCTTATAGAGCTCTACTCTACCTCACTTGACATTGGGGTAGGGACGAAGAAAGGGGAAGAAATGTATGCTTAATACGTATTGATTGGTACCCATGGCTAGGCCTAGACCTACTCCAAGGACTAGTTAGTTAGTTTTTCTTTGGCCTTTGGTCCCATAAGAGCACTTCCACCCCTATGGGCAAGGGCTGTCACTATTCATGTGAATAGTGGCAGCCCTTGCAATTTTGTTTCCACCCTTATTGGCAAGGGCAATTACTATTCATTTTAATTTATTTTATATTTTTTTACTTAAACTTTAAAAATTAATTTTATTATTTAATAGTGGCATCCCTTACAATTTTGTTTCCACCCCTATGGGCAAGGGCAATTACTATTCACTTTAATTTATTTTATATTTTTGTACTTAAACTTTTAAAATTAATTTTATTATTTAAAATTTATAGAAAAAAATTTCAGAATTTTTTGATATTTTTATTACATAAAAAATGGCAGTTGTTGGATTGTAGTGGAAAATTTGATCAGACGCCCCAGGTACTGCCACATGTCTTGTAGCAATGGAAAACAAATTTGAAAAGCGCGCTAAAGCCAGCCTAGCATCAGCATGACGTCAACAAACCCAGGCAATAGCACGGGCTGGATCTGCCTTTGGGCTTGCCAGGGTTGGTGGCCCCCACATCTTGCCCAGGCTGCTTTGTGCGTGTTGGAATCGTCTCGCTGGCCTAGGGCCCCCTCCTACCTAGGCTAAACCCTTGCAGTGGAAGTGCTCTTCAAAACTTATGAGCTCATCTTTGAGAACTCAGTCAAAAAAAAAAAAAAACCAAAAGTAAAAGTGATTTCTATTTTTTCTTTAAAAGTTATTTTTCAATATTACGTATTCTTCTATTCTTTTAAATTGAATGGTCCAAAATATAGTTGTGTGTTTGATTAACACATTGTTAGTCTCATTCGTTTGTATCTTAAAATTGTTTTGAGAATACTTCCATATATATGCTACTAATACAACATGGGAAAAGAACAAAACTACTTAATCATCTCATTTTATTTTTGCCCTTTCAAAGGATAAACGGGAATCATCATATAGATTACATAGGGAAAATTTTAACATTGCCCTTGAACTTATGACTTTCTTCCGATTTATCCCTCAACTTTTAGTTTGGTTATGAGCACCTCTACTCTTTTAAAACATGCCAATTTGCCCCTACCGCCAAACCTGTCAAAATTTATAGTAGTTTTCTATTAACAATGCCCCCGGAATGGATGAAAACAATCCTCAATTTGACATGAATTTGACAAATTTGATTGTAAGGGGTAAATTGGGACGTTTTGAAAAATTAAGGGAGATCATTATCAAAAAGAAAGCCCAAAGAGAAAAACGGAAGAAGGTCCTAAATTTAGATGAAATTGCCAAAATGGTTTTTGATTGTGCTTTCTAGACTTTTGTTGTTTGGTAGAGAGTTTTTCAAATAATTTCTGACTTTTCATCTTCATGCGGAGTAGTTTAAAGCACAGTAAACTACAATTTTTTGTTTTTTTTTGTTCAATTGTAGATAAGTTTTTTTTGTCAAAGTTAGGTAGGGGAGGGGTTTTTTTTTTTTTTTCTCTCACACACATATTGCCAAGGTGCTATGTACTTTGAACATGAGATCACTGCCCTAGAAGTTAAAGTTTTAGACTAAATTCCGTCAATTTAATTTAGCAACTTGACCATTATAGTTGGTTGCCATTTTCAATTTAGACTAAATTCCGTCAATTTAATTTAGCAGAAGCTTAAATGACTGTGAAACGTAATCATGCACGTCATTGTTGCACATACATCTCACCAATTTCACAAAGAGTTATTTACATTGACATCCCTAAGATTTTTGGTGTTTTCACAAAATTCTCAGAGGTTTCGGAAATTACATTAACATTCCTTGAGGTTTCAAATTGTTTTCACAAATATCCTTTATAGTGCGTTTGGATGAGGGAAATAAACTTGAGATTTTGACAAAAGTCAGAATTTCTAAATTAACATGAACCAATTCCTGTGTTTAGATTAAAAAAAAACATAGAAATTTAGAAATTCCGCATGAGAAAAAACATGGAATTCGGAGGTCATAAATCCCAACTTTAAATTCTACCTAAAAAGTCGTCATTTCTAAAATTCCAAGAGAGATTGAGTTTATAAAAATAAATAAATAAAAACTGTGCAAATAAATGTTAAATTTCATATTTAAATTCGTTACCCAAACAATAAACTTTACAAATTCTAGAACAGTAATTTCCTTCATTTAATTTTATAATTTATGAATTCCTTTGTACGTTTAAATTTCCTCATCCAAAGTTAATTTTCAGTTCAAAAATTGTTTTTGCGGAATTTCAAAAGTTTCGTGAAAACACCAAAAACCTCAAGGAGTATCAATATAAATAACTCTTTCATAAACTCAATTCATAATTATATTTATTCTTAAATTAAAAAGATACTGAGATACCATCTATGGTTGCAAGAATTGAAGTGGGAATTCAACAGTAAAAAATAATGTGAATAATTATAGATGTAAAGCCACAATTCCAAAGAAACAAATTACGTCCTTCTTTGTATTTGGTTTAGTGATTATCCTAATTTAGTTGTAATTTCGTTTACGTTTTGACTTTTTTTAATCTTAAGATCCGAAGAGGATCTTCCTTGTAATTGTTGTACACGTTGTGTATAGAGAGAGTCACAGGCGGGTGATGCAATGCAGCGATGGGATTACGACAATGAAGGGTGAGAAGTGGAGAAAAGGCATGTGCGGCCATCCACGCAAGCAATGTAGAGAAAGAAATTGAAAGGAAGGTCGAGGAGATTCTTCTTTCTGTCTGTGTCCCTATCCACCGAGAAATGAGGGTCAAAATGCTCGTTGTTGGTTGGATAACACAACACTCCTTCGACGACGGGGGAGGTTGCAAAAGCCCAAACCAAAGTTTTCCTCCTACTCGTCTTCTCGCACGCCTTCCTTGACTATGACCCTTTCCTTTTTCTATTTTCAACTTTTTATTTCTCCTTTTTTGTTTCCTAAAAACAATAGAGACCGAGTCATTGAGGTGTTGGCAAACGTTGTTTGTTTTTTGCTGAATAAATTATTTTTTTAAGTTTTGGGCTTTCGAAAAACCCAAAAGTTAACTGCTAAGCACAAACAAACATAGGCCTCACACACGTCATTTAACAGAAGGCATTAGTTGTCGGAAATATTTTTGCTCACTACTTTAACCCAAGGTGTACATTAATTATCCTTTTCAACACTTGACACGTGTTCATTGATATAACCATTGCCAACTCTTTACTTTGTATTTTATGGAACTATGTTTATGTCAATGAACACATATCAAATGTTGAAAATGGGGCTGATGGTACATCTTGGGTTAAAGTGGTGAGCAGAAATGCTCCCTTAGTTGTTAGCTTCTCACTTTCGTTTGCAGGCTGACATTCTCGAGGGCTTTGTGCGGATGCACAAACAATTACTAAATTATTTGTAGGCTAATACAGTATTAAACGTTGGTTTTCTGTTTATTATACAATGTTATCTCATGATTGGGATATTTCATTTATGCCTTAAAACAAATCAGCCTACTTGAAACCCTCTAACCATTTTAATATATCATGGTGATTATTTTCATTGTTTTATTGTAAACATTGTATTTGTCTATATAGTTGATCACAATTAGATGGCTACAGGTTTTTCGATTGGGCTTTCTTTTTTTTTGCACGATGATTGTTAAAATAAAGATCTAAAAACCAAACGGTTCACTTAGTGAAACCATTGGCCCAAATGAGTAGTTAGTATCGTATTAACTCAGCAACTTACTAATTCATTTACTTTAAATCATTCAGTTAGAAGTTGGTAAGAGAAGGGAGATAATTTCAATTCGAGCGACGATACTGAGAAAAGATAAGCCCATAGGTTCTCATTTCAAGGAGTTTTGGCCCAATTGGTAAAACTAGACTTGTACACTAATTGTTAAGAGCCCATGAGTAAAAAAAATGTCCAATAAAAATCGGCTTATAAGGAAAGAGTGCCAAGGAGCTCATATACTATCCCGATAAATGTTGTCGTGATGTTTTGGATCCTTACATTTGCATTTGCAGGCCATTTTAACAGATATGGGCCTTGCACACGTCATTTAACATAAAGGCCTTTTCATTCGTTGTGGGCTTCTCTCTTTCATTTCTTGGCCTATAATGATGTGAAGTTTGTTTCCATTGTGGGCTTCGGCCCACAACCTGAAGAGAAAAAAACAAAAAGAGACTGATTTTCTTTTCTCCCGTTTTCCTTAAACTACGGAAATATATTGACTCCAATTCAAATGAAAGAGAGGGTTTGGTTGCTTTCAAATCATAATCTGTACTTTCCGAAGAAAAAGACAAAAAGCAAATCGCCAGATCACCAGATCACCGGCCCATCTGCACCGTAGGAAAACTAACCGTTATAGGCTGAACTTTTCATCCAACGGCCATAAAACCCGCGCAGTAAACAAACCGCGTTTCGCCCTGAGTTGGTAACACGTTTTCTAAACCGACCCTCTCTGTCATCAGAAGAAAAGCTCCACCGTCCAAGTCCCTTAAATTTCGCCACAAACAAGATTTTAATAATCCAACGGCGATCCCTCAGCCAAGTCTACTCACCATATCCCTCTATAAAAGGCCCCCCTCCCTGCTCTCCTTAAACTCACATCCTTCGCCTCTCTGCCTCCCAAACCCTCACTCTATCTCATTCTCTCTCTGTTCGTGCGAATTATCTCTTTCTTTCTCTACAATGGCCAGATTCAGCTGCGTCGTTTTGGTGCTAATGGCTTCTCTCTTGTTGGCCTCAACAAGGGCGCAATCCCCTACATCGTCACCGGCCAAGTCCCCTGCGCACTCTCCCAAACATGCCGCTGCCCCTTCTCCATCGAGCACTCCACCCAAGGCTTCACCTTCTCCTTTGAGCACTCCACCGTCGGCTGCTCCTTCTCCGTCTTCCGTCACCGTCTCTCCGCCTTCTCCCCCATCCGCTTCCCCTTTATCTCCAGCGATCCCTCCATCTTCAGTCTCTGCACCGCCCTCTGAGGCTCCAGCACCGGCCAGCAACGGCGCCGTTTTGAATAGATTCTCCGCCGCCGGATCTGTGGCCGTTGGGATTTTCGCTGCTGTTTTGGTTATGTAGAGTGGGGGGGTTTATGGGTTTTTTCACAATTATCCATTTAATATTTGTATCAATTTAATTCTATTTATTTATTTATTTTAATATAAATTTGTAGCGCAGTTATATGGGAATATAAAAGAGACATATTTGTTTTCTTAATTTTTTTTTTTCGATGCATGTGATTATTCTCAAGTTAACCCTGCATTGGGTCCAGAATTACAAATAAGTAGTCGTTGGCATCTGCCAACAACAGCTATTGCCATCTCACACTGAGCTGAGCTAGTTGTGTTGAAGTTGAACCTAAAAATTGTTCTTTCATTAAAACTCAAATCGCCAAATGAGATCGCTTCGACATTAAATATTTAATCAGACTTGAGTTTAAATTAAAATTTGCTCTTTTCTTTTCTTTTTGGCAATTCCGTCCTCCTGGTCCTGCGGACAGCGAGTTTCTTGGTCACTTGCTGCCGTTGGATTAAATCCAACGATGGACAACACTGTTAACAACAAACTCATTTTTATTTTATTTTTTGTAATTCTTTTCGGTAAATGAGTTTTAAAGTTTTCACAAAAGTTAAAACTAAAAAATTTTGAAGTAATTTTTCAGAAAGAATCCAAATTTTTATCTGCCATTGTTTTCTCAAGTGAGTTTGAAATTTTTTTTTTCTACTCCCCGTATAGGAAGTTGTGATTCTTATTAATTAATTGAGATTCTTATTAATTAATTGAGAAAAGATTACAGATACAACTACTCTCTTTACCTTGGCCCCTAAAGTGCACCAACAAAAAAAGAAAAATTTACATTAGTTGAGTTTATATGTGAAATAATTAGGGCATGTTTGGTATCCTACTAAAAAAAATTAAAATAAAAAACTATGAATTTTTTTTGGACAGAACTAAAAAACTATGATTCTTTTTAGAGATTTTCTATTTAAACCCCACGTTTTTCTTTGTTCACCCCATGTTCTAAGTTTACCCCAATTTATAATTTAAATTTTCACAATTTCTAAGAAAACCCCACTATCTTCCCAAATTACCCTTAAATACACCCCAAGCTGAAAAAATAAGAAATAAAAGAGTTTTTTTATTATTTAAACCCCACACTTTCACCCAAATACTTAAATCATTAAACAATATTTGTAGTATACATGAGATTTTGTTGTTTTCACAGGGCTGTTTTTATTATGTGAATAAAAAGGTTAACTAATCAGACAAAGATGTGTGTGGTAGGGTTCAAAACCTCATACCACTGACATGCAAATTAAGACCCTTTTTTACGGGACTAGACTCTATTAGCAATAGGATGTAGAAGAGTTTGTATTTTTCTAAAACTTAATATGAAGAGTGGTGGGGTGTGTGTATAGATAGATGTACTAGGGTTAAATATTAAGTTGAATGACCTTTTTGGTCTTTTTATACAATAATAAAATTGACAGTTTAATAATTTAAGTATTGGGGTAAACAAAAAGAAGTGCAGGGTTTAAATAGAAAATCTCTTCTTTTTAAAATATGAGTTTTCAAATAGTGATTTTAAACTATTTTTAAGATCTAAAAGAAATTGAAATTAAAATTAAAATAAAAATAAAAAACCCTAGATTCCTAAATTGAAATTAACAAAAGAAAAGGAAAAATTTGTGTGGTTTCAATGGAAACCCTAAAAACCCAAAACATGAAAAAAGATTTATCAATTTTGGTTGCGGTCGGGTCAGACCAAGGAGGTAGTGGATGAAGGAGACCTTCACGGAGCTGCAAACGGTGACGTCGACTCATAACCACCAACCGACGAGAGAGAGAGAGAGAGAGAGAGAGAGAGAGAGAGAGTGTGTGTGTGTGTGTGGAGAGAGGGAGGAGAGAGAGAGAAAAAAAAAAAAAACTCTAAAACCTCACTTTTTTTGTTTTCAATGATGGGGGGTGTCTTGAGTTCTAAAAAATGGGCATACCAAATGGGTTTTTTAAGTTTTGGATTTACAATATGTTTTTGAGTTTATAAAATTGTATTTAAGTAGGATACCAACCGGGCCCTTAATTGTTATGGCATTCCAAAACAGTCATCTTACACTGCTCCATTAGAAAAATATAAGAGAAAAATTGCATCTTAATATAAAGTGCAAAATGATGTTTTTTAGGAGTGTTGCCAATCACAACTACTCTTTAAAATAAAGCAACCCTTTCCAACCTGTACCTCAACTGCAAGAGGAGGATCCGTTGGCATAAAACCACTATTTGCACTGGCAAAACAGAAAACACAAAAAGAAACACAATCAGCCAAACTTGCCATCTGCACCGTAGGAAAACTAACCGTTAGAGACTTAACCTTTGCATCCAACGGCTACAAAACAAGGTCAATACACAAACCGCGTTTCGCCTGAGTTGGTAGCACGTTTTCCAAACCGACCTTCTCTCAAAAGGCTAAAATCTCTACCGTCCAAATAAGCTCCTAATAATCCAACGGTACATTCCCCATCCAAGTGTCCTCCCCTTCCCTCTATAAAATGCCCTCTCCCTGCTCTCCTTAAACCCATCCATCGCCTCTCTGCCTCTCAACCCTCTCTCTTTTTGCCAACTCTCTCTCTCTCTCTGTGCCAACTCTCTCTCTACAACAATGGCCAGATTCAGCAGCGTCGTTTTGGTGCTAATGGCTTCTCTCTTGTTGGCCTCAACAAGGGCGCAATCCCCTACATCGTCACCAGCCAAGTCCCCTGCGCTCTCTCCCAAACATGCCGCGGCCCCATCTCCATCGAGCACTCCACCCAAGGCTTCGCCTTCTCCTTTGAGCACCCCACCGTCGGCTGCTCCTTCTCACTCTCCACCTTCTCCCCCATCCGCTTCCCCTGAATCTCCAGCGATCCCTCCATCTTCAGTCTCTGCACCGCCCTCTGAGGCTCCAGCACCGGCCACCAACGGCGCCGTTTTGAATAGATTCTCCGCCGCCGGATCTGTGGCCGTTGGGTTTTTCGCTGCTGTCTTGGTTATGTAGAGTGGGTTTTTAACTATGAGTATTTTTAGTGAGTGTTTATGGATTTTTATTTATTCACTAATTATTGTACCGATTCAATTTATTTATTTTTTTAATGCTTAAATTTGTAGCACAGTTGTGTGGGAATACAAATTAAATGGAGACATTTTATTTAATTATCGAATCCAATTTTGTGGTGTCAAATGATATTTCCAGCTGGAAAGCCTTCAACTTTAGCAAAAGCAGCTGCTGCTAGCTTTGTCACTGGGCATTGGCAAAAGCAAAGAACGCAGGATTTTTGACCAAAAAGAAAAAAAGAAATCTTCGTGCTCAAGACTGAACTTTAGCAAGTAAAAGGAAATTTTGACAATCAAATGGCGGTCACATATAAATGTTAACCGTTCAGCACCTATCATGATACAAACAGCTAAAAGAAACCCACTTTCACCCAACTACAAGAAGCAATGTGCAATTTGCCTTGAGGATGAGTAGTGTTTTGAGTATGGTGTAAATCATGATTGGCCGTGGCAAACCCTGGAACGGATCTTAAATTTTTTTTTTATGTGTAAAGTCCTCCTCTATTAAGGGATACACCATGAATTTAATTTTAAAGGTCGGAACCATCAAATTGAAAATCATTGTGACAAAAAATTGGATGACAACTATTAATTGAGTGGTCGTTTTGGATTCAACTATTAATTGAAATACAATGCAGAATGGACCCACAAAGATGTTCCTTAAATAAACTTACACAATTGTGCCCCCGATGGAGTTAGTTTGCAGGTTCGATTCTCACTTATGCACTCCAATAGTTTCTTTACTTCTTTTTCTTTCTTCGAGATATTGAGTTATTATGGGAGCAAGATAGTGAGCTCCCTTTTTAATTATTTTATGTAATACATTTATTTATATTTTAGTTAAAGAGTGGAGTGTGAAATATACTACAATGGGAGTCTAAATGATGGGTTCATCCAGCTTATTATTTTCATTATTATTATTTTGATAAATTCTGGAATTGCATTCATAATTCAACCAAAAATATGAGGGGAGAGGGGTAAAAGAACAGTGGCTTCCTCCTCCCAAAAAGTGAAAAATGCGGTAGGAGTGTTTTTTGGGGAGAGGGGGCTACCGTTCTTTGGTTCATTAAACATTTTGATTAAGAAGTACTTCATAAAGAGGAACAATGTTATTTTAGGAGTGCTGCTATTTCCACCCCCTGTCCTATTTCCCCATCCACTTTATCTTTCCACCCACCATTTAAATTTGAAAAAACACAATTCTATCTTTCCACCCACCATTATTCCTAAAATACCCAACTTAGAGAAAACATAAGCTTGCATACCAAAAATGAATTCTGCCTCATAACTCCTAAAAGCATGCTCCTGCATAATCTTCAGAATCCTTCTGTTTCTCTCTGTTGATACCACCCATAACGCAACCATGATCATGCAGTCCCACATAACTTTGGCCTTCTTACGTCCATAACAATTTATGTGTTTGGCTAAGAAGAGAAAAGCAGTCCCTTGGAATTACCCAGCTAATGCCCATCTCCCTCCACAAATTCAATTATAGACCCCAGGCAATGAACATATGATCAACCATTTCCAAATTCTTCTTAAATATGATACACCATTGATGAGACAAGCAGGAATACGGAAGCATTGAGCAAGACGCCATAACTTTTCAAATTTCTATTGGAGTGATTCCAATATACCTTGGTGCAAGACGAAGACGCCAAAGACTAGATCTCTATTTTCTCTCTTTACAAGCTTTGCTTGAGTATGAGCATTGAGCAAGAGTGAAACGGATGTAAGTGTGAGGGGGAGAGTGTTGGAATTTTAAAAGGTTTTAAAAATTTAATCGTTTTATTTATTTATTTATTTATTTTCTGTTTTACTTTATTTATTGTGGGGGTTCTAAATATTTAATATTCAGGTTTTATTTCTGGTTGGTGAATCCCTTAATTTTTTGGTTGGTGAACTTTTATGGTTGGTGAAGGTTACATGTTTTTGGATGCCTATAAAAGGCCACTCCTCCTTCACATTTGATACACACACAGTACACCATTAGAATATCACATACGTACCACAATCACCACCATAAACTAATTCTCTCCTTTTCTACTTTTATATATATTCTCTATTTTATATTATTATTTTGGCAATGATTTTGTGACTTGGATATCCATATCCGTCTATGAACGTGCTTATAGCGGATCTTGAGTTTGTGTACAAGGGGTCATATCTTGGAGTCTTGTAGATCGTCAGTACCTGCACGTAGGGAGCTTACAAAGGCTTTAGGACAGCGTCTTTGACGTGCTTCACCATACCAAACTCACCTTCTTACTTATTATTTATTTTCCTTTTACTTACCTATTATTTTGTTTTCTTCAATTTCATTATACCTTAAAAGCTTTCCTATTTATTTATTTATATGTTATTTATAATATAATGTTTTGTGTTTGGCTTTACGGAAAAGGAAAACTATATTTTGTATATTTTTTATAACAGAGAGAAGAAGAGAGTGGGTCGTGGAAGGGTTTAGGTAATATAGAGATAAGTGAAGTGTCGTTCAGATGAAGACTGTAATTTCCTTTTAAGTACCAATTATGATTAATTCAGAAGTTTATTTGTACAAGTTTTTTTTTGATCAAATAGAAACTTCATTAGATAAACTTCAACGGTACAATCAAAGATATCAACAAGACATCTAAAATACTAATCCCAATAGGGTAACAAACTAACATGCTGAAAGCAAAACTAGCGCGGACAAAAGTCGTACTAAAACTACTAGCCCACATCACCACACTTAGCCATAAGGCCAAACAAAGCCTACAAACCCAACATAACCAAAACCCTAAAACAACCCATGAGCCTAAACAAAGCCCACAAATACCCTACCACCGCCACCTGAAGAAGCACTGTCGCGGCCACACCCACCCCCGCATTCATAACAGATTTGGGGAAAATATGATTTCAGGCATCTACTTGCGCATAAGAGTGAACAAATAAACAAAAACAACAACTTTGCCAAATAACAATTGGGTGATTTGCAGCAACCTCCGTCAGAAACAATGTATAATCAAATTTAGAGAACATGAGTAGCGTTAGGGAGTGGGTTTTGGGAGTAGGATTTGATTGAGAACATAGACTAAAAGGGAGATGAGGAACTTCAATCTAACCATGGCTTAGAAGAAACCACCACAAGGGGCTTTTTATCCAAAATGCCCCAGTGGACTTATTCACTAACCTAAAAGGAAAAGACGAGAAGAGAGGAGGGAGAGGAGGGGGCAGTAATGCTTCTTCCTCCTCCCCCCTATATGGAATTTTCCTTTAGGACTCATAGAGGGAGAGAGCGGCTAGGGTTTTGAATTAGGAGGATGAAATATGCAATAATGAGAGTGATTGATTTATTAAACTAAATTAAAACAAATATGAAAAATAGCAATTTAATTAATGGTGGAAAATCAAGTTGATGAGACACTAGAGCATCCGATTTTACCGTAACCAATTTCACTTAATTCTTATAGCCAATTAACCATAATTACTATCTATGTTGACAGTTGGTTTCTCCTAATTCATTTAATATCCCCTCTCAGGCTCAACCAAAAATATTCTTAATTGACAACCCATTCTCTCCCGAGCAACAGATTTAGAAAATCAGGAACCCATTAAGTTCTATGAGAACCTGCAAGAAAACTGTATGAGTCATGTTAGTACCTCTCGGACACTCATTCAAGACATGGTATTTGTTACGAGAAGCAAACACCAAACATCTCACCTTGGTCTCCGCTTGTATCATCAAATCAATTAAATATTGGCAAGATATTCAAAGCATTAAGAACAGTAACAAATACTCAACATGGAATAGCAATCAGAAATTAATACAACTATAAAAATTAAGTATTCATGGTCTTAGGTCATGACAAAAGAAAAGATAAACAAAAAAATGGTTGTCATAAAACCGATTTGGGAAATGGATTTGATCTTCATATTCTCCACAGCAACACCTTCGTAAGCTCCAAAAGCACCGCGGCAACAACTCTTGGCTCTCTCTCTAATATATTTGTGGCTGTATTGAAATATGATGAAAAAGTATATGGTATGTGGTCCATAGAGAGAGCTTAGGACGACCTTATATAGTTTAAAACAACTAAACCCAACTCTAAAAAGGGCTAGAAAAACTCTCCTAAAGCAAAACAAAATCCCAAACAATTAAGGAAACAAACCAGGAAAGAATCCTTCTTTGACTTGGAAACACATCAGCCAACTTTCACACACGTTTTAGGGTCTTTCCACTTCCTAGAAAATTCTAAAAAAATATGATAAATGTAGTTTGATATCTAAGCTTTCCAAGCATATATCACACGCCACTAGAAAAAATCGGCAAATTCTTCAAATTTTCAATCTTCCGTAGTAGTGCAGTTCTGACGGGATTTCAACTTAGGCTGTCTTGACTTGCAAGTTTGGAGCATTTGACTGGGTAGAAAATTATGAAACTTTGACACAAGATCTTCAATGTCTTAGATTTCTTCTCCAGTTGTCCTTGCACTAAAATTCATTTGAAAAGTCGATTTTCAATCAAAACCCTTCCAAGAGAGCAAAATAGCTGAAAATAAGGAGTAAGGTAATAATGCTATTTTTAATTATCTTTCCCTACAAAAACCAAATATAAAAGGTATAAAAATATAGGAAATAATGCACTTATCAAGGGGGTCATGGAAGGATGGATTTGTGGAGTGGGTCGGAGAAGGTGGCTAGGGTGAGAAAGGGAGAGAGGGATTGCTGGGCTATGAGATTTTTATTTTTGGTTTAAAAAATTTAAAAGTTAAATTATTTTTGAAGAATAGGTGGGTTATGTTTTTTCCCTAAGGGCCAGTTTGGCATTGCTGTGTTGTGAAAATAATCGCTGTCAAATTTGCTGTGAGAGAAATCAGCTGTGAGATAACACAGTTTGGCGTTTGGTAAACTTTTTGTTAGAAGTGTTGTTGGTATGGATTCCCGTATAATCAAAAAATAATTGCTGCATAATCATTAAACCCAACGCCTCTTTGAAACTGATTCCTGTATAATCAGAAAATGAAAGCATCTTATTAGCTGCTTTCCCAAATAGCTTTCTTTCACAACAATTTTTATCAATAAGTGATTTTCTCGTAGTTTACCAAATGGGTTGGGCTTCCCAAAATTTTTTAAAAATCACTTATCACCCCAAATAAGCAATACCAAACAAGCACTAAGTCTTTAGAAGTCGTTTTACGAAGGGGTATTTTGTCTTTAAAATTTTAAAGATAAGGTGGGAGGGGGAATATGACATGGGGTGGAAATAGCAACACTCTATTTTAGGAGAAATTATAGAATAGTACGGTATCACCACGTCAACCAGTAGTACTTCCATTCAAAATTTGCCATGTGTATTATTTTTATAAGAAATTAAACTATTGTTCCAATTGGATTTGAAACTCCAATTTTACCCTTCACGACAAAATTAAAAAAATTGTTAGAAAAACAGAGAAAATGAAATCAACCCCCACCATCGCACAGACACCATCTTCCGATGGCCCTCCCTCTTTGTCTTTCCATTACTCGATGAGCATTCAAATGTCTCAGTAAATTAGTATTTCAATTTGATAATGATTAAAGCCTCTTTGTTTGAATATGGACCCATTTGCAATGATTAGAGATCTTGCAGGTGCTTCCATGGGTTCAAGAGAAGTTGTAGTTTTAGGGAGACAGACGAAGAGCCGGCGGAGTGACCAAATTCGTAATAATATCTTCATGTCTAACACATACAACGTGATTGAAAGACTTGATACTATGGGTTTGATGCTTGCAGGACTGGGCAAATTGCTATGCACCTGATTAAGAAATTGAAATGGGATTTGGGTCTTCTTCACGGTATTGTTTGTTGAAGAAAGGAGCTTGCTTGGCACAATTGGGGAGAAGGGCAATGATGGGATGTGATCTGTGTAACAATAATGAATGATTTTAAGTTTAGTAATGATGAACAAGAATGACCAATAAATTAGGACTTGTGGAAACTAACCGTTACATAACCAACTTCAACTTTACCAACAACATCTAGGAAAAGCAGCCCAATATACAAACAAACAGCGTTTTGCTCCAACCAAATCCACCTTGGAGAAATTTCCACCGTTCAAACTAGTTTCTCACAATCCAACGGACCAGTGTTCTACAAGCCAAGCCTCCTCAACGTCCCTCTATAAAACCCTACATCTTCTCTCAATAAACCCATTCCTGGCTTCTTCATTTGCCTCTTAAAACGCCCTAAAGCCCCATAACTCTATCTCTCTCTCTCTCTCTCAAAAATGGGTCGATTCAGTTGTGTAGTTTTGGTGCTAATGGCTTCCCTCTTGCTGGCCTCAACAACGGAAAAAACCCATGCATCATCACCTGCCACGTCTCATGCGCCTTCTCAATCGAGCGCTCCATCTAAGGCTTCACCTTCCCCTTATCCATCGAGCACTCCACCAAAGGCTGCTCCTACTGCGCCTGAAGCTGACTCTCCGCCTTCTCCTCCCTCATCTTCCCCTGTTAGCTTTGCAGAGATTTCTCCCTCTTCGAGTTCTGGTTCGTCTTCTAAGGCTCCTACATCCGCTCCTAACTTGGCCATTTCAAAAAAGTTCACCTGGCCAATGGGATTTACGCTGGAATCTTGGTTAAATAAGTACATTGGGGGCGGAGAAATGATCCACTAGTGTGATGATTTGAAGTAATTGCTTCCCTAGAAACGTACTGGATTTGAGTCTTAGCATCTGTGTAGTGTGTGTAAGTTTATGTTATCGCCTCTCTAAAAGGTCCAATAAAAAACTTTGGGGGATTTACCTATCAAATTTTAATTATCTATTTGAATATTAATTCTATTAATTCATTTATTGGGAAATAGATAGCGACTTTATTCCCCCAATTATTACTTGAATATAGTGGATAACTTTACCATTTAAAGAATTATGATTCAATTTAACGGCTAATGGCTGAGATTATTATTAATCAAAAAGTTGGGTGATGATTTCTGTATCATGGATCATCAATTTTTTTTTTGTCAAGAAGTATTTCAAAGAGGGGCCCTCATCCTCCGAATTGAGAATGAAAAAGAAGATTGTTTTTTAAGATGGTGTTACCAACTATGAATGAATTTTTAAATACAATAGGAATGCTATAATTTTTTTCGTTTTGCTTATAAAATGCATAACAATAGATGACAGTTAAATATCAATAACATCAATTACAATCTTTACTAACTCCCATGGTTCCTTTTTATTCCATTCAATTAGATTGTTCATTCCAACAATCAAACACTTCTTTAACTATTAATATATTTGAAATGAGAGAAGTTTGAATCAAAGAAATGAGAATTTACAAATGGATCTAAGATTTACTACTGCTAAATAGGCCTGAGCACGGATCAGTTCAAAACGGTAGATGGCTCTTTCATTAACCAAATCAAAGTCTTCGGTAGACCAATTTCTCTTTCGTTAACAAACCATTAGAACCTTTAACCATTCGAATCGATTAACTGCTTGTTCAGTTTGGATTAATTCGGTACGCCAGTAGTATCGTTTACCAAAAAACCTACTAATTATGTATTCCAAATTAGGCCAAAATGGATTAAAAACAAGTATTCCAAATTCAAAAAAGAAAAACCTTGAGAATAAAAACATTTATTACTAATACGAGTTGAAAAACTCCAAATGAGCGTTTAAAAAAGGAAGATGATTTTCCCACTCCCTTTTTCTCCACTTACACTCCCTTTTTCTTTTTAATACTTTTTAATCAATTTTATTCTTTTTTTATTTTTTCTCTTTCCTATTCTACCTTTAACCTACCTTATTTCTTTTTACTTCACTTTTATATTATTTCATTTTCTTTATACTTAATTTTCCACTATATTTTTAGTTTTTTTTTCCTTTCATCAAGTAAGAAATAATTAACACTGTATATTTGTCTATGCAAAATTATATGGTCCACCTATTGCAGAAACTCATGCCCACGAATAAACCTTGCAACCATAGGTGTTTTTTTTTTTTTTTTTTTTTTTTTTTGGTGTGGAATAGGCAAAACATTTCTTTAGTGATCCATTTGCATCTGGCATGTCCCATTCTTGAACTAGAAAATGGTGATCGGAAGAACTCCACCGAACAATTATAATCCTATGGATCCATTCGAGAACAAAATATAAATATTTACTTAGATGCTTCATTGGGTTGTTCAGATAACATGGGAAATAAAAGAAAGCGAAAAACTTAGCTCCATTGGCCTGTTCTTTTTTCGGTCAATAGCTGAAAATTCATTGAAATAAAGAAAAGACGGTTAAACAGAGATAGCAACAAGAGCAACAACCAACAAGTATAGACAAAATCATCATAGTTGCCAAAAATTTAGCTCCATTAACTAAACTATATCATTCCATACAAGAGCAGAGAAAATCTATAACCACAAAAAAGATAATTTAGCTCCATTAACTAAACCGTATCATTCCATACAACACTTCTTCCTTGTGTTAAAAAAAGACATGTGAAATAAGGATGAATCCATCCATCCACTTAAAAATACCTACAAGAAAGAAGACTAATTAATTAACAAGCTAATTTATCTCTCATAATACTATTTACTACTGCAAAATTTGATGAGATACAATTCCCTTTAATAAGAAGACATGTACAATTACTTTGAAAATTATGAAAGAATAAAAATATGAGACTATTATGCATAAGAAGTACCTTGCTCTCTGCATATCTAAGCTCCTAATGATAGTTTGGTTAGTAACATTCTTTGGTTCTACTGCTTGTAAACATGTTACTTGAAAAAATTTATTATCTATATTAACTACAACAAAGATAAAACTTGGTAAAAATACAAAGAATTTGGCGTGCAAATACTTACATTTCTATCCATTTCCAAAGGTAGAATTAAGAGGCAACTTGAAATCAACAAGTACTTTTATTGTGGCCAACACCTTTTCAAACACTACATTTATGAGCCTTTTCAACTATCTCAAAATTTGAAGGTTCACGCCTTGTAGAGCTAAATTCCTTTCTCTTCTTTGAACCTAGTGGACATCCTTTATGAGGTTGAACCTTAGGCTCCAAAATTAAGGGAAAAGAAGTACCAACAAATTGAGATAGTTGTCTCTTTGTATCATCTTTTTGAAGAATGGGCAATTTTTCATACTTTTCTTTGAAGTCCAATAGACGACTATTTATTTGATCATCTTCATCATCCAAACTTGAATGTTGATCATTGTTAAACAATTGTGCATCAATCCTCCACTAATTATGTATGGCATTTAAAGGCAATACTTGAATTTTCATGTCCTTAATCATGTGTCCACAAGGAATACCCATCATTATGAAAAAATGGCATGTGCATTGAGATGAAAGATAACCATATTTTGCAGCTTCATGTTGCTTGTATAACTCATCTAAAGCAAACATAGATACATGAGCAACAACTTCTTCATCAAAGAATGGAATCCGAAGTATATGTGGAACACGAGCCTTTTCACTTGAGAGTTGAGTTTTGATTTCTTGAAATTGATGTTCAATAGCAAGACATTTTTTCTTTTACCTCACAAAGACCTCCAATTGAAACTTGAAGATACTTCTTTAGCGTTGCATGTGCACCTTTAGCTCTTGAAGTAGCCCGATTACCTAAGTGTGCAACCTCATCTGTCCATGCACTTATAAATTTTTCTTTCAATGGCAGCCAAGTACCTTTAATATAGTTTAAAACAACTGCATTCTCCTTGTACTCATTTTCAAAATGATCCCAAGCTTCATCGAATGATGATTCATTTGGAGACTTGATTAAATAAGCCCAAGTAGATAGGAAATTGACCCAATCAACTTCTTCTTTAAAATCAGGTTAACAATTTGCAAGAATATTTTTCTCAATATGCCACACACATAACAAATTACAAGCACTTGGGAATACAATTCATATAGCATCCATTAAGGCCAATTATTTATCTGATATGAGCACCAATGGCTAATTATGAACTCCCAAAATTTTATTGAACATTTCTAGAGCCCACACATAATCCTTCTCTTCTTCTTTTTGCATGAAGACAAAATAAGAGTAGAATGAAGTATTGAAACTTGAAACTCCTATTATATCCAATAGTGGCATCTTATACTTATTAGTTTTATAAGTGCAATCCATCAAAAAGACATGTGGGTAACTCCTAATCAATTTAATTGACATAGGATGAGCAAAGAACAAATGAGTCAAATGCCCTTCTTGGTCATACTCAATGTTATAAGAGAAACCACATTCACCAAGTTCATCCAATAATGCTTGAACAACCGTACGTCTTGCTAGGCTATCATCCAAAATTTTAGCCTTCTTATTGTAAATGTTTCGAGAAATTGCTCGAAGATGAGGATTGCTTTGTCAAAGTGCAGAGAAAATTTGGTGCCATGGTATACCAGCCATACACATTTCTTTAATCCGCATAATTTCCTCATTTGAAAATCAAAGAACAATATGGATGTTCATACATGTCTGTTGAAGGTTCATGATTATGCAACAAACTTTTAATCTCCAAGTTCCAAAATCCTTGAAGTTTCCTTTTCTTTTTGCCCTAAATTTCAAATGGACAGTTTATGAGGCAAGATGCTGATTTCTTTTTTTCTTTCATCTAGTGGAAATTTTCTATTTTTATAATTACCACCTTTATAACAACCAAGGACAACATTTTTCTCAGATTTAGATCTTCTAATAACTAGTGCATACCCTTGCACAAAGGCAATCTTATGAGTAGCTTCAATGAGGTCTTCTTGACTTTGAAATTTTTTGTTTGTCAAAGAGAGCATTTTGTCACTTTTATCAATCGATGCTTCACTGCCTATATCATAAACCATCCAATTTATATAAAACATAAACTACACATTGTCTACAACTATGAAGAATTTTTATGCTTCACGGCCTATCAAACATTCGTTAAGAAGGAATATATATATATATATATAACAGAAGAGGTACTGCTGTGAGACATTTCATCGAGCAGCTGGTAGGTGGCTTTGAGGGGTTGCACCAGCAGGTGGGCAAAAATAAAGAGATAGCAGTGCCACTAATTTGAACTTGTCTATGTGTGCACATGATAAGATAAGTGGGCAAAAGAAAGATAGAGCATAAAAAAAAAACCCTCAAAATTGAATTGCCATTCCACTCAAATCACTGCTACTGCATGTCTAAAATCCTCTGCAACTCAAACTCTAATGTTTGTTCTTCATCCATTGCTAACCTTTCACCAATAATTAAAGAGCATTTGCTTCAGGTAAGAGAAGGATTGTTCTATTCCATGACTTGCTCTGAGAGTAGCTCTGGGTAGGAGAAGTGGGAAAGACACGATGAAGGAGAAGAAGAGGCTTTGACTTATTTTTTATTTTTTGGTTTTATTTTATGTTAACTTTTCTTAATTTTAGTTATCAAAATATTAATTTAGGGTAATGGTAGAATAGGAAAGAGAAAGAACAAAAAGAAAAAATTGATTAAAAAGTATTAAAAAGTAAAAAGGAGTGTAAGTGGAGAAAAAGGAAGTGGGAAAATCAGCTCCCTTAAAAAAATTCCCAATAGACAAACATTGGTCAACCCAAAATATGGGAGAATGGTGAAATTCAAGCATGTGGACTAAGATCCTAGGATGAAGGTTTTTGTAAAGGAAAATACAGTGGATGTTTCCTTAAGAAATCAATGTGGGATTCTTAGCAGTCCAACATGAGGATTCAAAGAACTTATTAATATCATCTTGAATAACATATCGCTACAAGATGCCTTCATGTTTCTTTTTCTGTCAAGATATGAATCATTTTCCTTTTCTTTTTATGTTCTCAATCATTGGATTTGTACGAATTCCCGTTGGGTTAGGGAGAATGTTACTCGGCGTTTTAACCAAACATTTCGGTACGGATCGGATCGGAATAAAAAATAATAAAAAATAATTATTTAACCAAACCAAACCAAATTGTCGGTACGGTATGGTTGGTAGGCGGATAATTCGGATGAGATGCCCACCTTTACGGCTAATGATGAATCCAGGGATAGCAATGGGCCAGGTAGGATAATACCATCCACGTCCCCGTCTCCCATCCCTGCCCCCATCCTTGTTTAAGCGGTTTCGGGGAATCCCCGTCCCTATCCCAGTCGGGGGGCTATCCTCCATCTCTGACAGAACCCGCCCCGGATTCCCTCTTGAAATCTGTGACGAACTCTGTTCCCGTCCCACATCTAACGGATGTCGGGCCCACTTACTAAAATAACATTTTCTTCCCGATTTAAAACAGAACATGAACCAAGGCTTCTACCGAAAATTCGACTGAGTCTCCCCTGTAAAACAAAAATTTCCCAAATTTTTTTCACTTGTCAAACAACACAAACAACAACTCAACTGGAAACACACACAATGCTAAAACACACAGTTCACATCTAGGCATTCGACCTCAAATTCAATCCTACATGGGCAATATCAGAGCAACTACTGGAGTTTAGTTTACAAGATCAGTTCCAATATACAAAGCAATGTAAGG
The DNA here is from genome assembly GCA_034190965.1 of Prunus campanulata. NCBI lineage: Eukaryota > Viridiplantae > Streptophyta > Magnoliopsida > Rosales > Rosaceae > Prunus > Prunus campanulata. The sequence goes on from CM067215.1 coordinate 12,448,765, forward strand.
CGAAGTCTTACGAGGTGGATAGAACGGGACAAAAATGAAGACGAAGTAGCTCACGTGGTAGTCCAAACCCTGAGCTATCAACTGCCTGAGGGCGGAAAACAGTAAAAATGTGATTGGACAAAAAGAAAGGTTTTCTTGAAAATATATATACAGAACATACTAACCCCTCTATTTCCACAAATCTTTGAAGTTTCACCAATACACTTGTAAATACACATACAAGAATGAGATGTGATAAATACATATGTACGTGAAACACGCTTGTAATTAACTGGTAAGCAAAATTCAATTAACACAATTTGTAATTCAAACCATCATTTTAAATCCAACAAATCAAGCGATCTCAACATATAATTCAACAAAATTCAAGTCTCAAACCAATCCATATAAAAATCTCTACCTAAGTATACATATGGGGAAATTGACCAAGCCTGTGTAAACAATCGGCAGGGTGGCATGGAAAAATCCTGGCCAGATACTCGTCTTTGTGATACGAGTACATGCAATTCATTGACTGGATACCTACAAAAGCAGGTACATGCAATACACTGGTGGACACCTGCGTAGTAAACACGGCAATCCTAGCCGGACACCTGTATATTAAACACAGGTACATGCAAAACTAGTAATGTGCACAGACTCTACCAAAGGCAACCGATATATTCCTAAGGCAACCAATATATTCCAAAGGCAACCGGGGGTTGGGTACCTAAGGTGGGTTTGAAATCCATTTCTCAAAACTTTGTCATAAAAATTCCTTTTTCCACCAATTAACTTTCCAAAACCATTTCCCAAATCCTTTCTCAACTTTCCCAAAACAATCCACAAGTAACATGCATAATTCTTTTAAAACCAATCTTAATTCCAAAACTCAATTACCTTTCCAAAAATCATTTCTTAAATAAATAAACAAAATCCCTTTTAAAACGGATATCAATCCCAAAATTCATTAAGTTGATTTAGACCATGCATAATCTTTCAAAACTGTTCTCAAACTAAATCCGAATATGCATAATATACTGTTTTGAAAACTGGTATCCATAATTCATCAATTCCATAAAAGACTACAAATGATAATCACAATTCAAGAATTCCATAAAACTATTTAGAAAACAAATGTCCACTCACAATAGGTCCAAAGCACACTTAACCCTCTGGGTTTCGTCAAGAGTGATAAGTTGCGCTTAAAAACCTATTTGAGAGAATACAAGGATTAACTTAATATTGAACCCAACACTGAACTTTAAATCAATACCCTAGTTCTCGGGACTCACAGTGTGTGCACACCTTTAAGAAGAGATTCTGGGCCCATTCTAATGCTAAACAATGGTCGGGACAATATCGGAAGACTCGTGGTTAACTAAGTCTTCGTAGTTTCCAAAAAGATCAACCAGACTTGCGGGGTCCATGACCTCCGATTTCCAATCCGAAAGTTTCTATAGGTCCAACACAATCCATTAAACATGTCCGAAGAGTTTCGTCATGATCCGACGGTCCAAATGTATCGAACCCGGAAACCCCTAATAGGTGATTTTTGGTATAATACTCAAACGGTTGAATTTAGCTAAGTCGAGAATACCATCGTGCTCGGGATGATGAGGGAACAATTCTAGGTCGAAAACATGTCATCGACATCCGGCTGACGCACCGCCACACGCCGCCGCTTACGGTGGGTGGCTTAAGAGATTTCCTAGCTACAGAAAATCTCCAAACCATTAACCAAAACTTATACCAAAAGATCAAGCACAACTAGGGCAGTGTTTTTGGTTCTTGGGCCTCGACCAAAAAGTAGCTGGAGTGGCCTAGAACACGGCCAAAGCCGCCGACCATGTGGGTGTCCAAGTCGAACCTTCAAACAACAAAATTGACATAAACTAAGTACATAAATGGATAGAGCATGAAAAAAGGATGAAAAACCATACCTGACTCGACTGAAATGGTGGCTAGAGTCCTTGGAAACGACTTCGGAAGCTTCAAAAATCATTGACACCTCTAGTCGTTCTAGCTGCAAATCCTTAGGTTTTCGAGCTAGGAAATGGCTTGGGTTAGGTAAAGGACGAAGATACGATTCTTTTAGTACCCACCATGTCAGAAATGGACACCGGACGACGACGAAATCGCCGGTCAAAGAGACGATGTCAGTGAGAGAGAGAAGAGAGAGGCGCGCATGATGAAGAAGAGAAGCTGGTGTATTTAGGGTTTCTGAATAATTTCAGAAATTCCCAATGTGTCCTTTCAGTTTTCACACCTTTACACACGTTCGTTACAACTCGGAATTGAGCGTGCGGCCTGTCTACGGACTCGTATTGATGAGCTCTATGCAATGGTGTCAAACAAAGTGAAAAAAAAATTTCTCAATAAAAAAGTGATCAAAATACCCCTGTACCTAAGGACAAAATTGTAAATTCACAAATAAAACAGTGAATTTGGGACGGGGTGTTACAATCTCAGCCCCGAATCCCCGATTTATCTCCACAAGACAAAAGAAAAAACAAAAAAGAAGACTTCTTTTCTCTAGCCAACCCGTGTGCTCCATCTCCTAAGCTAATACCAACATCAATCATAAATCATTATCAACAACTTTCGAGACACTACTACAAAAATTGAAATAGACGACGGTAATCCACCGTCGTGTATTTGGTTTTTCAACCGTCGTGAAATCGACCGACATCTTTTTGATGCATAAAACCACGACGGTAAATCCCCGTCGTCTATTATTTGTAAAGACGACGCTTTTACTCAAAACCGCCGTCCATTATATGTAAATAGACGACGCTTTTACTCAAAACCGTCGTCTATTATATGTAAATAGACGACGGTTTTTTTAAGAACTTTCGTCTATTTGATGTAAAAATGACAGTTTTTGTTAAAGAACTATGTTTTATTATATCCAAAGACGTCGGTTTTGTTAAAAAGCCATCATCTATTAAATGTGAAGACGACGATTTCTTGAAATATTGTCGTCTATTAACTCTAAGACAACGATTTTTTAGTAAAACCGTCGTTGATTGTATATAAAAAAGACGTTATGGTGTTAAAAGAGGTCATTGATAATATATACAGATGACGGTTTTTCCAATAAAACCATCGTTTTATTATCTTTAGTTTTTTGAAGAGTCAATAGTTATTACATAGTCAACCAATCTTTATTCTATTACATACATACTTCCTACCTATAATTAGAAATAATGGAGCTCACAAATTCTACTAATTTGATTTTAACTTCGTCAATTTGTTCTTGGGTTGACTTAGCTCTGCCTTCTTGCACATTTTCCAAGTTGTTGGTGTTGGAAAAGGAAAGACCTGCACGAAAGAGACCCCAATACTCTTAAACATAAACTTGTTTAGCAGTAACCTAACCTTAGCAAAAAGATCTATGCAGCTCTAGAATGACAGCTAAACACAATTGGCATAATTGGCAAAGTACCTGTTCTTGTGGTGGCACCATAACAAACGAAAAATCAGAGATTTAGAAAATTAACAATGAAATTCCAAAATAATTAAAGTAAACAACAAAAACAAAAAGTATTTTGGACCTGATGATGCTGTCGGTCCAAAAACAAACGGATCTAGTGAGGGATGGGTATGTTTTGCCTCATCTTCTTCGTCAGCTTCTTCTTGATTACGAAGGCCTTGTGGGACGGCTGTGCATATTTATAAAAAACCCAAATGAGAAACTCACTTAAATCCCACGAAATTAGCACAATACATGAATAAACATATATATATATATAGACCGATTTCCATAAGTCTTTCTAGATCGAGTCGCTGAGTTTGATAAGCAAGTTGAGTGCCTGAGAGCGAGATCTTCTTTGAAGAAAGTGAAGGTCGAGATCTTTCCAATCAAACCTTTCAACCAGCTTTGATTCTCAAATACAGAACCTCCCTCTACATCTTATGGATCTGCGAAGACCTCAATCTCTCAACTCCTTCATTGATATCGATTTTTTGATGATTTTGTAGAGAGTTTCATGAGGGTTTCAAGGAGGGAGAGATAAGGTTTTCAGAGACGGGGGAAAATCTGAAAATTTGTCGAGCGCGAATTCACTTAAGTAGCCTTTTTTTAGCGTGTTTTAAAAGACGACGTTTGTTAATGATAGATAAGGTTTTCAAAGACGGGTGAAAATTTGAAAATTTGTCGAAGGTGAATTCACTTAAGTGGCCATTTTTTAGCGTGTTTTAAAAGACGACGCTTTTAAAAAAAAAACCGTCATCTTAACATATAATAGACGACCCTTTTAAAAAAAAACCGTCATCTTTACTTCACAATAGACGACCCTTTTTTTTAAAAAAGTGTCATCTTTACTTCATAATAGACGACCCTTTTTTTTTAAAAACCCTTATCTTTACTTCACAATTGACGACCTTTTTTTTATTTATACTTTCATTAAATACAACATAAGATTTCGTGGTATCCACTAGTGTAAATATTTTAAATTGAAGATCAAATTGAGTCATTGTATTCATATAGGGTCAAGGAGTGTAGCTGTAAAAAATCATCAAAATCGGAGTTAAAATAACCGTTAAATCTTGATTTTTCGTTTATAACCGTCGAAATGTTTTGTCCCGTTACTTGATCTCTGATTTTTTTTTTCCAAGTTTTGGCGTATATGATATCGATGTGTAAACAAACAAGTTTGACGGTTGGATCGTTGAAATTAGTTTCGTAGAATGCGTATGCCATCAAAACAATATATTCACTAACAATTAAGAGTTTATTTATACTTTTATTAAATATAACATAAAATTTTGTTGTATCCATTAGTGTAAATATTTTAAATTGACGATCGAATTGGTTCATTGTATTCATATAGGGTCAAGGAGTCTAGCTGTAAAAAATCATCAAAATCAGAGTTGAAATAACCGTTAAATCATGATTTTTCGTTTATAACCGTCGAAAAGTTTTGTCCTATTACTTAATCTCTGAATGTTTATTTTTTCCGATTTTTGGCGTATATGATCTCGAAGTGTAAACAAACAAATTTGACGGTTGGATCGTTGAAACTAGTTTCGTAGAATGCGTATGCCATCAAAACAATATATTCACTAACAATTAAGAGTTTATTTATACTTTTATTAAATATAACATAAGATTTTGTGGTATCCACTAGTGTAAATAATTTAAATTGACGATCGAATGTAGTCATTGTATTCATATAGGGTCAAGGAGTGTAGCTGTAAAAAATCATGAAAATCAGAGTTGAAATGACCGTTAAATCATGATTTTTCGTTTATAACCGTCGGAAAGTTTTGTCCTATTACTTAATCTCTGAATGTTTATTTTTTCCGATTTTTGGCGTATATGATCTCGAAGTGTAAACAAACAAATTTGACGGTTGGATCGTTGAAACTAGTTTCGTAGAATGCGTATGCCATCAAAACAATATATTCACTAACAATTAAGAGTTTATTTATACTTTCATTAAATATAACATAAGATTTTGTGGTATCCACTAGTGTAAATAATTTAAATTGACGATCGAATGTAGTCATTGTATTCATATAGGGTCAAGGAGTGTAGCTGTAAAAAATCATGAAAATCAGAGTTGAAATGACCGTTAAATCATGATTTTTCGTTTATAACCGTCGGAAAGTTTTGTCCTATTACTTAATCTCTGAATGTTTCTTTTTTCCGATTTTTGGCGTATATGATCTCGAAGTGTAAACAAACAAATTTGACGGTTGGATCGTTGAAACTAGTTTCGTAGAATGCGTATGCCATCAAAACAATATATTCACTAACAATTAAGAGTTTATTTATACTTTCATTAAATATAACATAAGATTTTGTGGTATCCACTAGTGTAAATATTTTAAATTGACGATCGAATGTAGTCATTGTATTCATATAGGGTCAAGGAGTGTAGCTGTAAAAAATCATCAAAATCATAGTTGAAATAATTGTTAAATCTTGATTTTTCGTTTATAACCGTCGAAATATTTTGTCCCGTTACTTGATCTCTGATTTATTTATTTATTTTCCGATTTTTGGCGTATATGATATCGATGTGTAAACAAACAAGTTTGACGGTTGGATCGTTGAAACTAGTTTGTTAGAATGCGTATGCCATCAAAACAATATATTCACTAACAATTAAGAGTTTATTTATACTTTCATTAAATATAACATAAGATTTTGTGGTATCCACTAGTGTAAATATTTTAAATTGACGATCGAATGCAGTCATTGTATTCATATAGGGTCAAGGAGTGTAGCTGTAAAAAATCATCAAAATCAGAGTTGAAATAACCGTTAAATCTTGTTTTTAAAAAACCGTCATCTTTACTTCACAATAGACGACTCTTTTTAAAAACAAACCGTCATCTTTACATATAATAGATGACCCTTTTTAAAAAAAACCGTCCTCTTTACTTCATAATAGACGACCCTTTTTATAAAAAAACGGTCATCTTTACTTCATAATAGACGACCCCTTTTATAAAAAAACCGTCGTCTTTACATATAATAGACGACCATTTTTATATGAAAAACGTCGTCTTTACTTCATAATAGACGACCATTTTCATATAAAAAGGGTCGTCTTTACTTCATAATAGACGACCCTTTTTATAAAAAAACCGTCGTCTTTACTTAATAATAGACGACCCTTTTTATAAAAAAACCGTCTTCTTTACATATAATAGACGACAGTTCTTTCAAAACAACCATGTCTTTACCAAAAAAAGGACACTTGATTTTAAAAAAATGATGCTTGTCATACCTGCTGTCGTTGTTTTTTGGTCAGATTTTAACTCTGAAGAAAAGCTTTTTAATAAGACGATGCTTTTTTATTTGTGTGCGTCGTTATAAAAAAATTCTCTACAGTATCTCTATTTTTTAGTTGTTTAAGTCACTTATCCACGACGGTTTTTTGTTGTCGTCGTCTTTTTAAAAACAATGATGGTTTTTTGTTCTACCGTCGTCTTTTTCTGGTCGTCTTTTGCCCTTTTTGTAGTAGTGAGAATTGCAAGGAATTGGAATAAAAAACATGATAACAACTTGAATAACAAGCATCACTGTAACAACACGATTTGAGATGGCTTGGTTTTGGCGGTGAGGAGAAGATGTTAGGGTTGGAGAGGCACTGGAGAGTGGATGAGTTGGAGGAGAGAGAGAGAGAGATGATTAGGGTAAATCATACATCTCATTATATTATAATTATATATTTATTAATTTAAATATGAATATATATTTTTGGGCTACGTTTGAGGACGAGGACACTATTACCATCCCCTACTCGGACTCGTCGGGGATTTTTCGGTTTCGGGTATCCCCATACCCGTACCCAATCCCCATACCCTAAACCTTATGCTAACGAAGATTTCTGTCATCTCTAGACTGAGCACCTATTTCAGGGAGTAAAACAATAATTAAGCATTTTTATTAATTATAATCTCAACTATTTGGTGAAGTCGAATTATCCATCATATAGCCGTTACATGAAATCATAATTGAAGTAATAATATATATAAAAAAGTCTCTTCGTATTTACCAACAAAGAAATAAATAAAATTAATATCCAAATAGATAATTAATAATCAATAAAACCCTTCAAAGTCCTGATTGCCCGTCATCATATTACCAAGACGACAACGAAAATCCCAATGGCCACAGATCCGACGATGATGAACCTATTCAAAATGGCAACATCGGTAGTGGATGCAGGAGCATGTTATGCATTATGTTTTTATGTTTAATAATTAGCTTGTTACAGTTGAAAAATATAAGTATATCGGAAATTTGACTACATGAAATACAATATATAATAAGTTGCATAATTCCTAGTAGTACCGAGAGTTTTTGTGATAAAACCTCGTACATACTGGGCTTTGTAGGTGGTTAAGTTGGGGACAATATTGGTGTTGCTAGTAGTAGACTGCTGGCTCGTCTTTCTGAAATTTAATAGTTACGTGAGTAGTGGGTGGTGAAAACCCAAATTTCAAATTGACATTACTCTTTTTGATCATATCAGGCTGGAAGTAAAGTCCGAAGAAGTAAATATCTCGGAAAAGTTGACAGTTAAGCACGAGGTTGAGAGCCGATGGCGGGCTAAGTAGAATAAGCAGCCTCAGGTGGAGAGCTTTTTGGAGAGGGAGAAGGAGAAGGAGAAGGAGAAGGTGAAGACTTAGATGTTGTGCTCAATTGAGAAGGTGAGGAGACTCGGCTGGTGACCATGCAAGGGATCGTGCCCTTATTGAGGCCAGCAAGAGAGAAGCCATTAGCACCAAAATGACACCGCTGAATCGACCCATTGTAGAGAGACAGAAACAGCATGGCCTCACAAAAAGAGAGAGAAATCAAGCGGCAAATGAATAAGCGAGGGATGGGTTTATAGAGAGAAGAGGTAGGGTTTTTATTGAGGAAGGCTGAGAAGGCTTGCCTTGTATAACACTAGTCCCCATTGGATTGTGAGAAACTAGTTTGACACGGGTTTTTAGTGACGTGAACGGTGGAGATTTCTCCAATATAACCGCGGGGCAAAACACTGTTTATTTGTATACTGCGATGCTCTTATGGATGATGGATGTAAAGTTGAAATTTGTAATGGTTAAAGCCTAACAAGTTCTTGCTAATTTAGCAATCTAGAGGCAAGTATTGATAATGTTCATGATTTCGAAATTTAAATTCATTTGCATCTCTGGAAGGCAAAGGTACCAGGGAAAATCAAAATGTTTTGGTGGCGAGTATTCAGAGATATTATACCTACTAAAGCAAACCTTTCCAAACGAAGAGTACAGGTGGATACTAGTGATTTTTGTGGGAATTTCATGGAATCTATTATTCATATTCTACAGGACTGCCCTTTTGGCCGTGATGTTCGGGCAAGCTCCTCCTTGGGCAGTTCCCGCGAGCGGTCATGTCAGCAAGGAGTAACATACTAGTTTTTATGCTGTGTGGAAAAGCTACCTCATGCTGTCTTTCAGCGGTGGGCATCGAACCGAAGAACCGAACCAAACTGGATCAGAAAAAATCGAAAAAAATTATGTTGACCAAAAAGTCAAACCCAATTCAAAAAACCGAATTGAACCGGTTCTAACTAGATCCCGTTCCGGTTCTATACCTCAACAAACCGAATTAGGCCGAACCGAACCGACCAAATTAAAAAAATATACAATTTTAATATTTATTTATATACAATGCTATATTTTTAATCTCATAACTAATATTTACCAAAGTTCAATTTCAAAACATCTCTCTTTTCCAGCCTTAATATTTCTTTTTGTATGAAACTGAATAATTTGTTAATTTTCACGGTAAAAAAATAAAATTTAAGTTGAAATTTGTATAAAAAAATAATTTGAAAAAATAATAATAATAATTCGGTTCAAAATCGAACTAGACCGGAATCGGACCGAAATTGGTTCAACTCGAACAAGACAGTTTTATAAATTTTTTTGTTAAAATTGGACCAAACCAAATTGGGTAAATAGTACTGAATTCGATTCCAATTTGAGGCAAAAATTGGTCCAAACCGAACTGTGCCCACCCCTACTGACTTTGATATTTTTTTAGCTACTGGTTGGGCAATTTGGGAGGCAAGGAATGACAAGCTGTGGCACAATTAAGACTCGACCCTGACAGAACTAGCCACAATGCTGTTGTCCGCTTGTCTGAGTTTGCACGAGTCTGTGGCAAACAAAATGTGTGTGCTCGTGCACGCATGGAGGACAAATCAATGTTAATGGCCCCTAGTAGAGGGGAGCAAGGAGGGTGGAGTGGGAATTGTGCTGGACATTTTGTTGCAAGAAGGGCACTATATGTAGACAATATTTATTCCGCAGTTCAAGTTGAAGCGTTGGCTGCCAGAGAGGGTGCAGTGTTGGCAGTGGAAAGGGGTTTCACTAATTTTATTTTTGAGAGCGATTCTCTCCAAATTGTCTCTGTTCTAAAGACTATTACTACTTATCGGTCCTATAGTAGAAGACACAGAGTATGATGCCACAGATCACTGGGGAAGTTTTTACTCCCGCTTGCGGTGGAGTGGGTAAGACTACTTAGTTAGACCGACGATCGAAGCCATTGATGTATAAAATGAACTTATTCCCATTCTCATGAGAGGATTCCTCTTTGAACTACATAATCATCATCAGAAGAAAAAAAATTACTTTATAATAAAATTTTCTAAAAAGAAAATTCTAATTCATCATTGCAACTTTTTCATTTGTAATCTCAAATCTCAGCTTCTTGTCAATTGTGAATTTGGAAACAATTACACAATTTCTCTCGATTTTTTTTTAATAATTCATTCAATCTTGAGCTTGAAGATTTTTTGGATGAATGAAGATTGAACCTCAATTTCTTGAGAATTCAGAGACAAATCCAATAACAAGGGTTAGCAATAGCTGGTGCAAAAGCCAATGGGCCAACTTTTACCTTTTCATATGTGGGTTAGATACTGTACCTCCTTGAACCTAAGTTCGATTCCTTTCACGTGCATTAAAATAAAACACAAAATTATATACTTTTTAATATAAAATAAAGAAAAATTATATTGCAATTCTGATGAAAAAAAAATGTATCTCTTTTTATTCCCATATATATGAACAACTACAAAATGAATGAATTAAGCAGATGGTAAATTAAATACAATAAAACAAATGATTAAAATTCATAAAACTCCCGCTGTACTTTCCCTCTTTACATAAGCATGGCGACAGCGAAAACCCCAACGGCCACGGAACCGGCGAGGGAGAACCTGTTCAAAACTGCACCGTTGGGTGCAGGAGCTTCGGTGGGGGATCCCGAGACCGAAGAAGGGGGAGAGGTGGCTGGAGATTCAGGAGAAGACGATGGGGGAGAAGGTGGAGAGTCTGCGACCGGAGATGTAGAAGGAGCAGCCGAGGGTGGAGTGCCCGAAGGAGAAGGTGAGGTACTCAAAGGAGAAGGAGCGGCGGCGGGTGGAGTCCTCAAAGGAGAAGGGGCAAAGTCAGGGGACTTGGCTGGGGAAGATGCAGGGGATTGTGCCCTTGTTGAGGCCACCAAGAGGGCAGCCATTAGCACCAAAATGACGGCGTTGGATTGAGCCATTGTAGAAGAGCGAATGTAGACAGAGAACGTGATGGTGTTTAAGAGGCAGGCAGATCAAGATTAAGAAGCGAAGGATGGGTTTAAGGAGAGAAGGGAGAGGGCTTTTTATAGGGGAGGGCTGAGGAGAGTTTGGTGAATAGATCCCCGTTGATTTTGAGAAATTTCTAAGGGGTTTGGACGGTGCAGATTTTGTGGTTGGGATGGAAGGAAATATACGTAGCAAGCTGGACTTGGTTAGAAACGTGTGACCAGAACGCGGTTGTTGTATTGGCTGGTTTTTAGTGGCGGTTAGATGTAAAGGTGTTGCTGCACGAAAAAGGACCAAAGTTCAACCCAAGAAGGTTTCGCACGAAAACTTAGAATCCAAGTCAAGAAAACCAGTTCCAGCAAAGAATATGATTGTGACTAGGTCGGTGACAACACCACACCTTTGTGACCAAGTCACTTTTGCATCGTTAGCTCAACACCTATAACTTAATTTTCTTATTCAAAACAATATTATTTCCATGAATTGCTCTATAATAATCAAGTAAGTTAATGAAGAGTGACTATTTACACAAAGACGTCGGCCTCATAGATAGATATAGATTTTTCTAATGGTGAGGATCAATAGAACTTAGTTACAGTGAATGTGATAGTTTTGCATAACGGCTAGTAAGTTATTATATTTGGGCCTAAAAAGGAAAAAGACCCGTTAAGAGATTTTTTAAGTCCAAATGGGCTTTGTGCTGCTTGAATTCATAAAGGGAGTTGCTTAAAGATAGAGGCCCAAGTCGAATCAGCCCAATAACTTTAACTTTCCGAAAACAAAAGCCGTTGCTTACAATTCAAAAATGCTTTTACTCGGGGAAAGGTGGGACTACCCAAATCAAAGCTCAAGTTGACTTTGACAATTGGGAAGAAGTCAGGCGACAAAAGAAAGGATGAGCAACCGCATTAAATGCGATTTGAACCATGTGTCTACTGAACCAGCTTGTCGAAGAAAGCCATGCTTGGGCAGCTCACCGTGCACTCAAGTTCTCCAGTTGCACCCGCAAAGAAAGGACTGACAACAGTTTCAAGCCATCCCTTCACCAAGGGTGCAGATTCAAGAACCAAGAAGCCTATAAATACCAGCAGAGCACAACTCTCAAAGTACACAACTTTCCTTCCATAAAAGGACTTCACACTCGATCAACACTTGATATCCCTTTGAAACTCAACTATTTCTCTATGTATTAAGATATCTAGTTGACAATTCCTAAGTTATCTTTTAATTTTATTGCTCTGCCAACACTTGATATCGATTCCTAGTTGCCAGACTACTTGTTTTCTCTTTACCAATTTGTGAATTTACTAGTTTTATCAATTTATCAGTTGCTTTCCTTTAAACTTTTGTTGTAATGGATTGAATCGCGAAATCTTCAATTCTAAATCATCATTTCTGATTGCATTTAAGTTTATGAAGTGTTCATTTATCATCTTTTACTTGTGTTGACGCCAAAAAGTGGTTCTCTGACTTAGAGGGTTAACTTAGTAATTTTAAGCATTCGGTAACCCACAGGCCTCGGTAGGGAGCGTGATCTGTAAAATAAGAGAACGCTCAGTAAGACCTAGGGCACCGGTGTGGTACCGGCCGTAGACTCTCCGATGCTTAAGTAAGTTCGGGATTTAGAAGGTTTAACTGACAGATTAATAGGCTTGTATGCCGTACATTCTGATTACCTCTATCTTGGGGTAGTTGGCCTCTTTTATAGGCCTTGGGAGGTGTGCACTTGGTGTAGAATTTCGATGTGGGACTGTGGACGTCGATTGTGAGCGTGCCACGTGTCCTGGGAGTGGGCGTTGCCCTAATAGAGGGATCGATAGTTCTAATGCCGAAGGCAATCTTGACCAGGTCCTGGGTGCCGAAGGCGACTTTGATCAGATTCGATCCTATACACGTGTCTCTCTCTAATTGGCTGTTCATTATGGTGTAAACAACTTGCTTAATTAATATCGAACTAGAAAACACTTGAGCTCTATGTCAAGAAAAGTAGCCCGATCTAGGGTTTTCTGGCACAATTTTGGTCTAATTAGTTCGATCTTGATGTTTGTATACCAATCCTGGGTATGTTGCTTGGGCCTTAAGTAAAATCTTTTTCCAATTGGATCCAACATAAGAGAGGACATAATACCATTCACATAGTGTGCTTGGTCCCACTTCTCCTCCCGAGGTGAACAGTTACCATAATATATCACTATATAAATACAACAATGTAATCATTCTTCAATGCATTGAGATATTGTGTTCTTCATTTTGTTGTTCTCTAGTTTATTAGGTGTTGGGCGTGAAATTTTCACCAAAAAAAGAGGGGTGGCAATTTCGGGCATGACCCGTTACATAACTCGAAACCCACACTAGAATTTAGAGGGTTCAATCCGCACGATTAAAATTCGGGTCATTTTCGGGTCAACTCGTTATGACCCGTTTAATAAACGGGTGGATTTCGGGTCAACCCGCCAACCCTCAAAAATACCTATTTAACCCGTTTAACAAAACGGGTCATGGTGGGTCAACCCACCAACCCGCTAAAATACCTATGTAACCCGCCAACCCGCTAAAATACCCATGTAACCTGCCAACCCACTAACCCGTTTATTTTTTTATTCTTCATTTTTCTATTTTTTAAAATGTCTTTTAGTTGTTACTACTTAGCGGGTCAACCAGACACGACCCGAAACCCGCACGAGAACTTAATGGGTCAACCCGTGCTTGACATGTTTATTAAATGGGTCGAGTTTGGGTTAAGCATTCCTGACACGTATATAATCTTGACACAACACAAACCTGACACGACACGACCCATTGCCAGCCCTAATTTTAATAAAATAAAATGGCAGCCATAAACTTGTATTTGAATGGGATTGAAATATTCCTCTTTGCAAGTTTATCAAAAAATATAAGTGTTTGGCAAGTATCAAACAGTGAAAGATAATCATCCCAGTTAAGAAGTGGCTATTCATTTCAACTCAAATTCCTCACATCGAAGCCTATAAAAAGGGCTAGATGGCTGGGAGGAAAAAGGAACGGAGGGAAGAGGAGCAGTCGCAGGAAAATAAGAGAAAGACAACAAGCAAGCATGAGCTATCTCAAGTAAATTCATTGTTTTGTTGAACAGATTTTCTTGCTTCTCAAGGCTCCAAGATTCGATCAATCCATGAAAATTCTTGGCCATGATGACTTCTATCATCATAAACAAAGTAAGGAATCTATCTGTTTCCCTCTTTTCGGCCGGGTAGGCCGATTGAAGGAGTTTTTGGTCCTTCTTCTTTTTTGAGTGCGGGGCGTGCCACCACCAAGCCCCGAATTTGGGCTTGAATGGAATGTGAGTAGATGGATGTGTTGCGTCCGAGATCTGACTTTAATCAAACGATTGTTCGGCCGAGCAAGGAACCTCCTCACGGCCTAGGTTCTTTCACTACCTCGGAGTCAAGGCTTTATGTGAGCAACCAAATGATGTGGAGTGGGTGGAGATGAAGATTGAAGGTGAAATGTAATGAAACGAAGAACACGTGCGTAAAGTAAAAGGTGCTTGAATTTAAATATAATTAAAAGACAAGTGCGGAAAGTAAAGTGCTTAAAAATAAATAATTTAAAGACGAGTGCGTAATGTAAATTGCGTAAATTAAATAATGTAAAGACGAGTGCGTAATGTAAATTGCATAAATTAAATAATTGAAATGCGAGTGCGTAAAGTAAATTGCATAAATTAAATAATTGAAATGCGAGTGCGTAAAGTAAAGGGCGGAAAGTAAACTAGATTACGAAGAACAATAAAGATAACATGAATTGAAATTGTTGTAATTAAAATAGAATTGAAAAACAAGAACAAGAATGTAAAGGCATAATTGAAATTTACGGAAACTAGAGCGGAAAAAATAAGAACTAGGCTATGGCTACATTATGCTACTCCTAGGATAGAAATTGAAGAGAATGTAAAATGACAAGTTGTGTGTTGTGTCGGGGGGGTCCTTTCTCTCTTCCATAAGCTTGGTATTTATAGGGACTTCGGTGCGTCTCAATTTGGTTAGTTGTCAATTGGCCTTCAAATCAATCATAATTGCTCCAGAATATCTTCAATCCCTTGTCTCATGCATGTGATTTAATGTGAATAAAAACGTTTGATTTGATTTTCCTTCCATCTTGAGCTCTCCCACAATAACTTCGGTTGACCACCAATCCGGCATAATTCCTTCTATATTTGAATTGTAACCTATGAGAAAATCCTCCTACGGATTATTTCTCTCCTTATTTAAACATTGGCTGATTTCATGTATTCGGCCGCTTTTAGTCATTCGATCGTATCTACCCTTTCGGCCGCTTTTAGTCATTCGACCGTATCTACACTTTCGGCCGCATATAGTCATTCGACCGTATCTACACTTTCGGCCGCATATAGGCTTTCGACCCCTTTTATGCTCTCGGCCGTATTGATATGCTCGACCAGATTAATGTATGCTGCCACATGTAGATATTCGGCCACCTTTATGATTTTGGGCTTCTATCCGACCTTATTGATTAGGCCCACTGATTGGGCCCAATGTTAATTTAATTGTCGTATCTTGGGCCTGACCCGGTTAAATTTAATTGTCGTATCTTGGGCCTGACCCGGTTAAATTTAATTGTCGGATCTTGGGCCTGACCCAGTTAAATTTAATTGTCGGATCTTGGGCCTGACCCGGTCAAATTTAATTGTCGGATCTTGGGCCTGACCCGGTTAAATTTAATTGTTGGATCTTGGGCCTGACCCGGTCAAATTTAATTGTCGGATCTTGGGCCTGACCCGGTCAAATTTCAACCAGGCCCAAACATTGCCCCCCAGTTTTTATGAATTTTGTCGCAAGCTAAGTTTATGAAAACTTAAATTTAGTTTCTTCTTTACGAACACACGGCCGGTTCAGAACTTTACTCTCATATCGGCCTCTAGATGATCTTGAACTTTTAAACCATTATTTCCATATTATTGCCAAAGCAATCCGGCTGTGATAGTTTAACTAACTATTTTCATGCAACTGCACTCTTCCTTCTTTGAGTACAAATATTGTCTTTTGTGGCCGTTATTGATCGGCCCAATTTTATTACTAGTTTTTTAGAACTAGCGAACCATTGATTGGTCTTCTTGCCAAACATGCTGCTTCTCCTATTTGAACCAAAGTAACCACTAAACAAAATTAGCCACAACAATTGGCTATAATAATGGCAAGATATTTTGTGGGCAGTTTACCCTAATTAATATGATCAACCTCCTTTTGGTTCAAATAAGAAAGTAAATGTACCTTTGTTTTCTTCTCCTCATGACTTAAGATAAAATATGTGATACCCATATTATTGTTAGCCATTATTTGGCTAGGGCAAAATGAGACTCTTCCCATTTGTTCACGTCAATTTTCTTGGAGATTCTTATAATCAGCCGTTAATTGGCTTTAATAATGGTTCACGTCAACGTTAAAGCTGGCCATTGAATTGGCCCTTATAAGGCTCCCTATTATTTTCCAAAAGGAAAGAAAGAATATGTATATTAATCAGATTCTTTAAATCAGCCATTAATTGGCTTTAATAATAATAAGGGAACCTGCCACGTAACAATAACTGACCATTTAAGAATAATGGGTTGCTACAATAGTTGGCCATTAATTGGCATTAAAAATTGCTGGCCATTATTTGGCCAAAGAACTTACGGGCTTCAATGATTTTCAAAACGGAAAGAATATATAGATATACATATTTATATATCTTAATAAAATTCTTTAAGTCAACCATTAATTGGCTATAATCATGGAGAAATATTATGGGCAGGTAACTTCTCCCTCTTGCTTTATGAAGCCACGTAAAATAAATGCAATCTTCTTCTTCTACTTGCTCAAATAAAACTTGGCTGTTATGGGAAAGTATTTTATGCCATGTAAAAAATTCTTTCTTTACTTTTCTTCAAAGCAACACAAATATTCTCCCAGTCAAACTAGGATTCCCTCCATTCTTCTATATAAACCTCAGTGTACTAATCAATGAAGTATCTCACCATTGTAAGCACCAAAAGAGTCTTCGGCTATTCTCAAGGGTAAGCCACTTCTATCATCTCTTCTTCAGTTCCGTGTACACACATATATATTTATACATATATATATATATACATATAAATTATGTTTCCTTACTCACTATTTTTCCTTTGCTTTTCTGGCACACAATCAATATTTGGAAGACCACGCGCCGTTCAGGACTGTCTCTCAAATTCGTGAGTTTTCAATTTCGGCATAATACTTTGTTTAAGGTATTTACCGTTGCTCTATATATGCATAAATATATATTTCCTAGCCCCACGAATATTGGCCTGTTAACACACATGGCCATCTGAATTTTTGTCGCTGCAAGGCCATTAAGACTGTTTTGGCCACAAGGCCACCCACTTGCCTTTTTTCTTCTTCGCATGCACATGGCCATTTATTTTTTACATTTGAATTATTTTGTGGCTGCAAAGCCATGAAGATTGTTTTGGCCGCAAGGCCACCTATTGGCCCTTTTATTTATTTTATTTATTTATTATTTTAACGTAACATGCAGTTTTGACCAATTTGGCCCAAAAGGCCATTCACTTTGGTCGTGGGGTTATTTATTTAACCTAGCATGTAAGGCCAAATTATATATATATATAAAATAAGAATTTAATATTACTAACAAATAATATTTTGCAGATTATCAACCTCCTACCTTATTTTCGTTCTTCCATGTCTCCTGAAGAAGCAAGAGAGTACAACAATATCTTGGTTGACGCCCTTAATGAAGATGAGACCGCTTTCTCCAACGACTTTTATGATTTTGCGCCGGTGCCTACCACTCCACGCAACATGGTTCTTGGCCCCTATTTCTACGGCCGTATGCCCAGCTCTGTTGTTAAAGTTATGCGACCACAACAGAAAGACATTTGTTTGCTTGGAAAATACCTTAATTGGCAAGGTTGGGATCGGCCCAAGCTTATGAGGGGTTGGCCTACTTCAGGGCCAGAAAAATGGAACAAGTGGCTTGATCGATTGTCAAGCTTGTGCAATGCGCAATGGAGGGAGGAGGGCATCTATGATGCAATCATGCTTTGTAGGTCCAGTTTCACATGCGACCGTAATCTCGTTGCAGCCGGTCTTTGTTTTTGGTCGCCTTCTACCAATACCGTGAAGTTAAGATTTGGGATGATGACCCCAACTCTTCTTGACTTAGCTGCCATGGCAGGTTTTCGACCATGTGGTGGTGAAGTAAGTGCTTTATCTCCATCAAAATGTGAGGTTGATTTTGGTTTCACCAAGAAGAACAAAAGCTACAAAGTTTTCATGGAAGCTAATGCTCAAGAAACAGGGCCACTCACACATAAAGAACATACAGCTTTTCTCATGGTTTGGCTATGCAAATACGTCTTCTGCATGGCGTCAGGACAAGTTACTTTAGAAGTTCAACCTTTGGCAGAAGCACTAGCAAAAGGCCATCGGTTGGCCCTTGGGCCAATGGTGTTGGCGTATTTATACCGAGGTCTCTACAATATGGTGTCACTCAACCCAATGAATTGCAATACCACAGGGCCGATTTGGTTGTTTCAATTGTGGCTTCAAGTATACTTTCCAGAAGTACGGCCAGCTCATGATCTATTTGCTCCTAATTCTCTTATTGGAGTAAATCTTTTGTCTCTTCCACTTTCCGGCCTCAAAGTCGAAGATTACTTTAGAATTTTATATAACTGTGAAGGCCGCTCCCCAGACGAATTTTCTGTTTGTCTAGACCGAGAATTTCCATCTTATCTTGGGCTGAAACTAAGTTCTCCTTCCCCAGCTGATAACGGCCGAGATGCCTTTCGTAGAAGCCTTTGGGCTAGCATTTTATTGAGTAGAGACTTACACCTCGGCCTGTCAGTGGGTACACATGCCAACTACCCATGCGGGGTTGAGGTTTATTTTCCTTCTGCAACCGGTCATCAATTGGGTTTTACTCAAGCTATCCCTCTTCCGATCACAGAGTCTTGTAATATGGGCACATCCCACAGAGCTAAGTTCAAAACAAAAGCTGAATGCAATGTAGTTTCTACAGACAGCAAGAAAGTGCGAACAACCTTTAACCTGCATATTCGGGATGCCAACTTTAATTCCACGACCCACTTTGATACTTGGTGGAAACACGTCACCCGTGACTGGTTTACATCGGCCGCTGATATTGTTTTTGCCAAGCTTTTTCAGAAATGGCCGTCGACAATTAAGGATGCTACGTCCTGTAACTCGGTCAGCGAAACAGGTATGTGCTATTCATGGCTACAAGATTGATTTTCAACTGCTCATATAATTATAATGATTCTCAACAATTTTTTACTGCAGGTAATGTGGCCAAAGAGATCAGTTCTGCTTCACCAGCATTACCAAAGAAAAAACTGCTCCTCAAGCGAAACCATTCAACCATGACTGGTAACGTCCTCACTTCTCTCAAAGCATTTTGTTCTCAAGCTTTGTAATCCTTTTCATGATTTGGATTTAAACCAGGAGGTTCATCCGGCCATGGTCAGGCCGCTGCTTCGGCCAAGCCTAAAGCAGTCTCAAGGCCTAAATCTCTTGTCATTCGCAGTATGTCACTATCGCTTCTCCCCTAACTTCTCTTCCTTGGTTGTGCAATAACATCATGATTTTGCTTGACTTGTAGCTGGCCGAAAAACTAGCATGACGTACGAGTCAAGTAATGATGAAGATGATGAAGAAATAGCAAAAGCTCCAACAAAACGGGCCAAGAAAGATCCCATTGTTGAGGTACTCTCACTAAAGAATTATGTTATCGTTTTTATAATATTCTTGCACGGGCTAACCATTATTTTTGTAGGATCTACCTGACCTTTCCTCTCCCGGCCATTCTCAAGAAGTCATAGGCTTTGAGACCGAAGATCAATTTGATTTGCCGGTTGATAACACTGTCATAACTGAGATTAATGAGGCCGTTGTTGCGGCCTTAGCTGATGACTACCCAAGCAAACATGTCTCCCCTTTCAATGTGGTTGAAATAATTAAGGATACAATGCAGGTAGAAATTTTTCTTAATCAAACCTCCTCTTTTATCCCTTATGGATGCTCACCCCTCGATTTTTTCGGCAGGAAATTAACATTGGGACTTCAAAAACTATAGCTTCATCACAGACTCCAGTCGAAGTTGAATTTGCTCTATCTATTCAAGACACTAGTGCGCATGAAACGAGTGTTCTGCAGCATAAAAAGGTACTTGTTTTAAAATATATATTTATATATATTATGTGAATGCTTGACGGCCATCATGTTGCTCATGTTATGCACCTTTGGCAGGAAACACTCCCCTCAGCAGCTATATTGGAATCACTTCAAGGCATGAGAGATTACTTGGCTGCAGCAAAAGCTGCTACCACTTCTTCATACAACTCTTCCTTAAATATTGCGGCCAAAGCGACCGTCCAAACTATTCTTGACAAAGACTATGCCGATTTAGCTAATGAAGCTCAACATGCTCGTCTTTGCTCGTCCATTCAAAGTCTCGTTGATGCCCATTTTTTCCCAACTGAGGACGAGTCCACAATCAAAGGTTTCATGAAGCAATTGGCTGAGGGCATCCAGGCCTACAACCAAGCTGTGACAGAGTACAATGCTGGCCAAGCCTTGACTGAAAAGATTCAATCAACTAATCATATTTTGCAAGCCCACCTACATATCTGCCAAGAGGGAAAAGAAGAACTGGACAAACTAGAGGAGGAGCAGAAAAAGATTGAGGCCAGAAAATCAACCATCCTAGCCAAGATTGACAATGCGGTTCAAGACTCTCGGCCAGATCAGGTCGAACTAGAAAAGTTTATGCAGCAACAGGCCGATTTCCAAGAGAAGGAAGACGACTACAAGACCTTGATGAGTGCAAGGGCCGAATTATGGGTTAACTTCAAAACGGCCATCCAAAAGCACCTCTAAAACCTGTCATGCTCCTTTTATGACCATTTTGTATTATAACTAGGCTGCATTTGAACCTCAAACTATTTCTCTTTCATTTAGTTGAT
This sequence comes from Prunus campanulata, assembly GCA_034190965.1. NCBI lineage: Eukaryota > Viridiplantae > Streptophyta > Magnoliopsida > Rosales > Rosaceae > Prunus > Prunus campanulata. Next base: position 12,469,843 of record CM067215.1, read on the forward strand.
GAACTTTTGATTTCCATCAATAAATTTCAGCCTTTATTTTAGGCTTTGGATACGACTAAATTTCTTATTTTTGAAGAAAATAGTATCAAATTTTATCCACTATTTTGCTTCTAAGTTTAGGCCGTAATTTCGGCTTAACACCTTTGCATGTATCTTCTTCATAAAAATAATTTGCGGCCAAAAGACTTTGGTTCGGCCGTTCTTGCATTGAGAAGAAACTTTTGACGGCCAACACTAATGTGGCCACTTTTGTCTATGAACTTTTGCAGTGCCCAAATCACTAACAAGTTCTTTACTTCTTTCATTTTTTATATAGCCATAATACTAATATGACCTTTATTGGGAATATTGTCGGCCTACTTATTTGGGTATCGGCCGTTGAAAATAATATTTTTATGGAGACCAAGGGGGTGGCCACCCATGCTTAATTCCAAGCCGTGAGCCCTTCTTATTTTTGGTATGGATTTCGCGATTGCGCAAGCTGTAAATTGGTGTCCCAGTCACCTTGGTACAACCAAAACTGTTTTTTCCCTTTATGTTGGCCGAATTTCTTTGCCCCCCAAGTCCGCTTGATTGGCCGGACTTGGCCTTCTGTTGGGGTCTGATAAACTTGACCATCTCTAATTGTGGTCTAATTACGTCCGATTGGTCCCCAACAACCATGTCTATTATGACCGCTTCAGGTTGGGTCGTGTTTAGACATTTCTCTTTTTGATCTTGTTGGTCACTAATTTCAAGGATGGACGTCTCAAGTTGAGTCACATTTCGATGTTCAACCGCGACCGCTTGTTGGATCGCATTCCCTTGGTTGGACTTTTCTTCCTCAACCAACGTGAGAGTTTCAATAGGAAAGTTAATTTGAGTTTTCAACTCTAAGGCCGACTCATCCATTTTTCTCTCACTCACATATTCTCGACTAACTTCATTTTTCTCTAGAAAAGTTGGTGAAACGGGTGGCCGGACTGCAACCATACCATGATTTTCCTCTTCTTCAACCAATGTGAGGTTTTCGAAAGGTAAATGGGTATGAGCACTGAATTCCGAGGCCGATTCATCCAAATCTTTTTCCTTCATATATTGTCGGCCAACCTCATTTTCCTCCACATGGGTAGGTAGAGTGAGTGGCCGTATTGTAGTCATTTGATGATTTTCTTGCTGTGGCTGAGATTCAAGATTGTGACTAAGAGTTTGCTCTTTGACCGCAAGTCGCGAGGCGATTTCACGCAAACCTTGGATCAAAAGTTCATTGGGAACTGTCATCTCCATAAATAAATCTTTCATTTCAGATATTTCCTTTATGAAATTTTGATGTTCTTTGTCCATGCGGTCAACATATGGCCTCTCACTTACGCTAAGAACATTTTGGCCATTATAGCCATGTTGGCCATTCGCATAATTTTGATATATCATATTATTTTGGCCATAACCATTGTTTCCATGTTGGCCATTGAATTGGCTACTAGAGCTATACTGATATGTAGAATCGTATTGGCAGCCATAGCCACCTTGATTGGTTTGACCACCAAAGCCATTATGATCATTCGAACCATTTTGGTTCATAAGATCATATCCGCCAATATAGTTGTGGCCAACATATTGGCCACTAAATTGACTACTTGAGCCACATTGGTTGTTAGGTCCACCTTGATGGGTAAAATTATATTGGCCATAGTGTTGGCCGATGGATTGGCTATTCGAGCCATAAGAATCATAGCCGTTGTAGTTCATTGGCTGGTAGGAATGTTGCCATTCCTTTCGGTCGCTCATAGAGTGGATCCCACCGGGCGTGCCAAATTATGTTTCCCTCTTTTCGGCCGGGTAGGCCGATTGAAGGAGTTTTTGGTCCTTCTTCTTTTTTGAGTGCGGGGCGTGCCACCACCAAGCCCCGAATTTGGGCTTGAATGGAATGTGAGTAGATGGATGTGTTGCGTCCGAGATCTGACTTTAATCAAACGATTGTTCGGCCGAGCAAGGAACCTCCTCACGGCCTAGGTTCTTTCACTACCTCGGAGTCAAGGCTTTATGTGAGCAACCAAATGATGTGGAGTGGGTGGAGATGAAGATTGAAGGTGAAATGTAATGAAACGAAGAACACGTGCGTAAAGTAAAAGGTGCTTGAATTTAAATATAATTAAAAGACAAGTGCGGAAAGTAAAGTGCTTAAAAATAAATAATTTAAAGACGAGTGCGTAATGTAAATTGCGTAAATTAAATAATGTAAAGACGAGTGCGTAATGTAAATTGCATAAATTAAATAATTGAAATGCGAGTGCGTAAAGTAAATTGCATAAATTAAATAATTGAAATGCGAGTGCGTAAAGTAAAGGGCGGAAAGTAAACTAGATTACGAAGAACAATAAAGATAACATGAATTGAAATTGTTGTAATTAAAATAGAATTGAAAAACAAGAACAAGAATGTAAAGGCATAATTGAAATTTACGGAAACTAGAGCGGAAAAAATAAGAACTAGGCTATGGCTACATTATGCTACTCCTAGGATAGAAATTGAAGAGAATGTAAAATGACAAGTTGTGTGTTGTGTCGGGGGGGTCCTTTCTCTCTTCCATAAGCTTGGTATTTATAGGGACTTCGGTGCGTCTCAATTTGGTTAGTTGTCAATTGGCCTTCAAATCAATCATAATTGCTCCAGAATATCTTCAATCCCTTGTCTCATGCATGTGATTTAATGTGAATAAAAACGTTTGATTTGATTTTCCTTCCATCTTGAGCTCTCCCACAATAACTTCGGTTGACCACCAATCCGGCATAATTCCTTCTATATTTGAATTGTAACCTATGAGAAAATCCTCCTACGGATTATTTCTCTCCTTATTTAAACATTGGCTGATTTCATGTATTCGGCCGCTTTTAGTCATTCGATCGTATCTACCCTTTCGGCCGCTTTTAGTCATTCGACCGTATCTACACTTTCGGCCGCATATAGTCATTCGACCGTATCTACACTTTCGGCCGCATATAGGCTTTCGACCCCTTTTATGCTCTCGGCCGTATTGATATGCTCGACCAGATTAATGTATGCTGCCACATGTAGATATTCGGCCACCTTTATGATTTTGGGCTTCTATCCGACCTTATTGATTAGGCCCACTGATTGGGCCCAATGTTAATTTAATTGTCGTATCTTGGGCCTGACCCGGTTAAATTTAATTGTCGTATCTTGGGCCTGACCCGGTTAAATTTAATTGTCGGATCTTGGGCCTGACCCAGTTAAATTTAATTGTCGGATCTTGGGCCTGACCCGGTCAAATTTAATTGTCGGATCTTGGGCCTGACCCGGTTAAATTTAATTGTCGGATCTTGGGCCTGACCCGGTCAAATTTAATTGTCGGATCTTGGGCCTGACCCGGTCAAATTTCAACCAGGCCCAAACACTATCTAAGGCACTGCTATGCTCAAATATTTTTGGGGATGCGTTCCCTATCGAGTGCCCAATCAACCCATGAAGATGCCCGGCTATGATGACTTCTATCATCATGAACAAAGTCAGGAATCTCTTAGTCAAGGCTCCACTCAAATACATCTGTGGATGCACTCTCAACATCCAGTTCTCAATCAATCCATAAGGATTGCTAGTTTTGATGACTTCTATCATCATAAATAAAGTCAGGAATCCTCTCCAAGACGTGACTCTGCTCAGTGGCGGATCCAGGAATTTTCATTCCGGGGGTCAATGTGTAAAAGGTTAAAAAAAATTCAATACAACATAGACCCATCAAAATGAAACGATAATATTCTAATTCATAGTTAATAGATAAAACCATACAAAATACTCATGTTCATTATCAAAGAGAATTGCATTAACTTCAAAAAATAGACACACAGTAAAATAAACAAGAAATATCTCTAAGAATGTGATAATAAACCAAAAAATTAGCACAATCCTCTTCGCCTCCCAAGGCGTCTCGTTCTATTCGACGTAATACCTGGCATATATTAGCGCAATCCTGCTCATTTTAGGGCATTTACGTCATGTCCGTCGTCATTTTTATTTTGGGCTTTATCTCCATTTCTTTTTTGCTCTAGCTCTCAAACTTTGGACCCTTATGAGTACTCTCTTAGGGGAAGCTTATTCAGCAAATATTTCTTCAATACATAAGAGTTAGGTTATTCTTGTAAAACTCTTTGTGGATTAAACATCTACGGCTTTTTACCTAGATTGACCTTAGGTCCCTTTATGCATTCATATCATACATGAAAAATTGTTTTATGTAAAAATATTGGCTAAGTATAAAAAATGGTTTTTCATAATAATCATTTTCTCAAGATAATTTTTGGCGGCTTTTATTCCTTACACATCAAATAAGAAAACTTGATTTTATGGGATATTAGTATGAAGTATTTATTCACTTAATGAGACATCATTTTTAGCCTAAATCGTATTTTGCACTAAAATCAATTTTCCATATTTTGATTTGGTGGGAATTTGATTTTCTAGTATTTTTATTTGAATCCAAATGGGGTACTTTCTTATTTACATTGTAAACTTAAGTAAATGGAGTAAAATATAAATGAAAGTAAAAGGACAAAGACATTTACTTAAATGCTGAAAATGGAAATAATGTAATTTGTACAATTTTGTCATTTTGACGTTAGGAGCATTTAATTAAGCAGTTTGTGGGTAATTTGCAGAGGTCAACATCTTCGCCTCCAATAGTGGATTCCGGGCTTGCAGGGGTCAATTGACCCCTCTTGCACCTATGTGGATCCACCCTTGGCTCCGCTCTGTTCAAGACTGTTGGGTCTCTCTCTGTGATGCCTTCAAGCATCTCAAACAACAAGATCTTGAGATTTCTCTCACTGATGCCTTCATCATCCAAAACAGCAAATTCAATCCATGGGGATTGTTATGTTTCACAGCGTCGTTAAAAGACTTGGAGTTTTCTGGGTTCCTCTTATGTTAGCGGGACAATTGAATTCTGCGGTATGAAGTGAAGTCTGAGAACTTCATGGACCCTCATAATAAAAAAGAAAGAGGAATTCTTTCTCAGTATCCAAAATCAGACCTTTGGTTTATTATGTTTCGCTGAAGGTAAACAAAAGAAAAAAATTAGAAGCCTGTGGTGGTGAACCCACCACGTGAAAGTAAGAAGGAAGTGGTATTGTTCCCTTCTGTTCCAATGCCACCTGCAAAAAATTGAGACTCAAAAGACGATTAAGACATAAACAAACAAAATAGCAAGAGGTCACAAAAGACTTCAGTTCGCAGGTTGGTAGGCCATGTGCATTGTTGCCTTGAGCTCAAAAGACGTGATCAACAAAGTTAAAGGCTTGTGAGGACTCAACTCGTTAACAAATCATTAACAGCTATAGGCCCAATACGAAATTACAAAATTTGATGCCCCAAGACCTAATGGTAATATGCATTGGCTCATATGTCAAGATCAATCAGTCTCAAGCCAACATTCCAAGACTCGACGGTATCCAATACAATGAGCTAATTCTATTGCAAGTCTCAAGCACAATAGACTCGTCCACTAAAAATCCAATTGGGGAACAATTGGTGCAAAATCATAAATTCACAATTTTTTTTTATAATTTTTGATAAATTTTTCTTGCCATATCATTGTATACATTTGTTGTTTTAATTGTTTAAATGAATTATTTATCTATATTTAATTTTTTTTTCAGTGCAAAGTCGTGATGTATTGAAATTCATAAAAATACATGAGTGTCATGATTGCATTGTCGCGTATCTATGTTTTCTACTATATAATACATTTGTTCGACTAATGCATTATACCATGTCAATACGATGATTGCATGATATAATTACTCAGCATAATTAATAATATGAAAATATGAGTGAAACACATTACAAATTTAAAAAAAGCATGTGACATTATGTGAACAATCATACCATAAAATCAAATATGACAATGAGAATTTCGTCTAAAAGAAAACAGAATAAAGGAAGGCTATATTAAAATGAATTAATATAAAAATAAATTATTTCCAAAAAATATAACAGTGGGTGAAGTTTTATACATTTATAAGGAAATTGATACCCTTTCCTTATATGGTCGCAATAAAATTGTTGCGGAAATTATAGGAAACTTTTGAAGCCTTAGATACCCTATACTATTATTAGAGTGATTCCAATATACCTTGGTGCGACCGGATCTCTCATTTCTCTCTGTACAAGCTTTGCTTGAGTGTGAGCATTGAGCATAAGAATGAAACGGATGTAGGTCGGGGAAGAGAGGGGGAGAGAAGAAGACAGTGGGTCATGGAAGGGTGGATTTGTGGGGTGGGTCGGAGAAGGTGGCTGGGGTGAGAGAGGGAGAGAGGGGTTGCTCGGCTACGAGATTTTTATTTCTGGTTTTAAAAATTTTAAAGTTAAATTATTTTTAAAGAATTGGTGGATTATGTTTTTTCCCTAAGGCCCAGTTTGGCATTGCTGTGTTGTGAAAATAATCGCTGTCAAATTTGCTATGAGAGAAATCAGCTGTAAGGGAAAACAGTTTGGCGTTTGGTAAATTTTTGTTAAAAGTGTTGTTGGTACTGATTTTCGCATAATCATTCAACCCAGCCCCTCTTCGAAATTGATTCCCGCATAATCAGAAAATAAAAGCACCTCATTAGCTACTTTCCCTTATAGCTTTCTGTCACAGCAAATTTTAACAATAAGTGATTTTCTCATAGTTTACCAAACAAGCTGGGCTTCCCAATTTTTTTTTAAAATCACACCCCAAATAAGCAATGCCAAACATGCACTAAGTCTTTAGAAGTGATTTTACGAAGGGGTAAATTTGTCTTTAAATTTTTGAAAATAAGGTGGATGGGGAAATAGGACACGGGTTGGAAATAACAGCTCTCTCTTTTAGATGGTGTAACAATAATGAATTTTATTTATTTATTTTATGATTAGTACTGGATCTTGTTCTGGTCAATGATGAATGCTTTGAAATTTAGAAATGATGAACAAGAATGACCAATAAATTAGGAGGAACTTGTTAGGACTTATGGAAACTAACCGTTACATTATCAACTTCAACTTTACATACAACAGCTAGGAAAAGCAGCCCAATATACAAACAAACCACGTTTTGCTCCAACCAAATCCACCTTGTAGAAATCTCCACCGTTCAAACTAGTTTCTCACAATTCAACGCACCATTGTTCTACAAGCCAAGCCTCCTCAGCGTCCCTTTATAAAACCCAACATCTTCTCTCAATAAACCCATCCCTGGCTTCTTCATTTGCCTCTTAAACCCCCCAAAGCCCTCTCTCTCTCTCTCTCTCTCTCTCTCTTTCTCTCTCTCTCCCCCCAATGGGTCGATTCAGTAGTGTTGTTTTGGTGCTAACGGCTTCCCTCTTGCTGGTCTCAACAACGGAAAAATCCCATGCATCATCACCTGCCAAGTCTCATGCACATTCTCAATCGAGTGCTCCATCTAAGGCTTAACCTTCCCCTTCTCCATCGAGCACTCCACCAAAGATTGCTCCTACTGTGCCCGAAGCCGACTCTCTGCCTTCTCCTCCCTCATCTTCCCCTGTTAGCTCTGCTGAGATTTCTCCCTCTTCGAGTTTTGGTTCGTCTTCTGAGGCCCCTACATCTGCTCCTAACTTGGCCGTTTCGAAAAAGTTCGCATGGCCGATGGGATTTACGCTGCAAACTTGGTTAAATAAGCACTTTGGGGGTGCAGAAAGGATCCACTAGTGTAGTGGTTTGGAGTAATTGCTTCCCCAGAAACGTATTGGGTTCAAGTCTTAACATCGTGTAGTGTTATCACCTCTCGAAAAGTCCAACAAAAAACTTTGGGGGCTTTACCTATCCATTTTTAATTATCTATATGAATATTAATTCTATTTATTCATTTATTGGGAAATAGAGAACGACTTTATTTACTTGAAGGGTTAATGACTTAAATGGTCCCCCAACAATTTCTCCAGTACCATTTCTGTCAAACAACTAAAATTTTCATTTGAAACGCCCTTAAACTCTTTATTTTGTATCAAGATGGTCATACCGTCAAAGTCTGTGTATTATTCCATGAAATCGAGGGACAAAACCGTATTTTTAGGTGAGTACCCTCCTCTAAAACGACGAAGTCAACGTAGGAATGCATTCCCTCCCATTTCTGTTAGAAGCTCTAACAAAACCCCCAAAATTAGAACCTTAGGTTTGCAATGTTGGAGATTTCAACGACCTCAAGTGGCACAAGTCGGTACTGCGCTTGTGGGACAAAAATAATTCGTCGGACTTCGTGGACAGATTTGAACCCGGGAACAAGGTTTGGTGCTTGTGATAAAAATTGGGTAAGTTATTATTTGGGTTGCAAAAGTTGTTCTTTTCCATTTGTAAATTGTTTGGTGAGGTCTGAAATTGGGTAAGATTTGATTTCCAGAATGGCAAAAGAGATATGCATTTTTTCGAGTGGGTGGATAATGAAACTTGTCCAAGAGGAAAACAAGTGGTCCCTCCCTGGTTTGCTTAGAAGACTTAGAGCAATGGAGGAGGAAGGTAGAGCTAAGGAAGAACAATTCAGATTTGTGGAAGCAAAAAAGAAAGAACAGCAACAGAAATTGAAAAAAATGGTTCAGGAAAAAAAGGTTTTGGAATGGGCTCATTGGCAAAGACAATTGATAATGTGGGTTTCCTTGATTTTTTCTTGGGGTTTGTTTATGATATTTGTGATGAGTGGGAAGTTTTAATTGTTATGGGGTTTGTTTCTTTGAATGTAATGGTGAAGACTTCTGTTTGAATTGTAATGGTGAAGACTTTGTTTCAATTGTAGAATGAATGTCCATTAGTGTTCTTAAATTTTCTTGCATTGGGATTATTTGAATATCTGGGAGATGCACATAACTTAATAGAGATATTTAGTCATATACCTATTTTTAGCACTAAAACTATAAATAAACCCTACACCATTTAATTTCTACGAACACACCCAAAAGAAACCTAAAAAATGATAGCTGACCCTATTGAATTTAATTTTGATTATTAAATTACTTTGATGCCCTATTGAGTGTTTTTGGCTTTTTTTATGAGGTTTTGGGGTTGAGTTTGTTTTAAGAAATCAATGGCAGTTTTGTAATTTAAAAGAAGTTAAAAGCCTTTTTGTTATGTTGTAAATGGGCTTTGGGTGTGTTTCTAAAGTCCATTTCATATAGAGTTTTTTTATAAATAATTTGAGCTCCTATATTGAGTATAATAGTGAATCTCCCAACTTAATATTCCAATGAGTAGAACAAATTAAATGCCATTCCATTGTTGACCACACGGGCAATTTTCAAAATGAACATCCATATAAACATTCCAATTACAGAGTTTGAACCCTTCAAAATCAAAATCAGTTAGACAAAGGACATAAAATTCACCTGCCTAGAAAAGTACATAACTCAAAATAGACAACCAATTACACAGTTTGAGCCCTTCTAACTCAAAAGCAATTAGACAAAGTACACAAAATCCTTCTGCCCAGAAAAGTACCTAACCCAAAATGGGCAAGCAATTACAGAGTTTTAGCCCTTCAAACTCAAAACCAATTACACAATCCAAACACTGTCTCAGAACCAATTACACAAAATCTCCCTGCCCAGAAAAGTACATATCCCAAAATACACAACATATGACACCCTTGGCAATAATTTCCCTTATTTTCAGGCCATGTTATTATCATAGGAAATGTTGTCCAAATCTGCTCCTCCTTGTCCCCTTCCTCTTGCCACCTAAACAATGTAGTAATGTCATGTGTGTAATAGTTGAAAATGGGTTAGTTAGTCAAATGAGTAAGAATTGAACCAAATGACAAAAACTTACACTTGGCTAGGAAGATGGTAAGCCTCTTCCTCTACTTATGCCTCTTCCTAAGCCTCTTCCTCGAATTGCACTTAGCTTTGAAGATGTAAACCTCTTCCTAAACTAATATGTGAAGATGGTAAGACTCCTTGTCCATTACCTCTTGTCACCTGAAAAAGTTACTAATGTTTATTGTTTTCGAATGACTAAAGCAATAAAAAATTGAATGGTTGAGAAAATAAAGCTTATACTTTGTTGTGAATTTGGGTAAACAGTGGCTTGAGCAACATTGCCTCTTCCTCTACTTATGCATCTGACTCCTTGTCCATTACCTCTTGCCATCTAAAAAAAATTAATGATTTCAGTTGTCTAATGACTTATGCAATTTAAAACCACAAGAGCAACCAAAGTTTACACTTTGTTGTGAATTTGGGTAAGCAGTAGCTTGAGCAACATTTCCTATTCCTCCACTTGCGCCTCTCCCTCTACTTATGCCCCTCCCTCTGACTGTGCTAGATCCTGGCTGTGAAGAAGCTTGTACTGGTTGTGAAGAAGAACCTTGCTCCATTTGGGCTGAAGATGCATTAACCTGCAAATGTATAAGAAAATTATTAATGTAAGTACGCCATAACATAGAACTAAACAAGGTGTCTAACAATCATACCTGTTGGTTTTCAATTTTTTGTCTGTCACATGTTGCTCTATTATGGCATCTTTGACCGTATCCACGACATCTTATTTGAATGAAAACCCTTCTAAGCTTGGCTGGTGGGGCAATATAATTTGGAGACCTAGGGTTTGGTGGGATGGGGGCTGGTATTTCAACCTCACAAGGCTCCTTTGTCCTAACTCTTTTAGGCCTTCCCAGTTGTTGCTTATAAAGTGGAGGTTTAATTGGAGGAATGCCACATTTACTCCATTGGTCTATTGAAGGGATGTGGTGAATCATTGGTTCATAAGCCTTCATATAAGTCTTAGGCTTATAACAATCATCCACATAAGCAATTGGGTTTTCACATCTTTGAAATATTGCTGAGAATGCATGGGGACATGGTATTTCACATAAATTTCACCTCTTACAAGAGCATGTCATTGCTTTAAGGTCTATAACAGATTCTCCACCATAAATGTGGCTCACTTGATACAATTTCTCAGCAGCCAATCTAGGAATGCATTGTGAAGAACCTAGCTTGTTCTTCTCAATTATCTTGATGTAACAAGCTCCAGTCCACCCTCAACATTTCTACACCTAATTTCAAAACTTTGCTCAACTTGAGAAATGTCAACATCATACCCAAGACCTCTCCCAATTTTCAGCAAATTTAACAAGGACAGAAAATCCTCTACAATATTGTCCAAATAACAGACCTTACCCTTTGTATAAACCATGTTTTCAAACCAGCCCCCATGACATAATTCTAGACTGCACATTCCATTGGTAGCTGCAAAATTGAAACAACATATGTTAATTTAAAGTCATAGTTTTGTTGTTAATGCTAAGGACAACAATTACTGAGTTGGGTGTGAAGCAGACAACCAAGGGACTACAGAAATTTGAAAAAACCACATATTCAACATTTCAGACAACAAATGATCCAAGACATAGTGCCTCATGCTAGGAGTACTTAGGGAAATTTAAAGTGGCAAGGGCGAGATGCAAAGTCAACATGCCAAAGCATGAGTTTGCAAAGTTGGCCCAAGGAGGATTGTCACTCGATCTCTTGAAGAAATTCAAGGGAATTGAGTTCCATGACATTTATGATCTCTTACTTAAAGGAGGAGCAACAAAAGAGTTGGCCGACAACTAGGCCAACTTTCTATAGAGATTCAATGAAACCCTTCGCACTTAGAACAGCGACGGTCCACGGGGTGGATGTGGAAGTTATAGAGTTAGAAGAAAGAGATGAGGTGATTTTCTTAGAATAGGAAGAAGAGTTGGTCGGGGTAAACTTGGCTAAGATTGTGGTCAATGGGCCATATATGTGCAAAGCTTTGTCTAAAGCCTTCAAGGATCAAAGGCCAACGATGGCCCAAATTTCCAAGTTTAGTGGAACCTCCCAAATGACCTCATCGATCGGAAGATCTTGAAATTTCCAGAGAAAGCTACCATGGGCGTCGACCAGAACCTTTTTCCCAAATGCCCAAGTCAATATGGTGAATGCCAATTTCCCAAGGCCAGACAAACCTAGGCAAATGTTGGACTTAGGTGGCTCAGCGAAGGTCGTGGTGGAAAGAAGAGCAAGGGAAATTTCGGTGGACCCTAAGGCAAAGGGCAAGGCAAAGATGTATTCAAATGTGGCCAAGGTTCCCGAGCAAAAAGCTCTGACCAAAGAAGAACCTGCAAAGGTAATTGTGTTGTGCAATCGGTGCGAATACAAGGTAACTCTCAAGGTGGTTTTGCCAAAGACCTTGGAAATAACAAAGGATCCAAGTAGGGAGCCAATCAAGGATCAAGTCCAAGTGGGCAGACTGAGGAGTTTCGGAAGAAATATGATAACAAGTCCGGCTGAGAAATACGTCCACATAGCCCGAGGGGCGGGATTGAAATGAGGCCGAACAAACGACCATTGCATGAGTACCAAGATGGGTATGAGATGACGCGATATCAGCCTAAGAGGAGAAATCAACATGCCCCTCTGAGGTATGAAGACATTGATTTGCTAGACTCAAGCCAAAACAGAAGAATGTGGATCTCGGTGGGCGAGGGCGAAAGTCAAGATGTGGCATATGTATCAAGACCCTGCACAGCGGACGGGAGTGGTGTTCCAACTTTCAAGGTGCTTAACACTAAGGCGGGCTAATGGTATAGAAGCAGAGGTCCAAAACTCCCCCTAGTAGCTTTGAGTAAGACTCAAATGACAAGAGGCAGGCTCAACTTGACTGATTAGTTGAGCTTTGAGAAAAGCTTCGGCTGGAGGAATTGGAGCTAGCCATGGCCGATGTCGTGGCTTCCTTGGAGGTAGCAATGATTGAAGAAATAAAGATACGACGAGAATGGGTGAATGGCCGAGTCGTAGTAACGGCCCCAGAAGAGTCAATTTTAGAGTTGGAGGCCCATTTGGCTGGGGCTTTTGAGGCAAATAACTCCTAAGTTGAAGTCAGTGAGCCAACCAAGATGAGAAGAGATACACATTTGAAGGGCGAGAAGACAAGGGCGGCTCAAACAAAAGCAAGCCTCCGGTCGCCAAGGCCCTGACAGTGATTAAAGTGGTTCAGCCCACCAAGGTTGAGAAGAAAGAAGAGGAAGAGGACCAAAACATGGTCCAAGAAGTTAGGGATGAGCCCCATAAGATATTAAGCGAGCCTAGGGCAGAAGAAGACCAAGTCATGGTCGACGCCAACATGGTAGAAAGAGAGGGGGCACACGGCCGAGGAAGAAGCTAAGGAGCCATTAGAAAATCTAGAAGGTTCAGTGGCCGAAGACGAAGTACCTAGAGAATCTACCAAATGAGGCTATGGAACACTTAGAGAAAGAACACAAGGAAGAGATGGCCAAGTTTGAGAATGAACTAAAAGTGAGCAAGGTCAAAGTAAAATTTGGAGATTTTGAAGAGGTGAGCGCCATGGTTGTTACACTCCCACAATTTTTCGAAGCTCGGCCGGATCAACCCAATTATATGGACGGAGATGTTTTCGATGAGGTTGAGTCTATAGTCCAAATGGAAGGGGCCAAAGAAATTGAGATGGCCCGAGAAATTTCAAAGGTCCTTGTAGATATGGGGGCTACGATTAACATCCTCCCAGCGTCAATCATGAGAAAATTGAAAAAGGGCTCAGATGAATTGATTCCGACCGAGACAACGGTTAGCAGATGTGTGCGCCCTCTTCACTTCAAAGGGAATTATCCCACTTCAAGTCAGAGTGGGGCAAAAGGTTAGAATGACTGCTTTCTTTGTGGTGGAGACAACGACCCATTTTAATACTTTGTTGGGCCAAGATTGGATCCATGGAAGCATGTGCGCGCCCTCTTCACTTCATTAATTTTTACAATTTTGGCACGAGGATGGAAGTGTACAGACTGTTCAGGCCGATGCACAGCCCTTCATGGCCTCTGCCAATGTGGTGGAGGCAAAGTTTTATGAGGACGACATTGGGCCTTTTTAATTTACGGGGTCAAGTAGGAAGCTGACCTACGGGAGTCTTGACCCAAAAGTTGATAGACTTGGAGGCACATGATGCCCAAGCGGATGGGGAACACCCCACGATGTATGATTTTTTCTCTCTCAATGAGTGATACAACCATAGAGGAAGAGAAGAAGGCTGTGGTGGAAGACACTTTGAGATGGCTATATGGTTTTTGGGCTGAGAGAGTAGCCAAACATGGATCCATCGCTAACTTGCTGGAATTTCTTTATGAAGGTTCGAAAGATGATGCACTCCAAATCGAGGAAGTAGAGTTGGCGCCAAGCGAGATGGATGATTCATTGGCGAAAATTCAAGATCCTTTGTTGAAAATCAACTTGGGGACGAAAGACAACCATCGACCAATCTACATCAGTGGTCTAATGGAGCTAGAACTTCGGGCCAAGATGGAAGAGCTTCTAAGAGAATTCAAGGATTCCTTTGCTTAGGATTACACCGAGATGCCTAAATTGATTCTTGACTTGGTTGAGCATCGCCTACCAACGATGGAAGATTTTAAGCCCTTCAAGCAGCCGCCCCACCAAATGTCGGGGGAAGAAGAGTTACAGGTTAAGGAAGAAATTGTAAGGCTTATGAAAGCCAAATTTATTAGGCCAACTAGATATGCAGAATGGCTTTCAAATATTGTACCTGTAAAGAGAAAAACGGGAGCAATAAGAATGTGTTGGTTTTCGCAATTTTAGTCTTGCAACTCCCAAAGATGAATATCCCATGCCCATGGCCGACCTCTTGGTAGATGGGGTGATGCCCTTCGGCCTGAAGAATGCCGGGGCCACATATCAACGGGCAATGAATGCATTTTTCATGACATGATCGGTCGAAACTTAGACGTGTACATCGATGATATGGTCATAAAGTCGGAGTCTAGACTAGGTCACTTAGATGACCTTCGGTCGGCTTTCGAGAGAATGCGGCGGCATCAATTGAAGATGAACCCAAAAAAAGTGTGCTTTTGGGGTGTTTGCTGGAAATTTCTTAGGATTCTTGGTGCACCAAAAGGGGATTGAGATTGATAAGAATAATGTGAAGGCAATCATTGATGCGCCCCTTCCAAAAAACAAGAAAGGTGTGCAAAGCTTATTGGGCCAAATTAACTTTTTCCGGAGGTTCATAGCCAACTCCGCCGAAAAAGTTGAGTAATTCTCATCTTTGCTAATACTCAAGGACGAAGAGAAATTTCAGTGGGAGGAGGCTCACCAAAAGGCATTTGACGCTATTAAAGAGTACTTGGCCATGCCTCTAGTGCTCATTTCGCCAAGGTAGGGTCAACCCTTGAAATTGTATATTTTGGTTGGGGAGAACTCCATCGAGAGTTTGTTAGCCCAAGACAAGGTTGAGAAGAAAGATCAAGTGGTATATTACCTCAACCGAATTCTAACGGCCACCAAGAGAGAATAGTCGTCGGCAGAAAAACTTGGCATAGCCTTGTACTATACCGCAACCAAGTTGAGGCATTACATTTTGCCCTTTGTGTGCATATATAATCGCCAAGACTAATTTGAACCAAAATGGTTAGGTCCATTTCTCTCCAATCAATGGTCGATTTTTGGAAAAATATTACTTAACGGTTTTGGAAAATGGCAAAGAGATAATCCACCACAAGGAAATGTCATCGTAGTAAAATGATGATTTTTATTGAAAGAATTAGCATCATAAAAATGATCTCTTAAAAAAGATATAATATATATAGGTGGGCAAAGTTCACTACAAAATGGGCCTAAGCAATGGCCTAGGCATCCAGCCTGATTCAAAATTTAATAATGTGCAAGGCAAGCAAAAAGTCTCAAACTTTAGAAATTGAGAGGTCTTGGGTTTCGTTTTGCTTACCTCTACACCAATTCCAAGCTAAGCAAGTCAAGGGGGCAATGTTTGGGGGTGGTGCAAATCCACCCAATACTGGCAATTTATGAAAATCACGGCCAGGTTGAAGGAACTTTGCCGCCAAGGTTTGGAGCTAGTTTGGAATGAGCTTCATTGCTAAGATTGGGAGCACAAATTGAAGGATATTGCGGCCGGATTTCGTAGAGTGTGGCCAGGGTTCGATGGATGGAGCCCAAGAAGATTGGGCCAAGTTTTGATGGAATCACAGCCGAGCCTTGAAACGTAGAGTAGCTGGAGAAACTGGGTACTGATATGCCGTTAGGCACGGCCGAAGGAGCTTGGATGTGCCAAAAGAGGGCGGGTCTGGGAAGCTTGATATGCGGGTGGGTCTTTTGGTGTGGAGCGGCCGAAAATTCCTAGCGACTGGATTCCTAGCGGCTGGATTCCTAGTGGCCGAAGAATTCCTAGCGGAGAAATCCTAGCGGCCGAGGTGCTTTCTTAAAAAATTGGTCGGACGCTTCCCTTTGCAAAAGTGATTAGATGTATCTTTTCAGAAGTGGCGGACGCTTCCCTTTGCAAAAAATTGGTCGGACGCTTCCCTTGCAAAATGGCTGGGCACTTCTTAAAAAGTTGGGTTGGGCACTCCTTAAATACCTTGGTCGGCCACTCCTCTTGCCACACTTGGGCAAGTAAAGTTGGCCCGAAGGAGTTTAAGTTCGGCAGGAGGTATTTCCGCGGAGGGAGTTGAAGTTTGGCGGGAGGTATTTCAGCTGAGGGGGTCAGATTTCGGCGGTAGGTATGTCCGCCAAGTTCCCAATATTAGAATCAAAGGGCACGAGGTTTCACCAAATGTCAAGATGAAATCTCAGAGGTCCAAGCCCAAGCCACGGATTCAAGCCCAAGATTTTCAGAGGTTAGTGTGCACGTGACGGAGGCCTCACAAGGAAGGAAATCAAGGAGGTTGATGACGATTTGGAATTTTCCAAAACGAGAGAAGATCAAGCAACCATAATATCTCCGATGACGTGATCCACAAATTTAGGGGGATTCAAAAGGAAATAATTTTAAAAGAGTTGACATTTGGCCATTCAATGGCCAGCCCATGGGCTGATGAATGCCCTATATAAACCTCACCAAACGAAGATAGAAGACACAACATCAGATAGACAAACCTACTTTTCGTCTCACACTTTTCTTTTCCTAGACTTAAGATTTTACTTTTCAAGCACCTAGTGTAGCAAGTTCTTCCTTTCCTTAGAGTAAGTTTAAATTCTTGCAATTTACATTACCTTTTCATTTAAATTCAAGCTTATTTCAATTGCTTTCTTTTTCATTAAGTTTAAATTCAAGTTTAATTTAATTTACCGTTCTTATTTCGTTTTTGTTTATTTATCGCTTTGATCTATTTTATCGCACTTTAATTCTTGCCTTTACGTTATGTATTTTACGCACTTTACTTTACACATTTATCTTTAAATTATATTTAAGTTTAAGCACATTTACTTTGTGCCCTTGTTCTTCATTTCATTACGTTTCACCTTTAATCTTAATCTCCATCCACTCCACATCATTTGGTTGCTTACATAAAGCCTTGACCTTGAGGTAGTGAAAGAACCTAGGTCGTGAGGAGGTTCCTTGCTCGACCGAACAATCGTTTGATTAAGGTCAGATCTCGGATGCAACATACACTCACATTTCATTCAAGCCAAATTCGTGGCTTGGTGGTGGCAAGCCCCACCGAAAAGAGGGAAACACTCCTCAACCCTAAATCCGCAATCTCCAACCCCCCCTCCCAAACCTTTAACCCTCCATCTCCTCTATTGCCATCGCTGCTAGTAGTGCCACCACCAAAAACAAAATTTCCACTTTTACACTATGATCCTTTGAGGAAAGATTCCTAGGTCCATCACTAGAGGTTTCAATGAGAAACTAATGTGGGATTCTTAGCAGTCCAACTGTACCTAATATTTTCAATAGCCAGTAAAAACCAGCCAACACAACAACCATGTCCTGGCCAAAAATCGGTAACATGGTTTCTAACCAAGTCCTACTATACCTACTATTTCCTTCCATAATGTTTCTCTCTTTTCAGCCAAGACGGCCGTCGGAAGAAACTTTTGGTCCTTTTTCTTTTGAATGCGGGGTGTGCCACCACCAAGCCATGAATTTGGGCTTGAATGGAATGTGAGTAGATGGATGTGTTGCGCTTCTAACTTCTGATCAAACGATTGATCGGTCAAGCAAGGAACCTCCTCTTGGCCTAGGTTCTTTCACTTCCTCGGGCTCGAGGATGGTTAGGCTTCGTACGGATGTTTTTGTGATTTTTAGGGTTTTAAGGAAAAATAGTGCAATTAAACTCAATATGCGTTTAAACGTAAAGACAATAATTGAAGTGCAATAAAATAAATCAAAGCGATAAATAAAGCAAGAACGAAATAAAAGCGATAAGAATGATAAGAACAATAAACTAAAATAAACTTGAAATTAAACTTAATAAAAGTGCAATAACGATGAAAGGTAAAGCAATTGAAATAAACTTGAATTTAAATGACAAGAAAATATAACTTGAACAAAAATTTAAACTTACACTAGGAAAACGAAGAACTCGCTACACTAGGTGCTTGAAAAGTAAAATCCTAAGTCTAGGAAAAGAAAAGTGCAAGACGAAAGATAAATTTGTATGTCTGATGTTGTGTGTGTTTTGCCTTCGTTGAGCAAGGTTTATATAGGGCATTCGTCAGCCCATGGGATGGCCGTTGAGGACACATTATCGCACCAAATCTGGGGAGGAGATAAGCGAAGTTTTAAGTCCTGAAACAAAGAACGAAACCAAGAAAGTTTCACAGTAGTATACGCAAGTTGTCTATATTTAGCCTCTGTGCTAGACCGTGACACTGTCTTGTGCTTCTTTGAACTCCATGAAACTAAATTCTTGCCCAAATAGACACAGAAACCACCTGTGAATGTCGTGAATATGGATTCCCAGCATAGTCCGCATCAGAAAAGGCACGAAGATGCAGATCACTAGGCCGATACATTAAACCATGATCAAAGGTATGCTTCAAATACCGGAGGATCCTCTTCACAGCAGACCAGTGAGTAGTCGTAGGATTTTGCATGAACTGACAGACTTGGTTGACCGGATAAGAAATATCAGGCCGTGTGATTGTAAGGTACTGCAAGGCACCGACAACACTCTCATACAAAGCTGGATCAAAGTAGGACTCACCATCAAGAGCACTTAGCTTCTGACCACTTGTGGTAGGCTTGGAAATAGGCTTTGCATCTGTAAATTTTGTTCGAGAGATCAAGTCCAGGGCATACTTAGATTGCGTCAAATGCATGGAGTCGCCACTGTAAACAACTTCTATTCCCAAGAAATAGTGTAATGGTCCCAAATCCTTCATGGAAAATGAAGTACCAAGCTGTCTAATAAGTGTAGAAACATGTGTTTGGTCATTGCCTGTCACTAAAATATCATCAACATATATTAAGAGAATCAAATAGAGGCCATGTTGATTGTATACAAACAAAGAATAATCACACTTTGATTCTTGGAAACCAAGTTCAAGTAAATAGTCAGAAAACCGTTGAAACCAAGCTCTGGGCGCTTGTTTCAACCCATAGAGGCTGCGTTGCAGCTTGCACACATGTTGAGGAAGCTGTGAATCAATAAAACCAACAGATTGTCGCATATACACATCTTCGGTGAGGAAACCGTGAAAGAATGCATTCTGCATGTCTAGTTGTCGCACTGGCCATTTATTTGAGACTGCCACACTCAGAACCAAACGAATAGTACTATGTTTGACAACTGGACTAAAGGTCTCACTATAATCAATTCCTTCCTTCTGATGAAATCCATTTGCAACTAACCTGGCTTTGTACCTCTCAATCGAGCCATCCGATTTTCTTTTAATCTTAAACACCCATTTATTTGGCAGCAAATTCATGTGAGATTCATATGGCACAAGAGACCAGGTTCCATTGCGTTGTAAGGCGCTAAATTCTTGACTCATGGCTTACCTCCATTTTTCAGATTTTACTGCTTGACTATAGCATGTGGGCTCATGATTTGTAGCATCAATTGTTGCATTCAGAGCATACTTGGGATTAGGCTTGCGAATTCCAAGCTGAGACTAAGTCACCATACGTGACTGCACAGGCGATAGAAGAAACACTGCCTGCAGGTACTGGTTCACTTGGATTTTGAAGGACAGAGACCTGCACTGGAACAGGGACAGTGGGATCTGGTGGAGAGGCTTGAGGAAAGGGAAGGGGTTGGGTGTCTTGAGAAATTTAGGTGGTGGGTGAAATATTTATTGGTGGAGATGGTTGACACACTCGTGGAACAACAACCTCATTAGTAGACTCATGAAAAACAAATAACGCATCAGGATTAGAATTACCTGAAGAGAAGCCGCCCCCCTTAGAAGATGTGAGATCCTTGAATGGAAACGAGTCCTCATCGAATAGGATATGGTGAGACACATAAATTCGTCTTGTGGACAAATCCAAGCACTTATAACCTTGATGATTCGGCGAATATCCTAGAAAGACACATGATTTGGAATTATTTTGAAGTTTGTTTGTAATATACGGAGTCAGCCATGGAAAACAGGTACAGCCAAAGACCTTAAACATATCATAAGTAGGAGTTTTAAGAAATAGTGTTTGAAAAGGAGACTTATTAGACAACACCCTAGTAGGCAGACGATTTATGATATATGTGGCCATTTGGAACGCATCAAACCAATAGGAAGTGGGGACAGACGCATGAGAGAGAAGGACTATACTAGTTTCAACAAGATGCCTATGTTTCCTTTCTGCTAACCCATTTTGCTCAGGATGTTTAGGACATGAAAAACGTTGGACTATGCCATGATCAGCAAGGTATTTTTGAAATGCATGTTTGGTATACTCTCCTCCTTCATCACACTGTAAGGATTTAATGGTGGTGTTTAACATGTTTTCAACATATTTCTTAAACCGAATGAAAATATCAAAGACTTCATACTTATATTTCATGGGAAAAATCCAAGAATATTTGGAAAAATCATCTACGAAGAGCAAATAATAACGATAACCTTGGACAGAAACAATTGGAGAACTCCAAACATCAGAGTGTACAAGTTCTAAGGCAAAATTCGAAACTGAACTTGACGGACTAAATGGCAATTTAGTACTTTTGCCTAATGGACAGGAATAGATAGTCCACGGCTGTGCGGTTACCCTTGTGCCTACGAACGCTGAAAAGGATTTATTGGATAGTCCCCGGCCATCATGTAATGGATATAGTCCATTCTCACATCTCCCTTGGAAAAGCATCTTCCGAGTCTTGAGGTCCTTCACAACAAAGCGATCAGGGAACATTAGAATATAACAATGGTTATAGGAGGTAAAGCGATGAACATAAATTAAGTTTGTGGAGGTAGAAGGACAGTGTAGTATGTCATTGAGATGGAATTTGCAAGAATTAATGTCAACAGAATTTGAGCAAAAGTGAGAAATATGTAAACCATAAGTATTACCTATACCTCCAACCTGATCATTACCAGTATATTCCTTTGGATTCACAAGATTTTGCAAGTCTGGAGTGATGTGTGTATTTGCACCAGTATCAAACAGCCAACTACCGTTGGATTGACGAGTGAGAGTGGTAGGCTATGTGGCCACGGCAGTAAGACTCTCGGCTGGAATTCTGCCCTCATATGCCATATTCATGCGTTGGAAACAACAGCTGGATGGCCAGCTTTGCCACAAATCTGACAGACAATTCTTGGAGTAGCCGATGCAAAGGACTCTCCAAAATTGGTTGCAGTACGTTGAGTAGAGAAAGTACCGCGAGAGACACCATCTCTTTGATTGGGAAAACCTCCACGAGTGGACGGTGCAGCACCACGCCCACATCCTCGAGAACTACCACGTCCACGAGCAGCAACAAAAGCCGTAGGTCCAGTCTCTAGCATAGGGACAGTTTGCTCAGTCATTCATCGTTCAGTAGTCAGAAGAAGAGCTTCAAGGGTGTCATATGTGATTGGAGTGTCACAAGCTTGCACTGCACTCACGAGCTTGCCAAGTGGTGCGAGACATATGATTCCTTGACACAGTAGAGAGAACAGATAGAGTCAAAGAGCTATTGATCCAACTAAGGATTAGTTGATCTTGTTGAACCTAGGTGGTGTAGGCAGGATTCACAGTAGTACTCCCAGCAACATTCTTAGGAGGACATTCACTGGTTCCATCAACAAACGACATAAGATCCCGACTTTTCAAAAGAGGAACGATTTGAGCTAACCATAACGGATAGTTAGAATGATCCAATTTGATGTTGACAATGGTGGGTATGGAAGGAGGAGGTACAACATTGCTGGTTTGGGAATTGTTGGTGGCCATGAGTGAGAAGCAAGTGTGGAGAAAAAAAAAATTCAAGTCGTGAGACTGAAGGCTCTGATACCATGTAAAACAATAGAGAGCTCAGAAAATGTTTGATCAGCTTGTATCCATCAACACGATGGAACATCAATTTATATTATCACACTAAGCATATCAGTCACAGAGATTACAACTTATCCCAATATAAGTGGGAGCCAAAACTATAGTATGAAATACAAATAGAAAAGCCTATCATATTACAACTAAGGAAGTCCACACAGACTAGGACTCCTTCTCTACAGCTGCTACAGAATTTGAAGTTGAGCACGTGGATAAGCTTTGTCTAACAAAGACCAGGCCGCATGCTCTTCAGGCACCTCCGGCCGCAATTCTTGTTGCCTTTGCATCTCCAGCCGTACCTGGCTGCCCAGCTCCATCCGGTCATGCCCTGCTATTCAAAACTCTGCCGTGACTCCACCAACTCCAAATCTGGCCACATCGAATCTCCAGCTACTGCCCAACCTTATTTTGAACACAGCCCGGCTGCACCAACCATTCAAAACCCGACTGTGATTTTCCAAAGCTCTCAGCAATTTCGGCCGTGACTGCCAGCAGTCCTAGCCGTGTTCCCGCAACCCCCCAGTTCCTCCGACTGCTATTCTTCTCCTGCTTGGCCAGCTCTCGTGCCCGAGTTAGGTGGATTTCTAACACCCCCAAAGACATACTAAGCACTCAATCTGCACCGTCGAAGCCTCATCAAATCCACGTCAAACACATCTATCTAAATCAAACGGTGATCTACAATTTGCCAAACTCTCATCAGCCTTCCCTATAAAAAGCTCTCTCTCGTATCTCCTTAAACCCTCCCTTTGCTTCTCAATCTGCCTCTTAAAACCACCCACAATTTTCTCTGTCTTCATTTTCTCTTTTAACTCTCTCTTTCTCTCTCTCTCTCTCTCTCTCTCTCTTTCTCTAATGGCTCGATCAAGCGCTGTCCTGTTTGCAATTGATTGTACTTTCTTTTATCGAGTTGTTGTGCTGTCAGTGGTTTTTTTTTTAAAAAAAAAAAAAAAAAACTGAGCCAAAACGACGTGGTTTTGGCCAGGTTTTATTTTTTAAAAAAATTTAAGTGGAATGAAGTCGTTTTGACGTCAAGAATTTTTTTTGTTTTGAAGCATTGGACGCTGCGCAGCACACTTCTTGCTTGCTCCTGGCTATGGCTGCTCCCTCTTCAGGGCATTTCATCAAACACCTTCTAGGCATTTGCAGGGGTCAAATTCTTGGCCTCCTATGGTGGATTCCGAGCTTGCGGGGGTCAATTGATCCCCTTGCCCTTATGTGGATCCACTACTGGCCGGAATCACTCGAACAAGCTTCGGGAAGTTTTGAAATTGGCCAATTTCTTGCTTTTTCGCACGACAACAGTGGTTGTTGATGGCGGTTGAGGGGTGGGGCTGGTAGAGGGAGCGGAGCTGGTCCTTTTAGGACCCGTGCCACCCAAAATGGTGGTCGGAATTGGATGGTGGCCGGCTGGAACTGTTTTGCCAGGGGGGGTGTTCTACGCACAGGAGGGAGAGAGGGAGAGAGAGAGAGAGAGAAAAAAAAGCGAGAAAATCAGATTTTAATAAACCCATTTGAAATATTTACGGTTTTGCCACTATATTCTTTTGATCGTAACTTCTTCATTACAACTCCGATTTGAGCTCACTATGTGTCTACGGACTCATTGCCGATCTATGTAATAATACCATTCATTTCCCCAAAATCCTTCTGGATTAAAAAGTGACCAAAATACCTTGTTGGCTTTGCAAATCTCACGGCCTGGTGCTCCGGGTCGAGGGGATATGCGTCAACACGTGACGTCCTTCTTTTGGATGCGGTGCAGTTGTGCGCGGGCGTGCTAGTACAGTCTACCGTGCGTCGAGAGAGTGATGTGTTTGGATAAAATGGTTAAGTGGTGCGCCTGTTTAATTTCGACTTCGAATCAAACAATTATGGCCGAGAGAGGAACTGATCTCGGCCGTCAGGTTCACGGCCTGAGCTACAAGGCCGTTTAGTGGTGGTGTTGATGGTGGATTTTGGGCGGTGCTCCGGCACGTTGCTCGGAGAGCGACGGTCGTATGATATATGGGGTGGACGAGAAAGTAACAGAGATGGTGCTCCGGCGCCTTGAAGATCAAGGGTCGTATGATATATTGATGAATGGATTTTCCTTACAATCTATCACTACTCCTAGGAAAGCAAGTAAAGGTATTGAAAATGCATTACAAGAAATGAAAGACAGGAAAATGTAATTTGCTTCGTGGGAGGCTTTTGGTTTGGTGTTTGAACCCTTTGAATGTTGTTCGAGCTTGGTATTTATAGGAAGAGCTCTGGAGGAGTAATCGAGGCTGAAAATCTGCATGGTGAAGCCTGATCAGAGCAAGTGGGTAGTCCAATCGACATTTGGGATCGTGAAGCATGGTGGTGTGACCCCATAAATCCAGGTAAATCTCGGCCGCCGCCCTGATCGTGGGTTCTGCACCCCTAGCCGTGGAGACGCATTTAATGCTCTGGTGGTTGATGACCTAATCTCTCAAGCTATAAAAATTTTTGTAAGAATGTCTGCGCTTTAACCACCCTAATTTTCATCACCAAACCCTGACTTCAGTCACTTCCCCTCTTCCCTCGTGCATTAAATGCCTCTTTGCAACTAGTGGGTTTGCTAGTCAGAGGAGTTAATTCATTAAATGAAGTGTGGGTCCTTGTTGTCACATGGTGATTTAACTTTAATATCTTCGGCCGTGTCTCTTACGTCCTTCGGCCTCGACCTGTAATACCGCGGTCGCGAGGCCGAGATGATTATGCCTTCGCAGCTTTCCTTTTGTGTTTAGGAAGGCAAATGCCTAACGAACCGCCACGTCTCAGTTCATGGGCTGGTGCTAGGGCCGAGGGAGGTCCTTTCGGCCAGTTTACGGCCGAGATTTATTAGGCACAAACATACCCCTAATCCGAGGGCAAAATTGTAATTTCATAAGTAAATAAATTAAATAATTTAAATTGTCAATAAAATTAGGGTCGGGGTGTTACACAAACATAGTGTATTCTCTCACAGGTATCATTTTCCGCTCCATTAACCTTGTTTGCTGCATTTCCACATTTTTCGTATTTTGTCTCGTCATTGATAAGCATCGTTATTCAGCCATTGATGTGGCTATCACTTACTTCTTGTCTATTGGAGCCATTGCCTTTAAGCTATATGCTATCGCTGCACTAGTTCTCACAGACTGGACACAATATTGGTTGAGCAAGTATAAACATTGGTTAAGCTAGCCTAAGTATTGGTTAATCAAGTGTCTACATACGTTTGCTCCACCTATGTACCGAGCAATCTCTTACTTCCGGTTGAAATTGAGCTATGGAAAAGGGTGGTATGGAACCATGACACAATTCAATCTCCTTGATTTTTGGGAGATTCACTATTATACCCAATATAGGAGCCTAAATTATATATAAAAAAATCATATATGAAATGGACTTTAGAAACACACCCAAAGCCCATTTACAACATAACAAAAAAGTTTTTAACTTATTTTAAATTACAAAATTGTCATTGATTTCTTAAAACAAACCCAACCCCAAAACACTCAATAAGGTATCAAAGTAATTTAATAATCAAAATTAAATTCAATAGGGCCAGCTGTCATTTTTTGGGTTTTTTTTGGGCTTGTTTATAGAAATTAAATGGTGTAGGGTTTATTTATAGTTTTAGTGCTAAGAATGGGTATATGACTAAATATCTCTTGATTTTTGTCTAAAAGAGAAGCCCGTAAAGTTTGGTGGAATTCAAAAGTTCATTGGCACCTATGACATTTGGGAGAAGTACTTCTATTCAACTTTAGAGGATGTCCCTATTAAAATGAAACAGTTTATCTTTGAGCAACTCAAATTTGCTCAAAGCGAACATTATATTTGTGAGCAAATATTTTCATCTCCAATTATAGCACGCCACATGGAAAAAAAGATTATCCCTTAAATTAATTAATTAAACTAATTTATTTGGTTAATTAATTAATATGGATAATATCTTAATTATAAAAATTATCTTTATTTAATAAGATAATATCATTAATTTGGATATTATCCTAATAAGAGAATAATATCTTAATTATAGGATATTATCTTATAATTAATGAGATAATATCATTAATTCAGATATAATCAAGTCCAACTCAATCTCTACGAATTTGGGTAAAGAATAAACTCCATTTAATCAGAGTTTATTCTCTACGAAACTGTACGAAACCCTAGCGCCGAGGCTCCTATAAATAGATGACTTCATTCATTATTCAAGGTACATCTAAACCTACTCCTAATACCTGAGAAAAATACCTAAAGCTCTTTCTCCCTCTCCCTCTCCACTCTCCACACGACTCCGGCCACCACACACGGCTCCGGCCGCCCGGTTCACACCGTACATACATCTTCGTACCCTTTGCTTAGCTATTGTTTTCCTACAAACACCCTCGGGTATGGTCTATTTACTCCAGTCTTTTTTATAGGAATCGAGGAAGAGAGAGAAGGAAGATCGAAGGTTGAAGGATCTAAGAGCGAATATTCTCCCGTGAGATTATTTGAACAAACAATATTACCCAAGTCTTGAGTTTGAGAGGTGATCAAATGCAAAAGAAGACAAATTGTGATGACAAATTGAATTGGAGCTTGGTTGAAGTACCTTTCGACCACAACATTCTTCTGTGGCACATAGCAACTGATTTGTGCTACTATACTGACCTAGAAAAATATCTGGCGATCCCTACTCCCGATTCGAAATACACTTTTGGCAAGTTGGTCTCGAATTACCTGATGCACATTATCGTGACGTGCCCTTTCATGTTGCCAAAGGGATTTGGGAAAATTAGGTTCCAGGATACGTGTGCTCTGAGGCCACAAAAGTTTTTGAGAAGAGAAGTATCATAAGTGGTAGTAGTGGAAAAGGTCGTGCCCGTCAAGTGTTGCTTGAGGTGAACACAGAGGCGGATCCAGAGAGGGTGATTGGGAACATAAGCAAGACAATATTGTTTGCCTGGTGTAGGCTTGCAAAACAGTTGCAATCACTTGAATGAGAGGAAAGATGGGTAAATGAAGAGAAATGGGAAATGATAGCTAAGGTGTGGATAGAGATGTTGTGCTATGCA
Organism: Prunus campanulata; assembly: GCA_034190965.1. Lineage (NCBI taxonomy): Eukaryota > Viridiplantae > Streptophyta > Magnoliopsida > Rosales > Rosaceae > Prunus > Prunus campanulata. The sequence continues at coordinate 12,497,127 of CM067215.1, forward strand.
GCAAGCCAATGTGGATGGAATGAGCATGCCCAACATCTTAGAAAGGGGGGAGAGCTTCTTACTCATGTTTGTCTTCTCATGGCAAATTTTGGTTTGAGTCAGTGGCGGAGCCACCTAAGGACCAGTGTGGGCCCAGGCCCTCTCTCATATTTTTTATTTTATCATATTTTTACTTATATGCGTTGCTATATATGTTGGCTTCCTGGAGTAAAAACTGTAAAAATTCATGTTTTTTCTCCTTCTCTTCCTCTTTTGATTAACTTAAGTTTTGTGAATTCCCCTTTCCCCCATTTTACATATCTAAGTAGGGCATCTTAATATTGGGATTTATGAACATTTTGTATATTTCTTATCTATGTTGAAGTATAAATTATTAAATTTTGAGTCTTTAACAGTGTAGATGATGAGATTAATATTCAACCATGTTAAAATATGAAATTCAGGACAATTATGATTGTAATAAATGGATAAATTATTAATCAGTATGAAATGGTATTATTAACTTATTAACTTGGATAGCGCTTGAGGGCTCCTATTCGAATTATTTGAATTTTTTTTTTGAAGGGCCCCCTCTAATGTGAAATCCTGGCTCCGCCACTGGTTTGAGTGAACAGTTTCAGATAAGAGGAGGGGCGCCAAGAATATCTATCGGAACCGGGGAGTGAGTGAGAGTGAGGCTATCTGTCTCAGAGCAGATCTGTTTGTACTTGAATTTATTTTGATTTGCAAATTAGAGTTCGAATATTTAAGACATGCCTTGCATTTCATGCTAGCTACAACACCAGTACAGTAGTATATCTTGGACAATAGATGGAGTCATGCGTTCATCAGCCAAAATAAATCAATATTTTATTTTATTTTATTATCTTGTTTTATATGAAATTTTGAAAATTCATGATATTTTTACTTTCTTTTTTTTTTGGGTCGAAATGATATTTTTACTTAGTTGTTAGGTATTCTGGACATCCTTTTTGCGTTAAAAGAAAATATTGTGAGGGCAATGCAAATGCAACGTTTCCTTAAAGTATTCCCCTGTTTTCCTCTGTTTTAGAACTCTGGGTACATATTTAATTTCACCAATTTATGCAAAATCTTAAGAATATTAGTGGAAGAATTGGGAGGGCTAGGCGGAACCATACATACTTCTTGAACTTAATGACTGCTTTAGCCAATGGGAGAGAAGGGGTCTCAAATCAATGGTTCAATTTATGTATTGTAGCAACAGGCGTAATAGGAGTCTATTACCTGTTCAAATCATGCATCGATATTGTCCCTGCCCACCTTAACGATCTAAGAGGAGAAGGCTCAATGGACCTCTAGGTGTGAGGTTTTATCACAAAGGGCATCGGTGCAATTAGGAATGGACGACCTATATATTTGAACGATATATTATTGTTTTATTCTCCAATGTGGGACTTACACATCATGATTTGTATCGAGCCACTTACACCAACATTGTGATGTGGTGTTTTATCACTAATTAGTAATTAGCATTCATGGATTCCTCTTCCAAAGAGCATGACTTGGAAATAGTTGTATTATTTATTTGCTAATAGGAGAGCCACACTTGAGTTCTTTTTTCTTTGTTCTTCTATTCTATTTTGAGGTCAAAGAAATACCATCTGATTCTGATCCATCTAAAGGATCTAATACCCGAGTGCTTGTGCTTTAATTTTATGTGAAACTAAAGTGCTCGGGATGATGGCTAAGGCAGATATCAATGGCAAAGATCGTAGATGGTCTCTTCATGGAATGACTGCTCTTGTCACTGGAGGAACGATAGGGCTCGGGATAGCCTTCTCCTTCAATTTCCTAACTTATGTTTTCAATCTGATCGTTAGTGTTTTCTTCTCAAAGAAAAACTTGTAACATGCATGATGCATGTAATGCATATCGAATATACCTTTAGTACATGTAGAGACATCTAACGTTATCAGACAGTCAGAAGTGAACATTAATTTCTCTCTTTCCCACTTTTGTTTTTTGTATGGATCATAATTGCATAATATATATAGGCATGCTATTGTGGAGGAATTGGCGGGGCTAGGTGCAATTGTACATTCTTGTTCTCCAAATGAAGACCAGCTCAATGACTGCTTGAGTCAATGGAAGATGAAGGGTTTTCATCAAATCACTGGTTCAGTATGTGATCTGGTGTCAAGAGCCCAACGGCATGAGCTAATAAACGAAGTATCATCACAGTTCAACGAGAAACTTAACATCCTTGTAAGTACTCCATTCATTTAAGTTATATTTGTTGAGCCAAAACAAACAATTTATAGGCCAATTGGTCAAGATAGTGAACCCGCTCCATTGCACCCAAATTCGAATTCCCTTCCCAATCTAAAGGCTTTAATTTTTGTCTTTTTTATAATGAGAAACGAAGATAACGTTATTAAGAAAATTAGCCAGGGAAGACCATTATTATTATTAGCCAAATATACAGCTTTTCTTAATTGATTTTTGTTGACTACGATGGATGGTGAGCTAGTCTCGTCCCTCCTCCATCATACATACTCAACATATGTTTTTTTTTTCTTTCTTAAAACTATTTTATTAAAAACTACATCTAAAATATGAAAATCATGATATCCAAGAGTAGTTCTAAAATGATCATCCTCTTGCAAATATATTTGGGTGTAGATAAATAATGTGGGAACTGCTGAAGTAAAACAAACAATCGAGAGCACAGCTGAAGATTACTCATTTATTATGAGCACCAATCTTGAATCAGCTTACAATTTGTCCCAACTTGCACATCCTCTTTTGAAAGCTTCAGGAGCTGGTTACATTGTTTTTATGTCTTCTGTTGCTGGCGTTGTATCAATTGGAGAGGTTGGAAGTATATATGCTGCCACTATAGGTACTGCCCCCCTTCTTTTAAAAAAGAAAAAAGAAAAATCTCCTTTCAAAATTTAAAGTGTAAGCTGTGACTGTTTTATTTATTTATTTAAATTATATGTTTTTGAGCAATAAATCAATTGGCAAAATCCTTGGCTTGTGAGTGGGGAAAAGATAACATAAGGATTGCTAAAATATGAATATGGTTTGAGTGTATTAGGTTAACTTTATGCTTCTCCATAAGGAGATATACAAGAGTTTACATGAGTGTTTTACAAGGAATTAGATACAGTAAGGAATTAAGAAAGTATCTCCTAATTATACAATGATTTATCAATGATATAAAATAGGAAAGTAAATCCCTTAATTAATCAAGGAAATAAATCTCCTTGATTAATTAGGAGACTCACATCAACACTCCTTCTCAAGTTGGTGCATATACGTCACCAATGCCCAACTTGGCAAGTGAGTCATGAAATACTCTTCCACAAACAGCTTTGGTTAAGATATCTGCCAATTGATCTTCTGATTTTACGAATGGTAGGCAGATGATCTTCTTCTCAATTTTTTCTTTGATAAAATGTCTATCCACCTCAACATGTTTAGTTCGATCTTGTTGAACTAGATTATGGGCAATATCGATGACTTACTTGTTATCACAATGTAACTCCATTGGCTTTTCTAGCTTGAAACCCAATTCTGTTAATAGTCTTCTGATCCATAGTAATTCACAAACTTTGTGAACCATTCCTCGATACTCTGCTTCAGCACTAGACTGAGAAATCACATTTTGTTTCTTACTCCGCCAAGTGACTAGATTACCTCCCACAAAAGTGAAGTAACCTGAAGTAGAGCGTCTGTCAGTAACGGAGCCAGCCCAATCAACATCTGTATATTCAACAACCTCGATATCTCTATTTTTTGAGAACATTAATCCTTTCCCAAGTGCTGACTTTAAGTATGTTAAGATCCGATCAACTACATTCCTATGGGACACACTAGGTGAATGCATAAACTGACTAACCACACTCACAGCATATGCAATATCTGGTCTTGTGTGGGCTAAATATATCAACCTTCCAACAAGGTGTTGGTACTGTTCCTTATTGGTTGGTTCTTGATCCATGTCTTCATATAACTTGAGATTCATCTCGATGGATGTATCAGGAGATTTTTATCCAAGCATTCCTATTTTAGTGAGTATATCTAATACATACTTCTTTTGAGATAGAAATACACTACTACAAAAAGAGGAAAAGACGACCAGAAAAAGACGACGGCAGAACATAAAACCGTCGTTGTATTTAAAACGACGACGGTTTTAAAAAAAACCGTCGTGGATAAGTGAATTAATGTTGAATATTTTTAAAAGACGACGCATACAAATAAAAAAGGGTCGTTTTTTTAAAAAGGTTTCTTCAGAGTAAAAATCTGACCAAAAAATGACGACAGCAGGTATGAATCCACCGACGTAGAAAATAAAAACACAGTTCACCAAAAAACCTGCCGTGTGAACTCCTAACTAAACACGACCAACTGTTCTTAATTCGCGTCGTATTATATAATGGAATCCACGTTTGTATACTACGACGGCGCCTTCTCAGTAAACCGCCGTCTTAATTTTTATTTCTTTTTAAGATTTAATTATTTTTAAATTTTGATCCCAAGAGGTATGATATTTTACCTTTAAGATCTTTGGATCCTGATCATAATCGAACCACCAAAGTGAGAAAGACAATATTTTAAATACACAAAATCCAAAAAGAAACCAGAACTGAACTAACTATTGCAAACTTTGAGAAAGACAATGTTTTGAAAGTTAATGATGTGTGTATTTTGGTGTCTTTGAGATACACCAAAACACATACATCATTAACATCCAAATTATTGTCTTTGAGATGTGAGAGAGAGTGATGATGTATGTGTGTATGTGAGAGAGGAAGACGAGCCTCCAGAGAGACCAGAAGAACTTGGAACCCTAAATGAAAACTGAAACTGAAAGAAAGAGTCAAATTTATACAATAAATCTTTTAAACTTACGGCGGTGCTTATATACATACCGCCGTGTAATTTAAAAACCCACGTCGGTTATTCTTTAATGGAATCCACGTCGTATAATTTTATGGAATCCACGTCGTATGATGTAATGTAATGAACGTCGGTATATTACAAAAAAAAGACGTGTTAAATGATATACTATGACGCGAGAGATTAATTTATCGACTTATTATTTTGGAGTATACTACAACGGTACCTACAACATTACTGTCGTGTTTATTTACCACGTCCTAAGTTCAAATTACCGTCGTATTTTTTCAATTTATACGTCTATCTTCTCTGTAAACCGCCGTCTTATTTTTATAGCTTTTTAAAATTAATTAATTTTTCTTTTATTTTGGTAATATCTTTCTTAACACAAAACAAATTTTAATTCTCAATCCTCAACAAAATTTTCATCTTAAAAGGCAAATCTCTTCGTGTTAAATATTGATCAATATTTACACAATATATGTACACAAATTTGGCAAATACATCGTGGTTTCTTTTCTGCCTTCACCCTCAGCTTGTTCAACTGTTTCTTCCTCTCATATGCAAGCTGGGCCCTCTCCTTCCTCTTGTTCTCAAGCTCCTGCACAGCCACAGATGAATTTCTAAAAATTTCAAAAAATCAAAATCAACAAAGTATGAAAAGGTCACTCCTCGATTCCCATTTTCATCAAAATCAACTGTTTCTTCAAAACTCCTGTGTAGCAAGGGTGGAACCAGACTTAGAACCTGTTGTGGCTTGTGCCCTCGTATGCCTTCAAACGGGCAAGTGCGGCTGCAAACCCGTGCAGGTTCTAAGGCTGGTTCCACCCTTGCTACACAGGAGGATGTAGCAAACCCATGCTTGGCCTTGTGAGGAATCATTCTGCAAACCCATTTGCTTTCAAAAGACAATTTCTTGTGAGGAATCATTCTGCAACCCTAATTGAAAACTGAGAGTTAAAAAACGCGTAAAAAAATCCTATTTAAACAAATAATCGTAAATATCCACGTCAGTTCTAATATACATAGCGACGTCATATTTGAATAATCAACGTCAGTTTAGATAAACAAGCGCCGTCATAACTACATCGGAAATCCAAAAGTCATTTGGCGCGTATTAAAAAGAGAACGACGTCGTTTTCAGAACCATAAATAACCACGTCGGTTTATTAAAATACACAGTCGTTGAATTTCTAAGTACAACGTCAGTTTAGATAAACAAAGCGCCGTCGTAACTGCATTGGAAATCCAAAAGTCATTTGGCGCGTATTAAAAAGAGAACAACGTCGTTTTCAGAACCCCAAAGTAACCACGTCGGTTATTAAAATACATAGTCGTTGAATTTAGAAGTACAACGTCAGTTTAGATAAAAAAAAAGGGTCGTCATAACCACATCGGAATTCCAAAAGTCGCTCGGCAGTTGTGATAACCACGTCAGTTATTAATTATTTACCGTCGTTATAACTAACTAATACGGCGGTTTGTAATAACAACGTCGTTGTATTGAACTCTAGGAATATATATAAACTTTTCGTCACCTGACCTAATATTTTACGGTTTTCTCTCACCGATAAAGTATCGTAGTTTCCCTCTCATTTCCCAAAAGCAGCATCATCGTCTGAATCTTCGTCTTCATCTCCAAATCACCATTTTTGTCTTCATCTTCGTCGGAAGGAAACTTTCTTTGCACGCCAAAGGTTTTTTCTCACTCTCTTCCCTTTTTTTACATTTCATTTGAATGCCGTAGTTGTCTGGAAACAAGATTCTGTCAAATTGAAGAAATCTTTCACTGGTTTTGATTAAATACATAAGCAGATACTCTCACGACGCCAAAAGACGACAGTTCTGTCTTGTTTTCGACGATAGAATGGACACATCATAACGGCCGTTAAATTCTAGCAAACTGCACGACGGTGGTTAAAAATGGTCATGGTGTGACAATTAATACGTCGGAAACAAGATAAAACCGTAGTCTTTAGGTAGAAGAACAATCGTTTTGTAAATTTTAAACCACGTCGGTTCTTATTAGTCACCGACGTAGTATATACACATTTACGTCATGAAATATATAAAACCGTTGTCTTATTTCCATTCATGGTCTAAGAGTCTGTTTAATAGGACGTCGTTTTTTTAGTGTTACCATCGTTGTTTGATATTATTACGTCGTTTATTTTTAATAACCGACGTTGTTTGCCTTGCAGATTAATTAAAAATGGTTTCGAAATCTCAAAACAAGGAAGCTGAAGCGTCAAGGGCCAAATCAGGTTCAAAGGCACAAGGGGATGAAGCCAAATCAGTTTCAAAGGCTCAAGTGGAAGGAGAAAAATCAACTCAAAGCAAACCCTCGAAGAGGATGAGATTTTCCTCAACCTCTGAGAAAGACTCGAGCACAGCCACATTTGTTGAGGAGCCAAAATCTGGCCACGGTATCAGCACAATGAGCCGTGTTGTGAAGAGGAAAATTGAGAAGGTTAAGCCTGTGGTTGAGTTCAATAAAAAGGGCAAACCACATGGCAAGGCTGCTGTTGAGATGCAGTCTTACATTGGTGTTTTGGCACGCACCAGAGTCCCTCTTGTGGACAAGAAATGGACTCAAATACCCAAGGACGTGAGGGAGCAGATTTGGGAAGCTGTTCAAATGTCCTATGTTATTGGGGATAGGTACAAGGAGATGGTCTTGTCATCTGCCGCCAAAAAATGGAAGGATTTCAAGTATAATGTAACTAAGCATTATATCCTTCCATTCGCACATGACAAGGAAAAGTTAAAAGAAACCCCTGCGCGTTATAAGTTCATAGAGAAATCGCAATGGGATGCCTTCGTAGCTTCAAGGTTAACCCCAGATTTTGAGGCTAAGCATGCTGAGCAGAAAGAGAGGAGGGAGAAATTGGAGTACAACCATAGGTTGTCTAGAAAAGGGTATGTTGGTTTGGAGGACCATTTGATAGAAACCATGCCCGATGTTGAAGAAATCAATCGAGCTGTTCTATGGAAGAAGGCAAGAGAAGATAAAACAGGAAACATCCCTTATCCAAAGGTTGCAGAGAAGGCAAAACTAATCGTAAGTCTCACTAACTCTGATCTAAATTTGAAAAACAGAGTGTTTTATTTTGTTATAGACGTCGTTTATCTTTAAATAAGCGACGTTATAAAATGAACACCACGACGGGCTTAATTTACCGACGTTTAAAAATGAATAGGACGTCGGTTTTTGAATAAAGTAGACGTCTAGATAGAATTAATACGACGGATTAAATTCCTCTATGAACTGCATTTTTGTTTTAAGTTTACTCACGCACACACTCTCCCTCTCTCTGTCTATTTCACTGAAATTTGTGGTGCACAATTTCTGGAAAAGAATGCATATTTCAATCGAGTTTTTTCACTTCTTCATTAACATTTATGACGGTTTTATCTTATCTAAACGTTAGAATGATTATACAACGACGGTAATTTTGTGCAGTCGTATGAAATTGGACATCTACGTCTGTTTGTTCAATAGTCCGTCGTCTTACTTGAATACCACGACGGTCTTTATGTTTTAATCTGTTTTATTTTGAATATATGACGTATTTTTATATACCGACGTTGTAAATTATAAACAACGACTGTAGTTAAATACAGACGTTTTAAATTAATACAACGTCAGGAATTTAAGAAAATTGTCATTGTTTATAATTTACAACGTCGGTATATTTATCTGTTTTACACCCTGCTCAGTTTCTAACAATCTCCCTTTCTCTCTTTTAGGATGATTTACAAAAGCAAGTCTCCGAAGGCACTCTGACTGTCTCCGGGACCAATGATGTCTTGACTCTTGCTTTGGGAACCCCCGAGCATGGTGGGAGAGTCAGAGGAGCTGGTGCTGGCATTACCCCAACTCAGTTCTTCAATTTGCCGAAACAGCAGAGAGTGAAATTTGGTGACAAATTGAAGGAAAGTGTAAGGGAGGCAGTCAGAGAAGAGACCTTGAGGATTGAGGCGAAGTCAAGGGAAACTATAATGGAAGCAGTCAGAGCAGAGAAGGAGGCTATGTTGGCATATTTCCGTCAACTAGTTCCTAATTTTGATCCCAGCCTGATGCTCAAAACCCCAATTTCTCCAATTACTCCAATTACTTTACCCCCTCAAGATCAAAGCCCAAAAAATCCAATGTCTGATAAGGCAAGCTGCTCTGGGGCCACTGGTATCAAACCCCTAGCTTTGGGATTAGAAGATCCAAAGCCTGAAGCTGATACTGCTGGAAAACAGCAAGAGGACACGGTAAAATTTTTGCTATTTTCTATTTCTGCCTTTTAAATTTAAATAGACGTTGCTCCTTTTAATATCCGACGTTAAAATTTTAAATAACGATGGTATATACGTCTGTTTCTTACAGGACGCGTCGTTGTTAGTTAAATACCACGACGCTTTTGCTTGTTTTGCAAATTATTAGACATTAAAAATAACGACTATGTTTTCTGCCGTCGTCTAACTCTTTTATAAAACCGTCGTCTATTTCATGATTTCATTAACTATATTTATATTAGACGACCTTTCTATAGTATAGCGACGTTATAAATTCAACACAATGACGGTTATGTATTTACCGACGTGTATAATCTTTCCTCCGTCAGTATTTACTAGAAACCGTCGCTTATATTATATACCACGTCTGTTTTTTGGGTTTAGTTTGAGTCTTTTATTTTAGTTCACACACAAACTAACTTATATTTCTTTATTTATTTCTTGTAACAGGATCTCTCAAAGCTAGACATGCCACCTCCTCTCTTAGCCTTATGCCAACACGTCCAGGCCAAGTTGTTGCCTACTAAGGAGGCTGTGACAGTTCACATGCCCAAGGAAGTGTTTGGCTTTGAGCATGATACCTTCCTCTTACCTGAAGATATTTTGCAATTTGGTTCCATGGTGGAGATTGGAACCACAGTGATATCAGTATACATGAGGTAATTCTCCCTAATCCCATTTTGTTTTACATTTTCCTTTCTTTTAAATTAAAATCTCATTTAATTGACTTTCATATATTTAGGTTCCTATTTGACTATTTAAAAATGGCAAATATGGTAAACCTTGTTGGCCTCGTGGACCCTAGGCTAGTGAGCTCTGGAGTTGGATCAATATCAGACCGAATAAAAAACTTGTCAAACCGCCTGAACACAACAGATGGGAATCAATTTTTCTTGGTCCCTTATAATCCAGGGTTAGTACCATTTAAAGTATTTTCCTGAGCTTCTAATATTTTTCTTTGTAGTACTATTTAACCTATATGAATCATTATGTGCAGTGGTCATTGGGTGATGGTAATTGTGAGACCAGCAACGGAGACTGCCTATTACATGAATTCACTGCCAAAACGCATGGTTGACGACGACATGAAAAATATAGTGAATACGTAAGTTGATTTCTTCTGATTTAAGATTTTTCCTATAAATTATTTAAATAAACGACTATTTTTAATAATACCGACGTTATAATTAAAATATAACGACGGTAAGTTATTATCGACGTGTTAATTTAACTACCACGTCCGTATTTTCTTTCATACGTCGTTTTAATTTAACTACCACGTCGTTTGGGTTTTATTTAAGAACGTTTTAATTTTTTCTGCTCAATTTTTTGTCATACGACGTTATAACGTTACACAACGACGGTTAGTTTTTACCGCCGTTTTAAACAAAATATCACGTCTTGGTTTAAAAAACTCCGTCGTTTTGACTGATTTACCACGACGGTTACTATTTGTATTTAAATTTTTTGTTTTGTCATTAACACCCTTTGTTTTCTTGTAACAGGTCAATTAAAATGTTTAACATTCATATAAATAAAAATTCACGTAAACAGCAGGCCATTTGGAAAAATCTACACGGCACTCCTGAACAACCAACAAGTGTAGAGTGTGGCTATTACGTGATGCGATTCATGAGAGATATAATTCATGATCCAGACCTAAATTTCGAGAAGAAGGTAAAACGCAACATTTTAGATATACTTTCTTTATTTTACTACGTCATATTTTTGTTTAAAACCGTCGTTTGTATCTTTATAACACGTCGGTTTTTTGGTTTATTTTGCAGTTTGAGAAGAAAAAAGATAAAGTTCAGTATAAACAAGAGGATATTGACGAAGTTAGGCATGAAAGGGCAGAATTCGTGAACAAGCAATTACCGAAGGATAATTGATGAAGATAAATAATTATGAACAATGTTTAGGTTTAATTTAGTTTATTTAAAATGTACATAAATATTTTGTTGTAATCAAGCGAACAAAAATCAAAAAAAATTAAATTTGTTTTAAAACTTGTTTAGTTCCCAAACACCGACGTCTGATTCTAATTTACATGTCTCATACGTGTACACAATGGTTGTCTTGCAGTAATTGGAAATATAACATCGACGGCAATTCTTAAAAACGACATGTAATAGCCATAACAACGACGGTTTATCATTAATTCATCCTGTATAAATGAATTTGTACTCATATACTACGTCGGTTCGTATAACCTTATCGACGTCTTAATAATATACAAAGGCGGATACTTTTAAATATCCGCCTTTGTATATTTAAACAACGTCGGTTATATACACTAAAATGACGTGTAATAGTCATAACAACGACGGTTTATAATTAATTCATGCTGTATAAATGAATTTGTACTCATATACTACGTCGATTCGAATAACCTTATCGACGTCTTAATACTATACAAAGGCGGATATTATTAAATATCCGCCTTTGTATATTTAAACAACGTCGGTTATAAAAAGCCGTCGTTTTATATTAGTTTCGACATCAGTTTATTATGTTAACGTCGTTGTAAAGGGATACAACGTCGGATAGGTCATTTTTAATTTAATTTTTATTGACTTTTATATTTTATTTAATTCCATATTAAATTCAAAACTAAATCCAAAAATTAAATTGAAAACTACCAAGCATTGGAATATTGTCTCTATCCTAAAGCTTTAAAAAATACAATTTTGGAAATATTTTTTTATTGTATTTAATTACTAATATTAATAATATATTCAAAACAAAATCCGAAAAATATACCGGCAAATTCTATGCACTGATTGAGACAATATCTTGCCCGTTAAGTCCTGAAAAATGTAATTTTAGTTTTCAAAGTTCGAATGATAACAAAATTCAAACAAATTTAGAGACAAGGCATGGTACTCCTTATACTTTACATAACATAACCCTAAGGTTTATGTGATCCATTGGTGCCCATAAATTCAAAATTATGAAATCCATATTTTAGCCTACTATTGTAGAAGGCAATGTTGTAAGGAATCCATAGCAATTTTCGGTTCATTTTTCTCGTACTTGTGTATTTTTTTAAAATTATTTTAAAATTTAGGGTTTAGGGGTTAGGGTTTAGGGTTTAGGGTTTAGGGTTTTTTGAAACGACGCCGGTTTTCTCCCGCTGTTTTTGGTCAACTACATTAACAAAGACTAATTGAATTCGGTTTACGACGTCGGTTATTAAATAGCAACGTCCTGTATGTTTACAACGTCGGTATTTTATAAAAACCGCCATTGTAAGTAATAATTAGACGTCCGTGTAAGTGTTGACCGTCGTCGTTGAAAAACGCGGTACTTTAAAATTTTTGACCGCGACCTAAAATTTTCAGAATTTCCCTTTAACCCTCAAATAGTTCATTCTCTCTCTTCAACATAAATTTGTCTGAAAGTTTTCGTTCTCCCAGCTCTCTCTCAATATCCATGTAAGTACAACTCTAGTCCCTTTAATCCTAATTCTCTCAGCTCTCTCTCAAGCTTTTGTTATATTCTCTCAGCTCTCTCTCAAAGCATTGGGTACGTAGATTCTCCAAGATCTCTCATTGGGTACGTAGATTCTCTAAGCTCTCTCTCAAGAAGTTGTTATATTCTCGTAGCTCTCTCTCAATATCCATGTAAGTACAACCCTAATCTCTTCTTAAATCCATAAATGTTTTCGTTGGTAGCTATATTAGGGTTTTGGTGTTTGCAATCTTGTAATAATTGCTCTCTGTTTGGGTTCTTTTATGTTTGTGTGGCCATGGGTTCTTGGAAAAGGAATGGGGATGGGAGATTTAAACATTTTTTTTTTTAACTACGACGACGGTTGAAGGATCAAACCGTCGTCCAAATGTTAATTATACGTCGGTTGTTCATTTACTCCTGTCGTCTGAGTTTTAAGCCGCAACTGGTAGCCTAAAGACGACTGTTTCTCCATTAAACGTCGTCTTTAGGCTACCAGAACACCGTTCAAATTTCTAGGTTTGGGTATCTTAATGACGACAGTGACTATAGATGCCGTTGTCTGAATGTATATTAAACGACGATTATTTTTTTAAACCGTCATCTTGTACATGTTTTATATTTAATTTTCATTTTGTTCTCTGCTATTTGAATGAGGTAGTGTTTCATTGCTGGTCTTTCCACTTTAATATATATATATTTATATGAATTTGATAGAGTGTTAGATGGATAAGTCATGGATGCATGCGGATAGAAGATCGAAGGCATATGAGTTAGGGGTGGAAGGATTTTTGAATTTTGCGTCAGAAAATCTTGGAAATACAACTGAGATTCGTTGTCCATGTGTTAAATGTGGGAATATTCGATTGTTTGGGGTTGGAATTATAAGGGAACACTTATACTTTAATGGAATTGACCAAAGCTATAAGATTTGGAGATGGCACAGAGAACCTTGGGAATGGACTACCAATGCTAGTAGAAATGTGGAAGAAGATGAGTAAAGTAGGTTCAGTTATGTTTCTGAAGAATTAGGGATGGATGATAATGATTTTGCCAATATTGGATCTGATCCTTATGAGTTTGCCAATGTGATTGGGGATAGCGATCAACCCTTGTACCCTGGTTGCAGTAAGTACACGAAGTTGTCAGCTTTGGTGAAGTTATATAATTTGAAAGCAAAACATGGGATGAGTGATGTTTGCTTTACAGAATTATTGATACTTCAAGGAGAATTTCTTCTAGAAGGAAATACACTACCTTCCTCTATGTACGAGGCAAAAAAGACTTTGTCTGCTTTAGGGATGAGTTATGAGAAAATCCACGCATGTCCTAATAACTGCATTTTGTATCGGAAGGAGTATGAGAATGCAACTAATTATCCTACTTGTGGTATCTCAAGGTGGAAGGAAACCAAGGATAGGTTCTTGAAAGAGGGTGTGGCAGCGAAGGTGGTGTGGTATTTTCCTCCAATTCCAAGGTTTAAAAGGATGTTTCAATCACATAAGACAGCTAAGAGTTTGACTTGGCATGCTGCAAGAAAATCAGTTGACGGTTATATGTCTCATCCAGCTGATTCCCCGTCTTGGAAACTTGTTGATGAAAAATGGCCCGACTTTGGTAATGAGCCAAGAAACTTGAGATTGGCTCTCTCATCTGATGGATTCAATCCCCACAGTTCTTTAAGTAGCAGATATAGTTGTTGGCCAGTTATGTTAGTTACATATAATCTCCCACCGTGGCTATGCATAAAGCGGAAGTTCATGATGTTGACCTTACTGATTTCCGGTCCTAAACAGCCCGGAAATGATATAGATGTCTACTTAGAGCCTTTGATTGATGATTTGAAATCCCTGTGGGATGGGATTAGAGGAGTGTATGTTGCCCACATAGGAGAATACTTTACACTCAGAGCTGCATTACTGTGGACAATTAATGATTTTCCCGCTTATGGAAACTTATCTGGTTGTGTTGTTAAATGATATAAAGCTTGTCCAATATGCGGCGATGATACACCTAGTCACATGTTGAAAAATGGCCACAAAATTTGTTACATTGGGCATAGAAAGTGGTTACCAATCAATCATCCATATAGGAGGCAACGTGCAGCTTTTAATGGGAAACCTGGATATGGCATGCCTCCCGAGCCATTAACAGGAGAAGAAGTGCTGCATATGGTTGAAGATATTAATTACATATGGGGCTCGAAAAATGGGGGAAGTGTTGGTGAGAATGATGGTGACAGAGTTTGTTAGAAGAAGAAATCAAAATTCTTTGATCTCGAGTATTGGAAATACCTCCCTGTGAGGCATGCCCTAGATGTTATGCACATTGAGAAGAATGTTTGCGATAGTATCATTGGTACATTGCTAGAGATCCCTGGAAAAAATAAAGATGGGATTGCTGCTCGGTTAGACTTATTGAACATGGGGGTAAAAATTGATTTGCAACCCGAGTATGGAGAAAGACGTACTCGCTTGCCTCCAGGGCCTTGGAATTTGTCAAGAGTAGAGAAGAGAGAGGTTTGCAATTCTTTTTATGGTATGAAGGTTCCTAAAGGTTATTCTTCAAATATAAAAAATCTTGTATCTTTAAAAGATTCAAGACTTCTTGGCCTTAAATCTCATGATTGTCATACCTTGATGCAACAATTGCTCCCTGTGGCAATTCGTTCTGTTTTGGAGAAGCCTGCAAGGTATGCAATAACTCGATTGTGCTTCTTCTTCAATGCTATATGTGCAAAGACGGTAGATGTTTCCAAGCTAGATAAGTTGGAAGAAGATGTAGTAGTTACTTTGTGTTTGCTTGAGAAGTACGTTCCCCCTTCATTCTTTGATATCATGGTTCATCTAGTAGTACATCTTGTCAGAGAAGTTCGTCTATGTGGGCCAGTATATTTTAGATGGATGTATCCATTTGAAAGATATATGAAAGTGCTAGAGGGGTATGTTCAGAATCGTACTCGTCCCGAAGGTTGCATTGCTGAGCGGTATATAGCTGAAGAAGCTGTAGAGTTTTGTACCGAGCATTTATCTGATGTTAGTACAGTTGGAGTGCCTTCAAGCCAGAATATGGGAGTTTCAAAGCCATTATCAGGTTGCACAATGAGCTTAATTGATATGGACTTGTTGAACCAGGCACATCTATATGTCTTGGAGAATACGGAGGAAGTCCTACCTTATATCGAGTACGTATGAGTTTAATTTTTCATATATATGTAGCCATTTTAAATATTGTTACTCCTTATGTTTATCTTATATATAAAGGACCGTAATGCATGTTTTTTTCGTGTCAATTGTAGGGAACATATGATCCACATCAAGACCACTTATCCGAAATTTAGAAAGAGAACAAAGTGGCTATAAGATAAGCACAATAGCACTTTCATTCAATGGCTACGTTTTAAGGTATATATGTTATTGAATGACATATTGAACTTATTTTAATTTTCTTTCTTTCTATATATATGTTAGATTGAATTAAGATATATGTTTAATTTGCAGGTTCAAAGTGAATTTAATGGGGAAGACTATAATGGCATATCAGAAAATTTGAGGTGGTTAGCAGCTGGTCCAAGCATGGTAGTGCCATCATATAGGAGCTATCTTATTAATGGTGTCAAATTTAGCACCAAGGCACAAGATGATGTGCGAACTGTCCAAAATAGTGGAGTTTATTTACTTGCACATACTATGCAAGTTGCTAGTGCCAAGGATAAAAACCCTATTGTCTCCAATATGGGTTTTAATGGGGTTATTCAAGAAATTTGGGATCTTGACTACCAAAAGTTTAGAATCCCAGTCTTGAGGTGTGATTGGATAGATAACACTTCGGGCCTTGTAGATCTGAGTAAAATTGGACATAGGAATGACCAATTTGTTATGGCTTCTCAAGTCAAACAAGTATTTTATGTTGACGACCCAATGCATCGTGTTTGGTCGGTAATGTTATCAATGCCTAATAGAGAATATAATGATGTTATTGGTGATGATGTGCTAGTTGATATTAGAATTGAGTGTGAGCCATTTTCTAGAGGGATAGCAAATGTTGACACATTTGATGACCTAGTGGGTGAGTTTGGGAGTGAGAATATTAGAGATGGGTGTGAAGATATATGGATTGATTGATTGTTGTAATGTATGACATTAGTTATGCAGTTAATTGTATGACATTAATTCATAGCTCTGTATATCATTTTAATTCCAATCACATTTTCATTCTGCAAGCTTTGGGCACGACAAATCAAAAATTAAAAATAATCGGTTAAAGCTGAAAATACGACGGTCAAGTTACAAAAATCGCAAAAACAGACGTTTAAAAAATAACCAACGTCGGGTTTTCACAACCGACGTGGAATGACAATGCAAAAATGAAATAAAAACCGCCATTTGAAAAAGAAAACACGTCGGTTAATTATAATTCATTTCAAAATGGTTAATATTGTTGTTTTTACGTCAGTTCAAGTAAATATATGCCATGTTATATGTTTTAGACGTTAGTTTTTTTATTTAGTGAACGTAGTATTTATTAACCACGGCGGTTTCTAAGTTTTACACGTCGGTTTTGTTTGATTTAGAGATGTTGATAAAACTATTTACGTCGGTTTTGTAGTTGTTTTTGACATTTAAAATTATTTAAACGTCTGTGTTTTACTAAAACCGTCGTCTATTATAGTCGAAAGGTCTCTTTTTATGCTTTTATGTATGAAATCGACGTCGGTTTTAGTTTTTTTTATGACGTGTAATATATTAATCACGTCGTTTTTTTTTGTGTTTAAGCCGTCAAAATAATTTTCAACGTCTGTGGTAACCTAAAAGGTCGTGGTTATTACTGTTTTTACGTCAGTTCAAGTAAATATATGCCATGTTATATGTTTTAGATGTCTGTTTTTTTGTTTAGTGAACGTAGTATTTATTAACCACGACGGTTTCTAAGTTTTACACGTCGGTTTTGTTTGATTTAGAAACGTTGATAAACATATTTACGTCGGTTTTGTAGTTGTTTTTGACATTTAACATTATTTAAACGTCTGTTTTTTACTAAAACCGTCGTCTATTATAGTCGAAAGGTCTCTTTTTATGCTTTTATGTATCAAATCGACGTCGGTTTTAGTTTTGTTTATGACGTGTAATATATTAACCACGTCGTTTTTTTTGTGTTCAAGCCGTCAAAATAATTTTCAACGCCTGTGGTGACCTAAAGGGTCGTGGTTATTGTTGGTTTTACGTCAATTCAAGTAAATATATGTCATGTTATATGTTTTAGACGTCAGTTTTTTCATTTAGTGAACGCAGTATGTATTAACCACAACGGTTTCTAAGTTTTACACGTCGGTTTTGTTTGATTTAGAGACGTTGATAAACATATTTACGACGGTTTTGTAGTTGTTTTTGACATTTAACATTATTTAAACGTCTGTTTTTTACTAAAACCGTCGTCTATTATAGTCGAAAGGTCTCTTTTTATGCTTTTATGTATCAAATCGACGTCGGTTTTAGTTTTTTTATGACGTGTAATATATTAACCACGTCGTTGTTTTTGTGTTCAAGCCGTCAAAATAATTTTCAACGTCTGTGGTGACCTAAAGGGTCGTGGTTATTGTTGTTTTTACGTCAGTTCAAGTAAATATATGTCATGTTATATGTTTTAGACGTCAGTTTTTTCATTTAGTGAACGTAGTATGTATTAACCACGACGGTTTCTAAGTTTTACACGTCGGTTTTGTTTGATTTAGAGACGTTGATAAATATATTTACGTCGGTTTTATAGTTGTTTTTGACATTTAACATTATTTAAACGTCTGTGTTTTACTGAAACCGTCGTCTATTATAGTCAAAAGGTCTCTTTTTATGCTTTTATGTATGAAATCTACGTTGGTTTTAGTTTTTTACTGACGTGTACTATATTAACCACGTCAGTTATTTGCCGTCGTTATTTCATGTGTGAAAAGATGGCGTCGATTTCTCGTCGGTTGTAAACCATGAAACACGACGGTGGATTCCCGTCGTCTATTTCGTTTTTTGTAGTAGTGATATACCAGTTGTGGACCTGGCTACTTCAAATTCCTAGAAAATACTTCAAATCACCTAAATCTTTCATCTCAAATTCCTAAGACAAATACTTCTCCAGTTTCAGTTGCTCTCCTGTGTCGTTTCTAGTTACGACTATGTCATCCACATAAACAATAAGTGCAGTAAGTCTTCTTCCATCACGCTTCAAGAACAAAGTGTGATCTGCATTACTCTGTATATATCCAAAATTCTTCATGGATTTAGTGAATCTGCCAAACCATTCTCTAGGGGATTGCTTTAACCCATACAATGACTTTCTGAGCTTGCAAACTTGATTCTCCTTGTCATGAGTTAAGTTACATCCTGGTGGTAAGTCCATATATACTTCTTCTTCCAAGTCTCCATGTAAGAATGTATTTTTTACATCAAACTGATATAATGGCCAATCGAGATTTGCTGCTAGAGACAGAAGGACTCTGATAGTTTTAATCTTGGCTACTAGGGCAAATGTCTCTTGGTAGTCTATCCCATATCTTTGTGTGTACCCTTTCGCCACCATTTTAGCTTTATATATTTTAATGAATCCATCTGCTTTGAGTTTCACAGTATAAATCCACCTGCATCCCACTGTCTTCTTTCCATGAGGTAATAGCACGAGTTCTCATGTGCCATTCTTCTGGAAAGCTCACATTTCTTCATTCATGGCTTCTTTCCATTTTGGGTCTTCTAGTGCTTCAGTTACACTGTTGGGAACAGATATGTCGACCAACTACTTCACAAAGTGTACCTGTGACTCTGATAATTTGCTGATGGATACATAATTGTTGATGGAATATTTCCCTTTTGCATTAAGATATGCTTTATAGTGAACTGGAGGTTTTCCACGGTTCTTCCGTTTTGGAATCTGATATGCAGGCTCTGTGCCTTCTGAAATTAAATCTTTTTTTTTTTTTTGCCAAAGTTAGAAAAAGGCGGGGGGTTTCTCACACACAATCAAGATATGTTATTGTGCAGGAATTGACAGTGCTACATGCAATTATGCATACACTGGATCGATCTTTTCTTGTGTTCTTTAATCTCAATATCTTATGTTCTTGTATACTTATAACTTAAAATACTGGGAGCATTGGCTCTAGAGGTCAAAGTGTAGTGGAAAGGGATGGCTAAGAAGAACTACCAATATTGGTTCGCGTGAAAAACAGGTATAGCCGCACGGCTACACTATCCTTTTTTTTTTTTTAAATGCCCGAGTGTAGCCGGCTATACTATTTATAGGAAAAAAGGGCCCGCCTAGCGCTCAAGCGCTTATGTGTCAAAACAAGTATAGCCACGTGGCCATGCTGTTTTGTAAAATACGTGAGAGTATAGCCGCCCGGCTACACTATTTAGAGCATCTCCAGCGCAGGTTCAAAACCAGGCAAAAGGCCCCCTTCAACAGCCCAAGGCAGCTCTAGCGCTGCAGCCTGCAGCCCGGTTTAGCGTGGGTCCCACCAGCCCGGGCAAGCCCAAGGGCAGGTTTCGCCTGGGCTTCAGCACACAGCATTTCAAATTTTTTTACCGTTAGTGCGTGAATTACACATGCTGACATCAGCCCATGCAGACTCCAACGACTATGTGACACGTGTCACAACCGGGGCTCTCCGATATTTTTTTTCCAGAAATCCGACGGTCCTCGTTTTTTTGGCCAAAAAAATTGCAAAAAATATTGAAAAATTCTGAATTTTTTTAAAAAAAAATATGTATTTTTTCCCTATAAATACCTAACCATTTTATTCCCTTTCCACACCAAATCTTCATACAAACTCATCTCCTTCAAATATTTTTCACTTTCCAGACCAAATTTTCTACTACCAAATTTCATTTGTGTAAAAATACAAATGACATCTTCCATCGAAGGCGAAGGCTCATGGACAAATGTTCGAAGATGTCAAAATCTTGGCAACGAGGGAAAAAAAAATTAATTTCCGTTTTATTCAATTTAATGTCTTTATATATATATTTTATGCATTTCCAATTTCATTTTTTTTAATAGATTAGTCAAGGCAAAACAAAAAGGAGGAAAACCATTACACATGGCTCCTCAAGTGAACAATGCCCGCAGTCGGTTCCAGTGGTGCGTTTCGTGTCTGAAATAATGGCACTATTACGTCCTCCGAAGGAAAATACTCCCCCACGTCGTGATCCGGTGGAACTGCCTCCGCCAATGATTGAGTTGTTCTTGTACTCCACTGTGTCGGACTATGAGGAACTAAAATATTTCAATTGTATGATGAGTGAGTAGGTATTTCAATTGTATGATGAGTGAGACGTGAATTTTATAATAAATATGGACACGTGGCAACCGAAAATTTTATTTGAAAATTTTATCCTAAAAATGTTATCTTAAATTTTAAGTGAGAATTTTATAATAAATAGTGACACATGACAACGGTAAATATTATCTAAAAAGCTTATCAAAATTAATTATTTAAGTATAAAAAAATAGGAAATAAAGTACAATGAATAGGATTTGCCTTAGACTTAGCCCTCATGGGTGGAACCACAAATGGCAAGGCTGATACTATTCACATGAATAGTGGCAGCCCTTGCTTGCCCTTGCCCTAGACTTAGCCCTTATGGGTGGACATGCTCTTATAGCTTTAAAAAAGACCCGCCTAGTGCTCAAGCGCCCACGTCTCAAAACACGTATAGCCGGCCGGCTACACTATCTTTTAAAAAAAATAAAAAAATTAAAGTGGTAAAGCCGTGCGGCCATACTTTAAAAAATAAGGGCAATACCATAGTATAGCCGGCTATACTATTTAAATATATTATATCTGAAAGGTATTGCCGCGCGGCTATACTTTTTTTTTTAATTTTTTTTTTTAAAGTGCCCTCCTAGTTGCATTAATTTATACTTAATTGATATTAATTGGCTTGTTTCAACATATCCAAAGCGAATATTGAAGAGAGAGAAATTTCACAGTAAATCAATCTGAGAGTTCAATGTTTTCTTCTTCTTCTTTTGTGGGAATGTTTGCCTTTGATCTAACTCGTTCTCTCGAGTGAAACTTGTTGGAGGAACAACAATCAATATTATTCTAATAATTTAATTAAACAATTAAATTAAAAAACAAATAGAATAATGAAATTAAATATGGCTATAAATTAAAAACTGACTGTTCTTGTAAATAGAGGCTTGCAAAATTGCAATGTCCTTGAATACAACTCTCTAAATCAAAGTCTTAGCACTAGGGCTTTGATTTCTGGCGAAATTTGTGTGTTTATCTCTGAAGAGAAGAGTGATGATATGAATGTTCTTTGTGAATTTGATGTAATTGTGCAGACCCAGGGCTTGTGTTTAAATAGAGTGGTTGATACCTGTTCCAACATGTATCAAATAAGGACAAATTCAATCAGACAAAAACATTATATGATATTTGAATTTTAAAAATAATTCAAACAAATAATTAATTAACTGATCGGGTTTAATTTAAATCACATAGCCCAAGATGTGTACAAAAAACAGATGTATTATTGAAAAATATGTATGTACGTGTATAATACGAGTATTAAATATGAAAATGCTAAATTCTTTATATGGGTAATAACTTTGGCAAAGTAAAAAACATCAAAAGGGACAATAGAGACTCGGGTAATGGCCTAATAGTAATGAATAATGCTCTAAACTACTCTTATCAATTTAGGTGGCTAGCAGTCAGCATGAAACGGAGGTCTTTTTTTCTTCGTCAATTTTTGCATCCCAAGAATTTTCTATTCCTAGTTAAAGGATTTCCCAAGTCAATATTGATTTTTGGATAAAATGAATACAGGTCAAGATGCAATAAGTTCAATCTACACTCATACTTGTTCCATTAAGAGATTCAATAAATTCAACCAAAGATTTAGTTGTGCTTTTCTTTCTTGAGAACTCCTCTAACTCAAAGAAAATAACTACCATCTAATCAAGTGCTAGTTGGCTATGCTAGTAGAAATTCAACTCCCTCCGACTGAAGCAACACGTTCCGCTATAAATATCCCTCCTTGCTATATCTCAATTACGATCTTCATCTCATCAAACTTATATCTTTTCTTAATAATACAAGCAATGGCAGGTGACTCAATGAGGTCTGCTATGGTGACCCTCTTCATCCTTGCTATGGTACTGTCTCCGATTTCGACCTCTGAGGTAGCTCGATCCACTTTTCAAGGTAACAATTAATTCACATCTTTTTTCTTCATATAAGATTTTAATTTGTAGATTTTGGTTTTGATGTATAATTAAATAAGAATAATGTTTTATGTGATCTTTTTTTCAGATGCAAAAACTATATGTCCTGCTTGTGTATGCTGCACCCGTGAACCACAAGGCTCTTGCTGCAAATGTTGTGCTATACCTACATCACCAAGTCGAAGTCAGTCCGAGAGAAGTTCTCCATGAGAGACACAAAATTGATACGGCAACGAAAACGAGTCTAAGTTAACTCAATATATAACAATTATTAAGTTATTATATGTCTATTTTTTAATGTGGCACATTATTCTTTTTATATTTTGCTTAACATACTTTGAAGTTTATTTAAATAATGGATTTGAGCTACATCTTCATTCAGGGGCGGCCCTGGGGTGGTGCAAGTGGCACCACCGCACAAGGCCTCCGATTCTTGAGGGCCCTAAAAAAAAAATTTCTTTATATTGTATATATTAATATTATAGGAATTGTATATATAGTTTAGCGTGCAAAACACTTATACAAGAGTGTATCTAGTGGAGTTGGCTCTAGCGCGTGTTCACTTATCGGAAGCGCTAGAGTTCGATTCTCGCTGAAGTCAGTCCATTTCGCTGTTTTTATATTATTTTTGCTTTATAACCACAAATTTTACATAATTATTATAAATATAAATAAAAAAACAGAAAGCCTTTTAATAAAAAAAGGGAAACATCGAAGCTAACAACAAGAAGAGTATAGATATATTCTCCAAACACTTTTTACTTCAAAACCAGAAAAAATTCATGGTTTTTTCTTTCTCTTAAACTTTGATTTTATGGTAAGTAATCATTATCATTCATCAATCTTTCTTTGGTTTTTTTTTCAATCATTTGCCAATTTTTGTTATTCTTTCAATTTCAGAAATTTCAACACCGAAAAGAGAAATTCCTAATTCCTAAATTCATAAAGACCACTCAAAATCAAATAGTTAGACTACTCTTTAATTTGTGATTGCCAATATTTTTTTCCTATTAACCAGAGATTGCTTATTGGAGGCAGCAAGGGACCTTATAGGGGCACAAGGAGCTTACCAAACGTGACATATGTGAGCTGTATATAATATATATACACATAATGCTCTATTAGTTGGAATCTGAATCAGCGTGCACCTTTGGGCCGCCCTATTATTTAATGCTCTATTATTGTCTCAACTAAATAATTCGAATAATTCCCTGGCGCATTTGTTATTAATTATTTAATATCGATTATATTTTTGTTGGATATGGTCGCTTCCCTTAAATGGGTTTGATATGGTCGCATCAATTCAGTTATAAAAGGTTTAATTTTTTGTGTCTTTTCGGTAAGGAGAGAGAAACCAAGATAATATTATTAAGAAAAAATGCGAGTATCCAAGGGAAAGTATATTATTATAAAAGGTTTTATTTTTAATTTTCTTAAATATATTTTTTGTGTCTTTTGAAAGCTTCAGGAGCTGGTGTTTTTATCTCCTGTTGCTCAGAGATGGTTCCTCTGTTTTTGCTCAGCTTTCTTCTCCTTTATTATTGCTTTTATTTTGCAAAGGAGTCAATAATGTAGTAATTTGGAGTAATTGCTCCCTCAGCCAAAATCTTGAGTTCGAATCCCAACATATGTCTAGTGTGTATGAGTTTAGTACATTATCGTTCCTTTCAATAAGAAAGTTTCTCAAAAAACAAATTATTGCTTTCATTTTGTATTCATTTGACTGTTAGGCTTGATCAAATTCCAACTATACGACACAACTTTCCACAAATATCCGAGGACGGGGCTGATAGGTTGATGTGTACAAGAGAAGCATTGTGCTTCTTTAGACCTATAAAAGAAAGTGTAAGCAGTGCAAGACTAATAAGTCTCCTCTAGTTTCTAATATATATCTTCAACATTCTCTTCAAATTTCTGCATAAATGTATATATAACCAATTTGAAATATCAGTAGCAGCCTGAATAGATGGCGTAGACAAATAGTAATGGTAAAGATAGTAGATGGTCTCTTCACGGAATGACTGCTCTTGTCACTGGTGGAACCAAAGGAATTGGGTTAGCGCTTTCTTCGTTTATACTTGCAATCTGAAAGTGTTCCTTTTTTTTGGGACCAGAAGATTCACTCTGATAAATGCTTTCTCATCAAAAAAACAAAAACTTGTAACATGATGCATATACTTGTAAAGTGTGTAGTAGGGTATTATTTCCCCTTATATACATACACACACATACGTAAGCGTGTAGTAGGGTATTATTTTCTTGCCAAACTTGTATTGTGAAACGAATGCTTAGGTGCAACTATACATATATGTATTGTTTTCAGGTACGCTATTGTGGAGGAATTGGCGGGGCTAGGTGCAACTATACATACTTGTTCGCGTAATTAAGTTCAGCTTAATGATTTCTTGAGCCAATGGAAAATGAAGGGTTTTAATCAAGTCACTGGTTCGGTATGTGACGTGGTCTCCAAAGCTCAACGAGAGGAGCTTATAAACAAGGTCTCATCACTATTTCATGGAAAACTTAACATCCTTATAAGTGTGCTCCACTTATCCGTTAAACTGATTGAGCCTTGCATTTTTGTATAATTTATGGCATTGTCAAAATATATTGGCTGTAAAAAATTTCCAGGGATATGAAATAATTATATATATGTAACTGTACTAGCTAACTCAATATTCAGTGTTATTTGTCTTTTTAATGTTGGAAGTAGAGGTGTTAAATGGAAGGGTCAGCCCTAACACGGCACAAGTCAAGCCTGATTAAATAAGGGTGGTATTTGTTTCCCAAATATAAAACCTTCATTTTATGTTTTAAAGTACACTTGGACTTTGGCTGTAGATAAAATAACGTGGGAACTGCCGAACTAAAACCAACAATCGAGAGCACAACTAAAGATTACTCATTTATTATGAGTACCAATCTTGAATCTGCTTACCATTTTTCCCAACTTGCACATCCTCTTTTGAAAGCTTCAAGAGCTGGTAACATTATTTTTAGGTTTATTTACTGCAATACCCCCTGAAACTTCGGTCAAATCTCACTTTGCCCTCTCAAACTTAAAATGACCCACTTTCATCCCTTAACCGAGATTTGGTGACCCACTTTGCCCCCTACCGTCAACTCCATGTAAAAGCCTGTTAACTTTGATGATGTGGCATGGGTATTTTTGTAATTTTGTACACATGGATTATCATCCACCAATTAGGTGAGTGACGTGGCAAGTGGAGCCCACTTCTCCAGATGGATAAAAATATAATTAAATATTCTAATAATTAAATGTTAAAAAAAATAAGAAAAAAATATTTTCACATAATTAAAAACTACCTATCACCCCAGCCGCCCCAATCCTCCCACCCACCCACAGCCATCCTTCCCTACCCATCCACCATTAATCCTTACCCACAGCCACTCCCAACAACAAAACTTCTGAGACTTGATTGGTCTCCATTAAGGGCCAGTTTGGCATTGCTGTGCTGTGAAAATAATCGCTGTCAGATTTGCTGTGAGAGAAATCAGCTGTAAGATAAAGCAGTTTGGCGTTTGGTAAAATTTTTGTTAAAAGTGTTGTTGATATTGATTTCAACAAAATCAAAAAATGATTGCCGCATAATCATTAAACTCAACGCCACTTCGAAACTGATTCCTGCATAATCAGAAAATGACAGCACCTCATTAGCTGCTTTCCGTTATAGCTTTCTCTCACAGCAATTTTTAACAATAAGTGATTTTCTCATAGTTTACCAAACGGGTTGGGCTTCCCAAAATTTTTAAAAAATCACTTATCACCCAAAATAAGCAATGCCAAACGGGCACTAAATCTACAGGTATTTCCTCCAATTTCTCCACCATCCCAAGTTCAATATACAACCCAACAACCATCTTAGCCATCTTCTCATTGATCTTCCACCCGTCATCCAACACTATTTTAACTTCATCTCTCTGTTTTTTTTTTTAAAATTAAATTTTTTAGTTCATTTTTTTGTTGGTTGCAGATTCAATGATAAAGAACATCGAACTTATCGCAACATCCCGCTCTAGATCCGAACCCTACCACCATCACAACCCTCCCTCTCTCGATCTCTGACCAACCTTAAGACCCAACTTCAAATCTGGGTTTGAAACCCAGCCCCCTTCCCCAACCCCAACCATCCCCCCCCGCCCCCCCCCCCCCCCCCCCCCTCTCTCTCTTTCTTACAGATTAGCACCTTCAAGCCCATAGGAGCCCCGAAAATCAAGCAACCCACCTATCACCTCCTTCACGATCATCACCATCACCATCCATCAGCCCCACTGCTAGAGTTTTTTTTATATATATATATTTTTAATGACATTTGATGATGATTAGCTTTTATGGGGGTGGGGAGAGAGAGAGAGAGATGATAGGATATGGGTGGGAGGGGTTTTTAATTATTTGAATATATTTTTTTTATTTAATTTAATTTTTAGTTATTTTTAATTATTAGAATATTTAATTATATTTTTTATCTATGTGGAGGTGGGCTCCACTTGCCACGTCACTTATCTAATTGGTGGATGACGATCCACGTGTATGAAATTACAAAAACACCCCTGCCACGTCATCAAAGTTAACAGACTTTTAAATGGAGTTGACGGTAGGGGCAAAGTGGATCACCAAACCTCAGTCAAGGGATGAAAGTGGGTCATTTTAAGTTTTGGGGGGCAAAGTGAGATTTGACCGAAGTTTCAGGGGGCGCTAAGTAAATAAGCCTTATTTTTATGTCTTCTGTTGCTGGCGTTGTATCAGTTGGGCCGGCTTGAAGTATATATGCTGCCACAAAAGGTCTTTTCCTTTGCACATAGTTTTTGCATTTTGAAAATAAAATAGAATTGTAATTGTGTTCTGAAAGTTGAAGATTGTGACTCTTCTCTGCACTCTATTTCAGGAGCAATGAACCAGTTGGCAAAAAACTTAGCATGTGAGTGGGCAAAAGACAACATAAGGACCAACAGTGTTGCACCTTGGTTCATCAGAACTCCCCTCACTGAGCTTGTCAGATCCTTTCAAAAATTTCCATATGATCGTGTTTTTAAAATTTTCTAACATGTTATGTTATGTTGTTAAATTGTTAATCAGTAACTGCACATTTAAACTCTAACTTTCCCCACGCGTAACATGTGCATTCATCTTCTCTATGGTCTCTTTATTACTTGCAGCTTATGAGTAACCAAAATTTTTTGGAGTCTGTCAACTCTCGATGCCCTTTAGGACAGACTGGAGAGCCAAAAGAGGTGTCCGCCTTGGTGGCATTTCTATGCTTCCTTGCAGCGTCTTACATAACTGGCCAAACTATCTGCGTCGATGGAGGGTTCACTGTCAATGGCCTCCTCTTCCAAGGACCATGAATAAATTATTTATGTAATTTGTGTGCTTGCTAGTAGTAGGAGAAGCTAGAAGTCTCTTTGGTTTCCTTGTCTTTTGAGTTCGGAAGCTCCTCTGATCCATCTAATAATATGCTCTTGTTTGTGGTTTTATATGGAGGACCTTTTCTTCAATTATTGAGAAGAGAAGTTATTGCCAAGTTACTAGATATAATAAAGTTCCCTCACTACTACAAAAAGGGCAAAAGACGACCAGAAAAAGACGACAGTAGAACAAAAAACCGTCGTTGTTTTTAAAAAGACGACGGTAACAAAAAACCGTCGTGGATAAGTGACTTAAACAACTAAAAATGGAGATACTGTTGAGAATTTTTTTATAACGGCGCACACAAATAAAAAAGCGTCGTCTTATTAAAAAGCTTTTCTTCAGAGTTAAAATCTGACCAAAAAACAATGACAGCAGGTATGACAAGCGTCGTCTTTTAAAAATCAAGTGTCCTTTTTTTGGTAAAGACATGGTTGTTTTGAAAGAACCGTCGTCTATTATATGTAAAGATGACTGTTTTTTTTATAAAAAGGGTCGTCTATTATTAAGTAAAGACGACGGTTTTTTTATAAAAAGGGTTGTCTATTATGAAATAAAGACGACCCTTTTTATATGCAAAATGGTCGTCTATTATGAAGTAAAGACGACCCTTTTCATATAAAAAGGGTCGTCTATTATATGTAAAGATCACGGTTTTTTTTAATTATAAAAATGGTCCTCTATTATGAAGTAAAGACGACCCTTTTTATATGAAAAGGGTCGTCTATTATGAAGTAAAGACGACCCTTTTCATATAAAAGGGTTGTCTATTATGAAGTAAAGATGACGGTTTTTTTTTATAAAAACGGTCGTCTATTATGAAGTAAAGACGACCCTTTTCATATAAAAGGGTCGTCTATTATATGTAAAGACGACGGTTTTTTTTATAAAAAGGGTCGTCTATTATTAAGTAAAGATGACGATTTTTTTTAAAAAGGGTCGTCTATTATGAAGTAAAGATGACGGTTTTTTCAAAAAGGGTCGTCTATTATATGTAAAGATGACGGTTTGTTTTTAAAAAGGGTCGTCTATTGTGAAGTAAAGATGACGGTTTTTTAAAAACAAGATTTAACGGTTATTTCAACTCTGATTTTGATGATTTTTTACAACTACACACCTTGACCCTATATGAATACAATGACTGCATTCGATCGTCAATTTAAAATATTTACACTAGTCGATACCACAAAATCTTATGTTATATTTAATGAAAGTATAAATAAACTCTTAATTATTAGTGAATATATTGTTTTGATGGCATACGCATTCTACGAAACTAGTTTCAAGGATGCAACCGTCAAACTTGTTTGTTTACACATCGTGATCATATACGCCAAAAATCGAAAAAAAAAATAAATCAGAGATCAAGTAACGGGACAAAACATTTCGACGGTTATAAATGAAAAATCAAGATTTAACGGTTATTTCAACTCTGATTTTGATGATTTTTTACAGCTACACTCCTTGACCCTATATGAATACAATGACTACATTCGATCGTCAATTGAAAATATTTACACTAGTGAATACCACAAAATCTTATGTTATATTTAATGAAAGTATAAATAAACTCTTAATTATTAGTGAATATATTGTTTTGATGGCATACGCATTCTACGAAACTAGTTTCAACGATCCAACCGTCAAACTTGTTTGTTTACACATCGTGATCATATACACCAAAAATCAGAAAAAAAAAAATCAGAGATCAAGTAACGGGACAAAACATTTCGACGGTTATAAACGAAAAATCAAGATTTAACGGTTATTTCAACTCTGATTTTGATGATTTTTTACAGCTACACTCCTTGACCCTATATGAATACAATGACTGCATTCGATTGTCAATTGAAAATATTTACACTAGTGGATACCACAAAATCTTATGTTATATTTAATAAAAGTATAAATAAACTCTTAATTGTTAGTGAATATATTGTTTTGATGGCATACGCATTCTACGAAACTAGTTTCAACGATCCAACCGTCAAATTTGTTTGTTTACACTTCGAGATCATATACGCCAAAAATCGGAAAAAATAAACATTCAGAGATTAAGTAATAGGACAAAACTTTTCGACGGTTATAAACGAAAAATCACGATTTAACGGTTATTTCAACTCTAATTTTGATGATTTTTTACAGCTACACTCCTTGACCCTATATGAATACAATGAACCAATTCGATCGTCAATTTAAAATATTTACACTAGTGGATGCCACAAAATCTTATGTTATATTTAATAAACTCTTAATTGTTAGTGAATATATTGTTTTGATGGGATACGCATTCTACGAAACTAATTTCAACAATCCAACCGTCAAACTTGTTTGTTTACACATCGAGATCATACACGCCAAAAATCATAATAAAAAAATATCAGAGATCAAGTAACGGGGCAAAACATTTCGACGGTTATAAACGAAAAATCAAGATTTAACGGTTATTTTAACTCCGATTTTGATGATTTTTTACAGCTACACTCCTTGACCCTATATGAATATAATGACTCAATTTGATCTTCAATTTAAAATATTTACACTAGTGGATACCACAAAATCTTATGTTGTATTTAATGAAAGTATAAATAAAAAAAGGGTCGTCTATTTTATGTAAAGACGACGGTTTTTATATGAAAATGGTCGTCTATTATGAAGTAAAGACGACCCTTTTTATATAAAAAGGGTCGTCTATTATGAAGTAAAGACGACCCTTTTTATATGAAAAGGGTCGTCTATTATGAAGTAAAGACGACGGTTTTTTTTAAAAAAGGGTCGTCTATTGTGAAGTAAAGATGACGGTTTTTAAAAAACAGGGTCGTCTATTATATGTTTAGATGACCGTTTTTTTTAAAAAGCGCATCTTTTAAAACACGCTAAAAAATGGCCGCTTAAGTGAATTCGCGCTCGACAAATTTTCAAATTTTCACCCGTCTTTGAAAACCTTATCTCTCATTAACAAGCGTCGTCTTTTAAAACACGCTAAAAAAAGGCTACTTAAGTGAATTCGCGCTCGAAAAATTTTCAGATTTTCCCCCATCTCTGAAAACCTTATCTCTCCCTCCTTGAAACCCTCCTGCACTCTCTAAAACATCCTCATGAAACTCTCTACAAAATCATCAAAAAATCGATATCAATGAAGGAGTTGAGAGATTGAGGTCTTCGCAGATCCATAAGATGTAGAGGGAGGTTCTATATTTGAGAATCGAAGCTGGTTGAAAGGTTTGATTTGAAAGATCTCGACCTTCACTTTCTTCAAATAAGATCTCGCTCTCAGGTACTCAACTCACTCATCAAACTCAGCGACTCGATCTAGAAAGACTTAAGGAAATCGGTCTATATATATATATATATATATATATGTTTGTTCATGAATTGTGCTAATTTCGTGGGATTTAAGTGAGTTTCTCATTTGGGTTTTTTATAAATATGCACAGCCGTCCCACAAGGCCTTCGTAATCAAGAAGAAGCTGACGAAGAAAATGAGGCAAAACATACCCATCCCTCACTAGATCCATTTATTTTTGGACCGACAACATCATCAGGTCCAAAATACTTTTTGTTTTTGTTGTTTACTTTAATTATTTTGGAATTTCATTGTAATTTTCTGAATCTCTGATTTTTCATTTGTTATGGTGCCACCACAAGAACAGGTACTTTGCCAATTATGACAATTGTGTTTTGCTGTCATTCTAGAGCTGCATAGATCTTTTTGCTAAGGTTAGGTTACTGCTAAACAAGTTTATGTTTAAGAGTATTGGGGTCTCTTTCGTGCAGGTCTTCCTTTTCCGACACCAACAACTTGCAAAATGTGCAAGAAGGCAGAGCTAAGTCAACCCAAGAACAAATTGATGAAGTTAAAATCAAATTAGTAGAATTTGTGAGCTCCGTTATTTCTAATTATAGGTAGGAAGTATGTATGTAATAGAATAAAGATTGGTTGACTATGTAATAACTATTGACTCTTCAAAAAACTAAAGATAATAAAACGATGGTTTTATTGGAAAAACCGTCATCTGTATATATTATCAATGACCTCTTTTAACACCATAACGTCTTTTTATATACAATCAACAACGGTTTTACTAAAAAATCGTTGTCTTAGAGTTAATAGACGACAATATTTCAAGAAATCGTCGTCTTCACATTTAATAGATGATGGCTTTTTAACAAAACCGACGTCTTTGGATATAATAAAACATAGTTCTTTACTTAATAATAGACGACCCTTTTTATAAAAAAATCGTTGTCTTTACATATTATAGACGACCCTTTTATATGAAAAGGGTCGTCTTTAATTCATAATAGACGACCATTTTCATATAAAAAGGGTCGTCTTTACTTCATAATAGACGACCCTTTTTATAAAAAAACGGTCGTCTTTACATATAATAGACGACCCTTTTTATACGAAAAGGGTCGTCTTTATTTCATAATAGACGACCATTTTCATATAAAAAGGGTCGTCTTTACTTCATAATAGACGACCCTTTTTATAAAAAAAACCGTCGTCTTTACTTAATAATAGACGACGGTTTTGAGTAAAAGCATCGTCTTTACAAATAATGGACGACGGGGATTTACCGTCGTGGTTTTATGCATCAAAAGATGTCGCTCGATTTTACGACGGTTGAAAAACCGAATACACGACGGTGGATTACCGTCGTCTATTTCGATTTTTGTAGTAGTGCTTGCAGCCTCTCTTTTCTTTCATAATTGGAGGCCATTGATCTTTTGTCAACTCTGGAAGAAAAATTCTATTCAATTTTTCATCTATATTTACTCAAATAGAATTTAGGGTTATGAATAATTCATTATATTTCTATTCTTCTCACAAAGAGGTATTTATAGTGATACAAATACAAGCCTATCTAGGAAGTAATTACAATAAGGAAAAAGAAAATAAATACAATCCCGGTCAAACCGGTATTCCTATAATTACAAATCAATTATAATAAAGGTAATTGTCTATAATTCCTATTGTGATTCAGTAATTCACGCCAACATATTTTGCTTGGCAAAGATGGAAACCTAAAAGACAAAAGGCTTAAATGCTAAAATGGTCCCTATGTTTTAGCTCATTGGCAAATTTAGTCCCTGTATTTTTAATTTGGCCAATTTATTAATTTTCTTTTTAAATATATTATACTTCAAATTTATATTGAAATTAATTATTTTTAACTTAATATTAAATATTTTTTAATTAATGAAACTAACGAAATTGAGACATTGGACTTGATTTGTGAATAGCTACAAATACAGTGACCAAATAGGAAAAATTGAAATTACGGTGACCAAATTTGATTTTGAGCCAAACCCGAGTGATAAAAATGTAATTAACCCTATAATATATTAACCACACTCTTTGGAACAGCACAAGGGCCAACGTCTTCTTCTTCTTTTTTGAATTTCAGTTATGAAAACCTTAATTCAGGGTCAGGGTAGAATATGAAGGAGAAATAACAAAAAATATTAAAATTGATTAAAAAATATTTTTTTTAAAAATGGATTGTAAGTGAACAAAAAGGGAGTGGGAAAATCAAGCTCCCTTTTTTAAATGATTCCTTATTTTCCTCTGTTTTGGAACTGTGGGTGCATATTTAATTTAGAAAATTAGTAAAATACCCATTCCTAGACATAAAACTATAAAAATACTGTGGGAACCGAATTAATTCGTGACCCTAGGTCAAATAATTCCTTCCATTTGGGGATTATTTGACCTAATTGGGAATTATTCAATTTAATTGGGGGTCACCCAATTAAATAGAATGTTACCTAATTAGGTTAAGGATTGATTTGATTCCTACGAATACTCTCAATTAATGGAGGAGTTACCTAATTAAATTAGGTATTGATTTGATTGCTATCCTGATTAGGAATTTGATTTAAATCAAATAAATCAAATCCCTAATTAGTCAAATCTCGCCAAATTGGGGAGGAATAATTCCCTTCCATCTACGGAATTATTCCTCTGAAACCCTAGCTCCCGAGACTCCTATAAATACCTAGCTACACACAAGGGTGAAGGTACGTCTAAAACTCCTACTGAAACTCTGCAGAAATTATCTCTCAGAAACCCTAGCCACCTCCTTTCTCTCCCTCTTTTACATAAGGCTCCGGCCGCCCGGTTCATCCCAAAAACACATATAAACTCCGTACCCTATTTAGCTATTGGTTTTTTGCCCTAAATCAATTGAACTAATTTAGGCATCGGAGGGCCTTTGGCCAACACCCCCCGGGTGTGGTCCTCTTATTGCTATTCGTTTTGCAGGGAGAAAGAGAGGCGGAGAAGACGAAGGAATCTTTAGGCGAATATTCCCGTGGGAGGAAATTGACTCCCACAAATACCCTATATTATTTAATGTATATAAACACACCCAAAATAAACCCAAAAATCGACAGCTGTATATTTTTTAATTTAATTATTAAGATGAAATACCTTTATTACCCTTTTAACATAAAATTGGAATTCTAATCAACACCAGATCAGAACTCATTTCACGACCTCCAGTCTCTCATCTTCATCTTCAACCCCAACTTTCAGTTTTTGTTCTTTCACCTCAGTTTTTGTTCAACCTCATCATTCTAAGCTTCGTCGGAGGGCTCGCCTGGGCCACCGACAATGATGCGCTGGAGAGGGCCTTTTCTTAGTTCGGTGAGATCATCGAATCGAAGGGCCGTTTGACGCACTACTTGATCTTTTGTTTCTCTATGTTACTTGATCTTTCTCTCCCAAAGACTAAAGATCGATCAATTCCTTTTCATTTTTGTTTATTATTGTGTATTTGTTTGATTATACTCTGGCGTTTTGGTTTTGATGGACGGATCTGATTTGATTTGGCTTCTTTTTGTGTTTCCAGATCATCAACGATCGTGAGACTGGGAGGTCTAGGGGATTCGGCTTCGGCTTCGGCTTCGTCACCTTCAGCAACGAGAAGGCCATGAGGGACGCGATCGAAGACATGAACGACCAGAACCTCAACGGTCGTAACACTGAGACCTACATTATTTTGTAGTGTGCCTCGGTTGTACAACAGAATATATGCCGGGTAATCATAGTTGGTTGCTACATTCCTATATATCCACGTACTTACATTTCAGTTCCTCCAGACCTCATTAATTTTCTTTCGCCGTTTACTTTTATCTCCTTTGAATTGCTTTATGCATATTACCATTCTTTTTTTTCACAGAGTTTACAAAGTTCTAAATTAATTTAAATGAATTTTACAAAGTTTGCAAGATACAGTGTATGGTCTCAGAAAATTCACTATGTTTGAATGCTTCAAGATTTGTATTTATATACATGAAATTACTCTACTGAAATTTATCGGAGAAATGGGGTGCTGGCGGTGGTGTGGGTAAATGGGTTTCTGGATGAGGTTGTGTAGGATTAGGGTGAGTGGGATAGTCGGTGGGGATAGGCAAGACAAGTGTGTCAGGTTGATGGTCTGGAGGTTGTGTGAGAAAAGGAAACATGGATTCATGAAATACCACGTCACGAGTGGAAAATTTTTTGTGTGTGGTGAGGTCATAAACGCGATAACCTTTCTGGCCTAACGGGTATCCAACAAAAATACATTTTTGGGCACGTTGGTCAAATTTATGTTGAGGATGGAGGTTGGTAGCATAACATAAACAACCGAAAACCCGTAAGTGAGAAAAATTGGGAAGTTGACGATGCAAAATTTCATAAGGAGTTTTGTGAGCAAGGAGAGGGGTAGGTAAACGATTAATTAAATAACACGCTGTTTGTATGCTTTCCCCCCAAAAATGTAGTGGTAAATTGGCTTGAAACCTAAGTGCTCGACCAACATTTAGGAGATGACGATGTTTTCGTTCAACAACCCCATTTTGTTGGGGTGTGGACGGACAAGAAGTCTGAAACATGATACCCTTGCTATCAAAAAAGGAACGCAAAGAGGTGAATTCACCACCATTATCAGCCCTAAGTGCTTTGATCATGCAATTAAATTGTGTTTGGACCCAAGCAATGAAAGAACATAACAACCCTTGTGTTTCAGACTTAAAACGCATAAGATGGATCCAAGTATAGCGAGAATAATCATCAACAATTGTTAAAAAATATCGAGCCCCCGAATGGGAATTGACTCGATGAGGGCCCCAAATATCGCAATGTATTAAATCAAAATGTGCTTTAGAAGAAATAGAACTTGACGGAAAAGATAAACGGGTTTGTTTAGCAAGAGGGCAAACGTCACATGAATGACTAGAATCAGACATTATTGTTGGAACTTGTTTGGTTAAGGCTTGCAGAGGACCGGCGGAAGGGTGCCCTAACCGTTGGTGCCAGAGGATGGAGTTGCGGCTAATGTGATGAGCAAGGCGAGGGTTTTGTTCTAGCGCCAAGTAGTAGAGCCCATTATATCGCTTGCCCAGGCCAATCGTCCTCCTCGTATCCATGTCCTGTATTACACAAAAACCAGGGAAGAAAATCACTATGCATCGTAATGCTGCAGTAAGTTTGCTAACAAATAATAAGCAAACTCGAAAGTTAGGCGCATGGAGCACTCCATCAAGTTTAATGTGAGGGGTAACTTGTATAGAACCGATCGAGTCTATTAAAACCTGTCCTCCATTCGGCAATTGAACAGAATCTAGCATGGATAATGATTTCTTGTCTAGTAAGTGAGGAGAGGAAGAGATGTGGTCCATTGCCCCACTATCAATTATCCAATATAAGGTTTTCTTTGGGAAGACTTCTGACAAGTTAGAGGAAGGTGTGATTATACCTATTGCATTAGCAAAATGTTGAGGATTACCATCGAGGCTGCTCTTCTTGAGCATTGCCATAAGTTGATTATATTCTTCAGTGGTGAACTTCGGACCGTCACTGGACGTTGCCCTGTGTCGTGAGTCAGCGCCCTTGGTGGTCTCGGTTTCCACTTGCACTTGGTTTGCCGCAGGTTTTCTTTTGTTTGGTGGCTTGACTGACTTGCCATGATACTTATGGCCAGGCGGGAAACCAATCAGATAAAAGCATCGATCCACGGTGTGGTATTTTTTATCACAATATGAACATTGTAGGGTGTTTCCTTTCGGTGCAGCAGCTTCCCTGTTATGAGTTACATTCATGGCATGTAAATTTATATTGTTACGATTCAGAGATACCTCTACTTGTTTCTCTTGTTGGTGAACAAGGGAGTATGCCTTCCGAGTGTCTGGTAGTGGCTGCATCAATAGTATCTGGCCACGTACTGCTGCATAAGAGTCGTTCAAACCCATCAGGAACTGCATCACCCTTTCTTTCTCATCCCGATCACTCACCTTTTTCAATCCCCCACAGGTGCAAGTCGGGATTTCATTATAGGATGCCAGTTCATCCCACAATGCTTTTAGTTTCGTGTAGTAGATCGAGACTGATTGCTGTTCCTGTCTGTGTTCAACGATCTCTCTCTTGATTTGATAAATACGTGAGTCGTTTCCTTGTGAGAAACGATCTCGCAAGTCGGCCCAAACCTCGGCTGCTGTCGTGTAATAAGAAACGCTGCTTGCAATGTCTTCGTGGACCGAATTGAGAATCCAGGCAAGGACCATATCATTCATCTTTGCCACGATGCAAATTGTTTGTCAGTCTCTGGTGGAGGGTCGATGGTGCCATTAACCATGCCAAGTTTATTCTTCGCGCTCAAGCTGACTCGCATAGCACGACTCCAGGTACTATAGTTGTCTCCTTGAAGTGTCTTGGAGACCAGAATATTCCCAGGTTGATCTGAGGAATATAGAGTAAAAAGGGTTTGAGACATCTGTGAATGTCTCTGTAAACTTTGAGTTTTGGGTGTCGGTGGACGTTCCAGTGGGTTTTGGATCGCCCATGGTGATATTGTGTTTGTTGGAATTGCGGAAGCTGTGTGGGTATTCAGAATCACCAGAAACGGTGCTCTGATACCATGTAGAAAAGTGATTCGGCTAGGGTTCTAGGAACGTGAAGTCTTGGAAGAAACTTCAGAATATTTCATTATATTATTCACAATAGGACACAAGACTTATATAATACAAGGTAGCCTATTCTAGGAAGGAAATAGAACATAATTACATTGATTTACACGGATCAAATCTGTTCCTATGATCAAGGAGAATCAATCAAGTATCCTAAACGATATTATCTTCCAATAATATGCCATCCAGGGCTTCAGTAAGCGTCTTGTAACTGCT
Source organism: Prunus campanulata (assembly GCA_034190965.1). NCBI lineage: Eukaryota > Viridiplantae > Streptophyta > Magnoliopsida > Rosales > Rosaceae > Prunus > Prunus campanulata. The sequence goes on from CM067215.1 coordinate 12,535,555, forward strand.
AGTCGCCCTGCAATAGGTCTCATGTTCAAGCAGGTTAGTATCTATATCTTTCTTTTGTTCACCTTCCTTCAAGTACGTGGTCTGATTAATTTTTCTGAATGCCTGTTTCTCTAAATTAAAATTGTGGATATAGGGCTTTATGTGTGCTTTTTTGTTTCTTTTTTATGACTCACTGTCTCTAAACCTTGATGTTTGCCTATTTGATGAACTTTATGATTAGCACTCGTGTTCTCTCTGATATTTCAATGCTGTGTTTTATAACATTTTGATCTTATAGTTTCCCTTTTTAAGTACAGCCCCTTGTAATTAGTGATTGTTGGCATATGGATGGGAACTGGTCTTTCCATACTTTCCATATTTATGACTCATGTCTTAACAATGTGTTTCTTTTCCCATGGTTATCCTGGCATTGGATATTCTCCTACAAGTACTTGTTGTGTTTCCTAATGTAGAGACTTTGCGCAGTAAGGTAAGGAGTCATGTGTGGGATACCAGAAGTACTTTGTTTTGATATTTTATCATCTGCGCTTGTAACCTGATGCTAGTGTATGTGGTATCCAAGTAACATCATTTGTACACCGCATGGTGGACACTCTGGGAGCATCTGTTTTTCCCAACCTCCCAAAGGCACTGGAGCAATTGCTTGTGGATAGTGAGGTATAAAGCAGTTATAACTAAATTCTTCTGTTATGAAATTTTTTTTTTGGGGGATTAAATCTAACTTTGAGAAAATAATTTTTGGTAATAAATAGAGAACAATTTTTGGACAGGTATTGTGTCACCAAGAAATAAAATTTAGAAAATAACAGTTCTGTTTCACATAAGTATATTTTGCACCAGTTTGATGGACGGATTTGATTTGATTTGGTTTCTATGACATGGTATTAACAGTGTACTTCTATGACATGGTATTAACAATGTACTTCTATGACATAGTATTAACAGATTTTCAATAACAAAGCATGCTCTATATTTTGCTCTATATATAGCTGTGCACTTCAAGTTTATGATATGCATAATGTGATTTTTACTAGGAAGATAGTTTTATGACATGGTATTAACAGTGTACTCTTTTTTTTCTTGTAGAGGTTTTTCCTTTTGCCTTTGCGATTGTATCTGGTGAAACTGTAGATAATTGGAGATGGTTTCTGCAAATGATATCGGATGTCTTGCTGAGATTTTTTGGGTTTTTTTTAATTATATAAAATGGTATTAACAATGTTTTTTTTGTATGAAATGGTATTAACAATGGTTTTTTGTATGAAATGGTATTAACATTAGTTTTTTGTATGAAATTGTATTAACAATGTTCTATTTGTATGAAATGGTATTAACAATGTCTTTTTGTATGAAATTGTATTAATAATGGTTTTTTTTTTGGTATGAAATGGTATTAACAATGTTTTTTTTTTGTATGAAATGGTATTAACAATGTTTTTCTATGAAATTGTATTAACAATGTACTTCTATTATATGGTATTAACAATGTACTTTTATGACATGGTTTGCAGAGGTTCGATGGAGAAGGAAGGGTTGTGGGGACATGCCCTTGGTTTTCGTGTTTTTTTTAATACTTAAGTTTGGTTTTTTTTTTTTCTAAATCTAAATTGGGCTTGTTTTGGGTCTTTTTGTGTTTTTGGTATTGTGCTTCTTTTAACTTAGTTAGTGGCAGTCATGTAATTTATAGGAAATTCAACACTCATTTTGTATGTTGTAAATGATTTTTGGGTGTGTTTCTAAAGTGCAATTAATGTAGGGTTTTTTTATAATTTCAACCCCTGTTTTGGGTATATTACTAAAGCTCCCTATTTAATTTTGCTACTTTATTCTAAATTGTGAAGAATATACGTACTTAGGTTTGCTGTAGTAGAAGAACTGGGAGGGCTAGGTACAACTATGCATATTTGTTTTGGAAATGAAGTTGAACTTTAGTGACTTCTTGAGCCAATGGAAGAAGAAAGGTTTCTAAGTTACTGGTTCAGTCTTTGATATCAAAAGCCCAACCAGAAGAGTTTATAGGCAAGATCTCATCACTGTTTGATGGAAAACTTAACATATATCTGTCACAGTTTGATGGAAAGAATATACGATAAGATGACACTCATATAGACAAGATCTCTTCTCTTATGAAACACATGGCGGTGTGGGAGATACACTGAAAAATTACACTTTTTATGTGGATCTCGAGTTTCTACGTTGACAAATGATACAATTATGTGGATTTTGTTTAACCATTACAACAATCTAATGACTAGACTAATTTTATTATAGTTAATGCTATGATTTTATTTATTTAAGTTAATGTTTATGCTTATGCTTATTAAAAAATTTTGTGTCTCCTGACGTTTGGCTAATTAATCCTTCCCTATGGTATCTACCCGTTGGCAATTTGCCTGTAGCACAACCCGTTGGTAATAGTATTGTGACATGTGTACATAAGTTTTTCTTTTTGTGTTTTTGATAAATTATTTTCGCATATTTGTCAAACTGTGATTCGTAGGAATGAAGAGTATCTTCTTACAGGGAAAGAGGCAAGCAATATCCAATATTAAATATCTAAAATGTTATTTTTGGTGTTTTCAAAAATAAAATATGTATCGCATTTATAAAAATAATAAAAAAGCATGTTCAATTCTTTAGAAGATTGTCGAAATTGTCCTACCCAATCTCAAGTATATATATAATATTCTCGAATTTATAAAATAAACATATGAATCAGAAGATATGGGTTGTTTACAAAGAAGATTACCCTAGATATTGTGGTCGTTGATAACTAATGCACATGATGACAACTGTGGAATATTAAACTAAATAATGTTGTCACACTAGTAAGATGGGCTATCCATGTTATATAATTATTGGATGTAATTTTTGTAATGATGTACACCTTTTATTTTTAGAGTAAAAGGGGATTCATTAATCAATCAAGAAATATGAAGTCCGGCATGGATAACAGTGGCCTCATTAAAACCTCCCTAAAGAAAACCCAATGGGAAAAACTTTAGAGGAGGAAAAAGAGTACCACACACGTCAAATTACAACTGAAAATTTAGACAAGAACATTGGACTCAGGCCAATTGTCATAAACTGCATTCATAAGCCACAAAGGACCCACATCCATCCAACACGAAAGGCTTTGATCACGAAGACTGAAACAAGCAATGCGATGGGCAGCCCCATTCGCATGACGAGGAATATACCTAACATTAGAAAACTCATGATTGGCAAGAAGACGACACACTCCTTCCACCAAAGCACCCTCAGCAGCAAGACACTCCTCATCATTATTAATCATATTGACCGTTGACAGAGAATCAGGCTCAATCACAAGAGGCACAAAGGACGCATCCAAAGCAAAAGAGATTCTAGTCTTGAGAGCATACAGCTCAGTGGCAAGGATGGAGCGAGCACGCATAGCCACAGCCCCAACCAAGTTTCCCTGAGAGTCATGAACAATTGCACCAGCTCCCCTGGTTCTCGTCTCCAGATCAGCAACCCCATCCACATTCAGCTTAAAACATCCCGCAATAGGAGGGTACCACTTAACATCACGAACTGGCGAGGATAAACTCCTATGACAACAAGAGATCTTTTAACTTCATCATCATAGTCCTTCGCATGTTGAACCAAAACTCCGGGAGGGGTGGGATGAGAGCCATACAACACCCCATTCCTTTCATTCCACAGCAACCACACTGTGATCGCAAAAAGGGACTGCTTATCAGGGGGAATAAGAGCCCATGCAGTAGTTAACCAGTTTCCAGCGTCAGTCAGATTAAGGAGAAGAAACTCACAAGGAAAATCTAACGCCTCCCACACCGGTATACAAATAGTGCAACCCACCACGGCATGCAACCTAGTTTCATACACAGCATTACAGCGAAAACAGACAGCCTCCCATGTAATACAATGTCGGAACAACACTTCCTTTGTAGGGAAGATATTTTGTGCTAGCCGCCATAAGAAGTGAAGGATTTTCTTCGGCACTTTCAGCTTCCATAAATGCTTCCAGAGCTTCAAGGAGGAAGAAGGCGATACTTCTAGCCGACAGCTCCTCAATCCTCTTATACTCCAACGCTGCCCAATAATCACTTTTAACAAAATATCTCCCATTTGTAGCAAAATGCCAGATTCTCCGATCCAGGGTATCACCCATTAAAGGGACAGAGAGAATAGTTTCAGCTTCTGGAAACAAGAAAGTAATGATGTACACCTTGAAGCATATTCCTAATTATTACGAATTATTCTCTCTCTTTTTTATTCTTCTTAATTTTATTCATTGTTAGGGATCGTACACATCACACATGCGATTGATTTTTCTGTTTATTATCAATGGTGAGAAAAATTGGATTTTTAAAATCATTTTAAAGTCATGTGTTCGAATCTTCCCCTCCCAATATAGCTTGTGTAAAAAAAACACACTACTAAAGAAAGAGCTATATGTGGTACTTTTGTATTAAGTTTTTTGATGACATAATTAATGAAATGAAATGCTCACTAAATCAAATTTAAGACAAAATGGGATCTAGTTTGCTGTGATATATTGGATCTCTTGGCAAATAATTCAGACACTCATATGCCCTCAGCACGTGGAAGAAATTAATTGGCCTTCGACTCTGGGAGGGCCAAATCAAGTGAAATCAAAGTAGCATAATTCTTTTTGCAACCAAGTACGTGCCATGTGGCTACTTCACTTGGTTTTCCCACTATGTTTAACAGTTTTGTCAACATTCATTTTTCACACTTAGTCATTTGGATTTGGATCCTCTGCTTGGATTTTCTCCGTCATGATCTGTTTAACTTTTACTCTATACATGCCACCTCATTTAAATTTTATCCAAATGCTTAAAAGTTGACGCATCACAATAGTTGTCTCAACAATAGTTGAAAAAAGGAACAAAAATAATTGTCTCAACAATAGTTGACACTCCTTAATAATCAACAATAATTACTAACTTTGAAGTGTTCAATGTCAAGTGTGGGAACCGAATTAAATCACCCTAGGTCAAATAATTCCTTCCATTTGGGGATTATTTGACCTAATTGGGAGTTACTCAATTTAATTGGGAGTTACCCAATTAAATTGGCAATTACCTAATTAAAATGGGGATTGATTTGATTCCTACCCTAATTATGGATTTGATTTAAATCAGAAAAATCAAATCCCTAATTAATCAAATCTCACATAATCGGGGAGGAATAATTCCTTTCCATCTACGGAATTATTCCTCTGAATCCCTAGCCTCCGAGGCTCCTATAAATACCTAGCCACACACAAGGGTTCGGGTACGTCTAAATTCCTACTGAAACTCTGCAGAAATTATCCTTCACAAACCCTAGCCACCATATTCTTTCTCTCTCTCACATAAGGCTCCGGCCTCCACACACGGCTCCGGCCACCCGGTTTTCCTTGAACACCCATCCTGACTTAGGCATCGGAGGGCCTTTGGCCAACACCCCCCGGGTATGGTCCTTTACTCCGATCTGTTTTGCAGGGAGAGAGAGGTGCAGAGAAGACGAAGGAATCTTTAGGCGAATATTCCCGTGGGAGGAAATTTGCTCCCACAAATTGGTGCTTTCATTGAGAGCGCGAAATTGTACTCAAAGCGTGCTCCAAATTCATTTTCCACAACTTTTTCCAATCAACCATGGTCGATACAAGACGTTCGAAGAGTAACACCACCACGACGGGCCCGTCTCATGGTTTCGTGGTGGAAGCCTCTCTGCAACCTCACGGAATCGTGGCTGCCAACCACCTCCAACTGCCGGGATTGCAGAACAGCCGCCACAGATAGCTGCTGGAATTGCAGAACAGCCATCATGTGGTCTTGTGACCTGCACAGCCTTGCAGCTGCAAGCGCCAGCAGCCGGAGCTGCTATGCCGCGCCCTCCTGCTGTCGGAACACAGCAGCAGCCACACCACTCAACTGCCGGACTTGCTGCACAGCCCTACGGCTATTCGACGCCTCCCCTATTTTGGAGCAGATCCATCCTCTCCCTCCTCTGCCACCACACTTGACGTATGCACCTGTGTATGCGTCTAATGGAGCCCTAGCCCATATGCCATTGGGCTCAATGCACACCTCTGGTCAGGTGGACCTTAACTCACGGGTTGATCAGCTCACACAAAGAGTCGACAATCAAAACAACCTGATTGGCTAGCTACTCAGGTAGATCAACTTGAACCAAGGCCCTAACCTTGGACCCCGTGACAAGGAGAGGAGGACGCACGAGCATGTCAGCGAGCAGTTCCAGAGGTCCCAAGCTGGTCAGGCAAGGGCAAACGGGCAGGGGAGAGAACGAGATCGTGCTGACGAGACGCAGACATCTGCAAGTCGTACTCTGAGCCGGTCGACGATCCATTCGAGGTTAGGTCCAAGGACCAATGTACGCGAAAGGTTGGGCCCACAGTCCAACGTCCATGCCCGCTTGGGCCCACAGTCCAATGTCCATGCTCGTTTGGGCCCACAAGGAAGTAACCAATCCAGGCTGGGCACAAAGAGTTCGAGTTCGTGAACAATCGCGTGACGAGCGCAACAATCGACGCTCACCAGCCCACTCGAGGACCCACACACGGCAGCAAGCCGTAGAGGACTCCTCACAAGCTCAATCTCCTAATTTGCCCCAAGGGCAAAACAACCAAGGGGATCGACCCTTGGGAACCGAGGAGGAAGTTAACCAACGACGCTCAAGACACCGAAGACATCGACTTGAACCCCTACCCCTGCGGGCAGAAGATGTCGAGAAGTTAGTGAATGACCGACTCCAAAGTCTCCAACTTAAAGGAAGCACGGATGAGGCCCTGCACAAGGAAATTGCTCAAGTCGACTGCTCACCCTTTACAGACGAGGTGGAGCGAGCTGCACCGCCAAAGCGGTTCACAATGCCATCCATCACTCCGTTTAAGGGAGACTCCGACCCTGAGAGCCATTTGAGGCACTTTAAGAGTGCCATGATCCTGTACAAGGCAGACGACACCCTGATGTGTAAAGTGTTCACGATGACTTTGCGAGGAGCAGCTCAAGACTGGTTCCACACTCTACCGTCCGCGTCGATAGACAACTTCAAGGAGTTCGCCCTCATCTTCACAAAGGAGTACACCTCCTACAAGACGGTCAGAAAGCATGCAGACCACTTGTTCAACCTGCACAAGAAACCAGATGAGTCTCTTCGAGACTACCTCAGACGGTTCAAGGCTGAGAAGGAGAACATCGTAGGATGCAATGACCAAGTTTCATCCTCAGCTTTCAAGAAGGGCTTGCCAACCGAACATGAGCTGTATCGTGAGCTGGCCATAACTCCAAGCCAAACCTTGGCAGAGGTCCTCGCGACGGCAGAGCGCTACGCACTTTGGGATGATGATCGTATCGCTGCGAAGAAAGCCAGCAAGCAAGCTGATCACCCGCCTAAGCAGGCGAGCCAAAAAAGCAACAAGTTCGAGAACAAAGCCCAAGACAAGCGCAGATCACGGCCCCAAGAGGGAGGCTCAGAAGCAGGAACCTACACTGAGTTTACCATCCCGATCCACCAAATCCTAGCACAAGTGAAGGACAAGCCGTGGGTGAGAAGACCACCACTTATGAGGGGAGATCCTTCCATGAGGGACACCAACAAATACTGCGCATTCCATGGGAAGCACGAACATTACACAAACAACTGCAATGCCTGGAAAAGGCACCTTGAGGAGCTGGTTAGAGATGGCCATTGCACAGAATTCGTCGCAAAGAAGGCCATCCAGCAGATCGAGGATCGTGATGCGGCTGCCAAGGAACCTCCCCAAAAGGTCATACGGATCAACACCATTCTAGCTGACTCCTAGGAGTCCGGGTTGACCACCAAGGAGCGCAAGAGGAAGATCGCGCAGGCGACTTATGTCTCCCAAGTCACAACGGGCATACCAGTCATTGCAGATACACCCATCATCGGCTTCTGGAAGAAGGACTTGATCGGGCTTGATCTGCCGCACAATGACGCCCTAGTAATCTGCATCCAAATTGAACAAGCTGTGATCGAGCGAGTTCACGTGGACGAGGGCAGCGCAGCCAATATACTGCAACTATCTGTTATCCAACAGATGGGATTGGAGCCCAAGATCAGCAAACTTGCCAGATCACTCACCGGCTACAATGGGGCCACGTCAATCACTGTTGGGACAATTGATCTAGACGTCCACTCACCCCAGTGGCCTGCTTGCAAACCTTCATGGTCATCGACGAGGTCTCTCCCTACAACGGGATTTTAGGCCGACCATGGATCAACAAGATCGAAGCCATCACATCTGCTCTACACCAGAAGATACGCTTCCCCATCCCTGGAGACGGTATCGGGCAGATTAACAATGACCAAGCCATGGCAAGGAGATGCACAGCCCAAGGGCTCAAGAAGAGCAAACAGCTGCAGTTCACACCAGTAATGCAGGCTACTGACGAGGCAGGAAACACTCACAACAGACAAGCAAGCCCGAGCGGAAGGGAGTTGCTACCTCAAAATAGCAATTAAGGAGCCAGGATCAAGGCGAGGGAATCCGCTCGGAAGACTCCCTTGAAAAGGGTTGGAAGCCTGAGGATGACGTTGAGTTAGTACCCCCTGATCCTGGCCCGCCAGACAAAGAAGCGCAGATCGGCTCGCGCTAAAATCCAGACAAGAAGGATCGAGACGAGGGAATCCGCCCGGAAGGCTCCCTTGAACAAGGTTGGAAGCCTGAGGAAGACGTTGAGTTAGTATCCCTCGATCCTGACCAGCTAGACAAAAAAGCGCTGATCGGCTCGCGCCTAAGCCCAAATGAGAAGGTGGAGCTGACCACCTTCCTCCAAAAGAACAAAGACATGTTCGCATGGTCGCCATCTGACATGCCTGGCATTGACCCGAACATCATATGCCACCGACTCCATGTCAACCCTACCAGCAAACCCGTGGTGCAGAAGATACGCAACTTCGCTCCCGAGCAAGTTGCAATCATCGAAGCCGAGATCGATAAGCTTCTAGCTGCCGGCTTCATTGAAGAAGTCTCCTACTCAGAATGGCTGGCCAACGTTGTACTGGTGGCGAAACAAGAGAAGGGCAAATGGAGAGTTTGTGCCGATTACACCGACCTCAATAAAGCTTGCCCTAAGGACAACTTCCCATTGCCAAGAATCGACCAGCTCGTGGATTCAACTTCCGGCAATCAGCTGCTCAGCTTCATGGACGCCTATTCCGGCTATAATCAAATCCTAATGTACGAGGATGACAAGGCGAAGACTTCTTTCATCATAGAGAGAGGGACCTACTGCTACAAGGTTATGCCTTTTGGGCTAAAGAACGTTGGAGCAACGTACCAAAGGCTCGTTAACAAAATTTTCAAGGAGCAGATCGGCAAAACCATGGAGGTCTACGTGGATGACATGCTGGTCAAAGCCCTTTAGCGAGCAGACCACATCAAGAACCTCACTGAGGCGTTCAGCCTGCTCCGCCAATATCGCATGAAGTTGAATCCAAGTAAGTGCGCGTTCGGTGTATCGTCTGGCCGATTCTTAGGATACGTAGTAACTCAACGAGGTATCGAGGCGCACCCACGCCAAATCAAGGCCATCCTCGAGATGAAGTCACCTTCAACAGTAAAGGAAATACAAAGTCTGACGGGCAGAGCAGCGGCCCTCAACCGATTCCTCTCGAGATCCACCGACAAGTGCAGACCATTCTTCAAGGCTTTAAAGAAGGGGCAAAGAGATAAATGGGACGAGGAGTGCGAAGAAGCTTTCCAGAATCTAAAGACTTACCTTACTTCACCTCCCCTGCTCTCGAAGCCAGTTCCTGGTGAAGACTTGTTCGTGTACCTGGCAGTGTCCAACTCAGCCGTCAGCTCAGCTCTCATCCGAGAAGAACTGGGAGCCCAACATCCGGTAGTCTACACGTCAAAAGCCCTTCTAGATGCAGAGACTCGCTACCCAAAATTGGAGAAGCTCATTTTGGCCCTTGTAGTTTCTGCGAGAAAGCTACGACCCTACTACCATGCTCATCGAGTCATTGTCATGACCGACTTTCCTTTGAGATCAATCCTGCACAGCCCTGACGCGTCTCAACGACTCATGAAGTGGGCTATATAGCTAAGTCAATACGACCTCCTCTACCGGCCGAAGACTACAATAAAAGCCCAGGCTTTAGCAGACTTTGTCGCAGAATTCACGCCATCGGCCGAAGAAGAGAAGCTGGTCAGCAAAAAGAAGGAAAGTTCGAGAGCAGACAAGACCTCCGCTGAACCTGACCAACCTAAAGACATGTGGCAGTTGCGCGTAGACGGAGCGTCGAACCAAAAAGGAGCTGGAGCAGGCGTCGTCATCATCACTCCGGATGGAACCCTATTGGAGCAAGCTATCACGCTTGGCTTCCCAGCCTCAAACAACGAGGTAGAATACGAGGCATTGCTCGCTGGCTTGCGCTTGGCAAAAGAGCTATCAATCAAGAAGCTGGCCATCTACTCAGATTCCCAGCTGATCACAAATCAAGCCTTAGGAGAATACATGGCGAAGCACCCAAGGATGATATTGTACCTTGACAAAGTCCAAGAGTTGTTGAAGGCGTTTCCTACCTTCACCATCCAACAAGTGCCTCGAGCAGAGAACGCGCACGTAGACGCACTAGCGAGCTTAGGATCAGCCCTTAATACCCAGTTCAGATGCTCTATCCCGGTCGAGCACCTTGACCAGCCAAGCATAGAAGAGGCAGAATAGCCAAACTTGATGCAGATCGACGAGGATCCTAGCTGGCAAGACCCCATCATTGACTATCTGGTTAACGAAAACTTACCCAAAGACAAGTCCGAGGCTCGAAAAATCAAACAGAAGGCTGCGAGGTACTACATGAAAGGTGACATGCTTGTTCGCAGATCATACTCCGGCCCTCACCTTACTTGCATCAAGTACCCGCAGACGCTCGAGGTTCTTTGCAAAATACACGACGGCGAATGTGGAAATCACGCTGGGGGCAGATCGCTTGCCCAGAAAGCTCTCAGCATAGGCTACTTCTGGCCTACCATGCGCCAAGACTCCACGGAGTAAGCTCAAAGATGCGATCGATGCCAACGATATAAGCCGATCCCTGGCTTGCCAGCTGAGGAATACCATCCGCAGAACAGTCCATGGCCTTTCATGCAATGGGCCATCGACTTGGTGGGACCTATGCCGACAGCACCTGCCAACAAGAAGATGATGATCGTCGCCACGGATTACTTCACCCAATGGATTGAGGCTGAGGCTTTATCCTCAACCAAGGAAGCAGATGTCGAACGATTTATCTGGAAGAACATCATCTGCCGGTTCAGATGCTCGCAGTCAATGATCACTGACAATGGTACACAGTTCGTGGGCAGGCAGATCACCACATTCCTTGCGAAGTATGGCATCAAGTAGCACCTGTCAACTCCCAGATACCCCCAAGGCAATGGCCAAGCAGAGGCATCCAACAAGATCGTGCTGGACTGCCTGAAGAAAAGACTGGAAGGCGCAGAAGGAAAATGGGTCTACGAGCTGCCAGGAGTCCTATGGGCTTATCGCACAACCAAAAGGAGGTCAATCGGCGAGACACCATTTTCCCTAGCCTATGGGACAGAAGCAATCATCCCCCCACACATCACAGTCCCTTACATGAGCATTGAGGTGGGTAGTCTTGACCAAAACTACAAGCAGATGAAAGTCAACCTTGATCTGCTCGAAGAAGAACGAGAAATGGCCATTGTTCGAGTTGCAACTTTCCAACAGTAGCTCACATCTTACTACAACAAGAAGGCCATTGTTCAAGCTTCCCAATAGCAGTTGGCATCTTACTACAACAAGAAGGTCATTGTTCGAGTTGCAGCTGACCAGCTCGACTCCAAGCAGGCAACGAGCCTCCATTTCCTTCATTGTAGACAAGCTGCTCCTCGAGCACAAACTCAATGGAGCCTTCTTCGAGCGCTATGTCCCCGACATACGCACACAGGCTACAAGCCTTACCTCCATTGCAGACAAGCTGCTCCCCGAGCACAAACTCAATGGAGCCTTTTTCGAGTGTTATGTCCCCGACATACGCTCACAGGCGACAAGCCCCACCTCCATTGCAGACAAGCTGCTCCTCGAGCACGAACTCAATGGAGCATTTCTCGAGTGTTATGTCCCCGACATATGCTTGCAGGCAACAAGTTTCACCTCCATTGCAGACAAGCTGCTCCTCGAAGCACGAACTCAATGGAGCACTTTTTGAGTGTTATGTCTTTGACATACGCTCGTAGGCAACAAGCCCCACCTCCATTGCAGACAAGCTGCTCCTCGAAGCACGAACTCAATGGAACCTCCATTGCAGACAAGCTGCTCCTCGAAGCACGAACTCAATGGAGCACTTTTTGAGTGTTATGTCTTCGACATACGCTCGCAGGCGACAAGCCCCACCTCCATTGCAGACAAGCTGCTCCTCGAAGCACGAACTCAATGGAACCTCCATTGCAGACAAGCTGTTCCTCGAAGCACGAACTCAATGGAGCACTTTTCGAGTGTTATGTCACCGACATACACTCGTAGGCGACAAGCCCCACCTCCATTGCAGACAAGCTGCTCCTCGAGCACGAACTCAATGGAGTCTTTTTCAAGCGTTATGTCCCCGACATACGCCCACAGGCGACAAGCCTTACCTCCACTGAAGGCAAGCTACTTCTCGAGTACAAACTTCATGGAGCCTTTTTCAAGCGCTATGTCCCCGACATACGCACACAGGCTACAAGCCTTACCTCCATTGTAGGCAAGCTACTTCTCGAGTACAAACTCAATGGAGTCTCTTTCAAGCGTTATGTCTCCGGACATACACTTACAAGATACAATAAGAATTGAAGTTTGAAAGACAACTGAAAATTCCATTACAAAGCTGCCAACCAACCAAGTTCAACAAGAAATGAGCCTGATTCTGCTCAACCGGCATCATCTGCTCGGCAGCCCCAGCCCTAATCTCATCAGCCGCGCCACCTTTGGCGTCGTCTTCCTGCATTGCAGCTTCATCAGCTACCTGCTCTTCAACTGCTTCTACATCCACAGCATTGAACTGCTCACTTTGAGCAGGGGGCAATTCAAGATAGAGCTGCTCACCATCTTCATGTTCAAGAGTGCAACAAGGAGGAGCACCGTTCCTGCAGTCCAAGTATCTCAGCTTGTATGCATTAGCAGCAATTTCATGCTTGGATGCCTCCGTGGCTTCAACATGAGTGTCAAACATGACCAGTAGAGCTCTCACCGACTCCCGGATCGGTAGTTTGCGCAACTGAAGGACTTTTTGCTCGAGCAGACGACTTTTTATCTCTCTTGGCTACAACTTGCAACATTGAGTCAGCTCCGCGCTTAACTGTTCATGGCTTCGCAGACGAGTCGTGATTGCTGAACAGAGGCACAGTCTTCTCAGTTTGATCCCTGGATCAGTGCAGGCAACCCAAACCTTGCTTCTATGCAGCCTCTTTATAAGGCAGATCACTGGTTTTGGGCAGTTCGACTGGAGACTTAAGCAGAATATCCCGAACCTCCTGTATGCTATTGACATGCTTACTGTTCACGCTGACGAGGCGCTTGATCCTAGCAAACGAGGCAGGAGCAACTCCCATAAGGACCTTCTCAGCAGACGAGACCCTCCTTGAGGAAGACTTGCTCGTGGCAGAAGAAGGTCTAGGCTGCTTTGGCTATGGAGACGTATTCCTTGATCATGAGACTGCGACTTCATCGTGGGCAGATCTACAGCTAGACTTCCCAAGCCAAAGTCCAATTGGCAAGTCAAATACCTCCTCAACTCAGGAGCCCAAATCCAAGAATGAAGCCCAGTTACAGCTGGACAGCCCAACAGATAATTCACATCTCCTACATGCCACCACGCGCCATGCAGAAGCTGGGGGGCATTTGTGGGAACCGAATTAAATCACCCTAGGTCAAATAATTCCTTCCGTTTGGGGATTATTTGACCTAATTGGGAGTTACTCAATTTAATTGGGAGTTACCCAATTAAATTGGCAATTACCTAATTAAAATGGGGATTGATTTGATTCCTACCCTAATTATGGATTTGATTTAAATCAGAAAAATCAAATCCCTAATTAATCAAATCTCACCTAATCGGGGAGGAATAATTCCTTTCCATCTACGTAATTATTCCTCTGAAACCCTAGCCTCCGAGGCTCCTATAAATACCTAGCTACACACAAGGGTTCGGGTACGTCTAAATTCCTACTGAAACTCTGCAGAAATTATCCTTCACAAACCCTAGCCACCATATTCTTTCTCTCTCTCACATAAGGCTCCGGCCCTCCACACACGGCTCCGGCCACCCGGTTTTCCTTGAAATACCCAACCTAACTTAGGCATCGGAGGGCCTTTGGCCAATACCCTCCGGGTGTGGTCCTTTTACTCAGATCTGTTTTGCAGGAGAGAGAGGTGTGAAGAAGACGAAGGAATCTTAGGCGAATATTCCCGTGGGAGGAAATTTGCTCCCACATCAAGCCTGCAACTTCCTTTTCTTTTCAGGGCTCCACAAGAATCATCTCCCATTTCCACAAAATCTAGTTTTTGTTGTTGTTAATAAGTGAAACTTGATTGAAAGACAAAGATAATACAACCACCAACAAGAACAAACGCATCAAGCAAACCACAAGACGAGATAAGAATAATCAGAAGGAATCAACCATGTCTCTCAGTAAAAAGAGGAGAAAAATCCCATCTTACAACCAGAGGGAATCGTCTCTATGTAAGCACCACCTCACTGTCTCTTTTCATTCATTATCATAATCAAGTCTTGCCAATATCCAATGTGACAACTACTTGGAGTTAGTTTAATATAAAAAAGAAAAATATATACATAATCGTTGGGGTAGAATAAGTTATTGGACAGAAAGAAGACATTGAAAAGAAAAAAATATGAAGATGAAAACATAAGAGAGGTTGCAGAAGATAGGTAACGTTACCTGGTTTAGGGTTTTAGTTTTATTTTTAATCACTTTTTTATTTTAAGTTTTAACCAAATTGTTGTTTTTTTTCTTCTACTAAAAAATTAGTGATGTGTCAACTCTCAAGCCCCTTGGATGAAATTTAAATGAGGTGGCACATGAAAAGCAAAAGCCAAGCAGATCATAATAGAGAAAATTCAAGCAGAGGATCCAAATTCCAGTCATTTGGATGATAGTGAAGTTGATCCCAATATCCCTACTTTTATAATTGATCAGGAAGCACTATCAACTGAGAGTGTTCATTGTTGTCCTCAACCTCAATTTTTTTTTAAAAAAAGGAACAAATTAACTTAATGACTACTTGAGCCAATGGGAGAAGAACAGGTTTCTCCAAGTCACTGATTCAATTCAATCTGTGATTTGGTGTTAAAAAAAAAACCAAAGAAAAGAGCTTATATATGGTCTCATCACTATTTAATGGAAAAACTTAAGATCATTGTAATTTGTAAGTAATCTTTTCATTGATAGAAACACGTAGCAATATGATGGTCACACCGAAAAAACTATAATGTTTTTATTTATTAAAGTTAATGTTATGTCTATCAATATATTGAGCTGCAATTCTACCCTATATGTCCTCAACTTTGGGCTTAAACCTTGGCAACAATAATGTGTGGATGTAGATAAACAATGTGGGAACTAACACAAAGTATTATTATTTTTAAATTAATCATGCTCAAGAAGGTACCAAACTATTGTCATGCCAAAAGCACCTGTTAAGGCATGAATCACATTGATTTTGTACACCTCACAAATCACATTGATTTTGTACAGATTAACCAAAAATATCTGTCCATCTTTAAATTAATACTTTTGAAATGTGTTTATTGTCCCAATGGTCTTTACGCCTGACACTGATGCATTGCCTGCGGTGGAGCGGAACCGTCTTTTCTTTTCTTGCGTCCTTTAATCTCAATAATCTATTGCATTATTATAATTTAAAATACTAGCCGGTGCCCTGGATGTAAGAATGTAGTGTCGACAATTTGCGCTATAATCATTCAAAATTGTATATTTCAACTTGGGTATATTTCTGCTTACCACTTTAATCCAAGCGTACCCTAACTACCCTTCTCAACACTTAACACATGTTCCTTGACATAACCATAGTCAACTATTTACTTTGTATTTATACAATCATGGTTATGTCAATAGATACGTGTCAAATATTGAGAGGGATGATGAAGGTACATCTTGAGTTAAAATGGTGAGCAAAAATGCTTTACTCAAACCTAATTATTTCAATTAAATGTCCATGCTTTTTATATTTTGGTTTTTTTTAACCTGTACTAATATTAATTTATTTTATCTTATTTCTGTCAATACATGTGGACATTGAAGCAGTCAATTTTGTCACGCAGATCAAAATAAAATATTGAATGCAGACTTTGTTTGTTATATAAGAAGTTGATGGATAGATGGATGGATGGGAGTGAGTGGAAGAGTGAGAGTGAGAGATGGCTAGGACAGATATCAGTCGTAGATGGTCGCTTCAAGGAATGACTGCTCTTGTCACTGGAGGAACCAAAGGAATGGGGTTAGCCTTCTCTTTCAATTTCTTAGCTAACTTATGTTTTCAATCTAATCCATGAGTGTTTTCTCATCAAAAAGACAATTTTTGTAACATGCATGCATGATGCATCTAATGCATATTATGTAGTACTAACAGGTTAAGGCTTGGGTTTACGTTAAGCATAAGCATCTAATGTTGTTGAACAGTCTATTAAACGAACACTAATTTTTTATGTATTGAGACGTTAAAGTTTGACTTTTTTTTAAACATAAGCATGTAATGTTGTCCGACAATCTAAGAGAACACTAATCTTTCTCTTGCTCACCTTTTGTATATTGACTGATGTTTGGCTAGTTCCATATGTTGTTCTAATTAGGTATGCTATTGTGGAGGAATTGTCAGGGCTAGGTGCATCTGTACATACTTGTGCTCGGAACCAAAACCAGCTCAATGACTGCTTGAATCAATGGAAGACCAAGGCCCCGTTTGGTTTACGGAATGAATTTGATGGGAAATCATTTCCCATGTCATTTCCCAAGGGATGGGAAATGTTGATTCCTTTCCCATGTTTGGTAATATCGGGAAAGTGATCCGGAAATATCACTTTATTTCCTTTCCCATGTTTGTTTTGAGTACGAATGGAAAACAAATTTTGTTTAGTTTCCCAATTGTACCCCTATTAAAAAAAAAGAATACCAATAATTGTTGGATAAAAATTGTAATTATGAATTGTTAGTAAGGACAAATTAGTCAAAAAAAATTGCATTTAATGCTAGTTTTACTTTCACTGGTTCCGTTTGTGATTTGTCATCAAGAGCCCAACGACAGGAGCTAATAAACGAAGTCTCATCACAGTTTAACGGGAAACTTAATATCCTTGTAAGTACTCCATTTATATATAAGTTGTATTTGTTGAGCCAACAAACAATTTATATACTATATATAGCGCATGTTCTGATGTTCAAAAGTACTTAATTGATTGTGTACTACTAATATTTGTGGGGGATCCCATAGAGTGTATCTACAAATCTTTTAATTTTTCAAACCAAAAATGTAATTTAGTTTATATATATGTATATACATACACTCCTTTGAGATTGCTTTTTTAGGAAGCATTTATAGCCAAGTGCTTGAAAGTTTGATGCACGTGCAGGGCATGTTGAGAGTATTTGTCCCACATTAAAAAGTTTAGAGATCTAGCTTGGGTTTATACGGAGTTGGGCTACTCCCCCATTGCCAATTGGTTTTGGGGTGAAACCTCAACTTCCTTCATCGTATCAAAGTAGGTTGCTCAAGTGTGAAAGCCCAACATCTACATGTGCTCCACATCACCCAATATGTGTTGACCATATGTTAGGCTTGAAATGTCATCACACATGTGGTGCGACTTATAAGAGCAACTCCACCGTTCAGCCTAGCCCAAGGCTGGGTGGAGGCAAAAAAAAAAGGAGCTTCCAGCGAGGAGCGCAGGCCCGGGGGGGGAGTGGGACCCACGAACTCGGGCAAGCCCGAAGGCTAATTCAGCCTGAGGTCCAACTCGCGGGTTGGGTGACGTCAGCGCTACAGTGCTCGCGCTACAGTGATTGTGCTACAGTAATCGCGCTACAGTCGCGCTACAGTGCCGCTAAAGTCCACGTGTCGCGCTCTGGGCTCTTCGATCAGATTTTTTACTCCAATCCAACGGCAGCCAATTTTTGTGCAATAAAAAAATGAAAAAAAATCGAATTTTTTTATAAAAAATTACTGATTTTTTTTCTATAAATGCCAAAATTTTATCCGATTTAGATATGAAATTTATAATAAATATTGACACATACGAACCCGGAAATCTTATCCAAAAATATTATCCAAATTAATTATTGAGGTAAAAAAATTTGTGAAAAAAACAAAAAAATGAATAGTAATTGCCCTTAGCCATGGCAACGGGTGGAAACACAAAATATACTATTTGCAAGGGCAACCACTATTCACGTGAATAGTGGCTGCCCTAGCCCCCCCCTTTGCCATGGCAAGGGGCAAATGGTGGGTGGAGTTGCTCTAAGGAGTTTGGCTACTCTTACCATTGCCAATTGATTTTGGGATAGAACCTCAACTAACTCCTTATTTATTTATTTATTAAAATATATTTCATTAATTTAATTGATGTGGCATATGATATGAGCATGCCACATCATGTGGTATAGAAATGTGGGATAAAAATGTGGTAAGTATAGCATTACTTTAAGAAAAAATGCGAGTATCAAGGAAAAATATATTATTATAAAAGGCTTTTTTTAAATTTTTCTTAAATATATTTTTATTACAAACTACACCTAAAATGGAAAATCATAATATTCTAGAGTTGTTCTAAAATGAACACCCTCTTCCAAAAATATGTGGCTGTACATGTAGATAAACAATGTGGGAACAGCAGAAGCAAAAGCAACACTTGATTGCACAGCAGAAGATTTCGCATTTGTTACGAGTACCAATCTTGAATTCTCTTACCATTTGTCCCAACTCGCACATCCTCTTTTGAAAGCTTCGGGAGCTGGTAACATTGTTTTTATCTCTTCTGTTGCTGGATCGGTCTCAGTTGCAGGGATTGGAAGTATATATGCTGCCACTAAAGGTATCAATTTGACCCCTTACCTCTTTTTCTTTTTCTTTTTTTTTCAAATGATCTTTTGAACTTTCCATTTAAATTTTTTGTGTTAATTATGTATATGAAGTGAAAATTGTGACTGTTCTTTTGGTAATTATGTTTCAGGTGCAGTAAACCAATTGGCAAGATCCTTTGCTTGTGAGTGGGGCAAAGATAACATAAGGGTCAACAGCGTTGCACCTTGGTTCATCAAGACTCCCCTTTCTGCAAATGTAAGATCCTTAGTTTTCGAGCATTCACGTGTATCGATATATTATTTATTCAAATTTAAGTCCACTCTAGACTTTAGTGTTTTTTTTTTCTAACGACATACATGCGTCTGTATATAGGTACATAAAACTTATCATTCTCTCTACTTTATACATGCAGTTTCTGAGTAATGAACAATGAAATTGATACTTAGGTGACGAGGGGTAAATTTAACTAAACAAACAAGAAACAACACCACAACAATCAAGAGAACACACAGAGCATGCCACAAGGTACCTGCATCCCTAGAAGATTACTAGTGACAACTTAGGCATTCAGAAGGACCCGTCAATCTAGGCATTCCCTGTGCTAGCAACAACTATGGTGAAAGTGTGTGAAGTCATCAATATCAAGTAAACAGCAAACAGCAGATATAGATGACTAGTCAACCACCAAGAACAGAAACCCAGATAAATTTACAGATATGCAAAACAGGTTTTGTTTACCCAGAAACCCACCATTGGGAAAAACTGGGAGTCATCAACCGACTAGGCAATCCACTAAGTAGAAAAAGATTCTTACAAAGGAATACAAGCAAGCTCAAGCAAAACCTAGATCTATTTAGGAAGATGAGCTTTACCTTCTTTGTGCAATCTTCTTCTCCAACTTAGCAAAGCTTCAAGCTTAGTTCTTCATGGCAATGGCAGCTCCTTCTCCAGCTCGTTCATCCCATGGCACTAGCTTGCAAGCTCCAACTCAAACCGAAACCAAACTTTGGATTCAAGGGAGAAAGACCAATTTCTTCAAGAAACCATACTCTTGAAGAAATCAGTCACGAATCCGATCTAGATCTATATGAGAGAACGATTTAAATAGCTAGATGCAGATTCATATTTCAAAAGCAGTTTTTCAAAAAGAAATCAATTAGAAAAACTCATAGATGAAATATGTGGTTCACTCTTGAGGAAGAAGAAGAGAAAGATGGAAACCCAATCTTTCCAAAACTTCCATACAAAAGAGACGACCTCCAAATGAGGAATTTACTTGCTTTTACAGACAAAAGATTCCATTAGATCAGACTGACACATGGCAGCAGAGAGAGAAAATAGAATAGGACAAAACAGATGGTTAACCAGCTGGAAATCGCACTGAGCAAAGATGACTAGTCATCTTTTATGAAAACAGTTTTAATGCATGATATGCAATGCATGATTTACCTTTGTCAAATTGCTTGAACCTCCATAGGATAGATGAGAGTTAAGAACACTTAGAGATGCTAAACTTAATCTATCCTTGAGCTTGATAAATACATATAAAAGTCCTATTACAAAATTGTCAAGGGAAGCCAAAAGAATTAATCAAAATTCATACATTAACAAACAATTTTCGAATGCTGTCAACTCTCGAACCCCGTTAGGACGGCCGGGAGAGCCGAAAGAGGTGGCAGCCCTGGTGTCATTTCTATGCCTCCCTGCAGCTTCTTACATAACTGGTCAAACTATTTGCGCCGACGGGGGTATGACCGTCAATGGCTTCCTCTTCCAAGGATAATGATTGCAATTAAAGTTGAGCACAAATTGATGTCACATTCCCAATTTCTAGTGGGAGACACTATTGCTACTGTGTTCAAAATGCTTTCTATGTTAAGAATTATTGTTGTCTTTACATCTTCAGAATAAGTTGTTGAAATCCTATTATATAGGAGGTCATGTTTTTTTTAATTTTTTCACTTATTCTTGGGGAGTATCCCAATTGCTTAAGAGTGTGTTAATGGTGGAAATTAGTTGTTCCCATGTTTCTTGCTGAGTTTGGTGCTCGTATCTTCTAGTAAACATATTTTTCTCACATTATCTAGACATGATTTTCTTCCCAATAATTTATTTTATTTTCTTCTTTGTGGCCCCAAGACATCAATTTCCGGAGAAAAACTTGCATGTCATTGTCGTGTCGTGCCGTCATGTGGAACACTAGCGGAATGTAATTGATTAGGGGAGCATTTTTTATCACCACTTTAACCCAAGATGTACCCTCACCTTTTAAAAACTTGACACATGTACATGGTATAACTATGGTTAATTATTTACTTTTAAATCTTTTAAAGTATTCAAAAACAAAAAATAAAATAAAAACTAAAAAAAATCTCTCTCCTTCTCTCTCCCGACCCCACCCCACCCCACCCCACCCCACCCGAAACTCCCTATTCTCTCCCTTAGCAAACCCATCCACCATTCACAGGTGTTGCCGCCGTCGTGGCTATTATGCAACAAGTCGTCTATGATCTCTCCTTCCCCAGAAACCCTAACCCTAGTGTCGCCGTCAGACTCTGTGGCTTCATGTTCGCCTCTATTCGTCGCCTTTCCGACTTTGGATATGGAATCTCATTTATATTTGAGCCGTTGAAGTGCTTGAAATTTGTAAAGTCTCCTCTTAGTGCTGCTTTTTCTACTCATTTCTCACTGGAGGCTGGGATTTTCCCAAAACTTGCTTTCATTGAGATCTTATTTTCAAGAGTCTCAACTTTAACTAATGAATTTCAACTCAAGAATAGTACTAGTGTATTATTGTAGGGGATTTGAGGTGATCTTACAAAAACACTTATGATAGGTTTAAGAAAGATTCATCGTGTTAGGTGGGTGGTGGCTGTAGAGAACATGGAGTCTTGGGTGGGGTGGGGTGGGGTGGGAGAGAAGGAGAGAGATATTTTTTAGTTTTTATTTTATTTTATTTTATGGTTTTGAATTCATTAAAACATTTAAAAATAAATAATTAACTATAGTTATATCATGGATATGTGTCAAGTTTTTAGAAGAATAGTGAGGGTACACCTTGGGTTAAAATAGTGAACAAAAATGCTCCCATTGATAGAGGATAGTAAAACAATGCTATCTCGTGATATACAAATTGCAATTTCAAAGAGGAATTTCCAAATCCCATTTGCTACTGTCGGGTCCGTTGTCCAATCTTAACCGGCTGTTATGACAATGGCTGGTGATGGCTGCTCAGTAAAGGCCAGCTATTATTACCATCTTTCATACGAGGCCATTTGATTTAGCAAAACTAAATCTTGTCGCTTACATATATAAATTATGGAGTGGGATCAGGTGAGAACGCTTATGTGAGAACATTATATAAGAATAAATCGCAGCCATTGAAATACATCTGAACGGTTGAAGAGAAAAAGCGAGCTTACGGTGCATTAGCGTAGGCTACAGTTTCCCCTTAGCAGAGGTGTCAGGTCGCGCCTGGTTCGAAAAAATCGCGCCTTTCTTAATCCTGACAGTGGCGCCTTTCTTGTCAATGGAGTTATGAATGAACCCTAGTCATAACACCCAAATACCTACCAGACATCAAGTTCTCTATTCCTAATCTCTTCTCACAGAAACTTCTTCGTGTACTGTTTCTTTTTTACTTGCTCTTGTGTCGTGGCAGAACCTCCGTGATCGAGTAATTGTCATCTGAACGTCTGAATCGGTACGTTTCTGTCGAATTTCCTCCCTCTCTTTGATTTTAAAGTTTGCATGTTATACTGCATTCACTTAGTTGAAATTGCATTAGGACTTTAGGGAGGATTTGAGGGCTTTGATTTTCTGGGTAAGAGTAGTCTGTCTCTGTACGGAGTGTTTGCAAAAATATAAATTGGCCTGAGTAATTTGTGTTGTGTGTTGTAGTAGGTATCAATTTTGTATCTGAATTTGTTGAAATTAGTGTTTGTAGGTGAAATTATGTATCTTAATGTGTTGAAAATAGTGTATAAGTTTTGTAACTTGATATGTTGAAGATTCTGTTAGTAGGTATCAATTATGTAATGTGTTGAAAATAGCGTTTGTAGGTTTAAAAATGTGTAGATAATATTGTGAGTAGGTATCACTTCTGTATGTTAATGTGGTCATAATATTCTCAGCACGTATCAGTTCTGTTTCTTAAGCAAAAGGTGTCTTTTGGAGGTATAAAATGGATTGTGGGTTTGAGCTTTGTTTCCCGGAGTTAGAGGTCTATTCTGCGCGGGTGAATAATCTGTGTGTGGCGCAAACAGTCCTGTGTAATTTTGGGGCGCATTTCAGTTAGTCACTTATGGGAAGATTTAGAGAGAGCTGTTTTGGCCAGCTGTTGGGACTCCATAAAATTGCATTTAGTGGTCAAATTGTGCATGGTCTGGCACTCCGGCGAGTCGGAGGACTTGGTGTGAAGGACATGATGGGCCTTAGTTATGCAATAGGGTCCAATGTTGCTCAATTCAGTGTAAAGGATTTTTGTTTGATAAGTGGTCTAAAATGTGGAAGCGAGCCTGACATAACGTCTGCCGGGGAAGATCATGAGCGATTTATGAAAGCGCATTTTACCGACAGGAATCACATTACTGGCCAGGACTTAGAAAATGCATTCCGAAAGTCCGAAAGAGGAAGCGAGGACTCGTTCAAATTGGGACTGCTGTATTTTGTGGAGTCTGTGATAATGGGCAGACCCCAAAATGTAAAGATAAATGAGGACTACTTACATTTGGTTCATAAAATGGATGAATTCAACAAATATCCGTGGGGATCTATATCGTTTGAGTGTCTGTAAGATTCTCTGTTGTTTGTTCCCGGGAAGAAAGAGAGAGATGAAGACAAGGATGGGCAGGGGAAAGGGGAGAAAAAGCAAAAAAAGGCGGTGCGGAGTTCAGTGAGAAAAGGGAAGAAAAACGTGGAGGATGAGAAGCCTAAAAGAATTAACAGACCTGCATGGAATATAAAGGGATTGAGCTATGCTTTCCAGGTATGATTTAGTTCAAAATTAGTGTTTGTAAAATTTAAGTTCGTAACTAAGTACTGACTTTGATAATCTATTTGTTGTAGATTTGGGCGTATGAATTAATTGCTGAATTGGGAATTCCCCCCCTTAGATATTGTAGGCGGATCGAGGAAACTGCATTAGTCCCTCGAATTTGCCGGTGGGAATCCACAGATAAAGTGCCTGAGTTTAGAAAGCTGAACGCTTATATATTTCAAAGCAAACAGGTGTGTAGTTAATAATTGATTTCAATAGTATGTTGGTTTCATGAGGAAAGCTGTTTACTATTGTATATGACCTGTTAACTGTATATGTTTGACAGCCTGTTATACTACGGCTCTTACGACCAAGTGAATTGGAGATGAGGCAACCATATTGGAGTTGGGGATCAGTTGTTCCTGAATGTGATGCACCTAGTGCAGGCCCGCGGGTATGTAAGGACCTTGATGAATTAAACTATGTTGTGCAGCAGTTGAGGAATGAGGTTGCACTATTGCACCGTGAGAAGGGTGAGCTAGAGGAGAGAGTTTTACGCTTGGAAAAGTGTACCAGTCATGCAGACGCCAGGAAGAGTGAGGATGATGGAGAGGAGAGACTTAAGACTGAGGATGCTGGAGAGGAGAGACATAAGACTGAGGATGCTGGAGAGGAGAGACATGAGACTGAGGATGCTGGAGAGGAGAGTGATAAAACCGAGGAAGGTGGAGTACCCGAATCGAGAGAGGAGTGTGTACAAAATGCGAAAGAAGAGGTGCAATATACAACCCCGGATATAAATTGGGATGATCCAGATGTGGTGTGTGTCACCCTTGTTAAATTCCTTACGAATCCTCCTCGAAAGATTGACATGTCCACTGCGGAGGGTGAATGTGGCGAAGATGTTATAGTTGGGGTGGGGCGAAAGAGGGGTCGGGGAAGGAGTCGGACGGTTGGTCCTGTGACGAAGAGGCCAAGGGCAGTGGTAAGGGAAACTCCATGGCAAGGTCGGGAGATTCCCAATATTTCGAAGGACCCAATTGCTGACCCCCTAAGTCCTGTTCCTCGTGATTCCCTTCTGGAGGTGGCAAAATTCTGCTGGGAATGGGGACAAGAAGTAAAGTAAGTTCCCTTTTCCCGTCCTTAGTGAAATGTAAATGGTTCATTATGATTACCTATTGAGTCACTGGTGAAACGGAATTGCTAATAACAATGATTGACAAATATAGTTCACTTGTGCGGTTATGTGGAGACGAAGCTATGGAAGGTTCGCATAACTTCTTTGTTCGGCTGCTGACCAAGGACGGTTGGTTGGATGACTCGGTAAGCATTGATTGATTTGGGATTTTGTCGATAAGCCCTTGCTATGTAGTAATTGATTGATTTAATAATGGAAACAACCCTTTTATGTAGAACATTGACATGGCCTTGCATTTGCTACGGGAGCGGCACAACAGGTCTGGCAAGTGGGCGGGTTCTGACTGGACGATACTGGACACCACTTTTCAGGTCTGTATTATTTCATAAGCATTGTTTGTTTTGAAATTCCGTATCCGTTATGATGCATAACTGGTGTGCCACTATGCAGAAATGTGCTGCCTTAGATTACACGCAAATGAAGTCGTATATTGGAAAGGAGGAGAGGAAGCACAGCAAGGGTCTAGTGGGAATGGTGAAGGGCGAAGGGCATAAGTTGGCTAAATCATGGGAGTCTGTGAATCAAGTTTTTTTGCCCTTCAACCTAGAAAGGCAGAAGCACTGGATCTTACTTGTTCTGGATTTAAAAGAGTGTGAGATAAGGGTATATGATTCAAAAGAAGATCTGTGCAGAATTCAAGCCATCCAACGGGCTGTGCAGCCGGTGTCCAAAATACTGCCCCGGTTGTTACTCGAAGCTGGATATACTGGCGACGGTCTACTTAAAACTGAGTGGTCAGTTAGTCGCGTTTTGGATGCACCCCCCCAACAAGTAGGCGGGTGAGTCATATTCGACCTAAACACATTGTGTTATGAAAGTGCGCTTTTGTTGTACAATGAATGACAGCTGCTTCGCTATGTTTCAGGGGCGACTGTGGGATGTACATTTTAAAATACTGCGAGTTTCTGACCTCCAATGTAGAACTAGCCAATATTTCCCATCATGCCATGCCCTTGTATCGGTTGAAGCTCGCTGTGCAGTTGTTGCAGGGATATTAACGCGTGTGCTTAATTAGGAGAGGCAATATGACATAACTGGGTGGGTGTAGGATAAAAAACTTGCAAACTTCATTTCACTGGGTGGGCGGTTTGTAATTATGTAGGTAACAGTAGTTGAACTGAAGAAATTCATATAGCTTGGTATTGGCTCAATTCGCGAGATAGAGAACTAACCTTTCTATCATATAAGGGAAGCTCGAAGAGCTTTCTTCGAATGCTTGGGGGCATCGTTCCCGTTTGTACGAAGGTTTTGAAAAGGTAGTTTTGAGTCTTACTTGTTAATGAACAAACTCTTCTTTATGATCCAAGTACCCCTTTTGACTTAAAATTAAAGAATAAGTTATTTTTATTGGGTTCAAATACAACGTGTACGAAACCGTCAACACATGTTGTTGATACTATGCTGAACCATAAACCGTAGGACCTGCGACACTGTGTTTTCAAATGTGGAATAAATAGGAATGTTTCTTGTTTACGGCAAACAAGATTGTGAAGGTCAAGATGCAGGCATATCAAACGTTCAAAAATTCATTTCCTAATTATGCTGAATGATTAATTCATAATAGTAGATTTGCAAACACTTCTTCATATTTCATAGCTGTCCGGATTAGAAAATTAGAAAATATATACTTGAAAAGCCAAAACAGAACACAATTTATAAATATATACTTGAAATTGCTTGAAGATTTCCAGACGCAAAAAGTTTCTTACTTCTTCATCACTTGAACTGCCAAATTCAGAAATGATAGAACTAACAACAGTATGAGGATGTTTTTAATGCCCTTCACCATATGGATGACTTCAGCATATGCATTAAGTTCCTTCACATCCAGCTGGTTTTCAATTTGAGATTCAGTTGGCATGTTGCCTCCAGTCACCCATTCATAGCCACTACACCTTGTAGCTCCCTAAAAAAACATAAGAAAGTTACATTTTTCATTTTCGGATTACAATGTCAGACCCAATTCTTCTACTCTGTAGCAGTTTTCGTTGCCTTAGGCAATGGCCGATCTGAGTTAGTGTTATTGGCTTAGGGAAGATAATACTTACATACGTTGTGAAGCACTTCCAATACGGTCTGCCCATATTCCTTTCAGATTTGGAAATTAGCATAACCATCTCAGCATTGCAGTGCCGACACCTCTTTCCTTGAGTGTTTGTTGAAGAATTCGACATGGCTCTGCCCAGAAGGGAAAATGAAGATAACAGAAGATGACAACCCTTCCAAAAATTTGCTCAAAACCCCCAATTAATTTTCCTTAAAATCTGAAAAGGAATGGTATTTTCTTTTTTGGGGAGAACTAATATGGAGTTTCAAGTTTCAATTGTCCTGTTTTGGTCGTAACAATCCGTGACTATGAGCGGCAAATTCAAAATTTGCAGGAAAGTTTTTTTTTTTTGTTAACCCTAACCCATGAGCGGGAAAGAAAAGCATTGGTTTAATATTTTTGAACCCTAAGCATTCGACAGTAAACCCTAAACCGTAGGCGAAAAGCCCCTACACCCTTGAAGTCGTTTAAAAATTGAATATTTAAGTGGAAAAGATTAGAAAATAGAAAAACTGGCGAGTGGCGGCATGGGATTGCGCCGCGTGGCGGTCAGGCTTGCAGCTCCCCACTCCAGCGCCTCCACTTGGCATTTCTTGTATATTTTATTCTGTTTTTTTTCCAAAAATCGTTAAAAATACAGGAAAATTAAGGAAAAAATTGGGAAATTTCCTAACTCTGTGTGGGGATGAATACTTCATACGGAAAGTACAAACCCTGGTTTAGGAGGGAGTGAAAAATAAAATTTGGGAACCAACCCTACATTCAGATGATGCAAATGAAAACCCTAATACACTTTGTAAACCCCACACTCTCATATGTTCGATCACATTAATCCCGTATCCAAATTTGTTTGTCCTGCCCTTTTTCCGGATATGTCATCGAAGGAAATCCCGTCCCGATCCCTGAGGAATTTTTCGGGATTTTTTCACCTTCAATTTCGATTTTTAATTGAATATTTAAGTGGAAAAGATTAGAAAATAGAAAAACTGGCGAGTGGCGGCATGGGATTGCGCCGCGTGGCGCTCAGGCTTGCAGCTCCCCACTCCAGCGCCTCCACTTGGCATTTCTTGTATATTTTATTCTGTTTTTTTCCCAAAAATCGTTAAAAATACAGGAAAATTAAGGAAAAAATTGGGAAATTTCCTAACTCTGTGTGGGGATGAATACTTCGTCAGGAGTTTTGGGTTAATATTTGGCAAAATGTTTTTTGTGAAAATTGATATGTAATTCTTGATGTTAGTGAGGAGGGATTTCCGTACAATGGGATTCAATATTTTTTTTTTTGGGTAAAAAATCCTAAAAATTGCTGGACAAATCCGAAAAGAATGGGGAAATGTCATAGATGGTTATAATCAAATTTTGGAAAAACCTTCCACTTAAGTCGTAGATCCACATTGCGATATTTAAATAATTATGTTAGTGAAAAGGGATTACCGGATGACTTAATTACACTTCTGTTTTGTTGCAAATATAGTTTCAAATGCAGGACAAATCAGGAAATTAGGGGGATTTTTTTGGGGTATTTATGGGATCATCAAAGTATCTTAGAAGATCAAGGATGTGTCAGACATCCACTTGTCAACGAAGTCAGTGAAAGGATAATCCCTTTCCGGGTTGACAACACGCAACCTCCCTGCCATATGCCTGTCCGTCATCTTTAACGATTGACTCTTTGGGGGATATGAACCAGAAATTCCACATTTGAGACCACTTACTGAAACGATATAGGACCCAAAACCATAAACATACTTCAAATAAAAACAATACAAAGTTCACACAGTTTCACCTTTACATAAAAACACAAAAAACCAAAACAACAATTTATTAATAAATCCCCTATCATACCATGTATATACACCTTATATATCAAACGCAGTCATGAAGTGGAGTTCGCGCTGGATGCAGTGCAGCTCCCTCTTCCATTTGCAGGGTTCACAGCAGTTCCAAGCATCTACGTTGTCCCAATCGTCGGCACTGCGGTCCCCGAACTCATACCACTTCCGATTACCCTCACAGTCAATGCAGTCTTGTAAAAATCCCTTGTCTGTAGTAAACTTTTCAAGCAGAGGAGGAGTTTTGGTGCCAGACATTGTATACCGACCCAGTCGCAAGCTTATTGAATCCCTGCAAGCTTTTATGTTCAGTTTCTTCGTTTTGCTGAGATGGCACAAAAACTCCAGCGCATTCTCCTTGCCCTCTCTAGGGTTCAACAGCCCTAGCAAGCCAACAAGGTAGGAGGCTTCCTCATGCCCTGCCGTAGCCGCCACCCGCAGGTTCTTCATGCCCTCATCATCTTTCAATAGGAAGAAGTCATGAATAGCTTCTCTGTAAATCATTTCTGGATTGTTATGTTCTTTGCACTTTTGCAAGAACTCAACAATTTTGCCTTCCTCACTTGGGTACCAGTCCTGATGCCACTGGTACTTATCCAGTGGCATCAGATCTTTATGGGACTGCATTTCTTTAAATAACTTGCAGGTTGCCGCCATGTTGTACAGATCTTTATGGGACTGCATTTCTTTAAATATCACATCTTATGAAATTGATTACGAAAGTGAGTTGAAAAAACACTTTTGACGATTTATAGCTTCCCCCAGTTGTGTAATGCCACAAGGAGCTGGTATCAATTTTGGGGCATTTTTTCCGATTTTTCTCCTTGTTATTACCATGTCTTCAATAATTTTCCCCTAGTTGTGTAATGAAAATAACGAAATACAACACATGGCGGGACCTCACCGCATCAACCTTCGGTAGGTGCACACGTGGACGTCATTCACCATTCTCTCACCCTTCCTTTGCAAACATCGGGATAATAATTCGACAAATGCTACCACCTCATTGAAAGTTGAAAATTCAAAATTCATGTGTATGCTATCTGTGATTAATACGAGCCTTTAATCCGAATTCAACCTAAATCAAATGCTCTCATTACTGAACCAAAAAACAAAACTGATGTGACAGATGGGGAAAACAGATAAAACAAACTGCGGAATACTCCAGGACATCATATATAAACGGTGTCGTATGGCTATGGGATACTCATTGCCGTAGATCAACATCTTGTTTTCTTCCTGACTCTTCTTTGGAGTTGTGTTTTGTGCATACAACGAATCCCCCAATCTGAAGAAACTGAAGATTTGTCAACATGTCAACCAGTTCAGACGGCAATGCAAATCAGGGGGACTCCGATGGGTCATGGGAATATGCCCCCGACTATCTCAGGTCCCCTCTACCACCGCTGCCACTTCCAACCTCCTCGGCAAGCGAGGGCGACTCCGATGATCCTGCTCTGGAAATAAATGATATGAAGAACAAACTGGAACACGACTCCTCCTTGGTCCATTATTGGACTCAAAAGTGTGTCGGAGCTGAGCAGAAGTTGGCGTATTTGACGCGCCAAGTGAACAAAGCGCGTTACAGAAAAGAGAAGCACAGAATTCGTGGCCAAAGAAGAAAGCTCAAAGCAGAGGATTTGCAAATGACCCTGGAGGATGCTACGTACGAATCTTTGAGCATCCACAAAGGAGGCGACAAGCATGGGCAGGCAATGTCTGTGGCTTTCAACGAAGGTTTTGAGCAATTCCGACGGTTCGCTGCAGATGTCCACAAACATATTGACTGGGACGCCATAACTCCGTCTGCTGCACAGCAAATCATCTCCGGCGGTGTACACCCACCAGAGCTAGGCCACCAACCAGCCAAAGCCAACGATAATGACGGCTGGTAGCCATATGAATCGCTAGGCAATCGTTATTCACTTGTTTGTTTTTTGTTAATGCCAGATCTGGGTTTGTGTTTACATGTTTATGCCCGATCTGACTTACGTGCACCTTATTCAGGTTTAAATCTGCTATCACGGCCTTGGGTTCTATGTTCTTACTAGAGTTCAATCTTATTTCTTCGATCACTAACTACTGGATTAGTAGAGTTCAGTTACTAATAGTGCTCAAATTTTTGGTTTAAAAAATTGTCGGTGGGTCGATAAAGTTTTTCAAGATTATCTGACATATATTCGGTTCTTTGACACATTACTGGCACATAGTGATGGTTTCAAGATTCCCTTGCTGACACACAGTGATGGTTTCAAGATTCCCTTACCTACATATTTCATTTTCCTTGCAACCGTTGCAAAGGTGTATAAAACGTTACCCACATTGCATGAATCCCAAACGAATACTTTCAAACACTGGCTCCACGTTCTGAAAACACCAAAGCCCCAGGATGGACATCCACCTTCAACCAAAGATGGATCCGAAAGTTCGAGTTGCACATAATTATTGCAAGCATGGTGACGTTCACGACCATCCTTGTGGGACGTGCAGGGATCTATTCCACGTAGGTCCAGACAATGTTCAATACTATCGGTCCCCGACCCCTTCTCCCCCAAAGCCCCCATCTCCCATTGTTTGCATTACCCCCAGACTGGTGCGAGGATTGCTACAATGACAAACGCATTCTAGATTGGGAGGAACGTGGCCGCTTTGAGTCAAGTGATGACTTTGATGATGATAACTAAGTGGCTCTTCAAATAACTTATTGTTCACTTTAATGTAGTTTTTTTTTTTTTTTCCCAGGGGGTCCAATGTAAGTCATGCGATACGTTTGTGACACTTAATAATTATCGAATACAAAAGTTACTTTGTTTTTGGGCGGTTTCACTGTTGCTTTTCACATACCTTAGTTCAGTATCAACATGAGGCACTTACATAAGATTCACTAACGGTTCCAGACGGTTTCCAAAAATACGCAAATTGGTGTCAACAAATATTCAAACTCCGGGACCGTAAATGAAATCAAACTCTTGCAGAAATGACTCTGTCATTGTAGGTTCCCTGTCCTGCGTGCTCTGACTGGGCTGCAAATTCTCATCAACTGCAGCACCAACTTCTGCTTCGGAAGATGAAGAGCTGCAACATCGAAACAAAGAAACAAGTCAACAGCATTTCTTGTACAAAATTCAAACCCAGACAATTACATATTCACTTACCCGCTCACAAGTTTTGGACAACTCCGTCTATCATGATCAGTCTTCCTACATTCACTGCACCGCCGTTTATGTCCTTCCGCTGCCTTCTCTTTTTGTCCTTTCACTCTTCTCGCACGCCCTTTTGGTTTTACTCGATGGGGATCCTTAATTCTGACTTGGGAAGAACTAGTTCCGACCTCTCCATTGGGTGTGTCTTCGACACGAGCTCTTGATGACAACAACCTTGTAAGCTTCCCACGAATGTCGTCAAATGAATTTTCCAGCAACTCAAAACCTTCATCACACAACAAAGCAGAATCTATCAACTCACCTGCAACTTTGCAAAGTTTCGATCTCTTAACTAAAACCAAACCGTCCACGCAATCTTTAACTTCTTTGTCATTCTTATCATATACTACAGCGCACTTTGCACTTTGAAGCCATCGTGTCACTATGTAATTGTCTGGCAAGTGCTCCACCTGCTTCATTCTTAAAAATGCTAGGATGTGTCGGCACGGAATACCCCAAAATTCAAATCCTTTGCAGCTGCAATAAGCTTTATCGGCATCTTTATCATGCACAAGCTCCTTCATCCGTGTCACCCCCGGATTTACCCGCTCACTTACTTTGTACCTGCACTGGGTCTCATCTTGCTCTACAAGTTCGAACAAGCATAAAAGGCTTCGGAAGTCTTCCCTCTCAAACATTTCAAGAATTTCCCGAGTGTAAATGCGTGCCATTTGATGTTGCATTGGTGTTCGAAATGGCAGTGGAGGTTTTTCATTGGTATCAGCATGATCAGCCATTAACTCCTTGTGCCTCTGTGAACCAACAGCTCTTTCAAAACGTACAATGAATTCCATCAATGTGTTTTTCCGGTTAATATATTGTTTGAAAAATGCATGACAGCTTTCAGCCCGTTGACTACTTGACATCCCAGCCGAAAACACATGTTTTACATATGATGGAACCCAATTCTCCCGCAAAGCATGCATCGAGCTCAGCCACGGATGGTCTTTCAGCCCATTGCTTGTGACGATTTCATCCCATTTCGCATCAAATTCTTCTTTCGTGTCCATACCCCATATGCATTTGCACATTTCCGAAAAACATTCCCCAATGCCGGGTTTCTCCATAAACTTATTCAAGATATGCCATATGCAATATCTATGGAATGTTGTTGGGAGAGTTAAAGCAATTGCCTTTGACATGGCTGCATCTTGATCAGTGATGATCATTTTGGGTGGCTCACCTGGCATGGCTTTCTTGAATTCTTCGAACAACCATACAAATGAATCCGTGGTTTCACTAGTTAGGAATGCACAACCAAACAACACTGTCTGCCTATGGTTATTAACGCCTAACAAAGGCGCAAAGACCATCCCATAGCAGTTCGTGTTGAACGTCGTATCAAATACCACCACATCCCCAAAAAACCCATAAGCTCGTCTTGACCTTGCATCTGCCCAGAAAACATTTCCCATCCTTCCTTCCGAATCTACCTCCATATTGAAATAAAATGATTCATTTTTTCCTTGCTCAGCCAAAAAATGCTTCTTCAGCAGCTGTGCATCATGGCCAATCACCTCCCCACGCACGTCCCTTGCATAATTATAGATATCTCTCCTAACAAACCCAACATTTTCCAATCCCCCTACTTGCACCTCAAGAAGGCTTACCTGTTTATGTGCAGGGATATTAACTTTGCTCATATGTGCACTGTAGGCCTTTGTAGACTCTGTTAAGTTACGGTGAGATCTCAATAGATGGACTTTATCAACTGTTGTCATGTCATGGTTGTGTACCTCATTGAATCCTACAACAGTGTACTTATTCTTCTCGTTTACCTTCAAAATCGCAAGTTTAGCCTTGCACCCAGTTCGAGTACAACCTCGCTGTCTTCTCTTGCGACTAACAGTGCTTGTCAACGCGTACCCTTGTTTACAGCATACATATTCTTTCCTTGTTACCTCTCCTGTGAATGTGCAAGTTCTCGTTGTAGAACACCGAATGCCGAATCCGGCTTTCGCGGCATACATATTATAGAAATTGAACACATCCTCACAGCAATCAAATTCAAGTCCCAATTTTGGTTTCAATTCCGAACTAACTTCCGGTGTCACCTGTCCTTCGCACTCCATTTCACAGTTCTTGCAATTTAACCCTGAATATCACATAATAACCATCATATATGACATTCAAATCACTATCTGTGAAACATTAAAGACCTACATAAACACTAACGTAACTCGTGCTGATGCCCAATATTTGGCACAGGCTTTCAAAGAGCTTCAAAATATATATCAACTAACATATGACATCCAAATGACTCTCTAGTGAAACATTAAAGACATACATACAACCTAATCTGACTCATGCTGATGCCCAATATTTGGCACATGCTTTCAAACAGCTTTACAATAAATATTAACTAACATATGACATGCGAATGACTCTCCGCTGAAACATTAAAGACATACATACAACCTAATCTAACTCATGCTGATGCCCAATAATGAAATTGACAAATACAGTATATGGCTTACCTCGTAACTGATTTCCAACTTCAAATTTTCAACAACTACGACAACGTAACGTAGACCTTTTAGATCTGGACGTCAACCCCAAAAACTTTTCTTCTTCCTCAACCCCTGTTTCGCCCCGCTCAAGGATTTCAAAACCAACAGAGCAGAACCACAACGGTACGGTCAGCACTTTCCAACTCAATGCCAGTTTCGACGTTGCTCAAGGATTGACGTATGTCCCGACCCCAAAAACCCAACCACAGAGATGAAATTATAAAATCCAAGACTCCTTTGTTTCGCCTGAATGGGAAACCCAGAAAAATGAGGGTGCTCTCTCTTCAATGTTACAGTTCTTCCTCAATCAAAGCTGATAAAAAAATGGTTATTTTCATTGAACTGAGTGAACAGCTGGTTTGGAGGGGACTTCTGTTTTGGAGGGGATGTTTTGGAGGGAGAAGAGAGTATTGGAGGGAGAAGAGAGAAGAAGGCCTCGTTCTAATACAACACTTGCACTTACAATTGCTTTTCATACAGCCGTTAGATTGGATCCAACGGTGTTCTCATGTTATGTTCTCACATAAGCGTTCTCACTAGATCCTGACCCTATAAATTATTGGTTGGACAATCAAGTAGATTGGGGCATCCATTATTTGTGAGTTTCATGTGGCCCAATATACAGACCCATAATTCGTCTCTTGATAAAGATAAGATAAGATAAGATTCTGTTAGAGAGATGGTATATAAATGTGATCTATCTAGCATTACTAGTATACATGGTAGGGTAACACACTAGCTAGAGAAATGAAAAAAAGTTAGCCTCTTGATCTATCGAAGTGAGAGAGAGCCATGTTGTAGTAGTGTTTTGTGTAACAGAGCAAGTCTCTATAGAAGTCTTAAGTGTGCAAAACGTGTAAAGTGAGAAGTTTGAATAGAAGTAGAACTAAGAGATCTAGTACACAAGTGGTTCCTCTATTTTTGCTCAGCTTTCTTCTCCTTTATTTTGCTTTTATTTTGCAAAGGACTCACTAGTGTAGTGATTTAGAGTAATTGCTCCCTCAGGTAAGATCCAGAGTTCGAGTCCTAGCATTTGTGTATTAAGTGTGAGTTTAGTATATATTATATTCCTCTCGATAGGAAAGAGATAGGAAAGATTCTCCAAAAAAAAATTATTGCTTTTGTTTTGTATTCATTTGACTGCTAGGCTTGATCAAATCGAATTCCAATTATACGAGTCACGACACACGACTTTTCACAAATATCAGAGCGAGTGGCTGATAGGTTTGATGTGTACAAGAGAAGCTGTGTGCTTCTTTAGAACTTGTTGGTCTCTTTTCCTGTTGAGTGATCTTTTTCGCCTAACGTCGCGTTGGGCCTGCTCGGAAGAACACAGGGATCGTTGGACCTACACCAATGCCCCGATTGTATCTTTTTGGCCTGCGCAGATGTTACTTCAATATTCAACGGGATTGAAAGTTGAATCAGGTTGATGAGAAGTCCGGTCCAGCCCTGTCTTGGGCTTAACCTTTAAACCTCCTCTGATTCATGAGTTCTGCTTGATAGGCGTGCCACTGTTGGAGATACGACCAGTCCAACAGACCTGGTATGAGCAAGTGTGGTTAGTGTGATGTGGAGTTTGCGCCTTTTTCCTGATCTTCTGCTCAAGCCATTGTGCACCAGGTGGGGTACTGGCCTGGGTCAGTTCTTTTCTATGCCCCGGTTAAGAGGACTTCACAATTCTTTCTCTCGTATATACGTCAGCTGTGGCTAGTGCGAGCAACACCTATCCAAGCAAGGCGAAGAAACAAGGTTCTTGGTCAGCCAACACCCTGCATGGGCTTGTAGACCTAAATTCAAATATGTATATAAGTTTAAACAGAGCTTCGGGCCCAACTGTATGGCTTTCGGGCCCGATTAGTTTATATCCCTCAAGCCTAAGTGGCCCGATTCGGGCTAAAGAGCCTTTCGTACTGTTAACTTAAATGAAATGAAAATGAAATGATTTAAATATTGCAACTACAGAAACAGAAGTAAACATGAGCGCAACAGGGTTCCATAAACATGAATTCCATCGTTTTCGTTTACTTAATTCTTAAGTTAGTGGGAAAGACAGTAGAAATTCATACTCATTGATTCTAACCCAAGAAATACATTATCACTGCGATCTAAGGTTCATAGCCTACTATATTATACAAATTTAAATTGAACATTTTGGGAGGTTAATCGTACCATGGGAATGGCAGAGAAATAAAAGATGAACACAGAGATCGTCTGGTTCTCTGAAGTCTGGCTGGGATAACTGGGATGCTTTGAGTGCTTTTTTAAGCGTTTTACAAGACGTTGCGTCTGGTTTTGGAGAGAGAGTCCCCTTCTTCTGTGCTGGAAGTCTTCTATTTATAGAGGCAGAGGAGCTCTCGAATGATGATGACTGGGTAAGGATATTTGCCTGCTACCCGAAGTCAGCTTGTTGATTTGACGCTCTGAACTGGTCTGTAGAGGGGGAGGTCGATCTTTCTGACGAGAACCGCCAGTTTTCGTATTGGCCTCCTGGTTTGAAGCGATCTCGTACTTGGCGATTTGATGTGCAAGTTGGCTTCTGGCTTGGTGGCTTCCTTGGACGGCTGGCTTTCCACTGGAAGAGGGAAAAGTCAAATCGTCATTTAATGTTGATGTTCCTTCTCTAATCTCGCGTGGGTTTGGAACAGTTTCCGATTTTTTCAGTTGTCAGTGGTCCAATCGTTTTGGGCCCTTTGTCCTTGGGCTTTGGCCCCTTTCTTTTTTTCTTGTCTTGGTTTTTATTTTCAGTCAGGAGAAGCCCCTTTCTAAAAAATATGACCTGTAGCCCATTATTGGGCTTGGGCCTATGCTGCGTTCCTTTTCTGGGAAGGTGACCACTTTTGGTCCATTGACCAAAATTGGGTACAAACAGAACTATTAAAAAAGTGTAAGACTAATAAGTCTCCTCTAGTTTCTACTATATATATCTTCAATATTCTCTTCAAATTTCTGCATAAATATATATATATATATATATATATATATATATATATATATATATATATGTATATAACAAATTCAAAATATCAGTAGCAGCCTCAATAGATGGCGCAGGCAAATAGCAATGGCAAAGATAGTAGATGGTCTCTTCATCGAATGACTGCTCTTGTCACTGGTGGAACCAAAGGAATTGGGTTAGCGCTTTCTTCGTTTATGCTTGCAGTCTGAAAGTGTTCTTTTTTTAAAGTAGTACTACGTATATGTGCTGTTTTTAGGTACGCTATTATGGAGGAATTGGCGAGGCTAGGTGCAACTATACATACTTGTTCTCGTAATGAAGTTCAGCTTAACGACTGCTTGAGCCAATGGAAAATGAAGGGTTTTGATCAAGTCACTGGTTCAATATGTGATGTGGTCTCAAAAGCTCAACGAAAAGAGCTTATAAACAAGGCCTCATCACTATTTTACGGCAAACTTAACATCCTTGTAAGCGAGCTCCACTAATCCGTTAAACTGATTGAGCCTTGCATTTTTGTATAATTTATGGCATGGTCAAAATATATTGGCTGCAAAAAATTTCCAGGGATATATATGAAATAATTATATATATTTAACTGTACTATCTAACTCAATATTTAGTGTTATTTGTCTTTCTAATGTTGGAAGTAGAGGTGTTAAATGGACCGGGTCAGCCATAACACGGCACAAGTCCGGCCAAATTAAATAAGGGTGGTATTTGTTTCCCAATTATGAATATATAAAACCTTCATTTTATGTTTTAAACTACTCTTGGACTTTGGCTATAGATCAACAACGTGGGAACTGCCGAACTAAAACCATCAATCGAGAGCACAACTGAAGATTACTCATTTATTATGAGTACCAATCTTGAATTTGCTTACCATTTTTCACAACTGAAAATTTTCTGCAGAAGATTACTCATTTATTAGAGTAACATAAGACAAAAAAATAACGTTACCAGCTCCTGAAGCTTTCAAAAGAGGATTCACAAGTTGGGAAAAATGGTAAGCATATTCAAGATTGGTACTGATAATAGATGAGTAATCTTCAGTTGTGCTCTAGATTGCTGGTTTTAGTTCGGCAGTTCCCACGTTTATCTACAGCCAAAGTCCAAGAGTAGTTTAAAACATAAAATGAAGGTTTTATATTCATAATTGGGAAACAAATACCACCCTTATTTAATCGGGCCGGACTTGTGCCGTGTTAGGTCTAACCCGGTCCATTTTAACCCCTCTATTTCAGGAGCAATGAATCAGTTGGCAAAAAACTTAGCATGTGAGTGGGCAAAAGACAACATAAGGACCAACAGTCACTACACCAAATTGAAGTTTTTACGACTTGATATTTACGGCACGCTTTTTGTGTGTGTCGTTAATAATTAACATTTACGGCATATGACAAAGCACGCCTTAAAAAATAGTAAAGCGTGCCGTTAATAACTAATATTACGGCATATAAAAACACGCCTTAAAAAAGGTAATTTTTGTGTCTTTTAACGGCGTGATTTTATGTACGCCGTAAATGCAAATTTTTTTATACATATTACGGCGTGCAACTGAGTATGTCGTAATTTGTATTTCATTTTTTTTTTTTTTTTGCTGAAAACCCCCGATATATTTGCAATCAACTAAAAACATAATTTCCCTCGTTTTATTTTTCATTCAACGTTCTCTTCACTTCTCTCTCCATCTCTCTCTCTCTCTCTCTCTCTCACAAGTTCCGGATTCTCTCTTTGCGTGTCTTTAATCAAGAGCTCCAGTTCCTCATTCATGAGAAGACCATTGCTGGAGCCCTATTGCTTCAGAGCTGAATTCTCGGTGACATTCCAAAGGTGCGATTCTCTAAAGCCCTAACCCCCAATGCTTGATTATGAGTTTTCTTATAGCTTTAGAGTTGATTTGGATTCTAGATTTGCTTATCTTGATTTTATTGGGGTTATTTTTGTAGATTCTATGTGAATGTTTGATTATATTTGATTGAATTTGGTTTCCATTTGCATGTATGATTTGATTGTATTGAATCTAGATTTTATGTGTATTTCTAATTTAATTTTGATTGAATTCAATCGAAATCAGCCTAGATTAGGGTTTGTTGAGTTTTATAAAGTATAGAATTGGACTTTAACGTAGGATTAGTTATGGGTATATGATTAGTACGATTAGAGCTCTATAGTGTTATGGCACTGGTAGGTACTGTGGGAACTCTGATTTTGGGAGGATTTGAATTTTCTTTTCTTCACACCCTTTCTATCTCCATTATAATTTATAGCCACAACATACAGACTAAAACTAAACCAGAGAAGGTAGTTGATAAGATAGCTTCTCTCACACAAGCTTCTACTGCTCTTTCAACCTCCTTCAAGCCCACCTTTCTATCTGCAGATTAATGGCAACAGAAGCTGATATTCCAGAAGCTATATCTGTCATGGTAGGGTATTCTTGAATCTTGATCACTCTAACTCAAATAGCTTACTCTGTTTTTTCTGTAATCTCATGATCTTTGTATGATAGAATTATATCTTATCTTATAATTATGCGTTATTGTATAATTTGAGTTTTTAATGAGACGAGAGAGTAAGCTTGAGTTGAACATTCTTGCTCAAATTGACTTTTTGATATACTATTTCAAATGGGTCTTCTCTCTGCTATATCACTCCCCCTCTATGATTTTTGGATATTATTTCAAATTTCTACAACTTAAGCTTAGATTGGTTTCAATATTAATTCCAACTTGTTTTCTCTGATTTTGGTTCAATTTGCGATGGATTTGGGGTAATTTTGACTGGGTTAGTTTCTCTCTCAGATAAAGGGTTAGGGATCCATGAGTGTTCAGCTTTGTTCCGTTGGGTACTTGTTCATTTTCTGGATTTTTCTTGGAAAGAGGACTTTGTTCTCGGTCTATGAATTGTGTATATGTTTATTACTCTACTGTCTAATATACTGCATCAGCATGTTACTGATACTGAGCTTTTGTATCTATGTCGATTCGTTCTATATTTCTTCAAAGTATTATTTTCTATTGGAATAAAGCCTGTGGAATGCATGATTGTCAATTGTTGGTAAATCATACAGGGTTTCTATTTGGTCTTTACAAAGAGTGTGCTGCTCCTTAATTAAATCAAAGGTATTTGTGATATATATGTATGCAGCCTCCTGAATTATGCTGACCTATTCTGGAATTTAATATGTAGTGGTTTTGGCAAAGTAATAAGTTTTATGTATAGGGATCTTTACTGTTGGAATTTGGGTTTACTTGCCAAGGGCTCAATAACACTCTATCAAGTTAAAGGAAGCTCTTACTTTGTCAATTTATTTGGATCATTATTCTTAGTTACTGTACTTTAGATATTTTATACTACTTTCTTTACTCCTTGTCAATTTATTTGGATCATTATTCTTAGTTTCTGTACTTGGTGGTTTTCTTTTCTCAAGGCTAAGACAGGACGCACTGTGAATGGAAAAAACACAACATGACTGCTGAAGTAAGCTAATAATTTTAAGGGTTTTTTTTTATTTTCTTTAAATGTTCATTGATGATCATATCTCATATAATCATTTTAAAGTGCTCAAAACAGGGTTCCAAGCTAGCAAAAAAACAACATGCAGCTGTTCTTGCTGCAACTATTCTACGAGTACGGCAAAGCTTTGGCGAGATCATAGATGTAAATTACTAAAAGAAGTGCGGAAATGAGGAGAGTTTGTTGGTATTCAATGCGCTGCAAGGCAACTGAAGCCTGATAATATCAAGAGTGTGGAAGAATGGCAAAGTTTCATCAAGAAACGTACTGGGGTCACTACTACAAAAAACGAAATAGACGACGGTAATCCACCGTCGTGTATCATGGTTTACAACCGACGAGAAATCGACCGCCGTCTTTTCATACATGAAATAACGACGGAAAATAACCGACGTAGTTAATATAGTACACGTCAGTAAAATACTAAAACCGACGTAGATTTCATACATAAAACCTAAAAAAGAAACCTTTCGACTATAATAGACGACGGTTTTAGTAAAACACTGACGTTGAAATAATGTTAAATGTCAAAAACAACTACAAAACCGACGTAAATATGTTTATCGACGTCTCTAAATACACAAAAACCGACTTGTAAAACTTAGAAAACGTCTTGGTTAGTAAATACTACGTTCACTAAATGAAAAAACTGACGTCTTAAACATATAACATGGCGTATATTTACATAAACAGACGTAAAAACAACAATAACCACGACCATTTATTTCACCACAGACGTTAAAAATGATTTTGACGGCTTGAACACAAAAAAAACGACGTGGTTAATATAGAACACGTCACAAAAGAACTAAAACCGACGTCGATTTGGTACATAAACGCATAAAAAAGAGACCTTTCGACTATAATAGACGACGGTTGTATTAAAACACAGACGTTTAAATAATTTTAAATGTCAAAAACAACTATAAAACTGACATAAATAGTTTTATCAACGTCTCTAAATTAAATAAAACCGACGTGTCAAATTTACAAACCGCCGTGGTTAATAAATACTACGTTCACTAAATGAAAAAACTGACGTCTTAAACATATAACATGGCATATATTTACTTGAACAGACGTAAAAACATAAATAACCACGACCCTTTATATCACCACAGACATTGAAAATGATTTTGACGGCTTGAACACAAAAAAAACAACGTGGTTAATATAGTACACGTCACAAAAGAACTAAAATGGACGTCGATTTGGTACATAAACGCATAAAAAAGAGAAGTTTCGACTATAATAGACGACGGTTGTATTAAAACACAGACGTTTAAATAATTTTAAATGTCAAAAGCAACTATAAATCCGACGTAAATAGTTTTATCAACGTCTCTAAATTAAACAAAACCGACGTGTCAAACTTAGAAACCGCCGTGGTTAATAAATACTACGTTCACTGATTGAATAAACTGACGTCTTAACGATATAACATGACATATATTTACTTGAACAGACGTAAAAACAACAATAACCACGACTATTTATATCACCACAGACGTTGAAAATTATTTTGACGGCTTGAACACAAAAAAAAACGACGTGGTTAATATAGTACACGTCACAAAAGAACTAAAACCGACGTCGATTTGGTACATAAACGCATAAAAAAGAGACCTTTCGACTATAATAGACGACGGTTTTATTAAAACACAGACGTTTAAATAATTTTAAATGTCAAAAACAACTATAAAACCAACGTAAATGGTTTTACCTACGTCTCGAAATAAAACAAAACCGACGTATAAAACTTAGAAACCGCCGTGGTTAATAAATACTACGTTCACTGAATGAAAAACTGACGTCTTAAACATATAACATGGCATATATTTACTTGAACAGACGTAAAAACAACAATAACCACGACCATTTATATCACCACAGACGTTGAAAATTATTTTGACGGCTTGAACACAAAAAAACGACGTGGTTAATATAGTACACGTCAGTAAAAAAACTAAAACCGACGTCGATTTGGTACATAATCGCATAAAAAAGAGACCTTTCGACTATAATAGACGACTGTAATAGACGACGGTTGAAATGAATTATAATGATATACAGAGCTATGAATTAATGTCATACAAAGCTTGCAGAATGAAAATGTGATCGGAATTAAAATGATATACAGAGCTATGAATTAATGTCATACAATTAACTGCATAACTAATGTCATACATTACAACAATCAATCAATCCATATATCTTCACACCCATCTCTAATGTTCTCACTCCCAAACTCACCCACTAGGTCATCAAATGTGTCAACATTTGGTATCCCTCTAG
This sequence comes from Prunus campanulata, assembly GCA_034190965.1. Lineage (NCBI taxonomy): Eukaryota > Viridiplantae > Streptophyta > Magnoliopsida > Rosales > Rosaceae > Prunus > Prunus campanulata. The sequence continues at coordinate 12,579,193 of CM067215.1, forward strand.
AAAATGGCTCACACTCAATTCTAATATCACCTAGCACATCATCACCAATAACATCATTATATTCTCTATTAGGCATTGATAACACTACCGACCAACCACGATGCATTGGGTCGTCAACATAAAATACTTGTTTGACTTGAGAAGCCATAACAAATTGGTCATTCCTATGTCCAATTTTACTCAGATCTACAAGGGTAAATCCAAGTTCGTCGACTACAAGGCCCGCAGTGTTATCTATCCAATCACACCTCAAGACTGGGATTCTAAACTTTTGGTAGTCAAGATCCCAAATTTCTTGAATAACCCCATAAAAACCCATATTGGAGACAATAGGGTTTTTATCCTTGGCACTAGCAACTTGCATAGTATGTGCAAGTAAATAAACTCTACTATTTTGGACAGTTCGCACATCATCCTGTGCCTTGGTGCTAAATTTGACACCATTAATAAGATAGCTCCTATATGATGGCACTACCATGCTTGGACCAGCTGCTAACCATCTCAAATTTTCTGATATGCCATTATAATCTTCCCCATTAAATTCACTTTGAACCTACAAATTAAACATATATATTAATTCAATCTAACATATATATAGAAAGAAAGAAAATTAAAATAATAAATTGAATATGTCATTCAATAACATATATACCTTAACACGTAGCCATTGAATGAAAGTGCTATTGTGCTTATCTTGTAGCCACTTTGTTCTCTTTCTAAATTTCGAATAAGTGGTCTTGATGTGGATCATATGTTCCCTACAATTGACACGAAAAAAACACGCATTACGGTCCCTCATATATAAGATAAATATAAGGAGTAATAATATTTAACATGACTACATATATATGAAAAATTAAACTCATACGTACTCGATATAAGGTAGGACTTCCTCCGTATTCTCCAAGACATATAGATGTGCCTGGTTCAACAAGTCCATATCAACTAAGCCCACTGTGCAACCTGATAATGGCTTTGAAACTCCCATATTCTGGCTTGAAGGCACTCCAACTGTACTAACATCAGATAAATGGTCGGTACAAAACTCTACAGCTTCTTCAGCTATATACCGCTCAGCAATGCAACCTTCGGGACGAGTACGATTCTGAACATACCCCTTTAGCACTTTCATATATCTTTCAAACGGATACATCCATCTAAAATATACTGGCCCACATAGACGAACTTCTCTGACAAGATGTACTACTAGATGAACCATGATATCAAAGAATGAAGGGGGAAAGTACTTCTCAAGCAAACATAAAGTAACTACTACATCTTCTTCCAACTTATCTAGCTTGGAAACATCTACCGTCTTTGCACATAAAGCATTGAAGAAGAAGCACAATCGAGTTATTGCATACCTTGCAGGCTTCTCCAAAACAGAACGAATTGCCACAGGGAGCAATTGTTGCATCAAGGTATGACAATCATGAGATTTAAGGCCAAGAAATCTTGAATCTTTTAAAGATACAAGATTTTTTATATTTGAAGAATAACCTTCAGGAACCTTCATACCATAAAAAGAATTGCAAACCGCTCTCTTCTCTGCTCTTGACAAATTCCAAGGCCCTGGAGGCAAGCGAGTACGTCTTTCTCCATACTCGGGTTGCAAATCAATTTTTACCCCTATGTTCAATAAGTCTAACCGAGCAGCAATCCCATCTTTATTTTTTCCAGGGATCTCTAGCAATGTATCAATGATACTATCGCAAACATTCTTCTCAATGTGCATAACTTCTAGGGCATGCCTCACAGGGAGGTATTTCCAATACTCGAGATCAAAGAATTTTGATTTCTTCTTCCAATAAACTTTGTCACCATCATTCTCACATACACTTCCCCCATTTTTCGAGCCCTATATGTAATTAATATCTTCAACCATATGCAGCACTTCTTCTCCTGTTAATGGCTCAGGAGGCATGCCATATTCAGGTTTCCCATTAAAAGCTGCACGTTGCCTCCTATATGGATGATTGATTGGTAACCACTTTCTATGCCCAATGTAACAAATTTTGTGGCCATTTTTCAACCTGTGACTAGGTGTATCATCGCCGCATATTGGACAAGCTTTATATCCTTTAACAACACAACCAGATAAGTTTCCATAAGCGGGAAAATCATTAATTGTCCACAGTAATGCAGCTCTGAGTGTAAAGTATTCTCCTATGTGGGCATCATACACTCCTCTAATCCCATCCCACAGAGATTTCAAATCATCAATCAAAGGCTCTAAGTAGACGTCTATATCATTTTCGGGCTGTTTAGGACCGGAAATCAGTATAGTCAACATCATGAACTTCCGCTTCATGCATAGCCATGGTGGGAGATTATATGTAACTAACATAACTGGCCAACAACTGTATCTGCTACTTAAAGAACTGTGGGGATTGAATCCATCAGATGAGAGAGCCAATCTCAAATTTCTTGGCTCATTACCAAAGTCGGGCCATTTTTCATCAACAAGTTTCCAAGACGGGGAATCCGCTGGATGAGACATATAACCGTCAACTGATTTTCTTGCAGCATGCCAAGTCAAACTCTTAGCTGTCTTATGTGATTGAAACATCCTTTTAAACCTTGGAATTGGAGGAAAATACCACACCACCTTCGCTGCCACACCCTCTTTCAAGAACCCATCCTTGGTTTCCTTCCACCTTGAGATACCACAAGTAGGACAATTAGTTGCATTCTCATACTCCTTCCGATACAAAATGCAGTCATTGGAACATGCGTGGATTTTCTCATAACTCATCCCTAAAGCAGACAAAGTCTTTTTTGCCTCGTACATAGAGGAAGGTAGTGTATTTCCTTCTGGAAGAAATTCTCCTTGAAGTATCAATAATTCTGTAAAGCAAACATCACTCATCCCATGTTTTGCTTTCAAATTATATAACTTCACCAAAGCCGACAACTTCGTGTACTTACTGCAACCAGGGTACAAGGGTTCATCGCCATCCCCAATCACACTGGCAAACTCATAAGGATCAGATCCAATATTGGCAAAATCATTATCATCCATCCCTAATTCTTCAGAAACATAACTAAACCTACTTTGCTCATCTTCTTCCACATTTCTACTAGCATTGGTAGTCCATTCCCAAGGTTCTCCGTGCCATCTCCAAATCTTATAGCTTTGGTCAATTCCATTAAAGTATAAGTGTTCCCTTCTAATTCCAACCCCAAACAATCGAATATTCCCACATTTAACACATGGACAACGAATCTCAGTTGTATTTCCAAGATTTTGTAACGCAAAATTCAAAAATCCTTCCACCCCTAACTCATATGCCTTCGATCTTCTATCCGCATGCATCCATGACTTATCCATCTTACACTCTATCAAATTCATATAAATATATATATATATATTAAAGTGGAAAGACCAGCAATGAAACACTACCTCATTCAAATAGCAGAGAACAAAATGAAAATTAAATATAAAACATGGAAAAGACGACGGTTTATAAAAATAATCGTCGTTTAATATACATTCCGACGACGGCATCTATAGTCACCGTCGTCATTAAGATACCCAGACCCAGAAATTTGAACGGTGTTCTGGTAGCCTAAAGACGACGTTTAATGGAGAAACAGTCGTCTTTAGGCTACCAATTGCGGCTTAAAACGTAGACGACGGGAGTAAATGAACAACTGACGTATAATAAACATTTGGACGACGGTTTGATCCTTCAACCGTCGTCGTAGTTAAAAAAAAAACAGCTTAAATCTCCCATCCCCATTCCTTTTCCAAGAACCCATGGCCAAACAAACATAAAAGAACCCAAACAGAGAGCAATTATTACAAGATTGCAAACACCAAAACCCTAATATAGCTACCAACGAAAACATTTATGGATTTAAGAAGAGATTAGGGTTGTACTTACATGGATATTGAGAGAGAGCTGCGAGAATATAACAACTGCTTCAGAGAGAGCTTGGAGAATCTACGTACCCAACGCTTTGAGAGAGAGCTTGGAGAATCTACGTACCCAATGAGAGATCTTGAAAAATCTACGTACCAAATGCTTTGAGAGAGATCTTGGAGAATCTACGTACCCAATGCTTTGAGAGAGAGCTGAGAGAATATAACAAAAGCTTGAGACAGAGCTGAGAGAATTAGGATTAAAGGGACTAGAGTTGTACTTACATGGATATTGAGAGAGAGCTTGGAGAACGAAAACTTTCAGACAAATTTATGTTGAAGAGAGAGAATGAACTATTTGAGGGTTAAAGGGAAATTCTGAAAATTTTAAGTCGCGGTCAAAAATTTTTAAGTACCGCGTTTTTCAACCACGACGGTCAACACTTATAATGACGTCTAATAATTACTTACAACGGCGGTTATAATACATTTACGACGTTGTAAACACTAAAGACGTCGCTATTTTATAACTGACGTCGTCAACCGAATTCAATTAGTCTTTGTTAATGTAGTTGACCAAAAACAGCGGGAGAAAACCGGCGTCGTTTCAAAAAACCCTAAACCCTAAACCCTAAACCCTAAACCCTAAATTGTAAAATAATTTTTAAAAAATAAACAAGTACGAGAAAAATGAACCGAAAATTGCTATGGATTCCTTACAACATTGCCTTCTACAATAGTAGGCTAAAATATGGATTTCATAATTTTGAATTTATGGGCACCAATGGATCACATAAACCTTAGGGTTATGTTATGTAAAGTATAAGGAGTACAATGCTTTGTCTCTAAATTTGTTTGAATTTTGTTATCATTTGAACTTTGAAAACTAAAATTACATTTTTCAGGCCTTAACGGGCAAGATATTGTCTCAATCAGTGCATAGAATTCGCCGGTATATTTTTCGGATTTTGTTTTGAATATATTATTAATATTAGTAATTAAATACAATAAAAAAATATTTCCAAAATTATATTTTTTAAAGCTTTAGGATAGAGACAATATTCCAATGCTTGGTAGTTTCCAGTATAATTTTTGGATATAGTTATGAATTTAATATGGATTTAAATAAAATATAAAAGTCAATAACAATTAAATTAAAAATGACTTAGCCGACGTTGTATCCCTTTACAACGACATTAAACATAAAAAACCGACGTTGAAACTATATTTAAGAATATACACAGGATGAATTAATTATAAACCGTCATTTTAGTGTATATAACGGACGTTGTTTAAATATATAAAGGCGGATATTTAATAATATCCGCCTTTGTATAATATTACAACGTCGTTAATGTTATACTAACCGACGTAGTATATGAATACAAATTCATTTATAAAGGATGAATTAATTATAAACCGTCGTTGTTACTAATATTAAACGTCATTTTAGTGTATATAACTGACGTTGTTTATATATATAAAGGCGAATATTTAAGAATATCCGCCTTTGTATAAGATTACGACGTCGATAAGGTTATACTAACCGACGTAGTATATGAATTCATATTCTTTTATGCAGGATGAATTAATTATATACCGTCGTTGTTATTTCTATTACACGTCATTTTGTTGTATATAGCTGACGTTTTTTTTTTATACAAAGGCGGATATTTAGAAATATCAGCCTTTGTATATTATTACGACGTCGATAAGGTTATACTAACGGACGTAGTATATGAGTACAAATTCATTTATACAGGATGAATTAATTATAAACCGTCGTTGTTTTGACTATTACACGTCGTTTACTGCAATACGACCATTGTGTACACGTATGAGACGTGTAAATTAGAATCAGACGTCGGTGTTTGGGAACTAAACAAATTTTTAAACAAAATTTAATTTTGTTGATTTTTGTTCTCTTGATTACAACAAAATATTTATATACATTTTAAATAATCTAAATTAAACATTGTTCATAAATATTTATCTACATCAATTATCCTTCGGTAATTGCTTGTTCACGAATTCTGCCCATTCATGCCTAACTTCGTCAATATCCTTTTGTGTATACTGAAGTTTATCTTTTTTCTTGTCAAACTGCAAAATAAACCAAAAAACCGACGTGTTAAAAGAATACAAACGACGGTTAAACAAAAATATGACGTAGTAAAATAAAGAAAGTATATCTAAAATGTTGCGTTTTACCTTCTTTTCGAAATTTAGGTCTGGATCATGAATTATATCTCTCATGAATCGCATCACGTAATAGCCACACTCTACACTTGTTGGTTGTTCAGGAGTGCCGTGTAGATTTTTCCAAATGGCCTGCTGTTTATGTGAATTTTTGTTTATATGAATGTTAAACATTTTAATTGACCTGTTACAAGAAAACAAAGGGTGTTAAATACAAATAGTAACCGTCGTGGTAAATCAGTCAAAACGACGGAGTTTTTTAAACCAAGACGTTATATTTTGTTTAAAACGGCGGTAAAACCTAACCGTCGTTGTGTAACGTTATAACGTCGGTAAGAGTAAAAAACGTCGTATGACGAAAATTGTGCAGAAAAAATTAAAACGTTCTTAAATAAAACGCAAACGACGTGGTAGTTAAATTAAAACGACATTTTTAAGAAAATACTGACGTGGTAGTTAAATTAAAACGTCGGTAATATCTTCCCGTCGTTATATTATATAATAACGTCGGTATTAGTAAAAACCGTCGTTTATTTAAATACTTTATAGGAAAAATCATAAATCAGAAGAAATCAACTTACGTATTCACTATATTTTTCATTTCGTCGTCAACCATGCGTTTTGGCAGTGAATTCATGTAATAGGCAGTCTCTGTTAATGGTCTCACAATTACCATCACCCAATGACCCCTGCACATAATGATTCATATTAGAAAGAAAAATATTAGAAGCCTGGATTATAAGGCAGTGAATTCATGTAATAGGAAAATACTTTAAATGGTACTAACCCTGGATTATAAGGGACCAAGAAAAATTGATTCCCATCTGCTGTATTCAGGCGGTTTCACAGGTTTTTTATTCGGTCTGATATTGATCCAGCTCCAGAGCTCACTAGCCCAGGGTCCACGAGGCCAACAAGGTTTACAAGATTTGCGATTTTTAAATAGTCAAATAGGAACCTAAATATATGAAAGTCAATTAAATGAGATTTTAATTTAAAAGAAAGGAAAATGTAAAACAAAATGGGATTAGGGAGAATTACCTCATGTATACTGATATCACTGTGGTTCCTATCTCAACCATTGAACCAAACTGCAAAACATCCTCAGTGAAGAGGAAGGTATCATGCTCAATGCCAAACACTTCCTTGGGCATGTGAATTGTTAGAGCCTCGTTACCATTAGGCAACAACTTGGTCTGGAAATGTTGGCATAAGGCTAAAAGAGGAGGTGGCATATCTAGCTTTGAGAGATCCTGTTTAAAGAAATTAATAAAGAAATATAAGTTAGTTTGTGTGTGAACTAAAATAAACGACTCTAACTAAACAAAAAAAACAGACGTGGTATATAATATAAACGACGGTTTCTCGTTAATACTGACGTTGTATTGAATTTATAACGTCGCTATTCTATAGAAAGGTCGTCTAATATAAATACAGTTAATGAAATCATGAAATGAACGACGGTTTATAAAAGCGTCGTGGTATATAACGAAACACGACGTGTCTTGTAAGAAACAGACGTATTTACCGTCGTTATTTTAAATTTTAACGTCGGCTATTAAAAGGAGCGACGTCTTTTTAAAATTTAAAAAGCAGAAATATAAATAAGCAGAGATTTTACCGTGTCCTCTTTCTCTTTTGCAGCAGTATCAGCTTCAGGCTTCGGATCTTCTAATTCCAAAGCTAGGGGTCTGATATTAGTGGCCCCAGAGCAGCTTGCCTTATCAGACATTGGATTTTTTGGGCTTTGATCTTGAGGGGGTAAAATAATTGGAGGAATTGGGGTTTGGAGCATCTGGCTGGGATCAAAACTAGGAACTAGTTGACGGATATATGCCAACAAAGTCTCCCTCTCTGCTCTGACTGCTTCCATTATAGTTTCCCTTGACTTCGCCTCAATCCTCAAGGTCTCTTCTCTGACTGCCTCCCTCACACTTTCCTTCAATTTGTCACCAAATTTCACTCTCTGCTGCTTCGGCAAATTGAAGAACTGAGTTGGGGTAACGCCAGCACCAGCTCCTTTGACTCTCCCACCATGCTCCGGGGTTCCCAAAGCCAGAGTCAAGATATCATTGCTCCCGGAGACAGTCAGAGTGCCTTCGGAGACTTGCTTTTGCAAATCATCCTAAAAGAAAGAAAGAGAGATTGTTAGAACCTGAGAAGGGTGTATGACAGATACATATACCGACGTTGTAAATTATAAACAACGACGGTTTTTATTAAATGACAGACGTGGTATTAATTTAAAACGTCTATATATAAATACCGTCGTTGTTTATACTTTACAACGTCGGTATATAAAAATATGTCGTATATTCAAAATAAAACAGATTAAGACATAAATTAAAAACCGTCGTATATTCAAAGTAAGACGACGGATTATTAAACAAACAGACGTAGATGTACAATTCCATACGGCTGCACAAAATTACCGTCGTTGTATAATCATTCTAACGTCTAGATAAGATAAAACCGTCGTAAGTTTTAATGAAGAAGTGAAAAAACTCGATTGAAATATGCATTCTTTTCCAGAAATTGTGCACCACAAAATTCAGTGAAATAGACAGAGAGAGGGAGAGTGTGTGCGTGAGTAAACTTAAAACAAAAATGCAGTTCATAGAATAATTTAATCCGTCGTATTAATTCTATCTAGACGCCTAATTTATTCAAAAACCGACGTCCTATTCACTTTTAAACGTCCGTAAATTAAGCCTGTCGTGGTGTTCACTTTATAACGTCGCTTATATAAATATAAACGACGTCTATACCAAAATAAAACACTCTGTTTTTCAAATTTAGAACAGAGTTAGTGAGACTTACGATTAGTTTTGCCTTCTCTGCAGCCTTTGGATCAGGGATGTTTCCTGATTTATCTTCTCTTGCTTTCTTCCACAGAACAGCTCGATCGATTTCTTGACCTTTGGGCATGGTTTCTACCAATTGGTCCGTCAAACCAACATACCCTTTTCTAGACAACCTATGGTTGTACTCCAATTTCTCCCTCCTCTCCTTCTGCTCAGCATGCTTAGCTTCAAAATCTGGGGTTAACCTTGAAGCTACGAAGGCATCCCATTGCGATTTCTCTATGAACTTATAAAGCGCAGGGGTTTCTCTTAACCTCTCCCTGTCATGTGCGTAAGGAAGGATATACTGCCTAGTTACGTTATACTTGAAATCCTTCCATTTTTTGGCGGCACACTGCAAGACCAAGTTCTTGTAACGATCCCCAATAACATAGGACATTTGAACAGCTTCCCAAATCTGCTCCTTCACGTCCTTGGGTAATTGTTTCCATTTCTTGTCCACAAGAGGGACTCTGGTGCGTGCCAAAACACCAATGTAAGACTGCATCTCAACAGCAGCCTCGCCATGTGGTTTGCCATCTTTATTGAACTCAACCACAGGCTTAACCTTCTCAATTTTCCTCTTCACAACACGGCTCATTGTGCTGATACCGCGGCCAGATTTTGGCTCCTCAACAAATGTGGCTGTGCTCGAGTCTTTCTCTGAGGTTGAGGAATATCTCATCCTCTTCGAGGGTTTGCTTTGAGTTGATTTTTCAACTTCCACTAAACCTGTTTTGGGTTCATCCCCTTGTGCCATTGAACCTGCTGTGGCCTTTGACGCTTCAGCTTCCTTGTTTTGAGATTTCGAAACCATTTTTGATTAATCTGCCAGAAAAACAACGTCGGTTATTAAAAATAAACGACGTAATAATATAAAAACAACGACGGTTTTATATATTTCATGACGTAAATATTCATAAACTACGTCGGTTATTAACAATAACCAACGTGGTTTAAAATTACAAAACTAGTGTACTTCTCTCACTAGACGACGGTTTTATCTTGTTTCCGACGTATTAATTGTCACACCATGACGGTTTTTAGCCACCGTCGTGGTGTGTCCATTCCATCGTCGAAAACAGGACAGAACTGTCGTCTTTTGGCGTCGTGAGGGTATCTACTTATGTATTTAATCAAAACCAGTGAAAGATTTCTTCAATTTGACAGAATCTAGTTTCCAGACAACTACGGCATGCAAATGAAAAGTAAAAAAAGGGAAGAGAGTGAGAAAAAACCTTGAATAACACCGGCGTGCAAAGAAATGTTTCCTTCCGACGAAGACGAAGACCAAAATGGTGATTTGGACGATGAAGACGATGATTCAGACGATGATGCTAGGTCAGGTGACGAAAATGGTGATTTGGGAAATGAGAGGGAAACTACGATACTTTATCGGGAAGTGAAAACCGTAAAATATTAGGTCAGGTGACGAAAAGTTTATATATTTTCCCAGAGTTCAATACAACGACGTTGTCATTAACAAACCGCCGTATTATTTTGTTATAACGACGGTAGATAATTCATAAATGACGTGGTTATCACAACTGCCGAAAGACTTTTGGAATTCCGATGTGGTTATGACGGCGCTTTTTTTCTCGAAACTAACGTTGTACTTGTAATTTCAACGACTGTGTATTTTAATAAACCGACGTGGTTACTTTGCGGTTCTGAAAACGACGTCGTTCTCTTTTTAATACGCGCCAAATGACTTTTGGATTTCCGACGTGGTTATGACGGCGCTTTGTTTCTCTAAACTGACGTTGTACTCTTAAATTCAACGACTGTGTATTTCAATAAACCGACGTGGTTACTTTGGTTCTGTTCTCTTTTTAATACTCGCCAAATGACTTTTGGATTTCCGATGTAGTTATCTTTTTAATACGCGCGAAATGACTTTTGGATTTCCGATGTAGTTATATCTAAACTGACGTTGATTAGTCAAATATGACGTCGCTATGTATATTAGAACTGACGTGGATATTTACTCCATTTTGTTTAAATAGGATTTTTTTACGCGGTTGTTAACTCTCAGTTTTCAATTAGGGTTGCAGAAATTGTCTTTCTGAAAGCAAATGGGTTTGCAGAATGATTCCTCACAAGACCAAGCATGGGTTTGCTACATCCTCCTGTGTAGCAAGGGTGAAACCAGCTTGAGAACCCGCGTGGGTGTTCCTGATGCTCGCAGAGACGGACTCAGGTGGTGGCTGTAGCTGGGAGTGGGCTTGAGGTTCAGAATGAGTAGGTGGTGTCTATTCATTCTGAACCTCAAGCCCACTCCCAGCTTCACCCCAAAGGCACAACCCACAACAGGTTCTAAGGCTGGTTCCACCTTGCTACACAGGAGTTTTGAAGTTGATCACTGTGGAAAAGGGGACTACAATGTAACCAGGAATCGAGGAGTGAGGGTTCACACTTTGTTGATTTTGATTTTGTTTTTCAGGAATCGAGGCTGTGCAGGAGCTTGAGAACAAGAGGAAGGAGAGGGCCCAGCTTGCATATGAGAGGAAGAAACAGTTGAACATATATTTGCCACGATGTATTTGCCAAATTTGTGTTCATATTTAACACGAAGAGATTTGCATTTTAAGATGAAAATGTTGTTGAGGATTGAGAATTAAATTTTGTTTTGTGTTAAGAAAGATATTACCAAAATAAAAGAAAAATTAATTAATTTTAAAAAGCTATAAACATAAGACGGCGGTTTACAGAGAGGGCAGATGTATAAATTGAAAAAATACGACCGTAATTTGAACTTAGGACGTGGTAAATAAAAACGACAGTAGTGTTGTAGGTACCGTCGTAGTATACTCCAAAATAATAAGTCGGCGGTTTACAGAGAATGCACCGTCGTAGTATACAGACGTTGATTCCACTATATTATACGACGTGGATTAAGAACAGTTGGTCGTGTTTAGTTAGGAGTTAACACGGCAGGTTTTTTGGTGAACTGTCGTCTTTATTTTCTACGTCAGTGTATTCATACCTGCTGTCGTTGTTTTTTGGTCAGATTTTAACACTGAAGAAATCCTTTTTTAAAAACGACGGTTTTTTATTTGTACGCGTCGTCTTTTAAAAATATTGAACAGTAAATCACTTATCCACGACGGTTTTTTTTTATACCGTCGTCTATTTAAATACAACGACGGTTTTATGTTATGCCGTCGTCTTTTTCTGGTCGTCTTTTTCCATTTTTGTAGTAGTGGGTTCTCAAAGTTTCTTCATTGAGGTAACCATCATATTAATTTGTAATGAGGTTTTTCCTTTGGCAAATTACAATGGTTAAGTTGCTAAAATGAGTTTTCAAACAAAATGCAGGTGGCAGATCAAGTGTCAGTTTGATTCTTGTTAGATGATGTCTACTGCCAGTGCTATCATGAGGTTTTTGCATAGGTTACGTTGTAGTTTTGGCAGCACTATTATGAGTGAATGAGTTGGAGGCTGTGTACAAGTTAATTGTAAATTTGGCTGCACTATTATGTGTTTCTTTAATATTTTATGGAGTTTGTATTTGGAATTGATTATGATTAGTGTAGTTTTCAATGAAATGGTTCTTTCTTTCAAGTTTGGTTGCAATACTACTTTTTGTTTTGTGAAATTTTGTATCCAGGGAAGTAATAGATGATATAAGTATATTGTAAATATGAAATAGGAGCAAGCAGGGAATTAATAATTTTTAGAAAAAATTTAAAGTTAAACACGGCGTGCATTAGACGTCTTAAATGAGAATTAATTACTCTTTTACGGCGCGCAAAGCGTGTCGTAATTGCTTTAACTGAATTACGGCTCACAGAGAACGTCGTCTTAAGTTTTTTATTACAACGTTCATGCACGCCGTGATTGAGGAACACTATTTACGACGGGGGCTTTTACTGCTTGCATGTTTTGCGTCGTGAATGATAATTCACGACGCGCTTTGTGCGCCGTAATAGATGTGTTCTGGTGTAGTGACTGTTGCACCTTGGTTCATCAGAACTCCCCTCACTGAGCCTGTAAGATCCTTTCAAAAATTTCCATATGATCGTGTCTTTTAAATTTTCTAACATGTTATGTTATGTTGTTAAACTGTTAATCAGTAACTGCACATTTAAACTCGAACTTTCCCCATGCGTAACATGCGCATTCATCTTCTCTATGGTCTCTTCATTACTTGCAGCTTCTGAGTGACCAAATTTTTTTGGAGGCTATCAACTCTCGATGCCCTTTAGGACGGACTGGAGAGCCAAAAGAGGTGTCCGCCTTGGTGGCATTTCTATGCTTCCCTGCAGCGTCTTACATAACCGGCCAAACTGTCTGCATCGATGGAGGGTTCACTGTCAATGTCCTCCTCTTCCAAGGACCATGAAAAAATTATATATGTGATTTGTGTGCTTGCTAGTAGTAGGAGAAGCTAGATATCTCTCTGGTTTCCTTGTCTTTTGAATTCGGAAGCTCCTCTGATCCATCTAATAATATGCTCTTGTTTTTGGTTTTATATGGAGGACCTTTTATTTCTTCACTTATTGAGAAGAGAAGTTGTAGCCTTGTAAAATAAGATATAATAAAGTTTCCTACAGCCTCTCTTTTCTTTCATAATTGGAGGCCATAGATTTTTTGTCAACTCTGGAAGACAAATTCTACTCGATTTTTCATCTATATTTTGCTTGGCAAAGATGGACAATTAGAAACCAAAAAAAAAAATAATAATAATAAAAAAAAAATATATATATATATATATATATATATATATATATATATATATATATATATATATATAAGGCTTAAATGCTAAAATGGTTCTGTGTTTTAGCTCATTGGCAAGTTTAGTCCCTGTGTTCAGCATGGTTAGCCAATGTAATCCAATTCGTTAAACTATTGTTAAGATATTAATAAAAAAAAATTATAAATATTTGAATTCAATTGAAAAAAGAAATAAAACTAAAATTTAAAACCAAGGGATGTCAACCGCAACACCCCACTCTTCTCCCTTTTCTCCACAGCTACTTTCCCCACCCACACCCAAAAGCCCCAAGCCACAGCCACTTCTGAACTCTAATCCACCCACCCCACCCTTACCCTTCTCTCTCTCTCTCTCTCTCTCTCTCTCTCTCTCTCTCTCTCTCTCTCTCTCTCTCTCTCTCTCTCTCTCTCTCTCTCTCTCTCTCTCTCTCACAATCCCTAACTCTCGACCATCTCCCAGTAAGATCTTCCCCAACCCAGCCATTCCTGGCCATTTGTCTCCACGCGGTTGTAGTCAATGCGGAACTCAGAAATTTTTTAGAGAAGGGGCAATATTTAAAAGACTAAAAATTTGAAAACAAAATTTAGACAACTATTATCTATAGAATTTAAACAATACTAATGTCATTCATAATTGATGAAAAAAAATAACAGAACAAACAAAACATGTAAACCTCTTTGAGACATTTAGTCAAATACATAGTGGGCGCTAGCTAAGAAATCAATTGTTTTGACAAGAAAAATTTATAAATTTACTAATTATTATTGACGCATAATAATCAGTATAATGTAATTAAATATACGTACTTATTCATCTAAGTAGAATAAGCAATCCCAAAATATAAAAGAGAAATAATCATGAGAAATAAAAGTGAGAAATAATAACCTGTAAAAGCCACAAGAAATATTACCTCATAAAATATATCTTCAAGACTAACCCATCAGCACTTAAATTTGCACTGAAGAAATCTTCGAGAGATTTGGAAAGTGATTTTGGGTTGTGGGTTTTCTAGATGGAAGGGAATCCTAATTTGCTCACATGGTTATTGATTATGGGATGATTAAAAGGTTTTGTTTTTTAAGCTGGAGGATAATAAGATGGTTAAAGTGGTAATTTGCCGAAAGTCAAAATTGCATCAATCAATACTCCCCGTTTCATTAAACGCCTTTTGAGCTAGAGGATAACAAAGACGACGTCGTTTGCACTGCAAAAAACCCAAGTCATCTTCCTCGTTTTGAAACCCCTTGCAACACACCTCAGATGCAGAATCTTGGGACCAGCGGAGGTGCATAATCCAGCCTCTTCACAGGATTTCCGGCAAGGGGAGGTGCAACTGCACCTCCTTGCGCCTCTGTAGGTCCGCCTCTGGTTGTAGTCCCACTCTCCCCCTCCCTCATTGCTGAGTAGTCCCTCCCCTCCCCGAACATGCCCATTGTAAGTGTATGCATTTTGTGATTTTCTTTTGGTTTCCCTTGACAATTTTGTAATAGGACAATCATTGTATTTTCCCAAGATCTAGTTTAGATTAAGAATTACATATCTAGGTGTTCTTATTTGGCTACATTATGATGGACAACAATGTGTTTGACAAAGGTAAATTTTGCATTGCATTCACTAAATTCCTGAAGATTATGACTAGTCATCTTTCCTTCGTATGACTAGTCCACCTTTGCATTAGTAGGATTTCTAGCTGGATCCTACCCATCTTTTTTGTCCTATTCTGCGAAATTCTCTGCTTCCTTGTACGATTCTAAACTATGAATTTTTGTGTAAAAACTAAAGAATTCCTCATTTGGCAGCTGTCTCTTTTGTGGGTGAGTTTTGGAAAGTTTCTTAGAAAACTTTCTCTTCTTCTTCCTCAAGAGCAAACCTTCATATTTTTCATCTTTGAGTTTTCCAAATTGATTTTCGAAAACTGCATTTGAAATATGAAAACCTCATCTTGCTAGATCAAACACTCTCTCATATATATATCTAGGTCAAATTCAAACACTCTCTCATATATATCTTGGTCATTTACTCCTTGAATCCAAATTTCGTTCTTGTCTGAGTTGGAGCTGGCTAGCTGGTGCCATGGGATGATAGAGTTGAAGAAGAACCTGTCATTGCTAAGCTGCTGGTTTTGCTAAGCTGGAGAAGAAGATTGCACAAAGGTATAGCTCATCTTCCTAAATAGACCTAGGATTTGTTGAGCTTGCTAGTGTTTCTTTGTAAGAATCTTTTTGCTTAGTGAATGCTTGATCGGTTGATGACTCCTAGTTTTTCCCAATGGTGGGTTTCTAGGTGAACAATTTCTGGTTTGTATCTTTGTAATTTTCTGGGTTTGTGTTCTTGACAGTTGACTAGTCATCGCATGATGTTCATGTATTTCTGGGTTTGTGTTCTTGCGGTTGACTAGTCATCCTTTTATGCTATTTGGTGTTTACTTGATTATGATGCCTTCACACACTTTCACCATAGTTGTTGCTAGCACAGGGGATGCCTAGATTGACAGGTCCTTCTGAGTGCTTAGGCTGTCACTAGTAATTCTCTAGGTTTGCAGGTACATATTGATATGCTCTGTGTATGTTCTTGGTTGTGGTTATTCATGTCTGACAGTTGACTAGTCATAAGCGTATTTGGTCAAGGTCTAGAGTGTGTGAAGTTTGTGTGGTTTTGCTTGAGTGTCATATAATTTTACCCCTCGTCACCTAAGTACCAATCCTATTTTTCTTTTTCTTTTTTCTAATGCTATGTTTTAGTAGTAGAGGAATTTTGGAATACTTAAACATTTTTATAAAATGTACAAATTTTGATAGAATTAGACAAGTTTTTGTACAAAATTGGTTAGAATTAGAGAAGTTTTTGTCTGACTGACGTGTAATAAAACTTGCAACGACATAATTATATAGAACACCGTCGTCTTTATATCTATTAAATTCAAAATATTCAAAATAAATTTAAAATATAACCAAAAAATGCACCGTCAACCTCCCTGTAAATTTGTTGAGGTTTTCATGTTGTGAAAAACCCAAGATCATGCTGAACCAAATTTGTTGAGGTTTTCATGTTGTGAAAAACCTTCGTTTCTTCAAAAAGACGTTGTATACACATAACAACGTCACAGTTTTTTAAAAAGCGACGTAAAAGGTTTTTAAAACGACGCTCTTGGTTCTATAGACGACGTTGTTTGCTTGATATTAGACGACGAGAAGTTAAGAGTTTAGGTCGTGGATTATGGTTTGTACGTCGTTTTCTGTGTAAAAATAGCCATGGTTTTTACTTTAAACGATGTTTGTTTTAAAATTAAGTCGTTTATTATGATTTAAAACGTCGTTAATTTCTTAACGCCGACGTGGTTTGTGGGTTTTATTAATAATATTTTATTCTATTTAATTTGAAATATTCATAATAAATTTAAAATAAATCCAAAAAATGCAACGTCAACTCCTATGAAGTCATTGAGATATTTTCTTCCCCCTTAAGCTTTAAAAAATTAAGTTTGAGTTATACAAATTTAAAATTACCACAAAAAAAAAAATGTTTTCATGAGTCACAACATCACTTATACTTTAATGGTTTAGGGTTTAGGGTTTAGGGTTTAGGGGGATAAAGGTTTATTTTTGGGGTTTAGGGTTTATGGTTAATATATATCAGGCCGTAAAACCATAAACCCCTTTCTAAAATTATTTAAAAATATATATATAATTTAGGATTTATATTTTATGGTTTAGGGTTTAGGGTATAGATCTAATAAGCGTCATGTTTATTTATATTTTTAACGACGGTTTTCTTATTTTCCGTCGATGATTTACGAAGAGCGCATTTCTAAACCGTGGTTTCTTTAAAATGACGTTGTACACACATAACAACGTCATAGTTTTTTAAAAAGAGACGTAAAAGATTTTTCAAACGACACTATTGGTTATATAGATGACGTTGTTCACTTGTCATTAGACGGCGAGAGGTTAAGAGTTTAGGTCGTGGAAAAAGGTTTGTACGTCGTTTTTCTGTGTAAAAATGGCCATGGTTTTAACTTTAAACGACGTTGTTTTTAAAATTAAGTCGTTTATTATGATTTACAACGTCGTTAAGTTATTAACGCCGACGTCGTTTGTGGGTTTTATTAATAATATTTTATTCTATTTAATTTGAAATATTCATAATAAATTTAAAATAACTCCAAAAAATGCAACGTCAACTCCTATGAAGTCATTGAGATATTTTCTTCCCCCTTAAGCTTTAAAAAATTAAGTTTGAGTTATACAAATTTAAAATTACCACCAAAAAGGAAAATGTTTTCATGAGTCACAACATCACTTATACTTTAATGGTTTAGGGTTTAGGGTTTAAATAAATTTAGAAAAGGGATTAGGGTTTAGGGTTTTATGGACGAGATATTTTAGGCCATAAAACCCTAATCCCTATTGAAATTTTTTTTATATTAAAATATATAATTTAGGTTTTATTTATTAGGGTTTAGGGTTTAGGGTATATTTGTCTATTTAATTTTCTAATACGTCTGTTTTTTTTTTACAACGTATGGAGATACCACGACCCAATTATTTTAATAGGCGTCATATTTCTTTTGACATGTTAACGACGGTAGTTTGGTTTTGCATCGTAAGAATATTTACAACGACGTCATTTTTTAAATAAGGTCATGTTTAGGTTGTATTTTTAACGACGGTTGTTTTTTTGTTTCCGTCGATGTTTTTTAAAAAGCGCGCTTTCTAAAAATTTCACCTCGACCTAAAATTTTCAGATTTCGCTCTAACTCTTATACTTGTAACCCTGAACCAAGTTGGCCATAGTCTGTGACCTAAAACATTTCGCTCCGCTCTCTCACTTCAACTCTAATTCAAAGTTGGGCTCTCCGTCGAATCCAAGTTGGCCATAATCTGTGAGCTATGCCTACCTGTAAGTACAAACCCTAATCTCATGCTTGTAAATTCATTGAATGATATTCAGTTCTGTGGTAAAGGGCTTTGTGATTTTTTAATGTTGTCGACGGTATGGGTTAATGGATTTAATGTTTAATGTTCTCATGAATCGGGAATGGATTTAATGTTGTCGGATCTTTTAATCACTCTCTGTTATTATGAATCGGGAATGGATTTAATGTTTTCATGCTTAGTATATGTTGGTTTCGTGCTTAGTATACGTGTTCTTAATACTCAACATAAAAATTAATGTATATGTTGTGTTCTGAATATATTTTGGGTTCTTGAAAATAAACTGAGATTTCGATATCTTTTTTTATGCATACGACGACGGTTTTTTAACAAACCGTCATCTGTAAATTTATACCACGACACATTTTTTAACTACCGTCGTGGTTCAAGTTAGCTGGACTCTGTTTCTTGCTAGCATTAGACGACGTTTTTTTAAAACCCGTCGTCTATATATGTGTAATACGTCTGTTGTTGTTTAAAAACCGTCGTCTGTATACTATATTGTTTGCTATTAAAACCGTATATAATCTGCTGTAGTGATAGTCATTGCTTGTCTTTTCACCTTATCATAGATAATAGGATATAGTGTCGGAGATGGATAAGTCATGGATGCACTCGGATAGAAGATTGAAGGCATATGAGTTAGGGATGGAAACATTTTTGCAATTTTCTGTAGAAAATCTTCTGACTACAATGCATATCCGTTGTCCATGTGTTAAATGTGTGAATTTGAAATTGTTTGGGGTTGGAATTATAAGGGATCACTTATACTTTAATGGAGTTGACCAAAGCTATAAGAATTGGACATTTCATGGAGAACCTTGGGAACCAACTACTAATGCTAGTAGAAATGTTGAAGAAGATAATGACCATAGTAGGTACAGTTTTGTGTCTACTTGGAGCCTTTGATTGATGATTTAAAATCTGTGTGGGATGGGATTAGAGGAGTGTATTATGATGCACACATAGGAGAATACTTTACACTCAGAGTTGCATTACTGTGGACCATTAATGATTTTCCCGCCTATGGAAACTTATCTGGTTGTGTTGTTAAAGGATATAAAGCTTGTCCAATATGCGGCGATGATACACCTAGTCACAGGTTGAAAAATGGCCACAAAATTTGTTACATTGGGCATAGAAAATGGTTACCAATCAATCATCCATATAGGAGGCAACGTGCAGTTTTTAATGGGAAACCTGAATATGGCACGCCTCTGGAGCCATTAACGGGAGAAGAAGTACTGGAAATACCTTCCAGTGACAGAGTTTGTTGGAAGAAGAAGTCAAAATTCTTTGATCTTGAGTATTGGAAATACCTTCCAGTGAGGCATGTCCTAGATGTTATGCACATTGAGAAGAATGTTTGTGATAGTATCATTGGTACATTGCTGGAGATCACTGGAAAAAATAAAGATGGGATTGCTGCTCGGTTAGATTTATTGAACTTGGGGGTCAAAACTGATTTGCAACCCGAGTATGGAGAGAGAAGTACTCATTTGCCTCCAGGGCCTTGGAATTTGTCAAGAGCAGAGAAGAGAGCGGTTTGCAATTCTTTCTATGGTATGAAGGTCTCTGAAGGTTATTCTTCAAATATAAAAAATCTTGTATCTTTACAAGATTCAAGACTTCTTGGCCTTAAATCACATGATTGTCATACCTTAATGCAACAATTGCTCCATGTGACAATTTGTTCTATTTTGAAGAAGCCTGCAAGGTATGCAATAACTCGTTTGTGCTTCTTCTTCAATGCTATATGTGCAAAGACGGTTGATGTTTCCAAGCTAGATAAGTTGGAAGAAGATGTAGTAGTTACTTTGTGTTTGCTTGAAAAATACTTTCCACCTTCATTCTTCGATATCATGGTTCATCTAATAGTACATCTTGTCAGAGAAGTTCGTCTATGTGGGCCAGTATATTTTAGATGGATGTATCAGTTCGAAAGATATATGAAAGTTCTAAAGGGGTATGTTCAGAACCATACTCATCCCGAATGTTGCATTGCTGAGCGTTATATAGCTGAAAAAGCTGTAGAATTTTGCACTGAACATTTATCTAATATTAGTACAATTGGAGTGCCATCAAGTCAGAAGATAGGAGTTTCAAAGCCATTATCAGGTTGCACAGTGAGCTTAGTTGATCGGGACCTGTTGAACCAAGCACATCTATATGTCTTGGAGAATACGGAGGAAGTCCTAGCTTATATCGAGTATGAGTTTTATTCTTTAAGTTTCCAATTTAAATTATTCCTTACTTGAATTTTTCGTGTCATGTAGGGAACATATGATCCACATCAAGGCCGCTTATCCAAAATTTAGAAAGAGAATAAAGTGGCTGCAAGATAAATAGCACTTTCATTCAGTGGCTACACTTCAAGGTATATGTTATTTAATAACATATTGGACTTTTAATTTTCTTCTTTCTATATTAGATTGAATTAAGATATGATTAATTTGCAGGTTCAAAGTGAACTTGATGAGGGAGACAATCATGGGGTATCAGAAAATTTAAGGTGGCTAGCAGTTGGTCCAAACATGGCAGTGCCATTATATAGGAGCTATCTTATTAAAGGTGTTAAATTTAACATCAAGGCACAAGATGATGTGCGGATAGTTCAAAATAGTGGAGTTTATTTACTTGCACATACCATGCAAGTTGCTAGTGCCAAGGATAAAAACCCAATTCTCTCAAATATGGGTTTTTATGGTGTCATTCAAGAAATTTGGGACCTTGACTACCAAAAGTTTACAATCCCAGTCTTTAGGTGTGATTGGATAGATAGTACTTCCGGCCTTGTAGTCGACGAACTTGGATTTACCCTTGTAGATTTGAGTAAAATTGGACATAGGAATGACCAATTTGTTTTGGCTTCTCAAGTCAAACAAATATTTTTTGTTGACGACCCGATGCATCATGGTTAGTCGGTAGTGTTGATGTCTTAGGTGATGTGAGAATTGAGTGTGAGCCATTTACTAGAGGGATGCCAAATGTTGACACATTTGATGAATTGGTGGGTGAGTTTGGGAGTCAAAATATTCAAGATGGGTATGAAGATATATGGATTGAATGATGCTCTTGTAATTTATGAAATTACTTATGCCCTAAACAACACTACTGTATGACATTAATTTTGTAATAAATTGTAATGTGTTTTCTTCACTTTCATTATGCAGGTTTTGGCCACAAAACAATCAGTACATAAAATACTGGTTCAGTATTATAAAACGACGGCCCTTATAAAACTGTGAAAAACAGACGTCTGTTTTCATAAAATTGTCAATAAAAAATGACGTTTTGGAGCATTCAACGACGGCATTGTATTTACCGACGTCTAAAGGCGAAGTAATTGAAGAAAGACGACGGTATTGTGAAACAGTTATTAACGATATCACATCGGAGAAGCATAAAGAGCCGACATGTAATTACAAATAACACGATTCCAGTACCATAATACCGACGTCTAAAAGGAAAGATATCGAACCTGAACGTTACAAAAGATGACGTCGTAGATCATGAACTCGTCCGTAACAAATCAAAAATCGTTGTCTTCAAATTTTACCACGTCGCTTGTTATATCAAAAATGAAGTGAAAAATGAATAATTCACGACGTAATTTTAAATCCAGAGCTAAATTTGTCGATGTCAAAAGATATTTGGCTGTCGTTCTTTTACAAAAACAACGTTATATGAGAATATCCACGTCTTTTTTTTATTCTTATGTCGTTAAATATATTTTCCACGGCAATTGGCTGAAAAACTACGCCGTCTCAAATAGATTAGACGACTATTATTTTGGTAAAGACGACGTATAAATAGAGAAACACGGCTGTCTTTTACATGATCACGACGTTATATAAAAAATACTACGTCGTTTATATAAATGAATATGTCGTAAGTCAAGAGCCTAACATATTTTCCACGTCGTTTATTTCATATACAATGAAGTGGAAAAACCATTTCACGACGGTTATATAAATAGATGAAATGTAGTATAACTTAATAACGTCGTATTTTATTTATTTAAAGACGTAGTGTATGTATATACACGACGGAGTTTTTATAAAATAGGTCGTCTATTCTTATCCTTGAGAATTTTTTGGCTCATTTTTCAGTATACAGACGTCGGTTGTTTTTTGTTAATGATGTTGTTTGTTATAACAACGACGGTGATTTACCCTAACCGCTATTTCCACATCAATTTTAATGGAAAAAACGAAGTGGAAAAACTATTTCACGACGGTTATATAAATATATTGGACGTCGTATGTTTTAGTAACGTCGTATTTTATTTATTTAAAGACGTATTGTATTTATTTACACGACGGATTTTGTATAAAATAGGTCGTCTATTCTTCTCCTCGACAATTTTTTGGTTCATTTTTCAGTATACAGACGTCGGTTGTTTTTGTTAATGACGTTGTTGGTTATAACAATGACGGTGATTTCCCGTCGTGGTTTTACTTTGCAAAAGATGTCGGTCGATTTTACGAAGGTTTGAAAACCCGATACACGACGGTGAATTCCCGTCGTCTTTTTCCTTTTTTGTAGTAGTGTCCAATGCCTAAGTTAGTTCGATTGAACCTTGAAAAGGATACGACAATAGCTAAAATGATCGGAGGTTTCTCTATGGTATGAGAGAACCGTGTGGCCGTCGAGGGGAGTCTCACTTTCTTGCAGATCTTTCTTCACATAAGAATGTTAGGAGTTCTTTCTTCCTATCTTTTCTCTAGACTAAAATCCTTCAAAGAGAGTCTTGATAGGTCCAAAAATTTCTCCTGGAAAAAGCTTCCTTCTCACTGGCTTAACATGGGAAAATAAATTGTTTTTATGTAACGATTCAAATCGACGGCATTACACCATCGGGATACTTCGAATAAACTAAGAAGGAACAAGTACCAAGACGATAAGTGGGGAAAAAGTAAAAAACCCACGAATAGGGCATCAAGGTTGACATCCTTCGAAGAGAGTCCTGATAAGTGCAAAAATTTGTCCTGAAAAAAGCTTCCTTCTCATTAGCTTAACATGGGAAAATAAACTTTTTTTACGTAAAGATTCAAGTAGACGGCGTTACACCATTGAGATACTTCGAATAAACTAAGAGGGAATAACTCCCAAGATGATAAGTGGGGAAAAATTTAAAAAAAAATCTCTTCAAACCTAAACCGAGAGAGAGAGAGAGAGAGTTTCGGCTGTGGATTTAGGATTACCTCAATTGTGTGATGTAGCCATGAATTTATAATGCTCCTTGTCAACTAGGGTTTGAAGAATAATCCTTATTTAATTAGGATTATTCTTACCTAAAAATAGGATATTGGAATTAATCAAGGAGATTCAGTGGAAATCTCATCCTGGATTTAGGGAGATATTTCCATCTTAAATCAATTATAATTTCCCAAATTAAATAGGATTTAATTAGGATAATTAATTGACCTAAGGAATTTCCCTTTTCCAAATATCAGGGAGGAGATGTGAAATATTCTTTGGGCTTTCTAACTTTGTTTGGGTTTCCACTTGTGAGTTGGGCCTAGATGGAGTAGGCCTTTGAGTTTTTCTTGGAATTGGCTTGTGCTCCCTATTGGATTAGGATCCCTAACTATTATAAATACAAGGCTTCTCTTCACTCCTCTTCAAATTGCAAACTTATCTTCCACTACTTTCGAGCTTGGAGGAGTGTTATGCTTGCCAAGGAGAGGACTTGCCATATACCCCAAGGTAGGTCACGCTTGGTTTTTGTATGTATTTTTTTTTTCTTCGCAACAAGGACTAGCTGGGTGGGCCCGATGGGTTGTTGTTGCGACCGTATGGAGCGGCTGGAGCAATTAGCGACGAGCGACGGTGCCAGTCGTAGCGACTACTGGTGGCAACTGCCACTGCGCTTTTCTGTTTGTGCGCGTTGCAGGTCTGGATGTTGGACCGCAGCTTTTGCTCAAGTTTGGCAGCTGGGCAGAGCTGCAAGTCCAGCCATTGGCACTAGTGGTTGTTGCCGGATGGTGGCTGGTGCCACTGTGGTTGCTGGCCGCGACACTCTTTTTGTGTAAATTTTTTTTTCATGCTGGAGCTTGTGCTGCGCTGTGACCTACTAGGCAAGTTACGGCTCAACTCGCGCCTCTTGGCTCCTTTTTCCATATTCTTCTTTTCACGAAGTTTGTTTGATGATGCAACATTTCTCTAAAAGTTGGAAGTGTTGGACACTCTTTTGTTACATGTCCCATGACCCCACAAGCTTCACAAATCTCACAAATTTCTTGACTTGCAATTGAATTAACTTTTTGAGGCAATTTTGATTTTAGAGTCCCTAGCCATTGTTGCCAATTGAGCTTTGAGACTATCTTCCTCCTTAAGGTGATAAATACTGCCGCTGGAAGGATTAATAGAAGATTTCGCCTTTTGGGAATTAGGCTCAAATGTGTTTCGAGCACTCCAAATATGAGATTTCTTTGCAATTTCATCAAGAAAATCAAAAGCTTCTTTAGGATCTTTATACATAAAATTTTCATTGCACATCATCTCAATAAATTGTCGATCTTTAGGTGTTAAGCCATCATAAAAATGACTTACCACCCTCCATCTTTCAAAACCATGGTGAGGACATAACATTAACAAATCTTTAAATCTTTCCCAAGCTTGAGGTAAACACTCAGTGTCTTTTTTAGAAAATGAGGTCATCTGTCTTTTCTAAGAATTTATCTTTTGAATTGGGAAAATTTTATTGAAAAATTTAGTTTGCATTTCAAGCCATGTTCCAATTGTTCTTGGCCTTAGAGAATAAAGCCTAGTTTTGGCTTTATCTTTCAGTGAAAATGGAAAAAGTTTTAGCAAAATTGTATCAAGCCTACACCCTTGTGTTGGAAAAGTTCCACAAACTTCCTCAAACTCACGCACATGTGAATATGGATTTTCAGATTCCATTCCATGAAAAGTTGGTAAAATTTGTATCATGCCCGGTTTAAAATCAAAAGTTTGACCATTTAATGGATAAATGATGCAAGATGGCACACTTGTACGAGCAGGATGCAAATAATCTTGTAATGTCCTAACAAGTGGATTCTCATAATTATGAACACTATGATTATCTTCATTATTTTGGGGCCCTTCCAATACATTATTATTATTAATATTGTTCTCAGCCATTTGTGATGAAGTTTGGTCAAATTGTGGTCTCTTTGTAAATCTACCAAACCGATCACGGTATCTCATAAACAAAATAAAGAAGCAATAGATAAAAAAACTAAACTAATTTTTTTTTTCTTCTTCTCTTTTTTATTTAAAAAAGTAAGACAAGAGCAAACAAAAAACACCAAAAATGAAAATAGAAAATAGAAAATAAAAAATAAAAAACAGAAATGAAAAATTGAGTTTGATAAGCCTTACCAAATTAGCTTTGGAAACTAAAACCGCAAACCTTAATAATGAATTTCCTTGTGCTACTTTACGCTTCTCCGCTCCCCGGCAACGGCGCCAAAAACTTGTTGCATCTATCCAAGTGCAAGTAGTCACACGTAGTAATAATCTTGGAAGTTCAAGTATCGTATCCTCAAGGAGCAAGTAGGCAAATGTCTGCACACAAAGAAATAATTAAAAATACCAAAATAAAAGTGACAAGCGAAATGGAAAAGTAATTTGATTTGATTGTTGTAGAGATTGAGTTTAAAAATGAAATATCAATAATGGAAATGCTAAGGCATCAAGGTTCAATTCTTTAAGAAAAATATGTTTCATGCTCTTTAATCAAAATTATAACTCGATTAAAATTATCATTGAGAAACTTTAACCGGAAGATAAAGAAATTAAAACCAATTTAATTTTTCAATGTTATCTTTTATTAATGATTGTTCATAAAATGGAATTTTTTTAAATATCTACTCTTTTAATTTAAAAGCATGCTAAGTCAGTTCTTAACAATGAGAAAAATATAATTGAACTCATGAAAAGATAGTAGCACTTAACATCAATCAAAATAAAAGGATATGAAAATATTGAACAACCAAAAATAAAAGAATTTAGCAATTCATACTGTACATTGGATTAAAGAACAATTCACAAATTTACTCAAAGGACATTCCCTTTAGCCTTAGCTAGAGTTCTAGCAGCTCATTACAAAGGAAAACATAACTAAATTTTGAATGAAATGGATAAAGAAATCTGTTGTGGTGGTTCCTTTGCCAAATAAGTTGATGGGTGATTTATTGTAGTCAATGAGGTGAGTGGAAAGTTAATGCATTCATGGTGGGTAATGAAGGGTTTAAGTGAGGGATTAATTGGATTAAACATGTGCTGATGGTGGAGAGTTAGTGGAAAAGAAATAACGGTGAGGTAGTGGGCGTTAAATGGCTATGAATGACATGAAATAGGCTCTTTAGCTTCCATGGTTTTGTCTTCTCTTGTCCCTTTTTACTTTTCTTTATAATCACAATAATCCCACAATCAATTCTTCAATAAAATCCGCCAGCAATTCTCTTCTCACTTGTCTTGAACTTGGACAAATATATGTCTTCATCTTTTGGCTTTCCAACTTCCTACAAAAGATAAATTCACCTAATAAGTTCACCAAATTAATATAGAAAATTTATAAATCCAGTTGGTGAGAATAAAATATAGCAACAAGTGAAATTATATTTATGAAGCCAAAATTATAACATAACGTCTCCAAAATAATATTAAAAAGATGTAATTTGAGACTCTCATAAGGGGGTATGAACATCGGATTGTGGGCCCAACCTCTCGTGCACGTTGGTCCTTGGACCTAATCTCGATCGGAGGCTCGATTTTCTTTAAACAGGGCTTGCAGATGCTTGTGAAATGTCAGCGTGCTGAGTATGTGAGAATCCATATTCTTAAAAGTTTTAAAGAAGATTAAACGTTTATAAATATATATATATATATATATATATATATATATATATATATGTGTGTGTGTGTGTGTGTGTGTGTGTGTGTGTGTATTGTTTTACATTTACAGTACTATTCTAATAATTATTTGTATTCAGTAAATATATATATGTTCATTTGAATAACTATAAATTATATATTTATTATTTGTTTTTCTCTAAATGAGTACCCTTAGTTATTTCTTGGGTATTTAATTGTATATATTTAGAATAATATTCAATTGTTAGAATTGTGTTATTTACCTTCTATGTGTTAAGAAGCTAAAGTCTAATAATAGTTTTAATTCATGGTCTTATTAGAATTGGGCACTAGAAAATTTAATCACATCATCTCTTACATGCAACACCTCTTGACTTCAATTGTTGTAGTTGGCAACTTTACATTTCCTTGCATACTAAATAATCAACGTGGAAGATATTTACACTTACTTGCAGCACACTAAGGCTCACATGCGTCATTGTGACTATGCAATATTACCATGAGCTATTGTAATTGTAGAAATAGTTATCCATACTTGAAGTAAATCAACATGCAGCCAATGAAAGCATATGATAGTTGCCGCCTCATCTTACTATAAATAAGACCTTCATTACTTGATTTCATGCATAGTTGTGCATGAGAAGAGATAAAGAAAATGAAAGAGGAGAACGTGAGAGAGAAAAGAAGATAGAGTGGGAGACTGAGCTTGTGAACGCGGTAAAAAATTGGGCAACACATTACATTTATGGCAAAACACTACTACAAAAAACGAAATAGACGACGGGAATCCACCGTCGTGTATCATGTTTTAAAACCGACGTGAAATCGACCGCCGTCTTTTAACACATAAAATAACGACGGCAAATAACTGACGTGGTTAATATATTACACGTCATAAAAAAAAAAAAAAACTAAAACCGACGTCTACTTCATACATAAAAGCATAAAAAGACAACATTCGACTATATTAGACGATGGTTTTAGTAAAACATAGACGTTTAAATATGTTAAATGTCAAAAACAACTACAAACCCGACATAAATATTTTTATCAACGTCTCTAATTAAAAAACAACCAACGTGTAAAACGTAAAAACCGTCGTGGTTAATAAATACTACGTTCACTAAATAAAAAAACTGACATCTAAAACATATAACATGGTAAATTAGACGTCACTTTTGTCAAAAAAAGTGACGTCTTAAATATTTAACATGGCATATATTTACTTGGACTAACGTAAAAAAAAAATAAGCACAACCCTTTAGGTGACCACAGACGTTGAAAATTATTTTGACGGCTTTAACAGAGAAATAAACGACGTGGATTTAATATTACACGTCGGTTAATTAAAATACCTGTCATGTTTAATCCATTTACTATGGCCTAGGAGTCACATTTAGGACGTTGTTAGTTATTTACAACGTCAGTGTTTATAGACTTTGACGTGGTTGGCATTTTAAAAGTCTTTTTTGTGAGCCACTTAGACGTGTGTAATCTCTGAGACGTCATTGCTTTTAGCCTAATCGTCATTATGAAGTAACGAAACGCCTTGAATTATGGATTTGACATCGGTTATTGTAAAATAAAGGTCGTGGTTAGACTTTACTATGTCCCAAGAATTTAATTCGTTGACGTTGTTATGTCCTTACTATGTCGGTTATTTATTTGTTCCATGACGTGGCTAGTCTTTGTTAAGTCTATTTTATAACCTTTTTTGACGTGTGTATTCTCTGAGACGCCAATTGTTTAATTATAACCGACGTGCAACAATGTTTTTACGACGTTAATCATCAATTGATTATATCCGTAAATTCGTCGGTTTGAGCTCTGCCGTCGTGTTATACTTTATTGTTCGTCGTTGATTATTTTATTTACCGTCGTTGTTTAAAATATTTATTAACCGTTTTGAAATTAATTTTAATTAACCGACGTGTTTTCTTTTTCAAATGGCGGTTTTTATTTCATTTTTGCATTCTCATTCCACGTCGGTTGTGAAACCCGACGTTGGTTGTTTTGTAGACGTCTCTTTTTGCGATTTTTGTAACTTGACCGTCGTATTTTCAGTTTTAACCCATTATTTTTAATTTTTGATTTGTCGTGCCCAAAGCCAGCAGAATGAAAATGTGATCGGAATTAAAAGGATATCCAGAGCTATGAATTAATGTTATACAATTAACTGCATAACTAATGTCATACATTACAACAATCAATCAATCCATATATCTTCACACCCATCTCTAATATTCTCACTCCCAAACTCACCCACTAGGTCATCAAATGTGTCAACATTTGGTATCCCTCTAGTAAATGGCTCACGCTCAATTCTAATATCACCTAGCACATCATCATCAATAACATCATTATATTCTCTATTAGGCATTGATAACACTGTCGACCAACCACGATGCATTGGGTCGTCAACATAAAATACTTGTTTGACTTAAGAATCCATAACAAATTGGTCATTCTTGTGTCCAATTTTACTCAGATCTACAAGGGTAAATCCAAGTTCATCGACTACAAGGCCCAAAGTGTTATCTATCCAATCACACCTAAAGACTGGGATTCTAAAGTTTTGGTAGTCAAGGTCCCAAATTTCTTGAATAACCCCATAAAAACCCATATTGGAGACAATAGGGTTTTTATCCTTGGCACTAGCAACTTGCATAGTATGTGCAAGTAAATAAACTCCACTATTTTGGACAATTCGCACATCATCTTGTGCCTTGGTGTTAAATTTGACACCATTAATAAGATAGCTCCTATATGATGGCACTGTCATGCTTGGACCAGCTGCTAACCACCTCAAATTTTCTGATACGCCATTATTGTCTTCCCCATTAAGTTCACTTTGAACCTGCAAATTAAACATGTATCTTAATTCAATCTAACATATATATAAAAAGAAAGAAAATTAAAATAAGTTCAATATGTCATTCAATAACATATATACCTTAAAGCGTAGCCATTGAATGAAAGTGCTATTGTGCTTACCTTGTAGCCACTTTGTTCTGTTTCTAAATTTTGGATAAGTGGTCTTGATGTGCATCATATGTTCCCTACAATTGACATGAAAAAATCACGCATTACGGTCCCTTGTATATAAGATAAACATAAGGAGTAATAATATTTAAAATGGCTACATATGAAAAATTAAACTCATACGTACTCGATATAAGATAGGACTTCCTCCGTATTCTCCAAGACATATAGATGTGCCTAGTTCAACAAGTCCAGATCAACTAAGCTCACTGTGCAACCTGATAATGGCTTTGAAACTCCCATATTTTGACTTGAAGGCACTCCAACTGTACGAACATCAGATAAATGCTCGGTACAAAACTCTACAGCTTCTTCAGCTATATACCGCTCAGCAATGCAATCTTCGGGACGAGTACGATTCTGAACATACCCCTTTAGCACTTTCATATATCTTTCAAACAGATACATCCATCTAAAATATACTGGCCCACAGAGATGAACTTCTCTGACAAGATGCACTACTAGATGAACCATGATATCAAAGAATGAAGGGGGAAAGTACTTCTCAAGCAAACACAAAGTAACTACTACATTTTCTTCCAACTTATCTAGCTTGGAAACATCTACCGTCTTTGCACATATAGTATTGAAGAAGAAGCACAATTGAGTTATTGCATACCTTGCAGGCTTCTCCAAAACAAAACAAATTGCCACAGGGAGCAATTGTTGCATCAAGGTATGACAATCATGAGATTTAAGGCCAAGAAGTCTTGAATCTTTTAAAGATACAAGATTTTTTATATTTGAAGAATAACCTTCAGGAACCTTCATACCAAAAAAAGAATTGCAAACCGCTCTCTTCTTTACTCTTGACAAATTCCAAGGCCCTGGAGGCAAGCGAGTACGTCTTTCTCCATACTCGGGTTGCAAATCAATTTTTACCCCTATGTTCAATAAGTCTAACCGAGTAGCAATCCCATCTTTATTTTTTCCAGGGATCTCTAGCAATGTATCAATGATACTATCGCAAACATTCTTCTCAATGTGCATAACTTCTAGGGCATGCCTCACAGGGAGGTATTTCCAATACTCGAGATCAAAGAATTTTGATTTCTTCTTCCAATAAACTTTGTCACCATCATTCTCACATACACTTCCCCCATTTTTCGAGCCCTATATGTAATTAATATCTTCAACCATATGCAGCACTTCTTCTCCAGTTAATGGCTCGGGAGGCATGCCATATTCAGGTTTCCCATTAAAAGCTGCACGTTGCCTCCTATACGGATGATTGATTGGTAACCACTTTCTATGCCCAATGTAACAAATTTTGTGGCCATTTTTCAACCTATGACTAGGTGTATCATTGCCGCATATTGGACAAGCTTTATATCCTTTAATGACACAACCAAATAAGTTTCCATAGGCAGGAAAATCATTAATTGTCCACAGTAATACACCTCTGAGTGTAAAGTATTCTCCTATGTAGGCATGATACACTCCTCTAATCCCATCCCACAGAGATTTTAAATCATCAATCAAAGGCTCCAAGTAGACGTCTATATCATTTCCGGGCTATTTAGGACCGGAAATCGATAAGATCAACATCATGAACTTCCGCTTCATGCATAGCCATGGTAGGAGATTATAGGTAACTAACATAACTGGCTAACAACTGTATCTACTACTTAAAGAACTGTGGGGATTGAATCCATCAGATGAGAGAGCCAATCTCAAGTTTCTTGGCTCATTACCAAAGTCAGGCCATTTATCATCAACAAGTTTCCAAGACGGGGAATCCGCTTGTTGAGACATATGACCGTCAATTGATTTTCTTGCAGCATACCAAGTCAAACTCTTATCTGTTTTATGTGATTGAAACATCCTTTTAAACCTTGGAATTGGAGAAAAATACCACACCACCTTCGCTACCACACCCTCTTTCAAGAACCCATCTTTGGTTTCCTTCCACCTTGAGATACCACAAGTAGGACAATTAGTTGCATCCTCATACTCCTTTTGATACAAAATGCAGTCATTGGGACATACGTGGATTTTATCATAACTCATCCCTAAAGCAGACAAAGTCTTTTTTGCCTCGTACATAGAGGAAGGTAGTGTATTTCCTTCTGGAAGAAATTCTCCTTGAAGTATCAATAATTCTGTAAAGCAAACATCACTCATCCCATATTTTGCTTTCAAATTATATAACTTCACCAAAGCCGACAACTTCGTGTACTTACTGCAACCAGGGTACAAGGGTTTATCGCCATCCCCAATCACATTGGCAAACTCACGAAAAGTTTATATATTTTCCCAGAGTTCAATACAATGACGTTTTAATTAAAACACCGACGTATGATTTAGTTATAACGACGGTACATAATTCAAAACTGACGTGGTTATCACAGCCACCGAATGACTTTGGAATTCCGATGTGGTTATGACGGCGCTTGTTTATCTAAACTGACGTTGTACTTATAAATTCAACGACTATGTATTTTAATAAACCGACGTGGTTACTTTGGTGTTCTGAAAACGACGTCGTTCTCTTTTTAATACGCGCCAAATGACTTTTGGATTTCCGATGCAATTATAACGGCGCTTGTTTATCTAAACTGACATTGATTATTCAAATATGACGTCGCTATGTATATTAGAACCGATGTGGATATTTCCGATAATTTGTTTAAATATGATTTTTTCATGCTTTTTTTAACTCTCAGTTTTCAATTAGGGTTCCAACTTCTTCTTGCCCTTTGCTCTGTCTCATTAAATTCTAAAAAATTGTCTTTTTGAAAGCAAATGGGTTTGCAGAATGATTCCTCACAAGACCAAGCATGGGTTTGCAGCCGCACTTGCCCGTTTGAAGGCATACGAGGGTGTTCCTGATGCTCCTTATGATAAGATAAAGAGGATGGTCATTCCTGATGCTCTAAAGTGAGCTTTTCACACTTTGTTGATTTTGATTTTCTGAAATTATTAGATATTGATCTGTGGCTGTGCAGGAGCTTGAGAACAAGAGGAAGGAGAGGGCCCAGTTTGCATATGAGAGGAAAAAACAGTTGAACAAGCTAAGGGTGAAGGCAGAAAAGAAACCACGATGTATTTGCCTAATTTGTGTACATATATTGTGTAAATATTGATCAATATTTAACACGAAGAGATTTTCCTTTTAAGATGAAAATGTTGTTGAGGATTGAGAATTAAATTTTATTTTGTGTTAAGAAAGATATTACCAAAATAAAAGAAAAATTAATTAATTTTAAAAAGCTATAAAAATAAGACGGTGGTTTACAGAGAAGGCAGACGTATAAATAGAAAAAATACGACGGTAATTTGAACTTAGGACGTGGTAAATAAATACGACAGTAGTGTTGTACGTACCGTCGTAGTACACTTCAAAATAATAAGTTGATAAATTAATCTCTCGCGTCATGGTATATTATTTAACACGTCCTTTTTTTGTAATATACCGACGTGAATTCCATTACATTATACGACGTGGATTCCATAAAATTATACGACGTGGATTCCATTAAAGAATAACCGACGTGGTTTTTTACAATTAGACGGCGGTATGTGTATAAGGACCGCCGTGAGTTTAAAAGATTTATTGTATAAATTTGACTCTTTCTTTCAGTTTCACTTTTCATTTAGGGTTCCAAGTTCTTCTGATCTCTCTGGAGGCTCGTCTTCCTCTCTCACATACACACATACATCAGCACTCTCTCTCACATCTCAAAGACAATAATTTGGATGTTAATGATGTGTGCGTTAAGACACCAAAACGTACACATCATTAACTTTCAAAACATTGTCTTTTTCAAAGTTTGCAGTAGTCAGTTTGGTGGTTCGATTATGATCAGTTCTGGTTTGCAGTGGTCAGTTCTGGTTTCTTTTTGGATTTTGTGTATTTAAAATATTATCTTTCTCACTTTGGTGGTTCGATTATGATCAGGATCCAAAGATCTCAATGGTAAGATATCATACCTCTTGGGATCTCATTTTAATTTTCGTAGGCCACCAAAATTAAAAAATAATTAAATCTTAAAAAGAAATAAAAATTAAGACGGCGGTTTATAGAGAAGGCACCGTCGTAGTATACAGACGTGGATTCCATTATATTATACGACGCGGACAAAGAACAGTTGGTCGTGTTTAGTTAGGAGTTAACACGGCAGGTTTTTTGGTGAACTATCGTCTTTATGTTCTACGTCGGTGGATTCATACCTGCTGTCGTTGTTTTTTTGTCAGATTTTAACTCTGAAGAAAACCTTTTTAAAAAGACGATGCTTTTTTATTTGTGTGCGTCGTCTTTTAAAAATATAGAAAAGTTGATAGAGGTCCAAAAATCCAACCAATAGTTGGGTCTAGTCCTCGAATTATTGTTTGTTGATACAAGTCCTTTGACCAGTTTGCCATGTAGATTACATTCCATTTTTGACATGCTGACTCAATCTTTTGTATTTAACTGATTTGTATTTAAATTTTTTGTTCCTATTATATCCCTATTGTCTAAAACGGGTAAGATGAGGATTTATAAGCCATTAATGATTAGATTTCATCATGTAATTAAAGGAATAATTACATTTTGAATGTAAATGTCGGACCTATTGTACTCGTGTTAATGTATGAATTTTGATTAATTCTTTTGGCTTCCCTTGACAATTTTGTAATAGGACTTTTATATGTATTTATCAAGCGCAAGGTTAGATTAAGATTAGCATCTCTAAGTGTTCTTAACTCTCATCTATCCTATGGAGGTTCAAGCAATTTGACAAAGGTAAAATCATGCATTGCATATCATGCATTAAAACTGTTTTCATAAATTATGACTAGTCATCCTTGCTCTGTAGGATTTCCAGCTGGTTAACCATCTGTTTTGTCCTATTCTATTTTCTCTCTCTACTGCCATGTGTCAGTCTGACCTAAGGGATTCTTTTGTCTGTAAAAGCAAGTGAATTCCTAATTTTGGA
Organism: Prunus campanulata; assembly: GCA_034190965.1. Taxonomy (NCBI): domain Eukaryota; kingdom Viridiplantae; phylum Streptophyta; class Magnoliopsida; order Rosales; family Rosaceae; genus Prunus; species Prunus campanulata. Next base: position 12,614,583 of record CM067215.1, read on the forward strand.
AGCCGTCTCTTGTGTGTGGAAGTTTTGGAAAGATTGGCTTGCCATCTTTCTCTTCTTCTTCCTCAAGAGTAAACCATATATTTCATCTATGAGTTTTTCTAATTGATTTCTTTTTGAAAAACTGCTTTTGAAATATAAATCTGCATCTAGCTATTTAAATCATTCTCTCATATAGATCTAGATCAGATTCGTGACTGAATTCTTCAAGAGTATGGTTTCTTGAAGAAATTGGTCTTTCTCCCTTGAATCCAAAGTTTGGCTTCGTTCTAAGTTGGAGCTTGCAAGCTAGTGCCATGGGATGATCGAGCTGGAGAAGGAGCTGCCATTGCCATGAAGAACTGAGCTTCGAGCTTTGCTAAGTTGGAGAAGAAGATTGCACAAAGGAGGTATAGCTCATCTTCCTAAATAAATCTAGGTTTTGCTTGAGCTTGCTTGTATTCCTTTGTAAGAATCTTTTTCTACTTAGTGGATTGCTTGGTCGGTTGATGACTTCCAGTTTTTCCCAATGGTGGGTTTCTGGGTAAACAAAATCTGTTTTGCATATCTATAATTTTTTTCTGGGTTTGTGTTCTTGGTAGTTGACTAGTCATCTATATCTGCTGTTTGCTGTTTACTTGATAATGATGACTTCACACACTTTCACCATAGTTGTTGCTAGCACAGGGGATGCCTAGATTGATGGGTCCTTCTGAGTGCCTAGGTTGTCACTAGTAATTTTCTAGGGCTGCAGGTACTTTGTGGCATGCTCTGTGTGTTCTCTTGATTGTTGAGTTGTTGTGTCTTGTTTGTTTAGTTAAATTTACCCCTCGTCACCTAAGTATGAATTTCAACTCGTTTATTTCTTCATGAACTATTAATATTATTCTTAAATTTGATAATCCTATTCTCTAGGTACAATACCCTACTAACCATTGAACTTGATATACCTATCTAATAGGTATAGAACATATTTGATGCACCTCAGTACTAGGTAAAACACATATTGGATGTTCCTTAGTACTTGGTAAAACACATATTGGATGCACCTCAATGCCAGGTAAAACACATATGTTTAAAAAATAAGAAGTTATACCTCCATACTACGTATATTAAAAAATTAACATTATGACAAAAAAATTCCATAAAGAATTTTGAAAAACTCAATATATAAATTTATAGCTAAAAGGTAGGTATATGCTACCAATTTAATAAAGCTACGAATATAGAATTCTAAAAAATATCATATATGTATATAGCTGAAATTTGAATTAAATAGGTTTTTAATCTGTGAGCCATGAAATCATCATTTAAATTGAATGTCATAAGCTTGATTGTAGGAGAAAATTGATATTTAAAAGTGGTATTTGCATGTACTTGCCATTTTCAACCAATGTCATATATTGTAAATGTCTCGAATATGGCGGCTACAAGGTTTGCTTACCTAGCCATACAATTGATTGGGAGGACTGCAATTGAAGAGAGTCCAATTAGTGTCCTGCATCCATTGTATGTAAATGAAAATGGACCCATATCTAAGAAGCCCTTAAAAATATTCAACAGTACCTCCATTTTTTAGTTGTTTAAGGCACTTATCCACGACGGTTTTTTTGTTACCGTCGTCTTTTTAAATACAACGACGGTTTTATATTCTGCCGTCGTCTTTTTCTGGTCGTCTTTTCCACTTTTTGTAGTAGTGAAAGCTTTGGTGCCACACTTGACCAAAATGTTTGAGCAAATTCATTCTTCCTTCTCTTTCTTCTCCCTCGATCCCTGCAAAAAAGGTTGGAGTAAATAGACCACACTTGAGTCGAGAGAGGGAGAGAGGGGGCTACGAGGTTTTTATTTTTAGATATTTATAAAAATACCCAATTCTAGACATGTATTTATAAAAATACCCAAGCACTATTTAAACATAGAAACATACCCAAAATCAACCCCACAATCAACAATTGTATATTTTTTGGGTGTGTTTATAAATGGATTTTGAGTGTGTGTAATGATGGGTTTTGGGTATGATTATAAAGTGTTTTGGGTGTTGGGTATTTTTATAATTTCAGCCCCCATTTTGGGTATTTTAGTGAAACTCCCTTTTATTTTTGGTTTTAAAAATTTAAAAGTTAAATTATTTTTAAATAATAGGTGGGTTATGCTTTTTTCCTAAGTTTTTAGAAGTCATTTTTTAAAGGGATAAATTTGTCTTTAAAAGTTTGAAGATAAGGTGAGTGGGGAAATAGGACAAGGGGTGGAAATAGCATCATTCTATTTTAGATGGTGTAACAATAATGAATTGTTTTTTATTGTCAGTAATGGATCTTGTTTTGGTAAATGATGAATGATTTTAAATTTAGAAACGATGAACAAGAATGACAAATAAATTAGGAGGAACTTGTTAATTAGGACTTATGGAAACTAACCGTTACATTATCAACTTCAACTTTACATACAACAGCTAGGAAAAGCAGGCCAATATACAAACAAACTGCGTTTGGCTCCAACCAAATCCACCTTGGAGAAATCTCCACCGTTCAAACTAGTTTCTCACAATCCAACGGACCAGTGTTCTACAAGCCAAGCCTCCTCAGCGTCCCTCTATAAAACCCAACATCTTCTCTCAATAAACCCATCCCTGGCTTCTTCATTTGCCTCTTAAACACCCCTAAAACCCCATAACTCTCTCTCTCTCTCTCTCTCTCTCTCTCTCTCTCTCTCTCTCTCTCTCTCTCTCTCTCCAATGGGTCGATTCAGTAATGTCATTTTGGTGCTAATGGCTTCCCTCTTGCTGGCCTCAACAACGGAAAAATCCAATGCATCATCATCTGCCAAGTCTCATGCGCCTTCTCAATCAAGCGCTCCATCTAAGGCTTCACCTTCCCCTTCTCCATCGAGTGCTCCACCAAAGGCTGCTCATACTGCACTCGAAGCTGACTCTCCGCCTTCTCCTCCCTCATCTTCCCCTGTCAGCTCTGTGGAGATTTCTCCCTCTCCGAGTTTTGGTTTGTCTTCTGAGGCTCCTACATCCGTTCCTAACTTGGCCGTTTCGAAAAAGTTCGCCTGGTCGATGGGATTCACGCTGCAAACTTGGTTAAATAAGCACTTTGGGGGCGGAGAAAGGATCCACTAGTGTAATGGTTTGGAGTAATTGCTCCCCGAGAAACATACTGGGTTCAAGTCTTAACATTTGTGTAGTGTGTGTGAGTTTAATATGTTATCGCCTCTCTAAAAGTCCAAAAAAAAAACTTTGGGGGGTTTACCTATCCATTTTTAATTATCTATTTGAATATTAATGCTATTTATTCAGAAATAGATAGTGACTTTATTCCCCCAATTATATTTACTTGAATATAGTGGACAGCTTTACCATTTGAAGAATTATGATTCCATTTATCGGCTAATGGTTGAGATTATTATTAATCAAAAAGTTGGGTGATGGTTTCTCAATCATGGATGATAAATTTTTTTTTAGTCAAGAAGTATTTCAAAGAGGTCCCTCATCCTCCGAACTGAGAATGAAAAGGAAGATTGTTTTCCAAGATGGTGTCAAAATAAATTTTTTATTTTTTTTTGGTTACCAGCTATGAATGAATTTTGAAATACAATAGGAATGCTATAATCTTTTCGTTTTGTTTATAAAATGCATAACAATAGATGACGGTTAAATACCAATAACATCAATTACAGTCTTTTAAAGAAATGTTTGATTGTTGGAATGAACAATCCAATTGAATGGAATAAATTTCTGCTGTGAACAGTATTTTAGGGGTTCTTGATGTCCCTTTTTGATGCAAAATACCTTTCTGAATAGGGAATGACCTAATTAACACAACTCATAACTATGCTGCGATGTATAGGCATTTTTAGGGTTTTAAGGTCATCTGGTAGGTAAAAAACGTGTTTAAGGTTTTGAAGATATGAAAAATCAAATTAAAACATGCTTTTCCAGATTCTTTAATATTCTTGATATTTTAGAAAACATGTTTAATCCATCTTCAAATTTTAAACATAACCAAAAATCATCATGGCATAAACAGATAAGAAATCGCAATAGGCATGCTTGAAAAACGATTTCAGTGTGTGTGAATAACTTGGCTCTGATACCAACTGTTAGATTTCTTTAAATGTGTGTTCATGATCTTTCACACAATATAGAATATGTAAATACATACCTGGTGCTATCTTTCTTGAATACACGACCTCTGAACTCATTCAACCACGGCAGCAACAATCCTAGCAAAAACAAGAACGGCTCAAGACCTATGCTCTCTCTCAAAATCTGTTTTAGCTCTTTCTTTATGATGAGAATAAGGTTTTGAGTCTCAAGGTATAACTTAATTTAAACTCTTATCAAAACCTGATATAACTTAGTATATAGTGCACCGATCTAAATAGGAAAACATAACAGGGGTTGCATCATCAAAATCTGTCCCCAAACGGCGGCGTAAGTCTCATTCAATCCCATAAGGAATTGCATTACTCTTTCTTTCTCTTCTCGTGCAGCAACTTTCTTCAATCATCCGCATGTGCATGATAAAGTGTCATGGTAGGAAGAAAACTCGTCCCAAAGTGCCTTGATCTTGGTGTAATAAGCTGAGACAGATTGTTGTCCCTGTTGACATTCAACAATTTCTTGTTGGATTTGGTAAATTCTGGAATCAGTACCCTATGAAAACCTCTCTTTGAGGTCATTCCAAATTTCGGCCGGTTTTGGCATAGATCTCGCTGCCCGCAATGCCTAGATGTACTGAATTCAAGACCCACGACAATACCATGTCGTTGCATCGTTGCCAAATGGAGTGTTTCGCATCTGTAGATGCTAGGGCCTTGACGGACCCATCGACAAAGCCAATCGTATTCTCTGCGCTAAGATTGAGGTGCATAGGTTGACTCCATTGCCCACAGTTGTATCCTTTAAGAAGCCTGGAGACCAAAACAATTCCCGGATGATTCGAGGGATGCAAGGTGAGTGGATCCGAAACATCAATTGATGTCTCTGTGGATTTTGCATTGTGTTGTGTTGTAGCAAAAGTGCTTGGGTTTCTAGAGTAACCAGAATCGGAGCTCTAATACCATGTAAAAATGGTGAATGAAGAAAATAATTTGGTAGAGAAAGTCTGTGTATTTTGATTGATATTTGAATATTATAAACTGAGAGAGTCTTATTCCAGGAAGGAAAAAAAACAATTGAATGGCATATATACAAGGAATCAATCAACGACCTTATAATCTGGACATATCAAATATGACTTGATTCTTTCCCTTAACACATATGTTTACGGTTTCCTGGATTTGAAGGGTTGGGGAGTGGGTAGGTATATTGGAACACATGCGGAAAAATCCAAGTTCAAAATTTCAAATAAAAACACTATTTTTTTTAATTTTTTGTTTTTAAACAAAGGGGATCTAACAGCCGAAAACAAACTATTAGCACAAATTTGGGCTTCTATGAATCGGTCATGGCAAATCTTTTTCTGGGTACGAAGACAACTATTGAATTTGAAGAGACTTGGGATAGTTTGATTTACTCCAAAGTCAGGAGCTACCTATTATCCCAACCAAACTGGATATCCAAAAGGGCAAGTGAGGGACTATAGTACTATCCCAAGCCGCCAAACTGACATAAAAAAGGGCAAGTCAGGACCTACTATATCCCAAAACAAACCGGGATATCAAAAAGGGCAAGTCAGGAGCTACTATCCCAAAACAGTAAGGAAAAAGAAGAAATAGATAGCGATTTATTTGATCACAGAGCTATTTTATATATAGCCCTCTCTCTACCCCCATTGTGTTCCAGGTTTAAGATAGTGCATGCACACATCAAGCTTCTTGATAATCTTTTCCAATTTCGCTTCTTTTTCCTTGTTGCTTCTTTCTCTTTCTTAGTTCATATTCATAGTTTGTGATTTTACGTACAATGGATAAACAAGGAGGAGCACCACGACATTTACCTGGACAAGAATCACCATCATATTACAACAACCTTCAATATGAAGCTGCAGTCACCACAGCTATTTACTATGGTAGAATGGTTGTTGGGGGTCAGGTAGCAGTTAATGATGGTAACCACGTTAGCGATCACGATCACGGTCAGGGAGTAGCAGCCAATGATGGCGAGGAGGTTCAATTTGAGGGAGTAGCAAGGGTGTGGACGGAGGAGATAGTCGGGTATGTATCCTACACAAATTTTAATTATTAATTTTCATTTGCGTTATAAATGTTTAATTCTTTATATTTTTTTTCCAAAAATCTGAAACTGAAACAGCACATAAAAACACTTGATAATATGATGTAAAGCTCAAATAATATGAATTAATAAACTCTTATGGTGTTTTTGAGTTTTTGATCGACCTGTTACTCTTTGGATTGTGATTCTTTTATATTTGCATACATCAGTGCTATATCGTATTGCGATTGATTTTTGTTTTGTTGATAAAAGATGCATTTTAAATAAAATACCCTAGGTCTAATTTTTCTTTTCTGGTTGTACACGTTCTAAAACAGTTTTTAATTGCTTTTTTTGTTTTTTATAAATGAAAAATAAATTTAAAAAATCCTTTCAAATCCTTATTTTGAGGTTTTATTTCCTTATATTTTCAGGAGCTGCTACAAATTGGTTGTGGTACGTCAAGGGCATAAAGACGAAGTTATTGAAGTAAGCAAGTTTGGGATTGTGGCCTCTATAAAGGACAAGATTGAATGTTTACTAGGGATAAAATTATCCCAGCAAGTCCTATTCTTCAATGGAGAATATCTACATGAAGATTGGCGTATAATTCAGAGCATTGAAGGGATCGCATCCAACTCACGCATCCAGCTCTTTGTGTTACAACCATCGGCCATGATCCCGACATCATCCCTCTATTGAACCGTGTCACAAGTCTTCACCTCTTTTAGTATTGTACTATAAAAATTGTTGTTACTATAAAAATCGTTAACAGTGAAAGTTGTTGTGATTTCCTGGTCATGTGTGAAGGGTGGGTTGAATGGGAGTGATTCTTAAACGCCTTTGGTGTGAACCGAAGTCGGATGGGAATCGTGAACTTTTCAAATTTCTATTGGAGTGATTCCAATATACCTTGGTGCGAGACGCCAGAGATTGGATCTCTCTTTTCTCTCTGTACAAGCTTTGCTTGAGTGTGAGCATTGAGCAAGAGTGAAACGGATGTAGGTCAGGGAAGAGAGGGGGAGAGAACAAGAGAGCGGGTCGGGGAAGAGCCGAGAAGGTGGCTGGGGTGAGAGAGGAAGAGAAGGGTTGCTGGGCTACGAGTTTTTTATTTTTGGTTTTAAAAATGTAAAAGTTAAATTATTTTAAAGAATAGGTGGGTTATGTTTTTTCCCTAAGTTTTTTGAAGTCATTTTACAAAGGGGTAAATTTGTCTCTAAAACATTAAAGATAAGGTGGGTGGGGAAATAGAACAGGGGGTGAAAATAGCAACACTCTCTTTTAGATGGTGTAACAATAATGAATTGTTTTTTATGGTCAATAATGGATCTTGTTTTGGTATATGATGAATGATTTTAAATTTAGAAATGATGAACAAGAATGACCAATAAATTAGGAGGAACTTGTTAGGACTTAAGGAAATTAACCGTTATATTATCAACTTCAACTTTACATACAACAACTAGGAAAAGCAGCGCCCAATATACAAACAAACAACGTTTTGCTCCAACCAAATCCACCTTGGAGAAATCTCCACCGTTAAAAACTAGTTTCTCACAATTCAACGGACCAGTGTTCTACAAGCCAAGCCTCCTCAGCGTCCCTCTATAAAACCCAACATCTTCTGTCAATGAACCCATCACTGGCTTCTTCATTTGCCTCTTAAACCCCCCTAAAGCCTCATAACTCTCTCTCTCTCTCTCTCTCTCTCTCTCTCTCTCTCTCTCTCTCTCTCTCTCTCTCTAATGGGTCGATTCAGTAATGTTGTTTTGGTGCTAATGGCTTCCCTTTTGCTGGCCTCAACAACGGAAAAATCCCAAGCATCATCACCTGCCAAGTCACATGCGCCTTCTCAATCTAGCGCTCCATCTAAGGCTTCACCTTCCCCTTCTCCATCGAGTGCTCCACCAAAGGCTGCTCCTACTACGCCCGAAGCTGACTCTCCGCCTTCTCCTCCCTCATCTTCCCTTGTTAGCTCTGCAGAGATCTCTCCTTCTTCGAGTTCTGGTTCGTCTTTTGAGTTTCCTACATCTGCTCCTAACTTGGCCGTTTCGAAAAAGTTCGCCTGGTCGACTGGATTTACTCTGCAAACTTGGTTAAATAAATACTTTGGGAGCGGAGAAAGGATCCACTAGTGTAATGGTTTGGAGTAATTGCTCCCCCAGAAACTTATTGAGTTCGAGTCTAAGCATCTATGTAGTGTGTATGAGTTTAATATGTTATCGCCTCTTTAAATGGTTCAACAAAAAACTTTGGGGGATTTACTTATCCATTTTTAATTATCTATTTGAATATTACTTCTATTTATTCATTTATTGGGAAATAGATAGCGACTTTATTCCCCCAATTATTACTTGAATATAGTGGACAGCTTTACCATTTGAAGAATTATGATTCTAATTAACGGCTAATGGTTGAGATTATTCTTAATTAAAAAGTTGGGTGATGGTTTCTCAATCATGGATCAGATTTTTTTTTTTTTTTGTCAAGAAGTATTTCAAAGGGGGCCCTCATCCTCCGAACTGGGAATGAGAGGAAAGATTGTTTTTTGTTACCAACTATGAAAGAATTTTGAAATACAATAGGAATGCTATAATTTTTTCGTTTTGTTTATAAAATGCATAACAATAGATGACAGTTAAATACCAATAACATCATTTACAATCTTTACTAACTCCCATGGTTCCATTTTATTCCATTCAATTGGATTGTTCATTCCAACAATCAAACACTTCTTTAACTATTAATGACATAGATCTTGAGCCTCTACATTTAGGTCTTGTACATTTATCCACATTTGGCACAATCCAAACCATTCTAATAATCTAACTATGTATTTACCCACTTACATACTTGAAATGATAGAAGTTATGAATCGAAGAAATGAGAATTTACAAATGGATATGAGATCAACTACCGCTAATTAGGCTTGAGCACAGATTGGTTCAGAAGAGTAGAGGGCTCTTCAGTTAACAACCAAAGTCTTCAATAGACCAATTTCTCTTCTGTTAACCAACCATTAGAACCTTTAATCATTCATATCGGTTAATTGCTTGTTCGGTTCGAATTAGTTCGATACGCCGGTAGTATTGTTTAACAAAAAACCTACTAATTATGTAATCCAAATTAGGCCAAAATAGATTAAAAACAAGTATTCCAAATTCCAAAAAGAAAAACCTTGAGAATAAAAACATTTATTACTAATGCTAGTTGAAAAACTCCAAATGAGCATTTAAAAAAAAGCCCAATAGACAAATATATGTCAGCCCAAAATATGGGAGGACGGTGGAATTCAAGCACGTGGACTAAAATCCTAGGATGAAGGTCTTTATAAAGGAAAATACAGTGGGGGTTTCCTTAAGAAACCAATGTGGGATTCTTCGCAGTCCAACATGAGACTTCAAAGAACTTGTTAATATCATCTTGAATAACATATCGCTACAGATGCTTTCATGTTTCTTTTTCTGTCAAGATATGATTCTTTTTCTTTTTCTTTTTATGTTCTCAAATTTATTGTTGGAAGTTTGAATTTTTGAAATTGTGATTGTTGTTGTGTTTGGTTTCAGTCTAGACACAATAAGTTGACACGTGTATATTAGATTTAATTAATAAAATAATTATAAATGTTGGATTGGTATGGATTTCTGTCGAGTTAGAGAGAATATTACCTAGTGTTTTATCAAACATTTCGATACAGCTCGAATCGAAATAATAAAAAATAAAAAATAAATATTTAACCAAACCAAACCAAACTGTCGGTATCGCTAATGATCAATCTAATAATTTTCATGTATTGAATTACGTATTGCAATGTGAAACACATACTTTTTTTTTTCGTACGTATTAGTAAACACACGGGAATCATGAATCGAAATAATTTCAACACTCATGTGTTAACAAACACATAAGAAGTTAAGAGTCACAAATACTTGTAATACACATTCCAAGTATATAAGCATACAATATTTGCACAAAGAACTATTATTAATACTCCTAAGTCATTTTGCAATCCTCTATATATAATTTCTCTCTTATGTTTTTGGTTGCGATGACTTTTTTAAAGTGCAAATACCGAATAAAAAAAACACACAAGACGGCGCGCGCAACACCTGATGGATGGCGACGACCAAAATACATTCCTCCGTTTTTAAACATTAATCCAAAAAAACATTAATCAAGAAACAAATCGAATCAAATAAATCGAATAATTGTAACACCTCATGCATGGCGGCGACCATAAGACACAGAAAAAACACCTGTCTACCGAGGGGTTCTATGAATTTTTTAATCATTTGTTTTATTGTATTTAATTTCCCATTTAATTCAATCATTCATTTTGTATTTATTGATGTATATTATTCCCATATATATATGGGAATATATAGAGACACATTATTCTGTCATTTGATTGGTTATCGTCATGCGAACTGCAATCTAATTTTTGTTTCTTTGTAGATTAAAAAATATATAATTATGTGTTTACAAATATATTTTTACGTGGCAACATATTCGAAACTACGTGGAGGTATTAACCCAAAAAGCATTCTACACTACTTTGATATATGCGGGTTGGATCGATTATGCGTATTAGCGAGAGCTTTGAAGAATTGTTGCAAAGGTCAAAAAGCAAAAGTCAATTGGAGCATGTCCACCCCTACACCAAAACCAGACAAAGGGCCCCCTTGCGAGCCCAGGAGGCCTCCAGCACGAGAGAGAAGAATGACTTCCGCTCGTTGACGTCAGTGCTTGACAGAACCCAACACAAAAACGCCACGTGGCGCTTCCCAGACGCTGCGAAATTCGACTGCCCTCGTTTTTTGGCCAAAAAAATTCAAAATTTTTTCCCTATAAATACCTATCAATTTTATTCACTTTGCACACCAAATCTTCATACAAACTCTTCTCCTTCCAATATTTTTTCCATTTCACTCACATTTTTCTACTAGTTTCCATTTGTATCAAAAAACAAATGGCCTCTTCTGTTGAAGCCGGAGGCGCTTGGACTACTGTGGAAGATATTGTGTTGTGTGAGTCTTGGGTGAAAGTTAGTCATTGCCCTATGTCAGGTAATGAGATGAAATTTTCTCATTTGTGGAGAAAAAATCATGAAGAATTTGTTGATAGATCCGATTTGACTCGGACGGAAATGGCCTTGCAATCCAGGTTGAAAATTTTGAATAAAGAGTTAGGGAAATGAAGGGATGCCTTAACAAAAGTGAGGGACAACATTCGAAGCAGTCAAAAGATTTATAGTTCTCGTTGATGAGGTAAAATATTTATAATTCTCGTTTTATTCAATTTAATGTAATATTTTTATTGCATATTAAATTTATATTTTCTTGCATTTCTAATTTATTTATATTTTGTTGCATAATAATTTTTTTGCATGCATTTGTAAATTGTTTATATTGTCTTACATATTTTTTTTTTGTTGCATAATCATTTTATTTCTTGCATTTATAAATTGATTATATTTTGTTGCATAATCAATTTTTTTTCTTGCAATTCCAAATTATTTATATTTTCTTCCATATTCATTTTTTGGTTGTTCTTCCAATTATTTATTTTGAATAGATCGTCCAAGCACAAATGTGGTTCAGTGCCACGGGGCAAGGCAAAAGAAGTTTCAAGAGTCACCAATGTTGGGAAATTGTGAAGAATTGTTCGAGATTCAAAATCATTTGCACAGCTCCGACGGTTGTGTTGAATGAGACGCCGCTCCAAGATTTGCCGACAACCGATTCGCCATTGGACTCCCCAATGGATCAAGACTCACCACTCCCACGTGTGCCGAGACCTATTGGGAGAAAGGCGGCAAAGGCAAAGAAAGGGAGCACTTCGAACAATGAATGTGCACAATGTTTGGAGGAAATTGCTAAGAATAGTGCATTGAGACTTGACAGAGACTTGAAAAGAGAAGAAGCGGACAAGGCACGACATGAAGCATTTGCAATTGAAAGGCAGTAGGCACAAGAACAAGACATGGGGGATAGAGAGATGAAAATCATGGCCATGGATACCACCCATATGTCTCCTGAAACAAAGTCCTATTGGAAGACGAAGGGATCTGATGAGAAGAAAACTTTTCCATGATGACGGACCTAGCAATATGGATTGGTTAAACGATCAAAACCATTAGGTTGGATTGAAAGATTTGCCATGTGTATTAAGAATTGTTGTAATGTTTCCCTTTTATTCAATAAAGAAAGCATTAAATAATATGACTGTTTATTAAAAATATTTGCACATGAAAACAAACTTAATTAAAAACAAACCTTATTTTATTGCAAACAACACACAAAACAAAGCATAATTAAAAGCATAATTAAAAACAAAGCATAATTCCAAACACACCACACACAAAATAAAGCAAACTTGAGAACAAAGCAATAATCTTGACTTCATCCATTGTGATTGCCTTTCATCTCCCACAAGTGCTCGATCAATTCAACTTGACGCCTCTCATGAACATACGAAGATTGTATTTCCTGATAACGATTAATCATGGGGTTGTTGAATCGACCATCCCGAAGTAATGGTTCGTGCTCCAATGGATGTCCATTTGGTCCCATCGGCCTTTCATAAATTCTTATCAAGGCCTTGTTCATGGGATCCAGTTCGAACACCTCTGGAGCTTCATAATTATACTCATCATCCACAATCATGTTATGGAGGATGATGCAAGACATTATAATGCTCCACAACACCTCCTCATCAAACATCCGAGCAGCACCCCTAATAATACCCCAACGACCTTGCAAGATACCGAAACACCCTTCCATGTCTTTCCTGGTACCTTTTTGAAAGGCATCAAAGCTTTTTTCCTTCTTCGATTGGGGATTCGGAATTGTTTTCACGAATGTCGTCCACCTAGGATAAATTCCGTCGGCAAGGTAGTACGCACCAGAGTATACGGTATTGTTGATTTGGTACATGTGGCGCAATTTTAGAGGATGAAAATCTTATTTGAAATCTGAGATTATAATTTTTTTAAAAAAATATCTGAAAATCTTATCTGACATGGGACACGTGGCTCTGAAAATCTTATCTGAAATCTGAGATTATAATTTTTTTAAATAAATATCCAAAAAATTTATCTGAAATAAGACACGTGGCAACCGAGAATCTCATCCGAAAATCTTTTCTGAAAAATGATGGACATGTGGCAACCAAAAATCTTATCCAAAAATGTTATCTGAAATTTTAGGTGATTATTTTATAATAAATAGTGACATGTGGCAACCAAAAATATTATCTGAAAAACTTATCAAAATTAATAGTTTAAAGTTTAAAAAAATTTAGGCCAAAAAAAGTATTAAAAAAATAGGAAATAAAGTACAATGAATAGTATTTTCCATTGCCTTAGCCTTTTGGGGTGGAACAAAAAATGGCAAGGCTGGCACTATTCACATGAATAGTGCCAGCCCTTACCTTGCCTTAGCCTTTTGGGGTGGACATGCTCTTAGACAATCAAAAGAAACCGCATTTGACTCTCTCGATACATGTGCATAAAATAAAATTATTCTAAATCATGTTTACTTTTTTCTACTTTTTGTTTTTTCTCACAATGAAATTGAGATGCAAGAACTTGAAAAACTAACCGGCTGTGACATTTATCTCTGCCCAGTTTCTCTTTTCCTATTTTTGATGGTTGTATTTCTCTTTCCCTACTCTAGGCAATAACCCACCAATAATACAATGTTTAAGTAAAACTCAATTTCAAATTATGATAAAATTTGTCCATGTAGATTAATTTATTTACAAATCATGCCACTAGATCTTTATTTGGTTGCTAACCGTTTCTCAATCACCTAATTAAGACAAATGAATAATACCTCACTGCACATTTATGTATCCACTCCCATAAATAATGTGCTACAATCAAATTACTTCAAATATTCCCTCCTAACCGCCTATAGCTTGAATAAATGAATTTTATTATACCTAGTATCCTACAATTATATTTAAACATGACTTAAAATCCTCCAATGATATAGATGTATATGTATGAAATATATTCTAATAGGTACAATACTCAGAGAAAAAATGTGATGGCTTTAATATACCTATAATATACCCCTAATTGGTAAATTACAAGTTATATTATGTGCATGTTTCTGTTGGGACTATTTTACTGTGTTTGGACATGTTAAAAATTTGGGAAAAGTCCGTTTTATAAGGGAGACTGCCGAAATTTCGACAGAAAGTCTCGTCCCTCGTTTCCCTTGTTTTGGAGAATACGACATTGTTATTAAGTGGACCCGGCATCAGTTTGACGTCGGAAAAACCACAGGATCCGTTGTGGATTCTGAGGAATTCAGGGTGGGTCCTATCAGCGGGCATTACTAGTCTACCTCCTCATTATCTCGACAGCGCAAATCTCTATGGCTATCCTTCCTGCGCGGTGTATTGATGGACTAATCTCGATCAGAGACTCGATCTACTTTGAGCAGGGCTCGCGGATGCTTATGACATACCAGTATGCTGAGCATTATGCTCTAGTCCTTCTCCTTGCTTACTTGCTTGCTTCTGCTTGACCTACTTGGGACCTCTTGAACTATCTGCCGGCACGCTCGTCCACCCTTCTCTCTTCACAATGGGATCCAAGGCCAAGGTCTTGGACCAAATTGATCTACTTGAGAAGGTGTCCACCAAGCTGTTTTGGTCGTCTACTCTAAGGCTGAGGTCTACTTAACTGCTTGGATCTGGAAGAGAGAATTGTGCCGAGCGCAATTGCACTCGGGCTAGGGTTTCATTGGAGGTATAGGGAGCAATCGTCATGCGTGGTGGCAAAGGAAGGAATGGTCGCACTTGCTCCAAGATAGGGGCGTAATTGGCAACGACACCAAGATGGTGTGCCTTGGATCCGACTGTGAGGTCGTAAGGTTGCAAGGAGGTTCTTGTCGCAGGGCCGCGAGGCGGATCCACGGCATGAGTTGGTGCAATGTTCTCCACCACGAGGCCATAAGGAGGTGCAGCAACGTGTGGCGGAGCCATGAAGGCGGCCATGGCTTCAACAGCGGAGTGCAGTAGTTGGTCCAACGTCGCGTCATCATGGTGGCTCGAACCCATCGTTGATTGGGTTGTCGTGGTGGCCCTACTCCTCGTGTGTATGCTTTTGGCCATGAGGCCGTTTGGAAGGTGATTGGTTGATTTATGAATAGGAGGAAACAGATTCCTTTGATTCAAGAGCACGTGTTGAGTATAACTCGTGCTCTCAATAAAAGCACCAAAATGTTTGAGCAAAATTTTGCGCTGTGAATATTCGCACGTAGATTATTTTACCCTCAAACTTCCTCTATTTCTTCTCACTCGATCCCTGTGAAAACGGTTGGAGTAAATAGACCACATCCATTGGGTGTTGGCCAAAGACCCTCCAATGCCTAAGTTAGTTCGATTGGACCTTGAAAAAGATACGACAATAGCTAAAGTGGTCGGAGTTTTCTCTACGGTATGAGAGAATCAGGTGGTCGGAGCCGTGAGAGAGAGAGAGTTTCGGCTAGGGATATAGGATTACCTCATATGTGTGATGTAGCCATGCATTTATTTTGCTCCTTGTGAGCTAAGGTTTGAAGAATAATCCTTATTTAATTAGGATTATTCTTACCCAAAAATAGGAGATTGAAATTAATCAAGGAGATTGGGTGAAAATCTCATCCTTGATTCGAGGAGATATTCCTATCTTAAATCAATTATAATTCCCTTTTAATTTGGGGCTAGGTTTGAACCATATGTTTAGGGTTTCCTGGGTTTGAAGGGTTGGGGAATGGTTACGTATATCGGCAATTTTGGAACACATGTTGAAAAGTCCAATGCTGGTTTCAAAATTTCAAATAAAAGAACTCTTTATCTTTTTTTATTTTTGTTTTTAAACAAAGGGGATCTAATAGCCCAAAACAAACTATTAGCACAAATTTGGGCTTCTATGAATCGGTCTTGGCAAATATTTCTCTGGGTACGAGGACAACCATTGAATTTGAAGAGACTTAGGTTGTTTGATTTACTCTTAAGTCAGGAGCGACCTATTATCCCAACCAAACTGGATATCCAAAAGGGCAAGTGAGGGACTATAGTGTGACAATTGTATAGTCAATATTAATAAATATTTGAGTCGGTGTCTTTTAAGGGTAGTTAGGTCTTTTACTTATCTAGGGCATCTTTATATGTCTACATATTGTAAGCATACTGCAGCTTTATTATTATTATTTTTTTATTGATTTGTGAATATATTGGCATTCTCTACTTCTGCTTGAGTTGTTCACATGGTATCAGAGCAATCCTCCCGGGATGCTACTGGTTTTTTGTTCTTCCCCCCTATGCCTTCCTGATTCGTGTTGCTGCGTTTCCTTGTTGATTTGCTGCTGCGTTTTCAGGTGTCGGCTGCTTTTGTCTTCTTGGTTTTCATCTATTTTTGTTTCCGCTGCTTTTGGTTCTTGTCTCTTCTATATTGTTTTGCACATGTTTAGTGAAAAGATGTTTCTCTTCAAGCTATTAGCATGAAATTGCATGGCAGTAATTATTTTTATTAGGCCTATGTTATGAAGAACTATCTAGTGTGAAAAAGAATGTTGGGTTATGTCTCTAGCGATATTGTTGTCCCATCTGATAAAAAAACCAGAAAAGTATGTTGAATTGTTTAGTACATGGCAAATGCAAAATTCTAAAATTATCACTGAGATCAATAATTCTGTGGACATCTCGATCGGTGTGCAACTTGCAAATGTATATTGATCCTTTTCACCAACAAATGATGATTTCTCCTATTCTGACAATATTAACATTTCTCCTCTTTCTAGTTCCCCTTCTAATCCTTGTGTTACTTCTCCTCCTATTACTCAAGTGTATTCTCGCAGAAAACATGTCATAAGTTATGACACTAATAAACCTTCTTCTCTTCTCGCGCCTACTTCAACTTCTATGGATGTGGATCCAATAGCACCTCGTTATCCTTCGCGCACTTATAAGCCCCCTCATCAGTTTGGTTATTCTTCTAATGATTTTAGTTATTCTTGTTATTCTCATAATTTCTCTTCTTTCTTATTCTCTATACGTACTCTCTTTGAACCCACCTCTTACAAGGAGGCTATATGTAATCCTCTTTGGCAACAGGCTATAAATGAAGAACTTTCTGCTTTGCATAAAACTGGCACATGGTGTTGGCTTCGCAAATCTCGCGGCCTGGTACTCCGGGTCGAGGAGATCTGCGTCAATACAGGTTGTCCTTCTTCGGTGCAATGTGGTTATGCGTGGGCATGCCAGTACGGTTTACCGTGAATTTGAGGATGATACGATTGGGTGAATGGATGAGTTGTGCGCCTATTTAAGTCTGACTCCTAATCGGAGCGATTGTGGCCGAGAGAGGAACTGATCTCGGCCGTCAGGTTCACGGCCTGAGCTACAAGGCTATTAATGGTGGTGTTGATGGTGGGTTTTTAGGTGGTGCTCCGGTATATTGCTGGGTGGCAATGGTCATATGATATATGAGATGAAAGGAAAGATAACAAGGATGGTGCTCCGGCGCCTTGAAAATCAAGGGTCGTATGATATATTGATGAATGAATTTTCCTACAGATTGTCACTACTCCTAAGAAAGCCAGTAAAAGTATTGAAAATGCATTACAGGAAGATAAATGACAGGAAAATATAATTTGCTCCGTGGGAGGCTTGTGTTTGGTGTGAACCCTTTAAATGTAGTTGAAGCCCGGTATTTATAGGGAAGGTCCTGAGAAGACAATGAGGCTGAAAATCTGCATGGTGAGGTTGATCAGAGCTAGTGGGTAGTCGAATCGACATTTGGGAATGTGAAGCATGGTGGTGTGACCACCATAAATTCCGACCACCGCCCTGATGGTGGACTCTGTGTCTCAGGCCTTGGAGGAGCATTTAATGCCCTGGTCTGGTGGTGGGTGACTTAATCTTACAAGTCGTGAGATTTTCGCACCTAATCTCTGATTTTACTCGCCATATCCTGACTTCAATCACTTCCTCTCTTCTCTTGCACATTAAATGCTCTTACTTGACGTGGGTCTTCTGCTGTAGTCAGAGGCATTACTTCATTGAATGAGGCGTGGGACCTTGACGCCACGTGGCGATGCCGCTTGACTTTCCTATATTGGCTGTGTATTTGGGGAGTTATACTTCCTTTGTCCTCAGCCAGTATCACCGAGGCCGTGATGACTTTGCCTTATAAGCTCACCTTTGTTTTTAACAAAAGAAAGTGAACAACGACTTGTGGCCGTGGGTAGGCGCTAGGCCCGAGAGGAAGTTCCTTTGGTCAGCTTCATCGGCCGAGATTTATTAGGCAAAAACACATGGGATTTGGTTCCTCTTCCTCCCAGTAAACATGCAGTTGGATGTCGATAGGTCTATAAAATTAAGACTAAGTCTGATGGTTTTGGTTGCTAAGGTATTTGCACAGGAATATGACCTTGATTATGAAGAGACCTTTGCTCCAGTAGCCAAGATGACTTTTGTTCGTACCTTACTTATTGTTGCATCAGTTCATCAATGGAGTTTATTACATATGGATGTGAAAATTGCTTTTTTGAATGGGGATCTTTTCGAGGAGGTGTATATGGTTCCCCCTCCAGGTGTTCATCATAATCTTGGGAAGCTGTGTCGTTTACGGAAAGCTTTGTATGGTCTTAAACAAGCTCCTCATGCTTGGTTTGAGAAATTCCCTGCTGTTATTGGTTCCCTTGGTTTTCAATCAAGTGCTCATGATCTTGCCTTGTTTGTTCGTTCTACCTCTGTTGGTCGTATCCTTCTCCTCCTTTATGTTGATGACATGATTCTTAAGGGTGATGATTTGGATGGTATCACGCAATTAAAATTGGCTTTACATGATCAATTTGAAATGAAGGATTTAGGTCTCTTACGTTATTTCCTTGGCATTGAAGTTGCATCTTCCCCTAAAGGTTATCTCCTTTCTCAGTCTAAGTATGCCATTGACGTTCTTCAAAAAGCTCGTATTACGGATACTAGAGTGGCTAATACGCCTCTCAAGCTCAATGTGCATTATACTCCGTTTGATGGTACCCCTTTGGATGATACTACTCTTTATCGCACCATTGTTGGGAGCTTGGTTTATCTCACTATTACTCGCCCTAATATTGCATATGCCGTTCATATTGTTAGTCAGTTTGTCTCTTCTCCTACTACTCTTTACTGGGCTACTATGATTCGTATTTTAAGCTATCTTCGAGGGACGTTGTTTTAAAGCTTATTGCTTCCTTCCGCCTCAACTTTGGACTTTTGAGCCTTAATAGATGTTGATTGGGCTGGCGATCCTTTTGATTGAAAATCTACTTCTGGTTATTGCATTTTTCTTGGTGATTCCCTTATCTCCTGGAAGAGTAAAAAACAATTAGTTGTTTCTCATTCTTTTGCTGAGGCTGAGTATCATGCTACACACGACTACAACTCTGGTCGCAATAAGTGCTCTTGCGCGACGACAAAAAACTATCGTCGCGCAAAAAAAACACGGGAAGAAAAACGTGGGTTTATTGTATTTGGCACCAAATACTTGCACGACGATAGATTTTGTCGCGTGTAGTCTCTTGCACTGTCGTCGTGTAAGAAAAACGCGCCAAATATGTGTGTGATGACAGGATGCATTTGTGCGACGAAAGTTTGAGCGATGAACAAAATTGGATGTCGGCACATCCATGCGCGCTGAAAAATTAACGTTTGCGCGACAAAAGTTTTAGCGACGAAATGTTCTTATTCGTCGTGCAAAGTTCGAGCTTTTTGCGCGACGACGAGGAGACATAGTGCGACGAATACATCTTCGTCGCACAAAAACCTTCATCCAATACATGATCAGGTTCAGCCATAGTAGAGGAAAACTGCAAAAAAAAATTGGAGCTTGCCTCTCCCTCTCTCTCGAATGGTATCGGCCAACTAAACTCGTCAATTTCATTTTCTTTATGAGTTGAACTACCTTTGCCTTTGCCTCTGCTACGTTCGTTGGGTATGTATTTTTTATCATTAGTGTAAAAGTATTAATGTAAATACATACTAACCCCATTAATTTCATTGTCTATAGGGATATTATATGTGATTAACGATTGGTGGAGAACGATTGAAGAAGGTATTTTCTTCTTTTTATATTTTAAAAATATAAATTTAATTACTTTATGTTTATATTGTTTTGTGAAATTATATTTATGTTATGTTGTTAAATTATGCACGTTGATGTACGAAGCTAATTAAAATTAACTTCATGCATTTTTTGTTGTTGTAAAACTTAGTTCCCGTTCGAGGTTAGTTAGATGTCGCGCATGGATGAGAAAGCATGACTGTGGTCCAATTAATTCTTGAATTGTCCCATTATTTGGACAGTTTGGAAATGCATAGTCATGTCATGGTATTAAATTTATGAGTCATATGGAGAAGATGAGATGTACTTTTTCACATCAAGGGACAAAAAGTATCCTAATGGTGCACGTCCGAACCGAGCAGCAGGGGATGGATACTGGAAAGCTACTGGGGTTAAAAAACAAGTGAAGTTTGAGGATGTTGAAGTTGGTAGCAACACATCACTGGTTTTCGACAGAGGAAAACCTCCCCATGGTGACAAGATAGACTGGAAGATGCTTGAATTCCAAGTCAATGCTCCTCCCAAGAGAAAAGATAGAAATAACATGAGGGCTTGAATATTCAGAGATTTTTACTACTATTTTCTTCAAATTATTAATTTGTAACTTTTGTTTTTCTTTAAGATTTTGTTGTGCCTCCCAATTAACACTTAATTTGACCTAATTAAGTGTTTTTTTTTTCTCATTGCAGCTTGATGACTGTGTTTTGTGTAGAAAATATAACAAGCACAACCAATCGAATCTTCCGAATCAATCAAACGATAATGATGTCGAAATTCAGGAACAACAAAATGTTGGAAGTAATTCACAAGACAATGCACATGTTTCTGGTGAAGTGGTAGATCATCCTCCCGCAAACTCACATGAGCTAACTTCTTTGTTGTGTAACCAGAATTGTTTTTACAATACTGATCAATTAGAAATTCTCAACAGTACAAATTATATAGGTAAAAATTGATCACAGTTTAATTTAATACCATGCCCGTAGTACATATATAATTCGATATGAAAAGGTGTTTGGGAGTGGTCAAAATTCACCCAATCAGCCAAGGAGGAATTCCTAGTGGCCTAGAATTGCTAGTGGCGGAATTCCTAGTGACCGAGAATTCCTAGTGGTGCAATTCCTAGCAGCTGAGAATTCCTAGCGGCCGAGGTGTTTTCTTCAAAGGCTATGGTGCCTTCTAAAAAATATGGTCGGGCGCTTCCCTTTGCAAAAATGGTTGGGCGTATCCTTGCAAAATTGGTCGAATGCTTCCTTTTGCAAAAGTGGTCGAGCACTTCCCAAAAAGTTGGGCCGGACACTTCTTAAATACCTTGGTAGGCCACTCCTCTTGCAAAAAGTTGGGCCAGGGCAAATTTTCTCCTTGCACACCTGAGTCCTCTCATCGCAACACTTGGGCAAGAAAAGTTGGGCCGAGGGAGTTGTAGTTTGGCAAGAGTATTTCCGCCGAAGTTAGCATGAAGCATTTCCGCTGAAAGAGTTAAAGTTTAGCAGGAGGTATGTCCACCGAGTTCCCAATATTTGAATAGTTTGATAACTCAAAGATAGTCTAACGTGGGGCCAAGTCCAATATCCAAATATTTGGAGTTTCCATACCACCCACCTTGGCGGATGGTCAGCCAACTCTAGAATTCTAAAAACTCAGAGAACACGAGGTTCCACCCTTGGTGGTGGCCTCTCAAGGAAAAAAATAAAGGAGATTGATGATAATGTAGAATATTCCTAAATAAGAGAGAATCAAGCAATCAGAATATCTCCACCAATAAAGTCCCACGGATTTAGGGGGCCTCGAAAGGAAAGAATTATAAAAGAGTTGACATTTGGCCCACGGGCCAACAAGCGCCCTATATAAACCTCACCAAACGAAGGCATAAGATACACAACATTAGACATACAATCCAATTTTTCGTCTCGCACTTTTCTTTTCCTAGACTTAGGATTTTACTTTTCAAGCACCTAATGTAGTGAGTTCTTCCTTTTCCTAGTGTAAGTTTAAATTCTTGTTTAATGTATATTTTATTGTCATTTAATTTCAAGTTGATTTCAATTGCCTTACCTTTCATTGTTATCGCACTTTTATTAAGTTTAATTTCAAGTTTATTTTAGTTTATCGTTCTTATCATTCTTATCGCTTTTATTTTGTTCTTGCTTTATTTATCGCTTTGATTTATTTTATCGCATTGTAATTCTTGTCTTTACGTTTAAACGCACATTTGGTTTAATTGCATTATTTTTACTTAAAACCCTAAAAATCACAAAAACATCCGTACGAAGCCTAACCATCCTCAAGCTCGAGGAAGTGAAAGAATCTAGGCCAAGAGAAGGTTCTTTGCGTGGCCGATCAATCGTTTGATCATAAGTTAGAAAGCGCGGCATATCCATCTACTCACATTCCATTCAAGCCCAAATTCATGGCTTGGTGGTGGCACGCCCCGGATTCAAAAGAAGAAGGACCAGAAATTATTTTTGTAAGCCGCCTCAGCCGAAAAGAGGTAAACAAAAATACATTCAACTCATTAGAAAAATGAAAGGACGACATCCCACTCCACTCTACACTCGAGTTCAAATCCTCCTCTTTGTTAATGAGATTAGATTAAAGTAGAATGTCACTTATATAAAAAAAAAAAAAAAAATTATGTATATTCATACCGTCCACTGCATTTAACATTGACAAATAATATATTAGTACAGTAAAATGCTATTGATTTATTACCTAATAAACTAGAGAACAACAAAATGAAGAATATAATATCTCATTGAATTGAAGAATGATTACATTGTTGTATTTATACAATGATATATTAGGATAACTATTCACCCCCTGAGGAGAAGTGGGACCAAGCACACTATGTGAATAGTATTTTGTCCTCTCAAATGTTTGATCCAACTGAAAAGAGAGTTTACTTAAGACCCAAGAAACTTGCCCAAGATCAGGCCAAAAACATCAAGATCATACTAATACGACCAAGATCTTGCCAGAAAACTCTATATCAGGCTAGCTTTCCTTACAGAGAGCTCTAGTGTTTTCTAGTTCAATATTAAATTAAACCAAAAAAAAATGATAAATGAACACTTTATAAACTTAAATGCAATCAGAAAGCATGATTTAGAATTGCAGATTTCGCGATTCAATCCATTACAGCAAGAGTTTAAAGGAAAGCAATTGAAAATTAAATTGATAAAACTAGTAAATTGACAGAATGGAAAAGAGAAAAACAACAACCCTAGCAACTAGGAATCGATATCAAGTAATCAAGTGTCGATCGAGTGTAAAGTCCTTTTATGGGAGGAAAGTTGCTCTGCTGCCAGTGATGAAGTCAGGATTTCATGTGTCTGGGGGCCTTTCACAAAATATAAATAATAATACTTCAATCTCATAAGACATCAAAACATCAAAAATTATATTGTCTATATTGTCTATTCATTACAATCATAATTGTCCTCGATGAGTTTTCATATTTTGAAATCGTTGCATAACAACCTCGTCATCTATACTATTAAAAATGTCTTTCTCAATATATGCAACCAAGCAATCATTCATCCACAAATCCCCCATTCGATTGCGTAACCGATTCTTCACAATATTCATAGCAGAAAATACTCGCTCTACACTTGCGGTTGCAACAGGTAGGATTAGTGCTAGTGTCAGAAGCAAGTACACTAAAGGATAGATCTGATCTTTATTTGTCTTAACCATCTTTTGTGCAAGATCGGTAATCCCTTTCAATTCTGTAAATTCATTGTTTGAGCTCACATTCCAAATGTAATTCTCATGTTGATCTTCGAGTAATTTGAGGTAATGCTCAGAAAAATCTCTTGGATAAAATTGGGCAAGTCGCATCAACTTTGCTTTATCAAAAGTAGAGAATGAATTACTTGGACTTAAGCATGCCATACAAAGAAGTAATTCAGTATTCTTCTCATTGAACCGATCATTTAACTCTCGGAGCTTAATATCAATGACATCAACGAATAAATCAACACGATAATGATGTAAGTTTGTGATAGGCTGAGCTTTACGTTTTGGTCTCCCTCCACAGGAACAAATATCATCCATTTTAGGAATTTCAATATGATACTTGCCACAAAAGAAAGAAACTTGATCAAGTAAAGAATCCCAACCATTATCTCTCATGCTTTGCAATCTTCCTTTACATATTTTGACCAAGTCCATGGGATTCACAATATCTTGATCTTTCTTTTGTAATGCCTGAGACAAGTCGTTTGTGATTCCCAAAATTCTTTTCATCAAGTGTAGACCAAAAATGAAGTTGAATGATTGCATAAAAGTCAATAGAACCTTTGCTTCAAATTTTTGTTCGTAACTTGATCCATCTGTTCTTACAACCACATTGGATTTGCTTTACTGCATCTACATGGCTTTTGCATAGAGGTCCTTGTATCCCAGCGAATCCCGGCCAAATTGCCTACAAAATATAGCGTCTATACATTAGTTAGATGCATGCCTGTGGTGCAAATATGTAATATCCTAATCAATGGTTCAAAATTCAAGTAGGGAAGATCTCTAAAATAACTCAATTATGCATGTCTAGGTCAAAAGATCCAAAAACATTGTTTTGTTTTCATCAAAGAAAAACTTTAATCAAACTGAAGCAAACATCAATACAACTAGAAATCCTAGGCTCCAACGTGCTACAACGTGACCTCATTTAAATCTTGCTAGAAGAATCTTCAGTGAGGAAAATCCGATGAAGAAAAAAGAGTATTATATAGCACCACCAACAGTTTGAAAATGTATAATATGTGTTTGCTATAATAACTCCCAAAGTTGATTTGGCTCCGACGCAAAAGGCTTTCATGCAGCCCATTTTGCTCATATTCCTATGTTTTCATACACTTTGCACGATCCCATAAGACCAGCTCCCGAAGGAGGCCAATGAGACAGGTCCATATATATATTGCCCAAGGCAAATTAGAGGACCAACTATTTGGCTATATGGTGATGCGGCGGGAGAGCGCTGGAGGTGGCAGCGGCTTAGTGGGCTAGGTTTGAGCCATATGTTTAGGGTTTCCTGGGTTTGAATGATTGGGGAGTGGGTACGTATATGAGCAATTTTGGAACACATGAAGAAAAGTCCAATGTGTTGGCGAGTCCTTACTTAGTTAGGATTTTGGTTCCTTATTTCATTAGAATTTTGGTTACTTACCAATTATTATTTAGTCCTATTGTAATAGAGATTTACTTTCTATTGTAATTTAGATATATTTCCTATTTTATTTAGGGTTAACACATCTTTGTACTTGTATAAATACCTCCATATTGGAGAAGAATAATAATACGAGCATATCTGAAAATATTCTACCCACTTTTTTTGACATGGCATCAGAGCCAACTTTTCTGGTGACCCGTGTGTTGTGCTCACCCTAGTTCTAGCCTCATATTTTTTTCCTATCGGTGCCCTGTGTGCCCTCCTGGGTTTGTGTGTTGTGTCACTGTGTTCGTGTCATTCCTGTCTTTGTGCATCTACCGTATTTGTGTATTTGCTGTGCTCCGCTGTGTTCCCCTGTGATAACCTATGCCAAATTGAGAGTCGTTGGCACTCCTCATTCCTAATCCATCATGGGTCTTCATCTTATGGTCTTTCTTGATGTCTCAGCTTCTCTATCTTTGAAACTTCATAACAAGTCTCTTTACTCCGTGAGCCTCGTCATCGCTCACCAAGCCATTGCTTTACTCCGTGAGCCTCGTCACTGCTCACAGAGCCGTTGCTTTCTGTTTGTGCCTAATAAATCACGACCAAGAATCGACCGAAGGAGCCCCTTTTCTCGGCCCTAGCACTTGCTCGTGAGACTAAAACGCGGCGTTTCGCCAAAGATGTTTGGCCTTCCTGAAGACAAAGGGAAAATTGCGAAGGCATGATCATCTCGACCTCGATTACAGGCCGAGGTATTAAAGTCAAATCATCACGTGACAGCAGGGTCCCATACTTCATTTAATGAGGTATTGCCTCTGTTTATTGCAGCAAACCCACTGGCCATGAATAGGCATTTAATGCACGAGAGAAGGGGGGAAGTGATTGAAGTCAAGATTTGGCGACAGAAAACAGGGTGATTAGACGCAGACATTCTCACAAGGATTCTTACAGCTTGAGAGATTAGGTGACCAGCTATCAGAGCAATAAATGTGTCCCCACAGCCAGAAGCGCAGAACCCACGATCAAGGCGGCGGCCGAGATTCACCAGGATTTATGGGGTCACATCACCATACTTCACAATCCCAAATGTCGATTGGACTGCCCACTTGCTCTGATCAGGCTCCACCATGCAGATTTTCAGCCTCGATTACTCCTCCAGGAACTCTTCCTATAAATACCAGGCTCAAGCTACATTCAAAGGGTTCAAACACCAAACCAAAGCCTCCCACGGAGCAACTTATATTTTCTTGTAATGCACTTTCAATATTTTACTTACTTTCCTAGGAGTAGTGTTAGTTTGTAAGGAAAATCCGTTCATCAATATATCATACGACCCTTGATTTTCAAGGCGTCGGAGCACCATCCCTGTTGTTCGCTCATTCATCCCATATATCATACGACCTTCGCTCACTGAGCAACGCGCCGGAGCACCACCCAAAATCCACCATCAACATCACCGCTAAATGGCCTTGTAGCTTAGGCCGTGAACCTAACGGCCGAGATCAGTTCCTATCTCGGCCACAATCGCTTGATTAGAAGTCAAGTCCAAACAGGCGCACCACTTAAACATTTCCATCCAAACCACATCTCGACGAACGGTAGACCGTGCTGGCACGCCCGTGCACAACTGCACCGCATCCAAAAGCAGGAAGCCGCGTGTCAACGCATATCCCCTTGGCTTGGAACTCCAGGCCGTGAGATTTGCTCGGTAGACACTTTCCTCCATGAGCCTCGTCAACGCTAGTCGAGCCATATCTGCTGTGATTTCTTCCTCTGTGTTACAGACTTGGTATCACATCCCAAGTCAAGCTTCCAATTAATTTTCCAGGCCCGTTTGGCATCTGCAATCCCATACCATACCAGCCTAAAACCAATTCATTCAAAGTTATCTCAGCCAATCCACACTGCCGTTGTTCCCTTTGCATAGCTACTTACTCTCTTTGTGTTGTCAGCATTGTCCCGGCTTCTTGTCTTGCCCATATCCCACATGCACTCTGTCTTCCACTTGTTGCACTTTTTATATTCAATATTCTATGTTCTCTCTCTGCCCGCCAACACCCTTTGTGATTAGCTCTATCTCTTGAGCTCTCTTTATCT
This sequence comes from Prunus campanulata, assembly GCA_034190965.1. Taxonomy (NCBI): domain Eukaryota; kingdom Viridiplantae; phylum Streptophyta; class Magnoliopsida; order Rosales; family Rosaceae; genus Prunus; species Prunus campanulata. The sequence goes on from CM067215.1 coordinate 12,642,072, forward strand.
TTTCTTCTCTTGCCCACATGCTGGATGTCTGGCCTCTCTTTTTTTTTTTATCCTTTATTTTATTGATTTGTTTTGCACCATATGTCTCTTCCTTTATCAACACCTCTCGCATTTGTCAACATCACCTACCATATCTATACAAATTCATCTACCTCCCTACCACCTTCCCATCTTGCATTTGTTTCTGCCACGAGACTGGCATGTTTGAGTCTCTTTACTATTATTCAATTTCTCTTCTTCCAAATCTCGACCCTTTACCAATGTCAGATTTGAGGGTGACTATTGCAACTTTATTTGGGTGTTATTTTCTCCAAATATCGACTCTCATATATCGTCAGATTTGAGGGAGAGTGACACCGTTGCTCTTCTATTCTGCTACAATTTAACCACCTATTTGCCATGACTGATTCTGCTACATCTCAATGTTAGTTAGTGCATGTTTCTCAAGTACCATTGATCATACGGCTCCATCAACCCCTTCTCTTCAGGGGGAGGGGAAGTGAAAATGATATGTTTATTGACGTATCCCCATTACCTTGACGTATTCCCATGAAGATGTTGCTTATTTCTTGACTCTGACGACCTCTTCTCTTCAGGGGGAGAGGAGGAGTGAAGAGAAGTTGTGTCTACATGAATTAGCTAAAGTTGATATGGAAGAACTGTTGTTGTTGCCATTATCGTTGCCGTTGCCTCTACTACCTCAATTGATGTTACCGTTGCCACTATTGTCGCTGTTGATGATGCCTGTTATGTTTCTGCCTTGTTGCTCTTGTTGGTGCCAGTATTGTTGCTCCTACCTGTTACGGTGCCAGTATTGTTGCTCATGCCTTTGCTGGTGTGTTTCTGCTGTGGTCATGGCCGTTGATCTTGTCTCTGCTGTTGCTGGTACTAAGGCCTTGTATCGCTGTTGATGATGCTTGTTATATCTCTGCCTTGTCACTACTACAAAAATCGAAATAAACGACGGTAATCCACCGTCGTGTATTCGGTTTTTCAACCGTCGTAAAATCGAGTGACGTCTTTTCATGCATAAAACCACGACGGTAAATCCCCGTCGTCTATTATTTGTAAAGACGACGGTTCTTTTATAAAAAAGTGTCGTCTATTATTAAGTAAAGACGACGGTTTTTTATAAAAAGGGTCGTCTATTACATGTAAAGACGACGGTTTTTTTATAAAAGGGGTCGTCTATTATATGTAAAGACGACGATTTTTTTATAAAAAGGGTCGTCTATTATATGTAAAGACGACGGTTTTTTTATAAAAGGGGTCATCTATTATATGTAAAGACGACGGTTTTTTTATAAAAAGGGTCGTTTATTATATGTAAAGACGACGGTTTTTTTATAAAAAGGGTCGTCTATTATATGTAAAGACGACCCTTTTTATATGAAAATGGTCGTCTATTATGAATTAAAGACGACCCTTTTCATATAAAAAGGGTCGTCTATTATATGTAAAGACGACGGTTTTTTATAAAAAGGGTCGTCTATTATTAAGTAAAGAACTATGTTTTATTATATCCAAAGACGTCGGTTTTGTTAAAAAGCCATCATCTATTAAATGTGAAGACGACGATTTCTTGAAATATTGTCGTCTATTAACTCTAAGACAACGATTTTTTAGTAAAACCGTCGTTGATTGTATATAAAAATACGTTATGGTGTTAAAAGAGGTCATTGATAATATATACAGATGACGGTTTTTCCAATAAAACCATCATTTTATTATCTTTAGCTTTTTGAAGAGTCAATAGTTATTACATAGTCAACCAATCTTTATTCTATTACATACATACTTCCTACCTATAATTAGAAATAACGGAGCTCACAAATTCTATTAATTTGATTTTAACTTCATCAATTTGTTCTTGGGTTGACTTAGCTCTGCCTTCTTGCACATTTTCCAAGTTGTTGGTGTCGGAAAAGGAAAGACCTGCACGAAAGAGACCCCAATACTCTTAAACATAAACTTGTTTAGCAGTAACCTAACCTTAGCAAAAAGATCTATGCAGCTCTAGAATGACAGCAGAACACAATTGGCATAATTGGCAAAGTACCTGTTCTTGTGGTGGCACCATAACCTGTTCTTGTGGTGGCACCATAACAAATGAAAAATCAGAGATTCAGAAAATTAACAATGAAATTCCAAAATAATTAAAGTAAACAACAAAAACAAAAAGTATTTTGGACCTGATGATGTTGTCGGTCCAAAAACAAACGGATCTAGTGAGGGATGGGTATGTTTTGCCTCATCTTCTTCGTCAGCTTCTTCTTGATTACGAAGGCCTTGTGGGACGGCTGTGCATATTTATAAAAAACCCAAATGAGAAACTCACTTAAATCCCACGAAATTAGCACAATACATGAACAAACATATATATATATAGACAGATCTAGATCGAGTCGCTGAGTTTGATGAGCGAGTTGAGTGCCTGAGAGCGAGATCTTCTTTGAAGAAAGTGAAGGTCGAGATCTTTCAAATCAAACCTTTCAACCAGCTTTGATTCTCAAATACAGAACCTCCCTCTACATCTTATGGATCTGCGAAGACCTCAATCTCTCAACTCCTTCATTGATATCGATTTTTTGATGATTTTGTAGAGAGTTTCATGAGGGTGTTTTAGAGAGTGCAGAAGGGTTTCAAGGAGGGAGAGATAAGGTTTTCAGAGATGGGGGGAAATCTGAAAATTTGTCGAGCGCGAATTCACTTAAGTAGCCTTTTTTTAGCATGTTTTAAAAGACGACGCTTGTTAATGAGAGATAAGGTTTTCAAAGACGGGTGAAAATTTGAAAATTTGTCGAGCGCGAATTCACTTAAGCGGCCATTTTTTCGGGTGTTTTAAAAGACGACCCTTTTTATAAAAAACCGTCGTCTTTACTTAATAATAGACGACCCTTTTTATAAAAAAAAACCGTCGTCTTTACATATAATAGATGACCCTTTTTATAAAAAGTCGTCGTCTTTACATATAATAGACGACCCTTTTATAAAAAAAACGGTCGTCTTTACATATAATAGACGACCCTTTCATAAAACCGTCGTCTTTACATATAATAGACGACCCTTTTATAAAAAAAACCATCGTCTTTACATATAATAGACGACCCTTTTATAAAAAAAAACCGTCGTCTTTACATATAATAGACGACCCTTTTTTATTTATACTTTCATTAAATACAACATAAGATTTTGTGGTATCCACTAGTGTAAATATTTTAAATTGAAGATCAAATTCAGTCATTGTATTCATATAGGGTCAAGGAGTGTAGCTGTAAAAAATCATCAAAATCGGAGTTAAAATAACCGTTAAATCTTGATTTTTCGTTTATAACCGTCGAAATGTTTTGTCCCGTTACTTGATCTCTGATTTAATTTTTTTCCCGATTTTTGGCGTATATGATCACGATGTGTAAACAAACAAGTTTGACGGTTGGATCGTTGAAACTAGTTTCTAGAATGCGTATGCCATCAAAACAATATATTCACTAACAATTAAGAGTTTATTTATACTTTCTTTAAATATAACATAAGATTTTGTGGTATCCACTAGTGTAAATATTTTAAATTCATGATCGAATGTAGTCATTGTATTCATATAGGGTCAAGGAGTGTAGCTGTAAAAAATCATCAAAATCGGAGTTAAAATAACCGTTAAATCTTGATTTTTCGTTTATAACCGTTGAAATGTTTTGTCCCTTTACTTGATCTCTGATTTAATTTTTTTCCCTATTTTTGGCGTATATGATCACGATGTGTAAACAAACAAGTTCGACGGTTGGATCGTTGAAGCTAGTTTCGTAGAATGTGTATGCCGTCAAAACAATATATTCACTAACAATTAAGAGTTTATTTATACTTTCATTAAATATAACATAAGATTTTGTGGTATCCACTAGTGTAAATATTTTAAATTGACGATCGAATGCAGTCATTGTATTCATATAGGGTCAAGGTGTGTAGCTGTAAAAAATCATCAAAATCGGAGTTGAAATAACCGTTAAATCTTGATTTTTCATTTATAACCGTCGAAATGTTTTTTCCCGTTACTTGATCTTTGATTTATTTTTTTTTCCGATTTTTGGTGTATATGATCACGATGTGTAAACAAACAAGTTCGACGGTTAGATCGTTGAAACTAGTTTCGTAGAATGCGTATGTCATCAAAACAATATATTCACTAACAATTAAGAGTTTATTTATACTTTCATTAAACATAACATAAGATTTTGTGGTATCCACTAGTGTATATATTTTAAATTGACGATCGAATGCAGTCATTGTATTCATATAGGTCAAGGAGTGTAGCTGTAAAAAATCATCAAAATCAAAGTTGAAATAACCGTTAAATCTTGTTTTTAAAAAACCGTTATCTTTACTTCACAATAGATGACCCTTTTAAAAAACAAACCGTTATCTTTACATATAATAGACGACCCTTTTTTAAAAAACCGTCATCTTTACTTCATAATAGACGACCCTTTTCATATAAAAAGGATCGTCTTTACTTAATAATAGACGACCCTTTTTATAAAAAAACCGTCGTCTTTACATATAATAGACGACCCTTTTATATGAAAAGGGTCGTCTTTACTTCATAATAGACGACCCTTTTCATATAAAAAGGGTCGTCTTTACTTAATAATAGACGACCCTTTTTATAAAAAAACTGTCGTCTTTACATAATAGACGACCCTTTTTATATGAAAAGGGTCGTCTTTACTTCATAATAGACGACCCTTTTCATATAAAAAGGGTCGTCTTTACTTAATAATAGACGACCCTTTTTATAAAAAAAAACGTCGTCTTTACATAATAGACGACCCTTTTTATATGAAAAGGGTCGTCTTTAATTCATAATAGACGACCATTTTCATATAACAAGGGTCGTCTTTACATATAATAGACGACCCTTTTTATAAAAAAACCGTCGTCTTTACATATAATAAACGACCTTTTTATAAAAAAAACCGTCGTCTTTACATATAATAGACGACCCTTTTTATAAAAAACCGTCGTCTTTACATATAATAGACGACCCTTTTATAAAAAAAACCGTCGTCTTTGCATATAATAGACGGCAGTTCTTTCAAAACAACCATGTCTTTACCAAAAAAAGGACACTTGATTTTTAAAAGACGACGCTTGTCATACCTGCTGTCGTTGTTTTTTGGTCAGATTTTAACTCTGAAGAAAAGCTTTTTAATAAGACGACGCTTTTTTATTTGTGTGCGTCGTTATAAAAAAATTCTCAACAGTATCTCTATTTTTTAGTTGTTTAAGTCACTTATCCACGACGGTTTTTTGTTACCGTCATCTTTTTAAAAACAACGACGGTTTTTTGTTCTTCCGTCGTCTTTTTCTGGTCGTCTTTTGCCGTTTTTGTAGTAGTGTGTTGCTCATGTTGGTGCCAGTATTGTTGCTCCTGCCTGTTATGGTGCCAGTATTGTTGCTCATGCTTTGCTGGTGTGTTTCCGCTGTGGTCATTCCCTTTGACCTTGCCTTTGCTCTTGACTTTCTTTGCCTTGGCTTACCCTATTTGTTAGGGTTTGGCTTTGCCTTGCCATGCCTTGTCTTACCCTATTTGTTAGGGTTTGGCTTTGCCTTGCCATGCCTTGCCTTACCCCATTTTTAGGGTAAGGCTTTACCTTTGTCGTGCCTTACCCTATTTTTAGGGTTTTATTGCCCTATTTGGGCTTTCTTTGCCATGCCTTGCCACCTCGCCTTTGCTTGGCCTTTATTTGCCTTACCTTGCCTTACCCTATTTTTAAGGTTTGGTTGCCTTTGCTTTTGCTGTGTTCACATGTCTGTGTTCTGCCTTATCTGCTGCTGTGCTCACAAGGTTTCTGTGTTCTGCTATGTGCCCTATTTTTTAGGGTTTGCTCTTGTGTTTCCGCTGCGAACTTTGCTTTAGTTTGTCACTTGTTTCACTCGTGGTTGATGAAAAGACCTTCTCTACAATTTGTGCTTCTCAAGTATGGTGTTCTATTACTCGCTTGTCAAGTTGGGCGTGTGAAATATCTTTGCCCAACTTGAGGGGGAGTGTCAGCGAGTCCTTACTTAGTTAGGATTTTGGTTCCTTATTTCATTAGAATTTTGGTTACTTACCAATTATTATTTAGTCCTATTGTAATAGAGATTTACTTCCTATTGTAATTTAGATATATTTCCTATTTTATTTAGGGTTAACACATCTTTGTACTTGTATAAATACCTCCATATTGGAGAAGAATAATAATATGAGCGTATCTTAGCATAACTGAATATTTACCCTACTTTGTTTAACACAATGCTGGGTTCAAAATTTAAAATAAAAGAACTCAATCTTTTTTTATTTTTGTTTTTAAACGAAGGGGATCTAACAGCCCAAAACAAACTATCAGCACAAATTTGGGCTTCTATGTATCGCTCTTGGCAAATCTTTTTCTGGTACGATGACAAAGTTAGGACCTAGCTATTATCCCAAACTAAACTGGATATCCAAAAGGGCAAGTGAGGGACTATAGTACTATCCCAAGCCGCCAAACTGATATAAAAAAGGGCAAGTCAGGACCTACTATATCCCAAAACAAACTTGGATATCAAAAAGGGCAAGTCAGGAGCTACTATCCCAAAACAGTAAGGGAAAAGAAGAAACAGATAGCGATTTACTTGATCACGTACAGAGCTATTATATATATAGCCTACCCCCATTGTGTTCCAGGTTTAAGATAGTGCATGCACACATCAAGCTTCTTGATAATCTTCTCCACTTTCGCTTCTTTTTCCTTGTTGCTTCTTTCTCTTTCTTAGTTCATATTCATAGTTTGTGATTTTACGTACAATGGATGAACAAGGAGGAGCACCACGACATTTACCTGGACAAGAATCACCATCATATTACAACAACCTTCAATATGAAGCTGCAGTCACCACGGCTATTTACTATGGTAGAATGGTTGTTGGGGGTCAGGTAGCAGTCAATGATGGTAACCACGTTAGCGATCACGATCACGGTCAGGGAGTAGCAGCCAATGATCGATGGCGAGGAGGTTCAATTTGAGGGAGTAGCAAGGGTGTGGACGGAGGAGATAATCAGGTATACACAAATTTTAATTATTATTTTTCATTTGTGTTATAAATGTTTAATTCTTTATATTTTTTTCCAAAAATCTGAAACTAAAACAGCACATAAAAACACTTGATAATATGATGTAAAGCTCAAATAATATGAATTAATAAACTCTTATGGTGTTTTTGAGTCTTTGATCGACCTGTTTGTACTCTTTGGATTGAGATTCTTTTATGTTGCATACATCAGTGCTTTATCGTATCGCAATTGATTTTTGTTTTGTTGATAAAAGATGCATTTTAAATTAAATACCCTAGGTCTATTTTTTCTTTTCTGGTTGTACACATTCTAAAACAGTTCTTAATTGCTCTTTTTCTTTTTTTATAAATGAAAAATAAATTTCAAAAATCCTTTCAAATCCTTATTTTGAGGTTTTATTTCATTATATTTTCAGGAACTGCTACAAATTGGTTGTGGTACGTCAAGACGAAGTTATTGAAGTTAGCAAGTTTGGGATTGTGGCCTCTATAAAGGACAAGATTGAATGTTTACTAGGGATAACAGTATCCCAGCAAGTCTTATTCTTCAATGGAGAATATCTTCATGAAGATTGGCGTCTAATTCAGAGCATTGAAGGGATTGCATCCAACTCACGCATCCAGCTCTTTGTGTTACAACCATCGGCCGTGATCCCCACATCAGCCCCTATTGAAGGGTCAGCACCTCCAACTAGATATTCTCTACGATCGTGGCCTTGGCGCTAAACCAATTCGCTTCCATTTGGGCAAAAGTTTGTGTTATATGGGATAAACACCGGCCTTTATGTTACCTTTAAGTTTAAGTTCTGCGAGAGATAGATTAAGTTATAATAATTTATGCGAGAGATAGATTAAGTTATAATTTATGTGAGGGATAATTAAGTTATAATTTATGCAAGCGATAAATTTGGCTAGATATGAATATTATTTTGGGAGATTCATTATTATACCCAATATCCGCCCAAATTTATAAATAAATAAAAAACCCCTATATGAAATGAACTTTAGAAATACATCAAAAATCTATTTACAACATAATAAAAAGGCTTTTAACTTCTTACAAATTACAAAACTGCCATTAATTTCTTAAAACAAGCCCAACTCCAAAACCTCATAAAAATACCCAAAACACTCAATATGGCATCAAAGTAATTTAATAATCAAAATGAAATTCAATAAGGCTAGCTGTTATTTTTGAGGTTTTTTTTATACAAATTAAATGGTGTAGGGTTTATTTATATTATTAGTGCTAATAAGAATGGGTATATGACTAAGGGGGGTGTATTCAATTAAGATTTTAAAAGAGTTAAATGGAGTTATAAAGTTTATAGAGTTCATTGTCGTTCAATCGATTTCTATCAACTCCACATAGAGTTTGATTGAATTCCTAGATTGATTTTGATGGTGTTTGTTAGAGTTTTATCGTAGATTTTAAATGAGTTGATTAGAGTTCTAAATTTTTATTTTTTATTTTTTTATTTTTTGGGCTGTTTATCGTCTTTCTAGATTTTCAAAAGAAAAAAGTACCTTTACAAAAACATTTTGTAAAGAACTTCCAAATCAATACATCCAAAGAAAATTGAAAAAAGGACATCTAATTTGTTCAAATGTGCAGTAATTTCATGACAAAAAAAATGATAAGTAAATTATAATTCTAAATGCATAAAAACGAATAAGTATTTGTTTCATTGCTCATCTTTGACTCCCATCATTCATAGCATCTCTCCACATATCTGAAGATATCGCAACCCTCCATTGGTTAGCATTCTCGCGTTGTTGTTCTTGGGTTTGAAAAACTTGGTCATAATTATTTCCCTCAGTTTCTGGTGATGACGACGACGCTGAATGCTCGTTGTTTTCTTCAATAGGAAATTCATCATAACGACACTCCTTACGAAGAAAATTGTGCAACCCTGCACAAGCTAAGACCAACTCTGCTTGTGTCTCATATGGAAATGGAGGGGCAGACTTAAAAATTGTGAATCGTGATTTAAATATACCGAATATTCTCTCTATTACATAATCTCACAGAACCACACTCATTCCATAGTGTATAGTATCCACTCTGAGCGCTCTTCAGGTGACATTTTCAAGAATGCATTTTTCATTCCCAGCTTATGAACCAGTCCAAGTGCTTTGTAACGAGCACGATTATCCAAGTTCGGAGTCTCCTTGATAGCATCCCAAACATTGTTGGTTTTCTCTCTCTCTTTCTCTTTTTTCTCCATTAGGCTATGCATTCCTCGAATTTCAGTGGTAATTGTAGCAATTGAATCCATGCCCACATAAACTTTTTCTACGAGTTCAGCTCGAGTTATGGTCTCAACTGAATTATTATTTGCTTCAAACTCAGTTTTAGGTTTCTTTCTTGGAGGGATCTTTTCTAATGGAGCTTCCAAATTTGTGTCTAGAAAAGGTGATGAAGTAAAATTACCAGACGACAAAGATTGATATGATGTTTCATTTTGACTTGGTAGGAATGCCTCATTGGTATCTTGCAATCTGGTAGGTCTACTTTCTCCAACTTCATACGTTCTGGCATCGGTATCATCACCAAGTCCAATTGAGTTTTTCCCAGCAGCTGTTCCATTGCCAATTGCAATTACCAAATCCTCATAGTCTTCAAATGTATCTCTTTGAAGATGCACTTGACTTGGATGAGACTAGCAAAACCCAAAAATAAAATAATTAAAATTAAAAACATGCAAAAAGTACTAGTACGAAAGTGAAAGTTATCATTATAAAGTAATATTTAACAAAATTGAAATCTTACCTTAAAGTAATCTTGCCATACTTCTTTAGTAGTTGTGAATTTCTTTGAGACAGAGTCCCACCCAAATCCAGAACTATGACGCATAAGTTGAGTAAAACTGTGATATCTTGTCTTAAACCATTTCAGACGACTTTGATATTAATGATAAGTTTTTTGGCATCCAAGTTTTGCATTAAGAACAGGAAGTATCTTGCTTTCTACTATTTGCTTGCTTAGCAAACCATTAGAATCGCGCCATCCACGGTTGGCAGCATCAACCATTAGTTCTAACAGCATATTGCTCTCTTTCGATGTCCATGGGTTATAAGGTGTTTTTCCTTTTCCTTTTCCTTTTCCTTGTTGTGAATCTCCCATTTATAATGTTACTAGATAATACATGCAATTTTAATTAGTTCATAAGAAAAAAAATTATATATGAAGATAATTTTTCCCTTTTTGTTTTGGCATGGTACTAGATATATATAGATATTGTACCCAAAAATAAAAAAAAAGATGACTATAGATCGATGAAGAAGCTATCATCTATATATGATATGATGCATAGAAAAAAAAAACAGCAACTAAAAAAAAATTAATAATAACAGCAACCAAAAATAATAATAATAACATCAACCCTTGACAAGCACACTGTTGTATGATATATGCTACTGTTTGATGACTATAGATTGATGAAAAGGCTTTGGTCGAATAGATTAACAAACACACACGTTATATCATACATATATATATGCTACTGTTCATATATGAAAGAGGAGATTTGTTCATATATGCTACGTTATATGATCCATCCATATATGAAAACGTGAAAAGAGGAGATTTTTTACCTTCACTTGACAAGCACACACGTTCGAGGACTGGAAAGCGTAGAGCACGTTCAAAGTTTCTAGGGTTGACATAAGATTTGTCAGGGCCTTTTGTATTTATACTTACCACTTTAATTTCTAACGAAATCAGGCAACTTATTAATTCCTTCAAAATAAATTACTTTTTGAATACACCTAAATTTTGTTTGACTTTTAAAAAGTCATAATTGAATACACCTAGATTTCGATGTATTTTGTTAATATCAATTGAAATCTGAATTGAATACACCCAAACTTTTACAAACTCTTTTAAAATCTAAATTGAATACACCTAAACTTTTAAACTCTTTTAAACTCTTTTAAAATCTTAGTTGAATACACCCCCCTAAATATCTCCATTATTTACATGCTACGTAGTAAGAAATAGAAAGATTGTTTTCTTTTCTGAAAAAGTACTGATTTTCTATGGTCACCAAAGTTCAAGTATCCTATTCTCTTTCGTAATAAAATGAAAACAAGAGGATACATAGAAAACTACTCACTGTCCTGAAAAGAATTCTCATACTAAGGGGGGTGTATTCAACTAAGATTTTAAAAGAGTTTAAAAGAGTTTAAAAGTTTAGGTGTATTCAATTTAGATTTTAAAAGAGTTTGTAAAAGTTTGGGTGTATTCAATTCAGATTTCAATTGATATTAACAAAATACATCGAAATCTAGGTGTATTCAATTATGACTTTTTAAAAGTCAAACAAAATTTAGGTGTATTCAAAAAGTAATTTATTTTGAAGGAATTAATAAGTTGCCTGATTTCGTTAGAAATTAAAGTGGTAAGTATAAATACAAAAGGCCCTGACAAATCTTATGTCAACCCTAGAAACTTTGAACGTGCTCTACGCTTTCCAGTCCTCGAACGTGTGTGCTTGTCAAGTGAAGGTAAAAAATCTCCTCTTTTCACGTTTTCATATATGGATGGATCATATAACGTAGCATATATGAACAAATCTCCTCTTTCATATATGAACAGTAGCATATATATATGTATGATATAACGTGTGTGTTTGTTAATCTATTCGACCAAAGCCTTTTCATCAATCTATAGTCATCAAACAGTAGCATATATCATACAACAGTGTGCTTGTCAAGGGTTGATGTTATTATTATTATTTTTGGTTGCTGTTATTATTAATTTTTTTTTAGTTGCTGTTTTTTTTTTCTATGCATCATATCATATATAGATGATAGCTTCTTCATCGATCTATAGTCATCTTTTTTTTTATTTTTGGGTACAATATCTATATATATCTAGTACCATGCCAAAACAAAAAGGGAAAAATTATCTTCATATATAATTTTTTTTCTTATGAACTAATTAAAATTGCATGTATTATCTAGTAACATTATAAATGGGAGATTCACAACAAGGAAAAGGAAAAGGAAAAGGAAAAACACCTTATAACCCATGGACATCGAAAGAGAGCAATATGCTGTTAGAACTAATGGTTGATGCTGCCAACCGTGGATGGCGCGATTCTAATGGTTTGCTAAGCAAGCAAATAGTAGAAAGCAAGATACTTCCTGTTCTTAATGCAAAACTTGGATGCCAAAAAACTTATCATTAATATCAAAGTCGTCTGAAATGGTTTAAGACAAGATATCACAGTTTTACTCAACTTATGCGTCATAGTTCTGGATTTGGGTGGGACTCTGTCTCAAAGAAATTCACAACTACTAAAGAAGTATGGCAAGATTACTTTAAGGTAAGATTTCAATTTTGTTAAATATTACTTTATAATGATAACTTTCACTTTCGTACTAGTACTTTTTGCATGTTTTTAATTTTAATTATTTTATTTTTGGGTTTTGCTAGTCTCATCCAAGTCAAGTGCATCTTCAAAGAGATACATTTGAAGACTATGAGGATTTGGTAATTGCAATTGGCAATGGAACAGCTGCTGGGAAAAACTCAATTGGACTTGGTGATGATACCGATGCCAGAACGTATGAAGTTGGAGAAAGTAGACCTACCAGATTGCAAGATACCAATGAGGCATTCCTACCAAGTCAAAATGAAACATCATATCAATCTTTGTCGTCTGGTAATTTTACTTCATCACCTTTTCTAGACACAAATTTGGAAGCTCCATTAGAAAAGATCCCTCCAAGAAAGAAACCTAAAACTGAGTTTGAAGCAAATAATAATTCAGTTGAGACCATAACTCGAGCTGAACTCGTAGAAAAAGTTTATGTGGGCATGGATTCAATTGCTACAATTACCACTGAAATTCGAGGAATGCATAGCCTAATGGAGAAAAAAGAGAAAGAGAGAGAGAAAACCAACAATGTTTGGGATGCTATCAAGGAGACTCCGAACTTGGATAATCGTGCTCGTTACAAAGCACTTGGACTGGTTCATAAGCTGGGAATGAAAAATGCATTCTTGAAAATGTCACCTGAAGAGCGCTCAGAGTGGATACTATACACTATGGAATGAGTGTGGTTCTGTGAGATTATGTAATAGAGAGAATATTCGGTATATTTAAATCACGATTCACAATTTTTAAGTCTGCCCCTCCATTTCCATATGAGACACAAGCAGAGTTGGTCTTAGCTTGTGCAGGGTTGCACAATTTTCTTCGTAAGGAGTGTCGTTATGATGAATTTCCTATTGAAGAAAACAACGAGCATTCAGCGTCGTCGTCATCACCAGAAACTGAGGGAAATAATTATGACCAAGTTTTTCAAACCCAAGAACAACAACGCGAGAATGCTAACCAATGGAGGGTTGCGATATCTTCAGATATGTGGAGAGATGCTATGAATGATGGGAGTCAAAGATGAGCAATGAAACAAATACTTATTCGTTTTTATGCATTTAGAATTATAATTTACTTATCATTTTTTTTGTCATGAAATTACTGCACATTTGAACAAATTAGATGTCCTTTTTTCAATTTTCTTTGGATGTATTGATTTGGAAGTTCTTTACAAAATGTTTTTGTAAAGGTACTTTTTTCTTTTGAAAATCTAGAAAGACGATAAACAGCCCAAAAAATAAAAAAATAAAAAATAAAAATTTAGAACTCTAATCAACTCATTTAAAATCTACGATAAAACTCTAACAAACACCATCAAAATCAATCTAGGAATTCAATCAAACTCTATGTGGAGTTGATAGAAATCGATTGAACGACAATGAACTCTATAAACTTTATAACTCCATTTAACTCTTTTAAAATCTTAATTGAATACACCCCCCTAAAACTAGTTTAATTTATACCATGCCAGCAGTACATTTGAATGTATTTTTCAGCAGCAAAAGAAGTTTACCCTACGTAGGTTCCAGGAAGGGAACCAGGCCCCTTAAAATGCATCAAATAATATTAGAACTTTCACCAACTTAGTAGTGGTACCAGGCTATGCAAAAAAACACTTGCCTGCTCTCTCCATCTCTCTCCTCAGGTGCTAATCGCGAGTATCATTCTGTGCTGTGGAGAGAAATGCGAAATTGAAAATGAAGATTCAAGATGTTTGCCTGCCGTTGCTCAGCTTAATATTATGTTGAACATGGCAATATCTGCCGTTTAAGTTTTAATTATTCCAATTTTAAAAGGACTTTGGTTAAGAAATATTGTAATTGTACCATAGCAAAAGCCTTCACAGGTGTGGTTTTGATACGTACTTGCAATGCTCCCTGTATTTCTTTGGTATTTCTTGCGGTGATTTCAATGTCGAAATTTCAACATTTTTCTTATTTTGCAGGACAATTAGTCGAAATTTTAATCGAAATTGTAATATTTTTCTGCTTCTCTTTTCTGTTTATGGTAGGTAAGGCTAATTTTGAAAGATGGGGTGGTCATGAAGACGAATTCCTTTTGAGTCTCACAGAAAAATACATACATAGAGACTTTGCTCATCTTCAAACTACACTTTCAATTTCACGTTTGTCTACACAGACGGATATTAGACCCTACCCTACACTTTTTTCAGCAATCTATCACCTTGTTGGAAATTTTTAGGGGCTCTTAAATATGGATCCAATTTCAGCTATACAGTTTGATTGCATGACAGTATAATTGTTACCTATTAATTCCAGTCCTAAAGCCCAATTGTGTAACCACCTTGTCAAACAAAGTAGGGCAAATATTCAGTTATGCTACGATACACTCATATTATTATTCTTCTCCAATATGGAGGTATTTATACAAGTGCAAATATGTGTTAACCCTAAATAAAATAGGAAATATATCTAAATTACAATAGGAAGTAAATCTCTATTACAATAGGACTAAATAATAATTGGTAAGTAACCAAAATTCTAATGAAATAAGGAACCAAAATCCTAACTAAGTGAGGACTCGCCAACACTCCCCCTCAAGTTGGGCAAAGATATTTCGCACGCCCAACTTGACAAGCGAGTCACAGAACACCATACTTGAGAAGCACCAATTGTAGAGAAGGTCTTTTTGTCAACTACGAGTGAAACAAGTGACAAACTAAAGCAAAGTTCGCAGCGGAAACACAAGAGCAAACCCTAAAAAATAAGGCACATAGCAGAACACAGAAACCCTGTGAGCACGGCAGCAGATAAGGCAGAACACAGAAGCCCTGTGAGCACGGCAGAAGATAAGGCAAATAGCAGAACACAGAAACCCTGTGAGCACGGCAACAGATAAGGCAGAACACAGAAGCCCTGTGAGCACGGCAGAAGATAAGGCAGAAACCAAACCCTAAAAAATAGGGTAAGGCAAGGCAAACACACCAACAAAGGCATGAGCAACAATACTAGCACCATAACAGACAGGAGCAACAAGGCAGAGACATAATAGGCATCATCAACAGCAATACAAGGCATTGGCACCAGCAACAGCAGAGACAACTTCTCTTCACTCCCTCTCCCCCCCTAAAGAGAAGGGGTCGATGGAGCCATATGATCAATGGTACTTGAGAAACATGCACTGACTAACACTGAGATGTAGCAGAATCAGTCATGGCAGATAGGTGGTTAAATTGCATCGGAATAGATGAGCAGCGGTGACAATAGCAAGGTAGGCAACGATGACGGTAGCAAGGTAGATGGCCGCGGTGGCGGCTTTACCTTTATAAGCTAGATGTATAGTGCAACGGAAATAGGTAGTCTCTAAGGTTAGGGTAGAGACAGATCAAAACACAGCAACATCATCGGCAATGACCATAGCAACGGAAAGCGAAGTAAACAAAGGCAACATCAACGGCAACAATAGCTACAACGGTAACATCAATTGCGGCAGTAGAGGCAACGACAACGACAACAACAATTCTTCCCTATCAACTTTAGCTAATTCACGCAGACACAACTTCTCTTCACTCCTCCTCTCCCCTTGAAGAGAAGAGGTCGTCGGAGTCAAGAAATAAGCAACATCTTCGTGGAAATACGTCAAGGTAATGGGGATACGTCAATAAACATATCCTTTTCACTCCCCCTCCCCCCCTTGAAGAGGAGGGGAGGAGAGCACTTAAATTGCAAGGAGAACGCAAACACAGGTCACAAGAAAACCTAGGTTCTTATACCATGTCAAACAAAGTAGGGCAAATATTCAGTTATGCTACGATACACTCATATTATTATTCTTCTCCAATATTGAGGTATTTATACAAGTGCAAAGATGTGTTAACCCTAAATAAAATAGGAAATATATCTAAATTACAATAGGAAGTAAATCTCTATTACAATAGGACTAAATAATAATTGGTAAGTAACCAAAATTCTAATGAAATAAGGAACCAAAATCCTAACTAAGTAAGGACTCGCCAACACACCAAAGCAAATAGTGTGTCCACCAATTTTAATGTATTTACAACTCCTGGCATTATATACAAATGGAAAGTAAAGGAGGTAGATCCAAATCGCATATCTAACAGGCCCCAAACTGCAAAAATCCCAAAAGTCATGCTTTGTCTTTGCCAATTTTCACTGATTTTTTGGTTCCTTAATGGGAAGATTTTTGGGTTCCTACTTATGATTCACTATTACATATGGAATAACCCGAATTTTTTGGATTATCATCAGTTGTGGCGTCAATTGAAGTTCCTGTATCCCAGGTAAATTCTCTCATTCAGCGTACGTTCATACTTTTTGTTACGGTTTGTTCCTGATGCTTTCCAAGAGTTTATTTGTTGTTGCTTTCCTCAATCATTGGTGAGTGGTTTTGCTGCAAATTTGTTCTGGAATATCCAACTTTATTTGCTGGCTTATGAATCTATAATAGACAAATATCATAACTAGGTTTTCCTCAACTAGAACCCGTTGTATAGGTAATCATTGAAACTGCACCTATGCTATAGGTACGTTGCAGAACATGAAATCACATCCCACGAAATATATTAGAGAGAGAAAAAGAGAGCTGATGAAAATGGGGAAGTTAATGTTAATGGTGGTGTTGTTACTGATTTGTGTTGTTGTGATTTTCGGTGGTGCTAGTGGCCAAATTGCGAGCAACGTCAGGGCCACATCCCATAGCTACAACCCAGAGCAGATAAATTGAGATTTGAATGCATCAGGGGTTTATTGCTCATCCAACTTTATTTGATGGCTTATGAATCTCTAATAGACAAATAGCATAACTGGGTTTTCCTCAACTAGAACCCGTAATCTCTGAAACTGTACTTATGCTATAGTTTTTCTACCACAATCTGTCAGTGCTAAGAACTATTACTTTGTGACTTGAAATGGCACTTCACTTAAAACTAACCGACAAGTAACCTCTTGAGTGTGTACCTATGGCACAGGTAACCGTTTGGCATATACCTGTGATATAGGTACAGTGTCGGCATTTACTTATACGATAGGTGCTGTAGGTACATAATTGATTGTGGAAGATATGAATTTTGCATTTTTTTTTTCCTGTTCTTGCCATCTGAGGATTGTTTAACGTGATTTTTGCAATTTTGCTGTTTCTAAGGTTAGGGGAAAAATTGGAAGCACAACCTAAATTAAAAAATTAAGAAAATAAAATAAAATCTTCATAAATTAAAAAAAGGTAAGTAATCTTACGTGGCACAAAAGTCAGAGGACTTGAATTACCAACAACAAATGTGTGGATTGCATCCAAATTCTGTCATAAGAATTAGACTTATACTGAATTAATTAAAAAATTTAACATTCTTTCATGCACTTTAAGGGGCCAGTTTCTTTTTAGGCCACGACAGTTTTGTGTTTTTTTTTTTTGGGTTCTTTTCTTTCTGGACAACACTTCGGTTGTTAGTAGGTCGGAAGTGTTACTTTTGTTGGTAGTTGAAAACTTAATCAAATGCATAACATAGAAGTTTTAACATAATCTGGTTGGATTACACGAGTAATCGATTCGTGAATATTAGTAACACGAGTCGTCACATACACATAAATAATTGTTATAAATCAACGTTTACAACCGTTCACGTTGACAGGATAGAGCTACAACCCTTTAACATTGCATCGGTACATGAACGATTAGTGTTCATATATGTGTGGACCTCTTATGTTTAAAAATTATTCAGGTTTTGAAAACTTGCCAACTTGTACTTGATGGTGATCATGCCAAATGGTATCGAGAGGTTAGCCTGGGTCCTGGCTGATAATAGTTCTTTTGCCACAAAATCCATGGTCGGTCTTGACTCTGCATTAGTGCGCGTACAGGCCAAAGCCATGGTTACCACAGAAGCCACTGCTGCTGCTGACTGACCGGGAGGAGGCCTTAGCCGTTGGTCTAATAAATCCTTCAAAAGCAATTCTGCATTTTCTGGTAATGAGACTGATAGAGAAGCTAAAAGCTCCCCAGGATGCCTTCCCATCATTATTTCTAATACCACCACTCCAAAGCTATACACATCACACTTATCCGTCACACGCATTGTGAAAGCTAGCTCTACATGCACATCGAAGCAACAAAATCAACCAACATTTTTCTATCATAAACAATGTGTCAATATAAGTAATGTATAAATTGAATATTAGTTTATTGGATTTTACCTGGAGCCATGTAGCCTTAAGATCCAACTACAGAAGTCCAATTTGATGAATCTGTGCTCAACAACCTTGCAGTTCCAAAATCCGATAACCGTGGACGAAACCCTTCTCAAGTAATACGTTGTTCAAAGTTATGTCCCTGTGAACAATTGGAGGAGAGCAGTCATTGTGCAAGTAAGAAATTGCATGAGCTAGCCCTTGCACAATTTTCACCCTTGTGCTCCATCCAAGTTCTGCTTAACAATTGGAGGAGAGCAGTCATTGTGCAAGTAAGAAATTGCATGAGCTAAACCCTAAACCCTGTCCCATACAATACTTTTCTCAAGCTACCTCTCTATGCATATTCATACACCAAGTACAAGCACTCCCTCCATGAACAGAACCCATAAAGCTTTATTAAATTTCTGTGCCTCACTTCTGTCAAGGTTCGTATCTCATTCTCAAAACTCTGGCGACTTATCTCTGGAATATCACTAGAGTCTGAAATGTTCAGCTTATTAACTACAACCACTTTTCCCGAGCCCAACACAGCCTTGTAGACACTCCCAAGTCCTCCTTTTCCAATGTGGTACTTCTCATCAAAGTTCTCTGTTGCCTTCACAATTGCACCAAATTTGAATTTTCCGTATCTTGCCCATATCCCTGAATCAAAACTCTCAGACATCCTAGGACTTTCAGTTTCCTTTGGTTTCAATTTGCGGTAGAAATTTAGAACTACAGCAGCACTTGTAGTTGCAACCACAAATATTATAGAACCGGAAACAGGAGTCCAAGATGAACCTTGTTAATCTTGTTGGACTTTCCGCGATTTGAGTTGCATGGAGTTAGTCCCTCTGTATCTCCACATAAACCATCATTTCCCACAAAGGCATTTGCAGGCACTTTTCGAAGAGCACCACCAGTTGGGATTGGACCAGTCAAATTATTGTAAGAGAAATCAATGCCACCTAGAATACCCATTGGGAAAATGTTTCTGGTGGTATGCTCCCTGAGAGATGGTTATGTGAGACATTAAGAATCTGCAGATGTTTTAGCTTAGCCAGTTTTGCAGGAAGCGGTTCTGAGAGTGAACTGCTGCTGAGGTCCAACAAGTACTGCAAGGGCAAATTACCAAGCTCTGGTGGTATTTGACCAAATAAATTGTTGTGGCTCAGATTTAAAGTTGACAACCTCTCAAACTTACCAAGCTCTGTGGGGATGTTTCCTGACATATTGTTTTCGGATAAATCAAGTTCCCGGAGATTAGCCAAATTGCTTACTCTTGGGGATGTCTCCTGTCAAATGATTCTTGCTCAAATTGAGCTTGTACAGTAGGCCTAATTGATTATTGCTGAAAAAACAGAGTTACGATTAGGATGAATACCAAATGATTTTGTAATGCTTCCCATGAATTGGTTGTGATCAACAGCAACTGTTTGTAGTTTTGAACAATTTCTCAAGCACTTTGGCAATGACCCAGAGAAGTTGTTACCAGCTACAGACAATTCTTCCAGAGAAGAACCGCTACACAATTCTGGTGGCAGCTCTCCTGTAAAGATGTTGTGCGAAAGGCGCAGAATGCTCAAATTAGGGCTGTACTTGCCAAAATTCCTCGGAATGCTGCCCGAAAATTATTGGTGAACACAGAGAATGACTTTAATTTAGTAAGCTGAGAAATGGTGCCTGGCAACTCTCCATACAGGTGGTTAGTGTTTGCATCAAATTCCTCCAGTGATATCGTATTTTCAATCTCTGGTGGAATCATGCCAGTGAGATTGTTGGAGTAAAGGGTGACTGTCTTAATATTTGTGAGGTTCCATAGTGTCATAGGAATTGGCCCTGAGAGTTGGTTTCCTGAAAGAGCCAATCCTGTCAAATCTTTCGAGTTACCAATCTCTGAGGGAATTGATCCAAAGAAGTTATTGTTGTCTAGAAAAAGGTAGTTGAGCTTTGTCAACAGGCCAATTTCTCCTGGAATATTCCCACTGAACTTAATGTTTTGAAGTTGCAAAGAGTCCACTTCAGTCCAATTGGAGATAAGGGAAGGCAGGATAGGACCTGTAAGAAGATTTCCAGATAAACCCAATTTATTGATGTTGTTCAGATTGGACAAGGACAAAGGCAATTCCCCATTGAGTTTATTGGAAGCCAGGGCCAAGTAGGTGAGGCTGGTACAAAAACCAAGCTCAGAAGGGATTGAAGAGTTTAAGGAATTGTTTCGAAGATCAAGGTACCTGAGCTCTCTGAGTTGGCCTATAGAAGATGGAATTTTCCCTTCACTGTGATTGGCAGTCAGGTCCAAGTGGGTGAGGTTGGTACAAAAACCAAGTTCATAAGGGATTGAAGAGTTGAAGAGTTGAAGGAATTGTTTCAAAGATCAAGGTGCTGGAGCTCTCAGAGTTGGCCTATAGAAGGTGGAATTTTTCCTTCGAGGTGATTGGAAGTCAGGTCCAAGTAGGAGAGGTTGGTACAAAGACGAAGCTCAGATGGGATTGAAGAGTCTAAGGAATTCATGTGAAGATCAAGGTACTGAAGCTCCCTGAGTTGGCCTATATAGAGGATGGAATTTTCCCTTCAAGGGAATTTTGAAACAGGTCGATATGCTGAAGACCAGATATCGAACCGATATCTTCAGGAATTGGGCCACTGAACTTGTTCCCTTGTGCACGAAGGTGTTTGAGCTTGGAAAGTTTGGAAAAGTTTTTTGGGAAGGGTCCTTGAAACAGGTTTTTAGTGAGATTGAGATATTCAAGTTTGGCCAGATTTTTACATACTGCTTCTGGTATTTGGCCAGTCATATTAGTCTGAGACAAGTCAAGGAATGTCAAGTTCCAGCAGTGGGATATGAAATCTGGGAAACTTGAATTTAGAGGAGTATTATCATGAATATCAAGGTAGGCCAATGAAGGCATGCCAGAAAACTTGGACCAATCAGGAGACATAAAGATGTTTGATGCAAGGTCTGTTGAAGTATAAATTGTTTCCAGGTTTAAATTGTTAGTTAGACAGGTGTATGGCTCATATGCTATCACATTTTGTTGGACTTACAGGTCCAGATTCATGTACGATTGTGTATTGGCTGAGTCATTTTTGTATTGGTTGAAAGATATATATATTGATAGTGGAATGAGATAACACAGAGTGAGTGTGCATGATTACAATCATTGCCTAAAAGATTCTCTCTCTCTCTCTCTCTCTCTCAACGTCTCTCTCTTTTCTCTCTGAAACTCTCTCATAAACTTTCTGTGCAAGCAAACCTTCTACTCTGTAAAAACTCCAACAAGGTCCAAGTACCATACCTTTTGGAGATGGCTTAGTTGATAAGGGATGGCACCATAGAGACTGTTGTTGTGGAAACTCAAGTACAGTAGCTCTGCTAGCCTGCCTATCTCAGATGGTATTTCTTGATCAAAAACGTTGTTGCCCAAGTCCAAGAATGTGAGGCTGGTGAGGTTGCCAATGGCAGATGGAATTTATCCACTGAAATTGTTGCTGAAGAGGTTGAAGTGAGTGAGATTGGGAAACCGGATGAAGTCGAATCAGCTTAATGTTCCAGTGATGTTCATGTTGGAGAGGTCTATTTTGGAGACTGTTCTGGTTTTGGTGGTGTGATTGCCGCACGCAACGCCGGTCCAGTTGCAAAGGTTGTTGATGTTAGTGAGGGACCATGAATGGAGAAGTGAAGGTGGTGGAGAAGAAGAAGAAGAAAAGCTTCTCTTCCATTTGATCAGGGCCTCTGCCTGTGCTCTTGGTGTTGGAGATGATGATGTGGTTGTGATCAATGGCAATGAGGAAAAGAGGAAAATGTGAAAGAGGAGGGAAAGAAGTTTCTGAATCATTGGCATGGTTTGGACTTGCATCTGCTTTAGAATTGGATCTGATTTGAGTTTGTCAACTTATGACATTAGGTTTGCGAATTCTTGTCGGGATGGTTCATTTCTTAGATGCATGCATGCTTCCTTATATAGAGAAGAAGCACGACTTACACATCTCACTTGGACTATCCCATTAATTTGTTTCAGACGCACAATTTCCGCTTATAACCCGTTTGGGACTGGATTTCACATGTGAAAACTCACTTAATAATTTGGACTCGGTTTCACCATCACATGTTTTTGGCTTTGAAAAGGTAACCGTCCAAAAAATTATTAGCATAAAAGAAGCCACTGGGAAGCACTTCCTAAATAAAAGAGTATACTGGTGATTTACCCCCTGAACTTGTACCTAACTTTCGATTTGGCCCATATCCTTTTTTTTTATAGAAAATTAAGGATATGAACTTTTTTTCGCCAATTTCCCCCTCCTGTCTAAATCCTCAACATTTCATCCAATTTTCTATTAAATCATTTAAAAAAATTATTCTTGACTAAATCCCCATCTCCCCCTTCTATATTTTTGGAAAAAATTGAAGAAAAAGAGTAAACCTAATGCCAACCCCTTCCATCTCCTCCTTTCCTCCTCCCATTCCCCCATGACCACCATCCTTTACTCCCAAACCAATCCCCCACTCCCACAGACCCTTCACCCCACCTCCCGCTTCTATATTTTCATCCCTCGAACCCAGCCTACCCCTCTCTCCTCCGGGTTTTTCTTCTCCTCCAATTCCCCTATGACCACCACCCTTCACTCCCAAACCAATCCCCCACCTCACAGACCCCTGCCCTCACCTCCTTCCTTCTAGTTTTTTTTAACCCTAAGTCCAGGTCACCAACCCCCCCCCCCCCCCCCCCCCCCTACCTCTTTGGGTTTTCTTCTCCACCTGTTCCCCATGTGACCACCCTCAGACCAATCCTCCCGCCCCCCACCCATAGAACCCAACCTACACCTGCACAGAGAGAGAGAGAGAGAGAGAGAGAGAGAGAGTTTATTTCAATTTTCTGTTTTTTATTTTATTTTTTATTCTTTATTTATTTTTAACATACAAAATGACCATTTTACCCTCATATTTAATGGCAAATCGGATGAAATGTTGCAGATTTAGACGGTAGGGGGGAAATTGGCGGAAAAAAAGAGTTCATATTATATTCTTAATTTTCTATAAAAAAAAAAAAGGATATGGGGCAAATCGAAAGTTAGGTGCAAGTTTAGAGGGTAAATCACTAGTATACCCTAAATAAAATGACAATATTTTTGCAAGCTTTGGCTTACATAAAGGAGTTTTTATCAAATTTAGCAAAAATTTGGCCCCCAAATTCATAAATGTCAATTTTTTTAAAAAAAACTTTCAAATATAGCAAAAAACTCACCCAAATTGACTCAAGTGAGTTTTTGGCTATATTTGAAAGTTTTTTAAAAAATTGACATTTATAAATTTAGAGGCTAAATTTTGGCTATATTTGATAAAAACTCATTTTAAAGCGTAAAAGGCAGAGCAGCCAGTTCAGTGGAATTACTATGAGTGCTGCTATTTCCACCCACCTGTCCTATTTCCCCACCCACCTTATCTTCCCACCCACTATGTAAATTTGAAAAAAACACAATCCTATCTTTCCACCCACCATTATTCCTAAAACACCCTTAAATTATTAATTCAAGCAAATTCTCTTTTAAGTTAAAGAGGTCTGTTAATGAGAGATAGAATGGTAGAGAAGGTGCAATAATGGGAGATAGGAAATTTGAAGAATCGCCCATAGTTTCAAGGTTTGATATCTGTGATTTGGATTTTTTTAACTTTTTTTAATTTTAAGATTGAGGCAATTGTTTTGGTTTTTAATTCTTTTCTCTAAGTCCTTAGAAGTCTTTTCATAAATGGGTAAATTTATCTTTAAAATTTTAAAGATAAGGTGGGTGGGAAAATAGGACAGGTGGGTGGAAATAGCAGCACTCATTACTATTACTCATTATTGGGCTTATCAAGTTAAACAAACATTAAGTAGCTAAAGTGTGTGAAGCAACTTATTACAATTTACAAGTCTACGACATTACTTTATTGTCCATTCATATTTTAACAAGTGAGTATCATCATCAGTGATAGAGCTACAATTCCTAGCATGGAGGGATGCGTTGGGCTTACAGAAGGCCCAGATAACGAGTGTTGAACTAGCCCACTCTAGCCCAATGTCCTAAGAAAAATGCGGGAGCCGACGGATCTATTTGGCGAGAAGCAACGGGCCACCAAGTGCTTGCTTCTTCCTCTTTTCTGTGAAAAGTGTCATCCTCAAAATCTAACCTTTGGATGGATTCCGAATCGCAAATTTGTTTGGGTCTCTGCAAAGGCTTCCTCCAAAAACCTTCAAATCCAAGGCACCCAGAAGCTGAGTATTTTTAAAATTAAAAAAAAAAACCCTAATGTTATGGTGTGGGTACTAAATAGGTAATGCTCTTTGCCACCTCTCTTCTTTCCATAAGTTCTGTGGGGATATGATAGCTTTCCCCATTCCGTTTGTTAGGCACGTACGTTGGGGATGTTTTGATTAACTAGTTGATTAATTAATTGTTCATGTAAATGAAGCATCTGGGAGGCCTAATCATCTAGTCAGTATGATGCACTTTTGTCAAGAAGCGTGCCTATAGAACCATCCATTTTCCTTTTTTTTTTCTTTTTTTTCTTTTTTTGTGAAATAAATGTAAACAGACATTTCAAACGGAAAATAGGGGCCAAGGGAAGACTAAGACCTTGCCAGTCAAGTTGAGGAAACATTTGGAACCACACAACTTTTCATTGTCATAATAATCTCTCAATTATGAAACAAGAAATGCAACTCAAATATCAAACATAGTCGACTGAGAGCACCATGAAAGGAGTTCAGAAGCCTTCTCTTTTTCTTCTTCTCCTTCATATTTCCTTGCTTTTCTTGCTTCCATTGAACGCCGCCTCATCACCAAGAACACAGGCAGAAGCTCTCATAAGCTGGAAGAACAACTTTGTTTCTTCACCACCTTCTCTCAATTCTTGGTCCCTCACAAACCTCAACAACCTTTGCAATTGGACTGCCATTGCCTGTGACCACAACACCAAAACAATTTCCCAAGTTGACCTCTCCAACTTCAACATCACTGCAACACTAACCCATTTCCACTTCACCCCATTCCTCAATCTCACCCAATTCAACCTCAATGGCAACAATTTCACAGGGCCTATACCATCCGCCATTGGCAACCTCTCCAAGCTCACAACTTTGGACTTGGGCAACAACTTATTCAATCAAGAAATACCTGCGCAGATAGGCATGTTGACTGAGCTTCAGTATTTTAGTTTCTTCAACAACAATCTCACTGGTCTAATTCCCTATCAGCTGAGCAGTCTCCAAAAGGTACAGTTTTTTATTCTTGGAGCAAACTACTTAGAAACTCCTGACTGGTCTGAATTTTTAGGCATGCCTTCGTTGACTTACCTTGATCTTTCTGGCAACCATTTCTCTTTAGAATTCCCAAAATTTATATCTGAATGCCGAAACTTGACGTTCCTTGACTTGTCTGGAAATTTCTTTACTGGCCAAATACCAGAACATGTATTTACCAATCTGGGCAAACTTGAATATCTCAATCTCACCATTAACCAATTCCAAGGACCACTGCCATCAAACTTTCCCAAGCTTAAACACCTTCATTTAGCACAAAACAACTTCGGTGGTGCTACTCCTGAAGATATTGGCAAATTGACTCGGCTTGAGGTCCTTAATTTGTCAAATAACAATTTGACAGGAGAAATACCACCTGAGCTTGGCACATTTGACAAATTCACAGGCATGGCGTCCTTAGCTTATTTTTACCACTTGGATCTCAGCAGCAATTCACTCTCGGGCGCAATACCTTCAAGCTTGGGAAAGCTCACAAGCTTAAAGGTTTTCAATGTCTCACACAACCATTTATCAGGGGAAATTCCATCAGCATTTTTCAAAATTCTTAGTCTAGATAGCTATGACTTTTCTTACAACAACTTGACAGGGCCAATCCCAATTTGGTGTCATTTTGAAAATGCACCGGCTAATGCCTTCGCTGGAAACTCTGCTATGTTTGGTCATCTGCATGGACCAAGTGAATGCCATCCTTCCAGCAGACTTTCCAAAAAGAAAAAAATTCTAATTGGTGTACTTTTACCTGTTTGTGGTTTATCATTTGTTGCAATTACAATTGCTATGATTCTTATGTTGCGTAAGAATCCCAAGCTTTTTATTGAGGAAATCAAAATTTCTCATAACTTTGAGACTTTTGAGTCAATGATACTGCAAGAAAAAGTAAAATTTACGTTTGGAGAAGTTGTGAAGGCAATAGAGGATTTTCATGACAAGTATTGCATCGGAAAAGGAGGATTTGGAAAGGTATACAAGGCGGAGTTACCATCAAGCCAAGTTGTTGCAGTTAAAAGGCTTAACATGTGCGACTCTAATGACATTCCAGCAATCAATCTCCAAAGTTTCGAGAATGAAATCCGAACGTTGACAAATCTCCGGCACCGGAACATCATAAGGCTATATGGGTTCTGTTCAAGGAGGGGCTGCGTCTTCTTGCTCTATGAATATTTAGAGAGAGGCAGCTTGGGAAAAGCATTGTATGGAATTGAAGGGGTAACTGAACTTGGTTGGGCTACAAGGCTCAAAATTGTGCAAGGACTAGCTCATGCACTCTCTTACTTGCACCATGACTGCTCTCCACCAATAGTGCACCGTGATGTAACTGTCAACAATGTCTTGCTCGATTCAGATTTCGAACCCCGACTTTCAGATTTCGGAACAGCAAGACTAATTAGTGCCAATTCATCCAATTGGACCCATATTGTTGGCTCATTTGGCTACATGGCACCAGGTAACTTACCAATTTAATGTTGTGCATTATTTGATAATGTTTGGGTGACTGAGATATGTTTTGAGGCAACTTGGTTTGTTTTTCTTGATGTGCAGAGCTTGCATTCACTATGAGGGTAACCGATAAGTGTGATGTATATAGCTTTGGAGTGGTGGCACTAGAAGTTATGATGGGGAGACACCCAGGGGATATGCTAGAATCCCAGCTATCAGAATCATCAAAATCAACTAAGGACAATGCAGAATTTCTTCTGAAAGATTTGTGGGACCAAAAGCTGGAGCCTCCAAGCGATGAATTGGCAAAGGAAGTGGTGCTTGTGATGAGTTTAGCCTTGGCTTGTATACGTATGCATCCTGGGTCTCGACCTACAATGCTTTATGTGGCACAAAAGCTATCAACTTAGACCATGCCTTGCCTTCCCGAACCATTTGGTATGTTGACCATCAACAGGCTAATGGGGCTACTAAAATAGAAGAGAAGTGTGAAACTAGTAGGAGTTTTTCTATGTTTTTTAAGAGGGACTTCAAAAACTTGTGTTTCATTTTTGAGATTGACATGGAGTGGGCAATAAATTAAACTGTTCGCAAATTTCAACGTTTTTTGGGATTGAGATTAAGCTATTAATTTTTTTTTTTTTCTTATTTACAGCAATTGTGGAGGGGGAGCACTTTTCCCAAGATTCGAACTGGTGACGAACGGGGGGAGGTACCTTACCACTGAGGTAAACCCCTCTATTTAAGCTCTTAAGTTTATATCATCAAAGGTGGCTTATATTTATGTTGGGTTCATTTTTACACATGATTTATCATGTTATTCACCAAATATTTTGAGTTTGTTCTTGACATTTCATAGCATTTTACTTCCTTTTGGTGTTTTTCAAAGATTTTACATTGATTGGTATGAATGTGAGCTAAAAGTGCATTATTGAATATAAATTCTGGTTTTGCTTATTTTCGTAGGTCAACTTCTTGGCTTTGGATCACCATATTCTGTTGCTCGGATGCGGTATAGTTCTTCATGAAACTTGTTCCAATAGGTGTCGACTACAACATATCCGAAATTTAGCTCCATTGTACAAGTATAACCTCCCGAACCGATCAAGTATTTATACTAACTTTGAAAGTCTGTTTTGGGTCACTTTTACCCCCCTTTTGGTATCATCTCCATTTCTAATTGTTACCACACCTCTTGGTAACAATTAATTACATTGTAGAGATTTGATTTTAGATTGGTAATAAATTAGAATCTCTCTATGTAGTAAAACCAAAATGAAATGATGAAAATGGAGACAAGTGGAGCATGTGCCAAAGACTTTGGGTAAAAGGTGGAGTTTAATATTGAAGAATAATGAGTTGGCAAGAGAGAGAAGGCAGCCAAGCAAGGGGAAAGGCATCGGCTGGCCAAGGGAGAGACTGGTACACTTCGCAATTTATGAAACAAGTGAAAGAAAGGAGAGCAAGGAGCAGCAGCAACCAAGACGAGAAGAAACCTTTCCACCATTGAAGGCTTTTGTACTTTTATCTCCACAAAATCTGTAACTTCTTTTTAGTTTTATTTCAAGTTGTATTTACTATGAACATGAGGAACTAAACTCCATATCTAAGGCTTAAGTTGAAGCCCTAAACATGATTACTCTATTGTTTTGATATTTGAGTTATTGAATTTCTAGATGTTGTTGATGAATTCCTTTTCATTAATAAATTTCTTGGTCTTATTTTCATCAAATTTACAACAAAAAAATTCTTATAGTACTTGTTTATGAATAGCATGTTGGTCCAATAATGCTTCAAGTACAAATTTCCTTTCACCTAGGCAACAACATGTTTTAATGAAATGTAATTATTACGTTGTGATGTTAAATACGACAGTCGTTCACATGCACATAAATGAAAATACCATATAGAAGAAACTCTATAACGTGGGGTTGTATTTTGTGTGTGTGTAGAGAAACAAATGGCTGGGGCCAAGGGGAAGGGAAGACTAGACCTAGGCCAGTCAAGTGGAGGAAACCTTACAACCACACAACTTTTGATTATGAAACGAACCTTGGCAGGCAATAATCAGTGGCGGATCCAGGAATTTTTCGGGGGAGGTGCAATATTTAAAAGGCTAAAAACTAAAAACTAAAAAATAAAAATAGACAACCAATACTATGACTAATTGAAGTCTACATCAATTAATATGAACAAAATCCATGCCAATTTACATAATTAGTATACCAAAATTCATATCAAATTATCAATTAATCTAATCAAAATCAATATTAATTAATCTAATCAAAATGAAAATCAAATTATCAATTAAAATAAATCATAAAATAATAATAATAATAATAATGGAAGACATATTTTAAAAAAAACAGAAGGAAAAAACCCAAAAGAAAAAACAACATAACAAATAATACATTCGAAGTCGAACTTGCAACTTGGTGGAGAGGATGGGTCTGCTGCATTAGCAAGAGCCTACTCCCCTTCAACGCCACGCCCAAGCCAGGCTTGTTTTGTTTGGTAATTAAAATCAAATTAAAGTCTTCTTTCAAGACTCCTATGTGTGGAAGGTAGGGTTTCTTCTTCATCTTGCTTCTTCTTTTTCTTGTTTCTTTTCAAATATTTGGCTTGGTCCAAAACGCATCATTTTGGCCATGATTATTTAAAAAAAAAAGAGAGAGATGCGCAGCGCTGACAGCAAATAAGAAAAAAAGAAGGTCACTCAGTCATTTGCTCAAACAGTTGGTGGGCACTTGCAAAGGGGCAACATCCGGTGACTCCATAGCTTTTTCCGGCGAGGGGAGGTGCAGCTACACCTCCTTGCGCCTCTGTAGGTCCGCCAGTGGCAATAATCCCTCCAAATCTAGGTAACCGTGTCTTCTTCTTCTCCTTCATATTTTCATGATAAGTACAACCAAATGTTTCTTCGATGCTAGTAATAATATCCCTACTCATCTCATCTATATTCTTTTCGGATTATTTGTAACACGTGTCTCTAACATGCATCGGATCCTATAACCCCATATGCTTAGTCAACGTTTGATATTGTTACTAGCAATCTACACATGAGCTATGCATGAGGAGGCAGTTATTGCTGGATAAATGAGACAATAATATAGAGGAAAAATAAAGTAGTGAGAGAAAATTTGGGTGAATTATATATATGCTTTTGTTAAATCAATTGTGAATTATTGTTGTACCGTTAATATATTAAGGTTTTTTCATTTAATATATTTGAAACTTTGCAAAAATGGTTGAGAAAGAGTATTCTCTTCATAATATTATTATATTGATAGATAAAGTAAAAAAATTCTCTATAGATTGTATTAATTTGAAAAATGAGTAGAGGTTTTTTTTTCCCTCATTTTCACCAACATGAAGATATTAACAAGACATGTAATTGAAGTTCCCTGTTTTTTTAAATGGCTCATTGTAGAAAAATGGGGAGCATTTTTGCTCACCAGCAATGCCTACTACTGATGGCGGGGAAGGTGGGGGTGGTGGGTCGTTGATGGGTGCTGGGTTTGCTTTTTTGTTTTTTATTTATTTTAGTTTTGAGTTTTAAAATTTTAAAATTTTATTGGAATGGAAAAGTTTCGCTTTAGGTTGTTAACAAATATTTTCATTATTTTATGGTTTGGGTATTTTTTTCATTTTTTTCAAAATTTAAATTTTACAAAATTTTACTTAAATTTTAAATTATTTATTAATATTATAATTGAAATGAAGTGTTTTAACCCTTATGGCATGTTTACTTATAAAGAATGGATATTGCAATTACTCACATTCCTACTTTTTATGTGTTTACTAACACATAGAATGATTCCAATTCCTGGCTTCCCCTGCATTTATTAACACATAAGGAATAAAAAATTATGTAGGTTCCGCGTTAAAATCTATAATTGAATACCCTCAAAATCGGGAATGGAATCTACTAGGAGGGAGTAATTGATCCAATTCTCATACATTAATTACCCCATTTAAGTTCCTCGATTCATGACATCTCCCATCCTTGGTAAGTAAAAATTAAATTGACGGTCGAAATGTGAGGAACGACTCAATTGGAACGAATGAGAAAGTTGGATAATCTTGAAAATGTTGTAGTTTACTGACTAATTAATAAAATTTTGAACTTGCTATTTGGGATTTCATTCTCCTCAATTTTACAATCTTTCTTCTCGTAGTACTAGTTTTGAGTAGCATGTTGGTCCAATAATGCTTAAATTACAAATTTCCTTTCACCTACCTAGACAACAATATGTTCAAAGAAAATGTAACGATAGTCAATGGAGGATCTAGGAATTTTTCAAGGAATGGGCAATATTTAAAAGACTAAAAGCTCAAAAAGTGAAACTAGGCTGGTAAGTGGTAGGTTTAAGCCACTTACGTGTAGGTAATAACGTATATCTAAATGTTTTATTGCCAAAAAAAAAAAACAAAAACAAAAACACTTGTTACAAGCAAGCATGGTTTATTTCAGAAAGGGTGTGCTATCTTATTTTAAAACAAAAAGGTGGTTATTCCTCTTTAAACATGTGAGAGTCCGTTTTTCTTAAATATTGATTAAACAAAAATAATTGTTATCTATATATATAGTTTTACGTAATAAATATTTATCTAATTCTATTATATATATCCTATTCTATTATATATATGTATTACTTTTATATATATATATATATATATATATATATATATACATATATATATATATCTTACGCATGATATGTATTACTTTCATTAGTTAATTAATACTTGAATAGGTAGTTAGGTGTCACTCTTACATGCTAGTAGCAAAGCTATGTTTACTAGCCTTGTCTACTCATCATTCTAACATGAAAATTGTTAGGATATAATTGGTGGAATTGTAGTCACCAACGTGTCTTCCTAGCAACATATTCTTATCTATTGTTAACTTGGAGTGCAAGGCCATTTACTTGGAGATTAAGTTCTTATATGTACTGTAGCTACCGTCTTCACTACAATATAAATAGACCATTTCATTCCTTAGTTTTTCATTCTCATTTCAACCAAGTTATGAAGTATTTGTAACTTTGCATGAGAAGATGACAGTTCTTTTAGAGAGAGAGAGAGAGAAGAAGAAGAAAAAGAAGGAAAGAAATATGGGAAAAACAAAAGTGAAAGAGAGATGCAAGGAAATATGATATTGGAGGAGATAGAGAGGTTTGCTTGTGTTTTACTAATTTGGAGTTATACTTTGGAATCGAGGTAGGGATTTCTTGGGGCGCCTTTACGGGGATTGATCTAATTAAATTTCGTGAGCACTATATTATGCTTGATATTATTATCTATATTATTAATATTTGGTGGTTAAGTGTTGTTAATTATCATGATCATATGTTATCGGTGATGGCTGGAATTATTGGGTTGATAAAGAAAGTATGGAAAAGAGGGTAATGGGAAGGATCTTTTGTGTAGTTGAGTCTAACTCTAGGCAGGTACCAGGTCTCAGGGATCCCACAGTGCACATGGTTTTTATTGGGTGATTCGGGACTGGCGAAAGGGAGTTAGACAAGATGACTAACAAAAGGGGAAATTATGGGACGGTTGAAATGGGAGTTGGTTCATATAAATGGGCATTTGGGACCAAGTGGTATAAGCATGGTATCGGACGTGCAGGTCTGCTTGTCCAGTTATATGAATTAACGAGATTAGATGAAGAGCATTCATTCATTCATGCATTATTCTTAATTATATGATATTTGGCTATGTGATTGCATGTCACTTAATTTAGTTATATCAATCTACTGTGGTAAGATCTCATGTCCCTACTGAGCGATGGTTGCTCACCCCTCACCCTGTTTAATTTTTCAGATAAACTAGAGGGCAAGTCAAGGACCAAACCAGCTGAGGCTGAAATAGATGAGAGTGATAGAGTTTTATTTATTTATTGTAAAGTTGTAAGAATTTGGGATCTATTTTTATAAGAAAAGTTTATTTTATATTTCGGCTTCTTTTTATTTTATTTTACTTTTTATTTTCTCACGCACCGGGCACGGGATTTTCACCTACCCCCGGGACCGGGGCGTGACAAAACACAACCACACCGTTTCATTAAAACACAATTGAAAATGCACTGTTTGATTTTACAACACAAAGTCAAAACAGATTGTTTCATTAATGAATAAGAATCACAACAATAATGCAAACGACACCGTTAGTGTCAAATTATTTGAGAAAAAAGGTCATCTCCTTGCGCCTCTGTGGGTCCACCACTGATTCAACACATTAGAAAAATGAAAGCACGACATCCCACTCCCCTCTACACTCGAGTTCAAATCCTCCTCTTTGTTGTTCGCTTATATATAAAAAAAAATTAAGTGTATTCATATGGTCCACTACATTTAACATTGACAAATAATATATATTAGTACAGTAAAATGCCCTAGATCAGGCTAGCTTTCCTAACAAAGACCTCTAGTGTTTTCTAGTTCAATATTAAATTAAACAAAAAATATATGATAAATGAACTCTTTATAAAATTAAATGCAATCAGAAAACATGATTTGGAACTGCAGATTTCGCGATTCAATCCATTACAGCAAGAGTTTAAAGGAAAGAAACTAATAATTAAATTGATAAAAGTAGTAAACTGACATAATAGTAAAGAGAAAAACAACACTAGCAACTAGGAATCAATATCAAGTGTTGGCAGAGTAATAACATTAAAAGATAACTGAGGAGTTGTCAACTAGATATCCTAATACATTGAGAAATAATTGAGTTTCAACGGGAGCAATCAAATGTTGACCAAGTGTAAAGTCTTTTTTATTGGAGGAAAGTTGTGTATTTTTAGAGTTGTGCTATGCTGGTATATATAGACTTCTTGGTTCTTGAATCCGCACCCTTGGTGAAGGGATGGCTTGAAACTGTTGTCAGTCTTTTCTTTGCGACTGAAACTAGTGAACTTGAGTGCTTTGATCTCGTGCTAATGGTGATCGAGCTGCCCAAACATGGATTTCTTCAATAAGTTGGTTCTGTAGAGACTCATGGTTCAAATAGGATTTAATGCGGTTGCTCTGCCTTTCTTTTGCCAGTTGACTTCTTCCTAGTAAGGTCTAAAATATTGAGAGTTTCGGAAATATCGGTTGTCCAAAAACACAGATATATCGATGGAAATATCGATATCGATAAAAATTAAATAAAAATCACGGAAATTGTAAGAAAAACTTGGAAATTTTTATTGAAACTTTAGAGGATGTTTATTTAGTCAATTATCTATTATTTTATCACAAAAAATTGGAATAAAATACATGGCATGGTGAGTTTGAGTTATTTAAGTTGATTATGTAGCGACGTGACAAACACTGTGTCTTTAGAAAATATGTAGTAATTAGTGAAAGAAAATTAAATACTCCATAATTTTTTAGTTATAATAATTTACTACAATATATTACATATGATAAGATATATGAGCTTGACAAAAAAAAAATATATATATATGAGTAACTTAGTACCACATAGAAAAAATTCCTATTAAAGTTAAAACTTAGTATAACATATAATGAACAATATTAAAACTCAATAGTGAATAATAATACAACTCCATAATATATAACCAAAAAAAAAATACATCTCCAAAATAAAATAATAAATAACTTTAAACATATGCCTAAATTTATCATTAGGGATTTTTATTTTTTTTAATGGAAATTTATCCTTAATAATATTAGCTTGTAAAAATTTGAAAGACCATATAAATATTATTTAGAGCTGTAAAGGACATTGGAAGAAAACAAAGGCAAATTTATTGGGTGGAGAGGAGAGGAGGAGCTTTGGATGAGGAGATGAGAGGAGGAGCATACAGCAAATGGGTAAAGTCGAAAATGGTTGATTTAGAGCATACAAAAGCGCCTTTTCTCAAGTTACACGTGGAGTTGTGTGATTGGCCAAAAAAAGAGGGAGTGTGAGACTGCTTGCAGCAGATCCCGCACAAATTAATTTTTTTCCCTGTACCCTCACACGCGACTCTCTCTCTCGTTCAATCAGGCTTACATTTTTCTTTTCGTTGTTGACCCGCCTCTCTCTCTCGACCCGCCTCCCTCAGATCAGATCTTCAATCCTCGCATAGCACCACAACCATCTGCCTTCTGTTTTCTCTACTTCGATCCTTTCACTCTCAGTCGATCAGACACCGCACCGCCTCCAGCTCTGCACGCAGTGGCAAGTCAACTTCTTTCTCTCTTTTCTGTTCTATTTTTTCCCCGTTGCTTCTTTGCTCCGCTAACTCTATCTTTGCTCTCTCTTCTTATCTCGATTTTTCTATATTTCTCAGTCTCAGTTTCTAATCGCCGACAACATCTATTTTTCAGTTTCATATCGCGATATATTGCTCAAATAAAGCATGAATAAGTTGGAAAATATCGCCTCTAACATTATTGCGATAATATCGACGAAAATATTGATATCTTAATGATATTTAAGTGGATATGAGCTAAAATATCGCCCATTCAAAAAAAAAATATTGTGCTTCCCAGTTGTTGAAGTCAACTTGAGCTTTGATTTGGGTAATCGTGCCTTTACTTTGGTAAAAGCATTTTTGAATTGTAAGCAACAACTTTGTTTTCGGAAAGTCAAAGCTATTGGGCTGATTCAACTTGGGCTTCTATCTTTAAGCGACTCCCTTTATTAATTCAAGCTACACAAAGCCCATTTGGACTTAAAAAAATCCCTTAACGGGTCTTTTTTACATTTTAGGCCCAAACATAAATTTACTAGCCTTTATACAAAACTAACATATCCACAGTAACTAAGAAGGGTGTATTGAATTAGGATTGTATACGATTTTGAAAGATTTTTTTGAAGTGACAGATTTCCTGGTATTGTATAACTCCTATAAGTTTTACACAGATTTTTAATAAACTTGTATAGAATTTTATTATAGACTTCCACACTTTTATATGAACTTTTGTTATAGATTCAGATATATTTGCATAGACTTTAGTCATTCTTTCTTCCCAACATTATTCTTTGTATATGAGGATGCGTTGAGATCAAAGTTTGTCTTTGTCCAATTATGCTTAATCATGAAAAAGGAAAAGCACTTTAATGCTGGCCTCTATTGTTAGAGCTTTGGCTGGGCATTAATATTTTGGAAAAACATTCAGCTCATTGCGAGAACTAACAATTTTTCAATTGGATTTCTGTCATCATATGGCAAAGAAATAGCACCATCTTGCCTCAGAACCTTGTCTTCTAGAATAACTAATAAAATAAAAAAAATTTAAATATATATATTTTCTTTTCAATGGAGATATAAACGAGTACCCCCTAGAATGGCTGATTTAATATAGGCACTCCAATATCAAAAAGAAGCTCTTATAATATCTCCATGGCCACTGACTGCACTTCCAAGGAAGAGCAACTCGATTATGAAGTTTGAAAATTTACAGGCTCTGGTTAGTAAATCTTTCTTCATGGTTCTCCTTTATTGGCTCCACATCCAAGTCTAGCTGGCACTTTTAGATCTCTTGTAACAAACAAGAAAAAATCATGGAAGAAAAAGGAAAACCAACAAGAAAATTGAGAGAGCATACCTTTGGAGGGTGATTCGTCTTCTGCAGACTTATGTTGGCCTTTATTATTTATACCTAAATCCTAGAAGTTCTCCAAACTCCAACACTCAATTAAATCCTTCCAAATATCTCTCCTTTTGAATACAGGTAAATTTATTAGGACTTTTTCCAAGTCTTAATTGAATACACTCACATTGGGGGTGTATTCAATTAGGATTGTATAAGATTTGGAAAGATTTTTTTTAAGTGACAGATTTCCTTGAATTGTATAACTCCAATGGGTTTTACCCGGATTTTTAATAAACTTGCATAAACTTTTATTATAGACTTCCATACTTTTGTATGAACTTTTGTTATAGATTCAGATCAATTTGCATAGACATCACTCTTTCTTCCCACCACTATTTTCTTTACCTAGCCGCTAGTCGATCTTCCCACCACTATTTTGGTTGATGAGAAAACGGTGGAGAAAAGAGCAAGCTTTATGTTGCTTTTTATTTGGTTACGGAATGTTCTTCTTTTAGGATGAATAAAGTCAAGCCAAGTTTAGAAATTTGATTTTAGTGGGATTAAACTGAGCTAAGTATTGAACTGTTGGATTCTGCATTGCAATATCAGTTGAGAATTGCTAGCCTAGAAACTGCAGGAGTGTTCGTTATGTATCATTCCTGTAACTTGAGAAATCACCAGTGCATTCGTGAGTCTGATGCAATCATCTTACTTACGTGATTTGATTTGATCATGTTAAATATAATATTATCCAATAGGAGGGTTCTGCTATTTGCCATTTTTAATTTGTTTCAAATATTAGTACTTACAACAAACAAACAAGAAAAACTATGGAAGAAGAAAGAAAACCAAGAAAAACCATGGAAGAAGAAGGAAAACCAACAAGAATATTGAGAGAGAGTACCTTTGGAGGATGGTTCGTCTTCTGCTGAGAGAAAAAAAGAACATGTCGTCTGAAATCTTAGGGGTGGAGGTTGGACTTATGCTGGCCTTTATTATTTATACCTAAACCCTACAAATTCTCCAAACTCCAACACTTAATTAAATCCTTCCAAATCTATCTCCTTTTGAATACAGGTAAATTTAAATGGACTTTTTCCAAGTCCTAATTGAATACACCCACATTTAAATGGACATTTTAAAAGTTCAAACAAGTCTAGATTGAATACACCCAAATTGTTGTAGACTTTTTAAAAGTTTGTATAAATCCAAATTGAATACACCCGGATTTTTAAAATCTTTTTAAACGCTTTATAATCTTAATTGAATACACCCCCCCTATTAACATTTTTAAAAATTCTAACAAGTCTGGATTGAATGCACCCAAATTTTTATAGACTTTTTAAAAGTTTGTTAAAATCTAAATTGAATACACCCGGATTTTTTAAGTCTTTTAAAATATTATAAAATGCTAATTCAATGCACCCCCTTAAGTTCTATTGATCCTCACCATTAGAAAAGTCCATATCGATCTACGAGGCCGACGTCTTTGTGTCTTCATTAACTTATTTGATTATTTTAGAGCAATTCATGGGAATAATATTGTTTTGAATAAGAAAATTAAGTTATAGGTGTTGAGCTAACGATGCAAAAGTGACTTGGTCTCAAAGGTGTGGTATTGTCACCGACCTAGTCACAATCGTATTCTTTGCTGGAACTGATTCCCTTGACTTGGCTTCTAAGTTTTCGTGCGAAATCTTCTTGGATTGAACTTTGGTCCTTTTTCATGCAGCAACACCTTTACATCTAACCGCCACTAAAAACCAGCCAATACAACAACCGCGTTCTGGTTACACGTTTCTAACCAAGTCCAGCTTGCTACGTAATATTTCCTTCCATCCCAACCACAAAAGCTGCACCGTCCAAACCCCTTTGAAATTTCTCAAAATCAACGGGGATCTATTCACCAAACTCTCCTCAGCCCTCCCCTATAAAAAGCCCTCTCCCTTCTCTCCTTAAACCCATCCTTCGCTTCTTAATCTTGATCTGCCTGCCTCTTAAACCCCATCACTTTCTCTGTCTTCATTCGCTATTCTACAATGGCTCGATCCAACGCTGTCGTTTTGGTGCTAATGGCTGCCCTCTTGGTGGCCTCAACAAGGGCACAATCCCTTGCATCTTCCCCAGCCAAGTCCCCTGCCTCTGCCCCTTCTCCTTTGAGCACTCCACCCGCCGCCGCTCCTTCTCCTTTGAGCACTCCACCTGCTGCTTCACCTTCTCCTTTGAGCACTCCACCCGCTGCTTCACCTTCTCCTTTGAGTACCTCACCTTCTCCTTCGGGCACTCCACCCTCAGCTGCTCCTTCTACATCTCCGGTCGCAGACTCTCCACCTTCTCCCCCATCGTCTTCACCTGAATCTCCGGCCACCTCTCCCCCTTCTTCGTTCTCAGGATCACCCGCCGAAGCTCCTGCATCCAACGGTGCCATTTTAAACAGGTTCTCCTTTGCGGGATCCGTGGCCGTTGGGGTTTTCGCTGCCGCCATGCTTATGTAAAGAGGGAAAGTACAGAGGCGGTTTTATGAATTTTAATCATTTGTTTTATTGTATTTAATTTACCATCTGATTAATTCATTCATTTCATAGTTGTTGATATATATGGGAATAAAAAGAGACACATTTTTCTGTCATGAGAATTGCAATCAATTTTTCTTTATTTTATATTAAAAATTATATAATTTTGTACTTGCAAAAATATTTTAATGCATGTGAAAGATCAAACTTCACCCTCAAGTTTTTTACAACATAAAAAAAAAAGAAAAAAAAAAGAGAAAGAAAAGGAAATCGTCATGCTCAAGGGTCAACTTTAAACATATCTTAAACTTCCAACCTTTTTATATGATCTTAAACTTTCAACTTTAAACAGAGCTTCTTCAACCTTTTTCGCAAGACTGTTGAAGGAAACCTTGATTTTCTCTCTCCTATAGATATTGAGATGGCGACACAATTTCCAAATTTTGAGATGGGCCGTTTTGTCTCTCCCAAATATTGATCGAAAGATATTGATGTACAAATGATGGGTTCGTTAAATGTTAGTATCCAACATAAAGTGTTTATTAACAGGTACCTGATGGAGGGATCCACCAGTATGGGAACAAGAACAAAGTTATTTAACAATAATGAATTGTTGTTTTTGGTCAATAACGGATCTTTTTCTGGTCAATGATGAATGATATTTTTTTTTATGGAGAGAAATGCGATAGTATTTTATTGAAGAGAAAATGAGTAACTAGTACAAAAATCAAGCTATATCATCGGGGATTAGGCAAGTGTCTCTACACAAATGGGTTCAGTCGTCCGTCTAACTAAGTAGCCTTATCTGTAAAAAGTACTGGTTACATCTTCAAATAATAGGTCAACAATGAAATCTAGTGGTTCTACAAACCAAATGATAATGGTGCCAATATTTTATTGATATGCGCCAACTTTTCAATCATTAGATTAAATTTAAAGGGCATCATTAGTTAATAGATTTCTTAACATAAAAAGATAATTTACTAGAATTAATAATTAAAGGGTATTTTAGGAATAATGGTGGGTGGAAAGATAGGATTATATTTTTTCAAATTTACATGGTGGGTGGGAAGATAAGGTGTGACAAGACCCGCCTCAAATTTCTCGGAATCCGGGACAAATCCTGTGGAGTGTCTGACATCATACCGATGTCGGGCCCATTTACTAATAAAAAGAACTTTTTGCTGAAATTTCGGTAGAGTCTCCCCTCAAAATTGGACTTTTCCCAAATTTCTCAACCTGTTAAAAACACATTTAATATCACCAACCGACAACATGTACAAGATAAATTCATGTAGTTTACATAGATGGCCTCCGACCTCACAATCATACCCTAGTACGGGCGATAGCAAAGAATAACTAACATAATTCATTTTACAAACGAAACAAGATTCAACATAAGTAGAAATAGATAAAGATTGCCCTACACAAGCTCGGGCTTCAAGTCACTGATTAATTCAAAACCACACTTAACAACTCTAACAATCGGATTTGATCCCAATAAGTCCACAAAAATATGGTTTATCTTGCGGCCGCACCTTGGTGAGACCCTAGGCTACCTACATACCCTTACTGAGGGATCAAGCCAACAATTTAGATAATATTTGATTATTTAAAGTAATGCCAACGATTTAATTTAGATTCATTTCAACATCAAATTCTACGAGGCAACCATTGAACACTTTATGAGTTCCTTTCTTTTTATCAGTTCTTTCCTGCAACCATACCCTATCCAAGGCGTACATTGACGAACAACACTTTCCAAACTATAAATCAAACGTTCACATGTGCAAACACTTACGAAGCACCAGTTCAAGAATCTCAACCGAACAAATCCACATATATATATATATATATATATATATATGTATTTAATATGTACGTAAATATATATATGTATAACAATATAACACACCTCACACCATCATCATGTACCAGGGGAAAACAATCCGATATGGGGATCGTTTGACTAGACTACATGGAGGAATTCTCAACAACCATGTGGCCATGGATGAGCCGTCCATCCAGGGAGCTGGGCTAACTAGCACTCACAGCAAAATCCTCAATACTCATGCGCCTGTGACAAGTCCTACGTGCACAGACTAACCAACTATCCATTTCCATGTATCCAAGTATCCATGTCCACTATTTCCAATTATTAATATTCAAGAAGAGGTACATATGATAGTACACATCATGTACCGAGGAAAACAATCCAACGCAAGAATCGTTTAGTTGAACCACACGAAGGACTCCTCAACAACCATGTGGCCAGGGACGAGTCGTCCAACCAAGGGACTAGGCTCACCAGCACACACAGCAGAATCCTCAATACTCGTGCGCCTGTAACAAGTCCTACGCTCGCAGACTACCCCGCTAAGGTTCTACGATAACACCTCATCAAGGGTGCCCAGGTTACGACATATCCAAATCATATCCACAATTTCTAAGTATCCATCAATTCCAAAATCCGTAACCAAGGAAGCCCACACACCGGAAAATCCAACGCCATGTGTGGGTATAGTGACCAGAGAAGATACATATGATGGTGTAGTTCGTAACCCTTATATAAAATATTATACAAATAATATCCCTTTTCTTAATTAAAATTTTCCAAATATCTATTTATAGTATAGAAAATAAACTCTCAAGCATATATTCCATAAAGACCCAAGAATAATTCAAATAAAAACCAAAATTTGTTTACACATAATTTCTATAAAATACTAAATTCCACAATTAAAATAAAAGACTTTCGTAAACAACCCTCTATCACCCATTCCATATACTTTAATAATAGTCATAATAATATTAAATAATATTAAATAATAACCGTTAGAGATCCCATATCCTCATTAACCCAAATTGAATCAATTTTCAATTAAAACTTATTTAAGCAAGAAATTTCCATAATAGAAGAACGAGATACACTTAAACACAAACCTCCACTCATTTCCTAATAATTATAGCCGAGCCCATGTCTCACTTTCACAACTCACCAATCAAGTATCCCATGCTTATCTATTCCATAATTTCATTTATCAAAATAATATCCAAGAATTCCATAAGACACTATAAACAATCTCATAATCCTAACACAATCAAAATAACTCAAATAACAGTCAAGACTCATTTACTTGGTCGTTCTACTACTTCCCGAAGGTGAAACTACCTCGGAAGATTCACGGTCAACAACCGAGGGTTAAACCTTCCAAACATGGTCAACCGGGCCAGTGGGGCCCACGACCTTCGATTTCTGATCCGAAAGTTCCTACGAGTTCAACATGATTTACTAAACAAGTCCTACAAATCGAATGGTCAAATCGCTCACGATCGGACAATTATCGTTTAACCTAAACTTTGAAATATTGAACTGGAGCATCCGGGGTTCCGATTCACGATCCGTGAAATCCTACACGATCCTAAAGATGTCTAGATCAAAATAAATGAAATTGGAGTCGATCCAACGGTCTAAACATATTGAACCCGGATAACGTCCAATATGCGATATCCAATCGACAGTTAAACGATAACTAAATTCACATCCGAGCATACTGTCGTGCTCGGGATGACATGGGAAACATTTCAGGACCCAAAGGGCCACCATAACATGGCCCACGCGCCGCCTCACACGTGTGGGTGCCTAGAGTAATTCCGACAATCGGAAAATCTCCAAACCACCGGTCAAGACCTATACGTACGTTATCAGAACAATTAGTGGAGCAACTTTTGTTCTTGGACCATGGCCAAAAACTAACCGGAACTAGCTGGAAAGAAGCCGAAACCGTCGGCCAAAAGTGGGTATTTTGAAATATCTGATAAACCTCCAAATCAATCTACAATACCTACATAAACAAATAGAGCATGATGAGGGGATGAATTTCCATACCTCACTCAATGGAATTGGCCGTCGGAATCGTCGGAAAATGCAAGAACATTGTCGGAAATCCTTACCCTTTTCTAAGCTTCAAATTGAGCTCACCGCCAACAAATCAAAT
Source organism: Prunus campanulata (assembly GCA_034190965.1). Lineage (NCBI taxonomy): Eukaryota > Viridiplantae > Streptophyta > Magnoliopsida > Rosales > Rosaceae > Prunus > Prunus campanulata. The sequence goes on from CM067215.1 coordinate 12,685,485, forward strand.
CGAGTTTTGGGTGGGTTTTCTAGAGGAGGACGAGGGGAACATTTTTTGTGAAGGTGGCACGACCAACCGGTGCACGACGACGGCGTATAATTGCTCGGAAGTCAAACAGTCACTGTCGTAGTGATTGTGTCGAACTAATGTTGAGGCCCAAAAAATCCAAGGTTGGGCCCAAAAATATTCCCAGCCTAGTGTGATACCTTATTGAGAAAAAACCTAATTGAAGCACATATAAGTTCGTCATATGCACTTGCACACGTGCCACGCCATGCTACAAGCTTAAGTGGGCCTAAGCCACGTGAATGTCCGGGGCTTGTTGAGAAGGTTGTGGTATGGATGGTTACAAGTATTCACAAGGCCCGTTGAAGGTTCAAGGGATAGAAGTTTTTGGGCTACTTGGGAGCACGAAAACCCAGGCTCATTCCTTGAGCCCGAACACATTGGTAAGCAATAGAGAGAGAGAGAGAGAGAGAGAAGAGGTGGCCTAATGCCCTACAAGAATATTTAAGGATCTGCAACACTTAGAAAAGCCGCATATCAGTTAAAGCCTCTAGCACCCCGTCAAAAAGTAAAGCAAATAAGCCATTTCCAGCAGCCTGAAGAAATCTTAACTGACTGCAAGAAGTAGGAAGCCAACGACCCAATGCCTTAGGAAAAGCCCAGCCTAGTACTTAATAAAATATCTAGCATCGAGTTTAGCCATTTTCAAAGCTCCAGAACCAAGTCAAACAGAGGTCATCGCAAAAACCAACGGAAACCCATAGGACAGGAGGAATACCCATTGGACAAACGACTCCATCCATTCTCTTTTTCCTCTGCAAGCTCTAATTTGAAAACCAAGGAAGAAAGCAGGTGGCGCCTTACCCCCATGGGGAGGTCCAGTCGCATAGAAAACCTTGGAACTCCAAAGAGCCTATGACCCATGCGCTCTGGTTGAAGAGATTTCACCAAAAAGGAGTGAATGGAAAGAAGCAAAGGGAAAGTGGGAATGGAGGATCGATAGAATTAGGATTCTAAACACCTATAAAAGGGAGTTTTCTCTACCCAGCAAAACTCATCATCCAGAGTGCGAACAAGCTTTGTCAAGCGGCTAGGAATTTACTCAAGACACCCCATTCTCTATTTCCATCTCTCCCTCTCTTCCTTAGTCAAAATCCCTTCAATTCTTTGTCACGTTCGTCTGGTGTATTGGTGGAAAGAATCCAAGGTGTTTTCTAAGGTTGTCACTACTCCTTTCAAAACTTTCTTGGAGCCCGGTCTTTGAACTCAGAAACAGGGGCAATCTCATTTGTTCATCCTTTACAGCAGCCCAAGCCCATTCGTCTGGTTGCTGGAAGAAAAAGACCCCTACAACTGCCAAGGAAGAAGAAGATGAAAAATGGCAGGGGAAGGAAGGAGAAAAATAAGAAAATTGGCCCGATTACTGTAGTTGCATTGTTTGCTACAATAATAAATTTTAGAATTTCCTTTACGTCCTTTTTGTTTTTAGACCTTTCCTCCTTCGTTACAACTCGGAATTGGGCGTGCTGCATGTTTACGAACTTGTATCGACGAGCTCTACCTAATGGTACCACTTGTTTCCCCAAAATCCTTCCAAATCAAAAAGTGACCAAAGTGACCCTACACTACAAGGGCAAAATTGTAATTTCACAATTTTGTAAATTGAACAAAACTATTAAACTGGGTCAGGGGTGTTACAAGGTGGATGGTGAAATAGGACAAGGGTAGAAATATCAGCATTATTTCTCATGACTAGACTTTGAGCACTTTCACCCATTTGCTATGGCCAAAGGCAAGGGAAGGTAAGGGCAGTTCCTATTCACATGAGATATGAGGAGAGAAATTTATGTGGATTTTGGTGTGGGAAGTGAAGAACATGGATAGGTATTTATAGAAAAAAAAAATGTCTCAATTTCTCAACTTTTTGGTTGTTTTTTTTCAATATTTTTGGTATTTAAATTGGCCGCTTACGTCAGCTTGCCCATGCAAGTCTTGTCTTTGGGTTTGCCTAGTTTCATGGGGCCCACTTCTTGCCATGAAAATTTTTCCTTTAAAGCATTTCCACACATTTGCCATGGCAAAAGGCAAGGGGAGGCAAGGACTGTTACTATTTATGTGAATAGTGCCTGTCCTTGCAATTTTTTTGTTGGTTTTCCACTCATTGCTATGGCAACCCAAGGGCAACTAATATTCACATGAGATATGAGGAGAGGAATTTATATAGAGTTTTAGTGTGGGGAAGTGAAGAATATGGCTAGGTTTTTTTTTTTTTTCCATTTTTGGTTTTTTTTTTTCCATTTTTTTTGTTATTTAAATTGGCTGCTGACGTCATAATGACGTCAGCATTAGGTCAGCTTGCCAAGCTGATAGAGCCCACTCCTTGCCTAGGCTGGCCTTCACCGCTGGACTTCGTTTTTGAGGGCTAGGGGGCCTTCTGCCTGTGCAAGCCTGCACGGGTGGAAATGCTCTTATGGAGGTTATTTTTGGAGTCTTGACCTTCTTTTATGATGACAAAAAGAAATAGGCGGAAGTGCTCTTACCAAGCATGGAAAATCAATCTCAAATCCCATTTTACCTGAACCAGACGCCCCTGAGAATTCATAAAATTAATCTGGCTGGAAAATTGGTCATCCTTACTCAAACTGGTTTATTTGACTTGGCTTCAAAGTTTACGTGCGAAAAGGAAACTCCTTGGATTCAAACTTACCTGTACATCCAATAGCCAGTAAAAACCAGCCAATACAACAACCGCGTTCTGGCAAAGTCGGTAACACGGTTTCTAACCAAGTCCAACTACGTGCACAAAATCTGCACCGTCAAGCCCCTTCAAATCCTCGTCAAACAAATTTCTCAAAATCCAACGGTGATCTATTCGCCAAACTCTCCTCAGCCCTCCTCTATAAAACGCCCTCTCCCTTCTCTCCTTAAACCCATCCCGCGCTTCTCAATCTGCTTCTTAAACCCCCTCACTTTCTCTTTGTCTTCATTTTCTCTTCAACTCTCTCTACAATGGCTCGATCCAACGCTGTCGTTTTTGTGCTAATGGCTACCCTCTTGTTGGCCTCAACAAGGGCACAATACCCTGCATCTTCCCCAGCCAAGTCCCCTGCCTCTGCCCCTTCTCCTTTGAGAACTCCACCCGCCGCCGCTCCTTCTCCTTCGAGCACTCCACCAGCTGCTTCACCCTCTCCTTCGGGCACTCCACCCTCGACTGCTCCTTCTAAATCTCCCGTCACAGACTCTCCACCTTCTCCCCCATCGTCTTCCCCTGAATCTCCGGCCACCTCTCCCACATCTTCGGGATCGCCCGTCGAAGCTCCTACACCCAACGGTGCCGTTTTTAACAGGTTCTCCCTTGCCGGATCTGTGGCCGTTGGGGTTTTTGCTGTCGCCATGCTTATGTAAAGAGGGGAAGAATAGCGGGTGTTTTATGAATTTTTAATCATTTGTTTTCATTTACCATTTGATTAATTCATTCCTTTTGTATTTGTTGATATATATATATATATATGGGGATATAAAGAGACACATTTTTTTGTCATTTCATTGGTTATTGTCATGAGAATCTAAATCTAATTGTTTTCTAATATTAAAAAATATATAATTTTGTGTTTGCAAATATATTTCCGGGGACATAAAGCCTGACCTCCGATTTATAGAATCATAAAATAGAAGAACCTGAATAATATCAGGGGTACCCTCAAACCAATAGAAGAACCTGAATAAATTCTCATTACAAGTTGGTAAAATTGTAGAAAATGGTAAAGGATAAAGAATTGAATTTTGATATAACATTCAACCATCAATATGGGAGAAATCTTGCACAAGTTTGCCTCGCTAGAGATGGAAAATGAGATCTAGCACTTGAAAAGGACCTTGATGCTGCGTGCTTGAAGTTCAAGATCTTGTGGAAGAAGTTATAGTCAAGCTAGTTTGTGGTGGGTTTAGTTAGATAAGTTATTGAATTGTGCCGATCGGACCTGTTTGTGGCCTTAATAAGGGAGAGTTGGATGACATTTGTAGTTCGAAGAGGTTGTTTGAGCCTAAGTTGGGCAAGATCATGCGGCCTTAACTAGAGCCAGTATTTAGTGTTGCCCAAAAAAGTATAATATCATGCCAGGTCCGTAGTGGTTTGATTACAAATCCATTCAATCTAGTAATCGTTTTGTAGTGCTAACAATTAAACATTCGCAAATTATACAATTTTCTAGATCAAATTTCCCCATGAGGGGAATCATATGAGTTTTAACGAGATCAAGTTGTAGAACTTCTCGTTATACCTTCTTGTTTGGTTTCTAGTTGAACAAAAGTTCTTTATTTTGACCAAAAAAAAAAGAAAGGAAAAAACAACATTAAAGCCCTATCCATGTATTATTCTGCCCTAGATCACTTCGTAGTCCATGGACACTTCGTAGTCCAATCCCTCTCCTTCAAGAGAAACTCTCATGTAACGGGATATCATTGTTCGTTATCTTCGGCTAATAACACAATGACACGTGAGATAATTTTTACACATATCATGGTGTTATTAACCGATGATAACAAAATAGTGTTATTCCCGTTACCCCTCTCCGTCAGTTTCTTTTTACCTATTTTGTAGAATTCTAGCTTGGGTGCTTACACAATCTCCTTTTGTTCTGTTACTTGCCCTTTTGTGGGTGTGCAATGCACTCATTCTGTAACCCAAAGAAAGCTCTATCCATGTGTTTTAGGAAATAAATTCAAACCATTCTTCTCCTGTGCAAAAAGAGATTGTCAATCCTCATGTTCCTTCCTTTTTGACTTCGAAAATAAATTACTAGGTTTTGTTTTGGGTCAGTAAATTACTAGGTTGTGTTGCAAAAAGCATTAGCACGTTAATGATGTTTCCAAGTCATTGGTCCCACCCCCAGATTTCCATCCTCTCCTGAAACGATCCCCACAATCCCCTTTCTTTTCTCCTTACTCAGGAGACCAACCTTCCATTTCTCGACTGTTACAAATCCACACAAACCCCAACATCACATCCAAGGGCCCACCTCTCGCAACCTAAACCCACGTGTTCGATCCAGATTAACAGACAACTGTTCTGTACCTTAGTGGAGGACCACCAAAGCCAAAAAAGAAACAAACGAACGTTTTAAACTTTTTTTTGTAACGTTTTAAACTTCGAGCCAGCCAGGAACCGTGTCTTTCGCGTCAATACACTCAACACCGTCGGATCTTCTTTAAGAGAATCCAACGGATGCGAAATAAAGACGCCTTGACTGCTTTACACTCCTCCACTATATATCTTTCTTTCTCTTCACTCTCTTCTTTCATTTGCAGGACCTTCCAGTACCTTCTCTCTCTCTTCCTCTCTCTCTCTACAATGGCTTCCTCAGGCTCCCTCGTCACTCTGATGCTCGTTGCACTGCTTGTGGGCCACACCATGGCGCAGTCTCCGGCTAAATCGCCGGCATTGTCTCCGACCAGATCGCCACCGGCTTCAGCTCCTTCTCCGTCTTCCGCCGCTCCATCGACGCCTAAGGTGAAATCTCCCCCCAGCCCTACTCCGTCGACCGCCGAGTCTCCGGCGAGTCCTCCTTCGTTGATCTCTGCTACTCCATCTGAAGCGCCTGCGCCGTCTGAGAACGGCGCCGTTTTGAACAGACTTTCTGCCTCCGCGTCCGTGGTGATTGGCCTCTGCGCCGTCGTTTTGGTTATGTAGAAGGGTGAATTGGATATTTCGCTTTTGTTCTGAGCGTGTCTCGTGAGTCGTGATCTTTCGTTTTAATTTTTATTTATTTATTTTGGTTCTGGTTTCAGTTGCGTTGTTAAAACTTAATTGTGTGTTGTTAGTTGGTTTGGATAAATTACGAATTATATTATTGCTTGTATTAATGTTGTTACTTTTATATTTATTATCCTTTCAATTCTGATTTTCTTTTTTTGTTCTTTTACTGCGAAATACAGATAAATGATTTCACAAAAAGAAAATGGGAACAAATTTTAACAGACATGGTAAAAGGAAAATTATTCCTATATTTGCTAAGGAATTTGCTCTCAAAGAGTATGATATATTTCATACACCACCAACTGCAAAAGAAGCCTCCGTATATCATTCACCTTCGACAAAATAGTCCATAAGAATTCATTAGTATTACGATAATCCGTGGGAAAGACTACATGAATCATGAATCCATCCTTTTCCAAATCTTGAAAATCAAATCAATTTCATATAACTTTCTTTATTTGAAATTGGGCATGTGCACTATTACTAACGGAAGACTTTTGCATTCTTGAAGTTTAGATAAATAGTAATCTATAGGTTTATGGATGATTATGGACTTAATTTTCATCTAACATCTGGCCAAGATGTCGGATCTAAGGTCTTTGAAAGGTGATTGATTTTGTTACTTGTCTTAATTACATAAAAAATTCATGGTTGTTTGGGCGTTGGACTTATGAATAATCCAAGTCATTGGACTTGATCATTTCCTTCTCTTGTTCTTCAATGGGCCTCCATCTACCTAACAAGCACAAAAAAGCCCCTTTGTTGCTGCCACCCCTATGTGCCCTCTCTCTTGATTTTTCTTTTCATATTACATCTCATTCCATCTATATCTTCTATCCCTTGAATGAGTAACATGTAAAAGAAAATCTAGCACATAAATCACACAGGTTTGAATTAAGCCCATATTAAAACCAATAACCAAAATAAAGGCACAAAGAGGCTAGATCTTGGCTCTTGATACCACTTGAAGGAAACATTTTGCATCTCATGAATCTTGGAATGAATTTAGCCACAATGTATAACACATAAACATTCATAATGGTAGATAGATTATGCTTATTCTAATTGAGCCCTTTATATTTTAACTAAGTATCTTATGATCTAGTCTCTTTGTGCACAAAATAGAAAAGAGAGAAAGGATAAGATTTTACCCTTGAAGACTATTTCTTGGACAAGCCAAGAATGAACACCTTTGTAGGAAAATGTATTATTTTCTTCCTTCTTTCTAGCTCCTCAACTCAAGACTCCAAGAGTGAAGTCCTCTACCTCACCACACTAAAATGAACTAGAGATGAAGAGAAATCAACCTAGAAGACTTAGATGATAGACTTCCTCTAGGTTGGACCAATTTTTGGCTAAGGAAGATGAGAGGAAGGATGTCTCTCCTACACATCAAGAACTCCAAGTTGAAATGCCAAAAACCCTAACTTGGAAATGTCAAAGTGTGGCTTATATAGCCAACAAGAAGATGATGAGAAATTCACAATACGGAGTTCCGGCCATGGTATATCTTGGGCTCTTCTTGGGCTCATTTAACTTGTATTGTCATAAAACACATGTTCTTAGGCCCAATGGGTCCTTAGGCTATTTTGCCCCTTGACACAAACCATCAAACTAACTTCACAATTAACATTTTAATTGTGATTTGTGACTTAACCTTTAAGTCATATCCTTAGTCCGAATAGTTTGACTTGGTCAATCAGGTTGACTTTTACTATTACTTTGACTGTTGACTTTTACCATTGACTTTTACCTTTAACGTTCAACGTATTATCTTCCTCATTTGTTTCTCAAGTTCCTTTTTTCTTCATTTGTTCCTCTAATCACATTTTTTGGTGTGTGTTTTGTATGTTCCTTATAGCAAGGTAGTGGGTAAACTTAAATTCTCTAAGTTGACTTGTGAATTAAATTTCACTATTTAATTCATTCTATTGGTGAAGGTCAACTAAGTTTGAACCTTTCAAGACTTACACAAACCATGGTTGATGCCTAGCAACATGTCATGGTTATCCAAGCTAAATAGGTGTAGGGAAGAACCGATTCATATTGGAATGGCTGTGCAATTGAATCATTCTCTTACACAATACTCCTTATTCACATTATTAGATAATGGAATCTAATGTTGAATATCCTAATGTGAATTATTCATTTATATGATTATCCTACTAAGATTTGAAGACTCTTCAAATCTTATCCACGACTCTACGCGGAGATTTGATCAATCATATCCTTTGAGTATTCTTTCTCCTTACTGAGAGTAGAGATCCCTTGTTGTACATTCATTTGCCTCTATGACTTTATTGAGAGTCCTGATAAACACCTTTAGCTCATGTCTCCTACAACACAACTGCATAGTGTCCTTAAAGACAAACAACATAGCCTCAAGATGTCTATAACATCTCAGGTCTAAGAATTAGTTTGAACCATTGTAATCTATGAGTTCTAGTTTGACATGTGAGTAAAGACTTCCATTCTATAATTCACATATTTGATTGCTTCAGTGTACTTGTTCTCCTACAAGCACCTACACACGTATCTTGGTATCGATATACTCACGTCATTCTCTACATATATAGAAGATATTGTGTGTACTGGTCTTGGCGGAATATCAACGCCCAATTGATACTCCGATGACCAAGAACATGTTTAGGATTAGGGATCATGATAAGTCTCGATGCAAGCAATCTCATTACATAGTTCTCATGTCCACTTATAGATTCATAGGACTATAGTTGTTTTACTATTATGATAATATACCAAATATCATGGTTGAAAATAACTGGTCTTACCCATGAATAACTTAATAAGTTATTACATAAGATGTCCTTAACATTAATTATCATATAGCTAGTTGGATTTAAAGGCATACTACTAACAATCTCCCATTTGCACTAAAGCCAATGATATGTGTATCTAATACAACTAATCCTCTAGGTGTTGTAGGCTCAGGCAGTGGATTTGATACGTTATCCGTAGAAGCAACTTGAGTTTTCTGACTTTATCTCTTAATCATGTGAGTAAGTCTCTCAGTGTGTTTTGGACTCTCTATGAGACCTTGGCTCCTTGGCTTAAGCTATTGCCCCATTATTGTTGGAGTGTGGGTACACTACCAAACTTATGGTTAGAATCATTCAATAGGATTAGGGATCATGATAAGTCTCGATGTATGCAATCTCATTACATAGTTCTCATGTCCACTTATATATTCCTAGGACTCTAGTTGTTTTACTTTTATGATAATATACCAAATATCATGGTTGAAAACAACTAGTCTTGCCCATGAATAACTTAATAAGTTATTACATAAGATGTCCTTAATATTAATTATCGTATAATTAATTGGCTTTAAGGGCATACTACTAACAATCTCCCACTTGCACTAAAGCCTATGATATGTGTATCTAATACGACCAATCCTTTACCTGTTGTAGGCTTAGGCGGTGGATATGAAGTAAAGCGAAAATCAGACGAGCTCTGGATAGCCACAACAACAAAAATAACTCATTTTTGAAGCAAAGCGATAACCTTATGTTTTTGCTTCTCTAGAAAAAGGTTCGAGAATGTGCTAAGATTGCTAGCTTGATGTAGAAGATCAATCAGTTTGGCACAAGCAGACGGGGTTGACAAAAAGTTCATCTTGAGTGGATCAGACACGTACGCATCCCCAGTAGCAGAGCAAGGCTTGCCAACCTTCAGGCCTTCAGCTAGCGCACTTGCTGAACTTTTCGCTTGAGCAGACAACTCCCTAGCCTTCCTAGCCGCAACCATGCTTGCCCCGAAAGGAGTCATCGATGCTAGATCGGCTCTATACTTGACTTCTTGTAACACAACAGATGATACGCGCTTGCCGAGTAAAGAAGCAGCTTTCCCAATTTGATCTATGTCCTTTGACTGATGCCAACAAATCGAGCTCCTATTAGGAATATCAGCAACTCTTTGCTTCTCTGCAGACGAGCTAGGTTTGGAGTAGACTTCTTTGCAAGTCAGATTGCCATTTTTTAGCTTCTCAGCTGAAGACTTGAGCAAGATATCCCAAATGTTCTACATGTCATTAATCTTCTTGCTGTCAACACCTACGAGGTGCTTAACTCTGGCAGACGACGAAGGAGCAGTTCCCACTTTAGTCTTCTTAGTAGACGAGACTATTTTGAAGAAGACTTGATCCAATAGAAGGAAATCTAGACTTCTTCCCTAATGGAGACACATCTCTTGCTCGTGAGGTCGCAGCTTCATTTTTGGAAAGCCTGGGAGCAGCCTTTCTCTTCCTAGGGAGTTCGGTCAAGGACTCCCCCTGTTCGTCGGGCTGATCATTTGAGTTGGGGCCATGTAGTTTCCACCTCTCAACGTCTCCAGTCGGGGCACACCACCTTCCTTCCTTCGGTGCTCACTCAACAGCTAACGCCACTCTCACAATTTCGCAAGGATGCTCATGGCTTGGCGAACCTTAACCATGTTCGGATTGAGATCAATCCTTTTGCTGATGTAGTCCTCTACAAGTAGGGGATAGAAATTAGTCAACTAAATAACCAAAAGAAATTCAAGAAAAGTAATACATATCAACATATCGTGACATACTGGGGCAGTGAGTGGTAGGAATCTTCGAACCATCATATGCAATTCCTTCCCATCTTTCGCTGAGCTCTAGCACGTCCGTACTCAATGCATGATCGCCAACGATAAGGCAATCGAACAACTTCTCATTGTGTACGCGGAGTTGAGCGTACTTCTCGTAATGCCTTACTTTGAAGAAATAGAAGAACTTCCATAAAGTTAAGCCCAGCCTGAAGAAACGATTCATATTATCGAAGCAGATTACGACATGGTAGACATTCAAAGTACATTGACTAGGAGCACACTTCATAACATAGAACACTCTCTTGAAGAACTTCAACATGGGGAATCAGAAGCCCAAAGAGAAGTAAAATAGGCAGAATGTGATGATCCTAGCATTCAGATCATTCAGGTCCATTCGAGCCACATCATCCGTCAAAGGCTCCATGAATGTGACATGCACGTCATTTGATATGGCATAAGCAAATTGGATCCGCCATTTTTGGAAGTGCGCCTTGCTCGTGATATGGTGCAAGTTGGCCACAAACCTCTACTTGCGAACCTGAGAGCCACCCCACAAATATAAAGGCACTTGTGAACCCGATGACCAGCTTCCCTCGTCAGACGAAATAATAGTTGAGCAACTACAAAAAGGAAGAAACTTAGTCCAAAATCACAAGTCAAAATTTGCAAGTCAAAAACCCTAACTCACAATTCAAAAGGGGAAGGCCACACTGCCAAAGCCTTTACCTCAGCATGAGCCAAGCCACAACCCAGCTGACAGACCATGGCAAAACCAAAACCATCCCAGCAGGTCATTGCACATCCCAGCTCCAACAAAAAAACAAAAACAAAACAAAAAGTTGCAGCCAATGTTGCTAGGAGCAGCAACAACCATAACAGCAAGGCTATCGCGCAACCAGCTGGAGGCTGGTCCCGCAGCATAACCGCTACTCACGGTCCCAATGACAATGCTGTTAAGCTCATAATTTCATACATATACATGCCCTATTTACTTACTCCTTTTGCTTAGTTTCTTAGAATTCTGAGTCATTTACCTATCATTATGTGTTTTATAGGCCAATAGAGCAAGAGAGTATAATTCATGAAATTCAAGCATGTTAAGGCCTGATTTGGATAAATGTAAGAAAAGTTCAAAGACAAACCCATTTTGGGCTACACTCCCTTGTCAATCCAGTTTTGTAGGTCACATTGCAAACCCTATTTCAGCAACCTACGCAGCTTGAATGAGGCAACATCCTTCATGGAAGTTGTTCCAATGGGTGTCTATTATAACATATCCAAAATGCAGCCCCACTAGATAAATCTGGAGTTCGTCACCCATCAAATACAGAACCATGCTCAGGACGGATTTTGGGTGCGTTGCCAAATGAGTTAGCGATTTGTTTCGGCCCTAACTTCTTCCTCCGACTTTGGATTGGCCCAAATGACATGTGGTTGGAAAGATGACATTCTGAACTTCAAGATGAAGGGCTCAAAGTCATCATTTGCTTAAGGAAAGCCCAATTCGTAACCTTGAAGTTGTTGGTCATGCTGACCTAAGGATGAGCTAAGTGTGCTTGGTCATTCTGACCTAAGAATTAGGTGTTATTGAATGTGGGGAAGTTAGGTGAAGCAGATTCATTACTTATAATTGGTGTGGAGTTTTGCAGCAACCAAAAGAAAGAAAAGAAGATGAAGTGGGCGCTGCAGCACTAAGCCTAAAGAGAAGAGGAATTTTTTTCAAATTCAATTGTGTTAGGTGAAGTGGGTGTGGTTAGTGAACTCAATTGTAAAATCTGATTTACCTAACCTCTGTGCCTATAAATAGAGAGTCTCCAAATAGCCAGAAAAAAAATTCATTCCATCATTTACAAATATATTGTACATAAAGAGAGGGAAAGTTGAGAGTCACTGAGGGAGAGAAGAGATAAGGCAGCAGCTAGGAGGCTTTGGCCTTCTGGTAGCCATGGAGATGAAGCTTTTTCCATCTCTAGCATGATGTCCTTATTTTCTTCTCCTCCTTTTGCCTTTTATTTTCTTCTTGTATTTCCTTAGCTTTGCTTTGTTTTTTCTGTAATTAGTTTTAATAAACATCTTGCTGGTCTTGTATCATGGTTTGAGTTTATAAAGTTTGATTTCATTCATGAATTCTTCTTCACTGTTTTAATGGAGCTGTTTTGTATCCTTTGATTGATCACCTAAGGTTTTATGCATTGTGCTCTTGTTGGGAAGGTTTGGCGATCATCTTCATTCCATCCATTAGCAACTCATGTGATTTGGTTTCTAGGACTCCTAATGTAAACACCATACTTTGGGGTCCTTGTGATGTTCAATGCAATTTGATCTAAACACCATGGACTTATTTGTGAGCATCGTCATGAGTGAATCAATTTGTTTATTTGATGCCATAACGTGATTACAACAATTAGGGTGGATTCTAAAACCTCACCATCTTGTCTTAGTTCTTTTCTTTCTTTCTTGTTTTATGTTCTTTTGTTTTCATTTCTATTTTGTGTAGGGAAACTGAATTGGATCATTCAATCACCAATCCCTGTGGAATCGACCTAGCACTTACCTATGCTAAACTACCAACAGCTCGTGCACTTGCAAGTATCACAAGTTGATGATGCAGCTGAACCCATTTTGGTGCAGCTGAATCGATGCAACAAATGCCGACAACCGCCAGCAACGACCATAGCCGATCGTGCCTGTCGTTGACGTCCCCACTCGACAATAACCAGCTAGCTGGTCGTGATCCTACCAGTTGGTCCTCATTGAGAAGAAGACAAAAAAATTAAAACAAAAAACAAAAAAAAACAAAACGTGACCTACCTTGGTGTGCACGATAACTCCTCCTCTTTTGAATGAGCAACAAATTCTCTCATCCAGGACCTTTCACTTCGCAGCAAGTTAGAAAGTAGAGAAAGATGAGATTACAAGGTGAAGAGTTATGAAGAGGAGCCTTGTATTTATAATAGTTGGAAATCCTTGGTCAATATGTCGCTCATGTAAAACTGCCCTTTATAGGCGAATATGTCGCTCATGTAAGCTCGACTCAAAATATCCCACCGCCCAAGATCCTAGCGTGTCTTACATGACCTGGTGGTTTCTCCAGGCTCGCGAATCACAAAATTTCCTTTTACTCCAATTTCTTTTTAAGTTCAAAGGCTGACCACGTCTGACCATAAAGTACTCGACTGTGCCCACAAATTCAATATATTGAAATGAAATCAGGATTGCCCTTGGTTCGTGATATTCGCCAACTTTTGGAAGACGTTCATGTCCACAACTTCTGTCATATCTCAGTGTGATTTTATTTTATTTTCGGTGGAAAATGTAATTTTATGTTTTCTTAAAAGAAAGTTCAAGCCACAATGGCGAAACTATGGAAATAATTTTCATGCTACTCAAACTCCAAGGTAGTTTTATGCATCCATCACCATTTTCATTGATGATAATTATGAGTATGCTAATACATGTAATTTGGGGGTTTAACTTTAGTGGTCCATGAACTTATACCAAGTTTCATTTGGTCTTTTGACTTTTTGTTTTTCAGGCAATTAGGTCTTCCAACTCCATTAATCGTTCCAATTGAGTTCTCCTGCCACATTTTCCGTCAATTTGAATTGCGCGAATGGAGTAAATCAGACTTTTGACAATACAAATCTAATTTTCAGCCAACAAACAGTCTGATCAAACGAAATTTTTGCTGAAATGCGACACTAGGGATCAAATTGATTTGTAGACCAAAAAATAAAGGACCACATCGATTGAGGTGACAATTTAAGAACTCAATGAGGACTTTAAAAAAGACTAGGGACTGTGAGTGGGGTATAACTAAGTTGGTTGAGCTCTTCCACCACATGAGAGGTTTGAAACCCCTAAGCACCTAATAAATGTATGTGTAAAACCCATCTTGCCCAATCACTTGTACTTAAAAAATAAACTAGGAACCACTTGTGATAAAAACATTTTTTTGCCTTTATTTTGATATAAGCGATATTGGGGAACATGAAATTCAAATTTAGGTATGTATTTTAATACATTCTTTCATCAATCAATCATTTTCCTTAAAGATTCGATAACCTTCTCAAACTTGTGAATATACACCCATTCTTCAATCAATCGTTTTCCTTAAAAATTAGGTATGCTTCCAAACTTGTTGATATATATATATATATATATATATATATATATATATATATATATATATATATATATATATATACAGCTAAATTTCGTCCTCCGATGCAGTGTTCAGGGTTGGAGCTAGTAAAGTAATACATGCCACATTCATTGAATTGGTAACGATGTCGTTCTTGCCACCCATTATATGGGCATGTTATGTTGCAATTCTTGAAATTCTTCTCGTTAACTTCGGCCAGGTCGGTGTTTCCATTTGTATTGTAGAAATCTGCGAAACAAAAATAATCATACAAATAATTATGAGGCAAGTTCTAAATAGTACAAATAACAAAGAAATCGAATATTAACTAGCCGAGAAAGGCATCATGTATTGCAAAAATATATTTTTTTTAAATAAGTGGTGAATATTTGAACATTTAGAAAAGAAAAATGATGAGCTTGTCGGACTAGTAGTCTCTTCGTTTTTGGGAGATTCACTATTATATCCAATATATGGGCCCAAATTATTTAAAAAAACCCTATATGAAATGGACTTTAGAAGTACACCAAAAACTTATTTACAACATAGCAAATAGGCTTTTAACTTATTATAAATTACAAAATTGCCATCGATTTCTTAAAACAAGCCAAATCTCAAAACTTTATGAAAAAAACTCAAAACACTAAATATGGTATTAAAGTAATTTAATAATCAAAATTAAATTCGATAGGGCTAGTTGTCATTTTTTGAGTTTTTTTTGGATTTGTTTATAGAAATTAAATGATGTAGGATTTATTTATATCATTAGTGCTAAGAATGAGTGTATGACTCGCTTCTTCTTTTCGTTGTCTGCAACTAGAGAAATTTACATAGTACACTCCCAACATAAAATCTGCGTTGCGATGCCCAAATTTGATAAATCGGCAATCCTAAGTTGTCCGGAGTTGGAGCCCAACCCAACTCGTCTCATACGATGTACACTATTGCTTCTAGCATAGGCACCAATGATGCTGCTGCTGCAACTAGAACAAAAACAGAAACTTTCATTTAGTTAATTTTAATTTCAAGTATATGTTCAGAATTTATAGAGAAAAGACTTCTTCTGTCTATAAATTATGTATTTACTATGAATGCTCACTTAGGGTAAATATGTAACATTTTATTTGTATAATTCTTTAATGATGTAAAATTGAGAAATTTGGGAGTAGCCTCTAAGTAAACCTAATGTCATAAGTAGTCCAATGAACCTATGAAGAAGAACCACTGTTAATAACATCGATGCGTTTTATATGAAAACCCCACACTCCCATACTTTGTAGGTGGTTATGCTGGGGAGAATGTTGGTGTTGGTAGTAGTGGAATGTTGGTGTTGAAAATATGCCATAAAGCTAAACATGTGATGGAATTTTCTGAATATTTCAATACTTTTATAGTTAACCATACTAGAAGATACGTCGATTTAGTTAATAGTTCCATTAATAGTTATTTACCTAAACGACAAGTTCATGTCATGTGAGATGAGGTAGGTGATCTAAAAAAGTTGGGTCCAAGAGACCTTTCCCTAACTCACACTCTAAATAGTTCCTAGTCATAGAATCATCAATTTGGTATTGAGGATCTGTAAAGACTGGCGTTCACTATCTGCTCAGTTGAGAGAATGACTGGTCTCAAGTTATTCGTGTGATGACACTAATATAACCGTATGGTGCTCTTTGTTGGAGTCAGACTAGTTTAAGATATTGGAAAATAAAAAGAAAAGTTTAATATACGGGTACTTGCAGTTGTTTGGTATGTCCTATTCCAAATTACTTCTTTCATTAAGCCTTTAAAATTGTACAAGATTTTGCTTCCAGATATTGGAGTAAAACAGGCTGTTTAATGAGGCCTTGAGGATTGGTTTCTTCGGCACACACGTAGCTTAAGAAAAGAAACCACAATGATGAAAATATGGAGCTTTGTTGAATTTCTAGGACCTGAAGAAAGTAAAGAACTGCAATATAGGATTTGTAATCCTTTGATTAACTTAGTTTTTGTAAGATTGTTAAAGGCACGAGGAAGAACATGTGTGAAACAATGTTAATTTGTTTGACTCAATAACAATAACAATAAGCTAGATCCCCATGTATCTATGAGATTCTCATTATATTTGTATAAACCTTCCTCTCTATCCAAGGATCCAGCATCAGATTCTTGATCTCTGGCGAACTTGAATGTGCTTCAAACAGTATATAATAAAATATGTAGTTTTGTTTTTGTACGTTGCTTGTTAATAAGTGGGTTTTCTAGCTATTGGTTTTTAAGTATATATAATAATGATTGCACGCTCTCAAACCACAACAATAGAGACCAAAACTAATTCAAATTTAAACAGAAAGGATATGTCTGATCCTTTTAATTTAAATTCAGCTATGGAAAAAATGAAAAATAATTTAATTATTTTATTGGTGGGTGTCTTAAGTAAATTTCCCTAGAGCCCAAGGTCCAGTTCCTTGATAATAATAATAATAATTTATTAATTATTTTTGTTTATGACCAAATCGAAAGCTAAGCCTATAAGCCCAAGAAGCCTAACACTCCAAAGTCAAACTATCAAAAAGCTTTGTTTATAAAGGCTTTTTAAAAACGGAGGGCCCGTTTTCAGTTTTCATTTTTAAGAAATTAAAAACAAAAAACTTGCTTGTAACCAATTTTAGTTTTCAAAAACACTGAAAACTGAAGAAAAGTTGTCTGATAACTAATTTCAGTTTTATGCGGAACTTGGAAACGAATTTTTTTGAGGTCAAATTGTGACTTTGAGATCATAGAATGAAAGTGCATGTTACAAAGAGTTTGTAGTATTTTTCAATAAATTTTTTTGGAATTATGATGAATTTTTGGTGAGTTTTTGATCTGGAGGTTCCTAGACTTAGACTGGTTCAGTGGCCAAACACAAGAATCGAGTGGCCTGGTCCAAGTTGGGAGGTCCCAAATATTGAATTTTGCTAACTGGAGTGCATTTCATGTGTGTGGATGTAAAATTAGTGAATGAAAAAGGAGCACAAAAATTAAAAACAATTTCAAGTTATTTTTAAAAATAAGGGTGATTTTGAAAACTAAATTTCACTTTTTTGAAATTGAAATATGTTACCAAATATGTTTTCATCAGTTTAAAAAAAATAAACTGAAAAGTGAAAATAAAATAATTTTCAAACAACCCTTGAGTTTCTTCGATGTGGGACAAAAACCAAGACATTTGCTTTCAAACTCTAACACTAACCCCTAATACACTTACAAGATGTGAAGCCTTAAACGAGAATGAGGTTTGTACTTGCAAGCAACAAGCTACACGTTTTTATACTACACAAGCTACCTTCTTTCTTTTTTTCTTTTTTTTTTTCTTTTGTTGAAAGGATCTCTTCAAAACCCACGTCATCCCTTGGCGTGTGAGGACATATTCCAGTGTTTTGCCCGCAAACATCATCAAACGTAAATGGCATGGAAAGTAGGCACACAAATAGCTTCAATGTCTCAAATTCCATATTAAAAATATAATCACAAAACTATTATATATACATGATTTGGAGCCGTCGTCGCTGAATATTCAGAGACCTTAAGTCCACATCTCAAATATACAGGTGATTATTATTGGGGTGGAAATTGATGAATATGCCTAAGAAAGATTTGTGGGGTTCTTTCAGATTGAGAAGCTTTCTTCAACTACTCTATGGCAATCGATCTAGCTTCACAAATGCATCGCAGGGACAGTTCCCAGCTATGGGAGTATCTAAGGTTGGCCATGGCTATTTGATGCCGCAAAGTCTTAGACTTTTCAGCGCCAACAGCAAACCATGGACACAACTTGAAACCAAAGTGTAAGAAAATTAACTGTGTTTTGAATGGTCTCCAGTTACACTATGATCTCCTGGATTAATTGGTTTTCTCTTCTGATCTAAAAAAAGAAGAGAAAATATGTTCTGGTACTTGATATAATATTTCGCTCCGTATATTTTAGGTTAAATGGTGGAGAGGACAAGGTTCAACAATCACACCAAGCTACTTCCACTAGGCTCAATTTCGCCCACTGGTATGAACTCAGTCACATGACTTTCCTTTGAATGTATTTTTTATTTACAAAAAGTATATTGGGAATTTGTTGGAAGTTTTTGGAGCAAAAAAATGGCTTGGCCTGCATGCAGGTTCAAATGGATGTTGGGATCCATATTATCACTAATGCTGCCTTTTTGGGCTCAGAATTGGGGAAAACTGAAGAGGATTGAAGGTACGCAAAATCTCCTTCATTTCATTACAGTCATATATAAATGATTAGAATACAGGATTCCTAATAAAAGAATTGGGAAATTCTTTATGTCTTATACAGGAAAGGCAGAAATTGTAATGGAAGAGGTTGAGAATGTGGCAGAGGTCGTAGAAAAAGTGGCAAATGTGGCTGAGAAGGTGTCGGCGGACGTCGCAGATGAGCTCCCTGATAATAGCAAACTAAAGGAAACAGTTTTGCTGGTAGAACGGGCATCAAAAGTGGCTGCTCAAGATGCTCAACTAACACAAGATTTAATTCACAAGGTCTTCTTATGGCCATTTCCACCACCATATTAAGTTTATATGCATTATTTTTTTTTAACTTTATAACCTTGACTGATGTATTATATCCGTTCATACATAGGTGGAAACACTGAAGCAAGACCTGGGAGACTTGGAGACGCTAGCGGAGCCCCTTTTTGAGAAGATTGAGAAGCGAGTGATATAAACATTTGTTGATGAATAAATCCTTTTCGTTTGTTGAAAAGGAAAGGGAAATGCTAGGGTGATTGTATATCATCTCTCTAATATGTACATAAAGGTGGTCTTCCTAGCATTACTCAAAAGAAAATAAAGAAGTGGAAATAATCGTTGAAACAAAAATGGAAACGTCAAATGCTTGTACTCATAATAACATTTTAAAGAAGCAAATAAGGCCTTCTAAGCAAAAGCAAAGCAACACAGTTTAAACATGCACTTATTTATGTTGGGTACCTTAGCTTGAATGTTGACCAAATAAAGCAAAACCCATGTCATTCATTAGCGTGCTTGGACATTCTTAATCAATTAATTAATTAATATTTAGCACACGTTTCTAATGTTTTCCCTGCAATACATTTCCTTGCGTAAATGACATGAGGTCTTTATCTTCATAGAATCGTAGTGTGATCGAATTACAAATCTATGCATTTACGGAAGTTGCGGGGAATGGATTCGTCGGCCTCGGAAAATGTCATTTGTGTTTTGCACAAACACTCCAAGACCTTGTCCTTGATGGACTATGCAACGACACACACACAGATTTCTTTGAGAATAAAACACACGCAAACTGAAGAGAGAAAGCAAACACACAAGAACACAAAGATTTATAGAAGTTTGGCCTCGTGCCTATGTCCTCTTGGTGATCCACCCAAGAAATTCACTAGTATGTAAGAACAACTTTGGTTACAATCTTGAACCTCCTTAGCTCTCACAAGAACCCTAACTCTCTTTTCTCTTACCATTGCTCAAACCCTTTGATGCCTTTGTATACACTCAAGAAATCACCCTTGAATTCTGTCTAGTGTTTCTCCCTTGAAAATCCACCTTGAATTCTCCTTCTTAAAAAAAAAAAAAAAACCTAGCGTTAAAAGTCCTATTTATAATGCATAGGACTTTTGCTATAAGTTAACTAGGACTACGAAACTAAAACCCTATTAATTAAATTAGGCTATGAAAACCAAGTCAAACATGCCAAAACTGTAAACAGTGCAAGGACTTAAATCACGTGGTGACCAGTCGTTGGGATTGGCCGACCGGTCGCCTGGAGTTGAAGACCTAACAACACCATCATACATCTTGATCTTCACTGTTCTCACACCCAAAACTTTACAACTCCTTCCTATTTCAACACACATGAAACAAACAACCGGAATCTAGAATTCAAACTGGAGTAGAACTCTTACCCGAAAATTTTCCACTTCTTCCTCGTTACACTCCTCATCCGTTACCGTCAAGAGTTCATCATTGGTGTCACAACTAGTTGACATGTTTGCTATGCCTAAACTTTCGGCATCCTTCATATTGTTTCGTTCCCTCCATTGCCTGACTCCCCCCCTCCCCCCCTCCCCCCCTCCCCCCCCTCCCCCCCCCGCCCTTGCTTGAACAACCCCACCCTCCGGTCCTTGCCACGAGAACCTTCACTTTGAGAGCTATTTTCGGAACGTTGAAGCATCCTGTCATGCGTCAGGATGTCTTGCATGATCGCTTCATACTTCAAAGTTCCATTGCCGAACATCAGCGTCGTACGGAAGTGCTTATAAGACGGAGGAAAAGATGTCAACAACATCACGGCCTTATCTTTCGACTTATAAACCTCATACATTCTTTGCAAGTCCGCAATACATCTATTAAAGGCGTTGACATGCTACATCATGTTTGCGCCCTCCTCCATCTTTAGAAAGTGGAGCTCCTTCTTCAAGAAGAGCTTGTTGGACAATGATCTTGATCCAAACAACTTTTCAAGCTTCTCCCATGTCTGCTTCGTGGTGTCTTCCATTGCATTTCACAGCACATCATCCGTGAGATGCTGTTCGATGGATCCTTTAGCAAGCTCATCTAGGTCTTCGCACTCTGCTTCTGTCATGGTTGCCAGCTTCTTTTCCTTGCCTACCAAGACTACGTTGAGACCTTGTTGCTTTAAGACGTACTTCATCCTACTTTGCCAAAGCATGAAGTTCTCCTTGTCGGTGAACAACTTGAACTCAACCTTCACACTCGCCACTTGTGGTGTCTTCTTATGGGATCTTTCTCCTCCCTCCTTATCGCCTGCCATCGTCAACACACCGCTGCTCTTAAAATTATAAGAGCACTTGGTGTTAGATTCTTTATATGCGTGTTCATGATCTTTCACACAATCTGAAATACGTAAAGACATACCTGGCGCCATCTTTCTTGAGTACATGATCTCTGAACTCATTCAACCCTCAACAACAACAATCCCAACAAGAACAAGAACGACTCAAAACTTCTGCTCTCTCTCAGAATCTATTTCAACTCTATCTTCATGATGAGATTAGGGTTAGAGAACGTGTCTAACGAGAGCAGGGCCTTAAGCTTATATAGGGATAGGGATAGGTCAAGTCGTCTCTACTCATCACCGAGGGCTGACTTGACAATCTTCTAAGCCCACCAAGCAACGGTTCATGCAAAAAAGAAATAAATGGGACCCCTTAATAGGCTTCAAAACCTTTCCTTATTCCACAAGGTTTTGGGCCTCAAGGTATAACTTAATTTAAACTCTTATCAAAACTTGATATAACTTAATATCTATAGTGCACCGATCTAAATAGAAAACATAACACTTGGGCATAAACCAATACCCTCTACCGACCTAGGCTTTGATACTACTTGTTGTGTGCAAATACTTTAAGACCTTATCGTTGATGGACTATGCGACGGCACACACTTAAACCCCTTTGAGAATAAAACACACACACACACACACACACACACACACCAAAGAGAGATAGCAAACACATGATAACACAAAGATTTATAGAGGTTTAGCCTTGTGCCTATGTCCTTTTGGTAATCCACTTGAGAAATTCACTAGTATGTAAGAACAACTTTGGTTACAATTTTGAACCCCCTTATCTCTCACAAGAACCCTAGCTCTCTTTTCTCTCACCCTTGCTCAAACCCTTTGATGCCCTTGTAAACACTCAAGAATTCACCCTTGAATACTGTCTTGTGTTTCTCCCTTGAAAATTCACCCTTGAATTCTCCTTTTTTTTTTCTTTTTTTTATTTAAAATTTTAAAACCTAGCCCTAAAAGTCCAATTTATAATTTATAGGACTTTTTCTACAAGTTAACTAGAATAGGAAACTAAAACCCTATTAAATTAGGCTTGGAACCCCCAAAAATAATAGGAAAACCAAGTCAAACATACCAAAACTGTACACAACGTGTGGACTTAAATCACATGGCGACCGGTCGTCGGGATTGGGCGACTGGTCGCTTGGAGTTGAAGACGCGACCCAAGCTCTTTGTAAAAAGCGATTGGGCGCCAGCACGCTATTGCCCTTTTCGCGACTTCTTCTTCTTCTCTCGCTGCTCCTCCTGCAACCTTTTTGTTCCTCTTCCTTCTCCCGCATCATGGTTAGCCTTGAAGCACACCAGTGTGGTGTAAGCTAAAGGTGTTGGAAGTATACTCTAAAGTTAAACATATGATGTAATTTGAAGGATGTTTTGTTACATTCACTACTAGAAATTGGGGCAATAAGGACCCTTTTTGTAGGCACGGACATGAAAACAGTCTTTAAAAAATGGTATTTGGAACGGAAAGTTGTATTTCAGTCTCTAGAAATCTAAAGACACAGAAAACCGTTCCTATTGTTATTATTACAAGTATTTTAAAAGAATGTTTGGAAAAAAAAAATATATAATATATATATATAAAGCAAAATGCAAAGTTTTCCATTAGGCACGAATGATAAAGAACAGTTCCCATAGTTTGCAATTAGGCACGGATAATAAGAAACAGTCCCCAAATTATTAGGCACGGATAATAAGGTAATGATATTACCCAATGTTCTACCGTATTTGATGGTATTAGTCACAGATTTTCAGTCCCCACTAACATTACATTTAATACTTTCTCCTACTCTTCGCTACAGTCATCGATACTTTCGTCCCTCTTTCTCTTGCCCTATCACTCTCAAAATCTGACTCTAATCTTCATCCCAATCGATCTCACAAGTCTCACTCTCAAAACCCAATCTCAAATTCGTTGAAAACCTAAGGTCCCCTCTGCTTTCAATTTCATCATTGGCTTTCCACTTCTGTGCTGCTATCGACGACCGACGACCAACCACCGGCGACAACTACCACCTCCTCTTCTTCTCTCTTTCTCACTTTCGTGTCTGTGTCTCGTTGTCTCATTCTCCACCTTCGCTTCTTTGACGCTCTCTTGCTCTCCCCTTTCGCGTGACCCGAAGACGCCCACACTCAATTTGGTCCACCATTCTCCATGTACTCCCTCAGGTAAGTCCCTCTTTCTCTGTTGCTCTCTAATCTGATTTTGTTTTTGTCTTTGACACTACTGTTTTCACAAACTTTTAACTTAGTACAAGCTAAGGGAAAGATTGGGCAATTTTATGGATCACTTCATCCTGCTATGAGGCTTGTAAGTTCTAATAATGCATTTAATTTCAACAATCAAAGTCATTGGGGTGTTTTGGTTCGGTGAAAACTGAATGAAACCAATCACTGCTTGACAAATTTTTTAATTTATTTTTGGGTTTCTTAATCTCACAATCTGAAAACGAAAATCCGAGACAAACCAGATTTTACCTATTACCCTCAGATTTTTTTTTAATATTAAGCGAATTGATGATTACTGAAAAAACTCAAACTATGAAATCGAAATATACTGTATGTAAGTTTTTGTATTCTGTTGCTGGTGTGGTTTCACTGGAAGTTGGATCTATATATTCTGCCTCTTAAGGTGCCTTGATTTCCTTACACATATATATATATATATATATATATATAATATAGTTAGAAAGAAAAAAAAACCAAGAAACTTTGTGTTTCGCAATTGAAGAATTGACCTTAAATATTGAAGTTTTAATGTTTGGTGCTTCAGGTGGGATGTAATGAGGAAGTAGGCCATTGAAACATTTTGACTTTTTGTTTTGCTGGGATATGTGGTGGCACTTAGAGCTGATGCGATTCTCCTTGTAAGTCTTGTTTTTTATGCTTTAAGGGAGCTTGGGAATGGAGTTACCAAAAAGAGAATGCATATTAGTAATGTACAATGCAATTGGGAGTTGCATAAGTAATAGTAATAACTTAATTGTCCTTTTCTTTTCCCTTGGGTTCGTAGGAAATGGAGTTGAACTTGTATTGATAAGTTTTAAACACTCGTAGTTTTAGAAGATGATATTGAAATGTTGGAATAAGTTAGCGGTTAATAATGTGTTGCTAGTTTTGCAAATTCTCTATATTCTTGAATTTGCAATTGCTTAACTATTAAATTTCCCTGTTTGATTTTTCTCAAAACTTAGGTGCAACCTTAAGACGGATGAAGTATGACTGCTTCTTGGAAATGATAGGTGCACATCATTGGTTAGATAAGATTTGGAAATGCATATATGTAAACTTTAATTATTGATCCCCTTGAATTTTAGTTTCCAATTTCTATTTAGATGCATTTGCAAGCCATGTGAGGATTCTAAATTAGGCTCCAATCTTTTTTCCTATAATTTTGTTTCTTGAAGATTTGTTGGCTTTGTGCAAATGGAGAACAAGTTTAATATTGAAACCCCACACCTGAGTTGATTAAGCTAGTCTATCTCCCACTTTGACACACACAAGCGAACACATTTTGTTTTTGTTTAGTTTCTTTGTTCTCTGGATTTTTCTTTGTGTATTCATATCAAAACGCGGGGGAGGTTGATAAATGGCTAGGGCCACAGATCAAGTGTGACTGATTGTTGTTAGCTGATGTCTACTGTAACCAGGAGGTTTTTCATAGGTTACATGTGGTTTGATTTGTTAGAAATTGATTTTTGTTGTTGTATTCATGAGTGAATGGGTTGGAGGCCATCGTCAATTTGTTTCAGGCTTCATTGAGAGTGCTGGATAGTTTTTTTCATTTCATGTTATTTTTTAGGATGATGCTATTTGAATTTGATTAGTTATTTGTAAAGTGAATTTGGAAGCATATTGTCACACTGAGTTGTGTTTGGAATCTTGTTCAGGTTTGGCACTTATAACAAAGATTGAAGCTCGGCTTTGGACGGATGGTCGCTACTTTCTGCCGGAGACACATCAACTTAACGACTAGCGGCAGCTTATGCGAATGGAGGAAGACCCTGCTGTAGATATCTGTACAGCAGATGTGAGTCACTGGTTCTTTGAGGAACCTTTGTAATTATTTTCAATGTTGTAGATTCACTAATCATTTATAATGTCTCATATATAGCTTTCAACCCTTTTTGATTTGCACAACAGTGCAATGTTTCCTTTAATCATTCCATCATGTATTTGTACTAGTGCTAATTTATGAGTTGCTTCTAAATGATGATTCTCGTTAAATTGCCTCAATAGCAAGTTTGCGTATTTTTATTAACAAGTTCTTTCCTTTAGTGGGTGTAAGTATTGTAATGGGTATGATACTATGGGCAATACATTAATTGCAAGGCATCTGAATAGAGATAAATGTGTATTAAATAAAAGCTATGACCATTGGGGACTGATATACCTTCAGTTCCTAGGGAATGCATTAGGCACGGATGTAGTTCTTTAATAGAATACATGAACGTGTATTGGGTATTATAAAAATGTGAGACCCATTGCAAACATTAGGCACGGAGGTTTATAATCAGTGACAAAATATCAATAGAGGATCCCTACAAAAGACACTGATATACATCAGTCCCTAATATTACATTAGGCACTGTTTTCAGTGCCTAAAGAAGGCAAAAGAGACTGATTGAGCCTTTTTTTAGTAGTGATTTTACGGTAAATCATAAGGGCAATTATGTCAATTTTGATAATAGTCTCATTAATAGTCTCTCTCTATTAAAATACTTTCGTGTAATTATGCTCAATATCATTTCCATATCACAGAAACCATGTAAGTATAAATTTTCTAAATAAAGCATAGACAAAACACATATACAAGGGGAAACCCATATATGTATTGCAAACACATTACATCACCTGCATATCCATCAACTAATAAGTTGACTTTAAATAGTAAAATAATTATAAATAATCATCGAGTTAAGGATATCATTACCCAGTCTGTTAACCAAACAATTTGGTACAGATCGAATCAAAATAATTAAAAAATAAAAAATTTAGTCAAATCAAACCAAACTGTTGGTTCGATCAGTACAAGAATTTTTCGGATGAAATGCCCACCCTTAATATAAAGCTTAAACCTTCCTCTCCATCCAATCCAATCGGTCGGTCACCACCTAGTGACCAGTCTGTTGACAAAAAAAAGAGCCACCATTCTTGAATCATTATCTCAATATATAAGTCAACAAAATTCCACTTAGGTATAAAAAAATAAACTCAACTAACTTCCAAACACTTATATAAGACCTAATTTAGGTGGTTAAATAAGCAAAAGTAACTGGAGATACTTGCAAGCAACAAGCTACACGTTTATATATATATATATATATATATATATATATATATATATATATATATATATATATAAGCTACCTTTTTCTTTTGTTGAAAGAATCTCTACAAAACCCACGTCATCCCTTGGCGTGTGAGTATATTCCGGTGTTTTGCCCGCAAACATATCAAACGTAAATGGCATGAGGAAAGTAGGCACAACCCAAGCTTCAAAATCTAAAATTCCACAATAAAAAAATTCACAAAACTATATATAATACATGGTTTGGAGCCGTCACCCTTGAATATTTCAAAGACCCAAATTCTATATCTCAAATATACAGGTGATTTATGTTGGTGTAGGTGGCTCGATACAAGCCATGATATTTAAGTCCCACATCGAAGAATATAATAATAATCTACAGTTCAAATATAGGTGGTCCACAAGTTTTCAAATCCACAATCATTTTAGAGATGAGTTGGTATAGATGAGTCATTAGCCTAAGGTGTGAGTTGGAAGGCTACTGGGAGGTGAGTCACCTAAGCTAAGATTCCTCAACGATGATAATATGATTTTATTAGAGCTACAGAGAGTTGGATGAAGGGAGGAGAGAGTGAGAGGGAGAGGAAGATGAAGAAGCTTGAAAATGTTCTTGAGTTGGTATTGAAAGGTGAAGATATTTATTATTTCAGTAATTTGTTAATTCATGGATTTAATTTAATTTTACCCTCCGTTTGGATGAGGAAAAAAAACTCGGAATTTAGCTAAAATTCGGGAATTTAAGAGGAGAAATTGACAATTCCCTTATTTGGCAACTTAAAAGTGGAATTTATTAAATGACGAGCGGAAAAAATCGTGGAAATTGGGGCATCAAATTCTTGAGTTTAATTTCCACCAAAATAGGCATCATTTCATAATTTTCATGGTGCCATTTACAAAGTTCGACATACATAAATCCAAATACTTAAATCTTCAATTGCTATAAATTGAAATGATGGAAATCTATGTAATTTTCAATTACTTCATCCAAACAGTGGGTTAGAGTTATTTCGAGTCTTTTGAGAAGTAGGAAGATCACTTGGAAGTGGATTAGAGAACCAATTTCGTTTTTGGGTGTGTTTGAGTAATTTTAAAGTTATGGGTTCCTTCAAAGTTTTGAGTTCCTTCAAGGACTAATGAGTTTTAATTGTAGGTGTGAAGTTTGGAATGATTTTTGAAGCTATAGGTACCATTAGGTGGGTTAGAATGGATGAAATCAACTTATAACCAAATCTGGAAATTTGCTATTTCTGGAAATTTTCAATGCGCGAGCCTCACCTTGGCTCTCTTTTTCTCCCAATCCTTTGAGTGTTTGAGGAAGCCATTTGTTGGGTTTTAAACTGGACTTGGCAAGGAACAAAACACAATTAGTTTCATCAAATTTGATTAAGTTTGGTTGTGTTAAACGCGGCTACAAATGTCTGAAAATAAATCTGTTTGCTGCAGAAAACCAGCCATGAGCCCAACTTTGGAGCTGGTTTTCTCCTTTGTTTTAGCTCCGTTTTGAGTATGGTTTATTGGGTTAGAAACTAGAGGGAATAAGCTTCAAAACCACTACAAGTTTTCCCAATTTCGTTAACTTTTGGTTGGTCAAAATGTCTCATAAATTCTAGGTTTTAGTCTGGAAAAAAAAAAAACAAGAGAAAAATTTCAGAATTTTTTTTAGAAAATGATGAACAGTAATTGCAGCCAAGCCCACTCACATCTCCGATGCGTGGCAGCTGTTCCTGCAACCTCCGACGCCATATTTTTAGTCCATTCGACTCAATTTCTGGATCCGAGTCTGATGGTATATGTTTTGAGTCAATTTGAGGTTGTGCGTCGAGGCGGTTGTTGTTTGAAGTGTCGGTTGATGTGGGGCTCATAGGACCCAAATGGTGATTTTTGGACAACGGGTGTCGTTTGCCTTGTTTCGGTGTCGGCAGGGGGAAACAGTTTTAGATTATATTGGACGAGATTTGACCGCTTTGGACCCTAGGTTGGTTCTAGGGGTATTTTCTTTATTTTCACGCAGAATCTTTGAAATGCGTAAGGTTGAGGTGCTAAGTTGAGGTTTACTGGTGTTAGGTGAAATAGAGTGAAGACTGCTCAATAATAATTTGGATTTGAATTTGTTCAGGAATTGGATCAAAAGTGTAGATTTGACAAATCCGGGAACTTCCGCAGGGTAATTTGGTACTTTAGCTAGGTGGACATGAGGTAGGATTTCCTAATTTCCCAATGATTGGGCTATGTCACTTTTAATCTTGGTGCTTATATATATTACTATAAATATGAATATTATTGTTGCTTTGCTCGGTGAATATCATTTGATATTCTATGAAATACTATTTGATGTTATATGAATATTATTATTGATGTTTCTCCGTGGATATTATTTGATGTTGGGTAAATATTCTTTATTCATGTGATTAAACTTGAAATATTATTGTTATTATCTGTATTATTATTCCACAGAGATAAATGATGTTTGAGCTGCATTACATATGCATCATAAATACGGTTGTGTTTTGGATTTGTGTTTCGGTCGAGGTCTATCTAAGGGGTGGGAGAAGGCCTTACATATATCTGGAAAAAAAAATGTGGAATATATTGAGGTGACGAGAGCAGGGCTTGAATATATTGAGGTGATGGGAGCAATGCCTCTAATGAAAAGTGAACGTTGAGAAATTCGTAAACAAAAGAAAAATGGGGTAAGGGATGGATGGGCAATAGTTTATATTTTAGGGTATTCGGAGCCACAGTGGTAAAATACATGATATGGGACATGCAAGCTTGGTGCCCTAAAGTATGAATTAGTGGGATTAGATGGGAGTGAGTTTATGGCATCACATCACCGCATATGCAAATTTATTTATCTAGCCCGGTTGACTAATTTATGTATCTTGTGTTATTTGATGCATAACACTTTGATTAATTGTGATAGTTGACTTTAAAGGATTTGACGGTACTTTACTGGGCATTAGAATGCTCATACCCTAATAGATTGTATAGGATTCAAGGCAAAGTTTGAGGAAGCGGGTTTCAACCAAGTTACTAGGCTTTTGTTGTTGATTTGTGTAATTTATATTTGTAAATTGTAAGTAGTCAACTGTTTGATAAAAATCTTAATGTGTATTTAACTACGAGCTACTGCAACTCTAATTCTGTGTTATTAAGTAAATTTATATTATTTGTGACTCTATTTCTCATCATATCATGATTATAGGATTTTATTCTTATGACTATGGTATGACTCACACCCTGATTCATGAATATTAATTATTCTCTAATCGGGTCATGACACTACAAATGCATCACAGGAACAATTCCCAACTACGGGAGTATCTAAGGTTGTCCACGGCTTTTCGATGCTACTAAGTTAGTGACTTTTAAGCACCAATAGCAAACCATGGACAAAACTTGATACCAAAGTGTAAGAAAATCAACTGTGTTTTAAATAGTCTCCAGTTATACTATGATCTTCTGGATTAATTGGTTCTCTCTTCGGAATGAAAGACAAGAAAATATGCCTTTTTAAAAAAAAAAAAATCTAAAAAGAAGAAGAGAAAATATGTTCTGCTACTTGATAAATATTTTGCTCCATATAGTTTAGGTTAAAAAGTGGAGAGGACAAGGTTCAACAATCACACCAATAAATAATCAATGTATGGGTCTTTGTAAGGGCAAGGACAAGGTCGCTGTAATTAATGTGAGCCGTCTCTTTTAGTCTTCTCTGATTGTCTCTCTAGGCTCTTCTTGGAGTATTGGATACGACGGTTTTTTGCTCTTTTGTTCTCCATGAGGTGGCTGCGTCAACTTCCTTTCCTAAGGAGACAATCACTAGTGAGGGATCTCCATCTTAATGCTATGGAGGTGGTTACCATCTCTTCTGCTCAAGGGGGTGATAAGTATGCGGCACCAAGCAGGAATCAGAAGCGTGTGGAAATTGTTGTTGGGGATGTGATTGTTAGTGGTATGGCTTTTTCTAGTAAGCGTAGTTTTTATATCGAGGATTTTGTTGACAAGGCAAAGGAGACCAACCTCGAGGGGTCTCCAAGGTCTCCCTGATAATTCTCATGTGGAAGGTTCGTGGACTTGGCAACCGATGAACGTTCCTACTATGAAGATCTTTCTTTGGAAATTTTTTTCAGGCTAAAAGACCAATCTTGGTCTCCCTTGCTTGTCAGCTAGGGTTCTAGATCAAGAAAATTGGAGGTGGCAGTTGGTGTTTGGTTGGATCTGTTATGATGCCCACAGTACGTTTTTTACTCTGTACGAAGAACTATGATGCTTTCTTTAGATCATAGGAGGCTTTCTTTGACAATACATGCTTAGTGATGGGATGTGTTTCAATGGTTTCGTAGTTGTGTGATTAGCTAGATTTGTTTTGATACCCATAGTACGTTTTTGACTTTGTATGAAGAACTATAATGCTTTATCTAAATCATAGGCGGACTTTTTTGATAGTATTTACATAGTTATGGGATATTGTTTTAAGGGTTTTGTGGTTGGGTTTTAAGTTTGTCTGTTTCGTATAAGTTATTTGACTCTTTTATTTAGTCAATAGCATGGTTAGTACTCTTTCCTATCCCGGAGTTTTGTTTTCTCTAGAAAGGTTTTAACGAGACTGCCGTTAACATGCTAGTTCTTTTCATGTAATGTTCCTTTGGGTTTACTGAAATACCATCTTTCCTATAAGTAAAAAAATAACAATCACACCAATAAACTCAGTCACATGAGTTTTCTTTGAATGAATTTTTTATCAACAAAAAGTTTATTGGGAATTTGTTGGAAGTTTTCGGAGGGAAAAAAGGAAAAATAACTTTCACAATTATTTAAATTTTTGTCCGATAATTGGTGCCGCATTCATAATTTTTTTTGTTTTTACCAGTAAACTTGCAACAAATTTATAGTGTACTTTGTTGATTGAAAATTTAGTCAATTACAGTTTAACCATCTTGCAAAGTGCAAGCAACCTTTTCTCAAGACGACAATTTTATCCTTGTCATTGTTCTTTGAATCACAACAGAACTTGCCTCGCCGTTTTTTGTCTTTTTTTTTTTTTTTTGTTCAATAAATTTATCATACTCCCCATCAATATTTTCACATGGCCCAACGGATATTAAAGTACCCTTCTGAATTAGTATCCTAATATTCAGGTGATAAATGGCTTGGCCCGCATGCAGGTTAAAATGGATGTTGGGATCCAGAATTGGGGAAAACTGAAGAGGATTGAAGGTACGTAAAATCTCCTTCATTTGATCAAAGTCATATATAAATTATAAATTAGAATACAGGATCCTGATAAAAAAAACTGGGAAATTCTTTATGTACATAGAAAAGGCAGAAATTGTAATGGTATGTGGTCGTCTTAGAGAAAGCTTAGAGTGACCTTATATAATGTAAAACAACTAAATGCTACTCTAAAAGGGTCTGGAAAAACTCTCCTAAAGCAAAACAAAATCCTAAACAATTAAGGAAACAAACTAGGAAAGAATCCTTCTTTGACTTGAAAACACGTCAGCCAACTTTCACGCACATTTTATAGTCGTTCCACATCCTAGAAAATTCTAGAAAAATATGAGAAACATAGTTTGATCTCTAAGCTTTCCAAGCATATGTTACATGACACTAGAAAAAATCGGAGAAGTGTTCAACTCTTCAATCTTCCACAGCAGTGCAGTTTTGAAGGGATTTCACTTAGGCTGTCTTGACTTGCAAGTCTGGAGCAATTGGCTTAATAGAAAATTATGAAACTTTGACACAATAATCTTCAATGCCTTATCTTTCTTATTCAATTGGCCTTGTGTTAAAAGTCATTCGAAAAGTCGATTTTCAGTCAAAATCCTTCCAAGAGCGCAGAATAGTTGAAAATAAGGAAAGAAAGGTAATAATGCTCTTTTTAATTAAATTCCTCCACAAAAACCAAATATAAGAGGTATAAAAATATAGGAAATAATGCACTTATCAACGGAAAACCGTGAAGACGAGTGTAGGGTATGGACCAATTTAAGGTAGTGGTGGGAAGGAGATATATTGATGAGTACGACAACAGTGAGAGTGGTTTCAACCCAAAGAGTGAGAGGAGCATGGCTTTGATGGAGGAGAATGCGAGTGATAATACGTAGGAATGTGACAATATGCGTCCGGCTTCAACCATGCCGTTTTGTTGAGGAGTATGAGGGCAAAACATGTGTTATTCTATCATAGTTTGACATGAAAATTTTCGCAGAGTTCCATCAAATATTATATAAGATTGCTTCCGCCCTTCCATAAATTAGATTAACTTAGAATAGTTTATCGCTTGTATATAAAAAAAATACTGTCATCTATTGGATATGTAATTACTAATCAAACCTTAATGATTAATATTATATTGGGCTAGGCTCAAGTCGCTGAATCTCAAACCGCCGCCATGAAGTTCGAAGGTGGCGACAAGTCAACAGCAAAGGTAGAAAGGGTCAAGGCATTCGCTAATCCACGGTAGTTCTCCATCATTAATTCCATTTCTTATATGCATCATAGTTATTAAGTTAAAACTACGCAAAAACATTTATGAAAAAGACTGAGTGACAAAGAAAACAAACATTTATCCTATACAGTGAAAAATATACGATCAAACCAATCTATAAATTTAAGATTGTTGGTAAAAAAACAATCTCACAGAGAGAAATTCTCAAGAAGCATTTTCAAGTTTCTGCTATACAGTTTCTAACCAAAGGTTTGAAAATTATAAGGCTTATAATCTTATTTATTTATTGCTTTTTGAACACTGGTTTCCTTTTTTTGAAAATTAAATACAGTTTTTTTAATTAATAATTTAAAGGGAGTTTGTGAAATATATCACCAAAAGAGGGTTTAACGTCTTCAGTCTTCTCATCCGTTGTTCATATTCAAAGATGACCTTTGAAAGTTTTAAAAGAACAAGCTGTCTGAATTCAACTTAGTGCAGCTTCCACGTCTCTTCTCTTCACCAACCAGAAACCTCTCTCTCTCTCTCTCTCTCTCTCTGTGGTTTTGGATGGTGGTTTTTCTTATCTCTGCAAAACCCCTCTCTTCCTCAGTTATTGCTATGGAACTCCACCATAGAAAGCAGTTAACAGAATCAGAGAACCTTTCAATGTTCTGCCAACCATTCTGTGAGCAGTTAACAGAATCAAGGAACCTTTCAATGGTCTGCCAATCATCCTGTGAATCTCTACTTTGTCTCTCATCATGTTTGACTTTCTGTCCTGACATCTGCAAAAAATCCAATCATTCCTACACCTTCGTGGCTGTTGGATCATCTTTGATTGTAGCCACTTTTCTTCTTGTTGGTTTGTATGTTTTCTATGTAAAGTACTATTCAACCAGGAGAAGATCCCAACCACAACAGCAACCTTTATCAGAGGAGACCCATGATGACTATATAGATGAAGATCATGGGCCGGTGCTTGACCACCCCATCTGGTACATCAACACCATCGGTCTCCAGCAATCGATTATCAGTTCGATCACGGTATGTCAGTACAAGAGAGGTAATGGTCTTGTTGAAGGTACAGAGTGTTCTGTGTGCTTGAGTGAGTTTCAAGAAGATGAGACTTTGAGACTTT
The DNA here is from genome assembly GCA_034190965.1 of Prunus campanulata. Taxonomy (NCBI): domain Eukaryota; kingdom Viridiplantae; phylum Streptophyta; class Magnoliopsida; order Rosales; family Rosaceae; genus Prunus; species Prunus campanulata. Next base: position 12,719,670 of record CM067215.1, read on the forward strand.
TGCCTAAATGCAATCATGCTTTTCATGTTCCTTGTATTGATACATGGCTTAGATCCCATACCAACTGCCCCATGTGTCGGGCACCGATCGTCAAAACCTTGACAACCCCTGCACCAGAACCAAATCTTGCTGTCAATTCAATTCCAGAAGAAGAAACCCAGGTGGAGATTTCAGAAAATATCGGTGAATCTAGTGAAGAAATGGGAGAGGAAATTTGTGAGATTAGAATTGAAACAGAGGAAAACAGAGAGGTGATTGGAAAGGAGAGAGATGAAATCCCAATTGAAGAGGTGAACGGACTAGTGGAGCCAAGAAGATCGGTTTCCATGGATTGTTTATCAGCTTCAAAGATCAGTCTGGAGCTTTCTAATCTCCCTGCAGTGGAATCTGATAGGAATTCAAATACCAAATTGGTTGCGGTAAATAAATTAAACAGGGAAATTGTTCCCAGGAAGACTGTTGGAAATCCGAAGTTGCAAAGACAGAAGGGCAGTTCTTCAAAAGGGAGGTCTGTGCAAAATGTTCCCCTTACTATGAAGAGGTCATCTTCCTGCAATGGGAAAGTCTTGTTCTGCAGGGATGTTCAAAACAGTGACTCGGTTTCCCAATTGAGGAGCTTTTGATCTCAATTTTCCTTTTGTCATGTTCTGACCCCTTTTCCTTGTCAGGTAAGGCATCTAAAAATCTGGGATGTCTCTGAAGTTCTGAACTCTCAGCAATCTGAGTCTCTTTTTTTAATCTTACTATATCAAATTACATACTTCAATAAATTCCTGTTTGTACTAAAGTTTATGTCAGAACTAGAAAATTGAGGCTGGCCCAAAAGGGGATTCACAGCTTTTAAATGTAGTATCTGAAAAGAATCAATCAATTGTAGATGAAACTTTTTTTTCTTTTGAACTAAAGATGATGAGATTTCGTGGTTTCTAAGATAACTATCAACTTTGGATATTGAAGTCAAAAAACTAAATTGCAGCAAAGTAGAATGATCATTAATGTGCTGATTATCGTTTGTTTATATCTTTCCGTTGAATGCTTAGGTATTGCTGCAAGCTGCTGCTTCCTTCAATTTTGCAGCTCAAACTAAAGTTTACACTTGTAGATTGGTCAAAAAGCTATACTGCTGCTTCCTTCAATTATCGTTTGTTAGAATTCATCCCATAGCATGTTCGATAGCTTCTGAGTTCAGGTTGATGGGAAGAAGGAAAATGGTTTAGAACCCGACTATCTTTTCCTCTAGTTTAATGCATTCCTAATCACTCTGCAGAATGAGACTACAGGGTCTAAAAGCAGAAGCTCAGATAATTCCATTTTAAATTACATGACCAGCTAATAGCATGTTTTTCGTGAAAATATTTTCAAAAGATCTCTTTGCATATTTACGTTTTAATAAGAACAAATGTGCATATAACTGATCGCCAAAAGTAATGATTTCTAGAACATTTCGTTCACCGTAAAATAGATAGCAATTGTGTATTCTTCTTCTTCTTCTTCTTTATTTCCCCTAGGCTGAAACTTGATAGTCAAGTTGTTGATTATTCCCTGGATAATAGACATTTTCAGACAGCTTCTGCTTTGTTTGTTAGGAAAAATATGGTACCCAGCAGAAGAGATCGAACACCTTACTTGCAATAAGTGCTTGCACCAACCACAAACAGTACTCCACGAATCTATGCTTTCATGTTTGTTCTCAGGTCCGTGCGATCATAGTGAGGACTATATAGGTGATCACCCTTAAGAGAGCCTTCTTGAGAGAGAAACAATTTATTTTCTGAGAAGAGTATTGGAGATGGTCTCCAACCCAAATTTTCCTCTACCAAAATACAACCATTCATGTATACAAATTTTCCAAACTTTTGTATGTTTGAAGACACTCTTTTCGTCACAAACAACAGTTCACACAATTTCTTGCTCTTCGAATGCCTTGTCCTTCAATCACTTGTTGTATACTCTAGCCTGTCTCCCAAGTAATAGCCTATTCAAAACATCCATTCGGGCTGAATCCAACTCCTACACCTCTTGCATCAGATTAGCCTGTGTATATTCATCAATCACGAAAATCATGTGGTTGTGCAAGCCTCAAAGATAGAACATTAATTTCCATAGGCAGCTTGAAAGCAAACTTAAAGCTTCAAGCATAGTCTTCTTGACTTCAGTGATGTTTGTGGAGATAAGTGGTGAGAAATGGAGTTGCTGGGGATTTTCCTTGGCCTGCAAGCTCTTTCCGAACTGGAGATTTTCCTTACTCTTATTCTAGGATGATATTCTTGATGGGTTTCCCTCGTTAGTGGAGGAGAGAAAAAGAAGGAAAATAAATAGTAAAATAAAATGAAATAAAGGATAGGAGAATTTGAAGAAAACGAATGGAAGATAATGTTGAAGTGAGTCTCCTAATTAATCAAGGAGATTTATTTCCTTGATTAATTAAGGGATTTACTTTCCTATTTTTATATAGTTGTCAAATAATTGTATAATTAGAAGATACTTTCCTAATCCTTTACTATATCTAATTCCTTGTAAAGCACTCATGTTCAAACCAAGAACCTAACATATTCAAACCAAATATCATATTTTAGCATGGTGTCAGAGCAATCGATCCTCGGTTGTCTCTAAATTCTCATATCAAAATTTCTCCTCCCCTCCTCTTCAAGGGGGGGAGGGGGAGTGAAAAAGGATCTGTTTATCTTTCTCATGGAGATTTTTGCCTCTTTCTTGACTCCGACATACCCTTCTCTTCAGGGGGAGAAGAAGATTGAAGAGAAGTTTCTGTGTCCTTAGCCGTGTTCACAGGATTTCTATGTTCTTTACATTCCTCATATCGTATTCCTCATACCCAAAATCACATTCCTCGTATCGTATCGAATTTTCTTGAACCACAAACCCAAAATCACATCCCTCATATTGTATTCCTCGTATTTCCAGTTTCAGATTCAAATCTTCATACCAGAATCCTCATATACTCTTATCCCGAAACCCTAAACACATCTTTTTTCTCTTATTCTTAAATCCTTCCGCTACCATGGATATCGTTTCCAAAAACCACCGAATCTACTTCCTCGTATCGAATTTCTCCTCGTATCGAATTTTTTCTTGAAACACAAACCCTAAATCAAATTCCTAAATCAAACGGTCGGTTGCCAGTGGAAAGCGACCGGCACCCCCTTAGTTCTTCGAACATGGAGAATCTGCTTCAAAACTACCGGTCGCCAATGGAAAGCGACTGGTAGTCAGAGAAGCTGTTTCAAATCGACAGGCTGCCAAAATTCAGCGACCGGTCACCAGAGGATAACGATCAGTTTTCTCCACGCTGTCAAAATCAGGAGGAGGAAATTGAACCGTCTTATGAGATTTTGCCCGCTTCAGCTCCAGTACCAACCAGTCACCTGCTAAGGAAGTCATTTAGTATGCCTGCTGACACACCCATTGAGATGAATCACAAGTTGTGTGAAGACATAGACCAAGAACCAACCAATAAGGAACAGTATCAAACGCCTTGTTGGAAGGTTGATATACCTGGTACACACAAGACCAGATAGTGCATATGCTGTGAGTATGGTTAGTCAGTTTATGCATTCACCCAGTGTTTCTCATATGAACGTTGTTGATCGAATCTTAAGATACTTAAAGTCAACCCTTGGAAAGGTTTTAATGTTCTCAAAACATGAAGATCTTGAAGTTTTCGGATATACATATGCTGATTGGGCTAGGTCCATTACAGATAGACATTTTATCAAGAAAAAATTGAGAAGAAGATCATCCGCCTACCATTCATAAAATCAGAAGATCAACCGGCAGATATCTTAACCAAAGCTATTTGTGGCAGAGTATTTTATGACTCACTTACCAAGTTGGGCATTTTTGACGTATATGCACCAACTTAAGGAGGAGTGTTGAAGTGAGTCTCCTAATTAATCAAGGAGATTTATTTCCTTGATTAATTAAGGGATTTACTTTCCTATTTTTATATAGTTGTCAAATCATTGTATAATTAGGAGATACTTTCCTAATCCTTTACTATATCTAATTCCTTGTAAAGCACTCATGTAAACTATTATATATACCTCCTTATGGAGAAGCATAAAACAAGAACTTAACATATTCAAAACCATATTCATATTTTAGCAGATAAAAGGAGAATAACTCTCCTTCATGCATGGCCACCAATTAGTTAGGAATGTGGGCTATAAAGCAATTGCCTTCTTTCAGTTCAATGTATCCCTGAGAAAACCAAAACTTAGAGAGTTTTGAGAGATAAGAAAACTTCACTTGTGAGAGAGATAAAATCCTCTTCAGAAAAAAAAAACCAAGAAAGAGTTTAGCCACTGGTGTTTGGTGAGATTATTATTGTATTAATTATTTTCATAGTGGAAAATATTGAGTGTTATTTTTTGCCCATTTTATTTACACAAGGCTGGGAAAAGTCAGATCCTGGGACTGCCATATTTATTTATTAGCTCTTTTATTTTTTGTCATCTTTCCTAACAAGTTGTATCAGAACTTCGGCTCAAAAATTATATTCTTGTGTAATTTAAGATGAAGTAGTCGTCATCATCATCATCAGCAATAATGTTAAAATTGACTGCATCCAATTACTCCATTTGGAAGTCAAGAATGGAGGACATCCTTTACTGCAAGGATTTGTATAATTACACAAGAATGAAGGCTACTAGAGGACATCTTAAATTACACAAGAATATAATTTTTGAGCCGAAGCTCTGATACCACTTATTGGGAAAGATGGCGAAAAATAAAAGAGCCAATAAATAAATTTGGCAATCCTAGGATCTGACTTTTCCCAACCTTGTGTAAATAAAATGGACAAAAAATAACACTCAATATTTTCCACTGTGAAAATGAAGGGAATACAATAATAATCTCACCAAATACCGGTGGATAAACTCTCTCTTGGTTTTTCTCTCAAGAGGATTTTATCTTTCACACAAGTGAGGATTTCTTATCTCTCAAAACTCTCTAAGTTTTAGTTTTCTAAGGGATACATTGAACTGAAAGAAGGCAACTGCTTTTATAGCCAACATTCCTAACTAATTGGTGGCCATGCATGAAGGAGAGTTTTTCTCCTTTTCTCTTCCATTCGTTTTCTTCAAATTCTCCTATCCTTTCTTTCATTTTATTTTACTATTTATTTTCCTTCTTTTTCTCTCCTCCACTAACGAGGGAAACCCATCAATCTCCCCCTCCCGACTTAGGTGGAGGGCTCCAGCAGTCTAGCTGCTCTTCTGCAAAATTTGTACTTGTCTTTAGGTAAGGACTTAGTCATCATATATGAACTATTGTCATCAGTATGGATCTTCTCAAGCTGTAATTTCTTGGACTCCAACACATCACGTATCCAATGATATCGCACATCAATGTGGTTCAACTTCGAGTGAAAACTCGGATTCTTGCTCAACTGGATTGCGCTATGACTATCACAATGCAAAATGTATTTATGCTGCTCTTGCCCTAATTCTTGTAGGAATCGCTTCATCCAGAGCATTTCCTTGCACACTTCAGTAGCTGCAATAAACTCTGCCTCTATAGTTGATAGAGCAACACATTTCTGTAACTTTGATTGCCACGAAACTGCTCCCCTGAAAATGTAATTAGGTATCATGAAGTAGATTTTCTGGAATCAAGATCTCCTACCATGTCTGCATCTGTGTAGCCAATCAATTTAGGTTTTCCACCTCCAAAGCACAAACTAATTTTGGAAGTACCCCTGAGATATTTGAGAATCCACTTCACAGCATTCCAATGCTCTCTGCCTGGTTTAGACAAGAATCTGCTTACAACACTAACTATGTGCGTTATGTCTGGTCTCGTGCAAATCATTGCATACATCAGACTACCAACAGCTGAGGAATATGGTACCATAGCCATGTTTTTTTTTCTTTCTCACTTGTAGGACTTTGCTTTGAACAAAGGTTGAAGTGACTAGGAAATGGAGTAGAAATTGGTTTTGCTTTATCCATGTTAAACAACTTTAGTACCTTATCGATATAACTTTCTTGTGATAACCTCAACTTCCGATTTTTTCAATCATGGGATATACTCATACTGAGGATTCGTTTTGCGGGTGCTAAGTCTTTCATAGCAAAAGACTTGCTCATCTCTTTCTTCAGCTTGCTAATCTTGTCACTGTTTTATCCTACAATCAACATGTCACTAACATAGAGAAGAAGTATGATGAATTCACCATCATCAAATCTTTTCACAAATACACAATGGTCTGAAGCAGTCCTCCAATATCTGTGTTCAATCAAGAAGGAATCAAACTTCTTGTACCATTGTCGAGGTGTCTGCTTGAGTCCATATAAGCTCTTCTTCAGCCGACATACCAAATCTTCTTTGCCTTTGACTTTGAATCCTTCTGGCTGCTCTATGTAGATTTCTTCTTCAAGATCTTCGTGAAGAAAAGCTGTCTTCACATCTAGCTGTTCGATCTCGAGATTCAGTCTTGCAGCCAAACAGAGTACAAACCGTATTGATGACATCTTCAATACGGGTGAGAAAATCTCTTCAAAGTCAACTCCTTTCTTCTGACTGAAACCTTTCACAACTAGCCTTGCCTTAAACCTGGGCTTAGAGTTGGTTTCTTCCATTTTCAGTCGATACACCCATTTATTCTTAAGTGTTCTTCTACCTTTTGGTAGGTTCACCAGATCATATGTGTTGTTCTCATGCAGAGATTGCATTTCTTCATGCATGGCTTTCAACCACTCCATCTTGTTGATCATTAGTCAATGCTTCTTCATAGCATTCTGGTTCCCCCATCTGTTAGGAGAACGTAATCATCTGGAGAATACCTACTCGGAGGTCTCCGTACCCTGGTTGATCTTCTTGGTTGGAATTCAGTCGCTGGCTCTTCATGGGCTTGTGCTTCTAGGCCCACATAAGCTACGTCATCTATTATACCATCTGTTGTATGACCATCACTCGCGTCATCATTAACTGGTTCATTAATAATAGGATCATTAGCTGGATCATCAATATCATTGGATTCATCTCACTTGTCATTGTGCTCCAATGGAGGAGGAATTGGCACTACAAGAAAACAAGCCTTCTGTGACCAAATTTTACGTGGCGCTGAAAATTCCATCACATTTGACTTGTATAAGTGAGAAAATTTTGACAGTCGTCACCTAAACGTCTTGAAGAGATGTAACAAAATTTTCGCTCCATGTCATCACAAATTAAATAGCGGGAAATCTTGGCGCCCAATTTTTTTACTAAATGTGACGAATAATGCACATTTGTCACAGACCATGAAAGTGAGGCCCGAAAATTTTATTGGGTGAAGATTGGCAGCGTCACTTATGGCCCAAAAGAAAAAGAAAGAAAAGCTAAAGCTTCAGTCACTTGCTCATCAAAAAAAAAAAAGCTTCAGTCCCTTCATCGTCATCACTAGCTGCCCTCTCATCAACAAACCACCGGCGACGACGACCACTCCTCCTCTCCCTCTTACTCTCTCTCTCTCTCTCTCTCTCTCTCTCTCTCTCTCTCTGTCTCCCCCTTCGGGTGACCCATTGTCTCCCACATTCAATCACCAACAAATTCTCATTTCAATCTATTCCCTCGATAATGACCACAGCTAATTAAGTCCTCCTTCCACTTGTAATCTCTCATCCCCTTGACCCCCACTCTAAAAAACCCACAGGTAAATAGAACTTTCTATATTGATTGTTAAATTGTTGATTGTTATTTCCCTGTTCAATCATTGATTATTATTTGATATCCATTCGTTGGCTTTTTCTGTATATTTGAGGTAAAATAGAAATTTCTTCTGGGTGTTGCAGTGCTCTTGGTCAATTTTGCTAGTTTTCGTTCTGTTCGAGGTAAGTTTCTTTTACTTTCTGGTTTGTGTTGTTTTGATTCATGCTTTAATTTGTAATCTGAACATGGCCAAATATGAGAAATTGTATTTTGACAATTTGATTAGATGAGAAATTGTAGAATAACTTATTTTGACAATAACTTGTAGGTTTTGGTCTTTTTGTGTTCCAAATCACAATATACCCATTTGTAGAAAGGCTTCTTGGTCCTCTCGCATTAGAGGGGTAAGTTTTCAGCTCCTGCTCCCTTTGCATTGTTGTAGCTTCTGCATTTTTTTTTTCATGATAAATGTGTTTTGATGTAATGCCTACTGACCTGTACTGTTCTTTACCTTTGTGGTTCTTTTTTTTCTGGCACATGATTCCCATATGCAGATTATCACAATACCTCTTCTGTGAAGTTACCCGTTTATAGCAATGTTATGAACCCTCTACCTGATGTTAAATATTGCATATGTGCTGAAGAATGTCTTATCTGTAAGTGCAGACATGACTTTATATCATTTCAACTAACACACTTGTATGCATCCTTGCGTTACAAAGACTTGGTGAACTAATATTCCACCATCATCTTGATACAAATCTCATTAACAACAAAACCAAACTACAAGTCTGTCATCTTAACTGTAAAAAGTAAAAAGAAAATGACTATATCTACTCCACAGCAGCTCACCGATTTGATAAAATAGGGGACCAATATGAATTGTCCTGATTCTATTGTTAGTGACAAATTTCTCATCTTGACAATTGATTGAATTAATTCTACAATTGACTAGGACTTTTGTCATTTGTATTTTGACAATTTGACTTTTCTATGAATTTGGGCAAATTTTTTTCAGTACTTCGTACTCTTATGTTCAATGACAGTGGTGTAGATTTTGGCTTATATATCCCAAGTATTCAATTTGATATTTGATAATGTTGTCATATTCAATTGGTTGTTGCCCTGGACTTTGCATTCACCATTTTTTGAATTAATTCTCTGTTTTTCTACTTAGAGAAATTAATAGTCAAGTTTATTAAAGTTCCATTTCAGATTTAATAATTTTGCTCCTTTCTTTCTTTTCTTAATTATAAACTTTCCCATGAAACAAATATATTTTCTGATACAAAAAATACAACCAAAAAAAAAAAAGGTTTGAAGCTTTGTTTTAAACCCAAAGGCAGAGAGACAGAGAGTTCATATATCTCTTTCCTCAACATCATCTACAGTTAGTCATAGGGTAATGCCATTCTAGCTTAAGCTGTCTCATGATTAAGTTTGAGGATTAACTAATGGCAATCGAGATTAAATTATCTTTGATATCCCCTGGTGTTCACTGCTTACCAATTACATTGTTTCTTTCAAATAAAATGATGTTTTTCTACACAACATGTCATTACTACCCCCGTGTGTCACAACCCATGATAGCTGTGCCTTTTGAAACAGATTTATAGCTGTGCCTTATAATGGTTAAAACTCAATTTTCTTTAAACCTACACTTCTATTCCAGTTGCGTGCTTTTAGCTTAATTGTCTACATTCAGTCACCATTTTTTTTTCTGTCATCTACTAACCTATTTGGACTCAAACATGAAATAGAAATAGAAAAGGAAAAAAGATGAAACAACCAAATCATATTCTAGCAATCACTATCAACAGACTTTCTATTTGTTTTGATGATGGTGATTTTGTCTCTTTGAATTTACATTTTGACTATGAATTGCAGAATACAATTTTGAATTTACCTTGGTGGCCTCGGGAACCCCTTGCACTGTGATCAAGGTTGACTTTTTACACAATCTACTGGTGGAACTCATGACGACGATGACGATGAATAGCAACTTGGCAATTATGATAATAGTGTAACAAGTGAAGGATATAGTGATTTAGATTGATGTTTTTGGTGAGCTTTTAGAGTAATAATGTTATGAATGTTATGTTTATTAGCACTGGGTATGCTTTTATTATAATATTATATCTGATATTAATTTTGTTCTAACTCTGATCATTTCATTTTACAGATGACAACTCCTGGGCAGCGAGGAAAGAGGGTCAAGAGAGTTAAGAGGTTGAGGGATCGCACACCTCCTCCTCCAGTGCATCACCACCACACCACCACCACCACCACCACAGCCACCACCTGAAGAACCAGCATCTAGTAGCGCAGGTTATCTATTTTCTCTTTTATTTATAATTTGGTTATTCTTACATTTTGAACCAATTCATAATAATGTTACATTTGTTTTTGGCTATACAGAGAGTTCCTATGACTTCTCTGGAAAAAAGCATAAGCGTGGTAAGTCATGTGGGAAAGGCCTCCATGATATTTTGGAGGCCAATGATGGAAAGAAAATGCCAGTTATCTTTGACTTGAAACACCAAGTCCCCAGTGATGATAAAGTGGGAGCTTTATTCAGTTCCGAGATAGGGAACATTGTTCGGACTAGCGCACCAGTATGCCACTTGGGATGGAAGAAGGTTTCAACTGATGATAAGGGGAAAATGCGGGACTCATTGATAGTGAGTTGAATATTCAACTAATATTTCTGTATTGGCAATGCAACTAATATTCCATTGTCAAACTTGGTTATTCCTTGTTTAAAAATGATAAAGAAAACTGAAAATCTAATTATACTTCTACAAGATAATTCTAAATAAAAATTCCATTATAGTGGTATTTTCTTCTAAGGAAAACTGAAAACTGTTACTGTTGCACTTGTTTCTAAATGAAACACAATGCTGCATTTGAAATTAAACTAGAATATTCTTCCCTTCAATTGTTCTGCTCCATTATGTTGAGATACATATGAAAAACAGCTCGAAAACTAATGCATGGGATCAATCAAGTAATTTTAGTAATTATTGCTATGAGTTTCAAAGAAATGATTGCTTGGGAAATTCGAGATATCATATTTTTACAGAGATATAAAAAGGTTTCTACACTCATTTTTATGCATGTTTGATATAGGTATTGTTTGAGGTGGACTTATCACATCCGACCAGCACCAGCTCAGCACCAGCTCATGTCCAGACCAGCACCAGCTCTAGAGGTAGCAATGGTGTCCATTCTGATGCTGACTATTATGATGAACTAGCAAACCAGAATCTTGATGAGAACTGATTTAGGGATTACATCCATATGGAACATACACTTGCTCTCTAGACTTACTTTTGGTTGTACAAAGTCTAGAATTAGTTTGGGATCTTTATTTTGGAATACACTTATTCTCTAGACTTACTTTTGGTTGTACAAAGTCTAGAATTAGTTTGAGATCTTTATTTTGGAACACAGTTGCTCTACACTTACTTTTGGTTGTACAAAGTCTAGAATTAGTTTGGGATCTTTATTTTGGAACACACTTGCTCTAGACTTACTTTTGGTTGTACAAAGTCTAGACTTAGTTTGGGATCTTTATTTTGGAACATACAATGTAATTACTTACTTTTATTAATGGAAATGCGATTATCTATTTTTATATTATACATTGCAAAAGATGAGAACAGAGAATTGTGATTGGATTTGCACATATTATTCATAATTAGGTACCTTGGTATGGAACATAGGTGATACAAACCTCATCACAATCTGAAGAAATATGTGAGGCCAACATCGTCACAGATAAAAAGACATTTTATGTATATATCGTCACATACTACAAAATTATGTGACGTGTGCATCGTCACACATTAAAAAAATATGTGATGCGTGCATCATCACACATTACATAAATATGTGACGCCGAAAGGGTCACGTATTGTATAGGAAGGAGCATTTTATACCTAGTTTAGGAGAGGAATTACTCCTCACAGATGCCTTTAAACCGTGACCCAAATCACGCATCACTAATAGCTGTAGGAAGTGACAAACGGACGACCGCATAATCAAATGTATAGTGACGCGGTATGTGTCACAGATATCAGGTATATGTGACAAAGGAAGAAAGCGTCACGTGGGAGAATCGGTGACGGGGTATAGGTGACGAAAGCTGTGATGCTAAAATTGCGTCACATATACTCAACTGTGACGAAATTCCATGTTTCAGTGACGACTACCCCTCCTCACAAAAGGCATGTTTTCTTGTAGTGTGGATCCAAGTTAGCTGGATATTCTCTAGGATTATCAGGTTTATCACCTTTTTGAATGTCTTCAATGTTCTGATCTTCAAAGCAGACAACATCTTTACTTTTAATAATCTTTCTAGCTACAGGATCCCATAACCTGTAACCGAATTCTTCATTCTCATATCCCATGAAAGATACATTGTTTTGACTTCGCGTCGAGCTTAGATCTCTCGTCTTTAAGAATATGAACAAAAGCTCTACAACCAAACACTTTCAGATGATTGTAGGACATCACCATTCATAGGAGCTGAAAGAGAAAAGTTGATTAGATCAATCGAAGTCATTAGGGCTTCACCCCAAAGGCTTATGGGCAGCTTGGCATGAGATAACATTGTTCTTATTCTTTCAACAATTGTTCTGTTCATTCTCTCAGCTATGCCATTATGCTGAGGAGTCTTTGGAACAAATCGTTCATGCCTGATTCCATTACTTCTACAGTAGTTTCTAAACACCCCCATATATTCTCCTCCGTTATCAGTGCAAATACATTTCAAGCTTCTACTAGTCTATCGTTCAATGTTGGCATGAAACTGCTTGAAAATTCATACACTTGATCTTTTGTTCTAAGTGCGTAAGCCCATACCTTCCTGGAATAATCGTCAATGAAGGTAACAAAATATCTTGCACCACCAAGAGTACTAGTGGTCATACTAGTGTGCAGGTCAATGTTGAAACGAAGCTCTATGTTGCTTTCCAGCCAAGCAATGCTTGCATGATTTTAGAGGCATGCCTTTCTTCATCCTAGTCAGTGCCTCTCATTTGGCTAGAATTTGCAACCCTTTCTCACTCTTGTGACCGAGCCGTTTATGCCATAGCTCGATCGAGTCTTCTGCAAGAGCATTTACGTATCCATTATTGACTTGTGCATGTTTCATGTATAGGGTGTTCTCCTTCTTCCCTCATGCTAGGACAAGAGAGTTCTTGTTGAGTTTCCATTTCCCTTCAGCAAAGACATTGGTGTATCCTTCATCATCAAGTAATCTGGTGGAGATAAGATTGAGACGCATGTCTAGACATGTCTCACATCCTTGAGAACTATTGAGGCCCAAAAAAATCAAGGGTCGGGCCCAAATAAATTCCCGGCCCAGTGCGACACCTGATTAAGAAGAAACCCGATGCGGAGCATGCGAAATTCTTCATGCACGCTTTCACGAGCCACAATCACGTGCCATTCCAAATAAATATGCAATTTATCACGCTAGGAATTAAAATGAGCCTATAAAAGGCATTGGCTCTACAAGCTCATGCTAATTATTTTGTCAAGCATTATGTCTCTCTTCAAAGACGACAAAATTCAAGCACGACAAGCGACATGCCATGCCAAGCATGAAATCATTATTTCACACATAGCCACGCTACAAGCTTAAGTGGGCCTAAGCCACGCAAATGTCCGGGGCTTGCTTGAGTGGGTTGTGGTATGGATGGTAACGAGCTTTCATGGGGCCCATTGATGAGCCAAGAAATGGAAGTTTTGGGCTGCTTGGGAGCCCCAAAACTCAAGCCCATTTCTTGAGCCCAAACACATGGGTTAGCATGAGAGAGGAGAGAAAAGTGATCCAATACCTTAGGAGAACATCCCATAGACTGCTGTAGCATTTAGGAAAATCCATGATAATCAGGATGCCCAAAAACACATAAGCCACTTCCAGCAGCTGGACGAAAGCATACAGGCCGCTGGAAAGGGGAGCACCAGTAACCCCAATATTATGCACAAAGCCCAGCCCAGTATTTTATAAGAAATTCAACATTGAGCTCCACCCTTATCAGAACCCCAAGGTAGTCAACGAGGGACCATAGCAAGAACCAACAGAAATCCGTGCGTGAAGGACAAATACCCATCGGACAAAAGAACTCCCTTCATCTCTCTTTTCCTCTGCAAGCTCCATCTTGAAAACTGATAAGAAAAGCAGGGGGCGCCTCACCCTTTTGGGGGAGGTCCAGCTGCGTCAAACCTTTGGAACCATGAAGGGTTCCTTACCCGTGCGCTTTGGAAGAGAGAAATTCACCAAAGAAGTTATAGTGGGACGAAACAATGAAAGATGGGGAAAAAGCTAAGACAAAATTAGAGTTCTTCGTGGCTATAAAAGAGGACCTTAGCTACCCAGAAAACCAACCCATTCTTCAGAGAGCAAGCTTCCTCTCTCACTTGCAAACCCAATTTCAGAGCTTGACCAAGCTTTGTCAAGCAACCTAAAATTTACTCAAGCCACCCAATCCTCTTCCTCCGTTGTTTTCTTCTTTTCCTGAGATAAAAAACCTCCCTAGTCTTCCTCTGCCCCAGTCTTAATTTCTGTCCTCTGTAAGAAACTCATGCTTTTCTCTCTCTCAAATTGCTAAACTTGTGAAAGCTTAGCTCCCATGCCACAAGCTCCTCATGCCAAGCCATTCCATTGCTAATTTGTCACGTTTATTTGGTTCATTGGTGAAGGGAACCAAGGTGTTTTCAAAGGGTTTTCACAAACTCTTTCAAAACTCTCTTGGAGCCTGGTCTTCGAACTCAGAAACAGGGGCCACCTCCTCAGCTCATCCTTTACGGCAGCCCAAGCCCATTCATCTGGTTGCTGGAAGAAAAAGACCCCTACAAGAACCAAGTGACAACTTGTCTTGGTTTCAAGGGAAATATCTCATCTTCCTACGATCTTGGACAATTTGTCATTTCTCATCCTTACATTACCAAAATCTCCATTGGTGTAAGATGTAAAGAAGTCCATTTGTGAGGTGACATGAAATGATGCACTAGAATCCACTATCCAGCATGTATCTTGAGAGGAAAAATTAACAAAGCCATCACCACATAGAATAATTACCTCATTTCCACCAGAGGTAGTTGCGGTCGTGCGCTTGGCATCACTCTTTTCATTATCTCTATCTTGCTCTCGTTTAAACAGCCTGCACTCTCTCTTCATGTGGCCTATCCCGCCACAATGGTAACATTCTAGGTCCCTTCTTGTCTTGGACCTCCCTCTCAAGCCATCTCTTGACCTGCCCTATAACTTGTCTCGCCTATGGAATTTTCTATTGCTAGTTCTTCCACGATACTCTGAGATGAGGGCTTATGACTCGGCTACTACACCTTGTTCTTTCCTCCTTGCTTCTTCATTGAACATGCTATCTTTAACTATGTCCAATGTAAGAACGCCTTGAGGAGTTGAATTGCTTAAGGACACTACTAGTGTATCCCAGCTATCAGACAAAGAGCTGAGTAACACTAGTGCTTGTAACTCATTATCAAGCACCATCTGCATATTCGTCAATTGGTTAATCAAACCTTGGAAGTCACTAAGATGCTCAGCAACACTTCAACCATCTTTGTACTTGAGGTTTACCAACCGTCGGATGACTGAGGCTTTATTTTGAGCAGTCTTCCGCTTGTACATTTACGAAAATTTTGTCCATAATTTGTATGCATCCGTCTCTTGTGCCACATGGTGGAACACACCTTTGATCCACCCATTGTCGAATTGTCCGACAGCTTTTCTATTTAGAATGCTCCATGCATTGTCTGACTTCCCTTCTGATTTTAGTCCCAGCAATTGAAGGATGTATAAGTTCAGTAGAATGGAATTTAAGATGTCCTCCAATTACTCCATTGTCTGCCATCTTTCCATGCATTTGGCAGATATTAGAGGCTTTATAAGTCAAGGAGCCGCCATTTTTTCCATTTTTTCGCATTCCAAAACTCTGGATTTCTGCATCAGCCTTGGTTCAGTCCAAATGTGGTCAGAATTCATGTTTTTTTATTTATCAAAAGATATTCAAGATTTCCTCTTAAGCCTTGGTTAATATGGGACTGATGTAGGGTAAGACAAAAGTAGGTAATTCAGGAAGTTCTTGAGCTGCAGTGACTGAGATATGATAATAATAAAATTTCCAACATAGAGAAGTTATGGAATTCATTATTCACAATTGTTTGAGTAGAAGTCAGATTCCTTACCGTGCAAGCAACAATCGCTTATTTATAATTTATTCAATATTATTAGGTTTTTAAGCGCTAATAGTGGCACGCTTGCAACTTAGAACAATATGCAGTTCTGATATCAAAGCTAAGCAAATTCAAAGTAACAATTGATTTATCAAACTCTATCGAGACAAAGGGATGCTGTAAGGGTTTCATTTTGTCGAGCCCAAAACAGAATCTTTGGGCTTGACTGCATAGACTGCATAGGCCTTGGCACAAGTGAGTAACATAGGATCTTGACTTTGTCCCTTTGCTATTAATCTCAGCACAAGTGAGTTTTTCTTACTTTGTTCATGAAATTTGAATTCCGAATTTCCTGTAATAAAGTAAATGTCACTTAACCACCAAAAAACAAAAAAACAAAAACTGAAATCATTTGGTAATACTACTAATTAACTTAGGCATGCAAACAAACGTCAGTTAGGTTATTGGGCTTTTTCAAATCTCTCCCTTTTTAGATTAGATTTGGGCTTTTAAGATGTAAGTCCAGAAATGTGGCCCAAAATATAGAAAAACCCTACAATACCCAAATCTTAGGAAAACCCCATTTGACTTTTCAAATAACCTAAATATATTATACAAACCTTGAAAACCCATGAAAATTACAACAATACCATCAGAGTTTGTTTTTTTCTTCTAAGGATCATAATGCAAGGATAATAATGATATTTTACACATCATTAAAATTAAAAAATATTACAACTTACCCTTTTTGGGTTTTTTTTTTCAATTTATAGATTTTAGTGTTTATATATAAATTCAATGCAAGAAATGAATTTTATTATAAATTTAATAATTTGGATTATCACTTATATAAACAAAACAAAAAAAAAAACTTGACATTTACAAACGAGAGAAAATTAGCCACATAAATGCTTTTGAATTTCTTGTAAGTCAACGTACATTCACCCAGGCCCCTTCCACTCTTTCCCTATTATTGGAAGGAAAAATTTTGGCTCCTTAAAATCTCCTCCTCACAACAAATAGAGTTTGGGCACTTGTCAAATTCCTTGAACTTTATTTCTTTTGAATTCCTATAACTTTTTGTTTTTAGTTTGATCCAATCGTATATCTTTGGATACCATGCCACTTCGTAAGCGGTTACGTCATTTACTTATTTGGAATGAGGATACTCGTGAATTGAAAAAATCAAGAATTTGTATGGGATCATGGGAAGGAAGTCAGAAGTCCCATATATTTTTTGATTTTGTAAGTGTTAGTAAACGGATAGGAAGTCAGAAGTCATAATTCGAAATATTTGTAATACATATTTTAGATAAAGTAAACACGACATTATTCTCTCACGGATCACGTCTATAGTAGGGATTTTGTACTCCTTACGCATTCCATCAGTTGATTCACAAATCAAAATTCTTCTATTCAAAAGTAAACTCATCTATTAAATCCGAACTCTATTCCAGTGTGAAACAATTAATCTTGTGAAAACAATGGTTTGACAACAAACTAAGAAGCCGAAAAGAAACATTTGGAAAGAGCTAGTCGTAATAGATACAGTACTTTAACCATTTGTAGTCGGCAACTACATTTAGCTTTGACGAATAATTATCTATTTGATGATTAGTCAACAAATTAATAATATCAGTGGTTTTAGCTTCCGTGGTAGAACAAGTACTCTGGCGATGTGTTGTTATATTTATTCTTGTTGATGTCGCTCATAATAATAATAAGAAGAAAATGAAAATTGTTTAACATTAATTTAATATTGGAGAAATATTCGATTAATTTTTCATTGGTCATACATAAAATTAAGAATCCGGGATTTATTTGGGGTAGTGAGGTTAAAGTATGGACGAGATTGGCTTATGACAGGACAGGAACTTGTGTTTTATAAAAAGAGTTGTATTTTATTTTCCAATACCTTCCAGAAATAATCTCTACAGTCTTGTAGAGTCCTTCTTTAGGAGAAATTATAGAATACTATTGGAGTACGGCCACATCTGTTGATATCTTCTTCTAAATGACCCCAAAAATGATAAATTTAAAAAGAAGAAACAGAAGCCTTTTGTCCCAATGGTAGTAGAAGATATATGTCCCATTGATATCTTCTTCATGATAGTAGAAGATATTTGGCTTCTAATAGAGTTCTAAATGTAAATTATAGAAAATTACAAGAACGCAATGTGAAACTAGTGGTGAAGTAAGCTTAGGGGTTTTACTTTCATATCCTTGGTTCTGCAAGAAAGAGTCTCAAAAGTGAGTCTGAATAGTATTAAGTTTTCAAATAGACAGACCAATAGCCCACTACTAGCAACACCGATATTGTCCCAAATTTAACCACTTATAGATTCCAAGATCTTAGTGGTAGTAGTAGCGGAACCTATTTAATATAGATTATCTTTATTTTTTAAGTACAACCGCCACATAATGGGCCACACATGCAACCAAATCCACAGTGGAGTCAATCATTCAAGGCCAATTCGTTAACACCGCGAATTGAGTAAGGGGTAAGAGTAAATATTAAAGCACATCATGTGAACATCACATGTTGGGTTAAGGGTTAAGATCTCTTGTGATATGACCCTACACTTTTAGTTCGCAGGAGGACATAAAGAAAAGGAAGAAGAAAAATGAAGACTAATGGCAACTTTCAAGTACCCAAAATAAATTGTGGTTTACCTAACCTTGAAAATTTGTATTTTAGAAGTACCACAAAACCGTCATTTGTGACCGCAACAAAATTAGTAATGGTTTTGCATTTCTTATATTATTT
This sequence comes from Prunus campanulata, assembly GCA_034190965.1. Classification (NCBI taxonomy): domain Eukaryota; kingdom Viridiplantae; phylum Streptophyta; class Magnoliopsida; order Rosales; family Rosaceae; genus Prunus; species Prunus campanulata. The sequence goes on from CM067215.1 coordinate 12,738,295, forward strand.
CAATGCTATTCCCTCCCCCCTCCCCCCCCCCCCCCCCCCCCCCCAAAATTAAAGGCCAGACCCGTGTCTTGGGGAAATAAGAACGGTGAGCAGTCCCACATCGCTCGGGGAGGGAAATGTGAAGTGTTTTATATGTGTGGGCACTTCTCTTCCTAGAAAGAGGCTTTTTGGGCAAGATAGCATTAGTTTGAGCCCAAGAACAAAACCGTGAGGGGGAGGCCCAAAGCGGACAATATCTTGCTAGGGGAGTTGGGTCGTGACAAATATTGTTAGACCCGTGTCTTGGGGGAAACAAGAGCGGTGAGCAGTCTCACATCGCTCGGGGAGGGAAAGGTGAAATGCTTTATATGTGTTTGTACCATATCTGATCCTCCGCTCATACAACGACACGTGGATCATGGGAGCTCACCCAAGCACCCAAGGCCTCGAAGAATCGGCATCGGCCACCGATGGCTTTGTCTCAAAGCTGCCACATGCCCATCTCGTCTACAATCGGTATCCCATACCGATTCTACACAATCAACCTCGAAACACCCGCCCGAAATATCTAAGGACTCGTGTCAACCTCCTAGGGCCCTCCCACGAGTCCCACATCGAAAGAAAGTACTAAGAGCATACAAAATGCCCTCTATAAATACACCCCTCCACCACAGTACAGGGGTAAGACTTTTCAGCTTGACTTATATACTATTATATTGTCAACAACAAGAGCTCTTAGAAATCAAACTTACTTCGGCATCGGAGGGTCTTAGGCTGGTTCCACACCGGTCCCATAGACCTTACGAGTCTCGACTTCTTTCTATTCAGGATCAGCATCCGAGGACAGGAAGAATTGGCATCTAAACACTCAATCGATCGCTCGATCGTCCATCTCACTTGTAAGTTGCACTCATTTCTATCTGTTCAGTTTTAGTGCCAACAATATGTGTGGGCACTTCTCTTCCTAGAAAGAGGCCTTTTGGGTGAGATAGCATTAGCTTGAGCCCAAGAAAAAAACCGTGAGGCAGGAGGCCCAAAGCGGACAATATCTTGCTAAGGGAGTCGGGTCGTGACAAATGGTATCAAAGCTAGACCCCAACCAGAAGTGTGCCAGCGAGGATGCTGGGCTCTAAGGGGGGTAGATTGTAAGACCCGTGTCTTGAGGAAACAAGAACGGTGAGCAATTCCACATCGCTCGGGGAGGAAAATGTGAAGTGCTTTATATGTGTGGGCATTTCTCTTCCTAGAAAGAGGCATTTTGGGCAAGATGGCATTAGCTTGAGCCCAAGAACAAAACCATGAGGGGGGAGGCCCAAAGCGGACAATATCTTACTAGGGGAGTCGAGTCGTGACAAAATGCATTGCAGAAGCAACAAGGAATTCATTTCCTACCAAGTATGGCAAAATGAAAGTCACTTTTGCAAGCAATTAATATTCTCACGACTTATCAAACTGAGTGGTTACCCATCATAAGGACTTTGATGGTGATCTTCAATCACAAGTATATAAGTCAAAAGAAAAATAAATAAACGATGCTAAATACTCTACTTTTATTAATGATTCATAGATATTTCCAAGCTGGTGGAAGAATATTGTCTATTTCATAAGACGACTTTGACCCTTTTTGGTAAAATTAATGAAGGATGGAAGATTTATTCAACATATTTTTGTGTTTGGTAATTGAAGAAAATTTACCCATATTCAACTTATAGTTGATTTGTACTTTTATTTGTTCGTCAATAATATATTATCGCTTATTTTAAAAATGATGGATGGAGATATATGTGGCATGATCAAATCAACAGTCAAGGAAGATATATACAATGTAGAATTAGTGCTAATCAGTTTTCCGATATTGTTATTTATGAACAACTGAAAATAGGCAAAAACAAAGAATAAATCAATGCAGTGCAAATTTTATGTTATTTATGAACAACGAAAACCGTACAAGTTATAATAAATTCCAATCAACCACAAAATAATGAAAGGAAAACATTTTGATATAATGAGGACAAAAAGGTTGAAACAATTCAACAAAATTAAAAAATATATCTATATACATAAAGCAAAAGGCCAAAAATGGTAAAACATTTAAAATACCAAAAAATGCCAGTTGTTTTTATTTTTTTTTATTTTTTTAAGTTTCCAGTTGTTAATTTTTTAATTTTATTGGAAGGGTAAAATTGGAGTTTTAGAATGTTAAAAGTAAACCTAAATTGATAGTAGTTGAAGTAAGCTTAGGGGTTTTACTTTCATATCCTTGGTTCTTCAAGAGAGAGTCTCAAAAGAGAGTTTGAATAGCGTTAAGTTTTCAAATAGACGGACTAACAGCCCACTACTATTAACACCGATATTGTCTCACTCTTAACCACTTACAAATTCCAAGATCTGAGTCGTAGTAGTAGTGGAACTCATTCAACATATATTATCTTTAGTTTTTATGTACGACTGCCACATAATGGGCCACACATATAGCCAAATCCACGGTGGAGTCAATTATTCAAGCCCAACTCGTTAACACCACATATTGAGTAAGGGGTAAGAGTAAATATTCAAGCATATCATGTGAACACCACATATTGAGTTAAGGGTTAAGATCTCTTGTGATAGGACCCTACACTTTTAGTTCGCAAGAGGACATGAAGAAAATGAAGAAGAAAAATGAAGATTAATGGCGACTTTCGAGTACCCAAAATAAATTGTGGTTTATCTAACCCTGAAAATGTGTATTTTGGAAGTACCACAAAACTGCCATTTGTGACCGCAACAAAATTAGTCATAAAATGGTTCTGCATTTCTTATATTATTTCAACGCTATTCCCCCCATTAAGGGCCAGTCCTGTCCCCAGCTGATCTATCATGCACATAAAATGCATTGCAGAAGCAACAAGGAATTCATTTTCTCAACGGAATCTCGTATGGCATTTTCTCAACGGAACATCGTATGGCAAAATGAAAGTCACTTTTGCAATTAATGTGATGTGATTATGTCATCGTCCTAGTCACTTTTGCAATTAATGTGATGTGTAATGTGATGTGATGTGAGACCATTGAAAACTTGTCGAATCTTCAAAGTAAGTGAGCTATCTTCCACTGTGAATAATGTGAGACCATTGAAAACTTGTCGAATCTTCAAAGTAAGTGAGCTATCTTCCACTGTGAAAGCATTCATGTTTGTTGTCATAAATATGGCGGCCAACACAGTTATCTCTTCGTTTCTCAAACGTTGTTCGATCTTATCTCCAGTGGCAAATCTATCATGGATGGTGGTGTGCGTTGATTCAACATGGAAAGCACCTGTGCTGTGAATATGCTTTGAGCCACTAAGCCTTTGGGCCTCCTTGGGATGCTCCTTGCTGCTTTGAGCCATTTGATTTTTAATTAATGATTTGAGGTATATCTTGAGGCGTACCATTTTTGAAGTTTTTAATCATGATACTTACCGACTGGAAGATGGGTATATCCTTGGGATGATACCCATCTTCCGGAGTAGGGTTATTATCATGATAAGGTATATATTCAAGTCTTTAAAATTCTTATTATCATGATGATACCCATCTAATATAATTTTACATCATGTTTGTTGCAAGTTGTAATTTTACATCATGTTTGTTGCAAGCAATTAAGGGCCCGTTCGGTAACGTTTTCAGAGGTTGTTTTTATTTTCAGAGAACAAAAACAAGGCAAAAACAGGTTCGGTGGCTTAAAACAGAAAACACTGAGAATGTTTTCATAAAATGAAAACAAGTTCATGTGTACTTGTAGAAAACAGAAAAAAGTTGTTTTCATTCTCGTGGAAAACGTTTTCATAAAAATAACTCACATATTATTATTTCAAATTGTACTACCAGACACGTTTTCATTGTTTTTGTTTTCTGAAGATGTTTTCTAATTAATCTACCAGACGCATTTTCATTTTCTGAAAATGAAAATTCGTTTTCTTGTTTTTATTCTCTGAAAATATTCTCATAAAACACTCTACGAAAACGTTACCAGACGGCCCTAATATTCTCACGACTTGTCAAACTGAGTGGTTACCCCTCATAAGGACTTTGATGGTGATCTTCAATCACGTCCTTTTTTGTCTATTTCATAAGACGACAATGACCTTTTTGGTAAAATTAATGACGGATGGAAAATTTATTCAATATGTTGTTGTGTTTGGTAATTGGAGAAAATTTACCCATATTTGACTCATAGTTACTTTATACTTTTATTTGTTCGTCAATAATATACTATTGCTTATTTTAGAAAATGATAGATGGAAGGTATATGTGTGGCATGACCAAATTAACAATCAAGGAAGGTATATACAATATAGAATTAGTGCTAATCAGTTTTCCGATATTGTTATTTATGAACAACTGAAAATAGGCAAAAACAAAGAATAAATCAATGCAGTGCAAATTTTATGTTATTTATGAACACCTAAAACCGTACATGTTATAATAAATTCTTTAGAAAAAATAAAATAAAATAATTAGTTGTACTATTCTGATAGGTGTGTGTAGCAAATCAGCGTCAACGTCAAGGTCGTTGAGCTTGACGTTTGGGTGGGAAACCACAAAATAATGAAAGGCAAACAATTTGATATAATGAGGACAAAAAGGTAGAAACAATTCAACAAAATTTAAAATTATATATATGTTATTTGTGATAATCAAAGTTTAAAAGTAGATAGTGATCGAATGTAATAATAAAAATAAAAAGTTAATTGGCACCCTCATTGCCAGCGAAGTCAGGATTTTATGTGTGTAGGGACCTCTTACAAATTATAAAGAATCAAAAATTCGAACTCACAATACATACCAAAGAGCTACCAACTGCTAATCCTAAAAAGGATGAGACGATTCCTCCTACCACACCAAAGAGCTACCAACTGGGTCTTAATCGTTGTAATAATCTAATGACATATCAGTGGCGGTTCTAGGATTCGAAAGTCGACTGAGCAAAACTTATATAATAAACTTAACGAAACGAGTGAATTTCATTAATAAACATAAAAAGATTACATATTGAGGGGAGAAGTAACAAGCCTTACCCTCAAATGCATTTATATTTACAAATACAAAAACTAAAATAAAAACCAAAAGAAAAATTAAAAGAAAAAAAAAGAAAAAAAAAATTATTTCACATTAAAAAGAAAGATAAAATGGGGTTGTTTTAAATTATGTGTTTTTGGGTATGTCAATTGGGTTGTTTTACTGTGAGAATTTTCTGAGTATGGTTTCTACAGGTTATGGAGATGTGTTGATAGGGAAGAAAAGGCCACCAGTGACCAATGCGATGGCCAGAGGAGGCTGGGGTAGGGGGTCGTCAATGGGGAAGTTTGTGCTGGGTTTGGTTTTTATTTTTTTTATTTTTTTAAGTTTCCATTTTTTCATTTTTTTCATTTTATTGGAAGGGTAAAATTGGAGTTTTAGAATGTTAAAAATAAACCTAAATTGATAGTAGTTGACGTGTCATGTTGTAGATCGTTAGATTATTACAACGACTAAGATTAAGCGAAATGCGCAAAAATGCGTAAACTCTAAATGTAAAGGCTCATGCTCCCGCACTTGTCAAGGGGCTAATCCTATTAAAAATGAGGAGATTCCTTCTACAACATTATAGAAACTCCCAACTTCAAAACCGAATTAGGATAAGAGAAGATTGTGTATCGTTGCCGACCCAATTATTCAATGCCATATTTTTTTAAAATGAGAGTTATCAACTCGCAATACAATTCTTCAAGGAGAGTATCATGGAGGAGGATTATTTTCAAACTGATGAACTAATTAGTCCATACCATAAATCATTAATGTTTAGGCTTTTTTTGTTTTTTTAATGGGTTGGATTGTTAATGGTTTTATTTAGAGAGCTTTTTTGCTCACCACTTTTATCCAAGGTGTATGCTCACCGCCTTTTCTCAACACTTGACACGTGTCCATATGCATAACCGTGGTTATATAATACAAAGTAAAAAGTTCACCATAGTTAAGCCTATGGACATGCGTCAAGTATTAAGAATGATGAGCAAAAATATTTATGTTTTATTTATGAACTTGTATATAGGCCTTTTAGTGTGTTATTGGGTAGTACTTTTTTTTGGAGAGAGTTAACGGGTTGTACTTAACATGTGTGAAAGTTTTACTTCAAAATTCTTTATTTTAAAGCAAATATCGTTCTTGTTTTTTTTGTCGATTTTCTTGGATACCTAAAACATTTATGAAAGAGAGTTTGCTAATAATATCAATAATGCAATGATAATTGAAGAATTTAAGACTGCTAAGCTTCTTGTAGGGTAAAATTTTAGATTTAAATAGTGTTGTTTTGTATTGCATTGCATTTACTTGTGGTTTTGTGTTTGTTAAACTTTTATTTACATATAGAGATGCATTTTAGGATAACACTCATTACATCCTTGATTATGTGTCTTTTTATGTTTATTAATGAAATTCACTTGTTTGACCAAAAAAAAAAAATTCACATGAAGAAAGATAAGATTGTAGTTTTTCAAATTTATATAGTGTATAAAGTGGATGGGACGGAGAATTGCCATTTCCTTCTCCATTCCTTATCTCCAACTCCAACCTCTTTGAATCCACTTACCACATGCATATTTTGTTTTCACTTTTGCTCTTTTTTACACAAAAAAGACACCGTAGGACAACTCGAGGTGACTGCTCTTAAGAAAAAGGGCACCCCACCACATCCAAAGGGCAAAATAATAGATCGTATCTTTTAATGGTTTGTTTTTTGGTATTAATACAAGTTCTCAAGTTCTCAAGTTTTTAAATAATATTTTTTTATATTAATTTTAATTGGTTAACACATGTTTTAAATATTTTTTTCATGTGAAGCGACTCAAAATGCAAACTTTGCAGAATAGAGTGACTAAATTGGCTAAACTCAAGCCAACGGTCCATAGCTAAGTGGTAAGAGTATTTTTCTGCATATAAGTGGTCTCAAGTTGAAACCCCAATGACACCTCCTCCCTCCCCCTTCTAAACGTTGACAAAAAACATGAGGCTAAACTCGAAACACAGTAACAAAAATATGTTCCAAATTAAAATGCAATGACTAAAAAGATATTTAACAATTTATCTTTCGGTGGAAGGGTTTTTTATATTTATTTATTTGGTTGCTATGTATATATTCAGTGTCATTTTGTAGTAAATATCTTTTAGTGGTGTTTTTCTTTGGTAACTATCGACACTGACGGACTTATTAAGGCTCAAGGAGGTGCAATTGCACATCCTCTCACCGGAAAAGCCTCTTCATGTGCTGCATATTGCCCCGCTGTTGAGGTTTCGTGGTGCGCTCCATGTGTTCAACGAATTGCCTTAACCAAGGCTTGAAGGCGCTGGGTTGTTTCTGCGCGCAACGTGTTTTTTTATTTTATTTTATTTTATTATTTTTTAACATCCTGGCCAAAACGACGTCGTTTTGCATTAGGGTTTACAAAAAAGAAAAAGAAAAAGAAAAGCTATTTTAACAAGCTCTAATATATGGGTTGTTTAAAAAATGATAAAGGGCTATAAAACAAAAAGACTATTAACAAGCTTTCTTTTTCTTCTTTTTAAATTAATTGTTTGGCTTAAATTAATTGCGGGTGAAGATGGTTTCCAATCCAGGAGTTCTTTTTCAAGACGGCAATTCAGCTGCTTTTCTTAAACGCAAACACACTTTTTCTTTTCTTTCCTCAGCAAATTATTTTGTATAACTTAATTAGCACATCCTTTTCTTTTAATAATAGAAAGAAAGAAAATATAACTTCATACAGAGGAGGAAGAAGAAGCACATGTGCTTTCCCTCTTGCTTTTTATTTTTTTAATAAATAAAGCTTTAAGTCTTTTAAAATTGCACATCCGCTAAAAAATTACTGAATCCACTAGTTACTGTCGGGTTTTTTTTAATATATATTTTTGTTCAAGGGCGGGTTTTTATCTTAAAAGGTCTCATTACAATTCAGAGAGATTTACCACTTAGTACACCCCCATATGAACAACCCCTTTTTTGGTGTGTGATAATGGTATTCAAACGGCAATTCCTAACACAATTTCCCCCTTTTGTTTATATAAGAGATGAGTGCAAAATACCTTTTTCTGGAGTGCTAATAATTGTTTTTAACGCATCAAAACTATATATTTTTTTTAATGATAATTGTAAGTGTCATTTTTTTTGTTATTAGCATTTGGAAAAGGGTTCTTTTTAGCCGTTAATTTTTCTTCCTTTTCGTAGGTTGGTTTTCTTGTCTTATAAGTCCAATAAATGGGGCTGTTTGATTGACTTATATTCATGTTCCTGTCAACTCACAAACGCAGGAGGACTGTTGAAATTGCTTGAGAATTAGAAGTTCAAAAGAAGGATCACCATTTTGTGGTTAGAATTGGTTTACTCATTTTGAAACAAGGAAAATGTTTTACATTTAATTTGCACGCAAGTGTATACGTGCACTGTGAACTAATCTGTGGAGGAACCTTCATAAGAAAAATTCTTCTCCTAAATGTTGTTTACTTTGCGGAATGTAAGTGTTAGAATCCAACACACATTCCCATTCAAAAGTTCCAAAATATTGTTTACTTTGCGGATTGCATCAGTTTTGTTCATGTTTGAAAATGGTCATCAGCTAATAACTTAAAGCAAATGGAGTAATATAAAAATAAATTAAAGTAAATGGAGTAATAAATTAAAAATAAATTGTAAACTGGTTCCAGTGTGGCTCCGCCCCTTGATGTGCTCCTTTGTTGGGTTTTGTTTTACTTCAGTTTGATTCTTTGTATTTTAACAAAACTTGACATACTTTCAACACCCACTCCTAAACTGCGTTGTCTTTTGCCCCTAACATATCGACAATTATTATTAAATGACTTGAGAGCAGTTTTGATGTGCCACATGAAGAATGTAAACCTACCACCCAAAATGAATTAGCAACGGGTGTAGAAACCCAAAAGTCTTTTACACTCTTAAAGGTAGAAAAAAAAAATATTCTACTTTGACCATTCTATCTAAAAATGCCGATACTTTACTCATTTCTAAAAACCACACCGCAGTACATAAGAAATTACAAAAAAAATAATTTAAAAAAAAGCAGAAAAACGCGTTGCAGAAGGATCTGCCGCCGGTAAAAGCACTCAGCAGTAGATTTATTAATTCATCTGAACATACAGGTTTAACTACAAAATATATATATTTTTTATTCTGCATTGACAAGATTTTGGAACTTGGTCAGCGTTGGCCAACTTATTCCTATAAAATTTCTAGACCTTGTGGTGTAGGGCAACATTAAAATAACATCCCCTATGTAGAAATCCTCCACGTGTAAAATCCGTATATCCTGCTCTATAAATACCCATTCCTTTTCTCCCAATACCTCCACAACTGCTGAACACCTTCTCTCTCTCTCTCTCTCTCCTCAATGACACCTACATTTACTTCAATGGAGGCATCTAATGGCCATGAAGTACCCAAAGTAGCAAGCATCAAAACACTAGCTGACTCAGCTTCCCTCACTTCTGTACCTTCTGAGTACACCTATACTAAAAATCCTAATGAACAAGGCGATGCAAACGACCCAGAGCATTCAATCCCCATCATTGATTTTTCCCTTCTCACGTCGGGATCTCCTGATCAACGAGCAAAGGTGATCCAGGAGCTGCGCAGAGCTTGCGAAGAATGGGGCTTCTTCCAGGTATGTACCTTAATTTGTTTGTACATGTGTGCATTTATAGTAATGTTTTGTTGTCAAACTTATGTTGTGAGACAAATACTTATGTTTATTACATCATATATGCGTATCTACAACTCTCATTATGAAAGCTAATTGAGTATAAATTATATATGGGAATTATTAGGTGACCAACCACGGTGTACCAGAGAGCCTGATGCAATCAATGATCGACGCTTGTCATAGATTTTTTGATCTGCCGGAGGAGGAGAAGAAGGAGTTCCAAACAAGGAACCTGTTGGATCCAATCAAGTGCGGCACCAGCTTCAACGTCGAAATTGAAAAAGTTCATCTCTGGAGGGATTTCCTCAAGGTCATAGCCCACCCTGAGTTCAACTCACTCTACAAACCGGCTGGATACAGCGAGGTTTCACTGGAGTTCAGCAAACGAACCCGAGAAGTAGCCACAGAAATATTGAAGGGAATATCAGAGAGCTTGGGTTTGGAGGCTGACTACATAGCAAAGGCCATGAACTGGGACCGCGGCTTACAAATTCTGGCTGCAAATTACTACCCGGTGTGCCCACAGCCCGATAAAGCCATCGGTCTACCTCCTCATACCGATCATGGACTGGTGACCCTCCTCATTCAGAATGAGATGGGTGGCCTTGAAGTCAAGCACAAAGACCAATGGGTGTTGGTGAATGCTGCTCCCGGAGCTTTTGTTGTTAACATTGGTGACCAAATGCAGGTACCAAAATAACACCCAACTTTTTTAATCCAAAACCCATCTCTTATCTAAGAATTACAATCTAATAATTCTCTACTTATTTTCATAAATTAATGGTACCCATTATTTATATGCATGGTTAATTTTTTGTGGCAGATTTTGACAAACGACAAGTACAAGAGCATATGGCACAGGGCTGTTGTGAACAACAAAGCTACAAGGATATCAATAGCTGTGCCCCATGGACCCTCACTGGACACACCAGCTTTACCAATCCCAGAGTTGTTAGAGAGAGAAGGCCAAGCCCAAAAATACATTGGGATGACATATGAGAAATTCATGGAACTTCAAGCAGGCCCTACTGCCTATGTCAAGCCTTGCTTAGATCACCTGCGGGTCTAGCATAACTGAAGCTACAGCCTACATATATATATATATCTTGCAGCTAGTAAATTAGAGTCTTCTTATTTCTCTGAATAACAGCTTTGTTGCTCCTATATACATTGTCTTGATCCGATTCTGAATTCATGATATTTCGCAGTGAGACATTCTCATCAAGTATCGGATATATATATATAATGTAACCCTAGCACATGTTACTCGAGATTCGAATTTTTACTTGTATCTTCTGTACTTTCATAATATTATATATGTTTGGACAAACTACAGTAAATCCCCCAACCTATAGGGTCATTTACGATTACATACCTGATTTGTGGGACATTTACAATTACATACACAACGTCACGGAAACCTTACAGTTTGCCCCCTCCGTTAGCCAAACTGTTAGTGAGTCTGTTAAATGCTGACATGTCAAAAATGGGATCCTTTTTTTGATGACGTGGACTTCCATGTGGACCAAAAATTAATAAAAAATTATTTTACTGTTTAAATTATTTATTATTGTTAAGTTAATTCAAATTTCAAAAAGCAAAATTTTTTTTAAAAAAAATCTGGCAAAAACCAAAAGAAAAAAAATTATCTTCGTCTCTTTAAGTGAGCCTGCTATGGATTCTTCATGACTACAGTGAACTCCTGCTCATCTGACAAGTCAACATCGTCTTCCTCCACAGCTCTCCACTCAAATTTCCAAACCAAATTAGCCACAAAATACTTGAGATGAAGCACTGCTAAACCAGAGCCAGGACAAATTCTCCTCCCCGCCCCAAACGGCATCATCTTGATCTCTCTGCTCCCTGTTAAGTCGAACCCTTCTTCTGCTCCTCCACAATCACCACCACCCAAGAACCTCTCAGGCTTGAACGCCATGGGGTCCTCCCACACTTCTGGGCCCCACTCCATCTCAGCCACCATGAAATTGATTCCATTTTTGGGGACCACATGACCATTCAAAAAAATTTCTTTTGATTTTTGCCAGATTTTTTTATAAAAAAAAATTAATTTTGCTTTTTAAAATGTTCTCAAATGTGGTTCAAACCCAGATCACAACCAAATACGTAAGCCCCAGTCATCCATAATTTCTGCTCAAAAAGCAAACCGTTTGAAATTCCATAAGAAACCCAAATTATTTCTTGCTAATTCCAGATTCGATCCACATAAGAGAAAAAGAGACAAAACAAAGAAGACCCAGTTCACATTTTCCTATTCTAGAGAGAGAGTGTAGAGAGAGATGAATCATGTTTGTCACCACCAGCATTTGACTTTGGGAGGAACATGGGGAAGTGTTCCACAAAACCCAGATCTGAATCTGGGTAGGAGTCGAATCCATAGTTTGGTTTTGTCGAATCTGGGTTAGGAGTCGAATCTAGAGTTGTCAATGAGGTTGTCCCACTTCCATTTTCAGCATTTCACAAATTCACAATCAAAGTAGCAATCTGTGACCAAAAACAGAATAAAAATCCCACAGGGTATCAAAAATGGAAAATCAAAATGGAAACAATTAATTGGAGATTTGAAGAAAAATCAATGGGAGAGCAAAATGACATGATGGAGAAGGTTTCGCTGTGTGAGATTGTCGAAGTAGAGGACAAGGCCGTAGGCGCCGGCGAGCACAAACACGGTGGGTCCGGCGTCCTGCAAGAAGCCATCGGCGGCGGTGGGGTGGGGCTGGGAAGAGAAAGAGACGAATATCTATGTTGCACCGACACTCCAAACTGCTGGAGTGTCGGAGTGTCGGACACGCCGACACGCCGACACGGCTCCGACACGCCTCCGACACGCGTTGGACACGGTCAACGGCTGGGACACGGTCAAGACACGCCACCGACACGGTCAAGACACGGCTCCGACACGGTCAAGACACGGCAGGGACCAGATTGAAATTTTGAAAATAAAAGTTGGGGTCTAAACGTAATTTTTGAAACTTTGATGGACTGATTTGAAATATTTTTACAAAGATGGGTTAAAAGTGAAAAATGACTTTTTTAAAGTCATGTGAATATTTTTTTTTTTTTTTTTTTTTTGGAAGAGAAACACAACAAGAAGGACGATTCTTTCTTGCAAATCGTGACCAAGAAGGACGATTCCTTCTTGCAAACTTAGGTTAGGCTTCACAGATTTTTAATTTTGTTTCTCTGTTTTGATGTGTTTTTTGTGTGTGGGTATTTTGTATGATTGTATCTGTTTGGAGCTTTTTTTATTTTTAATAAAAGTCTTGTTATTAGTTGTTGAGTATATTTGAATTTGTTTTATTAATTGGATATTAGACTATTAGACATAATGAATGTGAACCATGTTTTATTTTGTTTCTCTATTTTGATGTGTTTTGTATCCTTGTATGATTATATATGTATTTGGTTTCTTATTTTTAATAAAAGTCTTGTTACTTAGTTGTGGAGTATATTTGAATTTGGTTTATTAATTGGGTATTAGACATAATGAATGTGAAGTTGAACCATGCTAAATTTTTTTAGGGAAAGATGAGTTACTCTAATGCTAACTCTAGTGGGGATTCCTCTCATGCTTAATCAATTGATGATAGTGCTCCACTGTGAAAGTAACGGTTGAATCAAGTAAGAAAGTTGGATGATGGATTTGATACTATGAACTTGAAGAATGCGGGTGTGCTTGAAATTGCAAACCTTTTACTTGATGAACCAGAATTAGAGGGCATGTTGTTTTCTAATAACAACAATGAAGACATAGATGATTGAAGAAGATTGAGAGTCAGATCATTTCTGTTTTATTTTGTGGTGTATTAATTATTATGTATGGATGATGAACATGAGTTATTTATTTTGTTTTATGGAATTATGTGACATTGAAATATTGAGAATTAATTATTATTTTAATTGCCGTGTCCTAGCCGTGTCCGTGTCCTACTTTTTTGAGATTTTCCGTGTCGCCGTGTCGCCGTGTCGCGTTCCCGTGTCCCCGTACCCGTGTCCGTGCAACATAGACGAATATAATTTTTTTTCTTTTGATTTTTGCCAGATTTTTAATTTTTAAAAAATTTTGCTTTTTAAAATTTGAATTAACTTAACAATAATAAATAATTTAAACAGTAAAATAATTTTTTATTAATTTTTGTTCCACGTGGAAGCCCACGTCATAAAAAAAAAAGGTCCCACTTTTGACATGTCAGCATTTAACAGACTCACTAACAGTCTGACTGACGGAGGGGGCATTTTGTAGAATTTCCGTGACGTTGTGTATGTAATTGTAAATATCCCACAAATTAGGATGTAATCGTAAATAACCCTATAGGTTGGGGGGGTTTACTGTAGTTTGTCATATATGTTTAGAGCTCTAACTATGCCATTTAGTGTCCCGATTTAATTTATTTTCAATTATAAACGACAATCTCTAGTATAAGAAAATTGACGGGGTAGCGAAATGATTACTTGAGAATGTGAGTACTGAAGAAGCAATGGCGGAGCTAGAGCCTAAATATTTAAGGGGCGGCAATAGTTGACATTTTTTTATATATAAATTGCACACAAATTGTCAAGTTTTATATAAAACGGAAAGGAGTTTCCGAAAATTGGGGGCACAACCACTTCTAGCCTTGAAACAGAGAAAACATTATTTGGCTATTCTTTGTCAATAACGCTTCGACACTGTGACACGCATGATAACACTTCCACGTGGCATAACATTATAGGCCGGGAATAGCAAATAGTGCTATCCACGTTGTAAATATGTTTTTCTTGAATTATGTGGCTCCGCCTTTGTGACAAAGCAATACTACAAAAAGTGAAAAAGACGACCAGAAAAAGACGACGGCAGAATATAAAACCGTCGTTGTATTTAAAAAGACGACGGTAACAAAAAAACTGTCGTGGATAAGTGCCTTAAACAACTAAAAAATGGAGGTACTGTTGAATATTTTTAAAAGACGACGCACACAAATAAAAAAGCGTCGTCTTTTTAAAAAGGTTTTCTTCAGAGTTAAAATCTGACCAAAAAACAACGACAGCAGGTATGAATCCACCGACGTAGAACATAAAGACGACAGTTCACCAAAAAACCTGCCGTGTTAACTCCTAACTAAACACGACCAACTGTTCTTAGTCCGCGTCGTATAATATAATGGAATCCACGTCTGTATACTACGACGGTGCCTTCTCTGTAAACCGCCGTCTTAATTTTTATTTCTTTTTAAGATTTAATTATTTTTTAATTTTGGTGGCCTACGAAAATTAAAATGAGATCCCAAGAGGTATGATATCTTACCATTGAGATCTTTGGATCCTGATCATAATCGAACCACCAAAGTGAGAAAGACAATATTTTAAATACACAAAATCCAAAAAGAAACCAGAACTGACCACTGCAAACCAGAACTGATCATAATCGAACCACCAAACTAACCACTGCAAACTTTGAAAAAGATAGTGTTTTGAAAGTTAATGATGTGTGCGTTTTGGTGTCTTTGAGATACACCAAAACGCATACATCATTAACATCCAAATTATTGTCTTTGAGATGTGAGAGAGAGTGATGATGTATGTGTGTATGTGAGAGAGGAAGACGAGCCTCCAGAGAGATCAGAAGATCTTGGAACCCTCAATGAAAAGTGAAACTGAAAGAAAGAGTCAAATTTATACAATAAATCTTTTAAACTCACGGCGGTCCTTATACACATACCGCCGTCTAATTGTAAAAAACCATGTCGGTTATTCTTTAATGGAATCCACGTCGTATAATGTAATGGAATCCACGTCGGTATATTACAAAAAAAACGACGTGTTAAATAATATACCATGACGCGAGAGATTAATTTATTGACTTATTATTTTGGAGTGTACTACGACGGTACCTACAACACTACTGTCGTATTTATTTACCACGTCCTAAGTTCAAATTACCGTCGTATTATTTCTATTTATACGTCTGCCTTCTCTGTAAACCGCCGTCTTATTTTTATAGCTTTTTAAAATTAATTAATTATTCTTTTATTTTGGTAATATCTTTCTTAACACAAAACAAAATTTAATTCTCAATCCTCAACAACATTTTCATCTTAAAAGGCAAATCTCTTCGTGTTAATATGTACACAATATATGTACACAAATTAGGCAAATACATCGTGGTTTCGTTTCTGCCTTCACCCTCAGCTTGTTCAACTGTTTCTTCCTCTCATATGCAAGCTGGGCCCTCTCCTTCCTCTTGTTCTCAAGCTTCTGCACAGCCACATATCAATATCTAATAATTTCAGAAAATCAAAATCAACAAAGTGTGAAAAGCTCACTTTAGAGCATCAGGAATGACCATCCTCTTTATCTTATCATAAGGAGCATCAGGAACACCCTCGTATGCCTTCAAACGGGCAAGTGCGGTTGCAAACCCATGCTTGGTCTTGTGAGGAATCATTCTGCAAACCCATTTGCTTTCAGAAAGACAATTTTTTAGAATTTGATGAGACAGAGCAAAGGGCAAGAAGAAGTTGGAACCCTAATTGAAAACTGAGAGTTAAAAAACGCGTGAAAAAAATCATATTTAAACAAATTATCGGAAATATCCACGTCGGTTCTAATATACATAGCGACGTCATATTTGAATAATCAACGTCAGTTTAGATAAACAAGTGCCGTCATAACTGCATCGGAAATCCAAAAGTCATTTGGCGGGTATTAAAAAGAGAACGACGTCGTTTTTAGAACACCAAAGTAACCACGTCGGTTTATTAAAATACATAGTCGTTGAATTTATAAGTACAACGTCAGTTTAGATAAACAAGCGCCGTCATAACCACATCGGAATTCCAAAAGTCATTCGGCAGTTGTGATAACCACGTCAGTTCTGAATTATGTACCGTCGTTATAACTAAATAATACGGCGGTGTTTTAATTAAAATGTCGTTGTATTAAACTCTGGGAAAATATATAAACTTTTCGTCACCTGACCTAATGTTCTACGGTTTTCTCTCACCGATAAAATATCGCAGTTTCCCTCTCATTCCCCAAAAGCAGCATCATCGTCTGAATCTTCGTATTCGTCTCCAAATCACCATCTTCGTCTTCGTCTTCGTCGGAAGGAAACTTTCTTTGCACGCCAAAGGTTTTTCTCACTTTCTTCCCTTTTTTTACATTTCATTTGAATGCCGTCTTTGTCTGGAAACTAGATTCTGTCAAATTGAGGAAATCTTTCACTGGTTTTGATTAAATTCATAAGTCCATACTCTCACGACGACAAAAGACGACAGTTCTATCTTGTTTGCGACGATAGAATGGACACACCACGACGGCCGTTAAATTCGACCGAATGCAAACTGCACGACGGTGGTTAAAAACCGTCATGGTATGACAATTAATACGTCGGAAACAAGATAAAACCGTTGTCTTGTGGTAGAAGAACAGTCATTTTGTGTTTGATGTTGTAAATTTTAAACCACATCGGTTCTTAGGATGAGTAACAGACGTAGTGTATACACATTTAGGTCATGAACGATATAAAACCGTCGTCTTATTTCCATACATGGTCTGAGAGACTGTTTAATAGGACGTCGCTGTTTTAGTGTTACCGTCGTGGTGTTCTATTTACTACGACGGTGTGGTTTTACAACCGTCGTCCTAATGAGATATCACGGCTGTATTTTTAGGACGTTGTTTATTTATTATTACGTCGTTTCCTTTGAATAACCGACGTTGTTTTCCTTGCAGATTAATTAAAAATGGTTTCGAAATCTCAAAACAAGGAAGCTCAAGCGTCAGAGGCCAAATCAGTTTCAAAGGCACAAGGGGATGAAGCCAATCAGTTTCAAAGGCTCAAGTGGAAGAAGAAAAATCAACTCAAAGCAAACTCTCAAAGAGGATGAGATTTTCCTCAACCTCCGAGAAAGACTCGAGCACATCCACATTTGTTGAGGAGCCAAAATCCGGCCGTGGTATCAGCACAATGAGCTTTGTTGCAAAGAGGAAAATTCAGAAGGTTAAGCCTGTGATTGAGTTCAATAAAAAGGGCAGACCACATGGCAAGGCTGCTATTGAGATGCAGTCTTACATTGGTGTTTTGGCACGCACCAGAGTCCCTCTTGTGGACAAGAAATGGACTCAATCGCCCAAGGACGTGAAGGAGCAGATTTGGGAAGCTGTTCAAATGTCCTATGTTATTGGGGATAGATACAAAGCCATGGTCTTGTCGTCTGCCGTCAAAAAATGGAAGGTTTTCAAGTATAACGTAACTAGGCAGTATATCCTTCCATTCACACATGACAAGGAGAAGTTAAAAGAAACCCCTGCGCTTTATAAGTTCACAGAGAAATCGCAATGGGATGCCTTTGTAGCTTCAAGGTTAACCCCAGATTTTGAGGCTGTGCATACTGAGCAGAAACAGAGGAGGGAGAAATTGGAGTACAACCATAGGTTGTCTAGAAAAGGGTATGTTGGTTTGGAGGACCATTTGATAGAAATCATGCCCGATATTGAAGAAATCGATCGAGTTGTTCTATGGAAGAAGGCAAGAGAAGATAAAACAAGAAACATCCCTGATTCAAAGGTTGCAGAGAAGGCAAAAATAATCGTAAGTTTCACTAACTCTGTTCTAAATTTGAAAAACAGAGTGTTTTATTTTGGTACAGACGTCGTACGTTTAATTAAGCGACGTTATAAAATGAACACCACGACGGGTTTAATTTACCGCCGTTTAAAAATGAATAGGATGTTGGTTTTTGAATAAAGTAGACGTCTGATAGACTTAATACGATGGCTTAAATTCCTCTATGAACTGCGTTTTTGTTTTAAGTTTACTCACGCATACACTCTCCCTCTCTCTGTCTATTTCACTGAAATTTGTGGTGCATAATTTGTGGTGCATTTTTGTTTTTTTTTCACTTCTTCATCAAAATTTACGACAGTTTTATCTTATCTAGATGTTAGAATGTTTATACAACGACGGTAATTTTGTGCAGCCGTATGAAATTAAGTCCTACGTCTGTTTGTTCAATAGTCCGTCGTCTTACTTTAAATACTACGACGGTCTTTGATTTATGTTTTAATTTGTTTTATTTTGAATATACGACGGTTGTTTATCTACCGACGTTTAAATTATAAACAACGACGGTATTTAAATACCGACGTGTTAAATTAATACTATGTCAGTAATTGTATAAAACCATCGTTGTTTATAATTTACATCGTCGGTTTATTTATCTGTTTTACACCCTGCTCAGTTTCTAAAAATCTCTCTTTCTCTCTTTTAGGATGATTTGCAAAACCAAGTCTCCGAAGGCACTTTGACTGTCTCCGGGACCAATGATGTCTTGACTCTTGCTTTGGGAACCCCCAAGCATGTTGGGAGAGTCAGAGGAGTTGGTGCTGGTGTTTCCCCAACTCAGTTCTTCAATTTGCCGAAACAGCAGAGAGTGAAATTGGATGACAAATTGAAGGAAAGTGTGAGGGAGGCAGTCAGAGAAGAGACCTTGAGGATTGTGGCGAAGTCAAGGGAAACTATAATGGAAGCAGTAAGAGCAGAGAGGGAGGCTATGTTGGCATATTTCCGTCAACTAGTTCCTAATTTTGATCCCAGCCAGATGCTCAAAACCCCAATTTCTCCAATTACTCTAATTACTTTACCCCCTCAAGATCAAAGCCCAAAATATCCAATGTCTGATAAGGCAAGCTGCTCTGGGGCCACTGGTATCAGACCCCTAGCTTTGGAATTAGAAGATCCAAAGCCTGAAGCTAATATTGCTGGAAAACAGAAAGAGGACACGGTAAAATCTCTGCTATTTTCTATTTCTGCCTTTTAAATTTTAAATAGACGTCGCTCTTTTTAATATCCGACGTTAAAATGTAAAATAACGACAGTATATATTTACTGACGTTAGAAAACAATTATACGCCTGTTTCTTACAAGAGCATCGTGTTTAGTTAAATACCACGACGCTTTTACTTGTTTTGCAAATTATTGGACATTAAAAATAACGACTGTGTTTTTTGCCGTCGTCTAACTCTTTTATAAACTGTCGTCTATTTCATGATGTCATTAACTGCATTTTAATTAGAGGACCTTTCTATAGTATAGCGACGTTAAAAATTCCATACAACGATGGTTATGTATTTACCGACATGTATAACCTTTCCTCCGTCAGTATTTACTAGAAACTGTCGTTTATATTATATACCACGTCTGTTTTTTTGGTTTAGTTAGAGTCGTTTATTTTAGTTCACACACAAACTAACTTATATTTCTTTATTTATTTCTTGTAACAGGATCTCTCAAAGCTAGACATGCCACCTTCTCTTCTAGCCTTATGCCAACATGTCTAGACCAAGTTGTTGCCTAGTAACGAGGCTCTGACAGTACACATGCCCGAGGAAGTGTTTGGCTTTGAGCATGATACCTTCCTCTTACCTGATGATATTTTGCAGTTTGGTTCCATGGTTGAGATTGGAACCACAGTGATATCAGTATACATGAGGTAATTCTAGAAATCCCATTTTGTTTTACATTTTCCTTTCTTTTAAATTAAAATCTCATTTAATTGACTTTCATATATTTAGGTTCCTATTTGACTATTTAAAAATGGCAAATATGGTAAACCTTGTTGGCCTTGTGGACCCTGGGCTAGTCAGCTCTCAATCTGGAACTATATCAGATCGAATAAAACACCTGTCAAGCCGCCTGAAAACAGCAGATGGGAATCAATTTTTCTTGGTCCCTTATAATCTAGGGTTAGTACCATTTAAAGTATTTTCCTAAGCTTGTAATATTTTTCTTTGTAGTACTATTTAACCTATATGAATCATTATGTGCAGGGTTCATTGGGTGACGGTAATTGTGAGACCAGCAACGGAGACTGCCTGTTACATGAATTCACTGCCAAAATGCATGGTTGACGACGACATGAAAAATATAGTGAATACGTAAGTTGATTTCTTCTTATCTAAGATTTTTTTTCCTTTAAAGTATTTAAATATACGACGGTTTTTAATAATACAGACGTTATAATGAAAATATAACGACCGTAAGTTATTACCGACGTGTTAAACAATTTATTACGTCATTATTGTCTTAAAAACGTCGTGTTAATTTAACTACCACGTCATTTGGGTTTTATTTAAGAACGTTTTAATTTTTTCTATTCAATTTTTTGTTATACGACGTTTTACTCTTACCGACGTTATAATGTTACACAACGACGGTAGTTTTTTACTGCCGTTTGAAACAAAATATCACGTCATTTTTTTAAAAACTCCGTTGTTTAGATTTACCACGACGGTTACTATTTGTATTTAAATTTTTTATTTTGTCATTAACACTCTTTGTTTTCTTGTAACAGGTCAATTAAAATGTTTAACATTCATATAAACAAAAATTCACGTAAACAGCAGGCCATTTGGAAAAATCTACACGGCACTCCTGAACAACCAACACGTGTAGAGTGTGGCTATTACGTGATGCGATTCATGAGAGATATAATTCATGATCCAGACCTAAATTTCGAGAAGAAGGTAAAACGCAAAATTTTAGATATACTTTCTTTATTTTACTACGTCAGATTTTTGTTTAAAACCGTCGTTTGTATCTTTATAACACGTCGGTTTTTTTTGTTTATTTTGCAGTTTGAAAAAGAAAAAAGATAGAGTTCAGTATAAACAAGAGGATATTGACGAAGTTAGGCATGAATGGGCAGAATTCGTGAACAACTTACTACCGAAGGATAATTGATGTACATTAATATTTATGAACAATGTTTAGGTTTATTTTAGTTTATTTAAAATGTACATAAATATTTTTGTTGTAATCAAACGAACAACCATAAAAAAAAAAAAAAAAAAAATTTAAAAACTTGTTTAGTTCCCACAAAACGATGTCTGATTCTAATTTACACATCTTATATGTGTACACAATGGTTGTCTTGCTGTAACTGGAAATATAACATCGACGGAAATTCTTAAAAACGGCATGTAATAGTCATAAACACGACGGTTTATAATTAATTCATCTTGTATAGATGAATTTTGTACTGATATACTACGTCGGTTAGTATAACCATACCGACGTCTTAATAATATACAAAGGCGGTTATGCTTAAACATTTGACGTTATATAAATAAACAACGTCGGTTATCTACAATAAAATGACGTGGTAATACAATAATCCACGTCGGTTATCGAAAAAAAGACGTCGTTTTCTATTCATTTCAACGTCTAAAAATTATATGACATCAGTTTGGGATGTTTAACGTCGTTGTAAAAGGATACAACGTCTGCTAGGTCATTTTCATTTAATTTTTAATGACTTTTATATTTTATTTAATTCCATATTAAATTCAAAACTAAATCCAAAAATTAAACTGAAAACTACCAAGCACTCATTGAAATATTGTCTCTATCCTAAAGCTTTAAAAAATATTATTTTAGAAATATTATTTTATTGTATTTAATTACTAATATTAATAATATATTGAAAACAAAATCCGAAAAATATACCGGCAAATTCTATGCACTGATTGAGACAATATCTTGCCCGTTAAGGCCTGAAAAATGTAATTTTAGTTTTCAAAGTTCAAATGATAACAAAATTCAAACAAATTTAGAGACAAAGTTTATGTGACCCTAAAGTTTACATAACATAACATAACCCTTAAGTTTATGTGATCCATTGGTGCTCATAAATTCAAAATTATGAAATCCATATTTTAGCCTACTATTGTAGAAGGCATTGTTGTAAGGAGTCCGTAGCAATTTTCGGTTCATTTTTCTCATACTTGTGTATTTTTTTAAAATTATTGTAAAATTTAGGGTTTAGGGTTTAGGGTTTAGGGTTTTTTGAAACGACGCCGGTTTTCTCCCGCTGTTTTTGGTTAACTACATAAACCAAAGACTAATTGAATTCGGTCTATGACGTCGGTTATTAAATAGCGACGTCCGTTATATTGACCGTCGTCTTTGAAAAACGCGGTACTTTAAAATTTTTGACCGCGACCTAAAATTTTCAGAATTACCCTTTAACCCTCAAATAGTTCATTCTCTCTCTTGAACATAAATTTGTCTGAAAGTTTTCGCTCTCTCTCAAGCAGTTCTCTCAGCTCTCTCGATCTCAATATCCATGTAAGTACAACTCTAGTCCCTTTAACCCTAATTCTCTCAGCTCTCTCTCAAGCTTTTGTTATATTCTCTCAGCGCTCTCTCATCAAAGCATTGGGTATGTAGATTCTCCAAGCTCTCTCTCAAGCAGTTGTTATATTCTCGCAGCTCTCTCTCAATATCCATGTAAGTACAACCCTAGTCCCTTTAACTCTAATCTCTTCTTAAATCCATAAATGTTTTCGTTGGTAGCTATGGGTTCTTAATTGGTAGCTATATTAGGGTTCTTTTATGTTTTGGTGTTTGCATTCTTGTAATAATTACTCTCTGTTTGGGTTCTTTTATGTTTGTTTGGCCATGGGTTCTTGGAAAAGGAATGGGGATGGGAGATTTAAGTTGTTTTTTTTTTAAACTACGACGACGGTTGACTGATCAAACCATCGTCCAAATGTTTATTATACGTTGGTTGTTCATTTACTCTCGTCGTCTGAGTTTTAAGCCGCAACTGGTAGCCTAAAGACGACTGTTTCTCCATTAAACGTCGTCTTTAGGCTACCAGAACCCCGTACAAATTTCTAGGTTTGGGTATGTTAATGACGACGGTGACTATAGATGCCGTCATCTAAATTTATATTAAACGACGATTATTTTGTTCAAACCGTCGTCTTGTCCTTGTTTTATATTTAATTTTCATTTTGTTCTATGCTATTTGAATGAGGTAGTGTTTCATTGCTGGTCTTTCCACTTTAATATATATATATATATATATATATATATATATTTATATGAATTTTATAGAGTGTGAGATGGATAAGTCATGGATGCATGCAGATAGAAGATCGAAGGCATATGAGTTAGGGGTAGAAGGATTTTTGAATTTTGCGTCAGAAAATCTTGGAAATATAGCTGAGATTCGTTGTCCATGTCTTAAATGTGGGAATATTCGATTGTTTGGGGTTGGAATCATAAGGGAACACTTATACTTTAATGGAATTGACCAAAGCTATAAGATTTGGACATGGCACGGAGAACCTTGGGAATGGACTACCAATGCTAGTAGAAATGTGGAAGAAGATGAGCAAAGTAGGTTCAGTTATGTTTCTGAAGAATTAGGGATGGATGATAATGATTTTGCCAATATTGGATCTGATCCTTATGAGTTTGCTAATGTGATTGGGGATGGCGATGAACCCTTGTACCTTGGTTGCAGTAAGTACGCGAAGTTGTCGGCTTTGGTGAATTATATAATTTGAAAGCAAAACATGGGATGAGTGATGTTTGCTTTACAGAATTATTGATACTTCAAGGAGAATTTCTTCCAGAAGGAAATACACTAAAAAGACTTTGTCTGCTTTAGGGATGAGTTATGAGAAAATCCACGCATGTCCCAATGACTGCATTTTGTATCGGAAGGAGTATGAGGATGCAACTAATTGTCCTACTGGTGGTTTCTCAAGGTGGAAGGAAACCAAAGATGGGTTCTTGAAAGAGGGTGTGGCAGCGAAGGTGGTGTGGTATTTTCCTCCAATTCCAAGGTTTAAAGGATGTTTCAATCACATAAGACAGCTAAGAGTTTGACTTGGCATGCTGCAAGAAAATCAGTTGATGGTCATATGTCTCATCCAGCGGATTCCCCGTCTTGGAAACTTGTTGATGAAAAATGGCCCGACTTTGGTAATGAGCCAAGAAACTTGAGATTGGCTCTCTCATCTGTTGGATTCAATCCCCACAGTTCTTTAAGTAGTAGATACAGTTGTTGGCCAGTTATGTTAGTTACATATAATCTCCCACCATGGCTATGCATGAAGCGGAAGTTTATGATGTTGACCTTACTGATTTCTGGTCCTAAACAGCCCGAAAATGATATAGACGTCTACTTAGAGCCTTTGATTGATGATTTGAAATCTCTGTGGGATGGGATTAGAGGAGTGTATGATGCCCACATAGGAGAATACTTTACACAAAGAGGTGTATTACTGTGGACAATTAATGATTTTTCTGCCTATGGAAACTTATCTGGTTGTGTCGTTAAAGGATATAAAGCTTGTCCAATATGCGGCGATGATACACCTAGTCACAGGTTGAAAAATGGCCACAAAATTTGTTACATTGGGCATAGAAAGTGGTTACCAATCAATCATCCATATAGGAGGCAACGTGCAGCTTTTAATGGGAAACCTGAATATGGCATGCCTCCCGAGCCATTAACCGGAGAAGAAGTGCTGCATATGGTTGAAGATATTAATTACATAAGGGGCTCAAAAAATGGGGGAAGTGTTGGTGAGAATGATGGTGACAGAGTTTGTTGGAAGAAGAAATCAAAATTCTTTGATCTCGAGTATTGGAAATACCTCCCTGTGAGGCATGCCCTAGATGTTATGCACATTGAGAAGAATGTTTGCGATAGTATCATTGGTACATTGCTAGAGATCCCTGGAAAAAATAAAGATGGGATTGCTGCTCGGTTAGACTTATTGAACATGGGGGTAAAAATTGATTTGCAACCCGAGTATGGAGAAAGACGTACTAGCTTGCCTCCAGGGCCTTGGAATTTGTCAAGAGCAGAGAAGAGAGCGGTTTTCAATTCTTTTTTTGGTATGAAGGTTCCTGAAGGTTATTCTTCAAATATAAAAAATCTTGTATCTTTAAAAGATTCAAGACTTCTTGGCCTTAAATCTCATGATTGTCATACCTTGATGCAACAATTGCTCCCTGTGGCAATTCATTCTGTTTTGGAGAAGCCTGCAAGGTATGCAATAACTCGATTGTGCTTCTTCTTCAATGCTATATGTGCAAAGACGGTAGACATTATGCAGTTAATTGTATGACATTAATTCATAGCTTTGTATATCATTTTAATTCCGATCACATTTTCATTATGCAGGCTTTGGGCACGACAAATCAAAAATTAAAAATAATAGGTTAAAGCTGAAAATAAGATGGTCAAGTTACAAAAATCGCAAAAAGAGACGTACACAAAACAACCAACGTTGGGGTTTCACAACCGACGTGGAATGAGAACGCAAAAATGAAATAAAAACCGCCATTTGAAAAAGAAAACACATCGGTTAATTAAAATTAATTTCAAAACGTTAATGAATATTTAAAACAACGACGGTAAATAAAATAATCAACGACGAACAATAAAGTATAACACGACAGCAGAGCTAAAACCGACGAATTTACGGATATAATCAAATTGATGATTAACATCGTGAAAACATTGTTGCACGTCAGTTATAATTAAACAATTGACGTCTCGGAGAATACACACGTCAAAAAAGGTTATAAAAGAGACTTTACAAAGACTAGCCACGTCATGGAACAAATAAATAATCGACGTAGTAAGGATATAACAACGTCGAAGAATTGAATTCTTGGGACATAGTAAAGTATAACCACGACCTTTATTTTACAATAACCGACGTCAAATTCATAATTCAAGGCCTTTCGTTACTTCTTAACGACGGTTAGGCTAAAAGCAATGACGTCTCAGAGATTACACACGTCTAAGTGGTTCACAAAAGAGACTTTTAAAATGCTAACCACGTCAAAGTCTATAAGCACCGACGTTGTAAATAACTAACAATGTCCTAAAATATGACTCCTAGGCCATAGTAAATGAATTAAACATGACAGGTATTTTAATTAACCGACGTGTAATATTAAATCCACGTCGTTTATTTCTCTGTTAAAGTCGTCAAAATAATTTTCAACGTCTGTGGTAACCTAAAGGGTCGTGGTTAATTTTTTTTTTTTACGTCAGTCCAAGTAAATATATGCCATGTTAAATCTTTAAGACGTCACTTTTTTTGACAAAAGTGACGTCTAATTTACCATGTTATATGTTTTAGACGTCAGTTTTTTTATTTAGTGAACGTAGTATTTATTAACCAAGATGGTTTGTACGTTTTACACGACGGTTTTGTTTTAATTAGAGACGTTGATAAAAATATTTACGTCGGGTTTGTAGTTGTTTTTGACATTTAACATTATTTAAACGTCTGTGTTTTACTAAAACCGTCGTCTAATATAGTGGAATGTTGTCTTTTTATGACGTGTAATATATTAACCACGTTGGTTATTTGCCGTTGTTATTTTATGTGTTAAAAGACAGCAGTTGATTTCACGTCAGTTTTAAAACATGATACACGACTGTGGATTCCCGTCGTCTATTTTGTTTTTTGTAGTAGTGAAGGCTTCTTGCTTGAGTTCTAATCTTAGAGCATCTCCGAGGAAAATGTCAAATATAAAACATTAAATTGAAATTTGATGGTTTACGTTGCAATTTGACATATATACTGCATGATTTCATTCCACCCAATATGTCTTTTGTGTTTAGTAAAATAAGCAATCAATAAAGTAATGATAAATGAAGAAGGAGAAAGGCATAAAATAAAATAATGATAAATTGTAGAAGTGGTGACTCCCATTTGTGCTCTTCTAACAAATGTAATCATTTTAAATAAAAGTCATGACGGTACAAAGCCCAAGGTACATGCTTTGTGGGGCATTTGGTTTAAAAAGTTGCAAATTATATGCAAATAACACATGAAGCTTGCAGCGGCAATTTTGAAGTTGTGAAGGGCGACACGCTATTCCACGTCGAAATTAAGGTAGGTTTTGTTTTTTCAAAGTAAAATTAAATGTTTAAAGCTTGATGGAAAAAAAAACATTGAATTCAAATTCTGAGTCTAGGTCATCCATTGGCTTGGGGGACTTTGGATGCCAATAAATGAAGGTGGGGTTTTGGGCGGTGGGTGGGTGTGACTTTGGGTGGTGGAGGGGGTTTTGGGTCGGTGAGAGAGAGAGAGAGAGAGAGAGAGAGAGAGAGAGAGAGAGAGAGGCGATGGGGGATGAGGATGGTGCAGAGTGGGTTGGTGAAGTGCAAGCCTGCATATGCCACAAACCCCACTGTCACCACCACTCAGTCAAACTCTATCTACACCTGCAATACCACCACCCATAACCAATTGAACCCCGTCCCACCCATTAAGGGGCGAAGCCACATATAGGCCTTTAATGGTTATGGCCCCCCAAAACCCCATGAAAAAGACATTAACACTTAAGCAGATGCTACAATATATGTCAGTTCAAATATAACTCTATATAACCTTGAAACTGTAGTACACACACAAAATCAAACCACCACACCACCACCAACCATGAACTAGTGACAGAGGGAGAGAGAGAAGGAAAAAATGAAGAAAAAAAAAAGGAGAAGGGGGACGAATTGGAACGTCAGGGTAATTGGGGTTGGGCCTGATGGGGTGGTGTTTTTTTATTTTTTATTTTTTTTATAACCGATGATTGGGTTTGTTTTAATTTTTTTCATTTAAGATAAATTTAGGTAATATTATTTTATTTTTTTAGTATATCTTTTTTTTGGATAAGATATTAATAAATAAATAAATAAAAATTAAATGGCAAAAACATTTTGGTTGATTGATGCATTTTAGTGAAAAATTAAAATTTGAAGTGATACATTTATTATTTATGTTATTTTAACATTATCCAGCTTCTTAGTCTGGTTTTACATCAAACACCAGATAAGTCTTATTTAGCCTAAACCAAGCCAAGCCCAGCCAATCGAGGACACCCCCTACGTATAATCCATGCCAAAACAATCATTCGTGACAAACGAGGCCTTAGTTTATTAAAAATAAGTTAAAAAAATATTTAGGACAAAAATGAGAAACCAAACCACCACCACCATCCTTTGATGGAGAAACCAAGCAAGCAACACCATCATCTGATGAAGAATTACCCAGCGTCATCACTGCCATATAAATATCCATTATGATATCACAACCAACATGTTTGTTGTGACGACGAGGATATGGTCACAAAACATGCCGACGAAATCATTTGTCGAGATTGTTCCAAAGTGTATCGTCACCTTTATAGAGTATCATGATACTTCTAAACTGCTTAAGATGGCTTTCGAGATTGGAATCCCCTTTGAATAGTGTGAAGGTAGGTGTCGCGAATTGCCTTGGTGGAGCTGCTTGCTTAATTTCCTCGGTGAACGGCGAGAAATTCACCTAGTCTGCCTCTTTACGTAAGGCGTCTTCCAAGTCTCCTCAGACTTTTAGGTCTTAGAGTTGATCATTCACGAGCTTCTCAACGTCCTACACTCGCAACGCTTGCTGTTCTTGTCAAGGGAGTATATGGCGTTTGAGTCGTTAGTCAACCTCCTCATAGGCTGAAGAGTGTTGTTCTCCTTGGCTGCCCTATCAGTGCAACGTATCAGTGGATTGAGCTTGTGAAGGATTTTTCGTGGCACGTAGCCTAGAATTTACCCTTTCGATGTGAGTCAGTGAACGTCCTCCTTTACGCTCTCCATGAGGTGGGCTATGGAGCTGGTCTCCTCATGGGCCTAACTTCGGATGAACACTTCCTTGAAGGCCCAAGCGAGCATGAACATCAGACTATGCCCCCAGCATTGAGTGGAAATTGGTTCGCGGGCCCAATCTCGAACGGATACTCGACCTACTTTGGTCGTGACTCGTGGATGCTTGTGACATGTGCGCATTCTGGTTTGCACGTTCCTACCCTCCGCTTGCATGTTTGTTCTTGCTCGACTTGATTGGGACCTCTTGTGTCATCTACCGGTGCGTTCGCCCATTGTTGGAGGTGTGCCAAGGAACCATGAATGCCAAGCGTGGAGGAAATGAGGGAACTAATGCATTTGTTCCAAGACGGGGCCATATTTGGTGGTGGCGACAGGATTGGAGTGAGCGAGGGTACCCACCAAGTGTAGCAGTGCCACTATGGAGGTGAACTCCAGATCCGGCCGTGGGGCAATGAGGGTAATTTATGAGCTTGGTCATGTGGCCCTGAGGTGAAGCCATGGTCTCGGCCATGAGGCTATGTGCTGGAGCTGTGCTCCCGGCCTTGGGGCGATGAGATGGGGAGTTAGCCTTGGCCTAGGGCTATGAGGAGGAGTTGTGGCTTCGGTGCTGTCCCTTGGGGATGGCTCAGACCAGTGCGAATTAGGTCGTCATAGTGGCCTTGATCCTCGTGATTACGCTTCTAGCCATGGTTGTTCGAAAAGATTTGGATGAATGATGAAAGGGTGGAAACAGATTTCCTTAGTTTGGATTCGAGAGAAACACTTTGAGTATGTCTTGAATCTCTCAATGAAAGCACCAATTTGTTTGTACAAATAAATTTCGAGGAGAATATTCATGGATGATCCTCTCTTCTATCTCGATCTTCTTCTTCCTTGAACCCTACAAAATAAATATGGTCAACGGAGAACACCCGGGGGGTGTTGGCCAAAGACCCTCGATGCATAAGTCAGTAAAATGGTCTCAAGGAGATGCAGATTTAACTGAAATGATGGAGCTTTCCTCTATGTGAGAGGAGGAGACGCGTGTGCCGGGAAGGGGGATGACAGCGTGAAGCCGTGAGAAAGGGAGAGAGAAAGAGAGTGGTGTGAGCTTTGCTTGGGTTTTTGGGAATTACCTCATGTGTGGTGAGATACCATATTTATATAGAGCCTCCATCTTTGGTAAGGTTTGTGAAGAATAATTCCCTATTTATATGAATTATTCTTTTCCTTAAATGAGATGACAAGATAATATCAAGGAGATTTGGTGTAAATCAGATCCTTGATTTAGGGAGATATTCATATCTTAAATCAGGATAATTGGCTAATTAAATAGGATTTAATTAGCACAATTATTTGACCTAAAGAATATTCATTTTTCCACTTGTCAATTTCTGATTGGTTGCCAAAATTTATGTTCCCACAGGGTGTTCGGCTAGTTTAATCTTTTGTCCATGTTTTGGGTGATTTACAAAGATTATTGTTGACTAATGATGATGCTTTATTAATTGTCTCATGAGGATGGGCTGACATTATCATCAAACAATTAATTTTTGCAATATATTTGTGTTTGGTGACTTTAATTGGATTTGTTTATGAGGTAGAATTAGATTACATTGGGCTGGATTGGATTTAAAATGATAATAGTAATCTAATGATGTTTTTGGCATGCAAGGGACTTGTATGCTCAAGTGCTTAAGAGCATTTACCCCTACACTAGGAGAAACACTTGTGTGAAATGGGGATAGCACTATTTTGCTATCCCCGGCCAATCACGGCATGCCATGCGTGATAACTTTTTCACGTGACAATTTGTGATTGGTTGGGGATAGCAAATCAGTGCTATCCCCGTTTCATACAAATTTTTCTCCTGCACTAAGGGTCCTTGGTTTGATTCCCCATGATTAAAATGATGCGTTTGGTACTACACATAATTAAAGAATGTAATTAATTGAAACGTACTGTTATATGGGCTTAAATATTGTATTAGACAATACTTAGTCTTAGAAGGATTAGACATAATCCAATCCAGGTTGTTTTCAGGCCATCAAACCTTTGATAACGATTATGAATCCAACCGAACTACATAATTTAAACCAACAATATTGATTATAATTTGGTAGAATTCTGGGCGCATGTTATGAAAATTGTTGATCAGTGTATAATTGTATATAATTTTGTACCCTTCTAGCTTAGAATTTTGTTATGTTTTTTCAGTTAAACTTGTGCTTTTAATCTCTTTTGTGTTTGTTTTAATGTATTAAGCTTTAAGACTCATTTAATGCATTATGGAGTTAAGTTAGCTCAAAACTATGTCTACAGATCAGTCAACTTCACGGATTGGACTGTACGTGCTTAGAAAGAACCAGCTAATGAACCTTACACCATTAGAAAGATGTGGGAGTCTAGTTTCTAGAGCATTCTACGATTCATGATTCCGAGTCTTTTGGAAGAAGTTATGACAGTTTTGGGCAGCTTAAGGTGAATTTCGGAAGCATCTATGTTACTGTGCCAAAAAAGCCATTTGAAGGCCTTTATGATTTTTCCTTGAGCTGGGCTACATATGGTTGGAAAGATACGACAAAGAGCTTCAAGATCCATCTTTTTCCAAAATTTTTGGAATGAAGGAACAAGCCCAAAATGAGCCTACAAGCAGACTGCAGTGCATTGTCATGCATGACCTATGCATGAGCTAATTGTTTTTAGTGGGGAAGTTAGGTAAAGTTGGTGAAGTGAGTGTTGTAGGTAGAAGCAATACTCAATTCAGATTTTTCCTTCCCTTATGCCTATAAATAGTGAGGTTCTGCAAGCTTACAAACACTCCCCAAGGGGGGGAGCTCTCAAACATCTCTCGAGAGCTCTTCTCTCTTCTCTCCCTCAAATTCTCTTAATTTTTTTCTTTTATTACCATCTATAAAAAAACAAAAACAAAAATCTTTATCTGGCATCTAGATCTGATGAGGAGACTCAAGTGTCTATGGAAGGTTCTATTTAATTAAACTATTTATTTCAAATGTTAAAAGAAAAAGTAGATGTTATTTTTGGTCTGTTATTCCAATCATGATTTTCCTACATGCTGTTGGAACATCCGACTCTGTGGTCGGTAACCACAAGCTTTAATCCTCTTTTTTATATACCTCACTCTATTTTGACTCGATAAATATAAATTGCGCATTTCATAAAGTGTGTGTGATTCTCTCTCGATCAATTCAACTTGATGTTGTATTTGGTCATAGGTGAAAATTTATCAATATTCAATCGGCACCTTAGTTGCGTGATCTTGACTAGGAGTTCATACATGCTCCTAGTGAAGATCATATAAATGCTGTAATTCATATAAACTTGTATATTTGAAGTCAGCTCCAAAGAAAGGACTTTTGTTCAGAGAAGAGTTATGCACCAAAAGGGATAATATATAGCGTGTAACTATAAGGATTCCACGGTGCCGAATAGCGATTAGAGAAATTTATAATGAACCCCATTTCTAGAATTTTATGGGCTTATATGTGGAAAGCGCTTGGGATTATCAAGCATAAATAATCATTACTTGTTGGAGCATAGTCCAACTTCCTCTCTAACAGATCGACAACCAAACACCGAAGGTGACATGATTATTGAAAGAAAAAACAAAAGACAAAAAAAGAAAAAAAAAAAAAGATGCTGCAGCTCTCATTATAGTTGAAGTGTCGTTGAAGCAAAATGCTTAGGCTCGTATGTGATCAAAGGTATACTTCATGTAGATCTTGCCACTTCGTTGAAGTTGTATATATTCCTTATAGTTCATTGCAAGGTATTTAGGAGCTTCGCCTTCTTTTTCCATTAACTCTGGAGCTGGGGCAATAATTGTATATATCCACAGATGGTCCATGTGGTATGGCGATAGAGATTCACGTAGCATTGTTGTTAGTAAGAATTAATTCAAACTCGAATCGTCAAACATGCGAATGATGCATATGACCCAAGTTTCCAAATGCAGAAAGCAATCTCATGGAGAAAAAGAATTGGCAACCAAGTTGAGCTAACAGCATCTCCAACCGAAATGTCAATTCCAACGTGGCAAGTTTTAACGGAAGGAAATGACATCTTAAGCATTCCAACCATGACCCAAAATCCTAGTTTGATATGATGTCCTTCACTTTTGCTGGAAAAAATGACGCCCATATGTTGAGACGTTTTTTTCTCTTTTATTATTTTCTCCTCATCCATGTACAGTTTTTTACCTCATTTAATATTTTACTCTTAAATACCAAGCCCACTTACCTTTAAAAATAATAAAATAATACATATATTTGACATCTTGGTTGGAAAAAGAGTTTTACAATATATCACCACATCAACCATCAAATTTAAATCTGAGCATCTCCAAGGGAGTATGGAAATGAAATAGGCAAAATTGTACTATAACAACCTAGGTGGCATGATGCCTACCCATTTGCCTCATGAAAAAAGTTGGCCACTCTAAGGGGCCAAACAATGCAAGTGTACAAACTATTATTATATTATTATATTATTTATTTTTATCTTTTACATTTACTATTATATTTTATAAAAAATAGGTGAGAGAATGGAGATGATATTTTATTATAAAAAGTAAGTAAGGCCCAATATACCTCTTCACTTTGAAGTAGGCAATATTGCCTTGTTGGGGAGAGTAGATATATTTTGGCTACCCATTTCTCTCTTTTCTTGGAGCATGAAGATGCTGATGTGGCAAGGCAAATGAGATTAGCCTACTCTTTTGCTTCTTCTTGAAGTTGTTTAATGTGAGATAAATAAAAATAAAATTACATGCATCTGGTCAGCAAGGTTAACAAAGAAACAGTTGGTAGGGCCATCGACAGTGAGCCATTTCCCGTTGTGCTCAACTTGGAGGCCATTCATCTCATTCTGGATGAGGAGAGCGACTAGGCCATGATCAGTGTGATGTGGTATACCAATTGCATATTCTGGCTGAGGGCATGGTGGGTAGTAGTTGGCGGCCAGCATTTGCAAGCCACGATCCATGTTCATTGCGTTGTGTATGTAGTTTGGCTCCAATCCCAGGCTTTCTGAGATTGCTCTTGTTACTCCAATGCAACCTCTCGGCTTCTCTTGCTGAACTCCATTGACATCTCACTGAAGCAACTCGGTTTGTAGAGGGAGTAGAACTCTGGATGTACTCTCACTTTGAAGAAGTCCCTCCATAGGAGGACTTTATCCGTGGCCAGATTATAGCTCGTACCATACTTGAACATCTCTAGCACATCGTTACCCGATTTAAACTCCTGCTTCTCCTCGTCAGGAAGAGCAAAAAATCCATGGCAAGCGTCAATCATTGCGTTCATGAGGCTCTCTGGCACTCCATGGTTAATGGCCTGGAATTAATGCATCGCAATGGTTAATAAGTTGTCAATCAATTATTAAGTTTTTAATATAACTGTTGTATATATGTAGATCAACTTACTATGAAGAAGCCCCATTCTTGACAAATTTTTACGAGGTCGTTTGGATCTGCTTCTTCATTGGGGTTTATGTTGAAGGCATATCAACAATGGGAATTTCGAATTCAGGATCGTTTGGATCTGCTTCTTCATTGGGGTTTATGTTGAAGGCATAAGCGGAAGGAACTGAGTTGAGGACAAGGGATTCAGCAACTGGTTTGATGCTTGTTACTTTCAATGTGTCCACACTACTACAAAAATCGAAATAGACGACGGTAATCCACCGTCGTGTATCCGGTTTTTCAACCGTCGTGAAATCGACCGACATCTTTTGATGCATAAAACCACGACGGTAAATCCCCATCGTTTATTATTTGTAAAGACGATGCTTTTACTCACAACCGTCGTCTATGTACATGTAAAGACGACGGTTTTTTTGAAAGAACGATCGTCTATTATATTTAAAGACGACCTTTTTTTAAAGAACCGTCGTCTATTATATGTAAAGACAATGGTTTTTTTTTTTAAAAAGGTCGTCTATTTGACATAAAGATGACGGTTTTTATTTAAAACTGTCTTTAATTGTATAGAAAGATGACGATTTTTTGTTAAAAAATTTATGTAAAGACGACGGTTTTTTGTTAAAAATCATCGTTGATTGTCTGTAAAGACGATGGTTTTAACCATCGTTGATTACATTTTAGTTCAGTCGTCTAATAAATTCCTAGGTTGTTATATTTTAGTTTTTTTGTTTCCAATGATTCTATACAATTGTTTTTACTAGAAATCTAACCATAATGCTTTATTAATGAATATATACACTCAAAAATTGTTTCTTTCATAAAACTTGACCCAATCTTTATTCCTACCACATACATACTTCCTACCACATCGATAACATTAACCTAAATAATGAAGCTACATGTGATTGCTCACAAATTCTACCAATTCGATATGAACATCAATTTGTTCTTGAGTGTGTGAGTTAGCTCTGTCTTCTTGCACATTTTCCATGTTGTATTCCCCTCCCCTATAGCAGTATCGGCAATAGCATGTCTCTTCTTGGCGTGTAAAATTAACATCAATCTTTACAAATGAAGCTTCAGATTGAGTGGTTTAAAGAACAGTTTGTTTAAGCACCTGCCACATCATATACAAACTTAATAATACTATTTTAGTTATTCACAGATTTTATGTTTCAATAAACATGGCCATGAG
The DNA here is from genome assembly GCA_034190965.1 of Prunus campanulata. Classification (NCBI taxonomy): domain Eukaryota; kingdom Viridiplantae; phylum Streptophyta; class Magnoliopsida; order Rosales; family Rosaceae; genus Prunus; species Prunus campanulata. Next base: position 12,774,060 of record CM067215.1, read on the forward strand.
GAAAATATACATACCTGAAGGGTGCAAACAGTATCTGTAGCTGACAAGATAACACCAAGTGCTCCATGTAGAGAAGTGAAATAAAAAATATGAGCATAAAAGGGCAAAAATAAGAAGGAATAAATGTTTCAAATACAACACAAATATAAACTCAAACCACCAAAACGTGAACACTATCAACTTGAAACTGCTATTGGTTATAGTATACCACAACAACCTATGACTTTGGGAATTACCTGGAAGCAGAGGACAAGGTCTCCAACCTGCAAATTTTGACAAAGTCACCCTAAACATAAAAGGACCACCAAGAAATCCAATGACAAAGTCACCTTGCCTCAAATTCCAACTCTGATATGTTTCCGGTCTTTTCTTTTGCTTTCAAATGCACAATAGTAAAATAATAAAATGATATGTGAATGATATTATCTGAAACAGACAAAAGAAAATAAAAGCAAAGCGCAATTAATTTTAACAGATAATCTCTCCATTTTCTAAGTCTGTTCAATAGACATTTATTATTTACAAAACCAATAAAGACCAAGAAGAAAAAATTGAGAAAAAATTGAAAAAGCCAGTCAATCCAGCTTTGCAAACCGACCTTGTATGCTCAATTGTTTCATAAAGTTGTTATATGTCCACCAATTTTAGTAACTAGTTAATCCCAAGCTTCCTCCTCATCTCATGAGAACCAAATCAGAAAATCTAACAAGAAACCAGAAATAAAAAAAATATGTAAACAAACCAGACAAATCAAGAGAGACATAAAATTTGAAATCAGGGAGACAAAGAACATACTAGAAACGCGAAGAGACTAATCTCGAATTCACTAGCAAGATATAGAAGGGTATTGAGAGATTAGGTGACTTTCAAATCAAACCTTCCGAAAGGTAGGAGGCTAGGGTTTCGATCTTTACAATTATCATGAGATTAGGACAATTATAGGGCTTGGACCTTTAGAGGAGTGCGAGGGCCAAGGGCCTGAAGTGGTGACGACAGTCATGGGCCTGAAGTGGCCTGCGCAACAGATTTCGACGAGTATTTCTAGATCGCGACTACAAAATTGGAAAACTAACCGGACCAAGCCGCTGAGGTTGATGAGAGAGTTGAACGCCTGAGATGGAGATCATCGTTAAAGAGCGTGGAGATTGAGATCTTCACATTGAGATCTTCACCATCCAACTAGCTTTGATTCTTAAATACAAAACCTCCTTCTCCATCTTATGGATCTGCGAAGACATCAATCTCTCAACTCCTTCATTGATATCGATTTTCTAATTTTGTAGAGAGTTTCATGAGGGTGTTTTAGAGAGCTGAGGAGGGTTTCAAGGAGGGAAAGATAAGGTTTTTAGAGAAGGGGGAAAATATGAAAATTTATCGAGTGCGAATTCACTTAAGCAGCCTTTTTTTAGCGTGTTTTAAAACACAACGCTTGTTAGTGACAAGCGTCGTCTTATAAAAATCAAGTGGCCTTTTTTTGTAAATAAAAACTATCGTATTTTGCCTACAATTAATGACGGTTTTAACAAAAACATCGTTCTTACATATGTAAAGACGACGGTTATTTTAAAAAAGGGTCGTCTATTACATGTAATAGACGACGGTTATTTAAAAAAAGGGTTGTCTATTACATATAATAGACGATGGTTATTTAAAAACAAGGGTCGTCTTTACATATATATAGACGACGGTTATTTAAAAAAAGGGTCGTCTATTACATATGTATAGACGATGGTTATTTAAAAAAAGGGTCGTTATTACATATGTAAAGACGACCCTTTTTTTAAAGAACCATCGTCTATTATATGTAATAGACGACCCTTTTTTTAAATAACCGTCGTCTATATAAAAAAAGGCCACTTGATTTTTAAAAGACGACGCTTGTCACTAACAAGCGTCATCTTTTAAAAATCAAGTGGCCTTTTTTTTGTTCAGCGTGTTTTAAAAGACAACGCTTGTTAGTGACAAGCGTCGTCTTTTAAAAATCAATCTAACTCTAGAAGTGTATAAGATGATATATCATGACGGTTTTAAAAACACCGTCGTCTTTTAAAACATAACGACGGTTTTAAGATGTACCATCGTCTATTTTGTGTCGTGGTTTAACTATTTTGTAGTAGTGCCATGGTTTGTGCAGCAGCAAGTGGAGCCTTCGCTTAAAACTTACAAGATGTAAATTGGGAAGGACGCGACGTGAGAGTGTGTTGAGTGGTTGTATTTTAAAAGAAGTGGTTCCTATTTATAGCTACTTCGAGGAGGTAGGTATCTCAACTTTAACACGATGTCAAATATCTTTTAAAAGTGTCGGCCATAATTAAAAGCCTTCTAGAACACCCACTTATCCATAATACACACACAACACATGCATATGTGGATTATGTCAATAAGTAAGCTCTTAATTAAATGTTATTTTTATCAATAAGTAAGCTCTTCAAGAGAGAGTCTCAAAAGCGAGTTTGAATAGTGTTAAGTTTTCAAATAGACACACTAACAACCCACTACTAGCAACACCGATATTGTCTCAAACTTAACCACCTACAGATTCCAAGATCTGAGTGGTAGTAGTAGTGGAACCCATTCAACATATATTATCTTTATTTTTTATGTACAACTGCCACATAATGGGCCACACATGCAGCCAAATCCATGGTGGAGTAAGGGGTAAGATCTCTTGTGAACACCATATGATGAGTTAAGAGTTAAGATCTCTTGTGATAGGACCCTACACTTTTAGTTCGCACGAGGACAGAAAGAAAAAGAAGAAGAAAAATGAAGACTAATGGCGACTTTTGAGTAGGGATGGCAATTTTCCCCGTGGGTAAGGGTCTTCGCGGGGATTCGACCCTAATGGGTCGGGTATGAATGACAAAAATCGGGTATGGGGATGGGTATGGGGAATTTTTTGGGTATGGTGTTCGGGGAGGGGCGGGGATGATATTTTAATCCCCAACCTGAACCCTCCCCGTTTAGAATATATATTAATTTTTTGATGAGGTATATATATATATATTGCCATATATAAATATGCTATTAAAGTGATTGTACCGACTAAGTTTTATATTTTATATTATTATATTATTATATTATTATATTATATACTTATATAATTTATACAATTCTTAAGCCACACTACTTATTTATTTAGTTAACTTCCAATACATATATAAACATTCTTATATTGTCTTATAAGTATATATTATATATATTTATTATCTTGAATTAGGAATTTTTTTTTCAACAAAGTAGTTATATATTGGTTTTTCTTCCGTAATGGGGAGGGTCGGGGAACCCATTCCCCAACGAAGGTGGGGATGGGGAATCCCCGATATGAAAATTGCGGGTATGAAGGCAGGGATGGGGGAGAAAAGCTTAACGGGGATGGGGATGGGAATGCCATACCCACCCCCGATTCGACCCATTGCCATCCCTACTTTTGAGTACCCAAAATAAATTGTGGTTTACCTAACCCTGAAAATGTGTATTTTGGAAGTACCACAAAACCGTCATTTGTGACCGCAACAAAATTAGTCATAAAATGGTTCTGCATTTCTTATATTATTTCAACGCTATTCCCCCATTAAAGGCCAGTCCTGTCCCCAGCTGATCTATCATGCACATAAAATGCATTGCAGAAGCAACAAGGAATTCATTTTCTCAACGGAACCTCGTATGGCATTTTCTCAACGGAACATCGTATGGCAAAATGAGAGTCAGTTTTGCAATTAATGTGATTATGTCAACTTCCTAGTCACAATCCGAATAATGTGAGACCATTGAAAACTTGTCGAATCTCAAAGTGAGCTCTCTTCCACTGTGAAAGCATTCATGTTTGTTGTCATAAATATGGCGGCCAACACGGTTATCTCTTCGTTTCTCAAACGTTGTTCGATCTTATCTGTAGTGGAAAATCTATCATGGATGGTGGTGTGTGTGGATTCAACATGGAAAGCACCTGTGCTGTGAATATGCTTGCTTCTATTGAGGTCACTAAGCCTTTGGGTCTCCTTGGGATGCTCCTTGCTGTTTTGGGCCACATTTAATTTTTAATGATTTGAGGTATATCTTGAGGCGTACCATTTTTTGAAGTTTTTAATCATGATGATATACATCTTCCGAAGTAGGGTTATTATCATGATAAGGCATATATTTAGGTCTTTAAAATTATTATGGCAAAGTTTTAACAAGGCCACTAATCTTACATCCTGTTTGTTTGCAAGTTGTATTTTGTTGGATCGAATGAAAGTTTCTTACTCTTCCAAAAAAAAAAAAGTTATTATCATGATACTTACCGACTGGATGAGAACCTCGACAACATAGCAAGCAATTAATATTCTCACGACTTTTCAAACTGAGTTGTTATCTATGAACAACTGATAATAGGCAAAAACAAAAAATAAATTAATGCAGTGCATATTTTATGTTATTTATGAACAACTAAAATCGTACATGTTATAATAAATTCTTAGGAAAAAAAAATCATTAGTTGTACTATTCTGGCAGGTGTGGTGGCGGACCCAAACTTTCGTTTATCTGGGGGCTTAAAAAAAATCCAAACGATATATAGTCAAACAAAAAATATTTGGGCTTAAAGTGAACTTGGTGGCTGAGTACTCCACAAAATTACAGAATGAGTGCACTTGCTGGGCTTGCTGGGATCTCTATTATTCTTTTATAACATAGGGTTTTTCCTTTTAATATAAGCTTTGAGCCTAAAGTGTACGTATTAGATAGGTCATGTGGGGGCTCCACCTAAAAAGGACCTTAAAAAAAATAAAAAATATGAGTTTGGGTGGGATTATACAGCTTCAACTTTTTTTGTAAGTGTGGGCAAGTGCCCACAGTAGTCCTTCATTGGGTCCGCCAATGGGTGTGTGCAGCAAATCTGCGTCAAGGTGGTTGAGCTGGACGGTTGGGTGGGAAACCACAAAATTATGAAAGGAAAACATTTTGATATAATGAGGACAAAAAGGTAGAAACAATTTAACAAAATTAAAAATTATATATATTATTTGTGATAATCAAAGTTTAAAAGTAGATAGTGATCGAATGTAATAATACAAATAAAAATAAAAAGCCAATTGGCACCCTCATTGCCAATGACGAAGCCAGGATTTCATGTGTGTGCGGGCCTCTTACAAATGATAAAGAATCAAAAATTCAAACTCATATACATACCAAAGAGCTACCAACTGCTAATCCTAAAAAGAATGAGGCGATTCCTCCTACCACACCAAAGAGCTACCAACTGGGGCTTAATCGTTGTAATACTCTAACGACATATTTCATGACACTTCAATTATCATTAATTTAGGTTTTAACACTCCAAAAATCCAATTTTACCCTTCCAATAAAATTAAGATAAAAACCAAGAAATATAACCCAAACATTCCTGGTATGGCGTAGTTGCACCGCCGCTCCACCGATATCAGCCAACTTTGCCATTGATGGGGTCATGGCTTCGCCAATCTTTAGACTTTGAAGGAAAAATCTAGTGTGTTGCACAAACTGAATTTTTTTTTTGGTCCGATACACAAACCGATTTTAACTGCATCTCTTTGATCAAATGAATTTTAGCCACTTAAAGGTTGAGAGCTCTACACTCGGGAGAACTTCAAAAAGAGAGAGAAGTTGTGGGTATTGTGAAAACTGACCTATTACCATTGGATTGTTATTTGGTTTATGGTGGGGATTTGTTTTATCTCATTAATCCATGAGGTAGCTCTTGATTTAGGTTTTCTATGGGAATCTAGTGTATACTTTAGCTTCAACCTTTTGATTTGGGGTTTTGATTTCTTCCTGAATTGGCTAATGAATTGGATCCTCGTAAACTTTTTCTTGTCAAAATTCTTTCTAGATTTTGACTACTTTCTGAATTGGGTGTCGATTTGATTATATTATGTGTTTTTGGGTATGTCAATTGGGTTGTTTGTTTTCTGGGTATGGTTTCTACAAGTTATGGAGATGTGTTGATAGGGAAGAAAAGGCCACCAGTGACCAATGCAGTGGCCGGAGGAGGCTAGGGTTGGGGGTCGTCAATGGGGACGTTTGTGCTGGATTTGGTTTTTATTTTGAGTGCTGCTAAACGAACCCTAAAATTAACTGAGTACACCCTACGATCTAAGTACACCCTAATGTTTAAATTAAAATGTAAAATTAACTAAGTACACCCTATTTAACTACCAAAAATACCCATGGTACACCCTCTTTAATTTTTAATCTTTTAAAGTATTTAAAATTCTCTCTCTCTCTCTCTCTCTCTCTCTCTCTCTCTCTCTCTCTCTCTCTCTCTCTCTCTCCCTGCTTCTTCTTCTTCTTCTTCTTCTTTTATCTCTCTCATGTGTGACCACCACCAACTGGTTTGTGTTATTGATTGTTTAAGTTTTATGCATACAAAAATCAACTGGGATCAATACACTTCTCCTGGATTTCAAGTTGTATGTTAAAAATTAAGTCAATTTGAATGAAGGCATGGGTTCAAAAGCTCAAGCAGTAAAACAAAGATTTTAATTCTTAATTAAATATATTGTCTTCAATCTTTCGAGAGAGGTATGGGTTTTCAATCTAATTTAGAGAGATTTGGTAGTTTGGGAATTTGGGGATAGCATATCTCAACTCGTCTCAGAGTGGGGTGGGTCGGGAAGGAGAGAGAGCTTTTTTTCTCTTTTTAAAATTTTATTTTATTTTTTGGTTTTAACTTTAAAAGATTAAAATTAAAGAGTTGACCATAGTTATAACAATGGACATGCGTCAAGTCTTAAGGATGGTGTACATATTGGGGTACACAATTCAATATATCCTTTTTGGTCATTTTATATTAGGGTAAATTAGTAATTTAATAAATAGTTTAATAGTAGGGTGTACTCAATTAATTTTAGGGTTCGTTTAGCAGCACTGTTTATTTATTTTTTTTTTTTTTTAAGTTTCCAGTTTTTCATTTTTTAATTTTATTGGAATGGTAAAATTGAAGTTTTAGAATGTTAAAGTAAACCTAAATTGATAGTAGTTGAAGTGTCATGTTGTAGATCTTTAGATTATTACAACGACTAAGATTAAGCGAAAAGCGCAAAAATGCTTAAATTCTAAATGCAGAGGCTCGTGCTCCCGCACTTGTCAAGGGGCTAATCCTATTAAAAATGAGGAGATTCCTTCTACAACATTATAGAAACTCCCAACTTCAAAACCGTATTAGGATAAGAGAAGATTGTGTATCGTTGTCGACCCAATTATTCAATGCTGTATTTTTTGAAAATGAGAGGTATCAACTCACAATACAATTCTTCAAGGAGAGCATCATGGAAGAGGATTATTTTCAAATTGATGAACTAATTAGTCCATACCAAGGTCTATGCTCACCACTTTTATCCAAGGTCTATGCTCACCATCTTTTCTCAACACTTGACACATGTCCATATGCATAACCGTGGTTACATAATGCAAAGTAAAAAGTTCACCATAGTTATGCCTATGGACATGCATCAAGTATTAAAAATGATGAGGATACACTTTAGGTTAAAGTGGTGAGCAATAATATTTCCGTTTTATTTATGAACTTGTTAATAGGCCTTTTAGTGTGTTATTGGGTTGTACCTTTTTTTTTTTGAGAGAGTTAATGGGTTGTACTTAACTTGTGTGAAATTTTACTTCAAAATTCTTTATTTTAAAGCAAATATTGTTCTTGTTTTTTTTTTGTCGATTTTCTTGGATACCTAAAGCATTTATGAAAGAGAGTTTGCTAACAATATCAATAATGTATTTATGAAATGTCAAGTTTAATATGTAAGATTCATCAAATTGGCTTTAAATCTTGAATCAACCTGTGATTCTTTTCCTACTCCCCCTCTCCTTGATTTCAATTTTGCATTTTTCTTGAATTTGTTTTGCGGTTTCAAATTTTTAAGATTTAAAAATAATTTTGAAGTTTAATACCAAACAAGGTTTTAGATATTTTCATTTTAAAAAAAAATTCAGATATTAAAATTAGTATTAATCTTCTTTTTTCATGGCTAAGTCGACAATAGACAGCTTCTTAATCCCTCCCATCTTTTTCATGGCTAAGTTACATTTCATTTCCCTTCTGATGCTTCTGAGACACCTTCTATCTATGTTCTAGACTGCAACGACTCAAGGCCACCTGCTCTAAGACGAACAATTATTACAGTGTCTACAGAACAATTCAAATCCAAGAAAAAAAAAATCCAAATATAATAGGAAATTTAATAATATTTAGTAGACCAAATAAACTATATTCTGGAACTTCTTCTCTTAAACCTAGTGTTCAATTAGTCAAATTTACATCCTCTATTGGTTTTGTTTTGAGTTTTTTGTTTGTAGCCTTTATGGAGCGTGTGGCATTCTTTTTCCTTCGTCTCAGGTTTTTCCTATTGGGCTTTCTTAGGCAAGGTTTTGATAAGGCCACGTTTACTCGCTCGAATCTGTAACCTTTGACAATTGAATGAAACCTTACTGTTTCCCAAAAATAAAAAGAGTCAAATTTACATCACTCATTTATTTCCCTTGAATTTGCCATCTCCACATGGCAACAGGGCTGTCCTTGAGATTTTGAGGGCCCTGTGTGAAACTTAAATTGGGGCCTCACATAATCTAATACAAAAATATTATAAATAAAAATTTAACATAACTTAATGTCATAAACATTTTTTTTTTATAACTAAAAGTCACCATCAATAAACATGTCATGACAATCCGAAATCAAATTCATAATAAGTCATGTAATATATAGAATAGATTGAAATTTTAGATATATACTTGAATTTGAATTGAGATTTGAAGCTGACTATTTAATTTTGATGGTCTTTATGAATTTAGGAATTAGGGGTTTTTTTTTTTTTTGGTGTTGAAATTCCTGAAATTGAAAGAATAATAAAAATTGTCTCAAGATTGAAAAAATAACCAAAGAGAGATTGATGAATGATGATGATTACGTACTAGAGAATCAGAAGAAATTATGAAGTTTTTGTTTTTGTTTTTAAATGAAGAGAGTACTTTTCTTGGAGGAGAAAACTTTTTTTTAAAATTTTTAAAAGAATGATAAGGGGGGAGTAGAAAATTTCTTTTTTTAAGGCTTTCTGTTTTTATTTATCTATATATATAAAGCAAAAGGCAGAGAATGGTGAAACATTCAAAATACCAGAAAATGTCCTTGGTTAATGCAAACATTAAGAATTGAAATTATTAATTAAATGAGGATAATATGGTAAATTCACACTTTTTCATATTTAAAAAAATTAAAATTAAAAGAAAAATCAGATAATGGCCTATTTTTATGGAACACAACTACCCATTATCTTTTTTAATTCTAAAATATATGTTAATTTTTTTATAAAAAAAACCTCTCGCAAGCGCAGAAGCGCGTGCAGAGAGGCTAGTTTATAATTATGTAAAGTTTGTTGTTATAATACAAAAATAGTATAAAAAAGAGACAAATAGATGGACTTCGATGAGAATCGAAGTCAGGCCCTTTTGTTAAGTGAATACGCGCTGCAGCCAACTCCACTGTACGCACTCTTGTGCAAATGTTTAGCACGCTGTAATATATATACAATTTATATAATATTAATATATATATAATATAAACAATTTTTTTTTCGGGGGCCCTCAAAAATTCGGGGCCCTGGGGCCGCCCCTGCATGGCAACAGTCACCACCCCACAAGCAAAAATCCCAAGCTGACCCACCCTAAATTTTCAATATCAATAATATGAAACGACCTTTAATTGAGATTTGAATCAACCCAGCAATTCTAGGCTCTCAAATGTCTGCACCTCTCAACTGAGAGAGAGAGAGAGAATGAAGCACAACATCTGGAATTGGGTTTTTTGGCTAGGGTGCTGGGCGGTGGGGGGTGGGTTTGATGGGTGGGTGTGTTTGAAATTAGTAAAAGAGAAGAACTACTTGCAGAGAATGTGGGGAGGGGATCGGGTAAAAGAGAGACAAAGAGTTTTTTTTTTTGTTTTTTTTTTAGTATTTTATATTGTTTATTACTTAATTAATAATATATTATTATTTACATGGTAACTGGATAGATAATGGTGGGTGAAAAGATAGGATTGTAGTTTTTCAAATTTATATTGTCGATAGGAAGATAAAGTGGATGGGACGGAGAATTAGGAGAAGGGTGAAAATAGCACCACTCTAATAATATTATTTAAAACACGTGAATTGCCATATCCTTCTCCATTCCTTATCTCCAACTCCAACCTCTTTGAATCCACTTACCACCTGCATATTTTGTTTTCACTTTTGCTCTTTTCTACACAAAAAGGACACCGTAGGACAACTCGAGGTGACTGCTCTTAAGAAAAGGGCACCCCACCACATCCAAAGGACAAAATAATAGATCGTATCTTTTAATGGTTTGTTTTTTGGTATTAATACAAGTTCTCAAGTTTTTAAATAATATTTTTTTTAGTTAATTTTAATTGGTTAACACATGTTTTAAATATTTTTTTCATGTGAAGTGACTCAAAATGCAACCTTTGCAGAATAAAATGACTAAATTGGCTAAACTCAAGCCAACGGTCCATAGCTTAGTGGTAAGAGTATTTGTCTGCATATAAGTGGTCTCAAGTATGAAACCCCAATGACACCTCCTCCCTCCCCCTTCTAAACGTTGACAAAAAAGAGAGGCTAAACTCGAAACACAGTAACAAAAATATGTTCCAAATTAAAATGCAATGACTAAAAAGATATTTAACAATTTATCTTTCGGTTGAAGGGCTTTTTATATTTATTTATTTGGTTGCCATGTATATATTCAGTGTCATTTCGTAGTAAATATCTTTTAGTGGTGTTTCTCTTTGGTAACGGTGGACACTGACGGACTTATTAAGGCTCAAGTAGGTGCAATTGCACATCCTCTCACCAAAAAAGCCTCTTAATGTGCTGCATATTGCCTGTCTGCTGAGGTTTCGTGGTGCGCTCCATGTGTTCAACGAATTGCCTTAACCAAGGCTTGAAGGCGCTGGGCTGTTTCTGCGCGCAGCGTGTTTATTTATTTATTTATTATTATTTTTTTTAACATCCTGGCCAAAATGACGTCGTTTTGCTCCAGGGTTTTCAAAAAAGAAAAAGAAAGAAAAAAGCTATTTTAACAAGCTCTAATGTATGGGTTGTTTAAAAAATGATAAAGGGCTATAAAACAAAAAGACTTTTAACAAGCTTTCTTTTTCTTCTTTTTAAATTAATTGTTTGGCTTAAATTAATTGCGGGTGAAGATAATTTCCAATCCGGGAATTCTTTTTCAAGATGGCAATTCAGCTGCTTTTCTTAAACGCAGGCACACTTTTTCTTTTCTTTCCTCAGCAAATTATTCTGTATAACTTAATTAGCACACCTTTTCTTTTAATAATAGAAAGAAAGAAAATATAAATTCATACAGAGGAGGAAGAAGAAGCACACGTGCTTTCCCTCTTGCTTTTTATTTTTTATTTATTATTTTTTTAATAAATAAAGCTTTAAGTCTTTCAAATACAGAGTCCACCAGTTACTGTCGGGCTTTTTTTTAATATATATTTTTGTTCAGGGAGATTTACCACTTAGTACACCCCCATATGAACAACCCCTTTTTTGGGTGTGTGATAATGGTATTCAAACCGCAATTCCTAACACAATTTCCCCCTTTTGTTTATATAAGAGATGAGTGCAAAATACCTTTTTCTGGAGTGCTAATAATTGTTTTTAACGCATCAAAACTATATATATTTTTTAATGATAATTGTAAGTGTCATTTTTTTTGTTATTAGCATTTGGAAAAGGGTTCTTTTTAGCCGCGTTAATTTTTCTTCCTTTTCGTAGGTTGATTTTCTCGTCTTATAAGTCCAATAAATGGGGCTGTTTGATTGACTTATATTCATGTTCCTGTCAACTCACAAACGCAGGAGGACTGTTGAAATTGCTTGAGAATTAGAAGTTCAAAAGAAGGATCACCATTTTGTGGTTAGAATTGGTTTACTCATTTTGAAACAAGAAGGAGGTTTTACATTTAATTTGCACGCAAGTGTGTACGTGCATTGTGAACTAATCTGTGGCGGAACTTTCATAAGGAAAATTCTTCTCGTAAATATTGTTTACTTTGCGAAATGAAAGTGGAAGAATCCAACAAGCATTCCCATTCAAAAGTTTCTAGACACATATAGGATTGCATCATTTTTGTTCTTGTTTGAAAATGGTCATCAGATATACAACAATGTAATAATTTATTGTTTTGAAAGTTATATAATGTTAGATTTTTTTGTCAAAAAGGTGACAGAATTTTATTAAATAATAATAAAGAGTACAAAAGGCACCGACTATAAAGAAAGTAATTTCAATAATAATATGATAATTTGTCAATTTCAAATAGGCATTTTCTAAAATTTTGCTCCCTCAAGACAATTTAACCTATGAGAAACGTTATAGAGTATCTAAATTTCAAGGACCGAACATTCTTTCCCACAAGAGTTCGATTTTTATTTATTAATTTTTTGAAAAAAGTTCAAGGAAAAAAACAGATAGGGGGATTATAAGGATCAACGTTTTCACAAAACCGATTCCTAAAGCATCTGTTACCTACCCGTGGGGACTTTTTTTCACACAAAGTCCTAAAAAAATTAATACGTACAGATCATATATTCCATTATGTTTTTTTTAATATCTTTTTGGCATTTCTTCGGATCCTTAATTATATTTGTTCTTGGCTTGGTTGTTTTGATTAGTTGGGGTTTTGAAAATAACAGAACGACTACGTACAAAAGTCAAAATCTAATGTGAATGCCATTCTGTACATTTTGTAATTTTCTGATCAAGTACAAGCATACCTTCATAAATAAAAATATATTCTCTATTCGATGTATTTTATTTAATAGCTTTTTAAAGTTTAACTTCTGTAAAACTTGTGGTGCTTCCACTTTTTAGTTTTTTTTTTTTTAAGTGTAATGTGCAAGGAGTTTGTAGCTTAAGTAATTAAGAGCATTTATTTATATATTCGAGGTCCTAAGTTTGATTCCCCTTTCCCCCAATATCACATATATATAAAAGTAGTGCAACGTTGCTTATAGCGTTTCATGATGTTTTAACTTTTTGGTTGTTGTTATTTTAGTAAACGATAAAAAATGAAATTTGTGAGGAATGAGCAAAGAAGATGGGGCTGAAGAAAAATGTACAAAAAAACACATAAAGCTAAGACTAAGAATCAGAGTCTAATTCATTGTACTTTTGTGTATTTCTTTGTGTTTTGTTCCTATTGGTGTTCTTTTGTTTCTGCCCACTGTATGCTGAACATATCTCATATTGTACAAAGGACTATGTTTACATAGAAGGTCTTCTTTGACAAAACCTGAGAGGCGTTGGTGTGGCGAAATCAGGATTTCATGTGTGTGGGACCCTTTTACAAATTATAAAGAATCAAAAATTCGAACTCACAATACATACGGAAAATAGTGTGTATATATCACATATGTCAAGAATTATTTTTCTTATTGGTTGCAATCATAATTGTCCTCAACAAAGGGATAGACATATACATTCTAAGCAAGAAAAATTGCAAGAGATAGACAAAGAGTAGTGATTTAGCAAATATCTTTAAAGCTTTTTCCCCCATTAAACCCAATAGAAAGAAAAAAATCAAAATCAAAATTTCACAAAATAAAAAAAAACCTAAGTCCCTTCATGCATTCATATCATACATGAAAAAATATTTTATTCAAAAATATTGACTAAGTATGAAAAATGGTTTTTCGGAATAATAATTTTCTCAAGATAATTTTTGGCGGCTTTTATTCCTTACACATCAATTAAGAAAACTTGATTTTATGGGATTTTAGTATGAAGTATATATTGACTTAATGAGCCATCATTTTTAGCCTAAATCGTATTTTAGACTAAAACCAATTTTTCATATTTTGATTTGGTGGGAATTTGATTTTCTAGTATTTTTATTTGAATCCAAATAAGGGTATTTCCTTATTTACATTGTAAACTTAAATATTGAAAATGGAAATCAGGTAATCTATATACCTGGAGTGAACCACCACCAGCTGAGTAAATAGGTAATTTGAAGTACCTCCTTGAGCCTTAATAAGTCCACCACAACATATGTGGTACATATCAAAATGTAAAGTATTAAAATAATATACATATAGAAATACATAAAAGTATATTATTTTTAAAATATAAAAAACACTTGAGTGGGGACTCGGGACCACACTGGTCCCAGTGTGGCTCCGCCCCTTTGTGTGCTCCTGCGTTGGGTTTTGTTTTACTTCAGTTTGCTTCTTTGTGTTTCGACAATTATTATTAAATGACTTGAGAGCAGTTTTGATGTGCCACATGAACATCCACATGAAGAATGTAAACCTACCACCCAAAATGAATTAGCAACGGGTGTAGAAACCCAAAAGTCTTTTACACTCTTAAAGGTAGAAAAAAAAAATCTACTTTGACCATTCTATCTAAAAATGCCGATACTTTATTCATTTCTAAAAACCACACCGCAGTACATAAGAAATTACAAAAAAAAATAATAAAAAAAGAAGAAAAACGTGTTGCAGAAGGATCTGCTGCCGGTAAAAGCACTCAGTAGTAGATTTATTAATTCATCTGAACATACAGGTTTAACTACAAAATATATATATATACAGTCAAACAATATGGTAGAATATTTTCAGATATATTTCATTTTCCGAAAGGAGGTATTTATAATACAGGTTACAAACCCTAGTATGGTTTAATTAGGAAATAAGTGGAATTCTAATTACATAATATTTATACAAAAGGGAAAAATAAATAAAACCCAAATAGAATAGGATATACTCTACTCGCCAACACTCCCCCTCAAGTTGGAGCAAAGACGTCACGCATGCCCAACTTGTCAAGCGAGTTGAGAAAGATACTTGTAGAAACAGCTTTCGTAAGAACATCAGCTAACTGATACTCTGAACGGATGAAGGGGAAGGACACAATCTTCGCATCCAATTTTTCTTTAATGAAATTTCGATCAACCTCCACATGCTTTATATGGTCATGTTGTACAGGATTATGAGCAATTGCAATTGCAGCCGTATTGTCACAATATAAATCCATGGGTTTATTAGGCCCAAAACCAAGGTCTTTCAACAATCTCCTCAACCATAGTAACTCAGATATACCATGGGCCATTCCCCGATACTCTACCTCAGCACTAGATCTAGACACCACCTTTTGTTTCTTGCTCCTCCACGTAACAAGATTGCCACCCACAAACATAAAATACCCAGATGTCGAACGCCTATCTGTGGCTGAACCTGCCCAATCAGCATTTGTATACCCTTCTACATTTGTATGGCCATACTTGGAGAAAATTAACCCTTTGCCAGGAGTTACTTTCAGATACCTTAAAATACGAGTCACAGCCCCCATATGATCTACATTAGGAGAGTGCATAAACTGACTCACTATATTTACAGCATACGCAATATCTGGACGAGTATGAGCCAAATAAATCAACTTCCCCACAAGTCGTTGATAACATTCTTTATCAGTCGGAACTTGATCGGGATATATCCCCAACTTATGATTCTGCTCACTAGGGGTATCAATCGGTTTACAATCCAACATTCCAGTTTCTGCAAGTAAATCCAAAACATACTTTCTTTGGGATAGAAAAATACCATGTTTAGATCTGGCAACTTCAATCCCAAGAAAATACTTTAAATCACCTAATAATTTCATCTCGAACTCAGAAGCTAGATACTTCTGAAGACTCTGTATCTCTACATGATCATCTCCAGTCACAATCATATTATCAACATAAATAATTAAAGCCGTCAATTTACCTTTATGACGCTTCAGAAACAAAGTATGATCAGAGTTACTTTGCACATACCCAAACTTCTTCATAGATGCAACAAATCTTCCAAACCACGCTCTTGGAGACTGCTTTAATCCATACAAGGATTTCCGTAGCTTGCACACCACACCCTTCTTAAAAGTCACAGGGATACCTGGCGGAGGATCCATATATATTTCTTCCTTGAGATCACCATGGAGGAATGCATTTTTGACATCAAATTGTAGCAGCGGCCAGTCACGGTTAGCAGCTAAGGATAAGAGTACGCGTACAGTGTTGAGCTTAGCTACTGGAGCAAAAGTCACTGTGTAATCCACTCCATATGTCTGAGTATACCCTTTTGCTACCAATCTTGCCTTGTAACGGTCAATGGAACCATCAGCCTTGTGCTTCAAAGTAAACACCCATCTGCACCCAACTGCCTTTTTTCCTTTTGGTAAAGGAACTAACTCCCAAGTAGCATTCTTGTTCAAGGCTTCCATCTCAACATGCATTGCATCTACCCAGTTTTGATCAGATAGAGCATCCTGCAACTTAGTTGGCACACATACACTAGATAATTGACACAAATATGATGCATATGACTTAGATAAACGATGAGTTGACATATAATAGTTAATGGGATATTTAGACTTGGCATGTATATCAGGAGAATATTGTACTTTAGGTTTCCCACGGGTAGTACGTGGGGGCAAATAATAGGTAGACATATCACTAGAAAGTACCTCATTATCACAACTCGATTGAGGCAATGGCAGGGCAGAGGGGGGTATATTATCAATTTCATCTGTACGAGAGTCGCCAATATCACTGTCATGTCCTTCTGAGAGAGGCTCGAAAACACCATCAATTTTGTCTGATGACCGGTCGTGGCTTTCCTCGCGACCGGTCGCGTCACTCGTATCGGTACTGTTATCGCTTGTCGACGCCGGCGACTGGTCGCTTCCTATGTGCGACCGGTAATTTCCTGGGTAGATTCGTTCGCGACCGGTCGTTTCCTCACTGCGACCGGTCGCTTCGTTCGTATCGGTACTGTAGTCCCAGCTCGACGCGAGCAACCGGTCGCGTCCTATGTGCGACCGGTCATTTTCATCCTGTTCGCCAAAAAACTCCATATTTTCCACTCCGAAACTCTTCAATTCACTCCCCCTCTCCCCCTGAATTGAAGAGGAGAGAGAAACATAATAGGGTACTTCTTCATGAAATGTGATATCCAAAGTGACATGTACCTTCTGAGTAGGCGGGTGATAACACTTATAACCCTTCTGAGTAGTAGAATAACCAATGAAGACGCAGCGGAGAGCACAAGGATCAAGTTTACTCCGTTGATGAGAGTAAACATGAACACACGCAACACACCCAAACACCTTCGGAGGTAACTTAGAGACCGAAACCGGAGGAGTAAGAGCACATAACACATCAAGTGAAGTCTTGAAATCAAGAACCCGACTAGGAGTACGGTTAATAAAGTAGGCAGCGGCCAAGATACCATGGCCCCAAAGATGATGGGGAACAGACATATCCAACATCAGAGAGCGAGCAACTTCAAGTAACTGGCGATTCTTCCTTTCAGACACACCATTCGTTGAGGTGTGAATGGAGTGGTAGTTTGGTGAATGATACCTTGATCACGAAAGAATTGGGCCAAGGTATGATTCACATATTCACCGTCATTATCAGTGCGAAATACTTTAACACGAGCATGGAGCTGAGTAGACACCATGGCATAAAAGTCAGGAAGAATAAAGGCAACATCATGTTTATTCTTCATCAAATACACCCATGTTAAACGAGTGCAGTCATCATTAAATGTCACCAACCAACGGAAACCATGAGAAGTCACACGAGTAGGACCCTATACATCAGAATGTACTAACTCAAAAGGCAAAGCAGCTTTATTATTACTTAAGGGAAAAACAGTACGGTGGCTCTTGGCCAGTACACAAGTCTCACATTTGAAACTAGACTCATCACACGAACTAAATAACGAAGGAAACAAATGTTTAAGATAACCAAACGACGGATGTCCTAAGCAACAATGCCATAACCAAAGTTGTTGCTTGTCCTTGACACTGCTACTCAGAGCTTTATTAGCGACACAATCACGAACTGCTGCAGCCGGCAACTTTAAGTAATATAACCCCTCTATCCGTTTACCATGCCCAATCTTCTCGTGAGTCCTTAGATCCTGGAAAAAACAATGGGTAGAATAGAAGGTAGCAGAAGCGTTAAGTGTATCAAGTAAACGCCCAACAGATAAAAAATTGCAACGAATATTGGGAACCAAGAGTGCATGAGACAGGGGTAAAGAAGGAGTAAGATGGATGGTACCTTCACCTGTAACTGGGGAAGGTAAACCATTAGCACTAGTAATATAGGGGTCACGAGGTTTATGCAACAACTCATCAAACATTTTATCATTATAAGTCATATGATCAGAAGCACCAGTGTCAATTATCCAAGTAGTAGAACCCATACCTGGCATAGTATCAGAAGCACACAGATTTGCAGATGGAGTCGGAGGACGGGCCTCATCAGGAGTCACCGTGTAAGTGGCCTTGGGACCATACATACGAGCTTTGTAGTCAGCAAACCAATCAGGGTAACCATGCTCCTTAAAACACTTCTTAGAGTAATGATCCCCATTACAATGGCGGCACTTAGGCCGACCTTCAAGAGAACTAGAGGTGGAGGCAGAAGGACGAAACCCAGCAGAAGATCCAAATTTTTTGGACGGAGAACGACCGGTCGTGACTTGCCGGGCGACTGGTCGGTGACGTGCTGGATCCACCTTAAGAGCCAGCGATCCTCCTCCAAGCATAGCGGACTGACGGGTATCTTCCTCCATGACCATGGCATAGGCTTCGAGAGGAGGTGGAACAGGACTAAGAGCAAGAATACGGCTACGAACACCATCATACGGTGGATCTAGCCCACCAAGAAAATCATAAACTCGATCGGCTTCAATTTCTTTCAGACAACGAGCCCCATCAGTAGAACAATTAAACTCATGCGGACGCAGACAATCAATCTCTTGCCAGATAGCAAGAAGTTTTTCATAGAATACTTTCACAGATTCACCATTCTGACCTATAAGTATGGATTGCCGTCGGAGTTGAAACAAACGAGAACTATTCTGAGTCATAGTATAGGTCTTCCGAGCAGCCTCCCATATATCAAAAGCAGTATCACCATGTTCGAACAAGGCACGAACTGGTTTAGTCATGGAATTGAGAAGCCATGACTGCACTAGACAATTATCTTCTTCCCATTCGGTATAGTCAGCAGAATCTTGAGACGGAATAGGCTTCTTCCCATTGATCCAACTTGCCATACGACGACTAGTAATCGTAATACGCGCACCACGAGACCAAGAGGCATAATTGGAGCCATCTAATTTGTCAGATGTAATCGGGGTAGAGTAATCACGCGAGGGACGTGCCTCCTTTGGTGTAGACGCACTAGCACCAGTCACAACTATGGAATCATCACCCATGATAGCAGCGGAAACAAACACAACACGAAGCAGATACGATAAACACGGCTCAGGCATGGGCACAAGAACCCTAAAAGAAAATCAGGGCACAGAGTAGAACATGAGCACAAGAACCCTAAAAAGAAATTAGGGCACATAGTAGAACACGAGCACAAGAACCCTAAAAAGAAATTAGGGCACAGAGTAGAACACGGGTGGGCACAATACACAGGTTACCAGAAAGTCGGCTCTGATACCAAGTCAAACAATATGGTAGAATATTTTCAGATATATTTTATTCTCCGAAAGGAGGTATTTATAATACAGGTTACAAACCCTAGTAGGGTTTAATTAGGAAATAAGTGGAATCCTAATTACATAATATCCATACAAAAGGGAAAAATAAATAAAACCCAAATAGAATAGGATATACTCTACTCGCCAACATATACATATATATTTTATTCTGCATTGACAAGATTTTGGAACTTGGTCAGCGTTGGCCAACTTATTCCTATAAAATTTCTAGACCTTGTGGTGTAGGGCAACATTAAAATAACATCCCCAATGTAGAAATCCTCCACGTGTAAAATCAGTACATCCTGCTCTATAAATACCCATTCCTTTTCTCCCAATACCTCCACACCTTCTCTCTGTCACTCAAAGATATACAGAAATATCACTGTCAAAAGCTCATTCCCACCTCTCTCTCTCTCTCTCTCTCTCTCTCTCTCTCTCCCCTACATGGCACCCACATTTACTTCAATGGAGGCATCTAATGGCCATGAAGTACCCAAAGTAGCAAGCAGCAAAACAGTAGCTGACTCAGCTTCCCTCACTTTTGTACCTTCTGAGTACACCTATACCAAAAATCCTAATGAACAAGGCGATGCAAACGACCCAGAGCATTCAATCCCCATCATTGATTTTGCCCTTCTCACGTCGGGATCTCCTGATCAACGAGCAAAAGTGATCCAAGAGCTGCGCAGAGCTTGCGAGGAATGGGGCTTCTTCCAGGTATGTACCTTATTTTGTCTGTACATGCGTATATTTATAGTTGTTGACGCCAAAAAGTGGTTCTCTGACTTTGAGGGCCAACTTAGTAACTTTATGCCTTCGGTAATTCAAGGGCTTCGGTAGGGAGCGTGATCTGCAAAATAAGAGAACGCTCGGTAAGACCTAGGGCACCGGTGTGGTACCGGCCGTAGGCTCTCCAATGCTTAAGTAAGTTCGGGATAAAAAAGTTCAACTGACAGATCAATAGGCTTGTGTGCCGTACGTTCTGCTTACCTCTATCTTGGGGTAGTTGGCCTCTTTTATAGGCCTTGGGAGGTGTGCATTTGGTGTAGAATTTCGATGTGGGACTGTGGACGTCGATTGTGAGCATGCCACGTGTCCTGGAGTGGGCGTTGCCCTAATGGAGGGATCGGTAGTTCTCATGCCGAAGGCAATCTTGACCAGGTTCTGGGTGCCGAAGGCGACTTTGACCAGATTCGATCCTGTCCACGTGTCTCTCTCTAATTGGCTGTTCATTGTGGTGTAAACAATAGTAATGGGACTTATGTTGTTAGACAAATACTTACGTTTACATCATATATGCGTATCTACAACTCTCACGATGAAAGCTAATTAAGCATAAATTTTATATATGGGAATTATTAGGTGACCAACCACGGTGTACCAGAGAGCCTGATGCAATCAATGATCGACGCGTGTCATAGATTCTTTGATCTGCCGGAGGAGAAGAAGAAGGAGTTCCAAACAAGGAACCTGTTAGATCCAATCAAGTGCGGCACCAGCTTCAACGTCGACATTGAAAAAGTTCATCTCTGGAGGGATTTCCTCAAGGTCATAGCCCACCCTGAGTTCAACTCACTCTACAAACCTGCTGGATACAGCGAGGTTTCACTGGAGTTCAGCAAACGAACCCGAGAAGTAGCCACAGAAATATTGAAGGGAATATCAGAGAGCTTAGGGTTGGAGGCTGACTACATAGCAAAGGCCATGAACTAGGACCGTGGTTTACAAATTCTGGCTGCAAATTACTACCCAGCGTGCCCACAGCCCGATAAAGTGATCGGCATTCCTCCTCATACCGATCATGGACTGGTGACCCTCCTCATCCAGAATGAGATGGGTGGCCTTGAAGTCAAGCACAAAGACCAATGGGTCCTGGTGAATGCTGCTCCGGGAGCTTTTATTGTTAACATTGGTGACCAAATTCAGGTACCAAAATAACACCCAACTTTTTTAAATCCAAAACCCATCTTATCTAAGAATTACAAAATCTAATAATTCTCTACTTATTTTCATAAATTAATGGTACCGATTATTTATGTGTATGGTTAATTCTTTGTGGCAGATTTTGACAAACGACAAGTACAAGAGCATATGGCATAGGGCTGTTGTGAACAACAAAGCTACAAGGATATCAATAGCTGTGCCCCATGGACCCTCACTGGACACACCAGCTTTACCAATCCCAGAGTTGTTAGAGAGAGAAGGCCAAGCCCCAAAATACGTTGGGATGACATATGAGAAATTCATGGAGCTTCAAGCAAGCCCTGCTGCCCTCACGAAACCTTGCTTAGATCACCTGCGGGTCAAACATAACTGAAGCTACAGCCTACACATATATGCATATTCATTAGAGTCCCTCTTATTGCCGTGAATAAGAGCTTTGTTGCTCCTATACATTGTCTTGTTCCGATTCTGAATTCATGATATTTCGCAGTGAGACATTCTTGTCAAGTATCGGATATATATAATGTAACAGCACATGTTACTCGAGATTCGAATTTTTACTTGTGTCTTCTGTACTTTCATACTATTATATATGCGATTCAAAGACCCTATGCCATTTAGTGTCCCGATTTAATTTATTTTCAACTATAAACCACAATCTCTGGTATAAGAAAATTGACAGGCTAGTGAAAGGATTACTTGAGAACGTGAGTAATGAAGAAGCAATGGCAGAACTAGAGCCTATTTATTGAAGGGGCGGCAATAGCTGACATTTTTTATTTATAAATTGCACACAAATTGTCAAGTTTTATATAAAGCGTAAAGGAATTTCTGAAAATTGGTGGCCACAACCGCTTCTAGCCTTGAAACGGGGAAATCACTATTTTGCTATCCTTGGTCAATAACGTTTTGACATAGTGACACGCGTGATAACACCTCCACATGGCATAGCATTATAGGCAGAGAATAGCAAAATAATGTTATCCATGTTGTAACTAAGTTTTTCTTGAATTATGTGGCTCCGCCCCTATGAAAAAGGCTTCTTGCTTGAGTTGTAATCTTAAAGCATCTCCAAGGGTAATGTCAAATATAAAACATTAAATTGAAATTTGATGGCTTACGTGGCAATTTGACATATATTGCACGATTTCATTCCACCCGATATGTCTTTTGTCTTTAGTAAAATAAGCAATCAATAAAGTAATGATAAATGAAAAAAAAGAAAGGCATAAAATAAAATAATGATAAATTGTAGAAGTGGTGACTCCCATTTGTGCACCTTTGACAAATGGAATAATTTTAAATAAAAGTCGTGATGGTACAAAGCCCAAAGTAATGCTTTGTGGGCCATTTGGTTTAAAAAGTTGCAAATTATATGCAAATAACCCTTGAAGCTTGTAGCGGCAATTTTTGTTGACGCGAGTCTTTTTTATTAATCAAGAAGATTTATTTCCTTGATTAATTAAGGGATTTACTTTCTTATTTTATATAGTTGATAAATCATTGTATAATTATGAGATACTATCCTAATTGGTAATTACTGTATCTATTTCCTTGTAATGCTCTCATGTAAACTCCTATATATATCTCTTTACGGAAAAGAATATAACTTAACATAAAGTATTCAAACCAAATTCATATTTTTGCATGGTATCAGAGCAATCGATCCTAGGTTGTCTCTAAACACTAGGTCAAATTCCTCAAATCCAAATCCCTCAAATCTAAATTCCTCAAATCCTCTTATCAAATCTCTAAATACATACTCTCAAATCTTATACACATACCTCTCAAATCAAATTCCTACATCAAATTCCACATATTAAATTCCTCACATTTTCATATCACATCTTACTTCCATTGCGATGTCAGGATTATTTATGATTCTCTCACTCCTTGCAAACTCGTAGAAGCATGTGGTCAATCCTGCTGACCTGGCTACTCGGACTCGAACTACCCAAACAAAATGACCCCCACAATGTGATTACAAAAATATACCACCCAAACTGTCCAAAAATACTCCCCCTATCTAGGACACATCTTATAACATAACTCTAGCTAAAAAACTAGAGAACCAGCAAACTCATCAGAATCATCAGAAGCATCGTGATTTGACACTTGTTACTTTCAATGTCTCCATGGTTTGTGCAGCAGCAAGTGGAGCCATCGCTTAAAACTTAACTCAGAAGATGATGATGAGTATACGTACTATTACAAGATGTAAATTAGGAAGGACGCGAGAGTGTGTTGAGTGGTTGTATATTAAAGAAGTGGTTCCTATTTATAGCTACTTCGAGGAGGGATGTATCTCAACTTTAACACGATGTCAAATATATTTTAAAAGTTTCGGCCATAATTAAAAGCCTTCTAGAACACCCACTTATCCATAATACACACACAACCCATGCATATGTGGATTATATCAATAAGTAAACTCTTAATTAAATGTTGTGTTTATTAAATTTTGACCTTTTTGGAAGTTTATTTCGCATCAGGTGGTGTCTGCGAAGGTGAAGATACTCCACATCTTGTTTTGGGGTATTCTACATCATGTTTGGGGTGTTCGACTAGTTTAATCTTTTGTTCATGTTGAAATTGGAACTTAAGTGACGAGGGGTAAATTAAATGACACTTAAACAAAATCACAACAAACTTCACACACTTTAGACCTTGACCAATACTCTTATGACTAGTCAACTGTCAGACATGAATAATCATAACCAAGAACATACACAAAGCATATCAATATGTACCTGGAAGCCTAGAGAATTACTAGTGATAACCTAGGCACTTAGAAGGACCTGTCAATCTAGGAATCCCCTGTGCTAGCAACAACTATGGTGAAAGTATGTGAAAGCATCATAATCAAGTAAGCATCAGATAACAGAAAAAGATGACTAGTCAACCGCAAGAACACGAACCCAGAAATACATGTGATGACTAGTCAATTGTCAAGAACACAAACCCAGAAAATTAAGATATGCAAACCAGATATTTGTTCACCCAGAAACCCACCATTGGGAAAAACTGGGGGTCATCAACCGATTAGGCAATCCACTAAGGCTCCGTTTGGTTCACGGAATGAATTTGATGGGAAATCATTTCCCATGTCATTTCCCAAGGGATGGGAAATGTTGATTCCTTTCCCATGTTTGGTAATGCCGGGAAAGTGATCCGGAAATATCACTTTATTTCCTTTCCCATGTTTGTTTTGAGTAGGAATGGAAAACAAATTTTGTTTAGTTTCCCAATTGTACCCCTATAAAAAAAAACCAATAATTGTTGGATAAAAATTGTAATTATGAATTGTTAGTAAGGACAAATTAGTCAAAAAAAATTGTATTTAATGCTAGTTTTACTTTCCCATGGGAAGGGAAAGTGAAACCCAAGGAGGAAGGAAGGATTCACTTTCCCTCCTACTTTCCCATGTGCCAGGAATAGCTTTCCCATGCCTGACTTACCAAACATGGGAAATGAATTGATTTCCCATGCCCAAGATTCCTTTCTCATGAACCAAACGCAGCCTAAGTAGAAAATGATTCTTACAAAGGAACACAAGAAAGCTCAAGAAAAACTTAGATCTATTTAGGAAGATGAGCTATACCTCCTTTGTGCAATCTTCTTCTCCAACTTAGCAAAGCTTGAAGCTCAGTTCTTCATGGCAATCGCAGCTCCTTCTCCAGTTCTTTCATCCCATGGCACTAGCTTGCAAGCTCTTACTCAGACAGAAACCAAAATTTGGATTCAAAGGAAAATGACCAATTTCTTCAAGAAACCATACTCTTGAAGAAATCAGTCTTGAATCTGACCTTGATATAAATGAGAGAGTGTTTTAATTAGCTAGATGCAGATTTTCATTTTTCAAATGCAATTTTAAAAAAGAAACAATTTGGAAAACTCAAGGATGAAAAATATGAAGGTTACTCTAGAGGAAGAAGCGAAAGTTTGCAAAGAAACTTTCCAAAACTTGCCTCCCAAAGTCACAACTACTAAAAGAGGAATACAGAGGTTTTTACACAAATTCCTTAGGTCAGAATCAACACATGGCAGCAGAGAGTGAATGGAGAATAGGACAAAAAAGTTGGTTATCTAGCTGGAAATCCTACGGAGCAAGGATGACTAGTCATACGAGAAACAGATGACTAGTCATCATTTTATGAAATCAATTTAATGTAATGTGATACTCAAAATTCATACATTAACACATGTTTCGGATGATTTAGGAGATTTCAATCTTTACATTTAGGAGGTGTTTGGTTTATGGAAAATGGGACTTGGGAAGATTTCCCATGTTTTGTAAGACTAGGTATGGGAAATGGTTGCCTAGCACAAGGGAAAATAGTGGGGAAAATGAAACTGTCCTCCCCTTTTGGGTTTCATTTTCCCCTCCCATGGGAAACCATAGGAATATGGGACAACATTAAATGCACCTTTTTCATAACCATTTTGCCCCTATTAACAATTTAGAATTACAATTTAACATTAAATGCATTATTTTTTTTTATTTCATTTAATATGGTACCATCTAGACCACCCATTTGGTTCGCATATTGAACTTCTTGGGATAGTCGAATGTAATTTCAAACTCATTCTCAGACACCTAAACCTTTGAACCAAAAACTTAAAAAACTAAAAATCTAGTAACTTTAAAAAAAATCTAAAATCCAATTTAAAATTAAAATATGAGGTTAATTCACAAGTTAACTTCCCCTACCCACCCCTATCCCCACCACCCCTACCCCCAGGTACCATCAATCTCTCACAAACTAATTAATGATTCTCCGTCAATTGCCTCATGAGGATGGCATGCTTAGGAATTGTGATATTAGGATTGCTAGTTCTTTAACTAGTTTCATTTTTACAGATAACAGAAATTGTGATATTATTTTTACACAAATATGGCTTCTTTTTTACGTTAATTAAGTGGTTATGAGTGTGTGAGCGCTTAGGTATATGTGACCTCTCCTTTGTGAGAGCTTCCCCCTTTCCCAATTGGGGCGTACAGGTTTCTATGAACCCACCCCATTTTTTGAGAAAAGAAAAAACAAAGAAAAAAAAGTTTTAATAATAAGCATTTTATTAAATTTAATATATAAAAAAGTTGCCTAATTTTGCTCAAAAGCAAGGTCGAAAATATTGATAGTTTCGGAAATATCGGTAATCCAAAAACACGGAAATTTCGATGGAAATATCAGGATATTATCGATATCAATAAAAATTGAATAAAAACCACGGAAATTGTAAGAAAAACTTGAAATTTTTTCTTGAAACTTTGGAGAATGTTTATCTAGTCAATTATCTATTACTTTATCACAAAAAATTGGAAGGAAATGCATTGCATGATGGGTTAATTAACTGATTTAAGTTGATTATATAACGAGCTGACAGACAGTGTGAGTGTAGAAAATATGTAGTAATTAATGAAAGAAGATTAAAGACACCATAATCATTTATTTATAATGATTTACTACAATATTTTACACTTTATACATTGCATGGTAAGATACATGAGTGACTTAGTACCACATAGAGTTCCTATAAGGTTCAAATTTGAGTTATTTACACTAACACTTCCTGAGCGTTTCGGCTTTTTCACAAAACTCTTTGAGGTTTTAGAAATTACAAGAACACCCCCTGAGGTTTTAAATTGTTTTCACAAAACTCCTTTTGCATTGATTTTCATCCAAAGATTGATGATTTTATACCCAAAAAAAATTATCCAAATGACAAAGTTGGCCTTTTAGATTAGATTGCATATACTTCATTGAGGTTAATTTTTTCATTTGCATAAGTTTTTTTTCAATGAAATCATCAATTTTTGGACAAACAATCAACGAAAAGGGGTTTTGGGAAGACAAACTGAAATCTCAGGGAGTGCTCGTGTAATTTTTCAGACTTGAGGGTTTTTTGTGAAAACACAAGAAACCTTAGGGAGTTGTTAGTGTAATTAATTATTGTCCTGCAGCTTTTATGTGTTATGTGAATTGTCACTTCCTTTTCCAATGACGCACATCGATTCCTATAATTTGGTTGTGTCTTCAAGAATTGCATCACAAGAATAATTATCATTCTTGCATTAGGCACATTTTGTCTGACGCAATGTGACAATTGGTCGACTAAAACCTTATCGTAAAACACGTAACTATGGAATCCACCAGGAAATATGAGAGAACCTCGACAGGTCATGGGCCCAATTATGAGCTTGGAGCCCAAATTTGTAGCTTATCCGATTTGTCGTTGCGGGCGCGTCGCTCCGGCTCCTCTTAAATTGCTTCCGCCATCTGTTTTACATCATTGTCACTTAGACTTATTTGATAAACATTTCATTTTTAAATTTTTTATATATGAAAGATAGAAGGGAAAATTTTAAATGAAAGAATGAGAAATAAGGGATGAAAGAGGGATGGATAAGAGGGTAATAATGTAATGGAATGGTACATAAACTGAAAACAGAAACGTAAAAGCAATTTCAAATAATTTTTTATTTTCAAGTTCTTTTTCATACATTCTCCTTTTCTTCTCCATCTTCTCTCAATTCTATGAGCTTCTTAATTAATCCCCAAAACAAGTTCCCTATTTAGAGTATAACATTACTTAATATACATGTGTTATTATTATATGGGTGAAATAATAACATCATGTGGCTGTACTTTGACAAACTAGAATTAAAAAACTGACACAACTAGATTTATCTTTGCAAACTAATTATTTGTTTGTTGAAACTTTGGCAGAGAATTTATCTTACAAACTAATTATATGTATAACAGAGGTAGATAGTCATGGTATTAAATAATTGTACAGTCTTATATATAAATTATAATAAATAATTTTGTATTACATGAATTGGTCTTGGCTGAGAATTTCACAATGAATATACACATAATTAAATAATTTCTAAGCTTATGTGAAAACACAGAAAACACTTGAAGATGCTGCACCTACAGAGGATCCATATATACCGAAATACTGTCATTATTTTATAAGACCAGAAATAAAAGAAGCTACAACTCTTCATTGGGTCGTCGAGATAGCCTAGATGCGGAGGTGATCTAAGCAAGGCTTCGTGAGGGCAGCAGGGCCTGCTTGAAGCTCCATGAACTTCTCTTATGTCATCCCAATGTATTTTGGGGCTTGGCCTTCTCTCTCTAACAACTCTGGGATTGGTAAAGCTGGTGTGTCCAGTGAGGGTCCATGGGGCACAGCTATTGATATCCTTGTAGCTTTGTTGTTCACAACAGCCCTATGCCATATGCTCTTGTACTTGTCGTTTGTCAAAATCTGCCACAAAGAATTAACCATACACATAAATAATCGGTACCATTAATTTATGAAAATAAGTAGAGAATTATTAGATTTTGTAATTCTTAGATAAGATGGGTTTTGGATTTAAAAAAGTTGGGTGTTATTTTGGTACCTGAATTTGGTCACCAATGTTAACAATAAAAGCTCCCGGAGCAGCATTCACCAGCACCCATTGGTCTTTGTGCTTGACTTCAAGGCCACCCATCTCATTCTGGATGAGGAGGGTCACCAGTCCATGATCGGTATGAGGAGGAATGCCGATCGCTTTATCGGGCTGTGGGAACGCCGGGTAGTAATTTGCGGCCAGAATTTGTAAGCCACGGTCCCAGTTCATGGCCCTTGCTATGTAGTCAGCCTCCACACTAGTAAAAAAAACCCCTTGCGCGGCGAAAGACAATTCGTCGCACAAAGTGACTTTGCGCGACGAAAATTAAACTTCATCGCTCAAAGTCTTACACGACTACATTTTGCGCGACGAAAAACAATTCGTCGCACAAAGTCACCTTGCGCGACAAAAATTTGCGCGACGACAAAGCATCGTCGCGAAAAGTAACTTTGCACGACGAAACAATTAAATTCGGTGCACAAATTCTTGCGCGACGAAGTGTTGTTCGTCTCGTAAAGTCTTTTCAAAAATAAATTAAATAAAAATTTATTTTTAAAAATCTATGCATGACTTAGCGCGACGAAACACTTAAATACAGTGCACAAATTCTTGCGCGACGAAGTGTAGTTCATCTCGTAAAGTCTTTTCAAAAACAAATTGAATACAAATTTATTTTTAAAAATCTATGCATGACTTTGCGCGACGAAAGACAAAAATTCGGTGCACAAAGTCTTGCGCGACGAATACTCGTTCGTCTCGCAAAGTGTTTACAAAAATAAATTTTAAAAAAAAAAATTTAATTTTTTAGATGACTTTGCGCAACGAAATAATAATCTTCGTCTCGCAAAGTCTTTACAAAAATAAATAAAATAAAAAAATTATTTTGTTAGAAAAATAAATTATTGTAGTTCAGATTGGGTTTTTGTTAGAAAATATATATTTTAAATTGACGATCGAATTGGTTCATTGTATTCATATAGGGTCAAGGACTGTAGTTGTAAAAAATCATTAAAATCGAAATTGAAATAACCGTTAAATCGTGATTTTTTGTTTATAACCGTCGAAAAGTTTTGTACTATTACTTGATCTCTGAATGTTTATTTTTTTCGATTTTTGGCGTATATAATCTCGAAGTATAAACAAACAAGTTTGATGGTTGGATCGTTGAAACTAGTTTTGTAGAATGCGTATGCCATCAAAACAATATATTCACTTAGAATTAAGAGTTTATTTATACTTTCATTAAATACAACATAAGATTTTGCAGTATCCACTAGTGTAAATATTTTAAATTGAAGATCAAATTAAGTCATTGTATTCATATAGGGTCAAGGAGTGTAGCTGTAAAAACTCATCAAAATCGGAGTTAAAATAACCGTTAAATCATGATTTTTGTTTATAACCATCGAAAAATTCTGTCCCATTACGTAATCTCGGAATGTTTATTTTTTCTGATTTTTGGGGTATATGATCTCGAAGTATAAACAAACAAATTTGACGGTTGGATCGTTGAAACTAGTTTCATAGAATACATATGCCATCAAAACAATATATTCACTAACAATTAAGAGTTTATTTATACTTTTGTTAAATATAACATAAGATTTTGTGGTATCCACTAGTGTAAATATTTTAAATTGACGATCGAATTGGTTCATTGTATTCATATAGGGTCAAGGAGTGTAGCTGTAAAAAATCATCAAAAGCAGAGTTGAAATAACCGTTAAATCATGATTTTTCGTTTATAACCATCGAAAAGTTTTGTCCTATTACTTGATCTCAGAATGTTTATTTTTTCCGATTTTTGGCGTATATGATGTCGAAGTGTAAACAAACAAGTTTGACAGTTGGATTGTTGAAACTAGTTTCGTAGAATGTGTATGCCATCAAAACAATATATTCACTAACAATTAAGAGTTTATTTATACTTTTATTAAATACAACATAAGATTTTGTGGTATCACTAGTGAAAATATTTTAAATTGAAGATCAAATTGAGTCATTGTATTCATATAGGGTCAAGGAGTGTATCTGTAAAAAATCATCAAAATCGGAGTTAAAATAACCGTTAAATCGTGATTTTTGTTTATAACCATCAAAAAGTTTTGTCCCATAACGTGATCTCTGAATGTTTATTTTTTCTGATTTTTGGGGTATACGATCTCGAAGTATAAACAAACAAATTTGACAGTTAGATCATTGAAACTAGTTTCATAGAATACATATCCCATCAAAACAATATATTCACTAACAATTAAGAGTTTATTTATACTTTTATTAAACATAACATAAGATTTTGTGGTATCTACTAGTGTAAATATTTTAAATTGACGATCGAATGCAGTCATTGTATTCATATAGGGTCAAGGAGTGTAGCTGTAAAAAATCATCAAAATCAGAGTTGAAATAACCGTTAAATCTTGATTTTTCTTTTATAACCGTCGAACTGTTTTGTCCCATTAATTGATCTCTTAATGTTTATTTTTTCTGAATTTTGGCGTAAATGATCTCGAAGTATAAACAAAGAAGTTTGACGGTTGGATTGTTGAGTAGCTTTAAATTTGTTTATTTTATACGTATAACACTTAAGAAATTGAATAGTATATATATTTATTAGTAGCTTAAATTTTTTTTTAAGACTTTGCGCGACCAATATATACTATTTCGTCGCCAAAGTATACTCTAAAAATTTGGGCGGGTACCAAAAATGAGAATTAAAAAAAAAAAGAAATACGACTTTGCGCGACCAATATATAGTATTTCGTTGCGCAAAGTATAGTCGAAAAATTTGGCGAATACCAAAACTGGGTATTTTTAAAAATAAAATAAAAAATTTACGACTTTGCGGGACCAATATATAGTACTTCGTCGCGCAAAGTGTACTCTAAAAATTTGGGCGGGTACCAAAAATGGGGATTTTTTTTTAAAAAAAAGTTACGACTTTGCGCGACCAATATATAGTATTTCGTCGCGCAAAGTATACTCGAAAAATTTGGGCGGGTACCAAAAATGGGAATTTTAAAAAAAAAAAATTTACGACTTTGCGCGACCAATATATTATTTCGTCGCGCAAAGTGTACTCGAAAAATTTGGTGGGGACCAAAAATGGGACGCGAAAATTTCGTCGTGCAAAACCCTAAAAATTTGGGCGGGCACCAAAAATGGGAAATTTTTTTTAATTTTTTTTTAAAGACTTTGCGCGACCAATATATTATTTCGTCGTGCAAAGTGATCTGGTTTTTAAAACCAACATAACTCCTCCACCATTTTCTCAATGTCTTCTACTCTTCTTACCTCTCCTCTCTCTTTCCCTCTCCCCAAATCCTACCCTTTCTCTCACACTCACTACTCTCACTTAATCTCTCATCTCTTTCTTCACTATCTCTCACTCTCACTTACTCTCTTATCTCTCTTTTCATCATCTCTGACTCTCACTCACTCTTTCATCTCTTTCTCACTATCTTCTCTAATTCTCTCACACTCACTTCTCCCTCTCATTCTCACTCACTCAAAATCTTGTCAAATGGTATATTCTCTCCGAATGTTAAATTTTTTTCAATAATATGTGTTTTTAGAGTTAGTTTGAGTTTATGCCAATTTTTTGTTATTATTTTATGTTATTTTTTTGATATTTGACAATATATATATATATATATATATATATATTTTTTGTAGGGAATTGTCGAGACTTTGACGGCTAAAGTCTAAAAACATATCCTCCGCCACTACCATCACAATAGGCTTGTAGATTTTATTATTGTACTTTGTTAATTTATGTGTACATTTGAATTATGATATATATTGGATAATTTGACCACTATTTTTCAAATGTAATTTTATTTTGAATATGTCAATTTAAATTAAAGTAATTAAAAAAATAAAATCATACAATTAAATTAAATTTAAAAAGTAAAAATTTGAAAAAATTAATATAATGAAATTGATATAAGAGAAATAATAAAACAAAATGTCAAAATCCTTATGCAACAAAATATTTTGTCGCGCAAACTAACTAGTTTATTTTTAATTAAATTTTTTTTAAAAAAATAAATATTTCGTCGCGCAAAGTTTCCGCGACATTAGGATTCATCGCGCAAAGTATATTTGCGCAACGTTAAGGTTCGTCGCACAAAGTAGCTAAGGTTCGTTGCGCAAAGTAAATAATATTCGTCGCGCAAAGTAGATAATATTCGTCGCGCAAAGTGGAATTATTCGTCGCGCAAGGTTGCTATTATTCGTCACGCAATGAAGTTAGAATTCGTCGCGCAAAGTGGTTACTATTCGTTGCGCAAAGTGTCTTTGAGCGACGTTAGTGTTCGTCGCGCAAAGTTATTATCGTTCGTCGCGCAAAGATACTTTGCTCGACGAATAGTAATTTTCGTCGCGCAAACTTGCGCGAGACGAGTTTTGCGTGACAGAACTTGCACGACCAAAATTTCGTCGCGCAAAGTTTGCGCGACGAAATTGTACTTTGCGCAACAAACTTATTTTGTCGCGCAAAGTGTTTTTTGTAGTAGTGCCAACCCTAAGCTCTCTGATATTCCCTTCAATATTTCTGTGGCTACTTCTCGGGTTCGTTTGCTGAACTCCAGTGAAACCTCGCTGTATCTAGCAGGTTTGTAGAGTGAGTTGAACTCAGGGTGGGCTATGACCTTGAGGAAATCCCTCTAGAGATGAACTTTTTCAATGTCGACGTTGAAGCTGGTGCCGCACTTGATTGGATCCAACAGGTTCCTTGTTTGGAACTCCTTCTTCTCCTCCTCCGGCAGATCAAAGAATCTATGACATGCATCGATCATTGATTGCATCAGGCTCTCTGGTACACCGTGGTTGGTCACCTATTAAACCCATCATGAATACATTTTATGTTTGATTAGCTTCATTTTCATCACACACGTTAATGCATATAAAACAAACAAAATCAACTTTATATTCACAGTCTGGCAACATAAGCATCACGAAAGAGCATTTCTCCGTGATTGACACAAAAGGAAGTACATACCTGGAAGAAGCCCCATTCCTCGCAAGCTCTTCCTAGCTCCTCGATCACTTTTGCCCGTTGATCAGGAGAACCAGAGGTGAGAAGAGCAAAATCAATGGTGGGGATTGAGTGTTCGGGGTCATTTGCATCTCCTTGTTCATTAGGATTTTTGGTATAAGTGTACTCGGAAGGTACAGAACTGAGAGCAACTGAGCCAGCTAGTCTTTTGATGCTTGCAACTTTGATTTCATGACCATCGGATGCCTCAGTTAATGAAGTTACTGCAGGTGCCATTGGAAGAGAGATTGAAAATGAAGTGTTTTGAGAACGAGAGATGTTTAAATGAAGTGTTTGAAGTAGGGATGGAAGGCTTACGCAAATAATGGTTCATATTTATAGGCAAGAAATCTAGGTTTTTCCACGTGAAATGAATAATCTATAAATAAATTGGTTTTTAATTTAGAGAGCGAGGATCTGATAAGGTCTCCAAGCTTGACCAAGTCTACCAAACTCTGTCAAATAACACTAGAAAACGTGGATTCTATTTTTAAGCTCTATTTATATTTAGGTGTAACAAGTTAACGACTATTTTTTATTTTCATATTTTAGATTGTTTAAACAACTATTTTTCACTAGAAGTCCAAGTCAAAAGTGCAAACCTGACTTAGATCAACCTCAACTATTTACCCCATTGACAGAACTGACAAATTAAACTAGTTTTTCTTTTTTGGTTGTTGATAAATAAACTAGTTTCAGACCTACTTGCCTGACTTATGTTGGGTTGAGTATAAGATGTCGAGTTTTGAATGTCTCAAGATTATATTATTGCTATACAATAGAAACAAAATCAAAAAGATTCTAGAGTCTTCTAGGTCGATACTATTCGCATAACCCATTCAATATCCGTTGGACCAAGCCTCCTCTTTAGAATTAGGCTAGGGCTTCATAGAAATTTCTATCATTTTCTTTTGCAAGTGTGGAAAATGACCAAATTTGATTCAAGAATGGCAGAGATGTTTGTGGGAACTCATATTTTCGGCAACCAATGAATGGGTGACACGTGGAAAAAGGAATATTCCTTAGATCAACTAATTAGGGAATATCTCCCCAAATCATAGATGAGATTTCCACCAAATCTCCTTGATTATTCATATCACCTAATTTTGGGTAAGAATAATCCTAATTAAATAGGGATTATTCTTCAAACCCTAGCAAGCAATGAGTCTATAAATAGATGGCTACATAACACACAAGAGGTAATTCTGAAACCCTATCGAACCCAAGAGAACTCTCTCTCTCTCTCTCTCTCTCTCTCTCTCTCTCTCTCTCTCTCTCTCTCTCTCTCTCTCTCTCTCTCTCTCTCTCTCTCTCTCTCTCTCTCCACAAGGCTCCGGCCACTCGGCTCTCCCCATGAGAGAAGACTCCATCCTTTCCATTATCTCTGCATCTTTTTCAAGATAATTTAACTGACTTAGGCATCAGATGGCTTTTGGCCAATACCACTCGGGTGTGGTCCGTTGACTCCAATCTATTTTACAGGGATCGAGGAAGAAGAATAAGAAGAAGAAGAAGGGAGCTCGAAGGGTGGAAGAATCAATCCGCGAATATTCCGCCTTGGAAATATTTGCACAAACAATGTCCATATATCCCAAAATAATAGGCTTTCAAATTGAGTCAGTATGACTTCCTCTACCGGCCGAAGACTACTATAAAAGCCCACGCTTTTGCAAATTTCGTTGTTGAATTCACTCTATCCTCAATCGAAGAAGGGAAGTTGCATAAACAACGAAAGTTCGAGAGCAGATGAGACCTCCTCCACTGAACCTAACCTATCCAATGACATATGGCAATTGCACATAGACAGAGCGTAAAATCACAAAGGAGCTAGCACTAGTAAAAAAAAGCCCTTGCGTGACCATATTTTGCGCGACGAAACACAATTCGTCGCTCAAAGTGACTTTGCGCGATGAAAATTTAACTTCGTCGCTTAAAGTCTTACGCGACTAAATTTTGCGCAACAAAACACAAATCGTTGCACAAAGTCACTTTGCGCTACGAGAAAACATCATCGCTCAAAGTAACTTTGCGCGACGAAACAATAAAATTCGGTGCACAATGTCTTGCACGACGAAGTGTGGTTCGTCTCGTAAAGTCTTTACGTAAAAATCTTTGCATGACTTTGCGCGACGAAACAATAAAATTCGGTGCACAAAGTCTTGCGCGACGAAGTGTGTTTCATCTTGCAAAGTTTTTACAAAAATAAATAAAATAATTTTTTTTATAAAAATCTTTGCATGACTTTGCGCGACGAATTACTAAACTTCGTCTCGCAAAATCTTTACAAAAATAAAAATAAATAAAATAAAATAATTATTTTGTTAGAAAAATATAATATTTAAAGTATATTATATTTTAAATTGACGATCAGATTAGTTCATTGTATTCATATAGGGTCAAGGAGTGTAGCTGTAAAAAATCATCAAAATCAAAATTGAAATAACCGTTAAATCGTGATTTTTCATATATAACCGTCGAAAAGTTTTGTCTTATTACTTGATCTCTAAATGTTTATTTTTTCCGATTTTTGGCGTATATGATCTCGAAGTATAAACAAACAAGTATGACAGTTGGATCTTTGAAACTAGTTTCGTAGAATGCGTATGCCATCAAAACAATATATTCACTAACAATTAAGAGTTTATTTATACTTTCGTTAAATACAACATAAGATTTTGTGGTATCCACTAGTGTAAATATTTTAAATTGAAGATCAAATTGAGTCATTGTATTCATATAGGTTCAAGGAGTGTAGCTGTAAAAAATCATCAAAATCGGAGTTAAAATAACCGTTAAATCGTGATTTTTGTTTATAACCATCGAAAAGTTTTGTCCCATTACGTCATCTCTGGATGTTTATTTTTTCTGATTTTTAGGGTATATGATCTTGAAGTATAAACAAACAAGTTTGACGGTTGGATCGTTGAAACTAGTTTCATAGAATACATATGCCATCAAAACAATATATTCACTAACAATTAAGAGTTTATTTATACTTTCATTAAAT
Source organism: Prunus campanulata (assembly GCA_034190965.1). Taxonomy (NCBI): domain Eukaryota; kingdom Viridiplantae; phylum Streptophyta; class Magnoliopsida; order Rosales; family Rosaceae; genus Prunus; species Prunus campanulata. The sequence continues at coordinate 12,811,048 of CM067215.1, forward strand.
ATAACATAAGATTTTGTGGTATCCACTAGTGTAAATATTTTAAATTGACGATCGAATGCAGTCATTGTATTCATATAGGGTCAAGGAGTGTAGCTATAAAAAATCATCAAAATCAGAGTTGAAATAACCGTTGAATTGTGATTTTTCGTTTATAACCGTCGAAAAGTTTTGTCCTATTACTTAACTCTGAACGTTTATTTTTTCCGGTTTTTGGCGTATATGATCTTGAAGTGTAAACAAACAAGTTTGACGGTTGGATCGTTGAAACTAGTTTCGTAGAATGCGTATGCCATCAAAACAATATATTCACTAACAATTAAGAGTTTATTTATACTTTTATTAAATATAACATAAGATTTTGTGGTATCCACTAGTATAAATATTTTAAATTGACGATCGAATGCAGTCATTGTATTCATATAGGGTCAAGGAGTGTAGCTGTAAAAAATCATCAAAATCAGAGTTGAAATAACCGTTAAATCTTGATTTTTCGTTTATAACCGTCGAAATGTTTTGTCCCGTTACTTGATCTCTGAATTTTTTTTTTCCTGATTTTTGGCATATATGATCTCGATGTGTAAACAAACAAGTTTGACGGTTGGATCGTTGAAACTAGTTTCGTAGAATGTGTATGCCATCAAAATAATATATTCACTAACAATTAAGAGTTTATTTATACTTTCATTAAATATAACATAAGATTTTGTGGTATCCACTTGTGTAAATATTTTAAATTGACAATCGAATGCAGTCATTGTATTCATATAGGGTCAAGGAGTGTAGCTGTAAAAATTCATCAAAATCAGAGTTGAAAAAACCGTTAAATCTTGATTTTTCGTTTATAACCGTCGAAATGTTTTGTCCCATTACTTGATCTCTTAATGTTTATTTTTTCCGAATTTTGGCGTATATGATCTCGAAGTATAAACAAACAAGTTTGACGGTTGGATTGTGGAGTAGCTTTAAATTTGTTTATTTTGTACGTATAACACTTAAGAAATTGAATAGTATATATATTTATTAGTAGCTTTAATTTTTTTTTTAAGACTTTGCGCAACCAATAAAATAATTCGTCGTGCAAAGTGTACTCTAAAAATTTGGGCGGGTACCAAAAATGCGAAATTTGTTTTACGACTTTGCGCGACTAATATATAGTAGTTCGTCGCGCAAAGTATACTCTAAAAATTTGGCAGGTACCAAAAATGGGAATTTAAAAAAAAAAAAATTTACGACTTTGCGGGACCAATATATAGTTGTTCGTCGCACAAAGTATAACCGAAAAATTTGGGCGGGTACCAAAAATGCGAATTTTTTTTAAAATTTTTTTTCCGACTTTGCGTGACCAATATATAGTAGTTCGTCGTGCAAAGTATACTGTAAAAATTTGGCGGGTACAAAAAATGGGAATTTTTTTTAAAAAAATTTATGACTTTGCAGGACCAATATATAGTCGTTTGTCGCGCAAGGTATACCTGAAAAATTTGGGCTGATACCAAAAATGCGAATTTTTTTTAAAAATTTTTTTCCAACTTTGCGCGACCAATATATAGTAGTTCGTCGCGCAAAGTATACTCTAAAAATTTGGCGGGTACCAAAAATGGGAATTTAAAAAAAAAAAAATTTATGACTTTGCGGGACCAATATATAGTTGTTCGTCGCGCATTATATACCCAAAAAATTTGGGCGGGTACCAAAAATGGGACGCGGGAATATTGTAGTCACGCAAAACTTTGAGCGACCAAAATTTCGTCACGTAAAACCCTAAAAATTTGGGCGCGCACCAAAAATGGGAAGTTTTTTTAAAAAAAATTTTCGAGACTTTGCGCGATAATATATAGTTTCATCGCGCAAAGTGACACGGCTTTTAAAACCAAAATAACTCCTCCACCATTTTCTCAATGTCTTCTACTCTTACATCTCCTCTCTCTTTCCCTCTTCCCAAATCCTACCCTTTCTCTCACACTCACTCCTCTCACTTAATCTCTCATCTCTCTCTTCACTATCTCTCACTCTCACTCACTCTCTTATCTCTCTTGTCATCATCTCTCACTCTCACTCACTCTTTCATCTCTCTCTCACTATCTTCTCTATTCTCTCACACTCACTTCTCCCTCTCATTCTCACTCACTCAAAATCTTGCCAAAATGTATATTCTCTCCAAACTTTAAATTTTTTTTCATTAATATGTGTTTTTGGAGTTAGTTTTGAGTTTATGCCAATGTTTTGTTATTTTGTTGTTATTTGACAATATTTGTTTTTTTGTAGGGAATTGTCGAGACTTTGATGGCTAAAGTTGAGGATTTGGATGCTATCGAAACATATCCTCCGCCACTACCACCACAATAGGCTTGTAGATTTTATTATTGTACTTTGTTAATTTATGTGTACATTTTGAATATTATATATATTGGATAATTTGACCACTATTTTTCATATGTAATTTTATTTTAAATATGTCAATTTAAATTTAAGTAATTAAAAAAAATAAAATCATACAATTAAATTAAATTTAAAAGGTAAAAATTTGAAAAATTAATATAATGAAATTGATATAAGAGAAATAATAAAACAAAATGTCAAAAACCTTGGGCGACAAAATATTTCGTCGCGCAAACTATTAAACTAGTTTATTTTAATTAAAAATTTAAAAAAAACAAAAATTAAAAAAAATTGAATATTTCGTCGCGCAAAGATTTGCGCGACATTAGGATTCGTTGCGCAAAATAGATATTATTCGTGACGCAAAGTAGATAGTATTCGTTGCGCAAAGTAATTAATATTCGTCGCGAGCTAGTCATAATTGATACAGTACTTTAACCATTTGTAGTCGGCAACTACATTTAGCTTTGATGAATAATTATCTATTTGATGATTAGTAAGCAAATTAATAATATCAGTGGTTCTAGCTTTCGTGGTAGAACAAGTACTCTGGCGATGTTCAACATTAATTTCATATTGGAGAAATATTTGATTTAAGGTAGTGAGGTTAAAGTATGGACGAGATTGGATTATGACAGGAACTTGTGTTTTGTACAAAGAGTTGTATTTTATTTTCCAATACATTCCAAAAATAATCTCTACAGTCTTGTAGAGTCCTTCTTTAGGAGAAATTATAGAATACTATTGAAGTACGGCCACATCTGTTGATATCTTCTTCTAAATGACCCCAAAAATGATAAATTTAAAAAGAAGAAACAAAAGCCTTTTGTCCCAATGGTAGTAGAAGATATATGTCCCATTGATATCTTCTTCATGACAGTAGAAGATATTTGGCTTCTAATAGAGTTCTAAATGCAAATTATAGAAAATTACAAGAACGCGATGTGAAACTAGTGGTCAAGTAAACTTAGGGGTTTTACTTTCATATCCTTGGTTCTTCAAGAGAGAGTCTAAAAAACGAGTCTGAATAGTGTTAAGTTTTCAAATAGACATACTAATAGCCCACTACTAGCAACACCGATATTGTCTCTGTTTGGACCTCAAATTCCACAGGCTAACCCAAGTAAAATTGGCTCTTATCAGAAGAAGGAGTTTTGGGCTTTGTTTCAAAAAAGACAGAGATCAGCCCATATGGTTTTAGAAGCCCAGACCCTTGAAGGCCAATTAGCAAAAAATGGACTCAGTTTCAAAGATCTCGAAAAGCCCAAAGAAATTGATCACCACTGTTGATCTCATATTAAATCAAAGCAGATATTCTGAAAAAAAATCTTTTTTTAAAAAAGAGGCCCATGTGATGTTGAAAGTCAAAATTTTCAACTAAATTAGTGATGGGGAGTTAATGAAAGCAGGTTAACCAGAAGAACACTCCCCATAAACCATTCAAAATGACAAGAAGGAAAGGACAGTCAAGTTGCCTTTCTATACCCATAGAGGGCTCTACATTGAAATAGGATGTGTTTTTCAAGAAATAAAACAGGAGACAAGAGAGTTGTTCGCCAGAAAAGCTAGGAAAAGACCATCATAGAGGCTGACTGTTGATGGTTTTGCTCTACCAGAATAACAACTTCCCCTTTTTGTGGCATTGGAAAAGGAAAACCTTTTGAAAGATCTGCCGCCTAGTTTTAAAGGATAAAATAAAAACCCTCATTCCAGAGTTCTCTACAAATATGAGAGGAGCTGAACAGATTCAAGGACAACCAAAAAATCAATCAAGACAAAAACTCTCAAATTATAATGACAAATTCGAAAGAACAAAGTCATTCAAATCTCAAAAGCTTTCAGACTTTGAAGCAATCAAGCCATTTAGTTTGAAAATTCATCCAACCCTCAAGCCAAATAGCCAGAACCTAGTTCATTTCAATTCAAGGGAACAATTCACAAAGGAAACAAGACTTCCTTTGTCATAAATTTGGCTCAGCATAGGCCAGATTAAATAGAATTCGAGTTTTTCACAATATGAAAACCTCAACAAATTTCCAGGGACGCTTCGAATTCTCAGAATCGCGAGAATTGCTCTTGGTTGATTCATAACCAAGCAAGCATACATTGTGGTGTAGCCCCAATTAGCAATCAGCAATCCAGCCATTTCTAGTCCAATCCAGACTGAAGGAATATCAATTCTGCCCATCTAGCAAGCCTCTCCATGGCAAGAACAGATTAAAGTTTTGCCAATCTCGACATTGGTATCGATTTCTAGCTGAACCCCATCAGTTGAAAATACTGACGTGCAATTCCAATATAGATATATCCAGTCCATCCCAATTCCCCAAACCAGGCAGAAGTCAAAAGTCCAACGCTCTGTTCTTCCAGACTTGGCAGCTTTTCTTTTTGTTTTAATACCGTGCAATAGGTAGTTCTGAAAATTTTAGATCGCGGTCAAAAGTTTCAAAGGACCGCGTTTTTCAAAGACGACGGTAAATACATAACTATCGACGTTTAATGTTCACTTACGACGACGGTTTAAGGAAACAGCCGACGTTGTACAATGCAACTACGTCGACAAATAAAGGAAACAATGTAGTAAATTATTTTTACGTCGCTCCTTAAAAAACCGCGTCTTAAATATTAAATAATTAGATTTGGTTTGGGTTTCTTGGGATTCGAACGCGCATAATTGATCAAAAACAATGGGAGAAAACCGGCATCGTTTCAATAAACCCTAAACCCTAAATTTTACAATAATTATAAAAAAAATACACAAGTATGAGAAAAATGAACCGAAAATTGCTACGGATTCCTTACAACAATGCTTCTATATTAGTAGGCTAAAATGTGGATTTCATATTTTTGAATTTATGGCCACCAATAGATCACATAAACCTTAGGGTTATGTTATGAAAAGTACAAGGACTATTGTGCTTTGTCTCTAAATGTTTTTGACTTTTGTTATCACTTGTAATTTTGAAAACTAAAATTACATTTTTCAGGCCTTTAGGGGCAAGATATTGTCTCAATGAGTGCATAGAATTTGTCGGTTTATTTTTCAGATTTTTTTTTGAATATATTATGAATATTAGTAATTAAATACAATAAAAAAATATTTTTAAAATTACATTTTTTAAAGCTTTAGGGGAGAGACAATCTTTCAATGAGTGCATGGTAGTTGTCAGTTTATTTTTTGGAATTAGTTTTGAATTTATTATGAATATTTGGAATTAAATAAAATATAAAAGTCATATTAAAATCAAATGACAAATGTACATAACCGACGTTGGATCCCTTTACAACGACGTTAAACAACACAAAACGTCGTCCTAGATCATATTAGATGTCGAAAAGCAAGCACCGATGTGGTTCGTACATTGCCTCGTTAGCTTGTTCTGAATAACTGACTTGGGTTATATTTACAATGTCTTTTCCAAAGTTGTTGTCGCTGTTGTTTACGTATACAACGTCAAATTTTGTAAGCTAACCGCCGTTGTATGTCTTTAAGACGTTGATATGTTTGTACTAATGGACGTAGTATATCGGTAAAAAATATTTCCATACAAGATGAAGGTAAATATAAACCGTCGTGCTTCTTCCTGTTACATGACATTTTTAAGAATTGCCGTTGATGTTATGTTTCTCGTTTAATAAGACGGTGATTGTTTATACATATGAGACGTCAGTTTTTGGGAATTAAATTAAGTTTTTATGACTTATTGTCATTTTAATTCATTTAAAGACATTAATACCCAAAACTAAAAAAATTTCAAAACAAAAATGAATTTTTTTGATGATTGTTCAATTGATTACAAAAAAAAAATATTTATGTACATTGTTAATAAATTAAAATAAATTACATCACTTATCATTCTGTAATTACTTGTTAACGAATTTTGCCCATTCCAACCTAACCTCGTCAATATGTTCTTGTACATACTGAACTGGTTCTTTTTTCTTGTCAAACTTCAAAAATAAATGAAAAAACCTACGTGTTATAAAGATAAAAATGACGGCTTTTAAAGAAAAAGTCGTGGTAGTAAAATAAAGAAATTATATCTTAAATTTTGCCTTTTACCTTCTTCTTAAATCAGTGAAGATGACGGATTTTTAAAAAAAAATGACGTAGTATTTTATTTCAAACAGCGGTATGAAACTACCGTCGTTGTGTGACATTCTAACGTCGATAACGAGGAAAAACGTAGTATAACAAAAAGTTGAACAGAAAAAATTAAAATGTCCTTAAATAAAAACCCAAACAACGTGGTATTTCAATTAAGACGACGGTTTAAAGAAAATACTGACGTAGTAAATTCTTTCAAACGTTGGTAATAAATTACTGTCGTTGTATTTTAATTTTAACGTCGCTATTATAAAAATCCGTCGTATAATTCAAATGCACAGATAAAATAAATCTTAGATTGGAATAAATCAACTTACGTATTCACTATGTTTCTCATGTCCTCGTCAACAGAGCAGTTTGGCAATGAATCCATGTAATAGACAGTCTCCTTAGCTGGTCTCACAATTAACAACAACCAATGATCCATATATGTTAAATAGTATAAAGAAAAATATTACAAGGAAAATAGGTTAAATAGTTAAGGGGACTAACCCTGGATTATAAGGCACTAAGAAAAATTGATCCCTATCTGTGTTTTTCAGGCGATCTGACAGATGTTTTGTTTGGTAAGATAAAGTACCAGATTGAGAGCTGACTTGTCCAGGGTCGATGAGGCCAACAAGGTTTACCATATTTGCTATTTTTAAATAGTCAAATAGGTACCTAAATATATGAAATTCAATTAAATGAGATTTTAATTTAAAAGAAAGGGAAATGTAAAAAAAAAAAAAAAAAAGGATTTCTAGAATTACCTCATGTATACTGCAATCACTGTGGCTCCAATCTCAACCATGGAAGCAAACTATAAAATATCTTCACACAAGAGGAAGGTATCATGCTCAATGCCAAACACTTCCTCTGGAATGTGAACTCTCACGGTCTTGTTAGCAGGCTTCAACTTGGTCTCGACAAATTCGCATAGGGCTAATAGAGGAGGTGTCCAGCTTTGAGAGATCCTGTTACAAGAAATAAATAAATAAATAAAAGTTAGTTTGTATATCAAGTAAAATAAACGACTCTAACTAAACCAACCAAACCGACGTGGTATATAATATAAATGACCATTTCTAGAACATACTGACGGAGTAAAGGTTATAGACGACGGTAAAGACATAACCATCGTTGTGTAAATGTTCTAACGTCGCTGCACAATAGAAAGGTCCTCTAATTGAAATGCAGTGAAGGCTTTAATGAAATAGACGATGATTTATAAAACAATGAGACGACGGCAAAAAAAGACCGTCGTTATTTTCAAGGCATAAATAAAATGCAAAACAAGTAAAAGCGTCGTGGTATTTCACTCACAACAACGGTTCTTGGAAGAAACAGACGTATTATGGTTTTCAAACGTCGGTAATAAAATAGATAAATAAACCGACGTAATATTTCAGTGACGACGACGGTTTTTTTTTAAAAATTGACGTAATATTGACTTCAAATGGCGGTAATAAAATACTGTCGTTGTGTAACAATTCCAACGTCGGTAGAAAAAAACCGTCATATAATCAAAAGTTATAAAACAGATAAATAGACCATAAATCAAAAACCTATACCGTCGTAGTACTTCAATTAAGACGACAGAGTGTTGAAAAAACTAACGTAATACATAATTTCAAACGGCGAAAGAAAATTATTGTTGTTGTATACAAATTCTAACGTCGCTATGAGAAACAACAATCGTAAAATTAAATGCAGAGATAAAAATTACAAAAATATGCATTCTTTTCCCGAAATAGTGCATACACCAATTTCAGAGAAATAGATAGAGAGAGTGTGTGTGTGTGTGTGCGAGAAAAAGAACGAAGTTCTAAAATTTAATAAAAAAGACGTCTAGCGTCGGTAGAAAGAGAACCGTCCTATAATAAAAAGTTCTAAAAATGAAAATTAGACCAAAAATCAAAAACCTATACTGTCGTGGTATTTCAATGAAGACGATGGGCTCTATAAAAAAAACCGACGTAGTACAGCCTTTCAAAAGGCGATAACAAATTACCGTCGCTGTATACCCATTCTAGCGTCTATATGAGATAAAACCGTCATAAATTTTAATGCAAAGATGAAAAAACTTAACAAAAATATGCATTCTTTTCCAAAAATTGTGCACCACAAATTTCAGAGAAATAGATAGAGAGAGGGAGAGGGTGTGCGTGAGTAAATGAAGGTAGTTCTAAAACTTAAAAAAAAGACGGTCGACTCAGGAATATAAGTCATCGTAGTAATTCAATCTAGACGTCTAATTCATGCAAAAACCGACGTGCTATTATCTTTGAAACGGCTGTAAATAGAAACCGTCGTGGTGTTTAAGTTCTAACGACGGTTATTTAAACATGCGATGTCTGTACAAAAATAAAACACTCTGTTCTCAAATTTAGAACAGAGTTAGTGAGACTTATGACTAAGTTTGCCTTCTTTGCAACCTTTGGATCTGGGATATTTCTCTGCTTATCTTCTCTTGCCTTCTTCCATAGCAGAGAACGATTGATTTCTTCACCAGACATGGTTTCTTCTAATTCATCCTCCAAACCCACATACCCTTTTCGAGACAACCTATGGTTGTACTCACATTTTCCCTCCTCTGTGACTGCTCAGAATGCACATCCCCAAATTCTGGGGATAACCTTGAAGCTACAAAGGCATCCCACTGAGATTTCTCTATGAATTTATATAGCTGAGGGGGTTCGTTTAACTTCTCCTTGTTATTTGTGAATGGAAGGATAAACTGCCTTGTTAAGGTAGACTTGAAATCCTTCCATTTTTTGGTGGCAGACGATAGCACCAGCTTCTTGCCCCCTTGCCCAACAACATAAGCCATTTGAACAGCTTCCCAAATCTGCTCCTTCAGGTCCTTGGGCAATTGAGTCCATTTCTTGTCCACAAGAGGGACTCTGGTGCGTGCCAAAACACCAATGTAAGATTGCATCTCAACAGCCACCTTGCCATGTGGTCTGCCCTTTTTATTGTACTCAACCATGGCCTTAATCCTTTGGATTTTCCTCTTCACAACACGGCTCATTGTGTTGATACCGTGAGTAGATTTTGGCTCCTCATCAAATGTGGCTGAGATAGGGTCTTTCTCAGAGGTTGAAGTAAATCTCATCCTCTTCGCGGGTTTGCTTTGAATTCATTTGGCTTCATTCATTTGAGCCTTTGAAACTGCAAGGTCCTTACTAGGACCTTTAGACACTTGAGCCTCCTTACTTTGAGATTTCGAAACCATGTTTAAATAAACCTGCAAGAGAAACAACGACGGTTCATTAAACACATCGTCGTAATAATAAATAGAAGACATAAGAAAAAGACCGCCATGATATTTAATTTAGGACGACGGTTGTAAAATATCACCGTCGTCGTACGAAAAATCAAACGATGGCAAAAATAAAAACCGTCGAGTTAGACCACAGTTCTCTCCCAAGATCGTACGAAAATAAGACGACGGTTTTATCTCGTTCATGTCGTATTAATTATCACACGATGATGGTGATTATGTATAACCATTGCCGTGGTTTATCAAATTAAAACATCGAAAACAAGACGACAGTTTTATCTTGTTGCCGACGTATTAATTTTATACCACGACGGCTATTAACCACCGTCGTGCAGTTTGCATTAGATATTGTTGTGGTGTGTCGATTCTAACTTCGCAAATAAGACAGAACTATCGTCTTAATAAGAGGTGATACAGTAAAAACCTCACAGTTCTCTCTCAAACTAGACGACGGTTTTATCTGGTTGCCGACGTATTAATTTTATACCACAACGGTTATTAACCACCGTCGTGCAGTTTGCAACTACACAAAATCGTTGTAAACAGGACAAAATCGTCGTCTTCAGGCGTTGAGAGAGTAATGGACCAATGAATGTAATCAAACCAGTGAAAGATTTCATCATTTTGAACGGAGTCTTGTTTCTAGACTCGTTCTTTCAAAACCCTCTTCAAATGAAATTGAAAAAAATGAAAAGAGATTGAGAAAAAAACCTTTGGCGTGCAAACAAAGTTTCCTTCCGACGTCAACTTTGATGATTTGGGGACGAAGACGATGACGATGACGAGATTTAGACGATGATGATTACAAAGCTGCTTTTGGGAACTGAGAGGGAAACTGAGATATTTTATCGGTGAGAAAAGAACGTAAAACTTTAGGTCAGGTGACAAAAAAGTTTATATATTTTCCCATAGTTCAATAACACGACAGTTTTGTTAAAAACCGCCCTAGTATGTAATTAAAACGACGGAAACTAAGTAGTAACTGACATGGTTATTAATAAAGCCAAACGAATTTTGGAATTCCAAAACCGATGTGGTTATTTAAGTTTTACACGAGAGAAGTTTACTTTTGATGCCCTGATATTATATGTTATGACGGCGCTTGTTTGTCTAGAGCCGTCGTTGTGATTCGCAAGTCAACGACCTTTAGTTTTAGGAAACCGACGTGGTTATTTAAAGTCAACGACTCCTTATTTTAGTAGACCGTCATGGTTAATTCAAAGTCAACGACTACTTTTGGTATTCCGAAAACGACGTGGTTCTCTGGGTACTACACGTCAAAAGTTTACTTTGGAAGAAGTGATATTATAAGTTACCACGTCGTCATTTTATGCATAACCGACGTTGTTTGTTTTAAAAGTCGATGGGTTTAGTTTACGAAAATGATGTGGTTGTTTATATTTATACGACCCCAATTATTACCCACCGACGTGGATTATTATAATTAGACATCGCTACATGTAATAGAACCGATGTGGATATTGAAGATTATTGTATAAATATGATTTTTTCACGCGTTCTTTAACTTTCAATTTTCAATTAGGGTTCCAACTTCTTCTTGCCCTTGATTCTGTCTTACCTCTTTGGAGGCAATAGTTTGGATGTTGATGTGTGTTCGCGTTTGTGTATCTGAAAGACACAAACACGAACACATCATCAACTTCTAAAAAATTGTCTTTCTGAAAGCAAATGTTTTGGATGTTGATGTGTGGCTGCTGTCGTCAAATTTCAGAGGCAAATTTTTTGGATTTTGACGTGTATGTGCCTTTGTGTATCTCAAGGACACAAAGACACATACATCGTCGAGTTCTAAAAAATTGTCTCTCTCACATTAGTGATTCGATTATGATGAGGAACAGAATTCCCAATGGTAAGATTTGATTCTAATTTTCTTGTTAAGACGGTTTTCAATATAAACCGTTGTGGTTTTTACAATTCTTGTCATTCTATTGATCTACCATCGTAAGCTACAAAAAACCTAGAAATAAATCTGAAAAAGCAATAAAAATTAAGACGTCTGTTTACAGATAAGGTCACACGTATAAAGCAAATAAATACTGCGGTATTTTTAAGTTCACGACGTGGTAAAGTAAAATTATACGTCGTTAATTGAACAAACCGACGTGGTTAGTGAAACTTATTACCAGGACAGTAGAGTAATAGATACCGTCGTAGTACCCTTTGAAAAAAATGTCGATAAATTTATCTTTACCATCGTGGTACATTGACTTAATACAGTGAAGTTTTGTAATATACCGACGTGGATTCCTTTGAAATTATACAACTAAGAAAATTTGGTCGTGTAACTATTAAACGTCGTATTTATATAAAGACCGCCATGGTTTTTGAAGATATTCTGTATAAGTTTTTGGCTTTTCACACGTTCTTTCAGTTTCAGTTCCAACTTCTTCTGGCCATGTTCTCTCTCTCACCTTCCTAGTGGACACTTTAGCTTCTTATCCATTTGAAATCTGAACAGTCACTTGTTGAACTCTGGCAAATGAGATTACTCATAATACATTTTAGATTTCAAATGGATAGAAGCTAAAGTGTCCACTAGACAACAGTAGTGGTTTTCTACTACTCTATACAACAGTAGTGTTGTAGGTACCGTCATAGTACACTCTCAAATAATAAGTCAATAAATTTATCTTTCGCGTCATGGTACATTGATTTAACACGACGTTGTTTTGTAATATACCGATGTGGATTCCTTAATATTATACGACGCAGACTAAGAACAGTTGATCATGTTTATGTAGGAGTTAACACGGCGGCTATGTTGTTGAACCATCGTCTTTACTTTCTATGTCGGTGGCTTCATACCTGCCGTCGTTGTTTTTGGGTCAGAATTTAACTTTGAAGAAAACTTTTTTAATAAGACGACACTTTTGTATTTGGGTGCGTCGTTTTAAAAAAATATTCAAGCGAACCTCCATTTTTTAGGAGTTTAAGTTACTTATCAACGATGGTTTTCTGTTACCGTCGTCTTTGTAAACACAACGACAGTATTTTGTTCTACCGTCGTTTTTTTCTCGTCGTCTTTCTCACTTTTTGTAGTAGTGTCTTCTGTCCACCGTCCTCTGCTGGCGTCAAGTTTCTGCATGTGAGGCAAGGTCTGACGACCAACAATCCATATATAAAATTAGAACAAATTAAATCTTTGTTGGGATGCACCGTGCACGTGTGGGCCTACTGCTTACATTAAACAAAGTTAATGTAATAACATGCACGTGTGGGATGCACGTCTGACGAAAGGTCTGGCGTCAAGTTGCTGAAATGAAGAAAATAACGTGCAAAGTTACATCATTTCCCTTCTGATGCTTGAGACACCTCTATCTATGTTCTAGACTGCAATGACTCAAGGCCACCTGCTCTAAGACTAATGTATACTACTTCTTCAAAAACCAGATACTTCTTCAAAAACCATTAACCATATGCGACGAACAATTATTACAGTGTCTACAGCACAATTCAAATTCAAGAAAAAAAAAACAATTCAAATATTTTAGGAAACTTAATAATATTTAGTAGACCAAATAAACTATATTCTGGAACTTCTGCTCTTAAACCTAGTGTTCAATGAGTCAAATTTGCATGCTCTAATGGATTGGAATGTGTCAATTTCAATAATGGATTGGAACGTGAGGGGGCTTGGGAACCCAACTCAAGATCCCGATTTGGTGCAAAGACTCTAGCTAATCTTTTGGTGATCATTTTGCCTGAAGTGATTTCTAGTGTTCAAAACGCCTTTGTTCATGTCCGGTCCATTACTGATAATCTCTTGCTTTTGAGCCCATGCATTCAATAAAATAAAAAAGACGAATAAAGGAGCCAGAGGTTGTTGTGAACCTTGATGGCAGCATGGCATATGATCGAGTTGAATATTCTTATTGTCTTTGTTTTCAGTTTGTGTCTTATTGTAGCCATGCTAAGTTTGCTCTAGGTAATATGTCTTTAGATGCTTGGCTTGAAGAGGGTCCTCCAAGGCCGTTGACATTGCTATTTTGGTTTTGTTTTGAGTTTTTTGTTTGTAGCCTTTATGGGGCGTGACACTCTTTTTCCTTCATCTCAAGTTTTTCCCATTGGGGTTTCTTAGGCAAGGTTTTGATGAGGCCACGTTTATTCTCTCAGGTCTGTAACCGTTGACAATTAAATGAAACCTTACTATTTCCCAAAAAAAAAAAAGTCAACTTTACATCACTCATTTATTTCCCTCGAGATCTCTACATGGCAACAGTCACCACCCCACAAGCAAAAGATCCCAAGCAGACCCACCCCTAAATTTTCAGTATCAATAGTATGAAAGGACCTTTAACTCAAATTTGAATCAGCCCAACAATGCTTGGCTCTCAAATGTCTGCACCTCTCAACTGAGAGAGAGAGAGAGAGAGAGAGAGAGAGAGAGAGAGAGAGAGAGAATGAAGCACAACATCTGGGTTGGCTAGGGTGAAAGAGAGACAAAGAGTGTGGGGAGGGGATAGAGTAAAAGAGACACAAAGAGTCTTTTTTAAAAAAAAAAAAGTTTATATCGTTTATTTATTAATTAATAATATATTATTATTTACTTGGTGGGTGGAAAGATAACGGGTATTTTAAAAGTATTAGTGGGTTGAAAGCTAAGATTATGTTTTTTAAAATTTATATAGTGGGTGCGAAGATAAAGTGAGTGGGATGGAGAATTAGGACAGGAGTGAAAATAGCACAACTCTAATAATATTATTCAAGGCACGTGAATTGCCATTTCCTTCTCCCGTTCCTTATCACTAGGGGTGGGCATCAATCCGGCCAATCCGACCAAACCGGCCGAACCAATCCGTATTTCCCGGTTTGGTTTGGTTTTGACTTTCAAAAAGTCAACAATTTTAAAATCCGAACCAAACCGGAGTGGTTTGGTTCAGCTGCAGTTTTAAACTTTGAAAAACTGTGCTAATCCGAACCGAACCATGTAAATATTAATTAATTAATTATATATATATATATATATATATTAATTTACATGTGTCAATGGTTGAGTGGTTAAGTAGAAGTATTATTGTACACCCAGCCGCACTGAAGTGGACTTCAAACCACTTATTTTCGTACTTCATTCTCATTCAGAGATCTCATCGCAGCCAAACCCTTCTCTTCCTTACGCAACCTCACACAACCCCCATTTGAACCTTAGAGAATCTGAGAAGCCACCATCATCGCATAGCCAAACCTCCATCCGCAGCCTCACACAACCCCCATTTGAACCATAGAGAATCTGAGAAGCCACCATCGTTGCACACCCAAACCTCCATCGTCGCACAGCCAAACCTCCATCATCGCACAGCACAGCCAAACCTTCATCATCGCACAGCCAAACCTCCATCGTCGCACAGCCAAACCCTTCGCCATCAGATTCTCTAGGCTTCTCAGATCCTCCATCATGTGCAATAGCTTCAGCAAGTATCAGGCATCACAGATTTGAAAAAAAGGGGAAAGTGGTGGAAGGTAAAAGCCAACGTACATGCCTTCTCAAATAGGAAATGCCCTCATTAATTACCGAACACAATCTTTAGCTGAAAGTACTTGCACTGCAAACTATACACCACATGTTTAATTTAATTTTTAGAATTATAAGAGCATTGTAGGATCTGCTTAAAAGGTTTAATTACTTGGGTGGTTTTACTTTGTTTGATATGTCAATGTGTTAACAATGCAGATTCCCGAAAGGGGTGCCTTGGGTCCGGTATCACGGTGTTTACAAGGATCTTAACATTAATCTAGTTTGGCCTGGAAAAGATTCATCTTTAGGTGAGTTTTTGAGTCTTCTGAGTTTGGATTTTTCTTATCAGTTCAGGATATTTTGAAATAATTGATTATTTGTTTCGGCTATTGCAAAATCACTCCCTTAAAAGCATAATTGATTATACAATGTGTGAATACTGAAAAAAGAGAAGAGATGAATAAAATTTTATTGAATTTTTCTCTCTTTTAAATTCTCCAGCTTCAACCTCCGCTCCTGTCAGTGCCAATGATGGATGAAGCTAACTCAATACCAACGAGGGATGAAGCTAACTCACACTCAATACCAATGATGGTGAGTTCTTCTAATTTATTTAATGTTCATGATGTGGTGCAATTTATTTAATATGATGATAGGGTTTAATTTGTCTGATTAATGTGCAATTTTTCTGATTAATGTGCAATTTATTTAATGTGCAATTTGTTTGATTATATAGATGGAGGTAAACCAGGGGGTGGAAGAAGGTTTTGCTTCTAATTAGCCACCACCTATGACTGAATCTACACCAGCGGTTGTGACCTCTCAAGAGCAGACTAGTGCAGCTGATCAACTTCCACCGTTACCTTCCCAAAAAAAGAGAAAACCGACTAGGAAACCAAGTGAGGTATGGAATCACTTTGAACAATATCAAACTGGTAATCCTTCTGAACCTATTAGGGTTAGATGCAAGTATTGCAAAACTGCTGACTATAAATATGATCCAGCAACTTGTGGAACATCAAGTTTGAGAACTCATATTACCAATTTATGCAAAAAAAATACCCATATAGGGTGCCTGGTTCAAACCAAAAGGTCCTAACTTTTGCCAAGGACCAATCTGGAAGTATTACCGCTCTTGGGGCAGCGGGATTTAATAAGGAAGAATCTAGGAAAACATGTCTTAGGATGGTTATTATTGATGAGTTGCCATTTAGTTTCGTAGATGGAGAAGGGTTTCGTCACTTTTGTAGCGTTGCATGCCCTAGGTTTATACCACCATCTCGTAGAACACTTGCTAGAGATTTGCTTGCACTTTACTAGGATGAAAAGCAACTTTTGAAAGCAAAGTTAGCTGCACATAGAGTCTGCCTTACTACTGACACATGGACTTCTGTCCAAAATGTAAACTATATGGTTCTCACTGCACATTTCCTAGATGGTGATTGGATGTTGCATAAGCGTGTGTTGAATTTCTGTGTAATTCAAAATCACAAGGGTAGGACAATTCGCAGACTTATTGAGAAGTGTTTGATTGATTGGGGTATAGAAAGGGTACTCACAATTACCTTAGATAATGCATCTGCAAATGATAAAGCTGTATCTTATTTGCAAACTAAGATGAAAGATTGGCCGAATGGAGGTTTGTTGTTAGATGGTGTCTACTTACATATGAGATGTTGTGCTCATATTGTAAATCTCATTGTAACCGATGGTTTGAAAGAGTTACATAATTCTATTAAGAGTATTCGTGATGCTGTCATGTATGTAAGATCTTCCCCCCAAAGATTAGAAACTTTTAAATCTTGCATTGAAAAAGATAAGATTGATTTTAAAGGCTTGGTTGTCTTGGATGTGCCAACTAGGTGGAATTCCGCCTACATGATTTTAGAGGCTGCTTTGAAATTTAAAAAGGCTTTTAAAAGGTTGGAAGATGAGGATGGACATTTTAAAAGCTACTTTGGTAGAGGGAATACTCCACCAGTTGAGGAGGATTGGGCAAATGCTGTTGTCTTTGTCAAGTTTTTAAAAAGTTTTTTATGACTTTACTTTGAGATGTAGTGCCACTTTGCATGCCACAGCCCATACTACTTTTCATGACTTATTTTCCATTGATTGTGAATTGGCTGAATTGAGTGTAGTAGGCAATCCTCTTCTATCTGACATGGCTCAAAATATGAAATTGAAATATGACAAGTATTGGGGATCACTTGATAGTGTGAACCAATTCTTGTTGATAGCTGTTGTGATTGATCCTAGGTATAAATTGGACAATTTATCAATGCATATTGCTGATTTGTATGTGGAAAATGATGCTTATGCGGCCGAGAAGACAGCTGGTGTGAGAGATCTTTTGTTTAAACTTTATGGGCTGTACGAGGCAGGTTTCGTTAGTAAACCGAATCAAAGTTTTAGTAGTTCTACTACATCCTCAAGTATTGACAGCGTCATAGTGACTGATAGTTCTAGCTCCTCAAGCTTTGGAGGTGATAGGAAAAAGGCTATGAAGGAAAAGTGGAAAAAGAGACAAGAAGATAAAGAGGCAGTGGTTTTATCTCATGAGATAGATAGATATTTGTCGGATGCTGCAGAACAAGATATTGAACAGTTTGATAGTTTAAATTGGTGGAGGGTGAATGTTTCTAAATATCCAGTTTTAGCGGCCATTGCAAGAGATGTGCTTGCAATTCCAGTCTCTACGGTTGCTTCAGAATCTACTTTTAGCACGGGAGGGAGAACAATTAACTAATTTCGTAGTTCCTTGAGTCCTACTATGGTTGAGGCTTTAATTTGTACACAAAATTGGTTGAAGTCCACTTCAATTTCTTTAAAAGTTGAGCCCACCATTGAGGAGATGGAGTTTTATGAAACCATTGAGTCAGGTATATCTATTTGTCTCGATTCATTGCTTATAATGTGTGAGTTTTATTGTGTTGAAGCTAAATATATCATTATGTATATTTCTTATATAGAAATGCGGAGATCAAATGCTAATGCGCCTGTGCACATTTTCATTGATTGATTCTCTATTGATGCACAACCTTGCAGTTATGGTAATTTTCTTATTCATTTCTTATTTGGTTAATCTTGTATCCTAAAATTTGTGTTGATTGAAACTCTTTTATGTGTAGTATGGTGGACATGCTGGAAACTGGAAATTGGAAACTGGAAATTGATGCTGGAAATTGGAAACTGGGTAGCCTTTCATTATGAACTAATTTTGGGCAGCTTTTCATTTCTTAGTTTTATCATGTATTCATTTCTTATGAACTTTAGAATGTTTGTTTTGATAGATATTGTGAACTTAGAAGCATACTGGAAACTGGACAGGTTTTGATTAAATGGAAATTACGAACTTGTATTTTGGGCATCCTTTCATTTCTTAGTTTTATCATCTTGTATTCATTTCTTATGAACTTTAGAATGTTTGTTTTGATGGAAATTGTGAACTTAGATGCGTGCTAGAAATTGGACAGCTTTTGATTAATGGAATATTGTTGTGTTAGCCTTTGATGGAATGGAATGATATAATGGCAAAATGTTAGCATTATAATGTAAGAGCAGGTTGAAAAATGCATGGTTTTGTGTTAGGCACAAACCGGCCGAACCAATCCGAACCAAACCGATTACAAGTGGTTTGGATTGGTTCGGTTTTCATTATGGTTTTAGGCTAATCCGAACCAAACCGGACCGTTATTTTCTTATTGGTTCAGCCGTGGTTTGAGAGTAAAACTGAACCAATCCGTACCGTGCCCACGCCTACTTATCACCAACTGCAACCTCTTTGAATCCATTTACCACCCGCATATTTTGTTTTCACGTTTTACTCTTTTCTACACAAAAAGGACACCGTAGGACAGCTCGAGGTGACTGCTCTTAAGAAAAGGGCACCCCACCACATCCAAAGGACAAAATAGTAGATCGTATCTTTTAATGGTTTGTTTTTTAGTATTAATACAAGTTCTCAAGTTTTTAAACAATATTTTTTATTATTAATTTTAATTGGTTAACACACGTTTTAAATATTTTTTTCATGCCAAGTGACTCAAAATGCAAACTTTGCAGAATAGAGTGACTAAATTGGCTAAACTCAATCCAACAAGTCCATAGCTTAGTGGTACGAGTATTTGTCTGCATATAAGTGGTCTCGAGTTGAAAGCCCAATGACACATCCTCCCTCCCCCTTCTAAACATTGACAAAAAAAAAGAAGCTAAACTCGAAACATAGTAACAAAAATATATTCCAAATTAAAATGCAATGACTAAAAAGATATTTAACAATTTATCTTTCGGTGGAATGGTTTTTTATATTTATTTATTTGGTTGCCATGTATATATTCAGTGTCATTTTTTACTAAATATCTTTTAGTGGTGTTTCTCTTTGGTAATTGTCGACACTGGCAGACCTATTAAGGCTCAAGGAGGTGCAGTTTGCACCTTCTCTCACCGAAAAAGCCTCTTCACGCACTGCATATTGCCCCTCTGCTAAGGGTCCATGGTACACTCCATGTGTTCATCGAATTGCCTCAACCAAGGCTCGAAGGCGTTGGGTTGTTTCTTCGCTCAGCGTGTTTCTTTTTAAACATCCTGGCCAAAATGACATCGTGGGCTTTAACAAGCCTAGTAGGCTGCTTAAAAATGATAAAAGGCTATAAAACAAAAGGGCTGTTAACAAGCTTTCTTTTTCTTCTTTTTAAATTAATTGTTTGGCTTAAATTAATTGCGGGTAAAGATAGTTTCCAATCTGGGAATTCTTTCTCAAGACGGCAATTCAACTACTTTTCTTAAACGCAAACACACTTTTTCTTTTCTTTCCTCAGCAAATTATTTTTATAATGAAAGAACATGACTTAATTAGCACATCCTTTTCTTTTGATTATAGAAAGAAAGAAAATATAACTTCACACAGAGGAGGAAGAAGAAGCACACGTGCTTTCCCTCTTACTTTTTTTTTTTTTTTAATAAAGCTTTTAGTATTTCAAAATTGCACCTCTGTTAAAAAATTCATGAGTCCACCAGTTACTATCCGGTTTTTTTTTTATAATTTGTTTTTTTCAAGCGAGGGTTTTTATCTTAAAAGGTCTCATTACAATTCAGGGAGATTTACCATTTAGTACACCCCCATATGAACAACCCCTTTTGGTTTTCTCGTCTTATAAGTCCAATAAATGGGGCTGTTTGATTGACTTATATTCATGTTCCTGTCAACTCACAAACACAGGAGGACAGTTGAAATCGCTTGAGATTTAGAAGTTCAAAAGAAGGATCACCATTATGTCATGGTTCGGGATAACATCTAGAAGTTACTCATTTTGAAACAAGGAGGAAGTTTTACATTTAATTTGAACGCAAGTGTATACGTGCATTGTGAACTAATCTGTGGAGGAACTTTCATAAGAAAAAATCTTCTCCTAAATATTGTTTACTTTGCGGAATGAAAGTGGAAGAATCCAACACACATTCCCATTCAAAAGTTTCTAGACACGTATAGGATTGCATCATTTTTGTTCATGTTTGAAAATGGTCATCAGATATACAACAATGTAATTATAATTTATTGTTTTGAAAGTTATATCATGTAAGAGTTTTTTGTCAAAAAGGCGATAGAATTTTATTAAATAATAATAAAGAGTACAAAAGGCACAAACTATAAAGGAAGTCATTGTCAATTTCAAATAGGCATTTTCTAAAATTTTGCTCCCTCGAGACAATTTAACCTATAAGAAACGTTATAGAGTATCTAAATTTCAAGGACCGAACATTCTTTCCCACAAGAGTTCGATATTTATTTATTAATTTTTTTAAAAAAGTTCAAGGAAAAAAACAGATAGGGGGATTATAAGGATTAACGTTTTCACAAAACCGATTCCTAAAGCATCTGTTACCAACCCGTGGGGACCCAATCACACAAATTCCTGAAAAAGTTAATACGCACAGATCATATATTCCATTGTGTTTTTTTTTAAATAGCTTTTTTTGGCGTTTCTTCTGATCCTTAATTATACTTTTTCTTGGCCGGCTTGTTTTGATTAGTTGGGTTTTTGAAAATATCTTCAGGACTACATACAATTATTGACCTCGAGGAACACAGGGGATTTGTAGGTGAGTAGTAATTGGGGACTTGTACTGGCTGGTGCAATAGTCAAAATCTAAAGTGAACGCCATTATGTACATTTTGTAATTTTCTGATCGAGTTCAAGCATACCGTTCATAAATAAAAATATTTTATCTATTCGATGTATTTTATTTAATAGCTTTTTATAGTTTAACTTCTGTAAAACTTGTGGTGCTTCTACTTTGTAGAATTTTTTATTGTAACGTGCAAGGGATTTGTAGCTTAAGTAGTTAATAGTATTTATTTTTGTATTCGATGTTTTAACTTCTATTAAAAAAACACGTAAAGCTAAGACTAAGAATCACAGTCTAATTCATTGTACTTTTGTGTGCTTCTTCGTGTTTTGTTTTTGTGGTTGTTTGTATTGGTGTTCCTTTGTTTCTGCCCACTGTATGCTGAACAAATCTCATATTGTTCAAAGGACTATGTTTACATAGAAGGTCTTCTTTGACAAAACCTGAGAGGCGTTGCTATGTTCCTTTGTTGGGTTTTGTTTTCCTTTAGTTTGTTTCTTTGTGTTTTGTTCCCGTGCTTGTTCATCTCGGTGTTCCTATGGTTTTGCCCATTGCATGTTGAACAAGTCTCGCGTTGTACAAAGGATTATGTTTACATAGGAGGCCTTCTTTGTGGGTGGGGTAAATTTATTTTAGAGGGTTCTGTTATGTGATTTTGGTTGTCTGGGATCTTTTGTTAGTCTGTTGCATGTGTGGTACTCTTTTCTTGCTTGGGGTTTCCTGATAAGGTTTTAATGAGGTCATTGTTGTCATGCAGGTTCTTCTATAATGTTAATAAGATATTAATGGAATTGATCTTCTTCCCAAAAAAAGAATCATAGTCTAAATTATTTATTTTATATATGTCCCTCAAATTTTCTCTCATCTCTCTAACATCAATCTCGTTACTTCCTTTTTCTTGGTTTAATTATATAAATTATGGAATCAATATTTAATATATTAGAATGTGAGCATTCAATATCAAATTAATTAGAAATGTGAAAAGGCAAATATTTTAAGCTCTTACGCTTTAACTTACATAACTTGAAGTGATACTTTCAACACCCGCTCCTCAAGTGCGTTGTTTTCTGCCCCTAATATATCGAAAGTTAGTATTAAATAACATCAGAGCATATGTGATAGTTGGATGTGCCACCCAAAATGAATTAGCAATCGGTGTAGAAACCAAAAAATCTTTTACACTTTTAAAGGTAGATATCCGATTAAATCCAACACCCAACTAACTCAACAATCGTACGACAAAAATGTCCAATTTGAAAACGTTTCCTTTGATATACGCGTTATTGTCCTATGTTAAAATTTACTTTGACCATTCTACCTAAAAATACCGACACTTTCTCATTTCAAAAAACCATAAAAAATAAAAAATAAAACATAAAAACGCGTTGCAGAAGCATCTGCTGCCGGTAAAAGCACTCACCAGTAGATTTATTGATTCATCTGAACATACAGGTTTTAACTACAAAATATATATATATTTTATTCTGCACTGACAAGATTTTGGAACTTATTTCTGTAAAATTTCTAGAACTTGTGATGTAGGGCAACATTAAAATAACAGCTGCCATGTAAAAATCCTCCACGTGTAAAATCAGTACATCCCGTGCTATAAATACCCATTCCTTTTCTCCTCTCTCAATACCTCCACAACTGCCCAACACCTTCTCTCTCTCACTAAAAAATATACAGAAATATCACTCTCGAAGGCTCAGTCCCACCTCCCTCTCTCTCTCTCTCTCTCTCTCTCTATCTCTCTCTCTCCTCAATGGCACCTACAGTTACTTCAATGGAGGCATCTAATGGCCATGAAGTACCAAAAGTGGCAAGCATCAAAACACTAGCTGACTCAGCTTCCCTCACTTTTGTACCTTCTGAGTACACGTATATCAAAAATCCTAATGAACAAGGCGATGCAAACGACCCAGAGCACTCAATCCCCATCATTGATTTTGCCCTTCTCACGTCGGGATCTCCTGATCAACGAGCAAAAGTGATCCAAGAGCTGCGCAGAGCTTGCGAGGAATGGGGCTTCTTCCAGGTACCTTACTTTGTCTGTACATGCGTATATTTATAGTAATGTTTTGTTGTCAGACTTATACAAATACTTATGTTTACCTGTCAAACTGTGAAAGTTGGACAAGAGAACATTTTCATACCTACGTACGTACTACATATACATCACATATGCGTATCTACAACTCTCATGATGAAAGCTAATTAAGCATGAATTATATATATGGGAATTATTAGGTGACCAACCACGGTGTACCAGAGAGCCTGATGCAATCAATGATAGACGCGTGTCATAGATTCTTTGATCTGCCGGAGGAGGAGAAGAAGGAGTTTCAAACAAGGAACCTGTTGGATCCAATCAAGTGCGGCACCAGCTTCAACGCCGACATTGAAAAAGTTCATCTCTGGAGGGATTTCCTCAAGGTCATAGCCCACCCTGAGTTCAACTCACTCTACAAACCTGCTGGATACAGCGAGGTTTCACTGGAGTTCAGCAAACGAACCCGAGAAGTAGCCACAGAAATATTGAAGGGAATATCAGAGAGCTTAGGGTTGGAGGCTGACTACATAGCAAAGGCTATGAACTGGGACCGTGGCTTACAAATTCTGGCCGCAAATTACTACCCGGCGTGCCCACAGCCCGATAAAGCAATCGGTCTACCTCCTCATACTGATCATGGACTGGTGACCCTCCTCATCCAGAATGAGATGGGTGGCCTTGAAGTCAAGCACAAAGACCAATGGGTGTTGGTGAATGCTGCTCCGGGAGCTTTTATTGTTAACATTGGTGACCAAATGCAGGTACCAAAATAACACCCAACTTTTTTAAATCTAAAACCCATCTTATCTACGAATTACAATCTAATAATTCTCTACTTATTTTCATAAATTAAGTACCGATTATTTATGTGTATAGTGTATGGTTAATTTTTTTGTTGCAGATTTTGACAAACGACAAGTACAAGAGCATATGGCATAGGGCTGTTGTGAACAACAAAGCTACAAGGATATCAATAGCTGTGCCCCATGGACCCTCACTAGACACACCAGCTTTACCAATCCCAGAGTTGATAGAGAGAGAAGGCCAAGCCCCAAAATACATTGGGATGACATATGAGAAATTCATGGAGCTTCAAGCAAGCCCTGCTGCGCTCACGAAACCTTGCTTACATCACCTGCGGGTCAAGCATAACTGAAGCTACAGCCTACACATATATGCATATTCATTAGAATCCTCTTATTGCCGTGAATAAGAGCTTTGCTGCTCCTATACATTGTCTTATTCCGACTCTGAATTCATGATATTTCGCAGTGAGGCATTCTTGTCAAGTATCGGATATATATAATGTAACCCTAGCACATGTTACTCGAGATTCGAATTTTTACTTGTATCTTCTGTACTTTCATAATATTATATATGCGATTCAAAGACCCTATGCCATTTAGTGTTCCGATTTAATTTATTTTCAGTTATAAACCACAATCTCTGGTATAAGAAAATTGACGGGGTAGCGAAAGGATTACTTGAGAACGTGAGTACCGAAGAAGCAATGGCAGAGTTAAAGCCTATATATTGAAGGGGCGGCAATAGCCGACATTTTTATTTATAAATTGCATGCAAATGGTCAAGTTTTATATAAAGCGTAAAGGAGTTTCTGAAAATTGGTGGCCACAACCACTTCTAGCCTTGAAGCGGGGAAAGCACTATTTCGTTATCCAGGTCAATAACGTTTTGACACAATGACACGTGTGATAACACTTCCACGAGGCATAGCATTATAGGATGGGAATAGGAAAATAGTGTTATCCACATTTTAACTAAGTTTTTCTTGAATTATGTGGCTCCGCCCTTGTGAAAAAGGCTTCTTGCTTGTGTTGTAATCTTAGAGCATCTCCAAGGGAAATGTCAAATATAAAACATTAAATTGAAATTTGATGGCTTACGTGGCAATTGGACATATGTTGCACAATTTTGTTCCACCTGATATATCTTTTGTCTTTAGTAAAATAAGCAATCAATAAAGTAATGACAAATGAAGAAAGATACTACTACAAAAAAGGCAAAAGACGACGGGAATTCACTGTCGTGTATCGGGTTTTCAAACCGTCGTGAAATCGACCGACATCTTTTCCAAAGTAAAACCACGACAGTAAATCACCTATAACAAACAACGTCATTAACAAATAACAATCGACGTCTGTATACTGAAAAATGAGCCAAAAAATTGTCAAGGATAAGAATAGACGACCTATTTTATACAAAAACCGTCGTGTTCATAAATACAATACGTCTTTACATAAATAAAAAAAGACGTTATTAAAACATGCTACGTCCCATCTATTTATATGACCGTCGTGAAATAATTTTTCCACATCATTTTTTCCATTAATATTAATGTGGAAATCGTGGTTAGGTAATTACTTACGACACATGTATTTCTATAAACGACGTTATATTTAATAAACAACGTCGTCAACAACTAAAAGAAAACCGTGTTTCAGACTTTATACGTCATCTTTAAACACAAAACCGTCGTCTAATATTTGATCTTGGCCAACTTATTAGTCGCAAATCATCCACTCCGTCGGTGGTGTCTAATGCTATTGATACCTCCTCACCTATGGTTGGGGAGGGCTTTCTACCTCTCTATAATTCCCTACATATGAATTTTGTATTGATTGCTCTATCCTTGGACCATAACTTGTTGTCTGTTGCACAACATACTATTACTTTGGGGTGTACTGTAACATTTTGGCCGAATCATTGTGTTTTTTAGGGCATCATCACGGGAAAGACAATTGGTTGTGGTACTAGGCGGGGGCCAAGGTTTGTCAAGCTTTCACAACAACTGGAACTCGTTCGGAGGGGGAGAGAGACAAAGTTTGGTTATGACATAAACGCCTTAGGCATGCCTCATTTGGTTATCTAAAAAAAGTCTTTCCATCATTATTCTCCAGTCTTGATGTTTCCAGCTTCCAGTCTCATACATGGGAATCGGCTAAGAGCCATCGTGTCCCGTTCCCATTAAGTTCAAATAAGAGTTTGGTTTTGTTTTCTCTTGTTCATTATGATGTTTAGGGACCTGCTAAAATTGTCACTTTGGCAAGAGCTTGATGGTTTGTCACGTTTATAGATGATTGCACAGGCATGACTTGGGTTTCCCTTCTCAAAACTAAAGGGGAAGTCAGTTTAAAGTTTCAATAGTTCCATAAAATGGTGGAAACACAATTTCAGGCCTGAATCCAAGTTCTCCGTTTTGACAATGGCGGAGAATTTCTCAACAATGATCTTAACAAGTTCTTACAAGATCATGACATCATACATCAACACTCATGCCCATACACTCCTCAACAAAATGGAGTGGCTGAAAGAAAGAACAGACCTTTATTGGAAGTAGTTTGTGCCTCTCTCTTTGGTACAAATAAATTCCGAGGAGAATATTAACGAATGATCATCTCTTCTATCTTGATCTTCTTATTCCTCGAACCCTACAAAATAAATGCGGTCAACGGGGAACACTCGGGGGGTGTTGGCCAAAAGCCCTATGATGCCTAAGTCAGTAAAATGGTCACAAGGAGATGCAGATTTAACTTAAAGGATGGAGCTTTCCTTTATGTGAGAAAAGGAGGCGTGTGCGTCGGGAAGGGGGATGAGAGCGCTGAGTCCGAGAGAAAGGGATAGAGAAAGAGAGTGGCCACTACTCCAAAAATTGAAAGCTACGTCACCTAAAAGACATCGAAAAGTGAATTTCGCGACGTTGTTTTGAAATTGGCTATAAATCATGTCAGCATTTATAGAAACGACGTCGTAGGATATCTAATACGGTGGTTTATGAAAACATATTTTAAAACCACGTCGGTTGTCAAGACAAAGCGACGTGGATTCAAAACACGCTAAACACTGTTCACTCAGGTGACCTAAATTTTCACGACTCGCGCTTGCTCTTCTAAGTTTCCCTCTCGTTGCTCTCGATGAAAATTTCCAATCTCTCTCGACCTCTCCCTATATGGACCTCACTTGGTTCAAACCATCTCTCTCTCTCTAAGGCCGTCATCTCTTTCACGTTCACTGTGGGTTCCGTCGATTTGGAGTTGTCTTGCCGTGGCTACCGTCGACATTGGCATTCACTGCCCAGCCTTTGGCTGTCGTTGACATTCCCGTTCGCTGCCGTCAATTTCTCATTCCCTGGGCTTACACCATTGGAGGTCACTGATGTAACACCCCGAACCTAAATTATTTAGCCACCAAATTATTTAATTTATTTAAATATGAATTTTCAATTTTGCCCTCGAGGTAGGGGCAAAATGGTCATTTTTAATCCGGAAGGATTTTGGGGCAGTGGCTGGTATTTTTATGTAGGTCGTACTGAGACGAGTCCGTAGACACGCGGTGAGCTCAATTCGGAGTTGTAACGAAAAAGATATGGTTAAAATACCTCCAATGGCAAAATCGTAAATAAATTGAAAGGAATTTTAATAAAATCTCAGAATTTCTCTCTCTCTCTCTCTCCCTCCCGTGCGACCTAGCCCCTCCCCCTCCATTTTTTTCAGTTCAGCCGGTGGCTTCCAAGAGCCACCGCCGCCGTCACAGGCCACGGTTGGCCATGAGATCGGACCCAACTGAACCGCCGCCACTCCCTCTTCACTTCCTGACCGGTCTAAGCCCCTGGAAACGCCGGAATCTCGCCGGAAAACTGCCAAAAACGCGCTGGTTCTTGACTGAACTTCCAGCTGCTCGTTCTCCCTCATTTCTCCACCAAATTGGACGTGTAAGGTAAGGATTTCTACCTATTTTTCCTGAGCTAGCTGCTGGTTGGGTAGGATTGCTTCAATTTTTAGTGTAGGCAAGTCGATTTTCGAATTGAAAAATCTGCCAGTATCGGCCTCTGTTTTCAGCTACTTCCGGTCACTTTTTGGGGTATGCCCAAGAACAAAAGTGACTCCAAATTAGGTGTATTACCTAGGGTAGGAGTTTGGAGTCAAGATGTTAAGTTTTTCCGGCGAGCGGTTATCGCTTTGGACACCCACGCGCTGCCGGCGCGTGTGGCTGCACGTGGGCACTGTAGCAGAGGGGTATTAAGTCCCAATGCGATCCCCTAGTCCTCACGAGCGCATTGGATTTTACGGATCTCAATTTGGATACCGTATGAGTCTCGAACGGATATCGCCTATTACGCGTTATCCGGGTTCGACAGGTTTGGACCGTTGGATGGTCTTGAATTTATTGTATGTTAACCTGGGCATCCTTAGGATTGAGTAGGATTCGACGGATCATAAAACGGAGTCCCGGATACTCCGGAAATGCCAACCCTAGGGCTAGAATTTCAGTAACCGTCCGATCGTACGATAGTGAGTGATCCGGCCGTCCGATCTGGACCAAACTTGCAGGATGTGTGTCCGAAGCCTTGTAGGACACGTAGGAACTTTTGGATCGGAGTTTGGAGGTCGTGGGCCCCGTGGGCCCAATTGACCAAATGTGGAAAGTTTATGTATATTGTTTTAATGATTCTTTTGAAATATATATCATATATTTGATTAATGGTTTTGGTATATTGTGAAGTATTGGAGTATTGGTGTTGTATATTTGGGTTTTGATACACTTGATTATCTTGAGTGTAGATTTTTAATAATTGAGAAAGTACTATCCCTGTTGATTTTGTGTTGGGTACTTAGAATGTTGATTTGAATGCTATTAGCACTACCTTAGGTACCTCCCCGGTTATGGGTTCAATGTTAGAAAGGTTTTTGGTCTCTACTGTGAATATGTCACACGTGTCGTTCGAGTTTTCCGGCGTGTGACGGACCCCATACGTGGCTGTGGATGTTCCGGCGTATGGGGTGGATTATGTGATTGTATGTCACACGTGTCGTTGGAGTTTTCCGGCGTGTGACGGACCCCATACGTGGCTGTGGATGTTCCGGCGTATGGGGTGGATTATGTGATTGTTATGTCACACGTGTCGTTGGAGTTTTCCGGCGTGTGACGGACCCCATACGTGGCTGTGGATGTTCCGGCGTATGGGGTGGATTATATGATTGTTATGTCACGTGTCGTTGGAGTTTTCCGGCGTGTGACGGACCCCATACGTGGCTGTGGATGTTCCGGCGTATGGGGTGGATTATATGATTGTTATGTCACACGTGTCGTTGGAGTTTTCCGGCGTGTGACGGACCCCATACGTGGCTGTGGATGTTCCGGCGTATGGGGTGGATTATGTGATTTATTTTGCCCAGGCCCGTCGGAGTTTGTCCAATCCTGTGATGTCTTCTTAATACGATGCAGTGGGAATAAGTGATAATGTTCCATTGTCTATTATCGGAGTTGTGACTATTGATGATGAGAACTATGTGTGGCTTGATCCCTTGTCCAAGGGTACGTAGGCAGCCTGGGGTCTCACCAGGTGCAGCTGCGGAATATTATTGCGTTTAAAAGGTTTGATCGATTCTGAATGTGTGATCGGGTTTTCAATGTGATTGTTGGATTTAAATCCGGTATAATGATTTATGTGGTATTTGTAAAGTTGTTGGAGGTCATTAATTACATGGCTTATGTATTAATTGACTTAAGAACATTGTTGGTTGAATTATTTGAAGGCCGGAGGCCAATTAGATGAATTGCCTGAGATTATATTGTGCATGCTGCCGGTTGGTATTGTTAAATGTGTTTTATGCAGGTTGGAATTTTTGGGGAATGTTCAATTTACAGGGGGGACTCTGCCGAAAATTCGGCAGAAAGTCTCGGTTTTTAGTAAGTGGGCCTGACATCGGTAAGATGTCGGAATTTCCACAAGGTTCGTCTCGGGTTATGAGGAATTTCGGGTCGGGTCCTGTCAACTGAGCTCCCTCAAGTTCGCGACCCTTCATCAACACTCTCAGGTACTTTCACTCAGCCTTTTACTTTGTCAATCACGAATTTGGGTTTGGGCTTCTCCCTTTTACTTTGTAGTCGTTTAAGTTCCGCTTTCTTTGCGTTAGGGGTCTGGTTCGAAAAGCACAACCTCCTTCTTCCCTCCAACTTCTTCAGAAAGTTTCATATCTGCGCTTCAGAGGTACCATTTTCGCTCTCTTTCCTACTGAGTTTTTGCCTTTCATGTCTTCGTGTTTTGTGGGTTCACTACAATGCATGCAGATCTGGTGGTTTATATGGTTTTGTTTTGGTTTTTTTTTACTTCTGTTTTGGAAATATGAGAGATCTTAGAGGCTTGCTGTGGTTTTTGTTAGCATTTGCTCTCGGTTCCTTGTGACCGACAAGTCAAATTGAAGTCGTACAATTTTATGGAGTAAATTTTGCAGATCTAGTGACCTCTTCATTTCATTTGCTTGTAATCTACAGATTTTGGGTTTTTGATTTTCACTGTGGTTATTGTGTTGCTTATTTAATGACTACTATTATGTATTCTGAAGATTTATTTGAGACTGGTGTCATTATCAGAACAACCCTGTTTAATGGTTGATATTTTTCCCAAACAAATCCCTTTTTCTTGAAGATGGCCGTGATGTGCTAGTTCACTCAATTATTAGGATGTCAATCTGCTTCAGGGATGTAGATTCTATTCAGCTTTATGTCTGATATGATGTTATTCTTTATGGATATGGTTGTTCTTTGTTTGTTCACTCTGTATTTGCTTTTCTGGGAATAATACTTTTGTAAAAGTATAATTGATACGTTTTTCACCAATTTCAAACTATTTTTGACATTTATTCTTTCACTTTGTTGGAGCTATATATTGACCTTTCTTTGTTGCTTAAAGTATACTATGGTGGGTACACTGCTTAGCTTGATATTAAGTTGTCTTGTTATGCTATTGTGATGTGTAGAGAATGGAGACTTTCCTATTCAAATTTGAATCCGTGAACGAGGGTCACCCGACAAGCTGTGCGACCAGATTTCTGATGCAGTGCTCGACCAAAAATATTTGAAATACTAGTGATAATTATGTCGTCTGCAAGCATGTGGCTGCAATGTTCTTTCTAATCATCTTTGTCTTGCTGACTTGGATTTGCAGATTAAACTCATGAAGGAGATGTACTTGACTAAACTACATGAAATGCATTAAAAATATTGCTACTAAACTTGAGAAGGTATGTAATCACTTCTTTTCTTTCCTCATAAACAACCAATTGTTTGTTGTTTGGGAATTGAAAGACATGGATTGAAACATGTTGTGAAGTCTTGTTATTTTTGTTTTTTTAAATTGTCTATGCACAAGGGCAAGTAGGACAAGGAGAAAAGGGAGAGGGTCCTCCTCCTTGTGTTGATTCAAAGATGAACTCAAGACCTCGTCTCATTGCTCACTTTGTTGAGCCTTCTCTGCGTGAGTCTCTACTGATTTGCTACATTGACTTCCTATTTTCTTTTTCTTTATTTTTATTTATGAAAAGTTTCTATTTTCTCTTTCAAAACATAATATTTAATTCCACCAAAAAAAATAAAAATAAAGCAGTGCTGTATTATTAGAGTGTAGAACATAGTAGCTTTAGTTAAAATTTTGTTTTTGTTTTTCTGATTTGGTACAGGTTGCTGCTACAAGGAAGCTTACTCAGTGGTCAAGAAAGGTACTAGAATACAACTTTCTTTGCCTTGCTCCAATTGAGTTGTTAGTCTGTCACAAAGCTTCAAGCATGGCATTTCAAGTTTTTTGACTTTTATTATTATCAAGTGTTTAATATTAGCATTATAATCTTTTGGCATGATTCATAAGAAGGAACCTGTGAAATATATTTGGATAAGGTTTGTGTTTGTGGAGTTTGATGCTAATTTTGCAAGTCTTGTAGAAGGGACCTATTGTTGCTGATATTGCTAGAGTGGAGGGGAATACAACAACTTGGAAAATGTGCAAGGAAGGCGGAGCTAACTCATACATCCAGGAGCAAATTGATGAAGTTCGTATCAAACTAGTAGAATTTGTGAGCAACATGTAGCTCCTTTATTTTTAATTATAGGTAGGAAGTATATATGTAATAGAATAAAGATTGATTGACTATGTAATGACTATTGAATCTTCAAGTTTTATGAAAGAAATAATTTTTGAATCATTATAATCGGTTTCCCAGTTAAAATCGTTGTATGGAATCATAGAAAACAAAAAATTACAATGTAACAGCTGGGAACTTATTAGACGACATATTTGAAGAAAATAAACGGTGGTTTTACCGTTGTCTATACATAAAAATGACAATGGTTTTAAACAAAATAATGTCTTTTTTATATACAATCAACGACGGTATTTAACAAAATACCGTCGTTTTTACCATATATAACGATGGTTTTCCAAAAAGCGTCGTCTTTACATCAAAACAATGACGGTTTTTTAAAGAAAAACCGTCGTCTTTACATTCAATAGACGACGGTTTTTTTTAGAAACTGTCGTTTTTACATATAATAGATGACGGTTAATTACCGTCGTAGTTTGACTTTCAAAAAGATGACGGTCGATTTAACGACGGTTTGAAAATGAAAAAGACGACGGTGTTTCCCCGTCGTCTATTTCTATTTTTGTAGTAGTGCCGGCGTGAGCGTTGCTATGGTTTTTTTGGGAATTACCTCATGTGTGGTGAGATGCCATCTTTATATAGAGTCTCCATCTTTGGTAGGGTTTGTAGACAATAATTCCCTATTGATATGAATTATTCTTTTCCTTAAATGAGATGACGCGATAATATCAAGGAGATTTGGTGGAAATTAGATCCTTGATTTAGGGAGATATTCCTATCTTAAATAAGGATAATTGACTAGTTAAATAGAATTTAATTAGCACAATTATTTTACCTAAAGAATATTCCTTTTTCCACATTTTAGTTTCTGATTGGTTGCCAAAATTCATCTTCCCACAGGGTGTTCGGCTAGTTTAATCTTTTGTCCATGTTTTGGGTCATTTAGGAAGACAGTCATGATCTCTTGGACCACAGGAGTCCAAGAAATTGTGGTCACCTACCATTGGATATTAATCCAATGGTTCAAAAAAGTTTCTTAAAAGGAGTGCAAGAGTGAGTGAACCATTGAATTTACATCCAACGGTGAGTGACCACAAATCTCTTGGACCCCTGTGGTCCAAGAGATCGGGACTGTACATATTAATATTATAATAATAGCATACGTGTATATATGTAATATATATTATATATTATAATACATATATAATATATATATATATATATATATATATATATATGTGTATATATATTATACCCATGTATGTATTATAGTATACATATACACACATATATACACATATACATTATATATGTATTATATATATTGTAATATACATATATACATGTATATACATGTATATATATATATATTATAAAATACATATATATGTATGTATTATACCCATGTATATATTATAATATACATATATACACCTATATACACATATATTATATATGTATAATGTATGCATATTATATATATATATATATATATATATATATATAATATACATATATACATGGGTATAATACATACATATATATATATAGGGAGCTTCTCCAATGCGAACTTTAAGATGTGAACTCGGTGCGAACTTTTGTTTTTAACCGTTGGAAGAAGAGCGAAAAGAAAGAAAATAAAGCCACACAAGTCATCCAACGGTTAAAAACAAAAGTTCGCACCGAGTTCGCATCTTAAAGTTCGCATTGGAGAAGCTCCCTATATATATATATATATATATATACAAATATATATTATATTATAAAATACATATATATATATATATGTATGTATTATACCCATGTATATATATATATACATACATATATATATATATATATATATATATATATACACATGTGTATTTACATGTATATATATATATATATATATATATATATATATATATATATATATACAGTTCCCTTCTATTGAGGGACACCCTTTAGGGTACCCAACAATTTTTTTCTCAATGATCCAAACCATCTATTTTTTAGGTCTTCATTCATAGATCATCCTTACAAAAAATTAGACAAATCGGAAACCGTTTCGATATCCAATTGTGTCCTACAAAATCAACGAACAACGGTGCATCAAGAAAGTACTCAAATTTCAATAACACAATTGAGTGGTCAAATGATATCGGATTCAAGTGATTTTTTGTAGAGATGATCTTTGAATGAGTATCTACAAAATAGACGGTTTGGATTAGTGAAATACAATCCGGAGTGGGGCCTACAAGGGGTGTCCCTCAAATAAGCTTATTTGAGGGATCCCTCAATGGAAGCTCTCTGTATATATATATATATATATATATACACACATACATATGTTTATATTATTTATAATATACATATATACATGTATATACACATACATGTCACATATATTATAAAATACATATGTACATATACATAATATATGTATTTATACATATATACATATACATAGATAGTTTTGAAAAAAAAAAAAAAAATCTAGTCCTAGTCCTAGTCCAAACGTAAACCAAACGCAGGATAAGTGTTATCCAACTTAGACCAAGCCAAGCCAAGCCAAGACAGTCCCTAAGCAGAGTTCATGCTAAGACAGTCCTGTGTGCCAAACGAGCCCTTAAAGAACAAGAAATCCTAATATCACAATTCCTAAGCATGCCATCCTCATGAGTTAATTGATGGAGCATCATTAATTAGCTTGTGAGAGATTGATGGCACCTTGGGGTAGGGATGGAGCATCATTAATTAGCTTGTGAGAGATTGATGGTACCTTGGAGTAGGGGTGGTGGGTAGGGGAAGTTAACTTGTGAATTAACCACTTTTTTTAATTTAAAATTGAATTTTAGATTTTTTAAAGTTACTAGGTGTTTAGTTTTTGGTTCAAGGTTTAGGAGCTTAAGAATAAGTTTGAAATTGCATTCTCATGTTTGGTAAGTGCACTTTGGAAATACAATTATGGACTTATGGGTATGGTCTTCTCATGTAAAGGGTCTTAAGATTTTAGAATGACGGGCCCTTGGCCCACCACTAATAACATCAATATTGTCCTCAACTTAACTACCTGTTTAGCAGGCGTGGAGTTTTATATAAAAGGCCTCGATATTATTAGAAGTAAAACCATTTATTATATGGAACTTTTTATTTTATTAAGTTTCCGATGTGCTCGTGTATTCTTTAATACTTCTCATGTTATTATTTTAAAATACCAATTTTGACCATTCAAAAACTCTTCATATTAATAACTTTTAATAGTAAAAACTCAAGGGTATTGGCAACCATTTCCCATACCTAGTCTTACAAAACATAGGAAATCAATGATTTCCCATTCCAAGTCCCATTTCCATGAACCGAACACCCCCTAAATATAGATGCTTGGAATCTCCTAAATCATTCAAAACATGAACAAAAGATTAAACTAGTCGAACACCCCAAACATGACGTAAAATACCCTAAAACAAGATGTAGTATATCTTCACCTTCGCAGACACCACCAGATGCCAAATAAACTTCCAAAAATGTCAAAAATTAATAAAAATAACATTGAATTAAGAGTTAACATTTAATTAATAAAAATTAATGAAAATGCATGTGTTGTGCGTGTATTGTGGATAACTGGGACAAAGGTGTTCTAGAAGGCTTTTAATTATGGCAGACACTTTTAAAAGATTATTTGACTGGGACAAAGATTATTGTGGATAACTGGGACAAGGGTGTTCTAGAAGGCTTTTTAACTGGGACACCGTGTTAAAGTTGAGATACCTGCCTCCTCGAAGTAGCTATAAATACGAACCACTTCTTTAATATACAACCACTCAACACACTCTCTCGTCCTTCCCAATTTACATCTTATAATAGTACGTATACTCATCATCATCTTCTGAGTTAAGTTTTAAGCGAAGGCTCCACTTGCTGCTGCACAAACCATGGACACATTGAAAGTAACAAGCATCAAATCACTTGCTGAATCCCCTGCCCTCAACTCAGTTCCTCCCGCATATGCCTTCAACATGAACCCCAACGAAGAAGCAGATCCAAACGATCCTGAATTCGCAATTCCCATTGTTGATGTGTCTCTTCTCACCTCGGGGTCTCCTGATCAACGGTCAAAAATCATTCATGACCTCGTAAAAATTTGTCAAGAATGGGGCTTCTTCATAGTAAGTTGATCTACATATATACAACAGTTATATTAAAAACTTAATAATTGATTGACAACTTATTAACCATTGCGATGCATTAATTCCAGGCCATTAACCATGGAGTGCCAAAGAGCCTCATGAACGCGATGATTGACGCTTGCCATGGATTTTTCGCTCTTCCTAACGAGGAGAAGCAGGAGTTTAAATCGGGTAACGATGTGCTAGAGATGTTCAAGTATGGTACGAGCTATAATCCGGCCACGGATAAAGTCCTCCTATGGAGGGACTTCTTCAAAGTGAGAGTACATCCAGAGTTCTACTCCCTCTACAAACCGAGTTGCTTCAGTGAGATGTCAATGGAGTTCAGCAAGAGAAGCCGAGAGGTTGCATTGGAGATAACAAGAGCAATCTCAGAAAGCCTGGGATTGGAGCCAAACTACATACACGACGCAATGAACATGGATCGTGGCTTGCAAATGCTGGCCGCCAACTACTACCCACCATGCCCTCAGCCAGAACATGCAATTGGTATACCACATCACACTGATCATGGCCTAGTCACTCTCCTCATCCAGAATGAGATGAATGGCCTCCAAGTTGAGCACAACGGGAAATGGCTCACTGTCGATGGCCCCACCAACTGTTTCTTTGTTAACCTTGCTGACCAGATGCAGGTAATTTTATTTTTATTTTTATTTTTATTTATCTCACATCAAACAACTCCAAAAAGTCAATATTGCATACTCATGCTCTAGGGAAATGGGTAGACAAAATATATCTACTCTCCCCAACAAGGCAATATTGCATACTTCAAAGTAAATTGGTATATTGGGCCTCACTTACTTTTTATAATAAAAATACTAGCCTCTCCGCACGTGCTTCTGCCCTTGCGAGAGGTTTTTTTTAATAAAAAAATTAAATTTATTTTATAATTAAAAAAGATAATAGTTAGTTGTGTTCCATAAAGAGGATCTATTATCTTATTTTTCTTTTAATTTTAAATTTTTTTAATATGAAAAAGTGTGAATTTACCATATTATCCTCATTTAATTAACAATTTCAATTATTAATGTTTGCATTAATCAAGGGTATTTTCTAGTATTTTGAATGTTTCACCATTCTCTTCCTTTTGCTTTATATATATAGATAATCTCCACTCTCTCACCTATTTTTTATAAAATATAATAGTAAATGTAAAAGATAAAAATAAATAATATAATAATAGTTTGTACACTAGCATTGTCTGGTCCCTTAAAGTGACCAACTATTTTCATGAGACAAATGGGTAGGCAACGTGCGACCTAGGTTGTTATAGTACAATTTTGCACATTTTATTTGCATACTCCCTTGAAGATGCTCAATTTTAAATTTGATGATTGATGTGGCAATTTGACATATTGTAAAACTTTTTATCTAACCAAGATGTCAAATTTACATATTATTTTATTATTTTTAAAGGTAAGTGGGCTCGTTATTTAAGAGTAAAATATTAAATAGGGTAAAAAATTGTACATGTATGAGGAGAGAAAGAAGTGGGACCAATAATAATAAAGGAGAAAAAGACGTCTCAACATATGGGCGTCATTTTTTACAGCAAAAGTGAAGGACATCAATCCAACTAGGATTTTGCATCATGGGTGGAATGCTTAAAATGTCATTTCCTTACGTTAAAACTTGTCACGTTGGAATTGACATTTCGGTTGGAGATGTTGTTAGCTCAACTTAGTTGCCTATTCTCTTCTTCTATAAGATTGCTTTCTGAATTTGGAAACATGGGTCATATGCATCAATCGCATGTTTGACGATTAAAGTTTGATTAAATTCATGCTTTTCAACAGATTCTTACTAACGGCAAATACAAGAGTGTGATGCATCGGGCCACCTTGAACAACAAAGATGCGCGAATCTCTATCGCCATACCACATGGACCATCTGTGGATACAATTATTTCCCCAGCTCCAGAGTTAATGGAAAAAGAAGGCGAAGCTCCTAAATACCTTGCAATGAACTATAAGGAATATATACAACTTCAACGAAGTGAAAAGATCTACATGAAGTATACCTTGGATCACATACGAGCCTAAGCATTTTGCTTCAACAACACTTCAACTATAATGAGAGATGCAGCATCTTTTTTTTTTTTTTTCTTTGAATAATCATGTCATCTTCGGTGTTTGGTTGTCGATCTTTTAGAGAGGAAGAGCTGGTGTCCT
Source organism: Prunus campanulata (assembly GCA_034190965.1). Lineage (NCBI taxonomy): Eukaryota > Viridiplantae > Streptophyta > Magnoliopsida > Rosales > Rosaceae > Prunus > Prunus campanulata. The sequence goes on from CM067215.1 coordinate 12,849,692, forward strand.
GTATTTTTATTGGGGTTTTCTTGCAGTTGGACTATGCTACAACAATTAATGATTATTTATGCTTGATAATCCCTAGGACTTTTCACATATAAGCCCATAAAATTGTAGGAAAAAAAAAACCTATTTGACTTTTCATTTTTTCTTATCAATCAGGTGAAAAACTTCGTTCATTAACTTCATTAAATAATCAGTCAAATACAAGAATTCCTTGCAAGCCAGATGTCATCCATGTGACCTTATTAAAACCTTGCTTTGAAAACTCTCAGTGGAGAAAATTTTGATCCAGAAAAAAGAGTACCACGACATCTTAAAAAACTTAAAAAAAATTTCTAGCTATTCTCCGAATCCTTTTCTAAGAATGGTGACAACCAACTTGGAGCGATACATTCCCAAAAACAGAAGGTTTGTGCATTGTGCCAAAGAATGAGCCACACAATTACCTTGCCGAAGTTGGTGAACCACTATGCCAATGTCCAATTGAGTTGCTAGAAGTTGAATATCATCCACCATATTCCTAATATTGTTCCATGTCTCCCCATCAGCTTTTAATAAATTGACCACCACCTGGGAATCTGTAGCCAATATAAATCCATGCAAGCATAATTTCAACAGCATGCACCAAACATATCATACAAATCTTGAAAAACATAATTATTACAATATAAAGCATATCATACTATCATAGTTTTTTCCTTCTAAAAATCATAAAGCAAGTATGATAATGGTATAATGGTATTTCACACATCATTGAAATTAAAAAACTAATACAACTGGTTCTTTTTGGGTTTTTTTCTTCTTCTTCAATTTATAGGTTTTAGTGTTTATTTATAAAATCATTGCTAGAAATGGGGTTCATTATAAATTTATCTAATCGCTGTTCGGTACACACTATACATTATCCATTTTGGTGCATAACTCTTTTCTGAATAAAAGTCCTTTCTTTGGAGCTGACTTCAAATATACAATTATATATGAATTACAGCATTCATATGATCTTCACTAGAAGCATGTATGAACTCCTAGTGAAGATCACGCAACTAAGGTGCCGATCGAATATTGGTAAATTTTCACATGTGACCAAATTAACATCAAGTTGAATCGATCGGGAGAGAATCACTTACACTTTATGAAATACACAATTTATGTTTATCCAGTCAAAATAGAATGAGGTACATAAATCAGAGGATTGTGGTTACGGACCACAGAGTTGGAGATTCCAACAGCATATAGGAAAATCATGATCGGGATAACGGACCAAAAATAACATCTACTTGTTCTTTTAACATTTGAAATAAATAGTTTAATTAAATAGAACCTTCCATGGACACTTGAGTCTGCTCATCAGATCTAGATGCCAGATAAAGATTTGTTTTTTCATAGACGGTAATATTTTAAAGATATTTCTACAAATTTCAGCTCACCAAGTAGTAAGATTTGGTAAGAAAAATTCCAAATTTCATTTGGTTTTGGTGATCAGTTTTCTTGTATATTATTATACCATGTATATCAGGATTTATATGGAACTTACCATGTACTTTGAATCAATGTGTCTCTTTTACTCCAGCGTTACTGTGCTGTTAGATGGGGACAGACGGCAATTTATTTATTCATCTCTTCCCATGACTGTTAGTATTTAATTTATTTGATTTTAATGCCCGGTGGTTCATCAACATTCAATAAGAAATGACTAATACGCAGAAAATAGTCATGTGCTGACACAATTCAATGAAAATATTATTTAGAGCAAAATCAAGCAATTGAAGTCCAGCTCGGTCCTATTTTGAGTCCACATTCCTCCACTATGGCTTCAATTAAACAAAAAAACAATTCCCCACAATTCTACCAAATTATAATGAATATTGTTGGGTTAAATTATGTAGTTTGGTAGGATTTATAATTGTCTTCAAGGATTTGATGGCCTGAAAACAATCTGGATTGGATTATGTCTAATTCTTCTAGGAGTAATTAGTATAGAATTATGTCTAATACAATATTTAAACCCATATATCAGCACCTTTCAATTAATTAAATTCTTTAATTATGTGTAGTACCAAACATATCATTTTAATCATGGAGAATCAAACCTAGGACCCTTAGTGCAGCAGAAAAACTTGTATGAAACGGGGATAGCACTGTTTTGCTATCCCCAACCAATCACAAACTGTCATGTGAAAAAGTTATCACATGCGGCATGCCGTGATTGGCCGGGGATAGCAAAATAGTGCTATCCTTGTTTCACACAAGTGTTTCTCCTAGTGCAGAGGTAAATGCTCTTAAGCACTTAAGCATACAAGTCCCTTGCGTGTAAAAAACATCGTTAGATTACTGTTATCATTTCAAATCCAATTCAGCCCAATGTAATCTAATTCAACCTCATAATCCAATCCAATTAAAGACCCCAAACACAAATATATTGCAAAAATTAATTGTTCGATGATAATGTCAGCCCATCCTCATGAGACAATTAATAAAGCATCATCATTAGTGTCGACAATAATCTTCCTAACAGTCCCGTTCTCTTGGACAACAGGGGTCCAAGAGACTTGTGGTCACCCACCCTTGGATTTAATCTAAGGGCTCAGAAAAATTTACTTTAAAATATCTTTTTTCTTTTACTTTTTAAATTTCACTTAACCAAAAAAGGTAAAAACTAAAAATAAAAAACCCAAAATCTGTTCTTCTTCCTCCCCTCGCTGCCCCCGTTCTGCTTCCTTCCATCGCTGCAGCCACAACAACTCCGACTCCGGCAATCCGAAACGACTCGTTCCATCGCACTTCAACAAGGTTAGCTTCTTGCTCTTCTTCAGTTTTTCACTCAATTTTCGGATTTGAAATCATGAACCCACCATATCTGGGAATTTCAATCACTCCACCCAATCTGGGAATTTCAATTAGGTTTAGAAGACATCAATTCATCTAATGGTTTTCCTTCTCTTTGTCTGGTTAATATGATTTTCCTAAATCTTAGTGCAAGATCGTGCAGAATGAAAAGATTCGAACTTTATTGTCTTCGTCTTTTTGCTTCTTCCTCCTTGTTTTTAAATCTTATCAATTTTTCCCTGTTTTCTTCGTTGTTGCTTTATTGACCTTAGCAAAAGTGGGTTAATGAAGACCTCTTATAGCAGCAGCAGAGTCGCCTAACACTAACTTCCCAATATTTTTCTGGACAATTTATGATTCATGCAACATCAACATTGGATGAATAGAGTGAAGTTAATCTGCTACAATTGGTTTTCCTTCTCTTTGTCCAGTTAATATGATTTTCCTAAATCTTAGTCAAAAAAAAAAATGAAAAGATTCCTCCCACGCTGTCTGTTACTGATTAACATGTGAAAATCTGATTTCTAGAGAATGGGAATGAATTGAGTAAGAAGCTAAGACTTGTATATTCTTTGTGTGCCGAAGCTGGTGTTAAGTGCAAATGTCTTCAGTTTTGCTGTTATGCACACCTTTGCCATCAATTGATAAATCAGAAGCATGGAGAAAGGCTTTGTTGGCTCACTGGCCATTCCTTATATTGCCTTCATTGTATTACATTTCTATAGTTTTGGAGTTCGTTTGTTATTGTTTGTACATAAGAATACTACATTTATAGGTGAAGATTCTAGAGTTTTGTATTGTTCTTGAATGTAAATTATGTAACACTTCATGATTGAGAGTTTTGTACTGTTCTTGAATGTTCTTATTTGATTTTAGTAAAAGATATTTTTCCACATGAATGTGGAATACATTGCAAAAAAAAAGTACAAATCCTCTAATCCAAACGGCTGCTCATGAAACCAAGTATACCAAATTATGACCAAATTGATAGACATAACTAGTAATTTGTGCAAGACTGAAAGAGGAAAAATATAATATGGCCTAGTCAAGTACATAAAAAATTAACAGAGTATAAAATCTGAAAAACGGTTGATCCGGCCATTGTGAACACAGCTTGATATCAAGTACCAAACAGCATATTTGTGAAGTGTGATGTCCCTGAAAAATTCCATACATATCAAAGTTTATTAAAAAGAAACACAATGAAAAACTCGAGCCAAACAAACACCTACCTACCCAGTAGCGATCCACAAGCATCCCTAATTTAATATTAGGTTTCTCGTTCAAATCTCCATGGTCTGCAATCAATTCTTCATGTCTCAAATGAGCTAGTGCCCTATTAAAACGAGTCACAAAATCCATCAAAGAGTTGCTTTTGGAACAATAACGCTTGAAGAATGCATGCATGGATTCTGCTCTTTGACTGCTAGACATCCCTGCAGAAAAGTATTTCCTGACATAGGCAGGAATCCATGTACCACGTAATTTATACATTTCTTCGAACCACTCCTTACTACTTTGCTGACTTATCTCCAAAGCTTCATACCAACTCTTTTCAAATTCTTCTACAGTTTCAGATTCCCATATGGCTGCCTTAAAAAGTGCATAGTAATTATGATGAGCAAAATAACCCATCTTTTCTTGAAATTTGTTCAAAATATGCCACACGCAATATCTGTGGAACGTGTTTGGCAAAACTTGAGCTATAGCCTTAGTCATCGCTTGATCTTGATCAGTGATTATAACTATTGGGGGAACTTTCATTGCTCCTAACCATGTTTCTAATAGCCAAACAAATGAGTCAAAAGTCTCATTACTCAAAAATCCACATCCAAATATAGTGGTTTGCCCATGGTGGTTAACACCTACAAGAGGAGCAAATATCATTGCATAACGATTTGTATTGTAGGTTCTATCAAATACAACCACGTCACCAAAATGTGTGTAAGCTTTCCTTGCAACAGAGTCAACCCAGAAACATCTAGTCATCCTATTATTATTATCTGTCTCAAACTTAAAAAAGAAATCGGAATCCTTATCTTCCTCCGATTTGAAGTACTCATATAACATTTCTGCATCATGACCCTTTATTTTCTCCCTTTCATCTCGCTCAAAATTTCTTAAATCTCTTTCTATGAACCCAACACTTTCATGTCCACTAGCTTGTGTCTCCAAGAGTTTGAATTGTTGATATAATGGAATGTTCACATTGGAAAACTTTTTTACCAACTTCATTTTTGTATCTGATACATCACGATGAGATCTTAACAAATGTACTCTAGATGGTGTTGCAAGTGGATGAGTATGTTCCTCAATGAAAGTCTTAACTACAAAATTGAACCCATCATAAACTACTGTTAACTTTGCTTTGCAATTTTCACGAACATTACCTCGTTCTCTTTCTATTTATGTAGACTCACTATCTTTTTTTTTCTCCACGTCTCATCTGTTTCACCTTCCTTAAAACAAACATATCGTTTCCAAACAACCTCATCTGTTTCTTTCTTTTTCTTCTCCTTACTAATCCTGACCCTAAATCCAGCATCCTTTGCGTAATCATTGTAGAACTCGTATGTTTCATCCAATGACTTGAATGTCTGCCCTGCTTTCGGTTTTTTATCATCTCTAATTTGAGGGATATAAAATTCATCTTTAGAAGACATCCATTCATCTAATGTATTTGCCATCACTCCTGCACTTAAATGTATAATAACAAAATTAGTACAAACATATGTAATAAACAAAGGAAGAACTCGAATGGAAAAAATAAATAAATGAAGGTCTGGAGAAAGAAATAAAAAATATAAAAAAAATCAGATTTTCACATGTTAATCAGTAACAAACAGCGTGGGAGGAATCCTTTCAAATTTATTTGGGGGTTCCACTAACTTTTGCTCTTCCACTTTCTAAATGTCAATATGATTTGTTAACTTCACTCTGTTCATCCAATGTTGATGTTGCATGAATCATAAATTGTCCAGAAAAATATTGGGAAGTTAGTGTTAGGCAACTCTGCTGCTGCTATAAGAGGTCTTCATTAACCCATTTCTGCTAAGGTCAATAAAGCAACAGCGAAGAAAACAGGGAAAAATTGATAAGATTTAAAAACAAGGAGGAAGAAGCAAAAAGACGAAGACAATAAAGTTCGAATCTTTTCATTCTGCACGATCTTGCACTAAGATTTAGGAAAATCATATTAACCAGACAAAGAGAAGGAAAACCATTAGATGAATTGATGTCTTCTAAACCTAATTGAAATTCCCATATTTGGTGGAGTGATTGAAATTCCCAGATATGGTGGGTTCATGATTTCAAATCCGAAAATTGAGTGAAAAACTGAAGAAGAGCAAGAAGCTGACCTTGTTGAAGTGCGATGGAACGAGTCGTTACGGATTGCCGGAGTCGGAGTTGTTGTGGCTGCAGCGATGGAAGGAAGCAGAACGGGAGCAGTGAGGGGAGGAAGAAGAACAGATTTTGGGTTTTTTATTTTTAGTTTTTACCTTTTTTGGTTAAGTGAAATTTAAAAAGTAAAAGAAAAAAGATATTTTAAAGTAAATTTTTCTGAGCCCTTAGATTAAATCCAAAGGTGGGTGACCACAAGTCTCTTGGACCCCTGTGGTCCAAGAGAACGGGACTGTACATGTATATATGTATATGTATGTTATATATATATTATATATGTATATATGTGTATGTATATATATACATATATATATATATATATATATATATATATATATATATACATATATTATATATTTATGTGTATATACATGTATATATGTACATTATAGTATATGTGTAAGTAAGTTTAATAATAATAATATATGTTATTAATTTTACAATATAATATATGCATTTTATACATTGGTGAGCATTGGGACTAGCTAATCCTCCCTTTCCACATGGGATTAGTAGTCCCTTCCTAAGGAGGTGTTTTTGGTGGGCCCGGTATTAGCAATCCCATCTAAGACTAGGATTAGATAAAACAAACATGGTACTAAATTTAGTCCAAGCCAGTCCAAGCCAATCCTGTGTACCAAACGAGCCCTAACTAGTTTCATTTTCACAGAAAACAGAAATTAAGATATTTTTTTTACACAAATATGGCTGCTTTTTTACGGTAGGGTTATCTACTGTAGATGTCCTTGAACTTGGCCCCCAGTTACAATTGGGTCCGTGAACTTTTTTTTTCATGCCAATTACATCCTTCAACTGGACAAATAGTTGCAATTAGGTCCTACCGTCCAACTCTGTCAATTTGTCCGTCAAAATGAGGGGAAAAAACGTCCTTTCTAATCTGAAGAAAAAAAACTGAAAAAAGTGAAAAATAAAAAAACTTAAAAATAAAAATCCCTCTCTCTTTCGCTATGTCTCTCCCTCTCTCTCACAACCCATTCCTCCCTCCTTATCCCACCCCCCTCAGCAGCTCTCCTGCCTCTGGTGAACCTACCCAAAGTGAATCCGCCCCCGGGCAATCTCCAGATAGTCAACCCCACCGTCTCTTCTTCTCCAACCCCACCATTATTCTCCGGCGAGGCTTTGCCACTACTACGCGGCCCGCGCACTTCAGTAGGGAACTAGTGGCAGCAAATCGGGCACGAGTTTCGAATTGAAAGCCATGGGAATATACAGTCGAAGTGGTAGATGTGCTTACAGGGCATCTCGCGAGGGTCCGAGTCGAGCTTGAACGCCTCTTTGCAAACAACACAGTGCGACTCGGTGGAGATGTGGTCGTCGATGATTTTGATGACGGGCATGGACTCGATGGCGGCTTTCGATGCCGGAGGGTGGTTGAGCCGTGCGACGCTGTTTTCCAATTGGGTTAATTGGTGGAGCACCTGGTCGAAACCCGATCCCATTAAGAAGTTCAACATAGACGACGGCAGAGGGCGAAGGCCCAAACCGGGTCCGTCATCGTAGTAAATCTTGAAGCTTCTCGGATTGGATTCGGTGTTAGGTGGGCCTCGGAGGACAATAATCGGGTTGAACAGTGAGCGATCGCGGCTGTTTCTCTGGCTCCAGCGGAGATTAGGCGGCCTCGAGCTCTACGAAATTGAAGTGTTGTCGAGGAACATCGCGGCAGTAGGGAATGGGTGGGTGGTGGAGTGGAGATCGGGTCGGGGTCTGGATCTCTTCCATAAATTCGGCGCCGCAATCGGGGCAGAGGATCGAGTCTTGGACTCGGATCTGAACCCGAATTGATCAGCTACATGTGCAGCACCAGTATGAAGCGCAGCCCAAGCAAGCCATCAGAAGCTATTAGAAACCCTAAATAGTGAAGACCAGAGAAAGAGGCAAAGGCTCATTCTTTATCTTCCGAAATCGGAAAAAGACTGAATCTTTGTTGAAGTAAAAATGAAGCCCAGAAATCAAGAACGAATGCAATCCAATTTTCAGAAGCTCAGATCGTTCAATGAAATCGAAGGCGAAGTGAAGCAGAGAGCAAGAGAGAGAGAGAGAGAGAGAGATGAAGGTGAAAAAAAAAAAATTAAAAATAAAAATCCCTCTCTCTTTCGCTATGTCTCTCCCTCTCTCTCACAACCCATTCCTCCCTCCTTATCCCACCCCCCTCAAAACCCAGATCCCAATATGAGGTTCTTCAATTTGAAGAGCAAAACCATGATAGATGTGGCCCTGTAAAGCGATGAAGAAGATGAACCTTTCTTTTTTCTTCAATTTTTTCAGTTTTTTTCTTCAAACTCGAAAGGATGTTTTTACCTCTCATTTTGACGGACAAATTGACAGAGTTGGACGGTAGGACCTAATTGCAACTATTTGTCTAGTTAAAGGATGTAATTGGCACGAAAAAAAAGTTCACAGACCCAATTGCAACTGGAGGCCAAGTTCAGGGACGTCTACAGTAGATAACTCTTTACATTAAATAAGTGGTTATGAGTGTGTAAGCGCTTAGGTATGTGCAATCTCTCTTTTGTGAGAGCTTCCCTCTCTCCCGATTGGGGCGTACAAGCTTCTATGGACTCTAGCCCACCCCATCTTTTGATAAAAGAAAAAAAAAAGTTTTAGTAATAAGCATTTTATTAAATTTACCATATAAAAAACACAAGCCTAATTTTGCTCAAAAGTAAACAACAATGTAGCTTACCTTTACGCCTTTGCCACAAGAAAAATAAATAATAATTAACACACTGGATACACCTTTCCCCCTTTGTCCCATCCATCTATTTAGCGGTCTCTATCTTAAATCTGCCATCGATGAGCGGACGTACCAGAATGAAGACATACACATGTCTACATTAAATTCCTCTCACCCCATTCCTAGGCAGCTAATGCAAGCTCCCTTCCACCACTAACTCAACAGATCATTGCCAACCATTCATCTGAATAGTGCAAGAGATCATCACCAATCATACAAATACAAAGTAAAAAGTTAATTATAATTATGGTAATAGACACATATTAAGTGTTAAAAAATATTAATGAAGGTAGAAGTAGTAAGCAAAAATATTTCCTTCACCTAAACTAGCTCCTTATACTAAATTATTTTTTAACAATATGCCTTTTTTCCCCCCATTTTTCCGATTTTTTTTTCTTATCTTTTTATATTTTTGCACTTCTGCTTAGTTATTGGCAGTGGTCACTAAGAAATATCTCACAAGTCTTCGTTATATTAATTCCTCACATAATTCTGTACAACACTTCGATAGTTACTATCGTCGGAAGAAATTGTTGTTTTTCCAATTTTGTAATTCTTGCTTTCTAAGCTGGTTAAATTAAAAACGAACTTGATATAGGCAAGTCCTTACTTAGTTATGATTTTAGTTCCTTACTCAGCTTTTTCATTCCTGCCTCTCCTTGAGATTGCACAAACATTAAATACAACAAGAGGGAAATCCTACTCTCCTAGTCTACGGCTGACACGTGACCAGTAAACCCTAGTAATAGTATTCCTAGCTACGTCACATAGCACCTAACAAGGAATATGTTGGAGTTATTTTAGGAATATGTTGGAGTTATTTAAAATAAACTTGACATAACGGTAAGCATGCATGGCAGATACTTCTTATTAATTTTTTCTTCTTTGGGAACTAAGCTCATGAGCTTGTGCCAACTAGTCGAGCTCACCTCGTGGCCGTTTAAGAAATGCATATATTATTTTCCATATATGTTCCAACGTAGGAACAAAGTTATGACTATGAGAGATAACCAATCACTGGTCTGTTTTGTTGTTTTGGTGGTTGAATACATTCTTTTCCTGGTAAAAAAAAGACAGATAATCCTATTGAAGGAAAGAGTATCACTCATAAAATATTCAGCATCACTCTTACAGAAAGACAATAATTATTAGTTGGTCACATGGTTGCGTTGGTGGGGTGTCACCTTCCTTGCATATCATTATATATAATCTATAACCTCATGGAACTTACCATCTAGTTTGAATCCAAGGAATTTGAAAAAAAGATTGAAAAGTTACCATGTGCTTGTCCGAGATTGCGTTGATTTGCTTTGTCATTGTCTCATATATTCTAATGTTGGTGGTCTGACCATACGTCGTTTCTTTCTGGCACCAGAAAATGATGGAGAAGAGACATAACTCATGAGGGAGACTCAGACTAGGTGGCTATTCTAGAAGTCTTTGCATTGTTCAGGGCAAGCAACGTCTACATTTCAAGATATGTCGCAACAAGTTGATCAGGCTTTCAAATGTATAAAATCAGACAATTGAAGTCCCACCATTTATTTTATGTTCGTTTATTACCTGGACATGTAACTTTCAAGCACACCTGTTTTGATGAAACTAAGAGCACTTCCACCTATTTGCCATGGCAAAGGGTAAGGTGAGGCAAGGGCTATTATTATTCACGTGAATAGTGGCAGCGCTTGCAAAAGGCTTGTGGTGTTTCCACCAATTGTCATGGCAACCACAATTCATATGACATACGATGAGAGGAATTTGTATAGAATTTTGGTGTGGAAAGTGAAAAATATGACTAAGTATTTATTTTTAAAAAATTCTGAAATTTTTAGTTTTTTATAAAAAAATTTATTTTTTATTTTGTTGCTGACATCATCGCTGATGTCAGCAAACCCAAGCTAGAGCGAGGGCTGGTTTTGCTTGAGGGCCAACCCAAGCTTGTGGAGCCCACCAACAGCCCTGGCAACATTTGTCTCCTGGAATCGCTCTAAATAGATGATTCTAAAGTAATTTGACCATTATTATTCCATGACATCATTAGTGACTTAACATGGCTTAGAGTAATAGTTTTTGCTTTCAAGATAATATGTTATGTTGTTAAGATAAATCTTAACCGAGAAAGATGTGGTATTTATCTTCACTTGTTAAAGTAGGTTATGAGTTCAAATTTAATCCACAAAACTTGATTATTATTTCGTGTCACGGAGAAGTACCGTAATTATATGAAACTCAAAATTGCATCTTATAAATATAAAAGTATACATGATCCTATAATTGAAAATTGTTGGTTTAGCCGAGTCAGGAATAACATTGAGACGTCACCTATGAACCCCACCAAGTCATGATTTACAACTTAGCACCGGCCATATGTCTATATCATTGCAAACATTATTTATTTCCAAATACTAGACACATGCACTTTCTTAATAAAATAAAAACATTTTAAGTTAAGTTAGCATATCGATATACGATGGAATCCACATGCTGTGCATGTGTATTAATTTAATTGTAAATAATTTCTAAGATCAAGCACAGTAAGCAAGCCTGTGCTAGAATGTTATTTATTATATTTTGTGCACGGCTCCATGCATTTTTAATATATAATAGGAAGTAATTTTGACCACGTGAAAAATACGTACCTGCCCTCTACTCTAAGTGGCTATAAAATAGCTACGCTTTCTTTCTTATAGAACAACTCAGTAGCTTCTACTTAGTACTTACTGATCGATCATCTTCTCATTTTCTTAGTTAAAACTCTCAGTCTCTTTATCACACAACTAGTCTGAAATTTCAAGCAATGTCTCCAGTTGGTGCTGCTCAAACCATAGAGGCATCGAAAGTAACAAGCATCAAATCACTTGCTGAATCACCAGCCCTCAACTCTGTTCCTACTGCATATGCCTTCAACATAAACCCCAAAGAAGTAGCAGATCCTAATGATCCCGAATTCGCAATTCCCATCGTTGATATGTCTCTTCTCACTTTGGGGTCTCCTGATCAACGGTCAAAAATCATCCATGACCTAGTTAAAATTTGTCAAGAATGGGGGTTCTTCATAGTAAGTTGATATGCATATATAAGTAACAGTTATAGTAACAGTGTAATAATTAAATAAAAACTTATTAACCATGGTGATGTATTGCAGGCCATTAACCATGGAGTGCCAGAGAGCCTGATGAAGGCGATGATTGATGCATGCCATGGATTTTTCAGTCTGCCGGACGAGGAGAAGCAGGAGTTTAAATCAGGGGACGATGTGCTAGAGATGTTCAACTATGGGACCAGCTATAATCTGGCATTGGACAAATTCCTTCTATGGAGGGACTTCTTCAAGGTGAGAGTACATCCTGAGTTCTACTCCCTCTACAAACCGGGTTGCTTTAGTGAGGTGTCAATGGAGTTCAGCAAGAGAAGCCGAGAAGTTGCATTGGAGATAACAAGAGCAATTTCAGAAAGCCTGGGATTGGAGCCAAACTACATACACGACGCAATGAACATGGATCGTGGCATACAAATGCTCGCTGCAAACTACTACCCACCATGCCCTCAGCCGGAACATGCAATTGGTATACCCCATCACACTGATCATGGCCTTGTCACTCTCCTCATCCAGAATAAGATGAATGGCCTCCAAGTTGAGCACAATGGAAAATGGCTTACTGTCGATGGCCCTGCCAACGGTTTCTTCGTTAACCTTGCTGACCAGATGCAGGTAATTTAATTAATTTCATCATTTTTCATTTTTCTCACATCAAACAATTTCATGCATGTGTCTTATTATTAGCTTCTGGTTTAGTTAAACCAAATTAAATTTATTTTTGTCTTCTAGATTCTTACCAACGGCAAATACAAGAGTGTGATGCATCGTGCCACCGTGAACAACAAAGCTACAAGAATCTCTATCGCCATACCACATGGACCATCTGTAGATACAATTGTTGCCCCAGCTCCAGAGTTGTTGGAAAAGGAAGGCCAAGCTCCTAAATACCTTGCCATGAACTATAAGGAATATATACAACTTCAACAAAGTGAGAAAAACTACATGAAGTCCACGTTTGATCACATACGAGCCTAAGCTATTTACAGTGCGGCTTTGTCACACTTCAACAGGACCTCGACCATATTGAAACAGTTGCAGCTTCCTTTATGTTTCTTTTCTTATATATTTCATATGCAATCTCTGCTTTTGTTTGATCTATTACTTCCAAGGCAGTTTGTAGTCTAATCAGCAAGTCAATGTGCTCTTCTTTTTTCCTTTTCCAAATTACTACTCTCTTACTTTTTACTAAATCATCATGTGAAAGGTACTGTGGGAGCGATTTTCGTCCCCAAAGAATATTCGTCTAAAGATTCTATCTTTCTCTTCGCTTCTCTTTCTCCCTACAAAACAATATGTAGTAAAAGACCACACCTGGGGGGTGTTGGCAAAAAACCCTCCGATGCCTAAGTTAGGTCGAGTGTTTGTAGGAAAACAATACCTAACAAAAAGTACGGAGAATTCTCTAGGGTGAGAACTAGGTGGCCGGAGCCGTGTGTAGTGGCTGGAACCTTGTGTGTGAGAGAGAAAAAGTATAGCGGCTAGGGTTTATGAGAGAGGATTTCTGCAAAGTTTCAGACAAAAGTTTAGAATCCAAATTAATTGGCTTAATTATTTGACCTAGGATCCATAGATATTTTGCTTCCACTGGTACTACATATAATCAAGCTATCTTTTTTCTTTGTGGTTTTTTTTAGGCTTGGTAGCTGCTTGGGTGACTGGTTTCACACTCTCCTCCACTTCATAATCCGTCGAATGTAAAATTTAAAATGTTCAATTTGAATTTGATGGTTTATATATGTGGCAATTTCACACTTACAGAAAAATTTAACTTTACTCGAAATGCCAAAAATCATATTATTTTATTATATTTTTAAAAGCAAATAGGGCCCACATAATGCATAACAAAGAATAAAGGGAGCTTGAGATTTCGGCCCAATATAGAGGCTTGAAATAGTAGAAAATCCAACCCTACAGGAACTATAGAAAGAAAAAAAAAAACCAAAGCCCATTTTAAAAACTAAAACAATACTTCAAACACCTCCAAATTACAACACCGCCACTGCCTAACCAAGCCCAATTTTCACACACACAAACAACAAAAAAAACCCCACAATCAGCCTAGCCCACGTTCCATAAACAAAAACAAAAAACAAAAAACAAAATAAAAACCACGCACGCACATGACCCAATGGATCTTGCCCAAAAAGTTGTTCGTTACGCCTCTACATGACCCCTCAACTTCTCAAAACCTCAATAACCACAAGCTCCGCTAAACCTCATAACTTCTTCACCTCACTACACAATCCAGCACACAGTGAGATCCCACATTACTCCACTTCAAAGAATCAACATACCAAGGTGCGTAAGCTTAAGACAAAGCCTCATCACCATGTAAGTCACGATTAGCAGACTCCTTCCCATACCAAGCAATATCTAAACCATAATTCTCCTTCAAATCATTCATGATTTCAAACAGGCTTCACCAAAGGATTTGAAAGAACTTTGCCTTTGACAACCGAAGACAGAACATGAGATCTCATAGCCTTATTCTTTTTTCTCACAAATCAAACCGGTACAAGTATGAATGCTATTCAAATCCCTAATGTAAAAAAATCCATTGATAGTAGACTTCAATGTATGGACACGCTACAACCATCTGATTCCTTCTTCAAACACTACGCAGTAAGATGAGAATGCTCATTTTTCAAATACTTCAACTTGAATCCAAACTCCATTGAATATTTGAGCAACTTCTCACAAACTTTACACAATGCACCCTCAATCTTCTGCCCTTCATGAGAAATGTGGCTCTCCCAATCACTAGTTAAGTACCTCCAACCTCCAGAACTCCTGTATTTTTCTAAATATTCATTGAGATCATCACTGCTACTAATGTCACAATAAACACTCAAACAAGACGAGGACACACCATTCCAATCAGCAGAAGCAATAACATCTATACTAGAATTTTTACTAAAAGACGAAGAACTTTTATCCCCAACATTCAACGAAAACGAAGAACTCGTATTCCCAACAACTAATTGCAACTCGTTACTTGCAGCCTTATCCCTAATAAAAATGTGGATTAATTGATCCATCGATCATTAGTCCACAAACTATGAAGATGATCCTTAAATCATTATCTGATTCCAATAAACAATTTGTGCAATCCTTGAACAAGTATCTCAACTCAAATTGCCCTAACTTTATTACCTTGAATCTACTACACCCCTTGATAAGCTCATAATTATATATCATTTGAATACTCTTTTTCTTAAATTTTATGCTTAGTTTATCTTATTTGTTAGTTATTTACCTTGTTTTTTCTTCTTTTGTAGGTAAATTTAAACAAAGGAATCAATTTGAAGATTTTTAAGGCAATCTTTGATGTATTATGCATATTTTGTCAGAAACTGCCTATGCGGATCAGAAGGCTTTACGGAATAGTATGTACTTGCTCAGGATGAATCAGGTTACGAGCCTTATATGGTTGGAAATCCCTGGATGTCTAGTTTCTACAGAATTTTATGGTTCGTGGGTCTATAGTCTGAAGAGGAAGATATCTCGTTTTGAGTGACTGCTATTCATAGCTAGAATTTCTGTGCGGGAATTGGATTAATTACTTGGGTTATCTATTTTATCTGAGTAATTAATTGGGTCTTAATTTGCATTCCAAGATGAAGATAAGGCTTATTAAAAGATTCAAGTTGAATAAGTAAATCTCCTTCTCAAATAAGGATTACTTAGTTCTCGAGAAAAAAGGAAAAGGAAACAAATCATAGGGATTCACACTTGCAAACCGTGGAGGTTTTGAGAGCCTATAAATACTTTTCTTTTCTATGCAATAAAGGAGGTTGACGCGCCTACACAATATTCACCAACAATAACATTACAAATCAATTGTATTCCATTTTCAAATTGAGCGCATTAACAGTGTCGTAACATGACTTTGAAAAAAAAAAAACACGCACACACAATAACCAAGGACATCTAAAAACAGATCGAATTTCAAAAACAAGATCAACAACACTAAATCGAACAAGAAAGAAAAACAGTTCATCAAAGATTAACATTCATACCTCAAAATCAACTAAAATCTGAAGAGAATAAAAGAGTTGGAGCAAAAAGCTCAAAAACAACAACCGAGCACAAAGAGGACAAATAGAACTCAAAACCTGCAAAAATTGAAAGAAAAACCTAATCAAAATATGTTTTGCATGAGAATAAACATTAACAATCCAAATCTGAATACATTCGAATTTTTTTTTATAAAAACTCATTTACTTTGAATCGAACAAAAAGAAAATGTACAATCCGAAAAAGTTTCACAATTGGGAGAATCTGACATGCCTCAAAATTTCATAACTCAAAATCCAACTAGAAACCACAATCACAGCTCAAAAGAAGAACAAAGTCCGTGTGAAATCCTACAACTCAATATCAGTCTGAAATTCAAAAAGATCAAAATTGGAACTTGTTGATGGCTTTTACCATCGCTATGAGCCGAGCCTATCACGAATCGCCACGTGATTTCAACAGCCTAGGACACTTACCTACCGACCCAATCCTTAGAACATGATTTGGCGGAGGAGCTCAACCAGTGCTCAAGGATCCATCCACCGACCCAACCACTGTGGCTCCACCTCGGAAAACCAGTAGAGCATTGATGAAGTAGCCTGACAAGGGGGAAAGGTCGGTTGATGCATATCCCATCCTTATCCAAATGTCGCTTTGCCCTTCAATCTCCAGGTGGATAGGCTGGTAAAGGAGAAAGAACATTCAATGCACCTCTCATCCCTATTCGCTTATCACCTCACCACTTGTTCCTTGTCAAGGAAGTAGGTTGGTCAGAAACAGAACATTAAATGTAACACAATATAGGGGATAGCAGATCTCTCTCATGAAATATCTTGACCATGATCTTCCCCTATAAATACCCCTCACCAATCTCTGGACAAAGGTATTAAATACTTCCCATAGTGAAAACCCTACATTCATATTGATCTCCCACAGAAAGATAAGTTCCTAACTTAGTCATCGGAGAGGGTACAACTGGGATCATTCCCAGTTTGCCCTTGTCTGATCTTATTCTACTTGTGCAGGACCATCCCCGGCGACTGCACGCCCATCAAGCTATACACTAATCCAGGTTATCGATACGAGAAGGATACGCTATCAACATTTGGCGCCGTCTGTGGGAATCATACTTCTTTGCGAACAGAAGCTGCATCCCCTCACCCATCTGAGCACGAATGCGAACAAAATTGAGATATGATGAGAAATCAACACCTCAGAAAGAAAGCCTCCTCGAGCACAGCTGGGAGAAATGCCCAGAGGCGAAGAAGAGAAAAGCTGAGGTCGGATCGTCTGAAGGGCCTAGAGGAGAAGATGAACCGGATCCTGAAGGGCGTCAAGGACGTACAAAATCTCAGCAACAGCCTCCGCGCACAAAATGAAATATTACAAGAAAGTCACGCCGAACTGGCGGACCAGGTGCACGCATAGCAAGAATTCGAGTCGTCTGGCACTCCAGATGCCAATGAAACAACATCCACGTCAATAGCGACTGAGACGGCGGGTTAGAGCACAGCCGACGCTAGAAATATACTAAAGGAGAAGAAGGCCTGGTGGGAGTGCAACAAGTGCCTGGTGGAAAACATCCGCAAAGGAAAAAATCAAGTCGGTTCAGAGAAAATAGAGGAAGCTGAGGAAGATGTCGATGGCATTACCTCCAAGCTTAGAGATTTGGTCACTGGCGAGTTGAAAAGTGTGTGGGATCGGCTCGGCCAAGTCGAGAAATCTAAAATGCCTAGGGTACTAGAGTTCACCGAAGAGGAAATCCCATTACCATATACCCAGGACTTGTTGCACGCTAAGGTAGTACGGACTCAAAGGCTCCAAAGATCCCTTTATATGACGGCATGACCGACCCATACGACCACTTGGACAACTTTCGTTACGCCATGGAAGGACACGGCGCTAACGAAGCAACCAAGTGCCGGCTATTCCCAACCACTCTCAAAGGCCCAGCCATTAGCTGCTTCAAGCGACTCGCTCCGGAGTCCATCAGCTCTTTTGCTGGGCTCCAAAAAGTCTTCTTGGAGAGATACATGATTATATCTGATCGGCTGTACACCGCGACTGATTTATCCACTGTAAGACAACGGCCCGACGAGAAACTCAGGGATTACATTACCCGTTTCAACAATGAATATGAACGCTGTGAGGGAGCAATGAGGCCACAGCACACAACGCGCTGATGGGAGGACTCCATGGAGGAGATTTTTACTTCTCTCTCACCAGGAACCCCCCAGAGACGTATAAAGATCTCCTTCGTGAAGCTAACAGCTACTCCCAAGCCGAGCAATTAAAGCCATGGTGGGGTCAACCTCAGCAGCGCACACATATGTTTGTGCCTAATAAGTCTCGGCCGTAAAAAGGCCAGAAGGACCTCCCTTGGCCCTAGCACCAGCCCGTGAACAGAGACGTGGCGGTTCGTTAGGCATTTGCCTTCCTAAAACACAAAAGGAAAGCTGTGAAGGCATAATCATCTCGGCCTCGCGACAAGTCGAGGCCGAAGGATGTAAGGGGCACGGCCGAAGATATTAAAGTTAAAGTCACCACGTGACAACAAGGACCCACACTTTATTTAATGAAGTAACGCCTCTGACTAGCAAACCCACTGGCTGCAAAGAGGCATTTAATGCACGAGGGAAGAGGGGAAGTGACTGAAGTCAAGGTTTGGTGATAGAAATCAGGGTGGTTAAGCGCATACATTCTTACAAAAATTCTTACAGCTTGAGAGATTAGGTCACCAGCTACCAGAGCATTAAATGCGTTTCCACGGCCAGAGGTACAGAACCTACGATCAGGGCGGCGGCCGAGATTTACCGGGATTTATGGGGTCACACCACCGTGCTTCACGATCCCAAATGTCGATTAGACTACCCACTTGCTCTGATCAGGCTCCACCATGCATATTTTCAGCCTCGATTACTCCTCCAGAGCTCTTCGTATAAATACCAAACTCGAGCTACATTCAAAGGGTTCAAACACCAAACCAAAAGCCTCCCACGGAGCAAATTATATTTTCCTGTAATGCACTTTCAATACCTTTACTTGCTTTTCTAGGAGTAGTGATAGATTGTAAGGAAAATCCATTCATCAATATATCATACGACCCTTGATTTTCAAGGCGCCGGAGCACCATCTCTGTTACTCTATCATCCACCCCATATATCATATGACCGTTGTTCTCCGAGCAATGCGCCTGAGCACCGCCCAAAACCCACCATCAATACCACCACCAAACGGCCTTGTAGCTCAGGCCGTGAACCTGACGGCCGAGATCAGTTCCTCTCTTGGCCACAATCGTTTGATTAGGAGTCGAACTCAAAACAGGCACACCACTTAACCATTTTATCCAAACCAAATCACCATCTCGACGCACGGTAGACCGTGCTGGCACGCCTGCGCACAACTGTACCGTATCCACAAGAAGGACGTCACGTGTTGACGCATATCCCCTCGGCCCGGGACACCAAGCCATGAGATTTGCGCAAGCCAACAACATCGTACTAGTCCAGGGATAAGCGACCCAATGATTACGCTTATGATCGCTCAGTGAAACGGAAGAAAGGAGAACCCAGATCGGCTCGGAAAGATGCACTCAAACCGGAGAAACACAACCAGTATATAAATTACACTCCCTTGAACAAATCAAAGGGGGAGATATTTGCAGTAATAGCCAACAAGCTCCCTAACCCAAAAAAGGTGAGGTTCCCTTACCGAGGAAGGAAGGATGATAGCAAGTATTACAAATACCACTATGATTATGGTCACCACACGGACAACTGCTACCAATGGAAAGAAGAGATAGAAGCGTTGATAAGGAGGGGGAGATTAAAAGAGTATGTTACAGGACAAGCCGCACCCATGGATACACACGCACAAGGCAAAATCAACGACGAACCGGGGGTATCCCGGGTGTACATATCCACCATATTGGGAGGACCTACTCTGGCGAGCAATTCCAATCGAGCCATAAAAAGATACGCAAGGGCCTACCAGCACGAGTCCGCCGAGGTCATGGCAATGGACACAGCAAATAGAACGCCCACCTGACCCGCACCGGAACAAGAGCCTATCGCTTTCTCCTAGAGCGACATTGTGGGTGTCACCTTTCCCCATCATGACCCCTTGGTCATCACGGCTGAGATCGCCCATTGCGAGGTTGCCCGAGTATTCATAGACGGAGGCAATTCCGTCAACATCATTTTCCCTGGTACCTTTAAACAGTTACGGGTCAGTGAGAATCTCCTCGATTAACGCTGCCCTACTCTCATCGCCTTCGGTGGCGGCTATGTGCAACCCATTGGCCACATGCCTTTGACCCTGTCCTTGAGGGTGTACCCGAAGCGTACTAGTGTCACTACTGGTTTCATCGTCGTCGAGTGCCCTTCCTCATATAACGTTATTCTCGGGCGACCAGCTATAGGTGACCTCAATCTGTCAATCAACATGAGGGCACTGATCAAATTCCCTACATCCCATAGGGTCGAAAGCGTCAGAGGAGACCAGGCATCAGCTCGGACATGCTATGCCTCCTCGGTAAAGATAAAAACCAAGCTGGCCTACGAAGCATTTTGTGTAGAAACTAGTGAGGACGATGCCCTGACCACTTCTTCGGCTATCACTGACCCAAGGGGAGAGATCAGCCCTGTTAACCCACAATCAGACGAAGACTTGGAACACATAGCACCTTTTCCTGACCAGTGCCTCCCCTTCTTTAAAGCACTCAAAGGGAGTAAGAAGATAGTCGATTGGACACCTGAGTGCGCGTCGGCATTTGAGAGCTTAAAGATACATTTGGGGCAAGCTCCGATACTATCCAAACCTGAGGTCGGGGATATACTATCACTATACTTATCAATCTCCTCCTCCGCAGTCAACTCTGTGCTTACCCGAGACCAGGACCGAATACAACACCTAGTTTACTATGTGAGCAAGGCTTTGCTCGATACTGAGGCCAGATACCCAGAAATTGAGAAACTGGCTTAGCTTTGATAACCTTGGCTCGAAGGTTGCGTCCCTATTTTCAGGCCCACTCCATCCTAGTTCTCACTGGCCAACTATTAAGCCTGGTCCTAAGGAAGCCCGAGACTTCGGGATGCCTTATCAAATGGTCGGTGGAATTGGGCGAATTTGATATCACCTACCAGCCACGCACAGCCATGAAGGCACAGGCCATTGCCGATTTCATCTCGAAACTTACAACATCAGCACACAACCCGACCGTCTCACAGGCCAGCACGGATAATGCCCAGCCCACTGATATGACTAGCCCACACTGGACTCTGTTTGTCGACGGTGCTTCTAATTTGCAGGGCTGTGGCGCTGGCTTAGTCCTCATCTCCCCTAGTGGAATCACAGTGGAATATGCTCTCCGGTTTCGTTTCCAGGCATCGAACAACGAAGCCGAATATGAAGCCCTCCTTGCAGGCCTCCGCTTGGCAAAAGAGCCGGGGCAGAGCATATCCACATTAACAACGACTCACAACTTGTGGTTAACCAAGTAACGGATGAGTATCAGGCTCGGGGGCAACAGATGACAACCTATGTACAGAAAGGTCAAAAGCCTCCTCTCATCCTTCCAATCATATACTCTCATCCAAATCCCCCGTATTAAGAACGCCCGAGCCGATTCACTAGCTTGCCTCGCCTCTGCTCTTGATACCGAGCTCACCAGAAACATCCCCATTTAGCACCTAGCCGAGAAAAGCATAGACCAAGGAGAGAGCACCACCATGGTTGTCGACGAGGCGCCAACCTGGATGACCCCTCTATGGGCATTCTTCACCAACGGCACACTCCCTCAGGACAAGGTCCAGGCTCGGCAAACCCAGGCCAGAGCCACGCGTTATACCATCATCAACCAGAAATTATACAAGCGAGGCCACTCCTTGCCCCTGTTACTGTGTGTCACCCCCGAGAAGGGAATCAAAGCCCTCCAGGAAATTCACGAGGGCATATGTGGCGATTATGCCGCGGCTCAATCCATGACAAATAAAGCGATTCGGCGGGGTAATTTTGGCCGACCATGAATGCCGATGCCAAGCGCCTGGCTACCTCCTGCCGCCCTTGCCAATTTTTCGCCAACATACCCCACCAACCGCTCGAGCGGCTCACCACCATGACTAGCCCGTGGCCATTCGCACAGTGGGGGCTAGACCTAATCGAGCCTATGCCTAAAGGAAAGAGGCAGACAACCCATGCGGTCGACACTGTAGATTATTTCACCAAATGGGCAAAGGCGGAACCATTGGCCACCATCACGGCTGCGAAAGTACATAGATTCGTCGAGAAAAATACCGTCTGTCGTTTCGGTATCCCACACACCATCATCATAGACAATGGAAAGCAATTCGATTGTAAAAAATTCTGAGACTTCTGCTCTGACCTCAAAATCAACCTTCGGTTCTCCTGCCCCGCTCACCCACAGGCAAACGGCCAAGTCGAGGCCGTAAACAAACTCATCAAGCGAAGTTGAAGAAGAAGTTGGGAGCCAAAAAAGGTGCCTGGTCGGAACTCTTACCAGAAGTCTTATGGGCTTACCACTGTACCGAACGCACCTCCGAGCTGCTTTTCATCTCGTCACGTACCAACAATGAACAGCTCGGTACTACGACCAATGGGTTCGCGAGCGCAATTTTCACCCTAGCGATTTGGTTCTTCGCAAAGTACTGCTAGGGACCAAGGATAGAACCGCTGGTACCCTGGGGCTAATTGAGAGGGACCTTATCAAGTCCTCGACATCACCCGACCAAGCACATATCGACTCGCCGAACTAAACAGCAAAAAGCAGTCTCATCCATGGAATGCCGAGCACCTAAGGAAGTATTACCCTTAGCTGGCAGGTTGTAATGTCACCCAGACACACCAGCCACAGTAGCTATTTTTATCTCCATTTACCGTATGTTTTCCATGACCACGATCACGGTATCGGTACTGTATTACCCACGCCAGTGGTGTGCTCATCTTAAAAGTTATTGTAACCCTTTTGTACTTTAATGAAGTTTCTGTACTTAGCAATTTTTTGTTCTCTCCTATTCTTTCTGGTCGGCAGTTTCTGTTGTTCAGTTCCCTTTGTTTAGTTTATTTTAGCCTCTGATCGGCTCTAGCGCTATCAGGGAGGGGTATCACCACATCATGAGTCAGGGCAGTTCTCGGACTAATCGGGTCAGCCACTTTAGCTATGCCACTAACACCATGACTCGCCGCCTCGGCATCCTAAATCGCCTGATCAGCACCAGGACCAACGACCACCTCGACAACTCCACCTCCACCTTGCTCGGTTGCAGCTTCAGTTTCCTTAGTCTCTCCTCCTAGGAAGCTCCAGTCTAGGGAAGGATACTTCTCCCCAACCTTCTCGATTAGGTCGAAGTACCCCTCGACCCGTTGAGCAGCGAGTGTCTCCTGGTACTCAGCCAACCCCACATAATCCCTCACCGCATCATCAGAGCAAGATTTTAGCTCTGCTGCAAAGGCCTCAATTTTCCAGTTTGCATCACCAAGCTCCTTCTGGGACTCAAACAGCTCTATGCCCAGGCCACGCTTCTCTGCAGTTAGTTTATTCACCGTCAACAGTAGCTCGGCATTCTTTTTCATCTCGGCATCAAGCCGACCCCACATCAATGATAGCGTCCTCCTCCACCTTTGCCTTCTCCCCAATGGTTCTGTTCAGCTCAGTCGTAGTCACAGCCTGCTCATCCCTCTTGCCTCTGTCAAAATCCCGGTGAGCAGCAACATTTTGGGCGGCGACAAAGAGTTTGAAAGTAGCCTGCAGAGGACAAAACGATGAGATGAAGCATTTATGTATTCACAACGAAATAAGAAGGAGAGTGGAGTGGCAACTTGATACCTTCAGGTGGTCCTCTAGAGCCGACATGGTCATACTGCAATACCCCATCTCCTCGGTAAACATTGCCTCCATGACCTCCACCTTCGAAATCCGCCTGGCCGCCTCTTGATAGGCCTTCAGAGCCAGCTCCCCATCCACCCAGGGCTCCAACGGACCAGTCACAGGGTCAACACTGGTCCTCTTCTCTGCCTCAGCTGCAAACGTACCCACAGGCCGCTTCCCCGTGTCTCGCCTCAGCTCACCCTTGGCCCGCCTCTTCCCTTTGTCCCTGGGTGACGCCTCCTCGGCTCTCCTCTTCTAACCTGCTCGGGCAGGGCCACTACCGCGCTCGAACTTTGGCTCCTGGCCACTGACATATGTGGCGAACCCCCTACCCGAGGAGGCTGCGACCCACCTGCTGACCCGCTTACGGTCCCCTTTGCCATCTTCATCAACATCGCTTGCATGTTGGGGTCATTTCTGGTCGGCCTCATCCCTGCACAACCAGACAACTTTGAGTGCTTTTCTTATATCACTACAAAGAAGGGGGGACTGGTTCCTTACCTATTGACTCGCTCAATCCCTCACTAGCTAGGAGTATGTCGGCAGCCCTCTCCACGCTCGGCAACGCAAGCACTTCTTCTACTTGCTCCTGTTCGGCGTCGGATAAGACAACTCACTCTGGTTCCACTGAAAACCTATCATGTGTTAGATCATCTCCAAACATGAACAACATAAACACGTAGTACAAAAATAAACCACCAAGCAAATAAACACTTAGGATCCAACACCACTACCCGACCTGGCATTCTAAACCGCCTGTGAATCCTAGATCACCTCGGCTCGGCACCCACGGGAAACTCCCACGCACCCGACGCGTAGAACCAGTGTGGTTTCTAGGTCTTTTGGGAGGAGGGGTTGCCCTCAATCATTTTCCCCACCGCACTCTGAAGATAGCAAAACCCGACCTGATACGGACTCTTTTTGAAAAAAAAAATAGTGCAGCATCTGATTGATGGTTGGGTCCGACCCAAACACCCGCCTCGATAGTGCTTGGACACTCATCATGGTCCTATACACATTAGGGTTCATATGATGCAGGGCCACACTGAGCCGAGCCATCCACCCTTGGAGGAATGACGACAACGGCAGCCGAACTCCCTACTTCAACATGTCAGCGCACAAGGTCACCCAACCTACTGGGGGCGTGCTCGGCCTCTCATCTCCAGTTGGTACTCTGAGCCTCATGTTGCTCTTTATGGAGTATTCCTCCCTTAGATGATCTAGTTTTTGCTGGGTCATGGTACTGGGATATTCGTCAGCTGACCACCCTTCCTCAGTCAACTCAACCCTTGCACTCACCCCAGCACCCTCACCCTGGTCGGTAGCTACCTCTGTGCCACCAGCGCTGGTCTCTAATCTACCTCGGTCGGCACCGCCCTCGTCTCCTTCACCACTTTGCCCGGGTATGACCACTATCACTCTATCTCAGGGTTCTTCATCGTCACCACTCTGGTCGGCACTCTCCACCCTCTCGCGACCGACCTGCCTCCTGTCCTCTTGGTACTCAAAATTCCCACTGAGACCAACATGCATACCCTCACCCATTTGCTCAGCTGCGTCGTACATTTGCTCTACCACCTCCTCATTTTCCCTATCACCCCTAAAAGCCGACCCGCTGCTCAGTGTTCCTTGTGAATCAGACCTTTCTGATCGACTCGACATTCGCTCTATCCCCTACACCACTCCCAAACAACCAACTAAGGGAAATATGGGAAATCCGAGGATCAAACGGTACCAAAGTATGAATGCTTGACGAATGTGCTCTAAGAACCCAGAAACCACTCGAAATTTTCACAAAACTCTCTCTCAAATTGTAAAAAGAAGGAAGAGGAAGGATAGATACATTAGAAAAAAGGAATCTTACCACCAACTCAGCTATAAGCTCAGACTCCTCTCTGCAAACACACCAGCGCGCTTGGAACACCACTGCACAACCTTTCGAAAGCTTGAAAAAATGGTGAGAAGCTGGCGCATTCCAAAAGGTCGTCCTCCTTATACTTGGACAATCAAGCCATCTCCATCGTTGACACTTCGACTCTTCTCCCAGGATGCACACATGTGGAGACACACCAGCCCCCGTCAGTTGAAGCGACACGACGCGAACGAATGCGACCCCTCGCAGACCCTGACATCAGCAGCCATTAATGCACCGCCTGACCAGCCAACCACTACCTGCCATATCACACCTACTTGAGTGCACCCATTTCACAAAACCTGGCACCAATGGTTTCAGAAGAGACCTCCTTGGCTGGGAACTTATGGGCTGCAGGACCTGACCACCTCGGTAACGATAGGCTCGGCTCATCCAAAATACACAGAAACAAACTCCCCACCCAAGATCGGCTCTTTGAGTTGAGAGTTAGGGGGGCTACTGTTGATGGTTTGTACCATTGCTATGAGCCGAGCCTATCACGAATCGCCACGTGATTTCAACAACCTAGGACGCTCACCTACCGACCCAATCCTTAGAATAGGATTTGGCGGAGGAGCTCAACTAGTGCTAAGGGATCCATCCATCGACCTGACCACTATGGCTACCCGGAAAACTAGTAGAGCATTGATGAAGCAGCCCGACAAGGGGGAAAGGTTGGTTGATTCATATCCCATCCTTATCCAGATGTCACTTTGCCCTTCAATCTCCAGGTGGACAGGCTGGTAAAGGAGAAAGAACATTCAATGCACCTCCCATCCTTGTTCACCTGTCACCTCACCACTTGTTCCTTGTCAAGGAAGTAGGTTTGTCAGAAACAGAACATTAAATGTAACACAATATAGGGGATAGCAGATCTCTCTCATGAAATATCTTGACCATGATCTTCCCCTATAAATACCCCTCACCAATCTCTGGACAAAGGTAATAAATACTTCCCATAGTGAAAACCCTACATTCATATTGATCTCCCTCAGAAAGATAAGTTCCTAACTTAGTCATCAGAGAGGGTACAATTGGGATCATTCCCAGTCCGCCCTTGTCTGATCTTATTCTACTTGTGCAGGACCACCCCCGGCGACTGCACGTCCATCAAGCTATACACTAATCCAGGTTATCTATACGAGAAGGATACGAGATCAACAGAACTAAACCAGAAATTGAAGAAATCGCACTCAAATCGACGTTGCATATGTAGAAATCGCAAAAGAAATCATAGAAATCAAAGATGAGGGCAATGAAGTAAATTCATATGTGAGGGCAATTAAAATAGATGTTGGCCTTTTTTGTCTTCTAACCTGGCTGGTGGGATTTTTCCGCTAAATTTAAACCAGCTGGCAAGATGTGGTTTTTTTTCTCTAAACTTCATGATACAAGGATAAAAAGAAAATTTCATGCATAAAATATCATTAAATTCATGACAGGGGGCTGATTTTGGATTTGTTATTTTCTCCAGATTCAATTAATTAGGTTCTTAAAATTATGATGGTAGAAGTGGGTGTATCTATATATATATATATAAAGCAAAATGCAGAGAATAGTGAAACATTCAAAATACCAGAAAATGCCCTTGGTTTATGCAAACATTAAGAATTGAAATTATTAATTAAATGAGGATAATATGGTAAATTCACTTTTTTCATATTAAAAAAAATTAAAATTAAAATTGAAAGAAAAATCAGATAATGGATTCTATTTTTATGGAACACAACTACCCATTATCTTTTTTTAATTCTAAAATAAATTTAAATTTTTTTAAAAAAAGCCTCTCGCAGGCGCGGAAGCGCGTGCAAGGAGGCTAGTATATATATAAAAAAAAAACTATTATTTTTCATTAGTGCATTCAATTGTTCTTCTCTCTCTTCATTTGCAAAACACAAAGACTAGCATAGAAGATTGAACCGTCTCCACCTCACTAAGGAAAATAGACGAATTACGAACAAAAAAATAAAGGAAAATAGGCGAATCCCTGATGTGATTAATTGCAAGTGGACAATATCGCTCAAATTAATATAGGGGTAAATAGAGTATCGTTCCAACAGGGATCAAGTTAATCTATTAAATACTCACTACTACAAAAAGAGAAAAAGACGACTCGAAAAAGACGACGGCATAACATAAAACCGTCGTTGTTTTTTAAAAGACGACGGTAACAAAAAAACTGTCGTGGATAAATGCCTTAAACAACTAAAAAATGGAGGTACTATTTAATATTTTTTTAAAACGACGCACACAAATAAAAAAGAGTCATCATATTAAAAAGGTTTTCTTCAGAGTTAAATTTTGACCAAAAAACAACGACAGCAGATATGAATCCACCAACGTAGAAAATAAAGACGACAGTTCACCAAAAAACCTGCCGTGTTAACTCCTAACTAAACACGACCAACTGTTCTTTGTATGCGTCGTATAATATAATGGAATCCACGTCTGTATACTACGACGATGCCTTATCTGTAAACCGCCGTCTTAATATTTATTTCTTTTTAAGATTTAATTATTTTTTAACTTTGGTAGCCTACAAAAATTAAAATGAGATCCCAAGAGGTCTTACCATTGAGATCTTTGGATCCTGATCATAATCGAACCACCAAAGTGAGAAATACAATGTTTTGAAAGTTAATGATGTGTGCGTTTTGGTGTCTTTGAGATACACCAAAACGCATACATCATTAACATCCAAATTATTGTCTTTGAGATGTGAGAGAGAGTGATGATGTATGTGTGTATGTGAGAGAGGAAGACGAGCCTCCAGATTGATCAGAAGAACTTGGAACCCTAAATGTTTTGAGAAAGAAACCAGATCCTGATTATAATCGAACCACTGCAAACTTTGAGAAAGACAATGTTTTGAAAGTTAATGATGTGTGCGTCTAGGTGTCTTTGAGATACACCAAAACACATACATCATTAACATCCAAATTATTGTCTTTGATATGTGAGGGAGAGTGATGAGAGAAGAAGACGAACCTCCAAAGAGGTCAGAAGAACTTGGAACCCTAAATGAAAAGTGAAACTGAAAGAAAGCGTCAAATTTATACAATAAATCTTTAAAACCCACGGCGGTCCTTACACACATACCGCCGTCTAATTGTACAAAACCACGTCGGTTATTCTTTAATGGAATCCACGTCGTATAATTGAATGGAATCCACGTCGTATAATATAATGGAATCCACGTCGGTACATTACAAAAAAACGACGTGTTAAACAATATACCATGACGCAATAGATTAATTTATCGACTTATTATTTTGGAGAGTACTACGACGGTACCTACAACACTACTATCGTATTTATTTACCACGTCCTAAGTTCAAATTACCGTCGTATTTTTTCTATTTATACGTCTGCCTTCTTTGTAAACCGCCATCTTATTTTTATTGCTTTTTAAAATTAATTAATTTTTCTTTTATTTTGGTAATATCTTTCTTAACACAAAACAAAATTTAATTCTCAATCCTCAACAACATTTTCGTCTTAAAAGGCAAATCTCTACTGATCAATATTTAAAAGGCAAAACTCTAGTAATCAATACATCGTGGTTTCTTTTTTGCCTTCACCCTCAGCTTGGAAGAAGAAATCAAAATTCTTTGATCTCGAGTATTGGAAATACCTCCCTGTGAGGCATGCCCTAGATGTTATGCACATTGAGAAGAATGTTTGCGATAGTATCATTGGTACATTGCTTGACATTCCTGGAAAAAATAAAGATAAGATTGCTGCTCGGTTAGACTTATTGAACATGGGGGTAAAAATTGATTTGCAACCCGAGTATGGAGAAAGACGTACTCGCTTGCCTCCAGGGCCTTGGAATTTGTCAAGAGCAGAGAAGAGAGCGGTTTACAATTCTTTTTATGGTATGAAGGTTCCTGAAGGTTATTCTTCAAATATAAAAAATCTTGTATCATTAAAAGATTCAAGACTTCTTGGCCTTAAATCTCATGATTGTCATACCTTCATGCAACAATTGCTCCCTGTGGCAATTCGTTCTGTTTTGGAGAAGCTTGCAAGGTATGCAATAACTCGATTGTGCTTCTTCTTCAATGCTATATGTGCAAAGACGGTAGATGTTTCCACGCTAGATAAGTTGGAAGAAGATGTAGTAGTTACTTTGTGTTCGCTTGAGAAGTACTTTCCCCCTTCATTCTTTGATATCATGGTTCATCTAGCAGTACATCTTGTCAGAGAAGTTCGTCTATGTGGGCCAGTATATTTTAGATGGATGTATCTGTTTGAAAGATATATGAAAGTGCTAAAGGGGTATGTTCATAATCGTACTCATCCCGAAGGTTGCATTGCTGAGCGGTATATAGTTGAAGAAGCTGTAGAGTTTTGTATCGAGCATTTATCTAATGTTAGTATAGTTGGAGTGCCTTCAAGCCAGAAGATGGGACTTTCAAAGCCATTATCAGGTTTCACAGTAAGCTTAGTTGATCTGGACTTGTTGAACCAGGCACATCTATATATCTTGGAGAATACGGAGGAAGTCCTACCTTATATCGAGTACGTATGAGTTTAATTTTTCATATGTAGCCATTTTAAATATTATTACTCCTTATGTTTATGTTATATACAAGGGACCGTAATGCGTGATTTTTTCGTGTCAATTGTAGGGAACATATGATCCACATCAAGACCACTTATTAAAAATTTAGAAAGAGAACAAAGTGGCTATAGGATAAGCACAATAGCACTTTCATTCAATGGCTAAGCTTTAAGATATATATGTTATTGAATGACATGTTGAACTTATTTTAATTTTCTTTCTTTCTATATATATGTTAGATTGAATTAATATATATATTTAATTTGTAGGTTCAAAGTGAACTCAATGGGGAAGACAATAATGGCCTATCAAAAAATTTGAGGAGGTTAGCAGCTGGTCCAAGCATGGCAGTGCCATCATATAGGAGCTATCTTATTAATGATATCAAATTTAACACTAAGGCACAAGATGATGTGCGAACTGTCCAAAATAGTGGAGTTTATTTACTTGCACATACTATGCAAGTTGCTAGTGCCAAGGATAAAAACCCTATTGTCTCCAATATGGGTTTTAATGGGGTTATTCAAGAAATTTGGGACCTTGACTACCAAAAGTTTAGAATCCCAATCTTGAGGTGTGATTGGATAGATAACACTTTGGGCCTTGTAGTCGACGAACTTGGATTTACCCTTGTAGATCTGAGTAAAATTGGACATAGGAATGTCCAATTTGTTATGACTTCTCAAGTCAAACAAGTATCTTATGTTGACGACCCAATGCATCGTGGTTGGTCGGTAGTGTTATCAATGCCTAATAGAGAATATAATGATGTTGTTGGTGATGATGTGCTAGGTGATATTAGAATTGAGTGTGAGCCATTTACTAGAGGGATACCAAATGTTGACACATTTGATGACCTAGTGGGTGAGTTTAGGAGTGAGAATATTAGAGATGGGTGTGAAGATATATGGATTGATTGATTGTTGTAATGTATAACATTAGTTATGCAGTTAATTGTATGACATTAATTAATAGCTCTGTGTATCATTTTAATTCCGATCACATTTTCATTATGCAGGCTTTGGGCACGACAAATCAAAAATTAAAAATAATGGGTTAAATCTGAAAATAAGACGGTCAAGTTACAAAAATCGCAAAAAGAGACGTCTACAAAACAACCAACGTCGGGTTTTCACAACCGACGCGGAATGACAACGCAAAAATGAAATGAAAACCACCATTTGAAAAAGAAAACACGTCGGTTAATTAAAATTAATTTCAAAACGGTTAATAAATATTTAAAACAACGACGGTAAATAAAATAATCAACGACGAACAATAAAGAATAACACAACGGCAGAGCTCAAACCGACGAATTTACAGATATAATCAATTGATGATTAACGTCGTAAAAACATTGTTGCACGTCAGTTATAATTAAACAATTGACGTCTCGAAGAATACACACGTCAAAAAAGGTTATAAAAGAGACTTAACAAAGACTAGTCACGTCATGGAATAAATAAATCACCGACGTAGTAAGGATATAACAACGTCGAATAATGAATTCTTGGGACATAGTAAAGTCTAACCATGACATTCATTTTACAATAACCGACGTCAAATCCATAATTCAAGGTGTTTCCTTACTTCTTAATGACGGTTAGGCTAAAAGCAATGACGTCTCAGAGATTACACACGTCTAAGTGGCTCACAAAAGAGACTTTTAAAATGCCAACCACGTCAAAGTCTATAAACACCGACATTGTAAATTACTAACAACGTCCTAAAATGTGACTCATAGGCCATAGTAAATGGATTAAACATGACAGGTATTTTAATTAATTGACGTGTAATATGAAATCCACGTTGTTTATTTCTCTG
This sequence comes from Prunus campanulata, assembly GCA_034190965.1. Classification (NCBI taxonomy): domain Eukaryota; kingdom Viridiplantae; phylum Streptophyta; class Magnoliopsida; order Rosales; family Rosaceae; genus Prunus; species Prunus campanulata. The sequence continues at coordinate 12,881,974 of CM067215.1, forward strand.
TTCAAGCCGTCAAAATAATTTTCAACATCTGTGGTGACCTAAAGGGTCGTGGTTATTTGGCTTTTTACGTCAGTCCAAGTAAATATTTGCCATGTTAAATCTTTAAGACGTCACTTTTTTTGACAAAAGTGACGTCTAATTTACCATGATATATGTTTTAGACATCAGTTTTTTTATTTAGTGAACGTAGTATTTATTAACCATGACAGTTTATACGTTTTACACATCGGTTTTGTTTTAATTAGAGACGTTGATAAACATATTTACGTCGGGTTTGTAGTTGTTTTTGACATTTAACATTATTTAAGCGTCTGTGTTTTACTAAAACCGTCGTCTAATATAGTCGAATGTTGTCTTTTTATGCCTTTATGTATGAAGTAGACGTCGGTTTTAGTTTTTTTTATGACGTGTAATATATTAACGACGTCGGTTATTTTCCGTCGTTATTTTATGTGTTAAAAGACGGCGGTCGATTTCACGTCGGTTTGTAAACATGATACACAACGGTGGATTCCCGTCGTCTATTTCGTTTTTTGTAGTAGTGACTAGAGTGATTTATTTATAATTATATTTGAATTAAAAGATAAGAAAATTATGATGATTAAAATGCAATTAATCAAGTAAATTAAAAATAAGTAAATAATGTAAAAGATTAAAAAAGGATGATAAAGCACTAGGACACCGATTTCACCTAGCTAATCCCACCTTCTAGCTCATTAATCTTAATTACCTAACATGTTGATAATCGTTTTCCCTTACCTCACCAATACTCTCTTCCGAGTTACATTAGTTGTGTTTCATACCGTCAACCCACTCTATTCCTAGTTATGGATTTATATGGCTAAAAACCCATTAAGAATTGTGGAAAACATTAAAGACTACACAAACCATAACCTAATATTCTAAGTCGGCTATGTAATTTATGGTACTTGTTACAAAAAGCTATTTATTAGGCATCTCCTTCTAGTTTTAACCCAATTCTTCCAATCGTGCAATTAGTGACCAATTAATTGAAAGAATTGAGAACGGTAACAAGCACTCAACATGTATAGATACATAAAATTAACAATATCAAAGAATTTGAGTATTCATAGCTAGGCTACATCGTAACCCTAGTAAAAAGAAATCAGTTCATGAAGGACTTATTAAGAATCATGATGGCTGATGAAGACAAGGAAGGCATGAATTCTCCAAGTAGAACTCCAAGGTTGCGCGAGCTCTCTTCATATTCTCCTTTGGGTGTTTCGGCTATGAGTATGAATCTATAAGAATTCTATGGTCGAGGATCCTTTGATCAATGACCGAAACTCCCTATTTATAATACTCTAGAAATCCTACCTATCTAAGGTATAATTACAATTGTCATAAAAATAGGATTCCTTCTAATATAAGGTCTTCTTTATTTCTCCTTGTTTGACTTGGTAAGACTTGAACCATCTTGAACTAGGAAATTTGACAACACTCCTTGCGACAAATGGAATGATTTGGCTTCTTTACTTGATTTGCACAAAATCTTCATCTTATTGTCCATGTTAGCACACTTTCTCCTATTTCCACAATTCTTTCACAAATCTCACAAAACCAATTAAAACAACCAATTTAATCCAAGGATATTAACAAATAAATAAATAAAGGAGACATAAAATATATGTAAAATATAGGCTTATCAATTCCCATTTTTGTTAAACCACCATGTGTTCTGAAATTCAGCACACCAACAAACAAAATTCCTAGAGCGCAATGATAGCAAAGCCTAATTCAATATATAACGAGGTTCACTCCATATTAGGCTACATCCCTGTGCATTCATAGTGATTCCACTAAAGAGTAGAAAAGATGATTTACGATGAACAACCAGGAAATAGCCTCTTCCATCTCTCACATAATAACCACTCTCTCTAATCTTAATACAGATTCCCAATACACCAAAACCTCACAACCTTGCAAACTCACAAATGTAATATCTCTAAGAAAGTTTTTTGGACTAACTTACCTTTGTTATAATTTTTAAATATCACTTTTGACCCTTGAAAAAACTCTTCGTCTTAATAACTTTCATTTTTTTATAAAAAAACTAAGGATATTGTTGGACAATTGAACAAACTTTTCATTCCTAACATCACACAAACTGGGAATGGGAGAAAAATGGCAATCCCGGTCATCCATTTCCATCTTGTGTGATTAGTCATCGTCGCAGTGTCCTAGCGTCCCAATGACAACCAGGCAGCCTCGCCAAGAAAAGAAGAAGAAAGAAAAGAGCGGCCACAACCGCCAACGCGCAACCAACTCACGGCTGGTTCTGCAATGCAGCCACTGCTCATGGTCACAACGACAACTAGCTAACCATGGCCAGCCAGTCTTCACCGTGAAGAAAAATCAAAGGAAAAAAAAAAAACAAAAACAAAAAAACCAAACACACGACAACTCTCTCCTCTCCTTGACAAGCAATTCTCTCCTCCAAGATCTTTCTCACAAATCAGGAAGTAGAGGAAGATGAAGAGTAATGAAGAGGAGCCATGTATTTATAATGGTTGGGCATCCTTGGTCAAGAAGAAATCAAAATAGCCTACTCTAATTAGGAGCCCAACTCCAAGAATGAATCAAAAGCCTCTTCCAATCAAGAGCACAACTCACAAAATTAAGGAGCCCAACTTTCAATAGGAGCCCAAATGCAGTTGGAAAGCCCAATAAATATTTCACATCTCCTCCATGCCCAACAAGAGCCATGCAGAAGCTAGGGGCAAGCTAGGGGAACACATATTTTCGGCAACTAATAGAAAGGTGACACGTGGAAAAAGTAATATGCCTTAGGTCAACTAATTATCCTAATTAATTCTTATTTTAATTAGATAATTATCTTTGATTTAAGATAGGAATATCTCCTTAAATCAAGGATGAAGATGTCCACCAAATCTCCTTGATTAATCTTGTCACCTATTTTTGGGTAAGAATAATTCCAATTAAATAAGGAATTATTCTTCAAATCCTAGCCAAGCAAGGAGACTATATAAAGGTGTTGAGGCCCAAAAAATCAAGGGTTGGGCCCAAATAAATCACCGGCCCAATGCGACACCTTATTAAGAAGAAACCCGATGCGGAGCATGTGAAATTCTGCATGCACGCTTGCACGAGCCACAAACACGTGCCATGCCAAATAAATATGCAATTTATCACGCTAGGAATTAAAATGAGCCTATAAAAGGGCATTGGCTCTACAAGCTCATGCTAATTATTTTGTCAAGCATTATGTCTCTTTTCAAAGACGACAAAATTCAAGCATGCCAAGCGACATGCCATGCCAAGCAGGAAATCATTATTTCACACATAGCCACGCTACAAGCTTAAGTGGGCCCAAGCCACGCAAATGCTCGGGGTTTGCTTGAGTGGGCTGTGGTATGGATGGTAACGAACTTTCATGGGGCCCATTGATGAGCCAAGAAATGGAAGTTTTGGGCTGCTTGGGAGCCCTAAAACTCAAGCCTATTTCTTGAGCCCAAACACATGGGTTAGCATGAGAGAGGAGAGAATATGACCCAATGCCTTAGGAGAACATCCCATAAGCTGCTGTAGCATTTAGGAAAATCCATGACAGTTAGAATGCCCAAAAACGGATAAGCCACTTTCAGCAGCTGGACGAAAGCGTGCGGGCCGCTGGAAAGGAGAACACCGATAACCCCAACACTGTACATACAAGCCCAGCCCAGTACCTTATAAAATATCTAGCATTGTCATAAGTCTCAGACCCAAGTCAAATAGCAAGCCACTGCAAAAACCAACGGAGATTCATAGGAATACCCATCGGACAAAGAACTTCCTCCATCTCTCTTTTCCTCTGCAAGCTCCATCTTGAAAACCCACAAGGAAAGCAGGTGGCGCCTCACCCTTATGGGGGAGGTCCAACTGCGTCAAAACCTTGGAACCACAAAGGGCTCCTTACCCATGCACCTTGGATAGGAAAATTGCATCAAATAGGATCAAGTGGGAAGAAGCAACGAAAAAGGGAGGAGGAGGTTAGATAAAATTAGGGTTCTTTGTGGCTATAAAAGAGGGCCTTAGCTACCCAGAAAACGAACCCATTCTTCAGAGAGCAAGCTTCCTCTCTCACCTGCAAACCCAGTTTCAGAGCTTGACCAAGCTTTGTCAAGCAACCTGAAATTTACTCAAACCACCCAATCCTCTTCCTCCATGGTCTCTTCTTTTCCTGAGATAAAAAACCTTCCTAATCTTCCTCTGCCCCAGTCTTAATTTTTGTCCTCTGTAAGAAACTCATGCTTTTCTCTCTCAAATTGCTAAACTTGTGAAAGCTTAGCTCCCATGCCACAAGCTCCTCATGCCAAGCCATTCCATTGCTAATTTGTCATGTTTATTTGGTTCATTGGTGAAGGGAACCAAGGTGTTTTCAAAGGGTTTTCACAAACCCTTTCAAAACTTTCTTGGAGCCTGGTCTTCGAACTCAGAAACAGGGGCAACCTCCTCAGCTCATCATTTACAGCAGCCCAAGCCCATTCGTCTGGCTGCTGGAAGAAAAAGACCCCTACATAAATGGCGACTCTGCTGGGGACCAAGCTGCCATCTTCACCAATGCCTCCAAAAAAGAAGACTACAAGCAATAAAACAGAGAAAATAAAGAGATAAGAACATTCTCTCTTTCTTTGTTTATTTTTTCCTTTTGTTGACTAATATATATTACTCACAAGCTCCATTTGTTTGTGTGTTAGATCTCCATTCTCAAGCAAAACAAGATCTTGCAAGAAAACCCTGGAAGCTTTGGCAAATCCATTATTCATGCCATTGAACAAGCTACACATGCAAACCCCAAAATACTTGGGGGCTTCATGCCAAGCAAATTTTTTCAAAAAAAAAGAAAAAGCCAGGCACAGGCCAAGCATCTGACAAAGAGGATTGAACTTCTTTTTCAGTTTTTTGCCTGAGATATTCCAGTAGTTGAAGAAGCCAAAAGATGCCATAAGTATCTTGAAGCGCAAAAAGAAAAGCTCCATATCTTGCACAAAGCTACACATGCTCTTCAACTCAAAATTGAACAAGTCCTCTCCAGGAATATTGCTTGCATCGTCTCCGTCTTTTGCACTGCCCGCGGGATGCTCCAACTCTCTATGCCAATGTCGGTTCCACAATCCACACACTCTCTGTTGGAGGCCAACAAAAAAAGATAAGAAAATTCATTTTTTCCTAGCTTTTTAGATTTCACGATAATATATATATATATTATCATGCCATATGCCATTACATTTATACTTGCAAAAACAGCACGAGCATGTCATCTATTCAAATGTAGACATGTACTGATAAATTTCCTTCTTGATATATATATAGATATATCGTGTTAGTGAAGTTGGACTATTCATGCTTCCTTTATTTCTTGTCTTTCACTTTGATAGGAATACTAGCACTAGGCATTTACACACTACCAAAAGCACGAGCATCACCACATTCTTTAATTATTGCCAAAGCATCCCATGCTTGTGTATTACTAAAAGCTACCTATGCTGGTTTTAATATTGATGTGCGATTCATTTGTTATGTAATGATGTTGGATGGCATCCATTAATTATATTAATTTGCAAGCTGCAACACATATATTATTTTAACCACCATCCCTTTGGTCATGCAGAAATTAAATATCAGTCAAGCACTATATTCTTCCCAAGATGATGAGTACATTCCTCTACATCTCAAGCCTCAAGGAGCATGGAACCATATGTTCCTGTACCCATCAGATAAATCTCTCTTTGATGCTGAACTTGTGGGTACTTATCTCCCACACCACAAGCCAAGCTCTGATTCCCCATGCCAAACTCATATAGTTTATGCGTCAACTCATGCATCCATGTCATAGAAATTTAAACACCACCGCTGGAAGAGAGGCTGGAAGAAGAACAGAGCCAATCTTGTAGTAGAAATCCAAACACCATCGTTAGAAGAACTGCTGCCAGAAGCAGACCAGACTTAGATGAGGATGACAAATCATCTAGTTACTACAATTCATGCAAAAGAAAAGACAGATAGACATACCCGCCATTGCCGTGCAAAGATGAAGAATTCCATGCCATTCTTGATACAATGTTTGTTCATAGTGCAATCAAACCCCTCAGGCCCTACAAGGTCCCTATCATGGAAGAAAGGGGCGATCTGAGGTACTGCCGTTATCATCAGTTTGTGGGTCACCCAATAACTGCTTGTCAAACTTTGAGGAAGATCTTGCATGCCAAGATACATGACGGAACTCTTGAGCTACCCTTTAAGAGGCAAGCTGTTGACGAAGACCCTTGCCAAAACGAAGGGGAAAGGAGATGGCTGCTGTCATTATATGCTTTGACGACTTGCTCGACGACGACATATTGTGCCACCCATGGAAGAATGACCCAAAGCCATCGGAGGCTATTCGGGAGCCTTGTGGAAACACGGAGAAAGCTTACTGGTATAAATATTCAAAAACTTCAAGTTTAACACCCCATGGCCACTTTCTGATGGATGGAAGAATGGTTCCAGCAGCGAAGTATTCACATTGGACATGCCGGAAGAACGCCACTTGGGGGCTTCATTTGGTCAGCAAGATTATCAGGAGACAGCTGCCGTAACCTCTCATAATCTCACAGAGGTTGAAGAAAGTGTAATGGGTTGTGAGCCGCAAATCACTCTTTGATTAGTTGGGTTATGATCCGCATGCTGTAAAGCAACAGCTGTGGCTCTATTAAATATCTCCGCAGAGCATAGCAACCTAGTACAACACATGCCAAGCCAAGCCACAAGCTTTCATGCCATTGCAAGTCATGCACACTCCTTGGCCCTTTCATACTTGGGGGCTTGATTTGATTGGAGTATTCATCAATGCAAAATGGCTCAAAGTCTTACTACTGTTGAGTTGCTTTTGCACCTATTCTTTTGTTTTTGGCTTTTCAAATTTATTTCAAAAATGAACTCCTTATGTGTTTTCACCCTATGCTTTCACATTTTTTTTTAGAATACACCACCATTATGGCATGCCAAGGTGTAAGATGATATTTGCAATAAGAATGGAGTATTTTGGAAAAAGAAAAAAGCCTATAGAATTCTTTACTTGCTTTTGCCTTCTTTTGTTTTGCAAAAACATGCTCTTTGAAAAAAAAATAGACAAGCAAACTTTTCTTTAAAAGACTAAACCTCTCAGCAGTAACTATACCAAGCAAAGCCACTTAGATGGGATCCCAAGCTGTTAACAAGCATCATGGACAAGCAATATCATGTGTCATTCTTGAAGAAAGAGAAAAAGGGGGAAGGTCATGCTATCAAGGAAAATCATTCTAGCCCTTACAATATTCGAAGAGAGTGTATGTGTTGGAGTGCTATGAAAGAAAAATCAGATCACATAAGGAAGGCCTTGTGGAGAAAAGAAAAAAAAAAAAAGGCATAGAGGCAATGGGGCAAACACTTTTGTGATCCTGTAAAAAAATTGGCAGCATGTGCCTTGCACCTACCACAATCCAACCTGTTAAAATCTCAAGCAACTCATGCATTCCATCATTTACAATCAAGCAAAGTGTACAAGACAAGCCGAAGCTTAATATCTCAAGCATGCTAAATCAAAAATTCTGGTAGAAAGTATGTGACAAAGCTGTGTTTCAAGGTTCCAACAACATGAGCTTTAGGCTCTCCAAAAAAAAAAAAGAAAAAAGAAAAAAAGAAAAAAAAGGGGGGTACAACTCAAGCCCAAATGCAGTCAACTGTGCTGAAGAGCGAAACACCCAGAAGTTTCAAAAGAAGAAGCTACTACACATTGAGCCAGCCAACCCCTCAGAACAAAGAAATGCGACCCGCGAGTTGAAATAAAGACAGGTGTTAGAGAAGGATGGTGTTGGAAGATATAGACTTGCTATAAAAAAAAAAAAGAAATTATGCATATCACGGTGCAAATAAAGAGAATTGGGTACCTCAACTAGATCACAGCTCATTACTAAAGCATTACTAAAGCATAATAGAAGAAGCGCGGAGAGATGATCCTTTCAATATTTCTACCACGCACCAAGCGCCATTATCGATAGCTCATTTGTCAAAGAGAAGGTTTCGCAGCTTACGACACTGGCTCTCCAATTAGTGCTCCTTCAGGCTCAACGCATTGACGACGACTCTTGCTTTAAGGGATCGAGCATGCATCTTTATGCTACAAGAAACTCATGCTCTAAAAACAGCATGTGCTATAGTTTCTTCCAAGTATCCAGCGGGAAGTCCACGCAAGGTCCTAATAAGACACATGCTCAAACCCTTCTAGCATGTTACTGTAGGGTCAAAAGCGATGTTTTCTTGGCAACCTTCAATCATTCGCAAAACATCTTCAGTAGTTGGGTTTGCCCACTCACGATCGAAGCACTTTGACCAGCCCTTAGTGATGCTGCGAGGATATTGAAAAGAATCGAGAAGCCGCCGGAAACATGCATTTCTTCTATACAGCACTTGGAAATGAGAGTAGCCTCCAAAGCCTACCCAGTGCCTATGATCAAGTCTTGGCAAGTGTTTCTAAGCAATGAAGTCCCTTCTTTAACCCATCGTGCAAGGGGAAATAGGCCATCACTCATCACAAAGGTCATTATGACTTATTATGTGAGTCCCTGCAAGAATTGCCAACAAAGAAGGGCAAAGTATAAAACTAGTTCTCTGTGTTAAAGCCAAGCAATCTTCACGCTAGCATGCAAGCCATATGAACTTTACATGCCAAGCAAAGCAAGCTATCTCATGCCAAGCGAAATGCATAAACAAAATATATATATATTTTCGAAGCATCATGCAATCTGTTACTCGAGCCCATGACAAGCAAAGTTCTCATTCCATGCTCAATCAATCATTCCAGCATACCCTTTTTCACAAAGCAAGTGCTACAAACTAAACACTATTTACCTCCTAGTAACCATTTTCACAAAGACAAAAAAAACAAAATCCCTATGGGTTACACAGCATCCTTGCAGACCCATCGTACACATGTTTGTGTCTATCCCTATAGGGCCAAAAAAATAAACAGTTATCCATGACCAAGCTCTAAGCTCATAAAAAAGAAACCAATGGTGCTTTCCTCAAGCTTCCAACAGCCTCTGATCTTATGTATTAATCATGCGGTTACAAGCATACGCTTGTGATGCAATAATAAAAAAGGGGACAAGAACGTAGCACATGCAAAATATACGCCAAGCACGACAAGCCAAGTTCATGCCAAAGGAAACGCTTAAGCAAATATCCAAGCAGCATGCAATTTATTCGTGGCAAGCAAAATTTTCAAGCAATTCCCATGACAAGCAAATTCTCCCTCAAAATGCAAAAGATTCAAGCATTGCAGAGCATGCATTCTGTCAATTTCTATTTCCACAACATGGGAGAAAAGTCCAGATTTAATCATGCATGTGTTCACAAGAAAAACAAGCCTGGGCCAAGATATCAGTCTATATCTATTCCTACATAGTTAAAAAGAAGGACCTCAGATTCCAGCAAATGAGCAGAGCTACTTACCAAGAGAATAGGATGAAAGTCTAAATGCTCAAGTTACGAAGCCGGTGCGCTCAAAGCTTCCAGCAGCAGGGAATACGATGCAGGGTTCCGGCATCTTCCCTGTGCCAGGGACGTATACACCTACATAGAAAAGGCACATCGTGCATAGTTCAGCCTTTTCACCAGCACAAAGAGGGCCAACACATGATAAAAATGGGGAAAGAAAATGGAGAAAAGGAAAAGATCCAATCCATACCAGTGATTTCTTCTCGCAAATTTTGGCACTCTTCCAGCAAGCTCGCGAAAGGAAGAAATCGAAAAGAAGAGAACCCCCAAAACTGATGCGAGCCCTTCCTTGTTGACGATTACTCCAACAAAAGATGGATGGGTTAAAAAAGAGTGGGTGTTTGGCTGCCAAAACAAAGAGCAAAACTCATGGGCATGAAGAACCCAACGAACCCTTCAATAGATTCCAGAAATTGGAAGAGAAAAAGGGCATACCTTGTTTCACGAAGGAATCCCCCTCAAATGACGACCTCAGATGCACTAAGAAAGAAGGAATTGGGAATTTTGGAAGAAAAGTCTGCACAGAGACAATCTCTTCCAACAACGGCAAATGGGTTTCTTCGCGCAGGGAATGACGGAGTCGAGTTTGGCTTGAGCTCCCTTCCAACGGTTGTAGAAGGGCGGCTCTCCTCGATCTCACCCTCTTTCTCGCTCTGAGTTCGCTGGAGAAAGGAAAAGGAAAGAAGAAGAAAGTGGTAGAGAGAGGGATTTACTCTTATGCACATAAAGAGGAAGGAAAAGAAGAAAATAATAATAAACGAAAAGAAGGTGGATGAAGTTATTACCTGGGAAACTACAAATAACTACTGGAAGCCCATCATGACATGTCGGTCATCGTGCACGCAGGAAGAGAGGGGGCACCCTGCAATTATAAATTTGATTTTTGGGTCGGGTTTAATTATTCGGCCCATTCCAGCACTTATCCATGGTCCTAATAATTAAGGGGGCTAATGTTGAGGCCCAAAAAATCAAGGGTTGGGCCCAAATAGATCCCCGGCCCAATGCGACACCTTATTAAGAAGAAACCCGATGCGGAGCATGCGAAATTCTTCATGCACGCTTGCATGAGCCACAAACACGTGCCATGCCAAATAAATATGCAATTTATCACGCTAGGAATTAAAATGAGCCTATAAAAGGGCATTGGCTCTACAAGCTCATGCTAATTATTTTGTCAAGCATTATGTCTCTTTTCAAAGACGACAAAATTCAAGCACGCCAAGCAACATGCCATGCCAAGCAGGAAATCATTATTTCACACATAGCCACGCTACAAGCTTAAGTGGGCCCAAGCCACGCAAATGCTCGGGGCTTGCTTGAGTGGGCTGTGGTATGGATGGTAACGAGCTTTCATGGGGCCCATTGATGAGCCAAGAAATGGAAGTTTTGGGCTGCTTGGGAGCCCTAAAACTCAAGCCTATTTTTTGAGCCCAAACACATGGGTTAGCATGAGAGAGGAGAGAATATGACCCAATGCCTTAGGAGAACATCCCATAGGCTGCTGTAGCATTTAGGAAAATCCATGACAGTTAGAATGCCCAAAAACGGATAAGCCACTTCCAGCAGCTGGACGAAAGCGTGCAGGCCGCTGGAAAGGAGAACACCGATAACCCCAACACTGTACATACAAGCCCAGCCCAGTACCTTATAAAATATCTAGCATTGTCATAAGTCTCAGACCCAAGTCAAATAGCAAGCCACTGCAAAAACCAACGGAGATTCATAGGAATACCCATCGGACAAAGAACTTCCTCCATCTCTCTTTTCCTCTGCAAGCTCCATCTTGAAAACCCATAAGGAAAGCAGGTGGCGCTTCACCCTTATGGGGGAGGTCCAGCTGCGTCAAAACCTTGGAACCACAAAGGGCTCCTTACCCATGCACCTTGGATAGGAAAATTGCATCAAATAGGATCAAGTGGGAAGAAGCAACGAAAAAGGGAGGAGGAGGTTAGATAAAATTAGGGTTCTTTGTGTCTATAAAAGAGGGCCTTAGCTACCCAGAAAACGAACCCATTCTTCAGAGAGCAAGCTTCCTCTCTCACCTGCAAACCCAGTTTCAGAGCTTGACCAAGCTTTGTCAAGCAACCTGAAATTTACTCAAACCACCCAATCCTCTTCCTCCATGGTCTCTTCTTTTCCTGAGATAAAAAACCTTCCTAATCTTCCTCTGCCCCAGTCTTAATTTTTGTCCTCTGTAAGAAACTCATGCTTTTCTCTCTCAAATTGCTAAACTTGTGAAAGCTTAGCTCCCATGCCACAAGCTCCTCATGCCAAGCCATTCCATTGCTAATTTGTCATGTTTATTTGGTTCATTGGTGAAGGGAACCAAGGTGTTTTCAAAGGGTTTTCACAAACCCTTTCAAAACTTTCTTGGAGCCTGGTCTTCGAACTCAGAAACAGGGGCAACCTCCTCAGCTCATCATTTACAGCAGCCCAAGCCCATTCGTCTGGCTGCTGGAAGAAAAAGACCTCTAGAAAAGGCAAGCATACACCACATTTGAGGTAATTATGAAACCCTAGCAAAATTACTCTCTCTCTCTCTCTCACTGCCCTCTCCTCTCTCTTTCGCACATGGTCACACGCTACTAAACACAACCACGCGACACTACACCCGACCACGCGCCACCCAGCTCTCCATGTGAGCAAAAACTCCCTCCTTTAAGTATTTGCTTCATCTTCCAAGATCCTTTTTACTGACTTAGGCATTAGAGGGCCTTTGATCAACATCCCCCCGATGTGGTCCATTGACCAAAATTTATTTTGCAAGGAACGAGGGAGAGGAAGTTCAAAGGGTGGAAGAATCGTCTGTGAATGTTCTCCCATGAGATTATTTACACAAACAATTAGTTTAAGAGATGGATGATATCACACCTACCTATTAGCTTAGAATTCTTTATACAGGAGGCATCTTGAAGTCAACTATTTTCTTTCCGTTTTATCCCTTTGTTGGCATCTTTTTCAATTGAAGACATCCCTTTGGTGGCCGCTTAAATATATAGGAATTATAATTGAATTAACACATTAGTTGACCCGTGTTCAGAGAGTGTCTTGACTGTGTATGGGGAGTGTCTTGATTGTAGACAAGGTGATAGCCAATGGACACGGGTGTCCAAGTGTCAGACACTCCCACGCTAGGTGTCCATGCAACATAGTTGATTCCAATAATTTGGTCATATCTTCGGGAATTGTGTCACAAGAATAATTCATGCATTAGGCTCATTTTGTCACAAAGACTAGTTTGATAAACATTTTGTATTTCATTTTTATATGGAAGATACAAGGGAAAATTTGGAAAGAAAGAATGAGAAAAAAGGGATGAGAGAGGTATGGATAAGACTGTAATGGAATGCTACACAAACTGAAAACAAATACTTACAAGCAATTCAAATATTTTTTTCTTTTCAAGTTCTTTTTCATGCATTCTCCTTTTCTTCTCCATCTTCTCTCCATTCTCTGATCATCTTAATTAATCCCCAAAACAAGTTCCCTATTTAAGGTAGATAGTCGTGCTATTAAATAATTTTCTTATATATATATATAAATTGTAATAGATAATTTTGTATTACATGAATTGCTCTTTGCTGAGAATTTCACAATGAATTCACGCATAATTACATAACCTGTAAGCCTATCTGAAAACACAGAGCATGAATATATACTTAACGCATAATCAATATATATTTTTTGAAGACCAGAAATAAAAGAAGCTACAACTCTTCATTGGGTCGTCGAGATAGCCTAGATTCGGAGGTGATCTAAGCAAGGCTTCGTGAGGGCAGCAGGGCTTGCTTGAAGCTCCATGAATTTCTCATATGTCATCCCAACGTATTTTGGGGCTTGGCCTTCTCTCTCTAACAACTCTGGGATTGGTAAAGCGGGTGTGTCCAGTGAGGGCCCATGGGGCACAGCTATTGATATCCTTGTAGCTTTGTTGTTCACAACAGCCCTATGCCATATGCTCTTGTACTTGTCGTTTGTCAAAATCTGACACAAAGAATTAACCATACACATAAATAATCGGTACCATTAATTTATGAAAATAAGTAGAGAATTATTAGACTTTGTAATTCTTAGATAAGATGGGTTTTGGATTTAAAAAAGTTGGGTGTTATTTTGGTACCTGAATTTGGTCACCAATGTTAACAATAAAAGCTCCCGGAGCAGCATTCACCAACACCCATTGGTCTTTGTGCTTGACTTCAAGGCCACCCATCTCATTCTGGATGAGGAGGGTCACCAGTCCATGATCGGTATGAGGAGGAATGCCGATCGCTTTATCAGGCTGTGGGCACGCTGGGTAGTAATTTGCAGCCAGAATTTGTAAGCCACGGTCCCAGTTCATGGCCTTTGCTATGTAGTCAGCCTCCAACCCTAAGCTCTCTGATATGCCCTTCAATATTTCTGTGGCTACTTCTCGGGTTCTTTTGCTGTACTCCAGTGAAACCTCGCTGTATCCAGCAGGTTTGTAGAGTGAGTGGAATTCAGGGTGGGCTATGACCTTGAGGAAATCCCTCCACAGACGAACTTTTTCAATGGCGACGTTGGCACTGGTACCGCACCTAATTGGGTCCAACAGGTTCTTTGTTTGAAACTCCTTCTTCTCCTCCTCCGGTAGGTCAAAAAATCTATGACACGCGTTGATCATTGATTTCATCAATCTCTCTGGTACACCGTGGTTGGTCACCTATTAAACCCAGCATGAATACATTTTATGTTTGATTAGCTTCATTTTCATCACACACGTTAATGCATATAAAACAAACAAAATCAACTTGATATTCACAGTCTGACAACATAAGCATCACGAAAGAGCATTTCTTCGTGATTGACGCAAAAGGAAGTACTTACCTGGAAGAAGCCCCATTCCTCGCAAGCTCTTCCTAGCTCCTCGATCACTTTTGCCCGTTGATCAGGAGAACCAGAGGTGAGAAGAGCAAAATCAATGGTGGGGATTGAGTGTTCGGGGTCATTTGCATCTCCTTGTTCATTAGGATTTTTGGTATAAGTGTACTCGGAAGGTACAGAACTGAGAGCAGCTGAGCCAGCTAGTCTTTTGATGCTTGCAACTTCGATTTCATGACCATCGGATGCCTCAGTTAATGAAGTTACTGCAGGTGCCATTGGAAGAGAGATCGACTACAATGAAGTGTTTTGAGAACGAGAGATGTTTAAATGACTTGTTTGAAGTAGGGATGGAAGGCTTATGCAAGTAATGGTTCATATTTATAGGCAAGAAATCTAAGTTTTTCCACGTGAAACGAATAGTCTATAAATAAATTGGTTTTTAGTTTAGAGAGCGAGTGATCTGATAAGGTCTCCAAGCTTGACCAAGCCTACCAAACTCTGTCAACTAACACAAGATAACGTGGGATTCTTTTTTTATATTTAGGTGTAACAAGTTAACGACTATTTTTTATTTTCATATTTTAGATTGTTTAAACAACTATTTTTCACTAGAAACCTGACTTAGATCAACCTCAACTATTTTACCCCATTGACAGAACTGACAAATTAAACTAGTTTTTCTTTTTTGGTTGTTGATAAATAAACTAGTTTCAGACCTACTTGCCTGAATTGTGTTGGGCTGAGTAGAAGATGTCGAGTTTTGAATGTCTCAACATTATATTATTGCTATACAACAGAAACAAAATCAAAAAGATTCTAGAGTCTTCTAGGTCGATACTATTTGCATGACCCATTCAAAATCCACTGGACCAAGCCTCCTCTTTAGAATTAGGCTAGGGCTTCATAGAAATTTCTATCATTTTCTTCAAGTGTGGAAAATGACCTAATATGATTCAAGAATGGCAGAGATGTTAGGCTAGGGCTTCATATTCGGCTCATAGTTGCTTTGTATTTTTATTTGCTCGTCATTAATATACTATTACTTATTTTCAAAAATGACGGATGGAAGGTATATATGTGGCATGACCAAATTAACAGTCAAGGAAGGTATATACAATATAGAATTAGTGCGAGTCAGTTTTCAGATATTGTTATTTATGAACAACTGAAAATAGGCAAAAACAAAGAATAAATCAATGCAGTGCAAATTTTATGTTAGACAAATTTATAAATAAACCCAATCCTAGACATGTATTTATAAAAAAATTCAAACACTATTTAAACATAGAAACACACCCAAAATCAACAATTGTATATTTTTTGGGTGTGTTTATAAATGGGTTTTGAGTGTGTGTAATGATAGTTTTGGGTGTGTTTATAAAGTGTTTTGGGTGTTGGGTTTTTTTATAATTTCAACCCCCATTTTGGGTGTTTTAGTGAAACTCCCGGTGGAAAAACACTTTGATATAATGAGGAAAAAAAGGTAGAAACAATTCAACAAAATTAAAACATATATATATATATATATATTATTTGTGATAATCAAAGTTTAAAAGTAGATAGTGATCGAATGTAATCTATCTATATATATAAAGCAAAAGGCAGAGAATGGTGAAACATTCAAAATACCAGAAAATGTCTTTGGTTAATTCAAACACTAGCCTCTTCGCACGCACTTCCTCTCCCGTGAGAGTCCTTTTTTTAAAATTTAAAATTTATTTTAGAATTAAAAAATATAATGGGTAGTTGTGTTCCATAAAAAGAGGATCTATTATCTGATTAATTAAATGTGGATAATATGGTAAATTCACACTTTTTCATATTAAAAAAATTAAATTTAAAAGAAAAATCAAACAATGAATCCTAGTTTTATGGAACATAACTACCCATTATCTTTTTTAATTCTAAAATAAAATTAATTTTTTTAAAGAAAAGCCTCTTGCAGGCGGCAAAGCGCATGCGGAGAGGCTAGTATATATAAAGCAAAAGGCAGAGAATGGTGAAACATTCAAAATACCATAAAATGCCCTTGGTTAATTCAAACATTAAGAATTGAAATTATTAATTAAATGAGGATAATATGGTAAATTCACATTTTTTTTAATATTAAAAAATTAAAATTAAAAACAAAATCAAATAATATATCCTACTTTTATGGAACATAACTACCCATATTATCTTTTCTTAATTTTAAAAATAAAATAAAAATAAAAAAGAAAACAATTGGCCACGCATGTGCCAAGGGGCTAATAATAAAAATAAAAATAAAAAACCAATTGGCACCCTCATTGCCAAGTGCTAATCCTAAAAAGAATGAGGTGATTCCTTGTGCCCACCAAAGTGCTACCAACTGAGAAACCTAATTTAGGTGATAGAAGATTGAGAATATTGTTTCCAATCCAATTATTCAATACCCTTTTTTTTTTATATAGAGTGCTGCTAAACGAACCCTAAAATTAACTGAGTACACCTTACTACTAAACTATTTATTGAATTACAAATTTACCATAATATAAAATGACCAAAAAGATAAAATAATATTGGTTTTTATTGCTTTGAATCCATGCCTTCAAACAAATTGACTTAGTTTTTAACAAACAACATGGAATCCATGAGAAGTGTATTGATCCAAGTTGATTTTTTTTTTTTATGCATAAAACTTAAACAAACACAAACCAATTCATGCTGAAATATTGGAAACCCACACCCGAGTTCTCCGCTACAAGGTTGGAGGATAGGAGAGTCTGAGACTGCCATGGTTGAGGGAGAAGAAGCGTTCAAAATGGCTATTGATATTTTACATTTTTTTCCATACGAGTTAACAGTGTTTGTGTATTGTTAAAGGTGGAGAGATGTGTCAAAATTTTAGATAAAGGACAGGAGGAGATAGGGAATTTAGGGACAGCAGATCTCAACTCCCCTGAGATCCTATTCTCTACGCCACCCCCCTTAACAATCCTAGTCACCATTTCTACTTCACCTCCAACGGCAACTCGTTCAATTCTCAAATGCAACAATCTAATCCCAATCCCAATTCAGATGTTTCCAAAAAAACACATGGTGCTCGTGGTGGAGAACTGCAATTCCAGGTGGTGGTGGTCGTGCTAAAATATGAATATGGTTTTAATATGTTAAGTTCTTATTTTATTATTCTCCATAAGGAGGTATATATAAGAGTTTACATGAGTGCTTTACAAGGAATTAGATATAGTAAAGGATTAGGAAAGTATCTCCTAATTATACAATGAATTGACAACTATATAAAAATAGGAAAGTAAATCCCTTAATTAATCAAGGAAATAAATCTCCTTGATTAATTAGGAGACTCATTTCAACACTCCTCCTCAAGTTGGTGCATATACGTCACAAATGCCCAACTTGGTAAGTGAGTCATGAAATTCGTAGCACCCGAGTCGATAATCCATGCGGATTTTTGAGAGGACGTATGAAAAGTAGAACCTTTGGTGGTGTTGATAGAAGCACAAGTCCGGGTAGCCGGGTCAACAGGATTGACCGCATGCTTCTGTGAGTCTGCAATACGGGGGAGAATCGTAGGGATTCCTGACATCGCAGCGGAAGTAAAATGTGATATGAGAATGTGAGGGATTTTGATTGGAGGAATTTGATTTGAGGAATTTGATATATGAAATTAATGTAGGAATTGGATTTGAGAGGTATGTGTATAAGATTTGAGAGGTATGAGAATTTGATTTGAGGAATTTTGATGTATGAATTTGATGTAGGAATTGGATTTGAGAGGTATGTGTATAAGATTTGAGGGTATGAGAATTTGATTTGAGGAATTTGGATTTGAATATGAGAAATTTGAGATAAGGCATTTGAGGACTTTAGATTTGAGGGATTTGGATTTGAGGAAAAATATGAGGAATTTGATTTAGGGTTTTGGATTTGAATATGAGAAATTTGAGATAAGGCATTTGAGGACTTTAGATTTGAGGGATTTGGATTTGGATTTGGGAGAAATATGAGTGAAATTGATACTTAGGTGACGAGGGGTAAATTAAATGACACAAACACAACCACAGCGGGCTTCACACACTTTAGACCTTGACCAATACTAGTCATGAACAACCACAATCAAAAGAACATACGGAGCATGCCACAAAGTACCTGCAACCCTAGAAGATTACTAGTGACAACCTAGGCACTCAGAAGGACCCGTCAATCTAGGCATCCCCTGTGCTAGCAACAACTATGGTGAAAGTGTGTGAAATCATCATTATCAAGTAAACAGCAAACAGCAGATAAAGATGACTAGTCAACCACCAAGAACAGAAACCCAGAAAAATTTACAGATTTGCAAAACAGATTTTGTTCACCCAGAAACCCACCATTGGGAAAAACTGGAGGTCATCAACCGACCAGGCAATCCACTAAGTAGAAAAAGATTCTTACAAAGGAATACAAGCAAGCTCAAGCAAAACCTAGATCTATTTAGGAAGATGGGCTATACCTCCTTTGTGCAATCTTCTTCTCCAACTTAGCAAAGCTTGAAGCTCAGTTCATCATGGCAATGGCAGCTCCTTCTCCAGCTCGTTCATCCCATGGCACTAGCTTGCAAGCTCCAACTCAAATAGAAACCAAATTTGGATTCAAAGGAGAATGACCAATTTCTTCAAGAAACCATAGTCTTGAAGAAATCAATCTTGAATCTGACCTAGATATATATATGAGAGAGTGTTTGATCTAGCAAGATGAGGTTTTCATATTTCAAATGCAGTTTTCGAAAAATCAATTTGGAAAACTCAAAGATGAAAAATATGAAGGTTTGCTCTTGAGGAAGAAGAGATAGTTTCCAAGGAAACTTTCCAAAACTTGCCTACAAAAGTGACGGCTCCAAAGGAGCAATTGGTTTGCTTTTTAACCAAAATTCCTAGGTTAGAATCGTACAATGGCAACAGGGAATTTCGCAGAATAGGACAAAATAGATGGGTAGAGTCCAGCTGGAAACAGTGAGCTGGAAACAGTGAGCTGGAAATCACACTAAGCAGAGGTTGACTAGTCATCATTTTATGAAATCAATTTAATGCAATGATGCAATGCATAATTTACCTTTGTCAAATTGCATGAGCCTCCATAGGATAGATGTTAGTTAAGAACACCTAGAGAAGCTATTCTTAATCTAAACTTGAGCTTGATAAAAACAATAAAAATCCTATTACAAAATTGTCAAGGGAAGCCAAAAGAAATACTCAAAATTCATACATTAACAATCTCCCCCTTTTTGGCTTTCCTTGACAACACACTCTCTAAATACACTCAACCCAAAACCAACTCATAGCGATGTACCTGCAAGAACAACCAATCTCCCAGGCACACAAACAAGCATATTATATCACAGAAATTAAAACAATATGCAATATGGGGTTGAGAGTGTTCTCCCCCTTGTTGATAAGGAAAGTGCAAAAAGGCAAATATGGAGAATCAGCTCACAGTGGGATTAAACACAAAGCACATAATCTGATTTGAACAAAGTTACAAGCACATAGCACATGATGATTACAAAGCAAATAACACTTGTTCAAAACAGTACAAAACAACTCCTTCTCTATCAAAGTGCACAGACTACCCAAAACAAAAATGAGCCCCACAATGTGATTACAAAATCAAAACCAGACTGTCCAAAAATACTCCCCCTATCTAGGACACAATCTAAATCAAACCTCTAGCTAAAAGACTAGAGAACCAGAGCAATAGCGGAACATGCAGAAATTTTAGTATCAACCTTGTGATTTTACTACACCGAATGCACAGAAAAGAGTACCAAGTATGAAACTGTGCAAATAAGGCAAAGCCTTACTCCCCCTAAATACGATAGATGCAAAATAGGCGAGACAAGAGATCGGGGGATGCAAGTTACAATGCATAAGACCCTTCATTTATAAATAAGAAATCTACGCCCCCCCTAAACCAATGTGTGGATATTAGACAAAAAAGAAACTCCCCCTAAACCAAAGCGCTCCCTTAGAAAATATACTCCCCCTGAGTATAATATAACATAAAGGAATTAACCCTTGACGTACTAACCCATCAAACTCTCCATAAAAAGCCAACAAACACAAAATGCATCAGGCTAGAGAGAATAAGAACTGGAGCACAAGTTGCAAGGAATCATACCCAAAGCAATTAAAATCAAGTTGCTGAATTTAATTTCAATGTATACACATTACACATAAAGAAACTCCCCCAAAAAGACAGAGTTTAAGCAACATAATTATCAAAACAAGGGACAACCAATGAATTTTTCTTTACACACCATAGTGCAAAATCAAGACAAAGCACCAAGATTTCCAAATTTAAGGCATCAATCATTGTCAAATTTGAAGAAAGCACCAAGCAAGATGAACTCTAAATTTTTGCTCAAAATTGAGGACATGTGAGAAAGAACACAAGACATAAGCCTCTAGGTTATCCAAAAAAAACACAACATAGCTTTTCAAAAAGCCCAAGAAGAAGAGAGTGGACTAGTGAAACGAACTAGTCACGCATGTCTAAATTTGAGGTGGCATCAAAAGACCAACAACCTCATAGACACAACCAAGAACAAAAGAGAGCAAATCAATCGAGATAAGGCTTAGGAAGGCAACATTGATGTATGAAAATGATAAAAACAACCAGCAAGAATGTTGCCAAAACACATGCATCTCAAAGAAACTCCCCCAACAAAATAGATTAGCCAACAATCCAAAACTCATATAGCACAGCAGACTCATAAGGATTTCAAGAATTATGTGAGGCTAAATCATTGAAAGTGGGAACACAGCTTATTAAGATGACTGGTCATAGAGCATACTGAAATCTCATTATTCTGGACAAGCAGTGCACACAATAAAGAAGACATTCCAGGGTAAAAACACTGTACAAAACCTTTGACACCAAGAAGGATGTGAAAATAACCGAGAGCAATGCTAACAAGATATAAGTAGTTCACAACATAACAAAGTGTTCCGATGATAAGTAAATGACAAGCTCCCTTTAATGGAAAAATCACAAAGTGCAATAGACTTATAAATTCAAAAACATGAGATTGCAACCAAAACAATCATCATTTGAGTTGCATAAAGCAACAACATCCACAGAAGTCTACTCAACAGTGACTTAAGGAAACCACAAGAGACCAACAGACAACCAGGTCACATGTGGTAACATGGGTCAAATCCAAGAAAGACTAAATACCTTAAGACCAAGCCAATACTAGTGACCAATGACTAGTATATATGACTAATCATATGGGCTCAAAAAGCAAACTCCAAAATTACTTAGACAAGCAAACTCACAGATTTCTCAATTGTGTGACCAAACCCATGACAAACTACAATCATGACATGTCAATGAAAAAGCTTCATTGAAACAAAGTATGGACTATCACAGCCAAAGAGATACACGAGAGACTACCAAGTAGTCAACATCACCAAAGTATGCACACAAATGCATACAATAAGACTCAAAACAATCCAAACCACATCAAAAGAAAGAAGCTCGAATGACATAAAGTGTTGAGTCCCCTTAAGCACACAAATGACATAACCAAAATGCAACCAATAATGCATCAATGAGACACAAAGAATGCTAGATTGGATGATTAGTCATGTGAGGTAGAAATGATTTCCAGAAAGCTAGCATGACACACATTGACCCAAAACATAGCTTACAAAGAGATATCCAAGCATAATAAGTCATATTGAGATGGAAGCAACTAGAATTTGAATTAGAAAAAAACTTCATGCAATAGAATAACATGCATCTCCATAACATGTGCTTAGGTTATTTGGAAAAACACAAATGGGAAATAGTTGAACTACAAAGATTGACATGCCAAAGCAATGTATGCACTCAATTCCCAAAATCAATGAGACACATAAGTTAGAACCTCTCATGAAGCATAGAGTAAGGAGTTTGGGAAAAGAAGGTCTAATTCAATATGAGCTTCAATAATGATTTCCAAGAGTTGCATGAGACTTTCCAAGCATCAAATCTAATATAAGTTCTAGAAATCAAGGCGTAAACCCTACCAAGAAATGTGATCCAAAAGTTGACATTTATCAATATTTTAGAAAGGCATAGCACACTTGCTTGTACAATTTTGCTTTTCTATTTGTTGGTGTACAATGCTCTTCCAAGCGCTTTTACCTTTAAAAAATGAAGTATAGCACACTTGTTTGTCCAAAAATGCTTTTTCTATATTTGTGGACAATGCTTTTCCAAGGCTTTTACTCCAACAATTTATTTGCATTTTGATTTCCAAATGGATCAAAAGATCAAGGTAAAGAGACAACTACAAGTGATCTTAGACACTTTATAGATAGCTCAAAGCATATCATGCAACACAAGTATGTTCAACAAAAAAGCTCAAAATTGTAGACAAGAATGGGGATAACTCTTTCACACCTACAACATCATGAAAAGACTCCCACTCATAAGAATCATGCATCTTGAGAGAAGAGAGCTTATATGCAATTTATTAACACAAACAAATGAAAATTCATATTATAAGCACATGAAATTGAAAACACAAGTTAATCCATTTTGCACAACCCAATAGGTCTTTGAAGGAAATCAATACCTTCAAGTATCTAGCGGTTAAATAAAAAAGAGTTAGTTGCTTCTCAATAGACACAAATTGCAAGGCAATGCAATTACCAAGATCTCTTGTGCAAGAAAATGTCTTAAGTTAATTAGTTAAATGTCACCAAGTTCTTACATAAAGCATGGAATTTGGTTGGACTCAAGATTCAAAAGATTGTGAGGGAGATGACTAAAAGACATGCATGCAATGACCACAGTAAAAAAAAAAAAATTAAAACAAAAGAACAAGTAAGGTGCATATGCATGACAATGCATCTAGACTCCATGAAGCACACACAAACAAGAGAATGGTCTAGATACATAAGACAAAGAAACTAGTCACCAACATGAGGAAGAACATGGTCTTCCTTCTTGATCCAAACTTGCTTGACTTTTGAAACTTTATGAGGCAAAGAGATCACCTTAGAAATTTTGACAGCTTTATAAAGAAGATCATTCACTTGAGTTTGAAGTGAGTTATCATTTACTTTCTTGAAATGAACAAAAGGCTTTTGCTCAAAATTCCTAAGCTCAAAACACTTTGGTCTAATGTGTCCTAATGTGCCACAATGATGGCATGTAGGAATGAACCTTTTTGGTTTAGGGAAACCAAATTTTGCAAGTGAAGAATGTTCATCCTTTGTACAAAGAACAGATTTTGCAAGCTCACATGTTTTAAGAGATGAAACATGATTCTTATAGCCATTTGCATTGGTTGCTCTAGACACATTCCTTAGAGCATTACACCTAGGTCGAATGTGACCTTTCACACCACAATGGTGACAAGTAGGAATGAATCTTTGAGTCCTAGTTGGCTCTAAAACATCAAACTTTGTATTTGACTCCTTGACAAATGTGGTCAAAGGAGGAGACACACATGCACTAGACCAACCATAACCAAGACTAGTTTTGTCTCCATGAACCTTATCCATATTCAATATTTTATCCACCTTTTTAGCCCCTATGGTAAGTTTGATCACCGTGTCATTTGCCTCATTTATCTGAGTCAACAAATTCTTGTTGGAGGCTTGGAAAACCAAGTTGTTTTCCTTGAGCACATTCACTTGGTTTGAAATGTCATTTTTAATAACAACCAATGAATCCCTTTCACTCTCCAAGGTCTCAACATCTTCACTCAATTCATTATTTGCTTCTTTAAAAGTGCAATTAAGAATTTCCAGGTCCTTTACCTTCCCTTCAAGTAAGAGATTTCTTTCCTTAAGCTTGGAAGTTTCAGCAAAAAGAACATCATATTTTTCACACATACCCAGGTATGACTGGTCATACTGCCCATCATCTCCAGATTTAGATTCATTTCCAGAATCAAATTCTCCCTCATTAATTACATGAATTCTAGCAAGCCTAGAGTTATGAACAGAAATAGCAAAGGCAAAATGATTTGCCTCTTCATAAGGTAAAGTGATATACTTGTTGGAATTATCACTATCACTATCACTATCACTCCATTGTTCACTAATTGACTCTTCTCTCCTTTTAGACTCTATCATGTGGTTATTTGCACATTCCACATCAATGTGTCCAACACCACCACATGAATAACACTTTACAAGACCCTTCAAACTTTTGCCCTCCCAAAAGATATAAGAGTCCAAAAAATTCCTCTCCTTAAGAACATTGTCTTGAGACACACATGTAGACAAACTAGGAGGATTTTGAAAATTCCTAGGGACTTTGGTTTTGTCTTTGACAACCCTTTTAAATTTATTGACAAACAAAGTGAGCTCATCATGAATGCAAAGAGTAATTTGATCAATTTCCACATCTACACACCTAAAACCAATTAGCGCCCAAAGGATCTCTCTATTTATGTTAAGAGTTGACGCTCTGATACCAATTGAAATTGATACTTAGGTGACGAGGGGTAAATTAAATGACACAAACACAACCACAGCGGGCTTCACACACTTTAGACCTTGACCAATACTAGTCATGAACAACCACAATCAAAAGAACATACGGAGCATGCCACAAAGTACCTGCAACCCTAGAAGATTACTAGTGACAACCTAGGCACTCAGAAGGACCCGTCAATCTAGGCATCCCCTGTGCTAGCAACAACTATGGTGAAAGTGTGTGAAATCATCATTATCAAGTAAACAGCAAACAGCAGATAAAGATGACTAGTCAACCACCAAGAACAGAAACCCAGAAAAATTTACAGATTTGCAAAACAGATTTTGTTCACCCAGAAACCCACCATTGGGAAAAACTGGAGGTCATCAACCGACCAGGCAATCCACTAAGTAGAAAAAGATTCTTACAAAGGAATACAAGCAAGCTCAAGCAAAACCTAGATCTATTTAGGAAGATGGGCTATACCTCCTTTGTGCAATCTTCTTCTCCAACTTAGCAAAGCTTGAAGCTCAGTTCATCATGGCAATGGCAGCTCCTTCTCCAGCTCGTTCATCCCATGGCACTAGCTTGCAAGCTCCAACTCAAATAGAAACCAAATTTGGATTCAAAGGAGAATGACCAATTTCTTCAAGAAACCATAGTCTTGAAGAAATCAATCTTGAATCTGACCTAGATATATATATGAGAGAGTGTTTGATCTAGCAAGATGAGGTTTTCATATTTCAAATGCAGTTTTCGAAAAATCAATTTGGAAAACTCAAAGATGAAAAATATGAAGGTTTGCTCTTGAGGAAGAAGAGATAGTTTCCAAGGAAACTTTCCAAAACTTGCCTACAAAAGTGACGGCTCCAAAGGAGCAATTGGTTTGCTTTTTAACCAAAATTCCTAGGTTAGAATCGTACAATGGCAGCAGGGAATTTCGCAGAATAGGACAAAATAGATGGGTAGAGTCCAGCTGGAAACAGTGAGCTGGAAACAGTGAGCTGGAAATCACACTAAGCAGAGGTTGACTAGTCATCATTTTATGAAATCAATTTAATGCAATGATGCAATGCATAATTTACCTTTGTCAAATTGCATGAGCCTCCATAGGATAGATGTTAGTTAAGAACACCTAGAGAAGCTATTCTTAATCTAAACTTGAGCTTGATAAAAACAATAAAAATCCTATTACAAAATTGTCAAGGGAAGCCAAAAGAAATACTCAAAATTCATACATTAACAATGAGAAATTTGATATGTGGAGTTTAAAGAACACAGAAACCCTGTGAACACCGCTAAGTACACAGAAACCCTGTGAACACGGCTTAAGAACATAGAAACTTCTCTTCAATCCTCTTCTCCCCCTAAAGAGAAGGGTATGTCGGAGTCAAGAAAGAGGCAAAATCTCCATGAGAAAGAGAAACATATCCTTTTTCACTCCCCCTCCTTCCCTTGAAGGGGAGGGGAGGAGAAATTTTGATATGAGAATTTAGAGACAACCGAGGATCGATTGCTCTGATACCATGCTAAAATATGATATTTGGTTTTGAATACTTTAGGTTCTTATTTTATTCTTCTCCATAATGAGGTATATATAAGAGTTTACATGAATGCTTTACAAGGAATTAGATATAGTAAAGGATTAGGAAAGTATCTCCTAATTATACAATGATTTGACAACTATATAAAAATAGGAAAGTAAATCCCTTAATTAATCAAGGAAATAAATCTCCTTGATTAATTAGGAGACTCACTTCAATAGGTCGCACATGAGAGAGAGAAAAGAAGAAGAAGAAGTAGAGAGAGAGAGAGAGAGAGAGAGAGAGAGAGAGTTTTGTCAAAATATTATTTTACTGTAATTTTTTATTTTAAATACTTTAAAAGATTAAAGATTAAAGAGGGTGTACTATGGGTATTTTTGGTAGTTAAATAGGGTGTACTTAGTTAATTTTACATTTTAATTTAAACATTAGGGTGTACTCAGTTAATTTTAGGGTTCATTTAGCAACACTCTTTTTATAAATGAAACAGTATTAATTGAAGGTTCCCAAGCTTCTGCATTTAGAATTTACTCATTTTCCTGCATTAACTGCATCCCTTTGATCAAATCAATTTTAGCCACTTAAAGGTTGAGAGCTACACTCTGGAGAACTTCAAAAAGAGAGAGAAGTTGTGGGTATTGTGAAAACTGACCTATTACCATTGGATTGTTGTTTGGTTATGGTGGGGATTGGTTTGATCCATGAGGTAGCTTTTGATTTAGGCTTTCTATGGGAATCTAGTGTATACTTTAGCTTCAACCTTCTGATTTGGGGTTTTGATTTCTTCCTGAATTGGCTAATGAATTGGATCCTTGTAAACTTTTTCTAGTCAAAATTCTTTCTAGATTTTGACTCCTTTCTGAATTGGGTGTCAATTTGGTTATATTATGTGTTTTTGGGTATGTCAATTGGGTTGTTTTAAAGTAAGAATTTTCTGGGTATGGTTTCTACATGTTATGGAGATGTGTTGATAGAGAAGAAAAGGCCATCAGTGACCAATGCGGTGGCCAGAGGAGGCCTAGGTAAGGGGTCATCGATGGGGAAGTTTATGTTAGGTTTTTGGTTTTTATTTTTTTAAGTTTCCAGTTTTTCATTTTTTAATTTTATTGGAAGGGTAAAATTGGAGTTTTAGAATGTTAAAAGTAAACCTAAATTGATAGTAGTTGACGTGTCATGCTATAGATCATCAGATTATTACGATGACTAAGATTAAGCGAAATGTGCAAAAATGCGTAAACTCTAAATGCAGAGGCTCGTGCTCTAATCCTATTAAAAATGAGGAGATTCCTTCTACAAATTATAGAAACTCCCAACTTCAAAACTGAATTAGGATAAGAGAAGATTGTGTATCGTTGCCGACCCAATTGTTCAATGCCATATTTTTTGAAAATGAGAGGTATCAACTCACAATACATTCTTCAAGTAAAGCATCATGGAAGAGGATTATTTTCAAACTGATGAACTAATTTAGTCCATACCATAAATCATTAATGTTTAGGCTTTTTTGTTTTTTTAACTGGTTGGGTTGTCAAAGGTTTTATTTAGAGAGCATTTTTGGTCACTAATTTTATCCAAAGTATATGCTCGCCACCTTTTCTCAACACTTGACACGTGTCCATATGCATAACCATGGTTACATAATACAAAGTAAAAAGTTCACCATAGTTATGCCTATGGACATATGTCAAGTATTAAGAAGGGTGGTGAGGATACACCTTGGGTTAAGGTGGTGAGGATACACCTTGGGTGGTGAGCAAAAATATTTCCGTTTTATTTATCAACTTGTTAATAGGCCTTTTAGTGTGTTATTGGGTTGTACTTAACATGTGTGAAAGTTTTACTTCAAAATTGTTTATTTTAAAGCCAATATCTTTCTTTTTTTTGGTCGATTTTCTTGGATACCTAAAACATGTATGAAAGAGAGTTTGCTAATATGTACTTAACATATATGAAAGATAATTTGCTAATAATATCAATATTGCAGTGATAATTGAAGAATTTAAGACTTCTAAGCTTCTTTTAGGGTAAAATTTTAGATTTAAATAGTGTTGTTTTGTATTGCATTGCATTTATTTGTGGTTTTGTTTTTGTTAAACTTTTATTTACGTATAGAGATGCATTTTAGGATAACACTCATTACATCCCTGACTATGTGTCTTTTTATGTTAATTAATAAAATTCACTTGTTTGACCCAAAAAAAAAAATTCACTTGTATTGTCAAGTTATTTAAGTTTCACCCAATTGGCTTTCAAATCTTGGATCAACCACGACCTCAGGTGCACTCACTGTGATTGTTTTCCTTCTCCCCCTCTCTCCTTGTTTTCAATTTTGCATTTTTTCTTGAATTTGTTTTGTGGTTTCAAATTTTTAAGAATTACAAATAATTTTGAAGTTTAGTACCAAACAAGTTTACAGATATTAAAATTATTATTAATCTGCTTTTTTCATGGCTAAGTCAACAATAGATAGCTTCTTAATCCCTTCCATCTTCTTCTGTCCGCTATCCTCTACTGGCGTCAAGTTTCTTCATGTGAGGAAAGGTCTGACGACCAACAATCCATACATAAAATTAGAACAAATTAAATCTTTCTTGGGATGCACCGTGCACGTGTGGGCCTACTACTTACATTAAACAAAGTTAATGTAATAACATGCACGTGTGGGATGCA
The DNA here is from genome assembly GCA_034190965.1 of Prunus campanulata. Classification (NCBI taxonomy): domain Eukaryota; kingdom Viridiplantae; phylum Streptophyta; class Magnoliopsida; order Rosales; family Rosaceae; genus Prunus; species Prunus campanulata. The sequence goes on from CM067215.1 coordinate 12,911,010, forward strand.
CATCAAGTTTCCTGCATCTGACGAAAGGTCTGGCATCAAGTTGTCAATTTGAATAATGGATTGGAATGTGCAGGGGCTTGAGAACCCAGCTCAAGATTCCTATTTGGTGCAAAGACTCTAGCTAATTTTTCGGTGATCATTTTGCCTGAAGTGATTTCTAGTATTCAAAACGCCTTTGTTCTTGTCTGGTCCATTACTGATAATCTCTTGCTTTTGAGCCCATGCATTCCGTCAACAAAAAAAGACGAATAAAGGAGCCAAAGGTTGTTGTGAAGCTTGATGTCAAAATGGCATATGATCGAGCACCACTACAAAAATGGAAAAAGACGACCAGAAAAAGACGACGGCATAACATAAAACCGTCGTTGTATTTAAATCGATGACGGTATAAAAAAAAACCGTCGTGGATAAGTTCCTTATTGTTGAATATTTTTAAAAGACGACGCATACAAATAAAAAAGCGTCGTTTTTAAGAAAGGGTTTCTTCAGAGTTAAAATCTGACCAAAAAACAACGACAGCAGGTATGAATCCACCGACGTAGAAAATAAAGACGACAGTTCACCAAAAAACCTGCTGTGTTAACTCCTAACTAAACATGACCAACTGTTCTTAATCCGCGTCGTATAATATAATGGAATCCACGTCTGTATACTACGACGGTGCATTCCCTGTAAACGGCCGACTTATTATTTTGGAGTATACTATGACAGTACCTACAACACTACTGTCGTTTTTATTTACCATGTCCTAAGTTCAAATTACCGTCGTATTTTTTCAATTTATACGTCTGCCTTCTCTGTAAACCGCCGTCTTATTTTTATAGCTTTTTAAAATTAATTAATTTTTCTTTTATTTTGGTAATATCTTTCTTAACACAAAACAAAATTTAATTATCAATCGTCAACAACATTTTCATCTTAAAAGGCAAATCTCTTGTGTTAAATATTGATCAATATTTACACAATATATGTACACAAATTTGGCAAATACATCGTGTTTTGTTTTTGCCTTCACCCTCAGCTTGTTCAACTGTTTCTTCCTCTCATATGCAAGCTGGGCCCTCTCCTTCCTCTTGTTCTCAAGCTCCTGCACAGCCACAGATGAATATCTAATAATTTCAGAAAATCAAAATCAACAAAGTATGAAAAGCTCACTCCTCGATTCCCATTTTCATCAAAATCAACTGTTTCTTCAAAACTCCTGTGTAGCTAGGGTGGAACCAGACTTAGAACCTGTTGTGGGTTGTGCCCTCGTATGCCTTCAAATGAGCAAGTGTGGCTGCAAACCCATGCAGGTTCAAAGGCTGGTTCCACCCTTGCTACACAGGAGGATGTAGCAAACCCATGCTTGGCCTTGTGAGGAATCATTCTGCAAACCCATTTGCTTTCAAAAGGACAATTTCTTGTGAGGAATCATTCTGCAACCCTCATTGAAAACTGAGAGTTAAAAAACGCGTAAAAAAATCCTATTTAAACAAATAATCGTAAATATCCACGTCGGTTCCAATATACATAGCGACGTCATATTTAAATAATCAACGTCAGTTTAGATAAACAAGCGCCGTCATAACTACATCGGAAATCCAAAAGTCATTTGGCGCGTATTAAAAAGAGAACGACGTCGTTTTCAGAACCCCAAAATAACCACGTCGGTTTATTAAAATACACAGTCGTTGAATTTATAAGTACAACGTCAGTTTAGAGAAAAATAGCGCCGTCATAACCACATCGGAAATCCAAAAGTCATTTGGCGCGTATTAAAAATAGAACGACGTCATTTTCAGAACCCCAAAGTAACCACGTCGGTTTATTAAAATACACAGTCGTTGAATTTATAAGTACAACGTCAGTTTAGAGGAAAAAAGCGCCGTCATAACCACATCGGAATTCCAAAAGTCTTTCGGCAGTTGTAATAACCACGTCAGTTATGAATTATATACCGTCGTTATAACTAAATAATACGGCGGTTTTTAATAACAACGTCGTTGTATTGAACTCTGGGAAAATATATAAACTTTTCGTCACCGGACCTAATATTCTACGGTTTTCTCTTCCCTATAAAGTATCGTAGTTTACCTCTCATTTCCCAAAAGCAGCATCATCGTCTGAATCTTCGTCTTCATCTCCAAAATCACCATTTTCGTCTTCGTCTTCGTCAGAAGGAAACTTTTCTTTGCACGCCAAAGGTTTTTTCTCACTCTCTTCCCTTTTTTAACATTTCATTTGAATGCCGTAGTTGTCTGGAAACAAGATTCTATCAAATTGAAGAAATCTTTCACTGGTTTTGATTAAATACATAAGTAGATACTCTCACGACGCCAAAAGACGACAGTTCTGTCTTGTTTTCGACGATAGAATGGACACACCACGATGGCCGTAATGCAAACTACACGACGGTGGCTAAAAACCGTCATGGTGTGACAATTAATACGTCGGAAACAAGATAAAACCGTTGTCTAGTGAGAGAAGAACAATCGTTTTGTAAATTTTAAACCACGTCGGTTATTATTAATAACCGACGTAGTTTATACACATTTACGTCATGAAATATATAAAACCGTCGTCTTATTTCCATTCATGGTCTAAGAGACTGTTTAACAGGGCGTCGCTTTTTTAGTGTTACCGTCGTTGTTTGGTATTATTACGTCGTTTGTTTTTAATAACCGACGTTGTTTTCCTTGCAGATTAATTAAAAATGGTTTCGAAATCTCAAAACAAGGAAGCTCAAGCGTCAAAGGCCAAATCAGGTTCAAAGGCACAAGGGGATGAAGCCAAATCAGTTTCAAAGGCTCTAGTGGAAGAAGAAAAATCAACTCAAAGCAAACCCTCGAAGAGGATGAGATTTGCCTCAACCTCCGAGAAAGACTCGAGCACAGCCACATTTGTTGAGGAGCCAAAATCCGGCCGCGGTATCAGCACAATGAGCCGTGTTGTGAAGAGGAGAATTGAGAAGGTTAAGCCTGTGGTTGAGTTCAATAAAAAGGGCAAACCACATGGCAAGGCTGCTGTTGAGATGCAGTCTTACATTGGTGTTTTGGCACGCACCAGAGTCCCTCTTGTGGACAAGAAATGGACTCAAATACCCAAGGACGTGAGGGAGCATATTTGGGAAGCTGTTCAAATGTCCTATGTTATTGGGGATAGGTACAAGGAGATGGTCTTGTCGTCTGCCACCAAAAAATGAAAGGATTTCAAGTATAACGTAACTAAGCATTATATCCTTCCATTCACACATGATAAGGAGAAGTTAAAAGAAACCCCTGCGCTTTATAAGTTCATAGAGAAATCGCAATGGGATGCCTTCGTAGCTTCAAGGTTAACCCCAGATTTTGAGGCTAAGCATGCTGAGCAGAAAGAGAGGAGGGAGAAATTGGAGTACAACCATAGGTTGTCTAGAAAAGGGTATGTTTGTTTGGAGGACCATTTGATAGAAACCATGCCCGATGTTGAAGAAATCGATCCAGTTGTTCTATGGAAGAAGGCAAGAGAAGATAAAACAGGAAACATCCCTGATCCAAAGGTTGCAGAGAAGGCAAAAATAATCGTAAGTCTCACTAACTCTGTTCTAAATTTGAAAAACAGAGTGTTTTATTTTGGTACAGACATCGTTTATCTTTAAATAAGCAAGGTTATAAAATGAACACCACGACGGGCTTAATTTACGGACGTTTAAAAATGAATAGGACGTCGGTTTTTGAATAAAGTAGACGTCTAGATAGAATTAATACGACGGATTAAATTATTCTATGAACTGCATTTTTGTTTTAAGTTTACTCATGCACACACTCTCCCTCCCTCTGTCTATTTCACTGAAATTTGTGGTGCACAATTTCTGGAAAAGAATGCATATTTCAATCGAGTTTTTTCACTTCTTCATTAAAACTTACGACGGTTTTATCTTATCTAGACGTTAGAATGCTTATACAACGACGGTAATTTTGTGCAGCCGTATGGAATTGGACATCTACATCTGTTTGTTTAATAATCCGTCGTCTTACTTTGAATACTACGACGTTCTTTGATTTATGTTTTAATCTATTTTATTTTGAATATACGACGTATTTTTATATACCTACGTTGTAAATAATAAACAACGACGGTATTTAAGTACAGACATTTTAAATTAATACCACGTCAGTCATTTAAGAAAAACCGTCGTTGTTTATTATTTACAACGTCGGTATATTTATCTGTTTAACACCCTTCTTAGTTTCTAACTATCTCTCTTTCTCTCTTTTAGGATGATTTGCAAAAGCAAGTCTCCGAAGGCACTCTGACTGTCTCCGGGACCAATGATATCTTGACTCTGGCTTTGGGAACCCCCGAGCATGGTGGGAGAGTCAGAGGAGCTGGTGCTGGCGTTACCCCAACTCAGTTCTTCAATTTGCCGAAACAGCAGAGAGTGAAATTTGGTGACAAATTGAAGGAAAGTGTGAGGGAGGCAGTCAGAGAAGAGACCTTGAGGATTGAGGCGAAGTCAAGGGAAACTATAATGGAAGCAGTCAGAGCAGAGAGGGAGGCTATGTTGGCATATATCCGTCAACTAGTTCCTAATTTTGATCCCAGCCAGATGCCCAAAACCCCAATTTCTCCAATTCCTCCAATTATTTTACCCCCTCAAGATCAAAGCCCAAAAAATCCAATGTCTGATAAGGCAAGCTGCTCTGGGGCCACTAATATCAGACCCCTAGCTTTGGAATTAGAAGATCCGAAGCCTGAAGCTGATACTGCTGGAAAAGAGAAAGAGGACACGGTAAAATCTCTGCTATTTTCTATTTCTGCTTTTTAAATTTTAAATAGACGTCGCTCCTTTAATAGCCGACGTTAAAATTTAAAATAACGACGGTATATACATCTGTTTCTTACAAGACACGTCGTGTTTCGTTAAATACCACGACGCTTTTACTTGTTTTGCAAATTATTAGACATTAAAAATAACGACACTGTTTTCTGCCGTCGTCTAACTCTTTTATAAACCGTCGTCTATTTCATGATTTCATTAACTGTATTTATATTAGACGACCTTTCTATAGTATAGCGACGTTATAAATTCAATACCACGACGGTTATCTATTTACCGACGTGTATAACCTTTCCTCCGTCAGTATTTACTAGAAACCGTCGTTTATATTATATACCACGTCTGTTTTTTGAGTTTAGTTAGAGTCGTTTATTTTAGTTCACACACAAACTAACTTATATTTCTTTATTTATTTCTTGTAACAGGATCTCTCAAAGCTAGACACGCCACCTCCTTTGTTAGCCTTATGCCAACACGTCCAGACCAAGTTGTTGCCTGTTAAGGAGGCTGTGGCAATTCACATGCCCAAGGAGGTGTTTGGCGTTGAGCATGATACCTTCCTCTTACCTGAAGATATTTTGCAGTTTGGTTCCATGGTTGAGATTGGAACCACAATGATATCAGTATACATGAGGTAATTCTCCCTAATCCCATTTTGTTTTACATTTTCCTTTCTTTTAAATTAAAATCTCATTTAATTGACTTTCATATATTTAGGTTCCTATTTGACTATTTAAAAATGGCAAATATGGTAAACCTTGTTGGCCTCGTGGACCCTGGGCTAGTGAGCTTTGGAGCTGGATCAATATCAGACCAAATAAAAAACCTGTCAAACCGCCTGAATACAGCAGATGGGAATCAATTTTTCTTGGTCCCTTATAATCCAGGGTTAGTACCATTTAAAGTATTTTCCTGATCTTCTACTATTTTTCTTTGTAGTACTATTTAACCTATATGAATCATTATGTGCAGGGGTCATTGGGTGATGGTAATTGTGAGACTAGCAACGGAGACCGCCTATTACATGAATTCACTGCCAAAACGCATGGTTGACGACGACATGAAAAATATAGTGAATACGTAAGTTGATTTCTTCTGATTTAAGATTTTTCCTATAAATTATTTAAATAAACGACTATTTTTAATAATACCGACGTTATAATTAAAATATAACGACAGTAAGTTATTACCGACGTGTTAATTTAACTACCACATCAGTATTTTCTTTAAAACGTCGTATTAATTTAACTACCACGTCGTTTGGGTTTTATTTAAGAACGTTTTAATTTTTTCTGCTCAATTTTTTGTCATACGACGTTTTACTCTTACCGACGTTATAACGTTACACAACGACGGTTAGTTTTTACCGCCGTTTTAAACAAAATATCACGTCTTGGTTTAAAAAACTTCGACTTTTTGACTGATTTACCACGACGGTTACTATTTGTATTTAAATTTTTTGTTTTGTCATTAACACCCTTTGTTTTCTTGTAACATGTCAATTAAAATGTTTAACATTCATATAAATAAAAATTCACGTAAACAGCAGGCCATTTGGAAAAATCTACACGGCACTCCTGAACAACCAACAAGTGTAAAGTGTGGCTATTACGTGATGCGATTCATGAGAGATATAATTCATGATCCAGACCTAAATTTCGAGAAGAAGGTAAAATGCAACATTTTAGATATACTTTCTTTATTTTACTACGTCATATTTTTGTTTAAAACCATCGTTTGTATCTTTATAACACGTCGGTTTTTTGGTTTATTTTGCAGTTTGAGAAGAAAAAAGATAAACTTCAGTATAAATAAGAGGATATTGACGAAGTTAGGCATGAATGGGCAGAATTCGTGAACAAGCAATTACCGAAGGATAATTGATGTAGATAAATAATTATGAACAATGTTTAGGTTTAATTTAGTTTATTTAAAATGTACATAAATATTTTGTTGTAATCAAGCGAACAAAAATCAAAAAAATTAAATTTTGTTTTAAAACTTGTTTAGTTCCCAAACACCGACGTCTGATTCTAATTTACACGTCTCATACGTGTACACAATGGTCGTCTTGCAGTAACTGGAAATATAACATCGACGACATGTAATAGCCATAACAACGATGGTTTATAATTAATTCATCCTGAAAAATGAATTTTGTACTTATATAGTACGTCGGTTCGTATAACCTTATCGACGTCTTAATAATATACAAAGGCGGATAATCTTAAATATCCACCTTTGTATATTTAAACAACGTCGGTTATATACTCTAAATGACGTTTAATAGTCATAACAACGACGGTTTATAATTAATTCATCCTGTATAAATGAATTTGTACTCATATACTACGTCGGTTCGTATAACCTTATCGACGTCTTAATACTATACAAAGGCGGATACTCTTAAATATCCGCCTTTATATATTTAAACAACGTCGGTTATATACACTAAAATGACGTTTAATAGTCATAACAACGACGGTTTATAATTAATTCTTCCTGTATAAATGAATTTGTACTCATATACTACGTCGGTTCGTATAACCTTATCGACGTCTTAATACTATACAAAGGCGGATACTCTTAAATATCCGCCTTTGTATATTTAAACAACGTCGGTTATATACAGACGTCGTTTTATATTAGTTTCGACGTCAGTTTATTATGTTTAACGTCGTTGTAAAGGGATACAACGTCGGATAGGTCATTTTTAATTTAATTTTTATTGACTTTTATATTTTATTTAATTCCATATTAAATTCAAAACTAAATCCAAAAATTAAACTGAAAACTACCAAACATTGGAATATTGTCTCTATCCTAAAGCTTTAAAAAATATAATTTTGGAAATATTTTTTTATTGTATTTAATTACTAATATTAATAATATATTCAAAACAAAATCCGAAAAATATACCGGCAAATTCTATGCACTGATTGAGACAATATCTTGCCCGTTAAGGCCTAAAAAATGTAATTTTAGTTTTCAAAGTTCGAATGATAACAAAATTCAAACAAATTTAGAGACAAAGCATGGTACTCCTTATACTTTACATAACATAACCCTAAGGTTTATGTGATCTATTGGTGCCCATAAATTCAAAATTATGAAATCCATATTTTAGCCTGCTATTGTAGAAGGCAATGTTGTAAGGAATCCATAGCAATTTTCGGTTCATTTTTCTCGTACTTGTGTATTTTTTTTAAAATTATTTTAAAATTTAGGGTTTAGGGTTTTTTGAAACGACGCCGGTTTTCTCCCGCTGTTTTTGGTCAACTACATTAACAAAGACTAATTGAATTCGGTTTACGACGTCGGTTATTAAATAGCGACGTCCTTTATGTTTACAATGTCGGTATTTTATAAAAATCGCCGTTGTAAGTAATAATTAGACATCCGTGTAAGTGTTGACCGTCGTCGTTGAAAAACGCGGTACTTTAAAATTTTTTACCGCGACCTAAAATTTTCAGAATTTCCCTTTAACCCTCAAATAGTTCATTCTCTCTCTTCAACATAAATTTGTTTGAAAGTTTTCGTTCTCCCAGCTCTCTCTCAATATCCATGTAAGTACAACTCTAGCCCCTTTAATCCTAATTCTCTCAGCTCTCTCTCAAGCTTTTGTTATATTCTCTCAGCTCTCTCTCAAAGCATTGGGTACGTAGATTCTCCAAGATCTCTCTCAAAGCATTGGGTACGTAGATTCTCCAAGATCTCTCATTGGGTACGTAGATTCTCCAAGCTCTCTCTCAAGCAGTTGTTATATTTTCGCAGCTCTCTCTCAATATCCATGTAAGTACAACCCTAATCTTTTCTTAAATCCATAAATGTTTTCGTTGGTAGCTATATTAGGGTTTTGGTGTTTGCAATCTTGTAATAATTGCTCTCTGTTTGGGTTCTTTTATGTATGTTTGGCCATGGGTTCTTGGAAAAGGAATGGGGATGGGAGATTTAAGCTGTTTTTTTTTTTAACTACGACGATGGTTGAAGGATCAAATTGTCGTCCAAATGTTTATTATACATCGGTTGTTCATTTACTCCCGTCGTCTGAGTTTTAAGCCGCAACTGGTAGCCTAAAGACGACTGTTTCTCCATTAAACGTCGTCTTTAGGCTACCAGAACACCGTTCAAATTTCTGGGTTTGGGTATCTTAATGACGACGGTGACTATAGATGCCGTCGTCTGAATGTATATTAAACGATGATTATTTTTTTAAACCGTCGTCTTGTACATGTTTTATATTTAATTTTCATTTTGTTCTCTGCTATTTGAATGAGGTAGTGTTTCATTGCTGGTCTTTCCACTTTAATATATATATATATTTATATGAATTTGATAGAGTGTGAGATGGATAAGTCATGGATGCATGCGGATAGAAGATCGAAGGCATGTGAGTTAGGGGTGGAAGGATTTTTGAATTTTGCGTCAGAAAATCTTGGAAATACAACTGAGATTCGTTTTCCATGTGTTAAATGTGGGAATATTCGATTGTTTGGGGTTGGCATTATAAGGGAACACTTATACTTTAATGGAATTGACCAAAGCTATAAGATTTGGAGATGGCACGGAGAACCTTGGGAATGGACTACCAATGCTAGTAGAAATGTGGAAGAAGATGAGCAAAGTAGGTTCAGTTATGTTTCTGAAGAATTAGGGATGGATGATAATGATTTTGCCAATATTGGATCTGATCCTTATTAGTTTGCCAATGTGATTGGGGATAGCGATCAACCCTTGTACCCTGGTTGCAGTAAGTACACGAAGTTGTCGGCTTTGGTGAAGTTATATAATTTGAAAGCAAAACATGGGATGAGTGATGTTTGCTTTACAGAATTATTGATACTTCAAGGAGAATTTCTTCCAGAAGGAAATACACAACCTTCCTCTATGTACGAGGCAGAAAAGACTTTGTCTGCTTTAGGGATGAGTTATGAGAAAATCCACGCATGTCCCAATGACTGCATTTTGTATCGGAAGGAGTATGAGAATGCAACTAATTGTCCTACTTGTGGTATCTCAAGGTCAAAGGAAACCAAGGATGGGTTCTTGAAAGAGGGTGTGGCAGAGAAGGTGGTGTGGTATTTTCCTCCAATTCCAAGATTTAAAAGGATGTTTCAATCACATAAGACAGCTAAGAGTTTGACTTGGCATGCTGCAAGAAAATCAGTTGACGGTTATATGTCTCATCCAGTTGATTACCCGTCTTGGAAACTTGTTGATGAAAAATGGCCCGACTTTGGTAATGAGCCAAGAAACTTGAGATTGGCTCTCTCATCTGATGGATTCAATCCCCACAGTTCTTTAAGTAGCAGATATAGTTGTTGGCCAGTTATGTTAGTTACATATAATCTCCCACCATGGCTATGCATGAAGTAGAAGTTCATGATGTTGACCTTACTGATTTCCGGTCCTAAACAGCCCGGAAATGATATAGATGTCTACTTAGAGCCTTTGATTGATGATTTGAAATCTCTGTGGGATGGGATTAGAGGAGTGTATGATGCCCACATAGGAGAATACTTTACACTCAGAGCTACATTACTGTGGACAATTAATGATTTTCCCGCTTATGGAAACTTATCTGGTTGTGTTGTTAAAGGATATAAAGCTTGTCCAATATGCGGCGATGATACACCTAGCCACAGGTTGAAAAATGGCCACAAAATTTGTTACATTGGGCATAGAAAGTGGTTATCAATCAATCATCCATATAGGAGGCAACGTGAAACTTTTAATGGGAAACCTGAATATGGCATGCCTCCCGAGCCATTAACAGGAGAAGAAGTGCTGCATATGGTTGAAGATATTAATTACATATGGGGCTCGAAAAATGGGGGAAGTGTTAGTGAGAATGATGGTGATAGAGTTTGTTGGAAGAAGAAATCAAAATTCTTTGATCTCGAGTATTGGAAATACCTCCCTGTGAGGCATGCCCTAGATGTTATGCACATTGAGAAGAATGTTTGCGATAGTATCATTGGTACATTGCTAGAGATCCTTGGAAAAAATAAAGATGGGATTGCTGCTCGGTTAGACTTATTGAACATGGGGGTAAAAATTGATTTGCAACCCGAGTATGGAGAAAGACGTACTCGCTTGCCTCCAGGGCCTTGGAATTTGTCAAGAGCAGAGAAGAGAACGGTTTGCAATTCTTTTTATGGTATGAAGGTTCCTGAAGGTTATTCTTCAAATATAAAAAATCTTGTATCTTTAAAAGATTCAAGACTTCTTGGCCTTAAATCTCATGATTGTCATACCTTGATGCAACAATTGCTCCCTGTGGCAATTCGTTCTGTTTTGGAGAAGCCTGCAAGGTATGCAATAACTCGATTGTTCTTCTTCTTCAATGCTATATGTGCAAAGAAGGTAGATGTTTCCAAGCTAGATAAGTTGGAAGAAGATGTAGTAGTTACTTTGTGTTTGCTTGAGAAGTACTTTCCCCCTTCATTCTTTGATATCATGGTTCATCTAGTAGTACATCTTGTCAAAGAAGTTCGTCTATGTGGGCCAGTATATTTTAGATGGATGTATCCGTTTGAAAGATATATGAAAGTGCTAAAGGGGTATGTTCAGAATCGTACTCGTCCCGAAGGTTGCATTGCTGAGCGGTATATAGCTGAAGAAGCTGTAGAGTTTTGTACCGAGCATTTATCTGATGTTAGTACAGTTGGAGTACCTTCCAGCCAGAATATGGGAGTTTCAAAGCCATTATCAGGTTGCACAGTGAGCTTAGTTGATATGGACTTGTTGAACCAAGCACATCTATATGTCTTGGAGAATACGGAGGAAGTCCTACCTTATATCGAGTACGTATGAGTTTAATTTTTCATATATATGTAGCCATTTTAAACATTATTAATCCTTATGTTTATCTTATATATAAGGGACCGTAATGCGTGTTTTTTTCGAGTCAATTGTAGGGAACATATGATCCACATCAAGACCACTTATCCGAAATTTAGAAAGAGAACAAAGTGGCTACAAGATAAGCACAATAGCACTTTCATTCAATGGCTACGTTTTAAGGTATATATGTTATTGAATGACATATTGAACTTATTTTAATTTTCTTTCTTTCTATATATATGTTAGATTGAATTAAGATATATGTTTAATTTGCAGGTTCAAAGTGAATTTAATGGGGAAGATTATAATGGCATATCAGAAAATTTGAGGTGGTTAGCAGCTGGTCCAAGCATGGCAGTGCCATCATATAGGAGCTATCTTATTAATGGTGTCAAATTTAGCACCAAGGCACAAGATGATGTGCGAACTGTCCAAAATAGTGGAGTTTATTTACTTGCACATACTATGCAAGTTGCTAGTGCCAAGGATAAAAACCCTATTGTCTCCAATATGGGTTTTTATGGGGTTATTCAAGAAATTTGGGATCTTAACTACCAAAAGTTTAGAATTCCAGTCTTGAGGTGTGATTTGGATAGATAACACTTCGGGCCTTGTAGTCGACGAACTTGGATTTACCCTTGTAGATCTGAGTAAAATTGGACATAGGAATGACCAATTTGTTATGGTTTCTCAAGTCAAAACAAGTATTTTATGTTGACGACCCAATGCATCGTGGTTGGTCGATAGTGTTATCAATGCCTAATAGAGAATATAATGATGTTATTGGTGATCATGTGCTAGGTGATATTAGAATTGAGTGTGAGTCATTTTCTAGAGGGATACCAAATGTTGACACATTTGATGACCTAGTGGGTGAGTTTGGGAGTGAGAATATTATAGATGGGTGTGAAGATATATGGATTGATTGATTGTTGTAATGTATGACATTAGTTATGCAGTTAATTGTATGACATTAATTCTTAGCTCTGTATATCATTTTAATTCCGATCACATTTTTATTCTACAAGCTTTGGGCATGACAAATCAAAAATTAAAAATAATCGGTTAAAGCTGAAAATACGACGGTCAAGTTACAAAAATCGCAAAAAGAGACGTCTAAAAAACAACCAACGTCGGGTTTTCACAACCGACGTGGAATGACAACGCAAAAATGAAATAAAAACCGCCATTTGAAAAAGAAAACACGTCGGTTAATTATAATTCATTTCAAAACGGTTAATATTGTTGTTTTTACGTCAGTTCAAGTAAATATATGCCATGTTATATGTTTTAGACGTCAGTTTTTTTATTTAGTGAACGTAGTATTTATTAACCACAGCGGTTTCTAAGTTTGACACGTCGGTTTTGTTTGATTTAGAAACGTTGATAAAACTATTTACGTCGGTTTTGTAGTTGTTTTTGACATTTAAAATTATTTAAACGTCTATGTTTTACTAAAACCGTCGTCTATTATAGTCGAAAGGTCTCTTTTTATGCTTTTATGTATCAAATCGACGTCGGTTCTAGTTTTTTTTTATGACGTGTAATATATTAACCACGTCGTTTTTTTTGTGTTCAAGCCGTCAAAATAATTTTCAACATCTGTGGTAACCTAAAGGGTCGTGGTTATTATTGTTTTTACGTCAGTTCAAGTAAATATATGCCATGTTATATGTTTTAGACGTCCGTTTTTTTGTTTAGTGAACGTAGTATTTATTAACCACGACGGTTTCTAAGTTTTACACGTCGGTTTTGTAGTTGTTTTTGACATTTAACATTATTTAAACGTCTGTTTTTTACTAAAACCGTCGTCTATTATAGTCGAAAGGTCTCTTTTTATGCTTTTATGTATCAAATCGACGTCGGTTTTAGTTTTTTTATGACGTGTAATATATTAACCATGTCGTTTTTTTTGTGTTCAAGCCGTCAAAATAATTTTCAACGTCTGTGGTGACCTAAAGGGTCATGGTTATTATTGTTTTTACGTCAGTTCAAGTAAATATATGCCATGTTATATGTTTTAGACGTCAGTTTTTTTATTTAGTGAACGTAGTATTTATTAACCACGACAGTTTCTAAGTTTTACACGTCGGTTTTGTTTGATTTAGAGACGTTGATAAATATATTTACGTCAGTTTTGTAGTTGTTTTTGACATTTAACATTATTTAAACGTCTGTTTTTTACTAAAACCGTCGTCTATTATAGTCGAAAGGTCTCTTTTTATGCTTTTATGTATGAAATCTACGTCGGTTTTAGTTTTTTTACTGACGTGTACTATAATAACCACGTCGGTTATTTGCCGTCGTTATTTCATGTGTGAAAAGACGGAGGTCGATTTCTCGTCGGTTGTAAACCATGATACACGACGGTGGATTTCCGTCGTCTATTTCGTTTTTTGTAGTAGTGGAGTTGAATATTCTTATTGTCTTTGTTCTCAATAAGTTTTATTGTAGCCATGCTAAGTTTGCTCTAGGTAGTGTGTCTTTAGACGCTTGGCTTGAAGAGGGTCCTCCAAGGCCAATGTGTCTCTTCTAGTTGACGTTATTTTGGTTTTGTTTTGAGTTTTTTTGTTTGTAGCCTTTGTGGAGCGTGTGGTATTCTTTTTCCTTCGTCTCTGGTTTTTCCCATTGGGATTTCTTAGGCAAGGTTTTGATGAGGCCACGTTTACTCGCTCGAGTCTGTAACTTTTGACAATTGAATGAAATCTTACTATTTCCCCAAAAAAAAAAGTCAAATTTACATCACTTATTTATTTCCCTCGAATTTTCCATCTCCACATGGCTATAGTCACCACCCCACAAGCAAAAGATCCCAAGAAAACCCACCCCTAAATTTTCAGTATCAATAATATGAAAGGACCTTTAACTGAGATTTGAATTTTATATAGTGGATAGGAAGATAAAGTGGAGGGGACAGAGAATTAGGAGAAGGGTGAAAATTGCACCACTAGGGGCGGAGGTACTCTAGGGCCTGAGGTGGCCCTGGCCCCTTCACAATTTGTTCTTAACACAGTAAAGCTTGGGTTTTAGTTCATATATTTAATAATGCAAACCATATATATAATCATTCTAATGGCCTCCCCAATTGCAATCCATAATAACTTCATTTATAATTATATGTAAAATGTTTGTTGGCCCATTACACAACTGAAATAAAAAAAGGAAGTATTAATCCTCTAATAATCAAATTGATGAACCAAGGGAATAGAAAATAAATAGTTTAAAGGGAAATGAGATTTTATCGGTAGACTTTTCCGTTTTGATACATGAAATTGAGTACAAAGTTATGAAAATGTTCATTTTTTCTTATATATATTATTGATGTAAGATTGAATATTTTTTTTCTTCTATACTTGTATTACGGTTTGGCCCCCCACACATACAATCCTAGCTCCGCCACTGAGCACTACTCTAATAATATTATTCAAAACACATGAATTGCCATTTCCTTCTCCATTCCTTATCTCCAACTCCAACCTCTTTGAATCCACTTACCACCCGCATATTTTGTTTTCACTTTTGCTCTTTTCTACACAAAAAGAACACCGTAGGACAACTCGAGGTGACTGCTCTTAAGAAAAGGGCAACCCACCACATCCAAAGGACAAAATAATAGACCGTATCTTTTAATGGTTTGTTTTTTGGTATTAATACAAGTTCTCAAGTTCTCAAGTTTTTAAATAATATTTTTTTTTATATTAATTTTAATTGGTTAACACATGTTTTAAATATTTCTTTCATGCGAAGTGACTCAAAATGCAAACTTTGCAGAATAGAGTGACTAAAAATTGGCTAAACTCAAGCCAACGGGTCCATAGCTTAGTGGTAAGAGTATTTGTCTGCATATAAGTGGTCTCAAGTAGTTGAAACCCCAATGACACCTCCTCCCTCCCCCTTCTAAACGTTGACCAAAAAAAAAAAGCGGTAAACTCGAAACACAGTAACAAAAATATGTTCCAAATTAAAATGCAATGACTAAAAAGATATTTAACAAGAGTGCTGCTATTTCCACCCCCTGTCCTATTTCCCCACCCACCTTATCTTTCCACCCACCATATAAATTTTAAAAAACATAATCCTATCTTTCCACCCACCATTATTCCTAAAATACCCTTTAATTATTATTTTCTTTTTATCAAATGTAATAATTTAAAACATAAAAAAAGAAGCTTAATGGAACTTAACAATTAACTCCTACAATCGTTATTCTTCTTTTCTTTTCTTTTCTTTTTACTTCTTTCTTTCTTTGCAGTTTCTCCACCCAATTGTATAGGTTTTTTTCCCTATTCCTTTCTCTAAGTTTGGTTGGTTTTGGTGGTGGCTTGAGAAAATTCGGGGTTGGGACCCGAGAATTGGAGGGTGGTCTCATTGTTGAGTTGGAGGGTTTGTTAGGAGACGTTGTACGAAGCAATGACAAATGTAGATGGCGTATAAGAAGACAGGGCTGAGAAAGAAAGGTCACCTTAAATTGAATTAAATTGAATTTGAACGATTTTGATTATTATGTAAAGATCAGTTAAGCCATTATAAAGAGAGTACAGAAAAAAAAATTCTTCTATTTTGGAGAGTTTGTTTAGGGTTTAGGAAGGAAGAAGGAAAAACCAAACCTCTGCAATTGGGTGGAGAAGCTGCAGGTATAAGAAATAAGGAAAAAAAAAAAGAAGACTAAACTGATTGGGGGAGATATTGACCAAAAAAAAAACGATTGGGGAAAGATGTTGCAGACAAAACAAACAGGAAAGAGGGAGAGGTTGAAGAGATAGGAAAAAAAAAGAAAAAAAAAAAAGTAAATGACGGCAGGAGTTAAGGTTCAAATTGTTAAGTTGCATTAGAGTTTTTTTTTTCTTTTTGATTATGAAAAAGTTTCAATATATTGGATTAAATTTTAATGAGGTGGCATAAGTCCTTAAAAGTCATTTTACAAAGGGCTACATTTGTCCTCAAAATTTTGAAGATAAGGTGGGTGGGGAAATAGGACAGGGGGGTGGAAATAGTAGCACTCTTTAACAATTTATCTTTCGGTGGAAGGGTTTTTATATTTATTTATTTGGTTGCCATGTATATATTCAGTGTCATTTTGTAGTAAATATCTTTTAGTGGTGTTTCTCTTTGGTAACTGTCGACACTGATGGACTTATTAAGGCTCAAAAAAGTGCAGTTGTACATCCTCTCGCCTAGAAAAGCCTCTTCATGTGCTGCATATTGCCCCTCTTCTGAGGTTTCGTGGTGCGCTCCATGTGTTCAACAAATTGCCTTAACCAAGGCTTGAAGGCGCTGAGCTGTTTCTGAGCGCAGCGTGTTTTGTAATTTTCTTTTTCTTTTTTGTAAACCCTGGTGCAAAACCAGCCCAACGTGTTTTGTTTTGTTTTTTTGTTTTTTTAACATTCTGACCAAAACGACGTCATTTTGCACCAGGGTTTACAAAAAAGAAAAAGGAAAAAAAGCTATTTTAACAAGCTCCGATGTATGGGCTGTTTAAAAAATGATAAATGGCTATAAAACAAAAAGGCTTTTAACAAGCTTTCTTTTTCTTCTTTTTAAATTAATTATTTGGCTTAAATTAATCGCAAGTGAAGATAGTTTTCAATCTGGGAATTCAGTACTACAAAAAGTGAAAAAGACGACCAGAAAAAAACGACGCTAGAACAAAATATCGTCGTTGTGTTAAAAAGACGACAGTAACAGAAAACTGTCGTGGATAAGTAACTTAAACACCTAAAAAATGGAGGCCCGCTTGGATTTTTTTTGAAAAAGGTTTTCTTCAGAGTTAAATTCTGACCCAAAAACAATGACAGCAGGTATGAAGCCACCGACGTAGAAAGTAAAGACGACGGTTCAACAAAACAGCCGTCGTGTTAACTCCTACATAAACACGACCAACTGTTCTTAGTCCGTGTTGTATAATATTACGAAATCCACGTTGGCATATTACATAACAACGCCGTATTAAATCAATGTACCACAACGCGAAAGATAAATTTATCTACTTATTATTAAATCCATGCCCTACAAGCGTCATGCGAAAGCTGGGGGCCATTTAGGGGAACACATATTTTCGACAGCCAATAGAAAGACGTGTGGAAAAAGTAATATTCCTTAGGTCAATTTAAGATAGGAATATCTCCTTAAATCAAGGATGAAGATTTCCACAAAATCTCCTTGATTAATCTTGTCACCTATTTTTGGGTAAGAATAATTCCAATTGAATAAGGAATTATTCTTCAAATTCTAGCCAAGCAAGGAGACTAGATAAAGGCAAGCATACACCACATTTGAGGTAATTATGAAACCCTAGCAAAATTACTCTCTCTCTCTCTCTCGCCGCCCTCTCCTCTCTCTTTCGCACACGGCCACACGCCACTAAACATAGCCACACGACACTACACACGACCACGCACCACCCGGCTCTCCATGTGAGTGACAACTCCCTCCTTTAAGTATTTGTTGCATCTTCCGAGATCCTTTTTACTAACTTAGGCATCAGAGGGCCTTTGATCAACACCCCCAGGGTGTGGTTCATTGACCTAAATTTATTTTGCAGGGAGCGAGGGAGAAGAAGTTCAAAGGGTGGAAGAATCTTCTACAAATATTCTCCCGTGAGATTATTTGCACAAACAATTAGTTTAAGAGATGGATGATATTACGCCTGCCTTTTAGCTTAGAATTCTTTATACCGTAGGCATCTTGAAGTCACTGTCAATTATTTTCTTTATGTTTTATCCCTTTGTTGGCATCTTTTTCAATTGAAGACATCCCTTTGGTGGCCTCTTTTTCAAATGTAATTTATTAATTTTATAGGAATTATAATTAAATTAACACATTAGTTGACCCGTGTTCGGAGAGTTTCTTGACTGTGTATAGGGAGTGTCTAACCGTGGACAAGGCGAAAGCCATTGGACACGGGTGTCCTAGGAGTGTCCGACACTCCCACTCTTGGGCTTAGTGGAGTGTCCATGCAACATAGTTGATTCCTATAATTTGGTCATATATCTTTAGGAATTCTGTCACAAGAATAATTCATGCATTAGGCACATTTTGTCACAAAAACTAGTTTGATAAACATTTCGTTTTCATTTTTTTAATTCATTTTTATATGGAAGATACAAGGGAAAATTTTAAAAGAAAGAATGAGAAACAAGGGATGAGAGAGGTATGGATAAGAGGGTAAGAAACTGTAATGGAATGCTACACAAACTGAAAACAAATACTTACAAGCAATTCAAATATTTTTTTCTTTTCAAGTTCTTTTTCATGCATTCTACTTTTCTTCTCCATCTTCTCTCCATTCTCTGATCATCTTAATTAATCCCCAAAACAAGTTCCCTATTTAAGGTAGATAGTCGTGCTATTAAATAATTTCTTATATATATATAAATTGTAATAGATAATTTTGTATTACATGAATTGCTCTTTGCTGAGAATTTCACAATGAATTCACGCATAATTACATAACCTGTAAGCCTGTCTGAAAACACAGAGCATGAATATATACTTAACGCATAATCAATATATATTTTTTGAAGACCAGAAATAAAAGAAGCTATCCAACTCTTCATTGGGTCGTCGAGATAGCCTAGATTCGGAGGTGATCTAAGCAAGGCTTCGTGAGGGCAGCAGGGCTTGCTTGAAGCTCCATGAATTTCTCATATGTCATCCCAACGTATTTTGGGGCTTGGCCTTCTCTCTCTAACAACTCTGGGATTGGTAAAGCGGGTGTGTCCAGTGAGGGCCCATGGGGCACAGCTATTGATATCCTTGTAGCTTTGTTGTTCACAACAGCCCTATGCCATATGCTCTTGTACTTGTCGTTTGTCAAAATCTGACACAAAGAATTAACCATACACATAAATAATCGGTACCATTAATTTATGAAAATAAGTAGAGAATTATTAGACTTTGTAATTCTTAGATAAGATGGGTTTTGGATTTAAAAAAGTTGGGTGTTATTTTGGTACCTGAATTTGGTCACCAATGTTAACAATAAAAGCTCCCGGAGCAGCATTCACCAACACCCATTGGTCTTTGTGCTTGACTTCAAGGCCACCCATCTCATTCTGGATGAGGAGGGTCACCAGTCCATGATCGGTATGAGGAGGAATGCCGATCGCTTTATCAGGCTGTGGGCATGCCGGGTAGTAATTTGCGGCCAGAATTTGTAAGCCACGGTCCCAGTTCATGGCCTTTGCTATGTAGTCAGCCTCCAACCCTAAGCTCTCTGATATGCCCTTCAATATTTCTGTGGCTACTTCTCGGGTTCTTTTGCTGTACTCCAATGAAACCTCGCTGTATCCAGCAGGTTTGTAGAGTGAGTTGAATTCAGGGTGGGCTATGACCTTGAGGAAATCCCTCCACAGACGAACTTTTTCAATGGCGACGTTGGCACTGGTACCGCACCTAATTGGGTCCAACAGGTTCTTTGTTTGAAACTCCTTCTTCTCCTCCTCCGGTAGGTCAAAAAATCTATGACACGGGTTGATCATTGATTTCATCAATCTCTCTGGTACACCGTGGTTGGTCACCTATTAAACCCAGCATGAATACATTTTATGTTTGATTAGCTTCATTTTCATCACACACGTTAATGCATATAAAACAAACAAAATCAACTTGATATTCACAGTCTGACAACATAAGCATCACGAAAGAGCATTTCTTCGTGATTGACGCAAAAGGAAGTACTTACCTGGAAGAAGCCCCATTCCTCGCAAGCTCTTCCTAGCTCCTCGATCACTTTTGCCCGTTGATCAGGAGAACCAGAGGTGAGAAGAGCAAAATCAATGGTGGGGATTGAGTGTTCGGGGTCATTTGCATCTCCTTGTTCATTAGGATTTTTGGTATAAGTGTACTCGGAAGGTACAGAACTGAGAGCAGCTGAGCCAGCTAGTCTTTTGATGCTTGCAACTTCGATTTCATGACCATCGGATGCCTCAGTTAATGAAGTTACTGCAGGTGCCATTGGAAGAGAGATTGAAAATGAAGTGTTTTGAGAACGAGAGATGTTTAAATGAAGTGTTTGAAATAGGGATGGAAGGCTTATGCAAGTAATGGTTCGTATTTATAGGCAAGAAATCTAAGTTTTTCCACGTGAAACGAATAGTCTATAAATGAATTGGTTTTTAGTTTAGAGAGCGAGTGATCTGATAAGGTCTCCAAGCTTGACCAAGCCTACCAAACTCTGTCAACTAACACAAGATAACGTGGGATTCTTATTTAATATTTAGGTGTAACAAGTTAACGACTATTTTTTATTTTCATATTTTAGATTGTTTAAACAACTATTTTTCACTAGAAACCTGACTTAGATCAACCTCAACTATTTTACCCCATTGACAGAACTGACAAATTAAACTAGTTTTTCTTTTTTGGTTGTTGATAAATAAACTAGTTTCAGACCTACTTGCCTGAATTGTGTTGGGCTGAGTAGAAGATGTCGAGTTTTGAATGTCTCAACATTATATTATTGCTATACAACAGAAACAAAATCAAAAAGATTCTAGAGTCTTCTAGGTCGATACTATTTGCATGACCCATTCAAAATCCATTGGACCAGGCCTCCTCTTTAGAATTAGGCTAGGGCTTCATAGAAATTTCTATCATTTTCTTCAAGTGTGGAAAATGACCTAATATGATTCAAGAATGGCAGAGATGTTAGGCTAGGGCTTCATATTCGGCTCATAGTTGCTTTGTATTTTTATTTGCTCGTCATTAATATACTATTACTTATTTTCAAAAATGACGGATGGAAGGTATATATGTGGCATGACCAAATTAACATTCAAGGAAGGTATATACAATATAGAATTAGTGCGAGTCAGTTTTCAGATATTGTTATTTATGAACAACTGAAAATAGGCAAAAACAAAGAATAAATCAATGCAGTGCAAATTTTATGTTAGACAAATTTATAAATAAACCCAATCCTAGACATGTATTTATAAAAAAATCCAAACACTATTTAAACATAGAAACACACCCAAAATCAATAATTGTATATTTTTTGGGTGTGTTTATAAATGGGTTTTGCGTGTGTGTAATGATAGTTTTGGGTGTGTTTATAAAGTGTTTTGGGTGTTGGGTTTTTTTATAATTTCAACCCCCATTTTGGGTGTTTTAGTGAAACTCCCGGTGGGAAAACACTTTGATATAATGAGGACAAAAAGGTAGAAACAATTCAACAAAATTAAAACATATATATATATATATATATATATATATATATTATTTGTGATAATCAAAGTTTAAAAGTAGATAGTGATCGAATGTAATCTATCTATATATATAAAGCAAAAGGCAGAGAATGGTGAAACATTCAAAATACCAGAAAATGTCTTTGGTTAATTCAAACACTAGCCTCTTCGCACGCACTTCCTCTCCCGTGAGAGTCCTTTTTTCAAAATTTTAAATTTATTTTAGAATTAAAAAATATAATGGGTAGTTGTGTTCCATAAAAAGAGGATCTATTATCTGATTAATTAAATGTGGATAATTTGGTAAATTCACACTTTTTCATATTAAAAAAATTAAATTTAAAAGAAAAATCAGACAATGAATCCTAGTTTTATGGAACATAACTACCCATTATCTTTTTTAATTCTAAAATAAAATTAATTTTTTTAAAGAAAAGCCTCTTGCAGGCGGGAAAGCGCATGCGGAGAGGCTAGTATATATAAAGCAAAAGGCAGAGAATGGTGAAACATTCAAAATACCATAAAATGCCCTTGGTTAATTCAAACATTAAGAATTGAAATTATTAATTAAATGAGGATAATATGGTAAATTCACATTTTTTTTTAATATTAAAAAATTAAAATTAAAAACAAAATCAAATAATATATCCTACTTTTATGGAACATAACTACCCATATTATCTTTTCTTAATTTTAAAAATAAAATAAAAATAAAAAAGAAAACAATTGGCCACGCATGTGCCAAGGGGCTAATAATAAAAATAAAAATAAAAAACCAATTGGCACCCTCATTGCCAAGTGCTAATCCTAAAAAGAATGAGGTGATTCCTTGTGCCCACCAAAGTGCTACCAACTGAGAAACCTAATTTAGGTGATAGAAGATTGAGAATATTGTTTCCAATCCAATTATTCAATACCCTTTTTTTTTATAGAGTGCTGCTAAACGAACCCTAAAATTAACTGAGTACACCTTACTACTAAACTATTTATTGAATTACTAATTTACCATAATATAAAATGACCAAAAAGATAAAATAATATTGGTTTTTATTGCTTTGAATCCATGCCTTCAAACAAATTGACTTAGTTTTTAACAAACAACATGGAATCCATGAGAAGTGTATTGATCCAAGTTGATTTTTTTTTTATGCATAAAACTTAAACAAACACAAACCAATTCATGCTGAAATATTGGAAACCCACACCCGAGTTCTCCGCTACAAGGTTGGAGGATAGGAGAGTCTGAGACTGCCATGGTTGAGGGAGAAGAAGCGTTCAAAATGGCTATTGATATTTTACATTTTTTTCCATACGAGTTAACAGTGTTTGTGTATTGTTAAAGGTGGAGAGACGTGTCAAAATTTTAGATAAAGGACAGGAGGAGATAGGGAATTTAGGGACAGCAGATCTCAACTCCCCTGAGATCCTATTCTCTACGCCACCCCCCTTAACAATCCTAGTCACCATTTCTACTTCACCTCCAACGGCAACTCATTCAATTCTCAAATGCAACAATCTAATCCCAATCCCAATTCAGATGTTTCCAAAAAAACACATGGTGCTCGTGGTGGAGAACTGCAATTCCAGGTGGTGGTGGTCGTGCTAAAATATGAATATGGTTTTAATATGTTAAGTTCTTATTTTATTATTCTCCATAAGGAGGTATATATAAGAGTTTACATGAGTGCTTTACAAGGAATTAGATATAGTAAAGGATTAGGAAAGTATCTCCTAATTATACAATGAATTGACAACTATATAAAAATAGGAAAGTAAATCCCTTGATTAATCAAGGAAATAAATCTCCTTGATTAATTAGGAGACTCACTTCAACACTCCTCCTCAAGTTGGTGCATATACGTCACAAATGCCCAACTTGGTAAGTGAGTCATGAAATTCGTAGCACCCGAGTCGATAATCCATGCGGATTTTTGAGAGGACGTCCCCTCCAAAACAGACGTCCCCTCCAAAACAGAAGTCCCGTCCAAAACAGAAGTCCCCTTCAAACCAGATGTTCCCTCAGTTCAATGAGGAGGCCAATTTTTTATCAGCTTTGATTGAGGAAGAACTGTAACATTGAAGAGAGAGCACCCTCATTTTTCTGGGTTTCCCATTCAGGCGAAACAAAGGAATCTAGGATTTTATAATTTCATCTTTGTGGTTGGGTTTTTGGGGTCGGGACATACGTCAATCCTTGAGCAACGTCGAAACTGGTGTTGAGTTGGAAAGTGTTGACCGTACCGTTGTGGTTCTGCTCGGTTGGTTTTGAAATCCTTGAGCGCGGGCGAAACAGGGGTTGAGGAAGAAGAAAAATTTTTGGGGTTGACGTCCAGATCTAAAAGGGCTACATTACGTTGTCATATTTGTTGAAAATTTGAAGTTGGAAATCAGTTACGAGGTAAGCCATATACTGTATTTGTCAATTTCTTTATTGGGCATCAGCATGAGTCACTTTAGGTTGTATGTATGGCTTTAATATTTCAGCGGAGAGTCATTTGCATGTCATATGTTAGTTAATATATATTGTAAAGCTGTTTGAAAGCATGTGCCAAATATTGGGCATCAGCATGAGTCAGATTAGATTGTATGTATGTCTTTAATGTTTTACCAGAGAGTCATTTGGATGTCATATGTTAGTTGATATATATTTTAAAGCTGTTTGAAAGCCTGTGCCAAATATTGGGAATCAGCACAAGTTACGTTAGTGTGTATGTAGGTCTTTAATATTTCACAGATAGTGATTTTAATGTCATATATGATGGTGGTGATGTGATATTCAGGGTTAAATTGCAAGAACTGTGAAATGGAGTGCGAAGGACAGGTGACACCGGAAGTTAGTTCGGAATTGAAACCAAAATTGGGACTTGAATTTGATTGCTGTGAGGATGTGTTCAATTACTATAATATGTATGCCGCGAAAGCCGGATTCAGCATTCAATGTTCTACAACGAGAACGTGCACATTCACAGGGGAGGTAACAAGGAAAGAATATGTATGCTGTAAACAAGGGTATGCGTTGACAAGCACTGTTAGTCGTAAGAGAAGACAGCGAGGTTGTACTTGAACTGGGTGCGAGGCTAAACTTGCGATTTTGAAGGTAAACGAGAAGAATAAGTACACTGTTGTAGGATTCAATGAGGTACACAACCATGACATGACCACAGTTGATAAAGTTCATCTATTGAGATCTCACTGTAACTTAACAGAGTCTACAAAGGCCTATAGTGCACATTTGAGCAAAGTTAATATCCCTGTACATAAACAGGTAAGCCTTCTTGAGGTGCAAGTAGGGGGATTGGAAAATGTTGGGTTTGTTAGGAGAGATGTCTATAATTATGCAAGGGACGTGCGTGGGGAGGTGATTGGGCATGATGCAGAGCTGCTAAAGGAGCATTTTTTGGCTGAGCAAGGAAAAAATAAATCATTTTATTTCAATATGGAGGTAGATTCGGAAGGAATGATGGGAAATGTTTTCTGGGCAGATGCAAGGTGAAGACGAGCTTAAGGGTTTTTTTGGGATGTGGTGGTATTTGATACGACGTTCAACACGAACTGCTATGGGATGGTCTTTGCGCCTTTTTTAGGCGTTAATAACCATAGGCAAACAGTGTTGTTTGGTTGTGCATTCCTAACTAGTGAAACCACGAATTCATTTGTATGGTTGTTTGAAGAATTCAAGAAAGCCATGCCAGGTGAGCCACCCAAAATGATCATCACTGATCAAGATGCAGCCATGTCAAAGGCAATTGCTTTAACTCTCCCAACAACATTCCATAGATATTGCATATGTTATATCTTGAATAAGTTTATGGAGAAACCCGGCATTGGGGAATGTTTTTTGGAAATGTGCAAATGCATATGGGGTATGGACACGAAAGAAGAATATGATGCGAAATGGGATGAAATCATCACAAGCAATGGGCTGACAGACCATCCGTGGCTGAGCTCGATTCATGCTTTGCGGGAGAATTGGGTTCCATCATATGTAAAACATGTGTTTTCGGCTGGGATGTCAAGTAGTCAACGGGCTGAAAGCTGTCATGCATTTTTCAAACAATATATTAACCGGAAAAACACATTGATGGAATTCATTGTACGTTTTGAAAGAGCTCTTGGTTCACAGAGACACAAGGAGTTAATGGCTGATCATGTTGATACCAATGAAAAACCTCCACTGCCATTTCGAACACCAATGCAACATCAAATGGCACGCATTTACACTCGGGAAATTCTTGAAATGTTTGAGAGGGAAGACTTCCGAAGCCTTTTATGCTTGTTCGAACTTGTAGAGCAAGATGAGACCCAGTGCAGGTACAAAGTAAGTGAGCGGGTAAATCCGGGGGTGACACAGATGAAGGAGCTTGTGCATGATAAAGATGCCGATAAAGCTTATTGCAGCTGCAAAGGATTTGAATTTTGGGATATTCTGTGCCAACACATCCTAGCATTTTTAAGAATGAAGCAGGTGGAGCACTTGCAGACAATTACATAGTGAAACGATGGCTTCAAAGTACAAAGTGCGGTGTAGTATATGATAAGAATGACAAAGAAGTTAAAGATTGCGTGGACGGTTTGGTTTTGGTTAAGAGATCGAAACTTGGCAAAGTTGCAGGTGAGTTGATAGATTCTGCTTTGTTGTGTGATGAAGGTTTTGAGTTGCTGGAAAATTCATTTGACGACTTTCGTGGGAAGCTTACAAGGTTGTTGTCATCAAGAGCTCGTGTCGAAGAAGAACCCAATGGAGAGGTCGGAACTAGTTCTTCCCAAGTCAAAATGAAGGATCCCCATCGAGTAAAAACAAAAGGGCGTGCGAGAAGAGTGAAAGGACAAAAAGAGAAGGCAGCGGAAGGACATAAACGGCGGTGCAGTGAATGTAGGAAGACTTATCATGATAGACGGAGTTGTCCAAAACTTATGAGCGGGTAAGTGAATATGTAATTGTCTAGGTTTGAATTTTATACAAGAAATGTTGTTGACTTGTTTCTTTGTTTCGATGTTGCAGCTCTTCATCTTCCAACGCAGAAGTTGGTGCTGCAGTTGATGAGAATTTGCAGCCCAGTCAAAGCACGCAGGACAGGGAACCTACTATGACAGAGTCATTTCTACAAGAGTTTGATTTCCTTTACGGTCCCGGAGTTTGAATATTTGTTGATACCAATTTGCGTCTTTTTGGAAACCATCTGGAACCGTTAGTGAATCTTATGTAAGTGCCTCATGTTGATACTGAACTAAGGTATGTGAAAAGCAATAGTGAAACCGCCCAAAAACAAAGTAACTTCTGTATTCGATAATTATTAAGTGTCACACACGTATCGCATGACTTACATTCGACCCCTGGAAAAATAAAATAAAAAAAGTACATTAAAGTCAACAATAAGTTATTTGAAGAGCCACTTAGTTATCAACCTCAGAGTCATCACTTGACTCAAAGCGGCCACGTTCGTCCCAATCTAGAACGTGTTTGTCATTGTAGCAATCCTCGCACTAGTCTGGGAGTAATGCAAACAATGGGAGATGGGGGCTTTGGGGGAGAAGGGGTCGGAGACCGATAATATTGAACATTGTCTGGACCTACCTCGAATAGATCTCTGCGCATCCCACAAGGATGGTCGTGAACGTCACCATGCTTGCAATAATTATGCGCAACTCGAACTTTCGGATCCATCTTTGATTGAAGGTGGATGTCCATCCTGGGGCTTTGGTGTTTTCAGAACGTGGAGCCAGTGTCTGACAGGATTCGTTTGAGATTCATGCAATGTGGGTAACGTTTTATACACCTTTGCAACGGTTGCAAGGAAAATGAAATATGTAGGTAAGGGAATCTTGAAACCATCACTATGTGCTAGTAATGTGTCAAAGAACCGAATATCTGTGTCAGATAATCTTGAAAAAATTTATCGACCCACCGATAATTTTTGAAACCAAAAATTTGAGCACTATTAGTAACTCAACTCTACTAATCCAGTAGTTAGTGATCGAAGAAATAAGATTGAACTCTGGTAAGAACATAGAACCCAAGGCTGTGATAGCAAATTTAAACCCGAATAAGCTGCACGTAAGTCAGATCGGGCATAAACATGTAAACACAAACCCAGATCTGGCATTAACAAAAAACAAATAAGTGAATAACAATTGCCTAGCGATTGATATGGCTACCAGCCGTCATTATCGTTGGCTTTTGCTGGTTGGTGGCCTAGCTCTGGTGGGTGTACACCGCCGAAGATGATTTGCTGTGCAGCAGACGGAGTTATGGCGTCCTAGTCAATATGTTTGTGGACATCTGCAGCGAACCGTCGGAATTGCTCAAAACCTTCGTTGAAAGCCACAGACATTGCCTGCCCATGCTTGTCGCCTCCTTTGTGGATGCTCAAAGATTCGTACATAGCATCGTCCAGGGTCATTTGCAAATCCTCTGCTTTGTGCTTTCTTCTTTGGCCACGAATTCTATGCTTCTCTTTTCTGTAACGCGCTTTGTTCACTTGGCACGTCAAATACGCCAACTTCTGCTCAGCTCCGACACACTTTTGAGTCCAATAATGGACCAAGGAGGAGTCGTGTTCCAGTTTGTTCTTCATATCATTTATTTCCACATCAGGATCATCGGAGTCGCCCTCGCTTGCTGAGGAGTTTGGAAGTGGCAGCGGTGGTAGAGGGGACCTTGGATAATCGGGGGCATATTCCCATGACCCATCAGAGTCCCCCTGATTTGCATTGCCGTCTGAACTGGTTGACATGTTGACAAATCTTCAGTTTCTTCAGATTGGGGGATTCGTTGTATGCACAAAACACAACTCCAAAGAAGAGTCAGGAAGAAAACAAGATGTTGATCTACGGCAATGAGTATCCCATAGCCATAAGACACCGTTTATATATGATGTCCTAGAGTATTCCGCAGTTTGTTTTATCTGTTTTCCCCATCTGTCACATCAGTTTTGTTTTTTTGTTCAGTAATGAGAGTATTTGATTTAGGTTGAATTCAGATTAAAGCCTCGTATTAATCACAGATAGCATACACATGAATTTTGAATTTTCAACTTTCAATGAGGTGGTAGCATTTGTCGAATTATTATCCCGATTTTTGCAAAGGAAGGGTGAGAGAATGGTCACTGACGTGCACGTGTGCACCTACCCAAGGTTGATGCGGTCAGGTCCCGCCATGTGTTGTATTTCGTTATTTTCATTACACAACTGGGGGAAAATTATTGAAGACATGGTAATAATAAGGAGAAAAATCGGAAAAAATGCCCCAAAATTGATACCAGCTTCTTGTGGCATTACACAACTGGGGGAAGCTATAAATCGTCGTAAGTGTTTTTTCAACTCACTTTCGTACTCAATTTCATAAGATGTGATAATACAGAGTGTACACTTCATCTTCGGAATATGGTTTGAACTCGCTTTCGTTTCAACTGTAACATTATGTTTTGCAAACCTTTTCTGTCTATTTCCTTCATGTTCATTATCTAATTTAAAATAACACAACTATCGGTTACATTTGCTTCGTATCTAATTATTGGGAAAAATTAGTCATATTTTCTCCTTTCAAATGACACACAGAATATTATTATTGTTATTTCATTGTTCATATATTATATATTTCACACGAATAAGCAAACCTCATATTACCATTTTAGGAACAACAACTCTATATAAGAGATCCAATCAATGCTAAAAACTATCCCATTCCTTTTAGGCATTTTGTAAAGAGAAATTAAATATGTTGACAGAAAATAATGTAAACAGACTTCAATTAAAGCATACCCATTTAGCTTTACAAAAGTACGCATAATCAACCAAAAGTACGATCTTTCTTCACGTCTTACAGCTTGGATACATATAAGATACCATCTGAAGTGTCCAAAGCAAAATGGTTACACCTTCAGGAGCGCACACAAACTTGGAACAAAAGCAGTCAAAATGAACGTTTACGCATTTTTTCCAAACAAACTTACTGAAAATAACGAAAATGAATGTTGTCCAATGATGGTTTACTCCATGGTGATTCCGTCCCAGTTGTAGCTTGGGACAACACATTTTGCATACTCTTGAAACAGGTCAAATCCTTTACGTGCTTCTGCTTCCCTCATCTGCACTACCTCATTCGACCCCCTGAACCTTCGACAACCTTTTCCTTTCGCAAGCCTAACCCCCAGTTTCATTAGTTTGACTAATCGAAGGTGTAATTTCGCTTGACTTTTCCCCTTCCCCAATGTTTCTTCATACCATCTTAGACGTATCTTCTGACGTTTTATTTCAGTCTTCAACGCATCGTACCGCATCTGGCCGATACGACCTGCGTCATCGTGGTCCTCAGATGAAAAGTTGATGGATTTCGCAGGTCCTACAGGAACATCTTCAGCGTTCTTATTCTTGTGTGGCACCATTTACGGTTTATGGGTTTAGGGTTCAGGGTTTATGCTCAATGATTAACTCATTATAGTAGATTTGCAAACACTTCTTCATATTTCATAGCTGTCCGGATTAGAAAATTACAAAATATATACTTGAAAAGCCAAAACAGAACACAATTTATAAATATATACTTGAAATAGCTAGAAGTTTCCAGACGCAAAAAGTTTCTTACTTCTTCATCACTTGAACTGCCAAATTCAGAAATGATAGAACTAACAACAGTAGGAGGATCTTTTTAATGCCCTTCACGATACGGATGACTTCAGCATATACATTAAGTTCCTTCACATCCAGCTGGTTTTCAATTTGAGATTCAATTGGCATGTTGCCTCCAGTCACCCATTCATAGCCACTACACGTTGTAGCTCCCTAAAAAAAAAGTTACATTTTTCATTTTCGGATTACAATGTTAGACCCAATTCTTCTACTCTGTAGCAGTTTTCGTTGGCTTAGGCAATGGCTGATCTGAGTTAGTGTTGTTGGCTTAGGGAAGATAATACTTACATATGTTGTGAAGCACTTCCAATACGGTCTGCCCATATTCCTTTCAGATTTGGAAATTAGCATAACCATCTCAGCATTGCAATGCCGACACCTCTTTCCTTGAGTGTTTGTTGAAGAATTCGACATGCCTTTGCCCAGAAGGGAAAATGAAGATAACAGAAGATGACAACCCTGCCAAAAATTTGCTCAAAACCCCCAAATAATTTTCCTTAAAATCTGAAAAGGAATTGTAATTTATTTTTTGGGGAGAACTAATATGGAGTTTCAAGTTTGAATTGTCATGTTTTGGTCGTAACAGTCCGTGTCTGTGAGCGGCAAATTCAAAATTTGCAGGAATGTTTATTTTTTTGTTAACCCTAACCCATGAGCGGGAAAGAAAAGCATTGGTTTGATATTTTTTTAACCCTAAGCACTAGAAAGTAAACCCTAAACCGTAGGCGGCAAACCCCTACACCCTTGAAGTTGTTTAAAAATCGAATATTTCAGTGGAAACAATCACAAAATAGTAAAACTGGCAAGTGGCGGCATGGGAATGCGCCGCGTGGCGGTCATGCTTGCAGCTCCCCACTCTAGCGCCTCCACTTGGCATTTCTTGTATATTTTATTCAGTTTTTTTCCCAAAAATTGTAAAAAATGCAAGAAAATTATGGAAAAAATTGGGAAATTTTCTAACTCTGTGTGGGGATGAATACTTCATACGGAAAGTACAAACCTTGGTTTAGGAGCGAGTGAAAAATAAAATTTGGGAACCAACCCTTCATTCGGATGATGCAAATGAAAACCCTAATACACTTTGTATACCCAACACTCTCATATGTTCGATCACATTAATCCCGTATCCAAATTTGTTTGTCCTGCCCTTTTTCGGGATATGTCATTGAAGGAAATCTTGTCCCGATCACTGAGGAATTTTTCGGGATTTTTTCACCTTCAATTTCAATTTTTAATTGAATATTTAAGTGGCAACGATTAAAAAATATAAAAACTGGCGTGTGGTGGCATGGGAGCGCGCCGCGTGGTGGTCAGGCTTGCAGCTCCCCACTCCAGTGCCTTCACTTGGCATTTCTTGTATATTTTATTCAGTTTTTTTTCCCAAAAATCGTTAACAATGCAGGAAAATTAAAGAAAAATTGGGAAATTTCCTAACTCTATGTGGGGATGAATACTTCGTCAGGAGTTTTGGGTTAATATTTGGCAAAATATTTTTTGTGAAAATTGATATGTAATTCTTAATGTTAGTGAAAAGGGAATTCCGTACTATGGGATTCAATTTTTTTTTTTTTTTTGGTGCAGAAATCCTAAAAATTACTGGCCAAATCCGAAAATAATGGGGAAATGTCGTAGATGGTTATAATCAAATTGGGAAAAACCCTCCACTTAATTCGTAGATCCACATTGTGATATTTAAATAATTATGTTAGTGAAAAGAGATTACTGGATGACTTAATTACACTTCTATTTTGTTGCAAATATAGTTTCAAATGCAGGACAAATCAGGAAATTAGGGGGATATTTTTGGGGTATTTATGGGATCATCAGAGTATCTTAGAAGATCAAGGATGTGTCAGACATCCACTTGTCAATGAAGTGACTGAAAGGACAATCCCTTTTCGGGTTGACAACACGCAACCTCCCTGCCATATGCCTGTCTGTCATCTTTAACGAATGACTGTTTGGGGGATATGAACCAGCAATTCCCCATTTGAGACTACTTACTGAAATGATATAGGACCCAAAACCATAAACAGACTTCAAATAAAAACAATACAAAGTTCACACAGTTTCACCTTTACATCAAAACACTAAAACTCAAAAGCACAATTTATTAATAAAACACCTATCATACCATGTATATGGACCTTAAACCCACCCAGTGATCAACTGGAGTTCGCGCTGGATGCAGAACAGCTCCCTCTTCCATTTGCAGGGTTCACAGCAGTTCCAAGCATCTACGTTGTGCCAGTCTTCGCCTTAGCGGTCCCATAACTGATACCACTCCCGATTACCCTCACAGTGAATGCAGTCTTGTAAAAATCGTTCGTCTGCAGTAAACTTTTGAAGCATAGGAGGAGTTACGGTGCCACACATTGTATACCGACGCAATCGATTGCTTATTGAATCCCTGCAAGCTTGCCTGTTTAGTTTCTTCGTTTTGCTGAGATGGCACAAAAACTCCATTGCATTCTCCTTGCCCTCGCTCGGGTTCAACAGCCCTAGCAAGCCAACAAGGTAGGAGGCTTCCTTATGCCTTGCCATAGCCGCCACCTGCAGGTTCTTCAGCGCCTCATTATCATTGTTCATGAAGAAGTCCTGAATAGCTTATCTGTAAATGATTTCTGGATTGTTATGTTCTTTGCACTTTTGCAAGAACTCAACAATTTTGCCTTCATCTTCACCGTACCAATCCTCATGCCACTGGTACTTATCTACTGACACGGTTGTCCAAACCTCAGGATCATTCAGCATTTGTTGAAATAACTTGCATGTTCCCGCCATGCTGTACAGATCTTCAGAGGAGTGCTTTGCAACCACGAGCAGCACCTTAAACCATGCCAAATGTGGAATATCCATCTTCGTTGTTGGAGAAGAGGGACTGAAAAGGGGCTGTGGAGAAGAGGGACTGAAAAGGGTCTGTGGAGGTTTTAATAATCAAGGTGTCGTTTGGGGACGAAGAAGGAAGTGCCGCATATAAACCCAACCGGCGTGACCCACTTGACAATGGACGAAGACAAGGGTTTAGATCAGTTTAAATTATATTATTCGTTTCCCAAGCGGTGTGAGTGAAACGACAATTGATAGTTATCGCTGAAGCTGGAGGGACTGAATTGGTTTCGTGCGCTCCTATATTGAGAGCATTTATGATACCATTTGTCACCGGCAGCAGTCACAAAATTATAAATGCTTTTCGTGATAATTATTTTGCTAAAATCACATCACCACTTTTGAAGCAAATGTGATACTTAATTTGTCTGCTTATCACCTGTAAAGAAAATGAAACAACTGTGTCTGATACTAATAATGCAAATATGACATCACCACGGAAATTAGGTATCTCAAGTGGCAGCTCCCCAGTCCAAGTGAACAAATTAATGTTGGCGGGAAAATTAGTAAGGGGACTGCTGTATAAATAACAAAGTTATATATTGTACCTCACATTGCACCACCAGTTGGTCCAAACAACCCTCAACTCACCATGGGTTCACCTACGAAAATCTCCCCCCCCCCCCCCCCCCATACTTATAACAACTCCACCAAAAAATGCAGACCCTATCTTACACAAGAATAAGAACGCTCAAGATGTTCCTATAGGACCTGCGAAATCCATCAAATTTTCATCTGAGGACCACGATGATGCAAGTCGTATCGGCTAGATGCGGTACGATGTGTTGTTGACTGAAATAAAACGTCAGAAGATACGTCTAAGATGGTATGAAGAAACATTGGGGAAGGAGAAAAGTCAAGTGAAATTACACCTTCGATTAGTCAAACTAATGAAACTGAGGGTTAGGCTTGTGAAAGGAAAAGGTTGTCGAAGGTTTAGGGGGTCGAATGAGGCAGTGCAGATGAGGGAAGCAGAAGCACGTAAAGGGTTTGACCTGTTCCGACAATATGCAAAATGTGTTGTCCCAAGCTACAACTGGGACGGAATCACCATGGAGTAAATCGTCGCTGGACAACGTTCATTTTCGTTATTTTCAGTCAGTTTGTTAGGAAAAACATGCCTAAAAGTTCATTTTGACTGCGTTTGTTCCAACTTTGTGTGCACTCCTGAAGGTATAACCATTTTGCTTTGGACACTTCAGATGGTATCTTATATGTATCCAAGCTGTAAGATGTGAAGAAAGAGCGAGTGAAAAATATGGGAAACTGCTTTTGGTTGATTATGCGTACTTTTGTAAAGCTAAATGGGTATGCTTTAATTGAAGTTTGTTTACATTATTTTCCGTCAACATATTTAATTTCTCTTTACAAAATGCCTAAAAGGAATGGGATAGTTTTTAGCATTGATTGGATCTCTTATATGGAGTTGTTGTTCCTAAAATGGTAATATGAGGTTTGCTTATTCGTGTGAAATATATAATTTGACCAAGGAAATAACAATAATAATATTCTATGTGTCATTTGAAAGGATAACACTAATTTTTCCCAATATTTAGATATGAAGCATGAGTTATTTTTCCCAATGAACAAACTCTTGTTTATGATGCAACTCCCCCTTTTGACTTAAAATTAAAGAATAAGTTATTTTTAGTGGGTTCAAATACAACCTGTACGCAACCATCAACACATGTTGTTGATACTATGCTGAACCAAAAACCGTAAATGGTGCCACACTGTGTTTTCAAATGTGGTTTAGGTACCATTTAATTAGTTATTTCATTATATATTGTTATTTTCTTAGTTAGGTAGTTTAGGATATCTTTTATTATTTATGTGCGATTTTATAATTAATGAGTTTACTTTTGGACCAAGTCGCATTGGTGCCCAAGTCTTGTAAAGCCTATAAATAAGGCTAATGTAATAGTTGTAGGGGAGTTTATGTTGATGATTAATGAAATAGTTTATTTGTGGCATGGATTTACTACGATATATGTGAGTTTGCACTAGCCCTAGATTTCGGTGCTCGTGTCGTGTGTGTGGTTGGTGACTGATAAGTTCATAATTTCACACATTTTCATGCCTTCGTTACTTAGTAATTTTGTTTAGTTTCTCTTTATTTCGAGTCACTTACCTATGTTTGAGTGTTCTGTAGGTTAAGGTAGCAAGAGATCACTTTTGGTACAATCCATGCATATTAAGGGCTGATTGGCATGAAAGGAATACCACTTGAGGCATTTGAAGCAAAATGGTACAAAAACGTGCAAAAACTGGAGACTGAGTTAGAAGTTCATTTCGGACTTATCTTCTTCATCCGAGCTTGGATTGGGCCAATGCTTGTGTGGTTGGATCAGAGACATTCTGAACTTCAAGCCAAGCCCAATTCGTGAGCCCATGAAAATACACATCATGCTGACATGAGGATGAGCTGATGGATGCTTGGTCATGGTGAGCTAGGCATGAGCTATTGGTTTCTGGATGGAAGCTTGGTCATGCTAACATGAAGATGAGCTATGGCTGCTGGTGGGATTTATTGGTGAAGTGCAGCAACCAATTCTGATTATCTAAATACAAGTGTTGTATGCATTAGCCATATTGAATTCAGATTTATCACTCCCCTCTCCCTATAAATACCACTTCCATTCCACATTCATTCAGACACATTCACTTCATCCATTACTCCCATACACACATTCAGATTCACCACAAAGAGAGAAGAGAGCTAGCTGCAAAGGAGGGAGAGTTGGGAGCTGTCCTGGAAACTACCTTGCTGCCACCAGCTAGTTCTTCTATTCTCTTTATTCTATTTATGTATTTCTTATTTTCTGTATTCATAGTTATGTTTAACTAATCCATTTAGTTAGGGCTTAGGATGAAGCCCTAGTCATGAATATTCAATGTTATGGATGATTTCATAGTTAATTGATTTCCTTGCTTTCATTGCCAAGTTGTTAATCTCCAGCTTATTATGTGCTTGATATATGTTTTCTTGGAGTAGCTAACTAGGATTTTATGCATCTAGTACAGGTTGGGAAGGGGTTTAGATTCACCAATTCTACTCTCCTTTCACAAGCAACACATGAATGGCCTAAGAATCATTCAAGGGGTTAATAACCATAGGTTGACTAGGACAGATACCATGTTCTAGGACTTGTGTGATTATCATATTCTCAAGGAACTTAATGACTCTTGTATGGTTTATTCTAAGTAGATACCATGCTTAGGTTGCATATTAGAGATCACGTGTTGTGTAGATACCATGCACAATCACATGCCTTAGGAGAATCATGCATCCTGCACCTAGATACCATAGGCTTGCATGCGATAATCTATTGTTAATGAAGCTTGAGTCAATTTTTATGCATTCATAACTTGGATAGGAATATTAGAGGTGGATTCCAAGGCTCTAACACTTCTCAATCATTGTTTCACAACTTATTGATTGCTGCCATTGCTTACTTTCCAGCAACTTCCATTTCATTCTCTTGTTTCCATTTCAACAACAAAACCCCCCATTTCGAGTGCGTGTGTGGTGCTAGGATTCTGTCCTAGACCTTGCCATTTGTTAGTTTGTTTGTTTCTTTGTTTTCGGTTTTTCCATCATTCTAAGTAGTTTAACTTGTAACCACGTTACCATTCTCCGTGGGATCGACCTCGTATTTACATAAGCTATACTATAAATGGTTCGTGCACTTGCGAGAATTGAAGTTGGTATTTTTAATAACTCATTTTAGTTGTTAGGAATACGCTCAACAGTGACCTATGTCCGGACCCCGATTCCCATCAATATGGGGGGGATTTTCGTAGGTGACCCCATGGTGAGTTCAGGGTTGTTTGGACCAACTGGTGGTGCAATGTGAGGTTAAATATATAACTTTGTTATTTATACAGCAATCCCCTTACTAATTTTACCCGCCAAAATTAATTTGTTCACTTTGACTGGGGAGCGGCCACTTTAGATACCTACTTTCCGTGGTGATGTCATATTTGCATTATTAGTATCAGATACACTAGTTTCATTTTCTTTACAGGTGATAATCAAACAAATTAAGTATCATATTTGCGGAGATTTAAGTGTTCACGCGGCGCGGTTGAAATGTAAGTTACCTTGAGAACGTGTGCTGTCATATTTGCATTATCAGTGTCATAAACACAGTTTTCTTTGTCTGTACTGGTGATACACGTTCATATTTAGTTCCATATTTGGCAAGAAGCAACTGCTTAGTTGTTAATGTTAAAATGCAAGTTACCTTCACTCGCTCTGATGTCATTTTTGCATTATTAGTATCATATACACTGTGATCATTTACTTTACTGTTAATGTGCGTTGATATTTAGTTTCAAGATTGGCAAAATGAATCTGATTACTTGGTCATGTTCAAATGTAACTAAGTCATTTGCTTCATAAGTGGTGATGTGATTTTAGCATAATAATTATGATGAAAAGCATTTATAATTTTGTGACTGCTACCGGTGACAAGTGGTATCATAAATGCTCTCAGTATGGGAGCGCGCGAAACCAAATCAGTCCCTCCAGCTTCAGCGATAACTATCAATTGTCGTTTCACTCACACCGCTTGGGAAACGAATAATATAATTTAAACTGATCTAAACCCTTGTCTTCGTCCATTGTCAAGTGGGTCACGCCGGTTGGGTTTATATGCGACATTTCCTTCTTCGTCCCCAAACGACACCTTGATTATTAAAACCTCCACAAACCCTTTTCAGTCCCTCTTCTCCACAGACCCTTTTCAGTCCTCTTCTCCACAGACCCTTTTCAGTCCTCTTCTCCAACAACGAAGATGGATATTCCACATTTGGCATGGTTTAAGGTGCTGCTCGTGGTTGCAAAGCAGTCCTCTGAAGATTCTTACAACATGGCGGCAACCTGCAAGTTATTTAAAGAAATGCTCAACGATCCTGAGGTTTGGACAATGGTGTCAGTGGATAAGTACCAGTGGCATCAAGACTGGTACCCAAGTGAGGAAGGAAAAATTGTTGAGTTCTTGCAAAACTGCAAAGAACATAACAATCCAGAAATGATTTACAGAGAAGCTATTCATGACTTCTTCCTATTGAAAGATGATGAGGGCATGAAGAACCTGCGGGTGGCGGCTATGGCAGGGCATGAGGAAGCCTCCTACCTTGTTGGCTTGCTAGGGCTGTTGAACCCTAGCGAGGGCAAGGAAAATGCAATGGAGTTTTTGTGCCATCTCAGCAAAACGAAGAAACTGAACATGAAAGCTTGCAGGGATTCAATAAGCTTGCGACTGGGTCGGTATACAATGTCTGGCACCAAAACTCCTCCTCTGCTTGAAAAGTTTATTGCAGACGAAGTTTTTTTCAAGACTGCATTGACTGTGAGGGTAATCGGGAGTGGTATCAGTTTGGGGACCGCAGTGCCGAAGACTGGGGCAACGTAGATGCTTGAAACTGCTATGAACCCTACAAATGGAAGAGGGAGTTGTTCTGCATCCAGCTCGAACTTTACTTGATGACTGCGTTTGATATATAGGTCTATATACATGGTATGATAGGTGTTTTATTAATAAATTGTGCTTTTGGTTTTTAGTGTTTTTATGTAAAGGTGAAACTGTGTGAACTTTGTATTGTTTTTATTTGAAGTCTGTTTATGGTTTTGGGTCCTATATCGTTTCAGTAAGTGGTCTCACATGTGGAATTGCTGGTTCATATCCCCCAAACAGTCATTCGTTAAAGATGACAGACAGGCATATGGCCGGGAGGTTGCGTGTTGTCAACCCGAAAAGGGATTATCCTTTCAGTCACTTCGTTGACAAGTGGATGTCTGACACATCCTTGATCTTCTAAGATACTTTGATGATCCCATAAATACCCCAAAAAATCCCCTAATTTCCTGATTTGTCCTGCATTTGAAACTATATTTGCAACAAAACATAAGTGTAATTAAGTCATCCGGTAATCCCTTTTCACTAA
This sequence comes from Prunus campanulata, assembly GCA_034190965.1. Classification (NCBI taxonomy): domain Eukaryota; kingdom Viridiplantae; phylum Streptophyta; class Magnoliopsida; order Rosales; family Rosaceae; genus Prunus; species Prunus campanulata. Next base: position 12,950,313 of record CM067215.1, read on the forward strand.
CATAATTATTTAAATATCGCAATGTGGATCTACGAATTAAGTGGAGGGTTTTTCCCAATTTGATTATAACCATCTACGACATTTCCCCATTATTTTCGGATTTGTCCAGCAATTTTTAGGATTTCTGCACAAAACAAAAAAAATATTGAATCTCATAGTACGGAAATCCCTTTTCACTAACATCAAGAATTACATATCAATTTTCACAAAAAACATTTTGCCAAATATTAACCCAAAACTCCTGACGAAGTATTCATCCCCACACAGAGTTAGGAAATTTCCCAAATTTTTCCTTAATTTTCCTGCATTTTTAACGATTTTTGGGAAAAAAAACTGAATAAAATATACAAGAAATGCCAAGTGGAGGCGTTGGAGTGGGGAGCTGCAAGCCTGACCGCCACGCGGCGCGCTCCCATGCCGCCACACGCCAGTTTTTATATTTTTTAATAGTTGCTACTTAAATATTCAATTAAAAATCGAAATTGAAGGTGAAAAAATCCCGAAAAATTCCTCAGCGATCGGGACAAGATTTCCTTCGATGACATATCTGGAAAAAGGGCAGGACAAACAAATTTGGATACGGGATTAATGTGATCGAACATATGAGAGTGTGGGGTTTACAAAGTGAATTAGGGTTTTCATTTGCATCATCCGAATGTAGGGTTGGTTCCCAAATTTTATTTTTCACTCGCTCCTAAACCAGGGCTTGTACTTTCCGTATGAAGTATTCATCCCCACACAGAATTAGGAAATTTCCCAATTTTTCCGTAATTTTCATGCATTTTTTACGATTTTTGGGAAAAAAACTAAATAAAATATACAAGAAATGCCAAGTGGAGGCGCTGGAGTGGGGAGCTGCAAGCATGACCGCCACGCGGCACATTCCCATGCCACCACTCGCCAGTTTTACTATTTTGTGATCGTTTCCACTGAAATATTCGATTTTTAAACGACTTCAAGGGTGTAGGGGTTTGCCGCCTACGGTTTAGGGTTTACTGTTGAGTGCTTAGGGTTAACAAAATATTAAACCAATGCTTTTCTTTCCCGCTCATGGGTTAGGGTTAACAAAAAAAAAAACATTCCTGCAAATTTTGAATTTGCCGCTCACAGTCACGGATTGTTACGACCAAAACAGGACAATTCAAACTTGAAACTCCATATTAGTTCTCCCCAAAAAATAAAATACCATTCCTTTTCAGAGTTTAAGGAAAATTATTTGGGGGTTTTGAGCAAATTTTTGGAAGGGTTGTCATCTTCTGTTATCTTCATTTTCCCTTCTAGGCAAAGCCATGTCGAATTCTTCAACAAACATCAAGGAAAGAGGTGTCGGCACTGCAATGCTGAGATGGTTATGCTAATTTCCAAATCTGAAAGGAATATGGGCAGACCGTATTGGAAGTGCTTCACAACATATGTAAGTATTATCTTCCCTAAGCCAATAACACTAACTTAGATCGGCCATTGCTTAAGCCAACGAAAACTGCTACAGAGTAGAAGAATTGGGTCTGACATTGTAATCCGAAAATGAAAAATGTAACTTTCTTGTGTTTTTTAGGGGAGCTACAAGGTGTAGTGGCTATGAATGGGTGACTGGAGGCAACATGCCAACTGAATCTCAAATTGAAAACCAGCTGGATGTGAAGGAACTTAATGCATATGCTGAAGTCATCCGTATAGTGAAGGGCATTAAAAATATCCTCCTACTGTTGTTAGTTCTATCATTTCTAAATTTGGCAGTTCAAGTGATGAAGAAGTAAGAAACTTTTTGCGTCTGGAAATCTTCAAGCAATTTCAAGTATATATTTATAAATTGTGTTCTGTTTAGGATTTTCAAGTATATATTTTGTAATTTTCTAATCCGGACAACTATGAAATATGAAGAAGTGTTTGCAAATCTACTATTATGAATTAATCATTGAGCATAATTAGGAAATGAATTTTTGAACGTTTGATATGCCTGCATCTTGACCATCACAATCTTGTTTGCCGTAAACAAGAAACATTCCTATTTATTCCACATTTGAAAACACAGTGTGGCACCATTTACGGTTTATGGTTCAGCATTGTATCAACAACATGTGTTGACGGTTTCGTACAGGTTGTATTTGAACCCAATAAAAATAACTTATTCTTTAATTTTAAGTCAAAAGGGGTAGTTGGATCATAAAGAAGAGTTTGTTCATTAACAAGTAAGACTCAAAACTACCTTTTCAAAACCTTCGTACAAACGGGAAGGATGCCCTCAAGCATGCGAAGAAAGCTCTTCGAGCTTCCCTTATATGATAGAAAGGTTAGTTCTCTATCTCGCGAATTGAGCCAATTCCAAGCTATATGAATTTCTTCAGTTCAACTACTGTTACCTACATAATTACAAACCGCCCACCCAGTGAAATGAAGTTTGCAAGTTCGTATACTACACCCACCCAGTTATGTCATATTCCCTCTCCTAATTAAGCACACGCGTTAATATCCCTGCAACAACTGCACAGCGAGCTTCAACCGATACAAGGGCATGGCATGATGGGAAATATTGGCTAGTTCTACATTGGAGGTCAGAAACTCGCAGTATTTGAAAATGTACATCCCACAGTCGCCCCTGAAACATAGCGAAGCAGCTGTCATTCATTGTACAACAAAAGCGCACTTTCATAACACAATGTATTTAGGTCGAATATGACTCACCCGCCTACTTGTTGGGGGGGTGCATCCAAAACGCGACTAACTGGCCACTCAGTTTTAAGAAGTAGACCGTCGCCAATATATCCAGCTTCGTGTAACAACCGGGGCAGTATTTTGGACACCAGCTGCACAGCACGTTGGATGGCTTGATTTCTGCACAGATCTACTTTTGAATCATATACCCTTATCTCACACTCTTTTAAATCGATAACAAGTAAGATCCAGTGCTTCTGCCTTTCTAGGTTGAAGGGCAAAAAAACTTGATTAACAGACCCCCATGATTTAGCCAACTTATGCCCTTCGCCCTTCACCATTCCCACTAGACCGTTGCTGTGTTTCCTCTCCTCCTTTCCAATATACGACTTCATTTGCGTGTAATCTAGGGCAGCACATTTCTACATAGTGGCACACGAGTTATGCATCATAACGGATACGGAATTTCAAAACAAACAATGCTTATGAAATAATATAGACCTGAAAAGTGGTGTCCAGTATCGTCCAGTCAGAACCCGCCCACTTGCCAGACCTGCTGTGCCGCTCCCGTAGCAAATGCAAGGCCATGTCAATGTTCTACATAAAAGGGTTGTTTCCATTATTAAATAAATCAATTACTACATAGTAAGGGCTTATCGACAAAATCCCAAATCAATCAATGCTTACCAAGTCATCCAACCAACCATCCTTGGTCAGCAACTGAACAAAGAAGTTATGCAAACCTTCCATAGCTTCGTCTCCACATAACCGCACATGTGAACTATATTTGTCAATCATTGTTATTATCAATTCCGTTTCACCAGTGACTCAATAGGTAATCATAATAAACCATTTACATTTCACTAAGGACGGGCAAAGGGAACTTACTTTACTTCTTGTCCCCATTCCTAGCAGAATTTTGCCACCTCCAGAAGGGAATCACGAGGAACAGGCCTTAGGGGGTCAGCAATTGGGTCCTTCGAAATATTGGGAATCTCCCGACCTTGCCATGGAGTTTCCCTTACCACTGCCCTTGGCCTCTTCGTCACAGGACCAACCGTCCGACTCCTTCCCCGACCCCTCTTTCGCCCTACCCCAACTATAACATCTTCACCACATTCACCCTCCGCAGTGGACATGTCAATCTTTCGAGGAGGATTCGTAAGGAATTTAACAAGGGTGACACACACCACATCTGGAGCATCCCAATTTATATCCGAGGTTGTATATTGCACCTCTTCTTTCGCATTTTGTACACACTCCTCTCTCGATTCGGCTACTCCACCTTCCTCGGTTTTATCACTCTCCTATCTCGATTCGGGTACTCCACCTTCCTCGGTTTTATCACTCTCCTCTCCAGCATCCTCAGTCTCATGTCTCTCCTCTCCAGCATCCTCGGTCTTAAGTCTCTCCTCTCCATCATCCTCACTTTTCTTGGCGTCTGCATGACTGGTACACTTTTCCAAGCGTAAAACTCTCTCCTCCAGCTCACCCTTCTCACGGTGCAATAGTGCAACCTCATTCCTCAACTGCTGCACAACAGAGTTTAATTCATCAAGGTCCTTACATACCCACGGGCCTGCACTAGGTGCATCACATTCAAGAACAACTGATCCCCAACTCCAATATGGTTGCCTCATCTCCAATTCACGTGGTCGTAAGAGCCGCAGTATAACAGGCTGTCAAACATATACAGTTAACAGGTCATATACAATAGTAAACAGCTTTCCTCATGAAACCAACATACTATTGAAATCAATTATTAACTACACACCTGTTTGCTTTGAAATATATAAGCGTTCAGTTTTCTAAACTCAGGCACTTTATCTGTGGATTCCCACCGGCAAATTCGAGGGACTAATGCAGTTTCCTCGATCCGCCTACAATATCTAAGGGGGGAATTCCCAATTCAGCAATTAATTCATACGCCCAAATCTATAACAAATAGATTATCAAAGTCAGTACTTAGTTACGAACTTAAATTTTACAAACACTAATTTTGAACTAAATCATACCTGGAAAGCATAGCGCAATCCCTTTATATTCCATGCAAGTCTGTTAATTCTTTTAGGCTTCTCATCCTCCATGTTTTTCTTCCCTTTTCTCACTGAACTCCGCACAGCCTTTGTTCGGTTTTTCTCCCCTTTCCCCTACCCATCCTTGTCTTCATCTCTCTCTTTCTTCCCGGGAACAAACAACAGAGAATCTTGCAGACACTCAAACGATATAGATCCCCACGGATATTTGTTGAATTCATCCATTTTATGAACTAAATGTAAGTAGTCCTCATTTATTTTTACATTTTGGGGTCTACCCATTATCACAGACTCCACAAAATACAGCAGTCCCAATTTGAACGAGTCCTCGCTTCCTCTTTCGGACTTTAGGAATGCATTTTCTAAGTCCTGGCCAGTAATGTGACTCCTGTTGGTAAAATGCGCTTTCATAAATCGCTTATGATCTTCCCCGGCAAACGTTATGTCAGGCTCGCTTCCACATTTTAGACCACTTATCAAACAAAAATCCTTTACACTAAATTGAGTAACGTTGGACCCTATTGCATAACTAAGGCCCATCATGTCCTTCACACCAAGTCCTCTGACTAGCCGAAGTGCCAGACCATGCACAATTTGACCACTAAATGCAATTTTATGGAGTCCCAACAGGTGCCCAAAACAGCTCTCTCTAAATCTTTCCAGCTCTCTCTAAATCTTTCCATAAGCGACTCACTGAAATGCGCCCCAAAATTACACAGGACTGTTTGCGCTGCACACAGATTATTCACCCGCGCAGAATAGACCTCTGACTCCGGGAAACAAAGCTCAAACCCACAATCCATTTTATACCTGCAAAAGACACCTTTTGCTTAAGAAACAGAACTGATACGTGCTGACAATAATATGACCACATTAACATACAGAAGTGATACCTACTCACAATATTATCTACACATTTTTAAACCTACAAACACTATTTTCAACACATTACATAATTGATACCTACTAACAGAATCTTCAACATATCAAGTTACAAAACTGATACACTATTTTCAACACATTAAGATACATAATTTCACCTACAAACACTAATTTCAACAAATTCAGATATAGAATCGATACCTACTACAAGATGCATTGCCCCTTATGCATCCCAAATCATCTCATATTCAGAGTTAAGATTCAATTTTCTCTTATGCGTTCTACTTCAATTGGTACTTATTATTATTTGTTTGCCAAGCCCCATTAAATCCCTAAAATTACGCCCAACACTCACACCACTACATGCCCAAAGCAGGATTACAATGAGGAACAGATGAAGATTCCTCGAATTTTACGAAAACACAACAAACAACCAGAATGCAAACAAAAATACGAAGTACAACACACAACACAAATTACTCAGGCCAATTTATATTTTTACAAACACTCCGTATAGAGACAGACTACTCTTACCCAGAAAATCAAAGCTCTCAAATCCTCCCTAAAGTCCTAAAGCAATTTCAATTAAGTGAATGCAGTATAACATGCAAACTTTAATATCAAAGAGAGGGAGGAAATTCGATAGAAACGTACCGATTCAGACGTTCAGATGAGAATTACTCGATCACGGAGGTTCTGCCACAACAAAAGAGCAAGTCAAAAAGAAACAGTACACCAAGGAGTTTCTGTGAGAAGAGATGAGGAATAGAGAACTTGATGTCTGGTAGGTATTTGGGTGTTATGACTAGGGTTCATTCATAACTCCATTGACAAGAAAGGCGCCACTGTCAGGAATAAGAAAGGCGCGATTTTTTCGAACCAGGCACTACCTGACACCTCTGCTAAGGGGAAACTGCAGCCTACCCTAATGCACCGTAAGCTTGCTTTTTCTCTTCAACCGTTCAGATGCATTTCAAAGGCTGTGATTTATTCTTATATAATGTTCTCACATAAGCGTTCTCACCTAATCCGAGTTGGTGATGATTTTGCCTGAAGTGATTTCTAGTATTCAAAACACCTTTGTTCATGTCCAGTCCATTACTGATAATCTCTTGCTTTTGAGCCCATGCATTCAGTCAACAAAAAAAGACGAATAAAGGAGCCAAAGGTTGTTGTGAAGCTTGATGTCAGAATGGCATATGATCGAGTTGAATATTCTTATTGTCTTTGTTCTCAATATGTTTTATTGTACCATGCTAAGTTTGTCTAGGTAGTGTGTCTTTAGACGCTTGGCTTGAAGAGGGTCCTCCAAGGCCAATGTGTCTCTTCTAGTTGACGTTATTTCGGTTTTGTTTTGAGTTTTTTTGTTTGTAGCCTTTATGGAGCGTGTGGCATTCTTTTTCCTTCGTCTCTGGTTTTTCCCATTGGGATTTCTTAGGCAAGGTTTTGATGAGGCCACGTTTACTCGCTCGAGTCTGTAACTTTTGACAATTGAATGAAATCTTACTTTTTCCCCAAAAAAAAAAAGTCAATTTTACATCACTCATTTATTTCCCTCTAATTTTCCATCTCCACATGGCTACAGTCACCACCCCACAAGCAAAAGATCCCAAGCAAACCCACCCCTAAATTTTCAGTATCAATAATATGAAAGGACCTTTAACTGAGATTTGAATTTTATATAGTGGATAGGAAGATAAAGTGGAGGGGATGGAGAATTAGGAGAAGGGTGAAAATTGCACCACTAGGGGCGGAGGTACTCTAGGGCCTGAGGTGGCCCTGGCCCCTTCACAATTTGTTCTTAACACAATAAAGCTTGGGTTTTAGTTCATATATTTAACAATGCAAACCATATATATAATCATTCTAATGGCCTCCCAATTGCAATCCATAATAACTTCATTTATAATTATATGTAAAATGTTTGTTGGCCCATTACACAACTGACATAAAAAAAAGGAAGTATTAATCCTCTAATAATCAAACTGATGAACCAAGGGAATAGAAAATAGTTTGACAAGAAAAAAGGGAATAGAAAATAAATAGTTTAAAGGGAAATGAGATTTTATCGGTAGACTTTTTCATTTTGATACATGAAATTGAGTACAAAGTTATGAAAATGTTCATTCTTTCTATATATATTATTGATGTAAGATTGAATATTTTTTTTTCTTCTATACTTGTATTACGGTTTGGCCCCCCCACACATACAATCCTAGCTCCGCCACTGAGCACCACTCTAATAATATTATTCAAAACACATGAATAGCCATTTCCTTCTCCATTCCTTATCTCCAACTCCAACCTCTTTGAATCCACTTACCACCCACATATTTTGTTTTCACTTTTGCTCTTTTCTACACAAAAAGAACACCGTAGGACAACTCGAGGTGACTGCTCTTAAGAAAAGGGCAGCCCACCACATCCGAAGGACAAAATAATAGATAGTATCTTTTAATGGTTTGTTTTTTGGTATTAATACAAGTTCTCAAGTTCTCAAGTTTTTAAATAATATTTTTTTTATATTAATTTTAATTGGTTAACACATCTTTTAAATATTTCTTTCATGCGAAGTGACTCAAAATGCAAACTTTGCAGAATAGAGTGACTAAATTGGCTAAACACAAGCCAACGGGTCCATAGCTTAGTGGTAAGAGTATTTGTCTGCATATAAGTGGTCTCAAGTAGTTGAAACCCCAATGACACCTCCTCCCTCCCCCTTCTAAACGTTGACCAAAAAAAAAAGCGGCTGAACTTGAAACAAAGTAACAAAAATATGTTCCAAATTAAAATGCAATGACTAAAAAGATATTTAACAATTTATCTTTCGGTGGAAGGGTTTTTATATTTATTTATTTGGTTGCCATGTATATATTCAGTGTCATTTTGTAGTAAATATCTTTTAGTGGTGTTTCTCTTTGGTAACTGTCAACACTGACGGACTTATTAAGGCTCAAGAAAGTGCAGTTGTACATCCTCTCCCCTAGAAAAGCCTCTTCATGTGCTGCATATTGCCCCTCTGCTGAGGTTTCTTGGTGCGCTCCATGTATTCAACAAATTGCCTTAACCAAGGCTTGAAGGCGCTGGGCTGTTTCTGAGCGCAGCGTGTTTTGTAATTTTCTTTTTCTTTTTTGTAAACCCTGGTGCAAAACCAGCCCAGTGTGTTTTTTTTTTTTTTTTTTTTTTTAACATCCTAACCAAAACGACGTCATTTTGCACCAGGGTTTACAAAAAATAAAAAGAAAAAAAAAAGCTATTTTAACAAGCTCTGATGTATGGGCTGTTTAAAAAATGATAAATGGCTATAAAACAAAAAGGCTTTTAGCAAGCTTTCTTTTTCTTCTTTTTAAATTAATTATTTGACTTAAATTAATCGCAAGTGAAGATAGTTTTCAATCTGGGAATTCACTACTACAAAAAGTGAAAAAGACGACTAGAAAAAAACGACGCTAGAACAAAATACCGTCGTTGTGTTAAAAAGACGACGGTAACAGAAAACTGTCGTGGATAAGTAACTTAAACACCTAAAAAATGGAGGCCCGCTTGGATTTTTTTTGAAAACGACGCACCCAAATAAAAAAGCGTCGTCTTATTAAAAAGGTTTTCTTCAGAGTTAAATTCTGACCCAAAAACAACGACAGCAGGTATGAAGCCACTGACGTAGAAAGTAAAGACGACGATTCAACAAAACAGCCGTCGTGTTAACTCCTACATAAACACGACCAACTGTTCTTAGTCCGCGTTGTATAATATTACGGAATCCACATTGGCATATTACATAACAACGCCGTATTAAATCAATGTACCACGACACGAAAGATAAATTTATCTACTTATTATTAAATCCATGCCCTACAAGCGTCATGCAAAAGCTGGGGGCCATTTAGGGGAACACATATTTTCGGCAGCCAATAGAAAGACGTGTGGAAAAAGTAATATTCCTTAGGTCAATTTAAGATAGGAATATCTCCTTAAATCAAGGATGAAGATTTCCACAAAATCTCCTTGATTAATCTTGTCACCTATTTTTGGGTAAGAATAATTCCAATTGAATAAGGAATTATTCTTCAAATTCTAGCCAAGAAGGGAGACTAGATAAAGGCAAGCATACACCACATTTGAGGTAATTATGAAACCCTAGCAAAATTACTCTCTCTCTCTCGCCGCCCTCTCCTCTCTCTTTCGCACACGGCCACACGCCACTAAACATAGCCACACGACACTACACACGACCACGCACCACCCGGCTCTCCATGTGAGTGAAAACTCCCTCCTTTAAGTATTTGTTGCATCTTCCGAGATCCTTTTTACTAACTTAGGCATCAGAGGGCCTTTGATCAACACCCCCAGGGTGTGGTTCATTGACCTAAATTTATTTTGCAGGGAGCGAGGGAGAAGAAGTTCAAAGGGTGGAAGAATCTTCTACAAATATTCTCCCGTGAGATTATTTGCACAAACAATTAGTTTAAGAGATGGATGATATTACGCCTGCCTTTTAGCTTAGAATTCTTTATACCGTAGGCATCTTGAAGTCACTGTCAATTATTTTCTTTATGTTTTATCCCTTTGTTGGCATCTTTTTCAATTGAAGACATCCCTTTGGAGGCCTCTTTTTCAAATGTAGTTTATTAATTTTATAGGAATTATAATTGAATTCCTATAGTCGACCCGTGTTCGGAGAGTGTCTTGACTGTGTATCGGGAGTGTTTGACCGTGGACAAGGCGAAAGCCATTGGACACGGGTGTCCTAGGAGTGTCCGACACTCCCACTCTTGGGCTTAGTGGAGTGTCCATGCAACCACTGGCGGATCCACAGAGGTGCAAGGAGGTGCAGCTGCACCTCCCCTCGCCGGAAACTTCCTTGGGGATGCCGGAATTTGCCCATTTGCTAGTGCCCACCAATTGTTCGACTAAATGCCTCAAAGACGTTGTATTGTTTGCTGCTGTGTGAGACCCTGAATATTTACCTTATATTGTTGGGCTCGATCTCACGAGCATGTAGGAGAAAACGGTTCATCAATCGGAGCTCTACAGCCAAAGTTATGAATTTTCAAAATTTTTCTAGAATATTTGAAGTTCAGTTGCAGAGGCAGTTCGAGGAAGAAGAAGACTCCTCCGCGTCAGCGCATCTGATTTTGATTCTTTTTTAAATCGTCCAATAGCAAGCCGACACATGTCTATTTCTAATTGGCCTAACTTAAAAAATTCATTAAAAACTCGTATGTGTGCCAAAAAAATTCACCGAAAATTACCCCAAACTTTTAATTACGCATACTTTTATTTCATGACCTCCAATTTACATATGCTTTTGGTTAGATTAATTGGTAAATTTTTGTTAGATTAATTGGTATTGACTTTTGTTAGATTAATTAATTATGTAATTGATGTGGATTTTGTTCATATTTGATATGAATTTTGGTAAACTAATTGTGTCAATGACAAGGATTTTGTTCATATTAATTGATATCCATATAGACTATAATTAGTTAGTTGTAGACGTCAAACTCTTATTTGTTTTAATTATGAGTGCCATTAGTATTGTTTAAATTCTAAGGGCATTTGGTTGTATAAATTTTTTTTTGAATTTTTAGTCTTTTTTTTTACACACTACACGGATATTAGGACTTGAACCCATAACCTTGCTTGAGCCCTTTGCGAATTTTTAGCCTTTTAAATATTGTACCTCCCCTAAAAAATTCCTGGATCCACCCCTGCATGCAACATAGTTGATTCCTATAATTTGGTCATATATCTTTAGGAATTCTGTCACAAGAATAATTCATGCATTAGGCACATTTTGTCACAAAAACTAGTTTGATAAACATTTCGTTTTCATTTTTTTAATTCATTTTTATATGGAAGATACAAGGGAAAATTTTAAAAGAAAGAATGACAAACAAGGGATGAGAGAGGTATGGATAAGAGGGTAAGAAACTGTAATGGAATGCTTACGCAAACTGAAAACAAATACTTACAAGCAATTCAAATATTTTTTTCTTTTCAAGTTCTTTTTCATGCATTCTACTTTTCTTCTCCATCTTCTCTCCATTCTCTGATCATCTTAATTAATCCCCAAAACAAGTTCCCTATTTAAGGTAGATAGTCGTGCTATTAAATAATTTTCTTATATATATATAAATTGTAATAGATAATTTTGTATTACATGAATTGCTCTTTGCTGAGAATTTCACAATGAATTCACGCATAATTACATAACCTGTAAGCCTATCTGAAAACACAGAGCATGAATATATACTTAACGCATAATCAATATATATTTTTTGAAGACCAGAAATAAAAGAAGCTACAACTCTTCATTGGGTCGTCGAGATAGCCTAGATTCGGAGGTGATCTAAGCAAGGCTTCGTGAGGGCAGCAGGGCTTGCTTGAAGCTCCATGAATTTCTCATATGTCATCCCAACGTATTTTGGGGCTTGGCCTTCTCTCTCTAACAACTCTGGGATTGGTAAAGCGGGTGTGTCCAGTGAGGGCCCATGGGGCACAGCTATTGATATCCTTGTAGCTTTGTTGTTCACAACAGCCCTATGCCATATGCTCTTGTACTTGTCGTTTGTCAAAATCTGACACAAAGAATTAACCATACACATAAATAATCGGTACCATTAATTTATGAAAATAAGTAGAGAATTATTAGACTTTGTAATTCTTAGATAAGATGGGTTTTGGATTTAAAAAAGTTGGGTGTTATTTTGGTACCTGAATTTGGTCACCAATGTTAACAATAAAAGCTCCCGGAGCAGCATTCACCAACACCCATTGGTCTTTGTGCTTGACTTCAAGGCCACCCATCTCATTCTGGATGAGGAGGGTCACCAGTCCATGATCGGTATGAGGAGGAATGCCGATCGCTTTATCAGGCTGTGGGCATGCCGGGTAGTAATTTGCGGCCAGAATTTGTAAGCCACGGTCCCAGTTCATGGCCTTTGCTATGTAGTCAGCCTCCAACCCTAAGCTCTCTGATATTCCCTTCAATATTTCTGTGGCTACTTCTCGGGTTCTTTTGCTGTACTCCAGTGAAACCTCGCTGTATCCAGCAGGTTTGTAGAGTGAGTTGAATTCAGGGTGGGCTATGACCTTGAGGAAATCCCTCCATAGACGAACTTTTTCAATGGCGACGTTGGCACTGGTACCGCACCTAATTGGGTCCAACAGGTTCTTTGTTTGAAACTCCTTCTTCTCCTCCTCCGGTAGGTCAAAAAATCTATGACACGCGTTGATCATTGATTTCATCAACCTCTCTGGTACACCGTGGTTGGTCACCTATTAAACCCAGCATGAGTACATTTTATGTTTGATTAGCTTCATTTTCATCACACACGTTAATGCATATAAAACAAACAAAATCAACTTGATATTCACAGTATGGCAACATAAGCATCACGAAAGAGCATTTCTCTGTGATAGACACAAAAGGAAGTACATACCTGGAAGAAGCCCCATTCCTCGCAAGCTCTTCCTAGCTCCTCGATCACTTTTGCCCGTTGATCAGGAGAACCAGAGGTGAGAAGAGCAAAATCAATGGTGGGGATTGAGTGTTCGGGGTCATTTGCATCTCCCTGTTCATTAGGATTTTTGGTATAAGTGTACTCGGAAGGTACAGAACTGAGAGCAGCTGAGCCAGCTAGTCTTTTGATGCTTGCAACTTCGGTTTCATGACCATTGGATGCCTCAGTTAATGAAGTTACTGCAGGTGCCATTGGAAGAGAGATTGAAAAGGAAGTGTGTTTTGAGAACGAGAGATGTTTAAATGAAGTGTTTGAAGTAGGGATGGAAGGCTTGTGCAAATAATGGTTCATATTTATAGGCAAGAAATCTAAGTTTTTCCACGTGAAACGAATAATCTATAAATAAATTGGTTTTTAATTTAGAGAGCGAGTGATCTGATAAGGTATCCAAGCTTGACCAAGCCTACCAAACTCTGTTGAAAAACACAAGAAAACGTGGATTCTATTTTTAAGCTCTATTTATATTTAGGTGTAACAAGTTAACGACTAATTTTTATTTTAATATTTTAGATTGTTTAAACAACTATTTTTCACTAAAAGTCCATTGACAGAATTGACAAATTAAACTAGTTTTTCTTTTTTGGTTGATGATAAATAAACTAGTTTCAGACCTACTTGCTGACTTGTGTTGGGTTGCGTATAAGATGTCGAGTTTTGAATGTCTCAAACATTATATTATTGCTATACAAATAGAAACAAAATCAAAAAGATACTATCTTGCAGTGAAGTTTCTCTCTTCCTCTCTTTCAAAAGTTTCTCTCTCTTCCTCTCTTTAAAATTTCATAACTGTTGGAGAGGGAGAGAGAGTTGAATAACAATTTAGGATGTTGTGAACCATATAATTTCTGAGTGACAAAAAAAATAAAAATAAAAAGAACCATCTGATTTGTTCTTCGTTTTAAACAAGGGCGGAACCAGAAATTTTTTAATGGGTGGGCTAGCTAAAGTTATTAGCTTAAAATCTAATGATAAATTTTTTTTGTACTTACATTTTCTATAGTTTTTCTAGAAATAAAAGTATAAATTAAATCATATAAATCACATAATTGTAAACACAAGGAAAAAAATTGAAATTAGAGCCACATTATTCGCGAAAGGGTGAATTTCATTTAGAAAAATGCTTCTCTTTTAGAGACAAATTAATAGAAAATTTTTAAAATTGATGTTGGGATAAACTTTGACACCAAATACAAATGTGGAAGATCTCTTACTATGCATATTGGTGCTGAAATTGTATATTTATTTATTTATTTTCAGTTAAAATATATACTATATGTATATTTAATTTGTTTTTTCCCCCAAACTGTCCCTGGGCTACAGCCAAGGGCAGCCCTTGCCTTGGTTCCGCCAATGGTTTTAAAGAAAGTTCAAATCAATGGGTCAATAAGGTATAACGTTTCACCTAGAACTTAACTTGCACCGCATAGCACCCATGTCTAGTTTTGAACGTCTCAACATCCATTGGACCAAGCCTGACTTGTATTAGAAACAAAATGAAAAAGATTCTAGATTCTTTTAGGTGTATACTATTTGCATAACCCATTCAATATCCATTGGACCAAGCCTCCTCTTCAATACCTAAACTTTTGAAAGTGTGTTTAATTTAATGGACACAAATAGTGGCATCCATTACAAAAGTTTATATAGTCATGTGTCATGCATCATGCCTTTTTGAAGGATTTTTCGATCAAAACATATGTGGAATATTACATCCCTCCATTACTTTTTCTTCTTTGCAGTGAAGTTTCTTTCTCTCTTCCTATCTCTAAAATTTCATTACTTTAGGAGAGAGAGAGAGAGAGTTGAATAACAATTTAGGATGTTGTGAACCATCTGGTTTCTGAGTGAAAAAATTAAAAAAGAACCATCTAATTTGTTCATTTTAAAGAAAGTTCAAATTAATAGGTCAATAAGGTGTAACTTTTCAACCAGAACATAACCTGCACCGCATGGCACCCATATCTAGTCACATGTACGATTGTAAACCAAACTTTCTAGAACATATGTATTATTTTATTATAAATTTCTATTTAATCAAATCAACTAATAGAACAGATATAGTGTTAATGGCATGAGAGAATGAACACACACACATATATATATATATATATATATATATATATATATATATATATATATGCAGAAATCCAAAAAATTGGGTGATGTTAAATTGGTCCTTTATAAAGAGAACTCGCAATCCCACTTAAATAAGGAATTGTGCAAGCCCTATTAAAGCCCAATTAAATAAAGAGAACTCCCAAAAAATTTGTAGTGAGGGTGCCATATATGGACCTCTCATGTGGACCTTCATATTAGCCACAAGATCATTTCATTAAACTTAAGTGAAGTTACTATTCAGCTGAATCATGTGGCTAATATGAAGGTCCATATCAATTGTCCAAAACATACTTTTGTTGAGACAAAGAAATGTCATGTTTTGATCTAGCAACTTCTATCCCAAGAAAGCACTTTCATTCCTTCGCAAGGTACTTTTGCAATTTTTTCATCTCATCATCATTATGAGTAATGCACCATATCATCAACATATAAGATCAAAGTAGTGAGTTTTCCATTTGGACACTTCAAGAACAAGGTATGGTGTGAATTACTTTGAGTATATTCAAATTTCTTCATAGATGTAGTATACTTCCCGAACCTTGCTTGAGGCGACTACTTCAGCCCATATACATATTTCTTGCACACCATATCTGGATTGGAAGTAATAGGGACCCTTGAAAGAATATCCATAAACACCTCTCTTGTAGCTCTCCATGAAAGAAGACATTCTTGACACGTAATAATGGTCAGTCTAAATTAGCAGCTAGCTAGAGACAAAAAGAACATGTATTGTATTAGCATGTAATAATGGTCATTCTAAATTAGCAGCAAGAGGCAAGAGAAGCAAATGTATCTTGGTAATTTCCATCATATCTCATGTGTTTTGTTGTCATGAATCGATTGAGTCAATAGCAGAGCAGACCGGGAGTACACATTGCAACATACTTTATCGCGTACGTGGGGCATGCTTGGGTTTTATGGGCTGCAACCATCTTCTTAAATGTGTGGCTTTTGTTGTATCCTTCTAACTAGGGGATGTTGCATCTGTCCAACTAGGGGTATAGACCACTGGAGATGCATTTTTTACTTGAGTTGCTATATTTTGCTATCACATGGTTTGTCATTATCGAATCTAGAACTTCATGCGGAAAGATAAATACTTCTAACCAATTGAGGTACAAGTCCTTTGCAAAGATTTTTGTGTCATTCTCTTATCATCTAAGGGCCCGTTTGGTAACGTTTTCAGAAAATGAAAACGAGAAAATGAATTTGCATTTTCAAAATTCGAGAATGTTAGTTGAATTCAAAAACAGTTTCGGAAAATAAAAACAGTGAAACGTCTATTTTGCTAGAGATAATGTTTCCGTGTTTTCTAAAGAGTGCTGCTATTTCCACCCCCTTATCCTATTTTCCCACCCACCTTATCTTTCCACCCACCATGTAAATTTGAAAGAACACAAACTTATCTTTCCACCCACCATTATTCCTAAAATAACCTTTAATTATTAATTCTAATAAATTCTCTTAGCTAATCATTAGTAATTTTACTTTTAAAAAAACATTAATTGTATTTTCATATTTTCCTTTACAATTAAAATATTCTTCAATTAGCCCATCCCCACTTAAGTCTCTCCCTCTCCCCTCCCCCTCCAACCCAAACCTCTCTTCCTTAAAAAAATATAAACCCTCAAAACCCAAATAGAACCCATTGTATTTTCTTCTCTCTCTCTATCTGATATTCAAAATAAACTATTTATTTTATTTTATTTTCAATTATTTCTCTCAATCAAGAATTCCTTTTTGTCTTTCGAGTTCTGAAGCCTAGATATGGTTGAAGGTTCTATTGTTTTTGGAAGAAGGAAGTATATTATGTATGATTTGAAAACAAATTAGCCAAGAAGAAAAAACTAAAGATTCTAAATTCTAGTCCGGAAGGAAAACAAAAGGGATTAGATTTCAATATCGCATGAAACTAGACAATAAAAATGGATATTTGAGTTTTAGAGTTTGGGTGGGTTCTATTCATCCTTTTTGAAGAAAGAAGCGGGACA
Organism: Prunus campanulata; assembly: GCA_034190965.1. Classification (NCBI taxonomy): domain Eukaryota; kingdom Viridiplantae; phylum Streptophyta; class Magnoliopsida; order Rosales; family Rosaceae; genus Prunus; species Prunus campanulata. Next base: position 12,967,518 of record CM067215.1, read on the forward strand.
TTAGGTTCCCTTTGTTTTATCTTCCTCAAGTAAACATGGCGATGTGTCCTTTTTTTTAACCCTTAGATTGAATTTTAATGATGTGACAAGCTTATATTAATAAATAGAGAGAGTTTTAAATTTATCCTTAAAAGTCATTTTGCAAAGGGATAAATTTGTTTTTAAAATTTTGAAGATAAGTGGGTGGGAAAATAGGACAGGTGGGTGGAAATAGCAGCACTCTTTCTAAATTAGAATTTGAAAGAATGAAACGTCTTTTTGGTGTTTTTCAACCTCAAGAGTAAATATTGAAAACTTTCTCGCAAATCGTTTTTCGTGTTTTCCTAAATAGCCTACCGAACGATATTTACAGTTATTTTCCACTCTAGAAAATGAAAACAGACCTTAAAAATGTAAACAAACAGGCCCTAAACCTTTCTAAGTATGTACAAGAAGAACTTTTATTTTTTTATATAAGTAATATTCTATTTTAATCTAATCTAAATTATGGGTAGAGAATTCCAACTGAGAGCACATGAGCTCTAATCATATTGAATAGGCCCTTGTTCAAAAACCTTTTTAAACTTTTAAAAACTCTCGAGTTCGACTGTCCGTATGCAGGTGACAAAATGCTGCCGCAGGTGCATTCCTTCTCCCCAAGTCAAATAGACTGATAACCCGAAAAAGGGTGAGCTCGAATCCGATATCGAAGCAGCGTCAATGGCTTCTCGGTCACTCTTCCTAACTCTCAGACGGTAAGCACAATCAAATTCTTCAATCTGTTTGCTCATTTCTCCTTTTGGCTGCCGAGAAAAAGCAGAAAATGAAAGGAAAACCGATACTCTGAATTTCAAAATGCTGGGGTTTTAATCAAAACCTCTAACTCAAGATGAGTTCAATGCTATTGAATCTCATAGCTCAAACCCAATTGATTTCCTAATTTCTCAGTGCCAAATTACACAAAATTTTCAAACTCAGAACTTCTTATGTTGCAAACCCTAGGAAATGCAGTGCGAGCAGCGTCGTCAGCAACACTTTGCGACCCAATCTTTCTAGATTGTTCTCTTCAGGTGTTCTTAGCAGTGATTATGTCCAAGACTCTCAGGAAAATGACGACCTCAAGAGCAGAATCTTCAGGGTGAGGCTGCCCAAGCGAAGCGTCACCAACGTTCTTCAGAATTGGGTCAGTGAAGGCAACCAAATTACCCTTTCAGAGCTTCGACATATCTCGAAGGACCTTAGGAAGTCTCAGCGTTACAAGCACGCTCTCGAGGTTGGAAAATTTTCTCTATTTTTCTCCTTTTGATTTTATGTTTTTTGCACTGCTTGATATTTATCTGTTTGGTTGCCTAGAGACGATGGGAAGGCGAAAGCTTGAAACTTTAGAGTAGTTTTTTTCTTTTTCTGGGTATGAATAACATATGTAGGATTTGTTCTGGCACTGTAAAGGTTGCGGCTCTGAAATATTGTTCTGTTTATTTGGAATCTGTGGGGCACTTGCATACTTTTTATATGCAAACCAATTCCAATGGGTTTTTGTTGAACAATTCCAATTATTGATTAAATAAACGGAATCACTTATGATATTTACCTTTGTTCTAGAAAATGGTTGGTTTAGAAAAGGTTTAAAATGTTGTCAGGTTAATGGCTTAATCCAAGCATTATGTTAAGTCACAGGGTGAGCGTTGGAAAACAGATAAAAAATCACCCGTATATAGGCTCATACATTTAGGTAATGTTGAAAGGAAATATCATAAGCCTAAGAAATTTTTTTTTTTTCCTGACATAAAACTTTAGTAGGTTGGGCTAGGTGAAGCTGTTGGGTGATGTCAAGTTTCATTTTGTTTCGTGATACAGGTTTTTATTTCCACAATCCCAAATTGTTAAATGTAGCATTACTTCACAGACTATTCTCTAGACAATCCATACGAGACAATTAGCCTTTCTTACTCTAGGATTAGGTATGCTTTCTCTTTTGATCTGTTTTGAAAATAATTGTTCCACCATTTTTTGCCTCAAGAAAGTGACATGCTTTCAGAAGTTTCCGGAAGCAAGAAAAAATCTGGATGCATAAGTTATCGGAAACCAATTGGCAATATAGAAACATGGGGAGGCGTGTTTTGTTTGTGGCCCTGGTTTGAGGCTTGGGGCAATGGGTTTTACTTTTAATACTTAAAGCCTGATTTTATTAGTAAATTGTTGGCCAAAGCTCAATTGTTTGGATAAGTTTGATCTTAAAATAGTCTAAAGCTCTGCAGAGAGCAGACTCCCTTCTCCCCCTCCCTCCAGATTAGAGATTTACTCTGATCTGTATGCCTTTACTTTTCGTTCTCACTGTCTCTAGTTTTCTGATGATTGTTTTGTTTGGAAATTTTATCACTAATTAAGGACTTAACTAGTGGTTTTAAACAGGGACAAGTTATTGCTAAGAACTGATTGATTGACTAAATGGAGGGACAAGTTTTTGCTAATAACCAAACTACTATTTGTTTCTTGTTCCAAAAGATGAACCTTAGGAAGACAATTAAATTTGATATTCATATGTCTCTATCAGTTCTCTGTTGGGAATGTAATTGCCAAATATTTAATGGATTCTGTTTTGTAAATTATACAAGCTTGCAGATATCCGAGTGGATGGTCAGCCACGGTGAATATGAGGTATCAGATTCTGACTATGCAGTCCGCATTGTCTTGATGACAAAAGTTTTTGGTATCGATTCTGCGGAACGCTACTTTGAAGGTCTACCTCTTACTGCAAAAACTACTGAGACCTATACTGCTCTCCTCCACTCTTATGCTGGGGCTAAATTGACTGAAAAGGCTGAGGACCTCTATGAGAAAATAAAGGAGTCTAAACTGTCCCTTAGTGCCCTTACATACAATGAGATGATGACTATGTACATGTCGGTGGGGCAAGTGGAGAAGGTCTCTTTAGTTGTTGAAGAACTGAAACGGCAGAAGGTTGCGCCAGATATCTTCACATACAATCTCTGGATAAGTTCATGTGCTGCAACTCTGAAAATTGATCGAGTTCAACAGATTTTAGATGAAATGAGATGTGATCTTGGTTTTGGTGAAAACTGGGAGAGATACATTAACCTAACAAACATCTATGTTAGCGTTGGGCATCTTGTGAATGCAGAGTCCAATTCTGTAGTAGAAGCTGAGAAAGGAATCACACAAAGAGAATGGATTACATACGACTTCCTCATTATTTTGCATGCTGGTTTAGGAAATAAAGACAGAATCGATCAGATATGGAAATCCTTGATAATGACGAGACAAAAGATGACAAGTAGAAACTATATTTGCATTCTTTCTTCATATCTAATGCTTGGGCACCTAAAAGAAGTGGGAGAAGTTATTGATCAGTGGAAGCAATCAACCACTGCAGATTCTGTTGTTTCTGCCTGTAAGAGGCTTTTGAATGCATTCACAGACGTTGGATTCACAGAAAAAGCCCACAACTTCGAGACGCTTCTGAATCAGAAGAACTGTGACCCTACAAATTCATTAGAGTAGAACCAAAAATGAGTTTTGTATGAGGTAATGGAACATGTATAGGCCAATTTTGTGATGTCTGGATCATTTGGAAGAGGAAATAATTAAAAAGTTATTGCAGGTTTTCCTTATACCAAATGACTGAATAAAACGCCAGTATGAAACCTTCATTGAGTTGGTACTTGTGCTGCTTGCTTTCCATGTTCAAGTCTTGAAGTATATTGTCTTCATGAAATTTAAAGTTAGTATTTATCTTCCCCATCTTCTGTTACCTTGGTTCCGATTTCCTGGTACCTCATCTCAAGTCAGGTAAGGTTGCTTTTTAAACTCTTCTGATTTCCTCATTTTGATTTTGCACAAAATGTCAGTGTGGTACTATAGTTGATCGCAATTACCTGGCCGACAAAATATACGGATGGCTAGAGAACACATGCCTACAAAAGTAAGTAGCACTTGAACACTTGAAGGTTGAAGCCACTCTAGACTCATGTTTCAGCAACATTGTAACACCATTGTTGAGTATTAGAGTTGAGTAAATAAATGCATATGTAGTGAGGCCAGTTGGCAAGGATAGTGAGGCCACTTTCTCGCACTTAACCACTTCCTTGTGGCCTTGTGGGCTTTAGCTGGGCCAGTTGCGTCTATTGATCGTTTGGGCTTTAGTGGTATGGCCTTTATTCTTTGGGCTCTTTTGGGATGAGCCCTATTTGTACTTGGCACCAACAATTTTGATCCCCAATTTTAGCCTAACATTTTAAAGATCATTTCGGTACTTTCTTATTTGGCTGCATTCTTAAAGATTATCTGGACCTTCCCACAAGTAAAAGCACAGATTTGTTTTAGAAGTTCTTCTATTAGAACGTTAAATTTTTTTTATATATGAAAAATCATAGTGTTTTATGGAAAAACATTTGGAATCGATTTTGAAGTACCTGAAAAAAGCGCTTTTATAACCCAAGAGTATTTTATTTTTTCTGTCAAACATTGTCAAAAACACTTTTAATTATCAGAAAACGATTTTAGCCTTCTTAAAAGCAATCATTTTGTGTTGGGCGGTTAGTGTCTAATAGAAACAATTTGGTTGAAAAACAAGTTCCAAAATTAGTTGCATGAGGGTTCACTAAATCTTTCCTGGCAGATCTTCTGTCTAGTTTCAAAACATAAATGTGGTGAAATTGAGACATTGGGATTTGAGTGCTGATTTTAGGTTGATATCAAAGACTTTTCCGTAGACTTGAAAAAGGGCTGGGTAAGTTTGAAAATAACATCGAAAAGCATTCGTATGTAACTTCATGTTTGAGCCAGTATTTTGCTTTTTATCTTCTTTTATGCGGTGCATCCCCTGTGCTCCTTCACACAAAAGTCAATTTCTATAGGTATATGATAACACAATGACACGTGGAAAAGTTATCTTATGTTTCATTGTGATATTGGTCAGAAATAACAAAAAGTATTATCCCCTTTGCATGAGAGTTTCTCTCCTAAGCTATACTTTCGAGCTCCATGCTTGCTTTCCGCAACAAAATGGGGGAAGATTTTGTCTAACTTCATAACCAGGAAGGAGCCATCTCTTGGTCAATTCCAACATTTATTATGGAACTTTTCCAAGAATCGAAGGCATCTTCCAGTTTATAATTTCATTAAAGGTTGCTATATACTTGAAAACTAAGCATTTTGTGGCTCTTTTTCTCTTCATGGTCTTACTTTCATTGTTCAATGCATCGTATCAAGACAAGTTTGATAGATTCAGTAATAAAAGGAGGAAAGGGAAAAGGACGAAGAAAAGAAATATTTCACTACAACAGAAAAAGGGCCATATGAGCCATTGACTTTTAGCATGAAGGACTGGATTTTGTTGTGACAAATACCAAAATTAACAAGACTTCTGATAATATATTAGTGACAATTAAATTCTACAGTTTGTGACTTGCTTCTGCCAAGCGCGGCTAACACGAATTCGATGTTATGATTTTATCATTCAAATCTGCTACATATATATAAATGATATATATGAAATACATCTAAAATTCTCATGAATATGCATTCCATAGACATCAATCATGTGCAGGACACATCCAGAAATTTTCCTTGCAAGGGTCAATGTCTAAGAGGTTTATTGACTTAATGAGTCATCATTTTTAGCCTAAATCGTATTTTGCACCAAAACCAATTTTTCATATTTTAATTTGGTGGGAATTTGATTTTCTAGTATTTTTATTTGAATCCAAATGGGGGATACTTCCTTATTTACATTGTAAACTTAAGTAAATTGAGTAATATAAAAATAAATGAAAAAATGGAAATAAGGTAATACGTACACCTAGAGGTTTGAGAATTTAGGGTTGGTTGACTAACTTTTTTGGGGGGCTTTGGGTTGGAAATAAGGTAATCATGGAAAAGGAAATAAGGTAATATGCACACTTGGAGGTTTGGGAATTTAGGGTTGGTAGGCTGGCTTTGGGGGGCTTTAGGTTGGAAATAAGGTAATATGTACACTTGGAGGTTCGGGAATTTAGGGTTGGCTGGCTGGCTTTTTTGGGGGCTTTAGGTTGGAAATAAGGTAATCTGTACAAGTGGAGGTTTGAGAATTTAGGGTTCGTTGGCTGGCTTTTTTGGGGGGCTTTAGGTTGGTTCATTTGGGGAAGCGGAGGGGAGGGAATAGGTTGGCTGCGTTCTGTTTTTCAAAAAAAAACTTGAGTCAAAATGACATCGTTTTGGCTAGGTTTATATAAATAAATTAAAAAACAAACCACTTAAGTAGACGACGTCGTTTTGACATCATGAAGAAAAAAAAAAAAAAAGGAAGCGCGCGCCTGGGAAGACCTAGGATTTCTTTTGGGACTTTCGTCGAACACTTTGTGGGGGTCAATTTTATCCCCTTTAATGGCAGATTTCAGAGGTTGCAAGGGTCAGTTGACCACCCTTGCTCTTCTGTGGATCCATCCCTGATCATACGTAGCACATTTTAGCATGATGGAATACTTCACTCCTGTCAAGAAGAACACATGAGGTCAATGTGGCATATTTATATTTAATTTGCGAATACTGTTGAACACGAAATTCCATCTCAAAAAAGTCTTTAGGTAACATGTTGGTGGCCGAAATTTTCAAATGTGTAAGTTAGTCGCTAAATACCATTTTTGCTAGTTGTAACAAAAGTTTTCAAAAGAAAAAGTTTACATATATGTTTGGCGTTGAACATATGTTCCTTGTAAATGATGTCTTTTGGGATTAAACGTGCATATTTGGTGCCAATAAAATGTTTCTCACGAAAAACATCTTTGTCTGCCATTTGCCTTCGTCTTCGTAGCTAGAAAATGCCTCCCAAAAGTCTCGAGACAATTTTTTTTTTTTTTTTTTTGGGGTAACGCAACAAGAAGTCTAACATGATAGAAACTATTTCTTTACAATGAATATTGTAGTTTTAACAAAAGGGTATTATTTTGACCAACAAAGTAATGTTTGGAATCCAAGCGCATTACAACATATTTTCTTATACATACTTAATTGGAAATTAGTTCAAAAATGTTAAAAGAAACGTAATGGAGACACAAAAAAACAACAAAGAATGGTTGAATGAACTGTTATGGGTGTAGTATAGCACTATTCTCGTGTCCTTATTATTCCCTACGTTCCATATTCTATCTCCGAAAGTATCAAAAGGTAATAATTTTCAATTCTACCTCACAGCATATGTGCATTCCCTTCTCAAGAAACGCCAACACAAAGTACAGATTGAGAGAGAGGGAGAGAACTACGACTAAATCACATCAATCCCAAATTCATTCTTTCCCAGTTGATCAAATGACAGCGAAAAAAGAAGCCCCAGAACTTGCAGAAAGATCCTCCTCCAACCCTAAAAAACCTCACCATCTCAAATCTCACCGCCCTACCCTCTCTCCCTTCTCTTTCTACTCCCCAAAACTCTCCTTCTACATCCTCTCAGCTTGTGTCGCCCTCTTCGTCATCCTCCACATCCAAACCCTCCAAACCGACCAAAATCCCACGTCGTCATCATGGTCCCTCAAGCACCAATGGCAACGAGTCACCAACACCACCACCACCGCCACAATGGCCGAGAAGCTCCGCCAAGCGGTCACATTCCTCCCGCTCAAAGACCTACGCTACGCGGGCCCGGCTGCCCTCCAGGGCCACACGTGGTTCATGAGTTCCATGTACGACAAGCAGGATGAGGAGGGCGGGGTCCAGTACCAGCAGTTCCCCTCGCCCTCCTCCCATGGGCGGCTCCTCTGCCTCAAAGGCCGCGACAACCACGATGGCTCCTGGAACTCCTACGCCCTCGCCTTCCCAGAAGCTCTTCCCCACAACACGACGCTCATGAAAGGCTTGACGTTCGTGTCGTACAACCACTACAACTACGACAACATCTGGCACGGCCTGTCCGCTGTGGTGCCCTTCGTCTCGTGGCACATAAAGAGTTCGTGTGCTGTCCCCGACCGGTGGGTTTTGTACCACTGGGGGGAGATTAGGGCAAGGATGGGAGTCTGGTTGGGGAGCTTGATGGAGGCCACTTTCAGTGGGGCCCCGCGTGTCGAGGTGTTTGATGACGTGGAGGAAGGGAGGGCCGTTTGTTTTGAGAAGGCTGTGGTGATGAGGCATAACGAGGGTGGGATGTCGAGGGAGAAGAGGTTGGAGGCTTATGATCTGATGAGGTGCAAAGCGAGATTGTATTGTAATGTGAGCTCGGATGAAGAAAATTACAAGAATACCCCTAGTGTAACAAAGAGAATTGGAGTCACATTGTTTATGAGGACAGGGCCAAGATCGTTCAAAAACGACACCGCTGTAATCGGGATCTTTGAGAGGGAGTGCGCTAAGGTGGATGGTTGTCGGCTCATGGTGGCTTACTCTAATAACCTCACTTTTTGTGACCAGGTGAGCATTTTTATTCAAATCTTTAATCACTTGACGATGTTTTTTTATAGTTCATCTTTAACCACACTTATGAATTTAATCAGTTTGTAATCAATAGGTCTTCGAATCGTTCACTTTAAAAAAATAAAAATAAAAAATAAAAACTGAAACAACCCTCTTTGATCGCCGATCATGATCTTTCTTAAGTTAATGAAGGAACATCAATTTTTATTTTCAATTAGATTATGATACCAAACGGGTGATGATTGAATCATTTGTACTTTCGTGTTGTACATAATTGACTCTTTTTTTGTTTGGATAAGATATATATGAGTAGTTCATATTTAGTGTTCATGCGTGGGGCAAAGGAATCTTTTATTCTTTTAATTGGGTAGCCGAGTAAGGACCACGCGATTACATTAGAAGAGATGAAAGGCATAATGGAGTGATCAGTAGGAATTTTATATACAATTCGAGATCAACAAAGAGGATTTGCTTTTGAAAGAATTTATATTGGTTTAAGGCCATCGAAGTGGGGAGGTACAGAAGAAGTTTGTGAGTGGGAAATCTTGGTAGAGAGTATGACTAATTGGTAGTAAATAAAGATACTCTCAATATACCCCTCACGTGTCGCAAGTGAAAGTATATGGGACCGTTGAGTCTTTCAAGTGAATAACATACTCTGATATCATATTAAAATATATGTATATTTAACGCAAAACCAATTAGCAATGTATAGAGAGACTCAACTTCCGACCTAGATTACTCTCAATATTTTCGATAAAAATGATGCCTTGTAGATTTGAATTATGCTAGCTCTTTGTTGCTAGTTTTGTTCCTTTTAAAAGAATTATTCAATTTTTTCTTCCTAATATCTGATTGGTCAATTCAGGTAAAGGTTATGAGCTTGACGGACATTTTGGTATCTCCACATGGTGCGCAGTTAACCAACATGTTCTTGATGAACAGAAACAGCAGTGTCATGGAGTTCTTCCCAAAAGGTTGGCTAAAACTAGCCGGGGTAGGCCAATTTGTCTACCACTGGATCGCCAGCTGGTCAGGCATGAGGCACAAAGGAGCATGGCGCGATCCAGATGGTGACACGTGTCTGTATGGTGAAGATGATCGTCGATGCATGTCCATGTACAAGCACGGGAAAATTGGACACAATGAGACCTACTTTGCAGAGTGGACTAGAAATGTCATTGATGAGGTGAAGATAAGAAAGATAGAAGAAGCGAAAATGGCTACTCCAAGTTCTAATGGTTGTTCCTGTATTTAATTAAATTTCTTTTGTCATTCACATATTTTGTAACTATATATATATATAGACAATTGTTTATATAACCTCGAAGTTTTTATTTTGATAAAAATAAATATGAGAAAAAACCTCGAAGTTTTTACTTTGATAAAAATAGGTATAACAATCCTTAGCTAAAGTTGAAAAAATACTACCTCAAACAATATTATTACTAGAAAACCTAAGTAAATTCTGGAAAAAAAAAATTACAATCCCAAATTTCCTCAAAAAGGGAAAAGCAGAGAGCTTCTCCTACCTCTATCTCTTTCTAGAGCTCTGCTTTGACGACGATGGTGTGGCTTCGAGAAGACCAGTAGGTGCCGACAACGAAATCTGGGGAGCAAGTACAGGTCGGTTCAGGCTTCGGGGAGACTAGTAGGAGGGAGAGAGAGAGACTGTAAAACATCATTTTTTTTTGTTTTGTTGTAAAGAGTATTGTGGAGCCCACACAAAGAAGATAAAAAAATGATAGTCAAAAGGTGAATTATATATGATGTTGGGAGAAAATCTTGAAGATGCATTCACAGGAGGCCATTCTAATTGCCTATAAATAGGGTTCCTCCTCAGTTGCAAAACACAACCAATTCAGAGAGAAATTTGAGAGCTCTATCTTATAAGAGTTCTATCAGTGGAAGAAAGTTTTGTCAGTGTAAAACCACAAGAGCTAAATACTATTATACTCCCAATATTCAGTGATATTTTCTATACTCTGATTATTTCGATCTCGATGACCAAGCTCTTCACTTCCGTCTTCATCTCTCTTAGTCTCTCTGGGTTGTCCTGGAAAAGAATGAGGGACAAAGCAATGTCGTCGGAACAATTGGCAAGGCGGAGGGAGAGTGGACTGGAAAAAATGGTGGTCGTGGTGGAGAGCCAATTAATGGCGTTAGGGTGGGGAGTGGGGTGAGGGTTTCCCAAAACAAAGAGAGGAAATGAAAGGGGGCAGCAAAAAAGAGAGAGAGAGATTTATTTTTTTAAAATTGTTTGATTTTTAATATTTTAATCAATTTAAAATTAATAAAAATTAAAAAATATGGGACCTACAATGCCACGTAGGCAATTAACAGAGAAATCTCACAGAAACCCTAACGGCGGAACCACATTGCAAAAAATTTACAAACTAAGAGTACATGATTGTTAAAATTGAAAAAATAAGGACTAACATGCCTCAAGGGTACAACTTCAGAGTACCAAACTATAATTAACCCATTTTTTTATTCCTTTTTGGTGAATAAACCACTCAAAGACTGTCCTAAAGTGTTGATCCAAAAATGGGCATTACGACAATTATCTATTATCTACATTATTGGACTCTCATCTCACCTCCATCCCAAATTGCCGATATCATCTCTCTCTCTCTCTCTCTCTCTCTCTCATATCTCCCTCTCTGTCTCTCCCTCTCTAGCTCTCTCTGTCTCTCCCTCTCTCTCTGTCTCTGTCTCTGTCTCTGTCTCTGTCTCTCTCTAGCTCTCTCCATGGCTGCAACAGATCCAACGGTCAATATCCACTACTCTTCACAACTTCCCCATGATCAGCCACCCAAACTGATGACCAGCATAAAAAAGCTTGCAGAATCACCAGGCATCACCTTCATCCCTTCCACTTATACCTACACAAACAATCCCCATGATGACCTGACAGCTTTGATAGATACAGAGTCAACGATCCCCACCGTTGACTTTTCTCTCCTCACATCTGGCACTCCCCAACAGCGGTCCCAAGCCATCCATGACCTTGGCAAAGCCTGCCAGGACTGGGGCTTCTTCTTGGTACTATTTTAATTACAGATGGGAATTAAATTGTTTAATTTAATTTTAATTTCTTTTTTTCCACGTGTCAATGACATAGGTGATCAATCATGGTGTGCCAGAGAGTCTGATGAAGGCGATCTTGGATGGGTGCCAAGGGTTTTTTGATCTGACGGACGAGGAGAAGCAGGAGTTTGAGGGGAAGCATGTACTGGACCCAATCAGGTGTGGGACCAGCTTCAATGCCTCGGTGGAGAAGGTGCTGTTTTGGAGGGATTTTCTCAAGGTTTTTGTACATCCTGAGTTCCACTTCCCCACTAAACCTGCTGGCTTCAGGTACAATGTTTTGTTTTGTTTTGTTTTTTTATTTTTTATACAAGCGATATTTAAAGAGATGGAAATCGAACTTAGAATATTGGAATTTATTTTTATGAGTTAAATTGGGAACAAAAATCACATGCTTTACCATATAATTGAAGGGAGAATTTTTTGCTCATAACTTTAACCCAAAGTGTGTATGTTTACCATTCTTCTCAATACTTGATACGTGTCTATAAAAATAACCATGGTTATATAAATCAAAGTAAAAATTTAACTATGATTGGGGCTATAGACACATGTCAAATAAGGTGGTGAGCATATATCTTGAGTTAAAATAATGAACAAAAATGTATCCTATAATTGAATGGATTCTAAACCCTTAAAAATTCATAAATTTGTTAGGACAAGTTTCGTAACATGTTTTCGTTTTTATTTCTTTTTAATTTTTTCAATTAAAGACAGAGAAGATATAGGAAGGATACTGCATGCTAGGCTGAACACATGATGTGTGAGAAGCAATAAACTCCAGAACAAAGTCGAAAAACCACTTCCAAAACCTCTGAAGGAGTACGATTATGTACCACCATTTAAAACAAAAATTCTAGCAGTCCTCCTCATAGGCAAATAAGCTCGAACATGATTATACACTTAAGACATGTTTACTTACCTGAAATGGATACGAGAAGAAATGTGAAATATTATGATTCATGACTTCCCCTACATATACAAACATATATAAAACCGAAAAAATATGTTAACTTCACATTATAATCCGTAATTAGATTGGTTAAAAGACGTAGTTGGTCTCATATCTATTCCAAGTAAGTAAACATACCATAAAAATAATACTAGAGTCAATCTCGTCTCGTTCGTCTCGTACACTAATCATTAAATATTTAAAAGAAAGTACCTGTGATGATGAATTTAGTGAAACGGGTTTACCTTTTGTTTGCTGTAGTGAGCTTGCATTAGAGTATTGCAAAAGAACGCGACAAGTGACAAGAGAACTCCTGAAAGGAATATCAGAGAGCTTGGGATTGGAAGCCAGCGACTTAGAGAAGTTCTTGAATGTTGAGTCAGGCTTGCAGATCTTCATTGCAAACCTTTATCCTCCATGTCCACAGCCAGAGCTTGCCTTGGGAATGCCACCTCATTCTGATCATGGCCTCTTGACCCTCCTTATACAAAATGGCATTAATGGCCTTCAAGTGCAACACAAGGGTAAATGGGTCAATGTCAATGCCAGGCCCAACTCCTTCCTTGTTAACACTGGTGATCACCTGGAGGTATAGTTTCTCTCACAAATTCTTCATTTCTTTGACTATACATTTGTTGCATTTGTTGTTCCAAATTTAGGGACTTAGATGACAATATAACGTTAAATGAGTTTTGGGACAATCACAATTTGCATATGGCGAGATTTGAATTCAAAGAAGGAAATGAATGAGCGTAATTATTTCAAGTGTACCGGATCTAGTTACTGTAAATACATTCAATCTAATGTAATTTAGTTTTTATAGAAAATTAAGAAAAACACAACATAATTATATTTCAAATTTTTTAAACGTGGGTAATTGGCACTCCGCTAATCACCACGTGCACTTCAAATTGAAAATTTTAGAATTTTTATGGTACTAACAAGTCATTTTGGTTCTAGCAAGTCGTTTGGAACACTTCACAATGTCATCTCATGATCTAAACTGTTTCATTTTTTAAGTAACCTTCACAATTACAGCTCACTTTTTTCCTACGTATGTTAGATTTTTAGCAATGGGAAGTACAGGAGCAATATTCATCGAGCAGTGCTGACCAACAAAGCTACAAGAATATCCCTTGCCACTCCAACTGGTCCGTCTCTCGAAACAGTAGTTACGCCTGCACCCGAGCTCCTAAACAATGAAAACCGTAAGCCAGCATATACTGGGATGAAGTATAAAGATTACTTGGAGCTTCAACAAAGCAGCATGCTTGATGGCAAATCCATCTTGGATCGTGTACGGGTTTCAAACTCTGAATAGATCGGTGGCTGCTCTGTCTGGTGCTTCTACAATTACTGTGCTTAATTAATTAGTAAAATGCTCTAATAAACCAAAGTTGTAATATCACCAGAACAAGTTTAAGCAATATCCAAACTTGTATGATTATAAACATTTAGAAAATGCTCCTTATCCCTCAAGCTTGTATAACGGGGTATAATGGTAACTGGATCGACATTAATTGTTGTAAGAGTGGAGCTCATAAGGTGAAATGCAAGAATTGATGGAAGGAGTGTTGAATTGGTGCAGAACCTATAGAGTGGGTACCACAACCTAATGAATAGTGTGGTTGGGACTTTCATTATTGTAGACTACATGAGTCCATATGTAGCATCCATAATTAGGGGTGTATTTCGGAAGTGTAAAGCTATTTTTACATTTCTTTTACATATATGGGGATGTCAATAAGTTTTTTATTTATGTTAATTTGTTTTTGTGTTATTTATTTTATGTGTTAACATTTTTTAATTAATTTTATGTGTATTAGGTATATTTTATTTTTCTCAAATGGACCTAAAAAAATTTAAAGGGTGATTTTATTTTAACCTCATAATTTACTCTTTTGACCCATACTTAATAAACATGAATAACCTATTTTACCCTTGTATGTAATTACCGTTAAGGACAAAAAAAAAAATTTAATGAAAATTAAATTTGCTCACTACACCCCCACATACGTTCCTGCAACTCTAGTTAGACTTTTTTCTCAAACCATTATGTTTCTACAACCCTAACAAGGTTTATATGCTTATATTGGTGAAAAATATACATAATATTTATTCACGAAAGGTGAGACTGAAGTTAGGGAGGCTTCGAATGAGGTATGAGTTTATTTTTTGACGTTTTTCAAGTTTAGGGTTGCATGGTGGTCACTGGTTACGTGTAGCACACTTGTACTGAACATGATAGGAAAATTTGATGGCATGCCACTGAAACATTGAACCTATTTCAATTGTGTTTGACCAACCGTTAACTTAAGATGCAGTAGAGGTCCACTGTAATGTGGAAATGGGTTCGGTGTTGTATGACCAAATTTTACCTATTATTCAGTGGTGACGAATCGAAATATATTTGTTTTTTCAGTAATTTGTTTTCAACCACAAATTTAATACAAGCTATTTTGACCTTACTCTTATTGAATGAACAAAAATAAGGTGACACCGCTATTGAAGCCAACAATGTTAGAACAAAATATGTAATGAAATATAGTGATCAATTCACAACTTACGAGATACTCGTTTTGAGTATCTTTTTTTTTTGTGTAATCCTTTTTAGTATCATTAACGTGGCATTAATGTTTCAAATTTGAACTTCAAATAACATGAGTTTATTGTTTAGATATTCAAAGGTAGAGATGAATTAATTAGATGGACTAGTGCACAAGGAAAGATGAACAATATCGTAATTGCAATTAGAAGGTTTGATTCTGAAGGTGAAGACAAGAGGAGACCTTGAGTAATACATGCTTGTGAGAGGAATGGTAAATATGAGCCTTACAAGTCTAGTAAGACAAATGGTGTAAGGTCGGATGCAAATAGTGATACAAAAAAGTGTTTGAGGAACACTAGTATCAAGAAATGTGGATGTCCATTCTTGTTAAAATGTGTAAATATTGATGATGAGGATGATTGGAAGTTGGAGGTGGTTTGCAGAATACATAATTTGCTCATAACAAATTTTTATAACAATCTAAGGGCTCGTTTGATATACCGTATTAGACTCTGGATAGGAGTAAATAGTCCATGTCAGGTTTTAGGTTTCAACTTGTATTATTTAATTACCTGACTATTTTAAATGGTTTGGGCTTTTAATACTCTCCTTACCTGACTAACTAATACAACCCACACACCTTGGTTTAGATAATACACACATAATTATAAGATTTGGAAAAAAAGAACACACGTGAAAAATAAGACACTATATTTTCATCTTCTTTTCCCTAGGGTTCTTCTTTGCTATCTTTTCTAGTGGTTATTCTCTTCACTCTTCTCCAGGTATCCATCTCTCTCTCTTTTTCATACTTTTTCCAATATGCTTCTCCTCTTCACTCTTCATCTTCTTCTCTGCTATCTTCTTCAGAAGCTATTTGGTGACTGTTTGTGGAAAACACAAATCAATAATTTGTGTGTGGTGGTTTTTTTGTTTGAATTTCGAACACCCAAATTTGTAGCTTTGCTTAGTCTTGAAATTTGTTCTTGCCCATTTATTTTGTTTCGATTCAAAGCTGAGCCAAACAAGTTTGGCTCTCAATCCTATTTTAATTTTTTAATTGGTGGGTCAGTATAATTGGCTCTCAATTCAAAGCTCAGCCAGATTCCATATTTTTTTATATATTCATTTTTTGGTCAAAAATCCCATATTCCAAATTTTGACTTGGGGGTTTTGCACCAATGATGTGGTGGGCCGGCGAGGAACAATGAAGGAAGCAGATATAGGGAAGAGAGAATCGAGAGAGAGGTTTCTTGTTATAGTATTAGGCAGTCGTTGGATGTATCTAATGGCTAAAATGATTTGGAAAAAACAAATGAAAAAACAAATTTGTCATGTGAATCTTACCCAGAAAAAAATTGTGTCATTTGAATTTGAATTTCCACTTAAATTATCAAAGAATTATAAATAAAAAAAAGTCTGATCCGATGTTATCCGACAAAACACCAAACACAGTATAACTTAGTCTAATTATTTATCCGGAACAACACCAAACACCTTATAATATTATGGATAGACAATCAGTACTCTCCGAAACCTATTAATACTATTCACCGAAATTTAGTCAGTACAGTCTGATGTACCAAACAAGCCCTAAAGCCTTTGTAAATTAAAGTTGTTTTCTTCCCGTACTGCTATTGCTTTAATACCTTTGAACTCTTTAACTGAAGCTTTTGCATTTGTATTGGATTTTCAAATTGAAAATTACAATTTATTTTGGGTATAGATGTAGTTTAAAGTTTTCATGTTGTCTATACAATTTCAATTGCTTTAAATATTGTTGGTACATTTATATATTTATAATTTGTTCCTAACGTTTGGCCAATTACTGCTAGTGTTTGAAAAAAAAAAACCTACAAACTAATTTATGTGTTATTATTATTATAGCTCAACGTTTTGGAGTTCAACCAACTATATAAACCATGGGAAATAAAGGAAAAAAAAAAGAGCAGCATATTTCGAGAAATGTTTTATTTATTATTATTATTATTTTTTAGATGATGAAAGTTGTAAACCAATTTTGTAGCAGCTTTTCCGTTGGTTATTCAAATGGGAAGATCCAATGTGACCATAATGTTTGGTAATGAGTAGAACAATTAAAAAGTGAAGTGTGTCTCTCTTTATTTGGAGATTTTTCCACTCTCCAGCTAGCAATGGAGACCTACTATGTGTTAGCGAGATCCTAGCTTAATTAGAAGATTTATTTCCTAGTTTATTAGGACTCTATTTCTTTCCCTTTTGTATAGATATTGTGTACTTAGGATTTTCTCTTATTTTCATGTATAACCCTACTAGGGTTACAACCTTGTATTATAAATATCTCCTTTTGGAGAATGAAATATATCTGAAAATATTCTATTCATATTGTTTGACTTGGTATCAGAGCTGACTTTCTGGTGACTTGTGTGTTGTGCCCACTCGTGTTCTAGCCCCATATTTTTTCTACATTTGTCAAGTGTGCCCTCCTGGGTTTGTGTGTTGTGTTGTAGTGTTCGTGACATTCCTGTCTTCGTGCATCTGCTATATTTGTGTCTATGCTGTGTTCCACTGTGTACTCTGCCGTGTTCGTACCTCTATTGTGTTCGCGCTGTCTTCGTGCATCGTCGTATTTGTGCCTCTTCTGTGTTCCGTTGTGTACTTTGTCGTGATCTGTTGAGTTTCTGCTGCAATCATAGGTGATAACTCCATTGTTGGTGCTGTTGTTGTTGCTTATGCAAATTTGTGTATTTCTGACTATATTCTAGGTACTGGCTTCAATACCTAGATAATTGACACTCGTGCTTCTGATCATATGACTTATGATGCTAAATTTTTTGATGAGTTGTCTAGTTACACTCGTGACTCATACATAACTAGTGCTAATGGCTTGCCCTCTCCAATTACTGGCGAGGGCACAATCTCTCTCACTCCTACTCTGTCATTGTCTCGTGCGTTACCTGTTCCAATATCCATTGTAACTTGTTATTTGTTGGTCGATTACTTGATACACTTAATGATTCTGCTACTTTCTATCCGACACATTGCTCTTTTCAAGATCTCAAAACTCACGAGACAATTGGGCATGGTAAACAGATAGGGGGGTTATATTATTTGACATTGCCTTCTACACTAATTCATGATCATGTCATTCATACTATTCAAAGTTGCAGTGTCAAAAACAAACAACAAATTTGGTTATGGAATCGTTGCTTGGGACACTCGTTGTTTGGCTACCTTAAGCATCTGTTTCCATCTTTATTCCGCTCCTGTGATTAGTCCAGTTTTAAGTGTAAGACATGTATTTTGGCCAAGACCCATTGCACTGTGTTTTCTTTGAGTGATAGTAAAGCTGCAAAGCCTTTTGATTTAGTGCATTCTGATGTGTGGGGTTTGGCTCGCGTTACGTTGAACAGATTTCGTTGGTTTGTCACATTTATTGATGATTATACCCGACTCACCTAGGTTTTCTTGTTGAAAAATAAACATGATGTTGCTTCCATCCTTCCAGAGTTTTGTACTCTGGTGTCTACTCAGTTTCAGGCTCGGGTCAAAGTATTCCAGACTGATAATGGAGGAGAATATATGAATAATACTTTGGCTTATTTCTTCCGTGCTCAAGGTATTATTCACCAACCCCTTTTACCCCTCAATAAAATGGTGTGTCTGAAAGAAAGAACTGACAATTATTTGAAGTTGTCTGCTCACTCATATTGGATAATGTATGTTCCTCATCATCTTTGGGGGCATGCTGTTCTGTTTGCTGTTTATTTGATTAATCATACTCCTAGTCGAGTTCTTGATTTCAAGACTCCGCATGATATGTTTGGTGAACATGTTTCTCCTATCTCCCTCTCCAAGTTGCCCCTAAAAGTTTTTGAACGTGTTGCATATGTTCATGTTTACTCTCATCAACGGAGTAAACTTGATCCTTGTGCTCTACGTTGTGTATTTATTGGCTACTCTTCTACTCAGAAGGGTTATAGGTGCTATTATCCACATACCCAGAAGGTACATGTTACTTTGGATGTGACTTTTCATGAAGAAGTGTCTTATTATGTTTCTCCATTCTCTCCAATTCAGGGGGAAAGGGGGAGTGAATTGGAGAGTCTTGGATTGGAGAAATCTTGTACTTGAATTGGAGAATGATGTATTTGAAGATACTGCTCTCGGGAAGGAAACGACTAGTCGCACTGAAGCAAGTAACCAATCGCCCATATCTAAAGACAAGACATGTGGTCTCTGTGAAGAAACGACAAGTCGCCCTTTGGAACTATACCAGTCGCCCATACCTGGAGATGAAGCAGGTGCTCTCGGTGCCAAAACGACTGGTGGCACTGAAGCAAGTGACCGGTCGCCTGTATCTAAAAATAGTGACAGTGATTCTTGTATGGATAAGCTCGATGCAATACCCCCTTTTGCCCTGCCAGTGCCCCAATCTACTAGTGATAGTGAATCAAATGAGGTAATTTCTGATGATCTATTTGTGTCAACCTATCAGTTACCTCCACGAACCACTTGTGGGAAACCTAAAGTACAATATTCTCTTGATATACATACCAAGTCTAAATATCACATTAGCCATTATGTGTCAACTCATCATTTGTCTATGTCATATGCATCATATTTGTGTCAATTATTTAGTGTTGTGTGCCAACTAAGCTGCAGAATGCTCTTTTTTACTCCAAATGGGTGGATGCTATGAATGTTGAAATGGAAGCTTTGAACAAGAATGAAACTTGGGATTTAGTCCCAAGAGGGAAGAAAGTTGTTGGGTGCAGATGGGTGTTTACTTTGAAGCATAAAGCTGACGGTTCTATGGACCGTTACAAGGCTAGATTGGTAACAAATGGTTATACTCAGACCTATGGAGTGGATTATTTGGAGACCTTTGCTCTAGTAGCAAAGCTCAATATTGTGCGTGTGCTCTTATCCTTGGTTGCTAATCGTGATTGGCCCTTTTTACAGTTTGATGTAAAGAATGCATTCATGCATGGTGACCTCAAGGAAGAAATATACATGGATCTTCCCCCTAGTATTCCTGTGACCTCGAAGGAGGGTGTTATGTGTAAGCTGCGGAAGTCCTTGTATGGGTTGAAGCAGTCTCCAAGAGCGTGGTTTGAAAGATTTGCAACATCTATGCAAAGTAACTCAGATCATACTTGCAACATCTATGATTTGATTATATAGTCTTGTTACAGTTTTGAAGTCAAGAGCTTTGCGTTAGATTTGCTTTATTAATTTTTGAAAAAATTGCAGATTAATTTAAATTCCTTTGATATGATTTAATCTTCAATTTGTATTCATATTTGTCACTAAATCATGTTGTTAACGCTGCTATTTTATTGCTTTCAACGTTGGTTTCTTTTGCACTATCTTTATTCCTATTGACAGCTACTATATATTGTGCACTTTTTTTCCTAAAGAGTTTTACATGCGTATATTTGCTTTAAATTTTTAAATTTGAAGGGAAAAATTACAGCTATTTGGTTATACTTTATATGACCAATTAAATTTTAAATAATGCATTATTTCATTTGCCTTGAATTATGCAATTTTAAGCTCACTAATTTGTTACACTGGGAATTTGGGATTTATACTAAGAGTAGTGCTATTTAGCCATCAGCCTTTTTGGAGCCTTTGAGATACCAAAAAAATGAAAGCTTTGAGCCTTTGAGATACCAAAAAAATGAAAGCTTTCTTTTATGCTGACTTCTGAATGTCTTGGGCATTTTTGTTTTGGAGAAGTTATGTTAATTTTAGTTTTAAAGCTTATTAACAATTATTTTATATCATATACGTAAAATCATATTAAGAGCTTTTAGATGCTTCATATTATTATTATTTACTTGAGTTAATCTTGATTCAAATACATTTTTGTTACTTCTTTATTTTTACTTGGCCCATCGGACTTCGGCCTACCTATTTCGGTCTGCAGTCAACAGTCCACGGCCCAAATGATGACCTCCGGACATGTGTCTGGAATCTGAATTTTACGGTTTCTAGGGCAGCTGCTGCATCTACTACATATAAATTTGGGATTTACATCTCCTAACAATCATATCTTTTAGATAAGGCGCCTCACAATCAGCTGCTGCGGCTGCTGCCGCAGCCGCTACAGCCGACCTCTCCAGCGTCTACACCTCACGTGCCCTAACCGACTCCTACCTATCCGACCTGACCCTACGGTACCTTTCCGGGTCGTACCCTTCCGCCTCTGCCACCGACCACCATAGCCGAAGTAGCTCTATGTATCTAGCGACGTCGCATTTGATGTCCCATCTTTCCCGATGTCGAGCCCGGCGTTCACGGCGTCAAACGCCCCTCTGAAGGTTCTTCACTTTCCGCTCTCTGTAACTGTACTTCCGCCTTCCGTTTGGTTACTGGGAAAATTTCCGGGCTGCAATATTTTTCACATTTTGACTCGAATTTTTGTTCTGATGTAATTGTTTATTGTTTGTTTGATAAGAAAGTGTGAATCTTGAAGATGGGACGTTTACTGGAATCTTGAATTTTTGTTCTAATGCACTTGCTGCTCCGATGCATGCATACATTGCTAATTTAAGCTTATTTCTAAGTTAATCTTGTATGCAATTGTATTTCTGATTCTATGTGTGCTTTTTAATTTGCTTATCAGCAAGTATGAATATGCTTTTTTGCTTGAATTACTTTCATCAAGTCAGTTCACCCCAGATTTCACCTTAGATCAGGAATCTATTGATTTTAGAAATTGAATTTGTTGATCACAGATTGCAGCTGTTTGTGTGCTATTGTCTATTTGCTTATTAATTGATAAAGAGACAAAAGTTATATTGCTATAGCATAACAGAAGTGTATGATTTGTTCATTAGGTTCCACTTGTCCAGTAAGTAGCAATTCAAATTTTTTTTTCTTTTTGCAGAAATGATACTTTTAAACAATTTAACTGGACATGGATTCTTTTCCCTTTTTTTTGTGTTAACAGTACTTTATAAAGACTCAAAGATGCAAATTTGGTATGAGGTGCAAGTTCAAACATCCGAAGGACAAACTATCTGCTGCTGTAAGTGCAAATGATATGTGGATTTTCCAAGAGTTAACTGTCATCTGGATCTGGACCTTTTCCCTATTTTATTATGATATGATGCTCTACTCTGGTTTCAGGTTGCTTCAGAAAATGCTGATGTTTTTGCCTTACCTGAGAGGCCTGCTGAACCCCCATGTGCAGTAAGATATATTTCCATATCTTTTTGGGCCTGCATTATCTATCCATCTATATATCTGTGATGTAGATTTGCTTATATTCCATTTCATAATTTTTAAACAGTTCTACTTGAAAGCTGGGCAATGTAAGTTTGGTTCAACCTGCAAAGTTCATCATCCGAAAGATATCCGGATACCATCAGCCAAGCAAGGGAATAAAATTGGAGAAACTGGGACAACTATTCAGCCTGAGGGAACTGGATTTGCTGTGAAGCCTCCTGCACTATCATTTAACTCAAAGGAGCCTCCTGTGATACCGGTAAGGATGAAGCAACACATGAGCCTTTTATTATTCTATTTGCATTACGTTCAGAATTTTAGTTACCTCTTTCTTCTTCGGAATTAACAGCTTTTTGATGTTGTAAATTTATGTTGATCATGTATCTTTTGCTTCTAATAGGGTGAACCCAATTGTCAATTCTCCCTGAAAACTGGAAGGTCAGCATATATATAGTTTTGTTGATTTATATTGTGATAAAGGTAAAAGATGATTGAGAATTCTTAAATTGCTTTTGTTTTCTAAATCAGTTGCAAGTATGGGGCCACTTGGGCACAACTAAAGAGAACAGAAAAAGTCACTATGAGACGATCTTATTGCTGCCTCCACCATGCACTCAGTGCCGTCTACAATACCTCCTTTGGTAAGAAGAAGGCCACGGAGCTTACGACACTAGTTCTCCAATTCTCGTTTCCTAAGGCTCAGAGCATCAATTGCAACTTTTACTTCATCAAAGCGGGATGACATCTTTATGCTATGGATTATCCTTGCCCCAAAAACGGTACACACCAAATTCCTCAACAAGTTAAGTAGGAAGTTTGTAATTAGTATTCTTACGGCATGAATTCTCTACAACATAAAAAAGGGACTTCATGTGATCCACGAAGACCTGATAATCAACTTGAGTTGAATTCTATTGAGAAAATTCTCAGTGCAATCAGGATCCCAAATCAGACCAATGCCTCTCATTATATTTCGAGAAAGTCTAAAAGTCATTGAGGGATCCGACCACATCACATCACCAGGAATCAAGTTGGGACCTTCCCATGGAGCATCAAGAACTTATCTTTGAGCATTGAATAATTGAATAAGGCTCGAAGATTAGTTCTTGATGCTCCATGGGAAGGTCCCAACTTGATTCCTAGTGATGTGATGTGGTTGGATCCCTCAATGACTCTGGTCTTTCTCCAAATATAGAGAGAGGCATTGGTCTGATTTGGTGTCCTGATTGCACTGAGAAATTTCTCAATAAATTTCAACTCAAGTTGATTATTAGATTGCATGAATGCTCTAATGCACGAGAAAAGAGGACATTTACTGATTACAAACTTCTTTGTTGGCGGGATGAGATTTGCGAGGCGGTACCCTTAGGGTTTCGCATGGAATTCCTATTTGTTGAGGAATTTAGTGTGAGCGGTTTTTGGGAGTCCTGGCCCTCCACCTTATTCTTCAAAAGGTTCACCATTTCCTCCTTAGAGGGATGGAATCTGAACTTGGGCAGCAAATCAAGCACCGATTCTTCTGCTGTTGTGCTCATACTGTAGCTTATCCCTCCGTCAGATGCCTTCAGAGAAGAAGCAGCAGTGAAGCTATGTTTACAAACTCACCAATCACAAGGCACTTCGCCTTTTTTTGACTTTTATTTTATCCTAAAGATTCTCAAGTCTCCATGAACAACATACATGCCATTGGGTTGAGTCATATGTGTGGATCCCATCCACTTCCTTTCATGCCTTACCATTTTGTGTCTTATTAATTTGAGTAATCTGCCCTTCGTGTAAGTGTTCTTTCCTTTAACTTGTCATGGATTTGTGAGGAAAATAATATACTTTAAAGAAATTCTTAACTTGTCATACATTTCAGCAAAAGAATAGCCCCCCGTCTTGCTAGTAATTTAACAGTTTTTTTGACGGATTTAACGATAAAGTTTAAGTGAGACTCTAAAATTAGTTTCATGAGACAAGATAAGTCAAAGTAACTTTTTAAGGGCAAGGTGAGAGAAACTATTGAATTGAAAATAAGAATCCCTCATAAGTTTCAAGAGATTGTAGCACAAGCTATACTCAGATCATATAAACTTACAGTGTGTGTCCGTAGAAAAGTTCATACAAAATTTACAGAAGGCTGGCAAGGATGGGAAGAGTACCCCCATACTTGAAAGAATTCAAGAAGCTGACTGTCATTGAGGGCCTGGATAAAGTCATCAATATCCTGGACAGTGTTGTACCAGTGAAGACTTGCCTGTGCACTTGTACTCACTCCTAAATGCCGATGAAGGGGTGGCGCACAATGGTGACCTGAATGGATAGCCACTTCATGCTGGGATCGCATAACTCAGTATAAGCTATTTTATTAAATCTCATTTCTATTTCCTTCCATACCTGTTGGTCAAGAAAAGTTGCCAGATATGTAGGGTGTATATTTTCGACATTGAAAGAACACAGAGCAGCGCCATAAGACATGTTCTGAGGGGTCTGGACCATAAAAGTGAATATCCGGGACCAAACGAAAGTCTATCGTGTAGATAGTTTGCAAGAAATATCTGTAAAAAGGAAAATAAAATTGCAAACAAGTTAAGGACTACATAAACATGTGATCTTGGCTGGAAAAAGAAACGCACAATCTTGGCATAGATTTCGCTAGACAGAGTACTTGCAATGGAATACGCGATTCGCCTTTTGGCCTTTTGGAGTGTAAAATGTTATTAGCCCTGTCAATGCAATACGATTATCTTTTCAACTATAATAGTTTCTCTTTCAATTACTACAATTAAAAACCAAAAGAAAAGCCCTGCAACAAAACAGTATAAACCAGATATATAGAACAAGAAATTCAAAAGGCAGAAGAATTCAACTTACCTCATAATCATGTATTGTTTGCATACCAATTGCTGGTGTTCCAGCGCCTCAAATCTAGTCTAGGCAATGAGGGACAATTACAAAAGGACATATCAGAAGGTGGCACAAATCAGTGTATTTAATGTAGATAAAGGAATCAAGCTTGACAAGATAAAGAACACGAATAAAATGTGCCTATGAACAACCACTCTCATAAAGAGCGCTACTTCAAGAAAAAGTTAAAAATTTCACCAGATAAGGAAAAAAATTGATATTCCTTTAAAGTAAGACCACTTCCACCCCTATGGGCAAAGGCAGGGCACGACAAAGGCTGTCACTATTCACATGAATAGTAGTATCCCTTGCAATTTTGTTTCCACCCCTATGAGCTAGGGCAAGGGCAATTAGTATTCACATGAGATATCAGGAGATGAATTTGTATAGAGTTTTTGGTGTCAGAAGTCAAGAATATGGCTAGGCATTTATAAAAAAAATTCTGAAATTTTGGGTTTTTTTTTTCTTCAATTTTTTTGGGTTGCTGACATCATTATGACCTCAACATTGTGTCATTTTGCCCGGGCAGCAGTTCGGACTGAACTTGCCTGGGCAGGACTTGGCACGGTGGAGTTGGATTCTGGCCCTTGAGCCCCCTCCTGCCCAAGTTGAATGCTAGCGGTGGAAGTGCTATGATGGGAAACAAGATCAGGACATATGATTTATCAAAAAACAAAGCCCAATGCAGAGCGCATCAAGAACATTTGTGTGCACTTGCATATAACCTACTTTACTACTGAAAGTCAGTTTTATTGACTAACATGCACACATAACCTACTTTACTACACTTCTACTTCCATAAGCATCTTCTTTCTAGTCTTGATATTCTTGAGAGCATGACTTGTATTAATTTCCTCCAATGTGACTGCATAGCATCTAGTGTGATCAGTACACCACGATATCCATACTCCGCAATTTCATGTGCACACGGTAATTGGTGGATTCGATGAATAGCACAACCATATGATAAAGCATTCACCTCATTTGTCTCTAACCTCTTTTAAAATAAATTACAATGTTAAATATGTAGGCTATATATGTACATGTGTTAATGTATGCATTTTGAGTATTTTTTTTGGCTTCCCTTGACAATTTTGTAATAGGATAATCATTGTATTTTCTCAAGCTCTAGTCTAGAATAAGAATTACATCTCTAGGTGTGCTTAATTGGCTACATTATGATGGACAACAATGAGTTTGCCAAAAGGTAATTTTTGCATTTGCATTACATTGCATTTTCTAACCTCTGAAAATTATGACTAGTCATCCATCCTTCGTATGACTAGTCAACCTCTACCTTAGTAGGATTTCCAGCTCACTGTTCCAGCTGGATCCTACCCAAAGGTTTTTGTCCTATTCTGCAAAATTCTCAGCTGCCATTGTACGATTCTAACCTAGGAATTTTGGTGTAAAAGAAAAACCAATTATTCATTTAGCAACCGTCACTTTTGTAGGCAAGTTTTGGAAAGTTTCTTTGTAAACTTTCGCTTCTTCCTCAAGAGCCATCTTCATATTTTTAATCTTTGAGTTTTCCAAATTGTTTCTTTTTGAAAATCTGCATCTAGCTAATTAAAACACTCTCTCAGTTATATCTAGGTTAGATTCAAGATTGATTTCTTCAAGAGTATGGTTTCTTGAAGAAATTGGTCATTCTCCTTTGAATCCAAATTTTGGTTTCAGTCTGAGTTAGAGCTTGCAAGCTAGTGCTACGGGATGAAAGAGCTGGAAAAGGAGCTGCCATTGCCATGAAGAACTGAGCTTGAAGCTTTGCTAAGTTGGAGAAGAAGATTGCACAAAGGAGGTATAGCTTATCTTCCTAAATAGATCTAGGTTTTTCTTGAGCTTGCTTGTGTTCCTTTGTCAGAATCTTTTTCTACTTAGTGGATTGCCTGGTCAGTTGATGACCCCCAGTTTTTCCCAATGGTGGGTTTCTGAGTGAACAAATTTCTGGTTTGCAAATCTGAATTTTTTGGGTTTGTGTTCTTGATAGTTGACTAGTCATCACATGTATTTCTGGGTTCGTGTTCTTGCAGTTGACTAGTCATCTTTTTCTACTGTCTAATGCTTACTTGATTATGATGCTTTCACACACTTTCACCATATTTGTTGCTAGCACAGGGGATGCCTAGATTGACAGGTCCTTTTAATGCCTAGGTTGTCACTAGTAATTCTCTAGGCTTACAGGTACATAGTGATATGCTATGTGTATGTTCTTGGTTGTGATTATTCATGTTTGATAATTGACTAGTCATAAGAGTATTGGTCAAGGTCTAAAGTGTGTGAAGTTTGTTGTGTTTTTTGTTTGAGTGTCATTTAATTTACCCTTCGTCACCTAAGTGCCAATTTCAACATGCAATAAGTAAACTGAATTTTCCTTTCTAACTCCCACACAATACTTTCAAAGTTAAGTTGACTCGAGTGAAGTTGTCGCTTCAACTTTACATGTGCACTTTCCACTCTATTGATAACAATAATAGTCTCTGGAAGCAAAATAAATTATAAAATTAACAATAAAAAATGGACTAAAATACTTATGTACTTGAGGTCATCGAACCAAGATGCATACAAGTGTCTGTCCATGCGGCCACAAACCTATCCTTAAAAGGATTTAACCAATTGTCATGTACGTATTCAAGAGACTTTTAAAATTCACTAAACTCATACTCAATCTATTGCAAACAACACCGATATTCCTCCTCCGTTTCTGAGCCAACCAAAGTATTTCAATTCTCATTAAATTGCTTCCATTGTTTGAGGGTCCCAAATAATTTCTTGCAGTTTGCCAACACTCATTTGTTAATATGTCATATACATAATAAATGTAATGAACTCAGAAATATAGACGTAATAGAATTCATGAGTGCTAACTCTCTATCAGTGACAATAACACCATGAAGACAATTATCATCCAACAACCTCCTCAATCTAATCAAGGCCCATGTGTAATTGTCTTCCTTCTCAACTTTCATATACACATAGGCAACAGAGAATGTCATATTAGTAATTGCCACCCCAACAATTTGCAATAGTGAAAAAATATACCTATTAGTCTTATAGGTGCAATCCATGATGAGTACATGTGGAAATGTTCGCAAAAAGCTCAATATTAACGGGATGTGTCCAAAAGAAGTAAGTTACAGTATCACCAGATGTCCTATGCCACTCAATATAATTATGTTTGGACAACTTAGTAAGTAACTGTTGCATATGTGTTCTTTCAGCAAATTTTTTGGTTTTATTTCGGATCTTAGCATTATATGTTGTCTTCATAGTTGAAACATTCATTGCATCTCTATCCTTTATAATGACCAAAATATCTCTGGGTTTCACCAAACTCTTAGACATGTCCACCAACAAGGATTCACCTCTTCAAAAAGTTGCCTCACAAATGAATGACCATGAAGATACTCCGAAACAGCATAGTTATGTACTCTACAAACCACCTCCAACTTCTAATCATCCCCATCACCAATATTAACACCCTTTAACAAAAATGAGCATCCACATTTCATTGTATTAGTGTTTTTTGAACACTTTTTCGTATCAACATTTGCATCCGACCTTACACCCTTTGTCTCACTAGACTTGTAAGGCTCATATTTACTGTTCCTCTTATAAGAGAGTATTACTCGAGGTCTCCTCTTGCCTTGACCTTTAGAATCAAACCTTCTAATAACAATTACGATATTAGTCATTTTTCCTTGTGCACAAGCCCATCTAATTAATGCATCTTTATTTTTGAATATCTACACATTAAATTCATGTTATTTCAAGTTAAAATTTGAAACACGCGTTAATGACACTAAAAAAGATTTCATACAAAAAAAAGATACTCAAAATGATTACCTCGTAAGTTGTAAATGGATCACTATAGTCCACTACACATTCTGTTCCAACATTGTTGCCTTCAGTAGTGGCATCACCTAGTTGTGTTCCTTCAATAGGAGTAAGGTCAAAATAGATTGCGTTAAATTTGTGGTCAACAAGTTACGAAAAAACATATATATTTCGGTTCGTATCCATCGAATAATAGGTAAAAGTTAGTCATACGATACTGAACCCCCTTCCACGTTATGGTGGACCTCCATCAGATCTTAAGTTTACGACGGGTAAAATACAATCAAAATAAGTTCACAGTTTCAGCGGAATGCCATCGAATTTTCCTATCACATTCGGTACTGGTTTGCTGCACGTAATGAGCGACCACCATACA
The DNA here is from genome assembly GCA_034190965.1 of Prunus campanulata. Classification (NCBI taxonomy): domain Eukaryota; kingdom Viridiplantae; phylum Streptophyta; class Magnoliopsida; order Rosales; family Rosaceae; genus Prunus; species Prunus campanulata. The sequence continues at coordinate 12,996,807 of CM067215.1, forward strand.
ACCCTAAACTTGAAAAACACTCAAAAATTAACGCATACCTCATTTGAAGCCTCCTTAACTTCACTCTTGTTGGGGCAAAAACTAGACATGTAGTTGTAGGACCAACTTAAAGATAAGGTGGATGCTGAAGGTGAGGATCCTCAGTATGTGAGAGCATTCGGTAAGTAAATGGACATGCATACATAAGACAAATGTACGTGGTTCACTCGAATAATGGGCTACGTCCACAAAGAAGTATGTTCTCATTACGATAATGTGTGTATACATTGCACATAGGGTTAGACCCAAGGGGAAGAAGAAGAATGCCAAAGGCTGAAGGTAGGAAGGCTGGAGGCTGAAGGCTGAAGGCTGAGGATCTGGCTAAAGACCAATGATCCGTGGGCTTGTAAATGGGCTCATGAGTAAACCCATGAGGCCCCAGTAGCCTGCCCAACTCCTCCCTTTTTCTTGAAGGGGAGAGGTCTCCTTTTATAAAGAAGGGAGAGTCCCCTCCTCTTGTGTTTTGTCAATGTGGGACTCCTTTCCCTTAGGCTTGGGAGTGTTTGGGAGTGCTTGGCCAGATATTGTACAAACAGGAGTCCCCCAAGTTCCCGATTAAGGAGGTACTTCTTGATTGGGGACTTGTAGTCATCAATGCACTGGCCAAGTAATGTTTCAGCTCAATCTTTGCTTTCTCTTGTATGCAGCATCGGTGCGGAGTTGTTGAGTCAGTTAGCATAAGTGCTGGAAGTTTGGAGGATTCTCCATTAGTGCTGTTCGGCAGGTGACTTAGGCGTTGGAATGAAAATATGTCTCTTGGGAGGTGCCATTCTGCATGTCTTGGCGCTGTAAAGGAGAAGTGTCTCCTGAGGTGCCGTACGGCATGTGGCCTTAGCGCCATAAGGGAGAAGTGGCTCCAGAGGTGCCGTTCGGCATATGGCCTTGGCGCCGTAAGGGAAAGGTGGCTCTAGAGGTGCCGTTCGGCATATGGCCTTGGTGCCGTAAGGGAGAGGATTCTTCATGAGGTGCCGTACGGCATGTGGTCTTAGCGCTGTAAGGAAGAAATGGCTCCAAAGGTGCCGTTCGGCATGTGGCCTTGGCGCTGTAAGGGAGAAGTGTCTTCAAAGGTGCCGTTCGGCATGTGGCCTTGAGAAGAAGCGCTGAAAAAGTGTTACCCTTGGGGTGCCTTTCGGCAATGCAAGTGTTGGGAAAGCTGGATGGAAGCTAATGCCGTAAAGTTGATGCTGGAGTTGCAGCCGTAAGCTTAGAAATCACAGCCGTAAGCTTTGGAGTTGATGTCATAAGCTTTGGAGCGGATGCCGTCAGTTTAGAAGTTTCTTGGGAGCACTGTAAGCTTAGGGCTGGTGCCATAAGCTTGGAGTTGCTGCCGTAAGCTTGGAACTGCTATTGTAAGCTTGGGAGGTGATGCTGTAAGATTGGGAGCTGATGCCGTAAGTTTAGAAGTTGTTTGGTAGAACTGTCGTAAGCTCGGGGCTGGTGCCATAAGCTTGGCAAAGGAGTAGCTGTAGTAATTTAGAAAATGCATAATTATTAAGTAATGGATGCTCACATAATTTTGGAGTGTCTGATGATGATTGGGGGCTGCCATAGGCATCGAGCGAACGGAATCATCTGAGAATATCGAAGGCAGACGCCGAATCATTGGGGAGATGTGAAGACATCATATGCACCGAATGATATAAGGGTGCCAAAGGCAGATGCCGAATCATTGGGGGATGTGAAGACATCGCACGCGCCGAATGATGTAAAGGTGCCGAACACAGAGTTCGAATCATTAGGGGGATGTGAAGACATCGCACGGGCCGAATGATGTAAGGGTGCCACGCGCCGAATGATGTAAGGGTGCCGAAGGCAGAGGCCGAATCATTGGGGGGATGTGAAGACATCGCACGCGCCGAATGATGTAAGGGTGCCGAAGGCAGATGCCTAATCATTGGGGGGATGTGAAGACATCGCACGCACCGAATGATGTATGGGTGCCGAAGGCAGAGGCCGAATCATTGAGGGGATGTGAAGACATCACACGCGCCGAATGATGTAAGGGTGCCGAAGGCAGAGGTCGAATCATTGGGGGAATGTGAAGACATCGCATGAGCCGAATGATGTAAGTGTGCCGAAGGCAGAGGCCGAATTATTGAGGGGATGTGAAGACATTGTACGCGCCGAATGATGTAAGGGTGCCGAAGGGGCACTTGTTGTAGGGTGCCGATAGCACTCGAGAAGGAGAATGACATAGTGTTTTGTGTCTCTTCCCACAGACGGCGCCAATCTGTTGGGGCAAAAATTAGACATGTAGTTGTATGACCAACTTAAAGATGAAGTGGATGCTGAAGGTAAGGACCCTCAGTATGTGAGAGCATTCGGTAAGTAAATGGACATGCATACATAAGACAAATGTACGTGGTTCACCCGAATAATGGGCTACGTCCACATAGAAGTATGTTCTCATTATGATAATGTGTGTATACATTGCACATAGGGTTAGACCCAAGGGGAAGAAGAAGAATGCCGAAGGCTGAAGGTAGGAAGGCTGGAGGCTGAAGGCTGAGGATATGGCTAAAGACCAATGATCCGTGGGCTTGTAAATGGGTTCATTGGTAAACCCATGAGGCCCCAGTAGCCTGCCCAACTCCTCCCCTTTTCTTGAAGGGGAGAGATCTCCTTTTATAAAGAAGGGAGAGTCTCCTCGTCTTGTGTTTTGTCGATGTGTGACTCTCTTCCCTTAGGCTTGGGAGTGTTTGGGAGTACTTGGCCAGATATTGTACAAATAACTCTCACCCTTCATGAATAAATCCTAGGTATGTTTTCACCAATATAATTGTATAAACCTTTTTAGGGTTATAGGAATATGATAGTTTGAGAAATAAGTCTAATTAGGGTTGCAAGAACGTATGTGGTGTATAATGAGCAATTTTAATTTTAATTTTTGGTCCTTAACAGTAATTATGTAGAAGGGTAAAATAGGTTATTCATGTTTAAAATTAGTGTGGGGTTAAAACAGAAAATTTTGAGGTTCAAATAAAATCACCCAACTTTAAATTTGGAGAATATATAATTTCGTCCAATAATATAGCTATTTTACAAACAACTCTAAAGAAACTCATAATTGTTTTTTGATGGCAGTTGATTTTGAAACAAAATCCACAGCTGCTAATTTTCTTGGGGGAAATTGGCGGCTTTGCCCCCGGCGCACCTAATTTTCTCAATAATATCCCCATTTTGAAACCTAATCACAAATGCCCCTCTTAAAACTCCCAATTGAGAGTGTATCGCCCCTCTATCACTTGTTTTTTCTTCTAAGTCTTTGCTCTCTCACTAAACATCTTCTGTCTCTAGTCTTCCTTCGACTCAAGCCCTCCGTTGTTGACCTCCACAGAGAGGCCAACGTCGCCATCCGACTCGCGAGCTCCACAGATAAGCCACAGTCGTGACCCGCGACCTCCATCGTTGATCTCCACGACGGTGTGAGTCCTCCAACTCAAAGCCTCTCTGTATAATCTGGTTTTCTCTACTTTCAGAGACAGTAAAACCCACCCCACCCCTCCCCCCAAAATCGCAATCCACACTCAATCTCTGGGCTTCATCTTCAAAGCCCAAATCTATATAAATTCTGAGTCTCTCACCTCTTTCTTTGCTAGTTTCTGCAATTTTAGAAAATTATGTTTGTTAAGTAATATTCTTGGAGAAGTTATTGATTAATTTTGAGTCTCAAGGATTAGGAGAAACTGATGGGTTTTCTTAGGGATTTGGTTAGCAGCAAGCCATGGTATTGGCAAAGATTAGGAAAATTAATTGTTCTGTACTATTTTTGTTGTTTTTTGAAATTTTATGGTGTCTAACAGAGTTTGTTTTATGTTTTGCCTCAGGTTTCAGTTTGAAATACTTGCTTAAGAGGCTACATTCTATCAAGAGGTATGAATAGCTAAAACTGTTGCTTTTTGGTTAAGAGGTATATTTGCTTCAAAATCTTGTTACCATTATCCACTTGAAATTGTTTGCTACTATCTATATGTATAACGTTTTGATCTAAAAATGCTATGAAATTATTGAAGTGCTTGAAGGCAGGCATTGCCCTAATTTTTTTTTAACCATTATCCACATGTAAATGTGCTGGATGATGAGTAAGAGGGATGTTAGTTTAGGCAACAATAACAATAAGAGGTTGATGGATGCTGCAACTTGTTTTCATTTTACTTTGTTGCTGTCCATTTGGGTATGGGGAAGGATAATCAACTCCGCAAATATCGATTGAAACTTGAACCCTTAACATAATTTTTTTTTTGGAGCAATCAGATATATCCATGTTGCTACCCCTTTGGTCTGCAATATAATTTTTTTTTCTTTTTATTTTAGAGCAATCAGATATAGTCTTGTTGATGCCCCTTTGGTTTGGAACATAATCTCTCAGTTGTGCAGACAGTAGTGAAATTGTATAGTTAGATAAAACAAAAACCAAAACTAATATGTTTTAGTATTATTACAGTTAATTCTTTTGTTTGTTCAAATTAATAATCCTGTCCTCCCATCTGTTATTTGGGTTTTCTTCTGCTTGTTTCAATTTCATATAGTGGTCTAGAAAATTGCTCAAAATCCAAATTTTTGGTACATCGTTTTATTTATCATGCTTATTTGCTTGTTCTGAATATATGGTTCTATTTGTTTGGTTAGGCTAAGTTGACGAGTGCATGAAAAAGGTGGCCTGCAGGTGTTCGATGAATCACCTTAATGAGTGCACTATGGTTTTCTTTGAGATACAAACCAATTGGGACAATTCTCATGGTATATACTTAAAGGTGAACTTCTAAGAGGACCCAATCAACCCATCTAAATGGAAGGAAGAACATGTGAGTTTTATTATAATTTATTTACGAAGATGACTTTATAGTGCATAATGGTTTTGTTAGATCACCATTGACATTAGTTTGATTACCTTTTAACAATGCTTGAGAAATGTCCCTGTTTTTACATGAGGACTTACACAAGTGCCATATTATGTTAGTTTATAGTGAATGGATACTTGGTTGTGTCATTTGATATTTGGAATTCTATTAGATTTATTTTCTTATTTTTCCGCTTTTGTGTCATGTCTTGAGTTCCTTTCGTTTGGAAGTCGCCATTTAACTTGTGATGTGAACAAGTTAGTACTACATTGTTTTGTGTCATTGTGAAATTGAGAAATAAAGTTCATGTTATGGCAAAAAAGTATGTGAGCAAACAAAAGAAACATAGAGAGGGTTTGCTGCTGCTGCTTCCTCTCTCTCATTTACCTAAAAGAAAGGGTCTATATCTCTAGCATTTGCATCCAAATGTCCCTTGCCATGCCCTGCCCTACCTTGGCCTGCAGTACTAGCTAGCACTACTGCCTCTGTTGTACATAGTCCCCTGATTTGGTTTCTTTGAGCCATGTGATGCTTTCAGCTCCCTAGATCCAACTGCAATGGCTATTTTTTATTAAGTCATAATTTACTGCTAAAGGTCCTACGGTTTGAAGTTTTTAATTGGAACAATTCATGTATACTGTTAAAACATAAATGGTGCAAAGCCAATGCTGAGAATAGAAAAAAAATAAGCAATATGATCATACGGGGGTTAATGTCCATGTAGATGTGTGCTGATCAAGCTTGAGCAGTAAGGTCTTTCGTCTTGTGGTTAGTAGGTTTGCTTTTCCTTGTCCATTAGATGTTTTCCAATTCTGAGGTGATATGATACTCTTCCTCTTGGCATTATTCTCATGGCTGTGAAATTTCAGTTTGCAATGAATGGCTATATCAATCTAAAAGATTATTTTTGTGTAGAAATTGAATGAAAGTAAATTGTACTGCATACCTCTGTGGTGTCTATGTTGTGGAGTTAATATTGTTGATCAATGATCAGCCTCTTTCATAATTCTTTCATTGATCAATATTGTTGTTTTCTCATTGTTCTGGATTTAACTTGATTGAGTTGTCATGCACTGCTTGAAATTTTGGATACCATGTGAGTTATAAGTTGCAAATGAAATTGAGACGAAAAACAATGAACTCTATTTTTATAAGAAACTTAGTCTGCTTTGAGTTTAAGTTTGTCTTTTCTTGATACGTAAGTAGGAGATTTTAAATTGGGATTATTTGTGCATTTGTGCATCTGCATATATAGCAATAAAAGGAAAGTGATGGTTTCGATAGAGCAGATCAAAGATGTACCTCATTAATACCAATTTGTCTTTTGTATTACTATGTATATACATATTTATATATGTGCATATTGACATTGCTTTATTTTGTTTCTGTTGTAGAGGAAGATGATGGATGAATTTGAGAAGGTGAAGCAACAATTGGTAGAGTATGAGATCATGTCACAGCCCATATCCCACAAGCCTGGTCTCTTGTGATTTGAAACCCTAACTTTAAGTCTTGAGATAATTGACCTTTTTTTCATTGAAGAGAGAGCATTATATACATTGAAGAGAGAACGTTATATACATTGTGTTTTGCCCAGCATTTTCCGCATAAGATGGACTATTATAGTTTTTGTATTGCTGCTGTATAGCCTCATATTGCCTTAGTATTGCTACTATATAGCCTCCTATTGCGTTCTTATTGTCACTGTATTAATTGGTTTTTGCTATTTTTTGCATTAATTGGTTTGAGAGTCCTCCTATTTGCACAATACATAGGCAATACAAGCCATATATGGGGGCAATACCTACACAATATAAGCCATATACAGGGGCAATACAAAGGCAATACAAGCCATAAGAGTTTATATTAATTTTTCCTCAAAAAATGACACAAGCTATAAATTGGCAATAAACATACAATACAATGACAATAAAAGGCAATAAATGGTTATACACAAACAATAAACAAGCAATATATAGACAATATACAAGCAATATACACTGAATGTATATAACGTGTTTTCTCAAAAAAGGATGTGACGTCCTTGATGAAATCACATCCTTACACCCATAATTTCCCAATTTCCCTACTATGGAATCAATTTTATCTCATTACATCTTAAGATATACATAAGAAAGTGGCAAAAAATAAAAAATTTACATCTCCTCTTGGTCGGGAATTTTAACACAATTTATATCTATCATTAAAATTCTAGGACATGTCCTCTTAGACCCGAATTTAAGCTGAAAGTTAGCAATTTCCTCCCCAAAAGAACGCCGCCACTTGAAACAAGACAATCTTCCATCTGTATAAAATGGATAAAAATGCATATTAGAAGTAAATCATTCAATCACAATAGAAACAAAAACATAACATTCAATCACAATTGAAACCAATTTCAAAACAGAAACCAATATCAAAATTCATATAGATTGTTGGCTTTTCTAAATGACCCAATTCTTCATATGGCAAGCTTTCGCAAGACAATACCATTGCAAAATTAAAGTTGACATTCATGCACACAATTTCATACTACTCAATTGCAATATAAAAGTAATTATAAACATGGGTAAAGTGAATGTGTGTCCTCACAGGCGAATAAAAATTCAAATCAGGAAATCAGGAAATCAGGAAATCATCAATAGTGCATTTGGCATTGTTCAAACAATTAAAGAAGCACAGTCTCAGAGAAGAAGAAGAGCAAGACAATAGAACTAGATAAATGCAAAGAGCTGTCAACAAACCTTCAAGTTTTCCAAGAACCCTTTTCAAGGCACCAACACAACCTTGGCATGATATCAACCTTGAGGATTGTATAGACTGCACCAAAAACAGATCTAGGATTGAATTACGAAAAAATAGAGAAAACAAAGATCCAACATATGCCAACTTTACACTATCAAACGTATGTTAAAATATTGGCATTCTCATAAAACTTACAAACTCTCCAATCACTTTCAAAAGAAGTAAAGGATGAGAATCTTGCATTTGTTGGTGGTGCTACTAGTTTCAAATTATGATGTTGGTTTCTTCCGGTTAAAACCCACATTATTGTTATTTCAGAGAGCATCTATGAGTTTTATATGTATTCTTACAGGTTGCTCAGAAAAGCCAGAAGTCCTAATTTGATATATCACCTAAGCGATTTCACAGACAAATCACAATCACAAAAGAGTGAATACACCACTTTCAAGGAGGTCTGCAAGTCCAAGTCTCAATCACAAAACAGTGTATGCATGATTTCAGAGACAAATCTTAAGTACAAAACAATGTATCCAAGTCCAAGAGCTTGACAACCACAAGAAATAGTTGGTAAATTTCATTCAATCACAGAAACAGCAAACAAACCACAGCAAAAACCCATTAATATCTCATTCAAAATAGTAAAAGAATCACCCAATAATCTCAATCAATAACAAAAACCCCAAAAAAAAAAAAAAAAAGCAAAACCAATATTAGGACTCACCACAGTGAAGATCGAAGATGAAGGTGTCGTGGCTTTGTGGTGGAAGTCGACGACGGAGGTGGAGAGTCACGATTGTGGTTCCGTTATGGAGGCCGACGACGGAGGTGGCGAGTCATGCCTTGGCTAGGGTTCAGTTCCAAATTTGGGGTTCAACCTTGAGATTCAAATTAGCTCCTAGTTTGAAGATATAACTAAGAGGAGATTGAGTTAAGTGAGATTCTATGGTGAAGGTGGATTCCTATGAGGTTTGACAGAAGGAAGAAGAGGATGAGGAAGAGATTAGATAGAAGAGGAAGAAGAAGAGCAACGACTAAAAACAAAAAAAACTAAGTGAAGGATGGGCAATAAGTTGTCAATAAGGAGTTTTTATAGGGGGTATCTGTGATTAGATTTCAAAATGGGGATAATATTGAATAAATTAGCTGCGCCGGGGGCAAAGCCGCCAATTTCCCTTTTCTTGGAGACGTTTGGTTTGGTGACTATGGCTTAGGCGCACGTCTTGCGTGCATTAATATTCTTCTCCTTTTTTGTTGCACATGCCTCAACTTTCTCTCCTCCCTCCCCCCCTTTTCTCATGTGTGTCTCGCCTACAAAGAATGTAAAAAAAGAAGCACATGCATCTTTTTATACATTTTTGGGTGGCAGTATAAATGTGCATCGTTTTATACTTGACCATTGGAGGGACTTCCGAGGATATTAAATGTAAACATAGCATACAATTGCCTTTATACCCAATCATTATGGGTATTTAAGATGTATCAATTAGACTGAGTTTCAAAGAGAAAAATCCTAGAGAAAAAATTCTATGAGTTGTAGCATCAAGAAAGTTAAAAAAAAACTACTCTATTTTACTCTCATATTTACTCTATTTTACAATATATTACGTTATCAACATGAAAGTCATATATTTTTGTAATTGCATTCATAATTTAGGTGCTATCTGCCACAAGGGCAAATACATTTGTAGTCGCACTGAAAATAGCAAGTGCACAAGGTGTTTCTCCACTCATAGTCCCACATGACCAAAGAAATTCCTAGAAAAATCAGCTAAGGGCCTCAAAACACAAAACTACAAATACAACAACCTTTAAATTCTAACAAGTAAAACCTATAAGTAAAGACTACAACACACACAATAAACTCAAAAAGAATTGATACATTTTTTTTTCAGTAAAAATTGATACATTTATTACTCAACTCAAAAAATTGCAAAATGCGGATTCTGTCTTCCCCCATTAATTAACCCATTTTCAAAGTTCTCATTCGGTTGTAAAGGGAATTAAGTGCAAATTGAGCAAAATTAAGAGAAACGCACCGTCTTAACCGACTTTCATCTCTCGTTGTGACATCTAAACTTTTTGTGAGCGTGCGTTTCAGTTCTCTCTTCCAAGCCCTAATCTGTTGCTCCTTCCACCTCTCCTCTTCAGGTAAACTCGTCGCAGTCTCCAACTTTCCTTTCGTTTCCTTTGGTTTCTGGGCAAAAAACATCGCTTGAGCTATCCATGTATGTTAACTTTGTTGAAGAAAATTGAATTGTACTGTAGAAAGCCTTATACTTTATGCAACTGATAGGCATTTTCATGGTTAACAGCATGTCGAGGCCTCTCTCAAAGTTGCTCTTCAAGGGAATTTCAGGCTTCCCGGCTGCCCGTTCAAGTAAAATTGTAAGATTCGACATATGGGTTTGTTTTGCTTCAGTTCTAATTTCAGCTGAAATGAGCAAATCGAATTGCGAGCTTGTTTCAGTGCAGAATTGATTTGATTGTGTATGCGTCTTCTGTATCTTTGCATGTAACTGGATCAAGTGATAGCATGTGTGTGTGTTTGTGTGTATATTTGTATTGAATTCGTCAATTTCATGTCTACAGTTTTAGCTTTGTTTGAATGTTCGTTCTTCATACACACCAAGGATAGCAGTTAAATTCTTTTAATTGGTAGTAGGTATTTGGATCCTTTTAGCAAAATGGATTGAGATACTCCACCTCTGTGCGTAATTATCCCAACACACATGACGATTGTAGACTTGTGTCAGTGCAGAATTGATTTGATTGTGTATGCATATTCCGTATTTTTGCATAAATAACTCGGTCAAGTGATAGCATGTGTGTGTGCTTGGGCATTTATTAGTATTGAATTCATGAATTCCATGTCTTCAGTTCAGTGTTAGCTTACATTGTTCGAATGTTTATACTTCATACTCCCCAAGGATAGCAGTTAAATGTTTTCTTTTAATTGGTAGTAGGTATCTGGATCCTTTTATCAAAATGGAATGAGATATTCGACCTCTGTGCCTAATGACTCTGACACACATGACGATTTTAAACCCGCTAATAAGTTCGACGGTTCTGGCCTTAGCTTGAAGGAACTTGTTGAACAGGTAAATATATGCCAAACGAATCTTCTTGATATGAGCTCCTTGTTTCCCTTTGTCATCCAGACCAAAGTTCACTTTTCTTTAAGTTAATAGTTCTGGTCTGTTTCTGGTGTAGGATGTGAAGGACAACCCTGTAATGCTTTATATGAAAGGAGTGCCTGAGGTTCCCCAATGTGGATTCAGCTCACTTGCAGTAAGAGTGTTAAAACAATACGGTAAGTCTTGAAATGCTCAGTTTGTATTCTAACTATCTTTCATCCCTAGGTTTAGTTCACCAAAGTCAAATTTATGAAATAAGAACAAAGGATAACTAAACTAAACCGCGGTGATGTTCGCGGTTTTCAAATTGTTCATATTTGTCATCACAGTGGAGAGGCCTTTAGCTAAAGATAGACATCTAAATGGCTTGACAGTTTTGAACATATATACACAAGCTGATATGATGATTGTTGCATAAAAAGTCGGTTTCGTCTAAAAGAAACTGAAAGAAATTCAGAATTTTTTATCAACTTTGAAGAAATTGGTCATATGTTCCTTGCATTGTTGCTAATGATATTATTATGATAATCTTTATCCATACAGCTGTTCCTTTGAGTGCTAGGAATATTTTGGAAGATCCCGAGCTCAAAACTGCTGTAAAAGCCTTTAGGTAAGAGTCCATTCTATGAAATTTTTGTTTTTAGCTTTCAGTTTTGTTTTTTTAGTTACAGATGAAGAGGAAAGATATGAATTAAATGAGGAGGTAGACAAGAAAGGAGAGAAGTGAGGGAGACAAGAAAGATAATTTATAAAACTAAAAGTTAAAACACAAAAACTGTTTCTAGTTTCTCTTCTCACTTTGCTCTCCTTTTCCCTGCACTACATTCAAAATAAAAAACAAAACCATTGTGAAGCGGGTTCTAAGTTCATTCATTTCAGCATTTCCTGCTTTGTTTTAAATTCCTTAGGCTAGCCAAACCTTTTAGAAAAGTACAAAAGGTAAATAAACTTTTCCTTAAAACTTAAGCTTTTTTTGTTCATTAAAAATGAAAAGAAATCATGGTTGGATAATTGTCATTGTCATGAATCTTTATCTAACTATAGATAGTTCGTATTCATTGGACTTACAGGACCTGTTTCCTCATCCTCGTGCCAGTCAAGAACTGTATACAATATAAAACATGTGCAGTTTCCTGTGTTGTCCTTTGATTTTATTTGAGTAACATCTGCGAATTTGAGGCCAAAATCTATAGCTATTTGACACCTAACAAAGCTAAAAGGCTGGAATACACTACTACTTGTCCATTCTAGGTTTCATCAAGCAAATTCCCATATGTTTAGATTGAGACAATCTGTTATTTCAATTACCATTCATATATGTTAAATTATATGCAGTCCTCTTGCCTTGATTTAATATTTGGTGTGCCTTCTATGTCAAACATCAATGGTCTTGCTTATGTTTATGATGCTTGTTGATTATCTGATGACATTATCCGTAGTCTTGGAATTTTGTACTCAGCTTTTAATGCATCGTTCCGTGGTTGCCCATCGACAATGGCCTCTTAAACTCTTTAGATTATTGATTCGGAGTGCGCATACTTATGCCTGGTAAACTTGTTTTCTCAATCTTGTTTTTGTCCTATGCAGCCACTGGCCAACATTTCCACAGATTTTCATCAAGGGGGAGTTCATTGGAGGGTCAGACATAATTCTCAATATGCACCAGGTTAGTGCTTATAAAATTAGTACTTTATTATTGTTTTTTAAATTTAAAGCTTTGCATTGCTCTGATACTATGATGTATCCTATGTAGTCTGGTGAGCTCAAGGAAAAGCTCAAGGATATTGCAGTCAATCAAGAGAAGTCTGCATAAGATAAATTCTGAGAGGATAGGTTAAATATTATCTATGTAATCTTTTGTTGATAAAAGATGACTAGATATGTGGTTATCCTTGTTTCCTTCAAAGTTGGTAAACCTAATTTGATATTTATAGAGCCAATAAATGTCAGCTTAATATTCTCTCTTCATCTTCAACCTTCATGAAATATGTCAGATTGTTCATGTGGGCTTCCATTTACTTCTTGTTCTCACCCAGTGTGCTCAGAGTGGACCTCTGAGGAAACATACAATTTGGGCCAATGACTTTTCAATGGAACCAAATTATACAAGTCTTGAAAAGCCTAAAAATTACAACATTGCCACCAAAGTTTGCGTCTCTTAAAACCATATTGCAAGGATAGTAATAGTATTTCACAACTGGTCCTTTTTGGGTTTTTTCCACTTTAATTTGTAGGTTGTAGTGTTTGTATATAAAATCAAAGCTAGAAAGGAAACCTCTTTCAAGGAATCACTTAAATAAAATTTCAGTTTATTTAGAGGACTTTCAGATTCCGATTTGAATTTCATACAGAATTGCATGTTAAAATAATTCATGAAACGAAAAAAATTGAAAAGTATTTATGCATCTCTTATGCAATGGACTACTTGACTAGTGTGTTGTGTGATATTGTGCCCCAATGACATTTGAAGGATATTGTAATTTGAATGAACTAGAGAACTAGCAAGCACCTTGTAGAGGCTCCTGTTGATAATGTGTCAACCCCAATTGTAAGTTATAAGCTACTAATTACAATAGTAATGACATAAGTTACAAAGCACTAAAAGATGGATATTATGGATGCTATAGTGTTCAACCAGGTTTATAATACATTGAATCTAATTCTGTAACATTTTAAAGTTAATAATCATATTTTCGAATTTAGCACATGCAAGCGATATCAAGTATGTAGATGGTGGAATGGGGTATAATTCAGTAGAAAAGAGCCTTAACTTATAGACCAATATCTCAAAGTTCGAAACTTCATGGCACGTTGGTAGTGTGTAGGTCTGTAAAAATAGCCTAAGTTCGATGGGCTAGCCAGAATTCAGCCCTATTTTTGAGCTAAGGGATGACCTAGCTCTATATTTGGGACGGGCTTAGCCCGAACCATTGTAGTAAGGGTAGGGCATGGGCATCGCTTGTAAAACAAATGCGGATGGCATGGGATGGGATGGAGAGAAGTCGACCAAAAAAAGAAATATTCAAACCAATCACTCATTGACGATCCTCCAAATGGGCATACTAACCTGTCAAGTTTCAATATTTAAAAGTGTCAATTTCCTTTTCAGTCCAATCAGGTAGCTATAGGCTCAATAGTTACACGATTAGGTAGGTACCTATAGGCTCAATAGCTATATGCAATTATGCAACAAATCTCACCGCCCAGTACACAACAAGTTGGCAATATTTTTTTTCTTTTTGGGTTATCATTGACGTATCATAATGCCCATACAAGTCAAATTTCAATGTAAAAGAAATGGAATATGGAAAATTACAGAACCATAATGATTATAGTTATGACGTAGATGAGCTATATTGTCTGCTGTCATATTTGTAGGGTAATGATTTCCCCACTCCAGTTTTATCTACTTACACTCCTTTTTTAGTTATAAAATAGAATGTATAACTAGAAAGAACTCTATTTGTATAACTAGAAAGAACTCTATTGTACATAACAATAGTTCCAAATCCGAAAAATAAATGTTCATAAAAAGATATATTAATGCACGATGCTTATATTCAAAACGATTCGAAGCATTTGAGCTCCTAGATTCGATACAACTAGGACACTTAAAAGAACGAGCTAAGAGGACGTGGACCCCGAGACTTAAAAATAATAGGAGGCACCTTACATTATGAAGCATGCTTGGTGAAGAATAATAGAAATAAAAACCGAAGGGAGGAATTGTCAAATTGCAGCGTCTGCTTAAGGAATTCAAATTCAGTACATCATGTCTGCCCAAACCTGAACAACCAAAGGGCCCAAAGGGGACCAAGCATGTGGGGAAGGGAGAGAAAGCAAACGCGTCACAACTATCACCACACAATGGAATTGAAAACATCGATGTCACCTATTTTGCCATGCTTTAAATAAACCAGTCACAAAATAGGCATAATGGGCTAATTGCAGGAAAACAAGAAAGTTACTCAGATCAGTTCATAGGGTTGGGCTTGAATTGGATTGGTAAGATCAATTTCATGGTAAGATGGGGGACACAAAGGGGACCGGCAGTCTTGTTAATTTCAACAATTTCTTGTGTTTTCCAACTCCAATTTCAAGATCTTAAATTTCCAAAATAAAAGAAGTGGACGGCATGTTGTTTGAACCAACGGCCAAGATCGAGTTGCTCGCGTGAGATAAATGAGTAAGAGGCCAATACTTCCTCGTTTTGCAACCATGTCAACTCTTCGTCAATGCCCTTCATCTAATCGCGTAGCACTACATGGCTCATTGTCACACCATGCAAGTGATGCATCTGCGTGTTCCGGTTGTCCATTCCACTAGATGGACGTCTGCAATTGCGCCACGTGTTAGCCTTATTAAAATTTATATTTTTTAGTTTTAAAACTTCGAAATTCCACCAAAATATCCCTTATCTCATAAAAATTTTCCGAAAAATACTACAAACTAGGAACCACCTCTACTAATTTAAGAGTAATGTTATTTAGACACACAACATTGACACCTTAGTTGACCGCCTTATGTGGCAATTGATGTGTCATGCCAAGTCAATTAATGAATGTCGTCATGTCAATTAAAAAATAAATTAAAAAACTCTAGCGTTCCAAGTAAGTGGCCTCATGGCAATATTCATTAATTGACATGGCATGACACATCAGTTGCCACATAAGGTAGTCAGCTAAGGTGGTCAATGTTAATTTCCAAATTCTTCATTTATCATCAAAATTGAGTTTCCACACTTGTCTCGGGGCTCACCTTTTTTGTTTTTTTGGGTTATATCCACTAGCACATAAATAATGTATATTAATTTACCTACTACTAGATCTAGACAAATAATATAACTTTTATTTCTGAGTACAAATTTATCTAAGTATTAATTATGTATTAATAATTATGTACTTCCTTTTTCTTTTAACAATATTGTACTTCCTTCCTATGTGGTAGAGTATGATTAATGTACCTACAAAAAATTTATTTTGTTAATAATGTAACTAGTATGAATTATATATGTGCATGTTAGGTAGTGACTTGGTGTCACTCTCTCGCACTCGAGGAGAGGCGAAACGATTAGGGGTTTGCACAGATCCTCCCCTTTTGTCCACTCTCTGTAGTCGGTACTCTCCTAGGTCTGGTTGCGATCTACGGTGTGGTATATCATCAGTGTCATCTTCTCGATGTAGGTGTGGTCTCTTGCATGGATGTCTTCTTCTTTGATGGAAAGGCTTTTGATGCGAGTTGCTGGTGTTGCAAGGTGTGGATACAAAGGTGGTTGACGTCAAGGGTTTCTTCGGGTCACATGGATCTCTTGTGATCCAAGATCTCTGGTTTCGATCCTCATTTTCTCAGTGTTGGGCAAGGTTTTCGATGGCTAGGGCTATTGGGTGCCATCTTTTTACCAATCTATATGGGATCGTTTGGTTTTTCTGTGATGGGGATCGCGGATCCAGGTGGTGATAGAGTCCTTAATGACCTTGCGCAATCTTTCTAGAGACCCTTGTGCTCACGGATTTTTTCTGGTAATAGTAGAATTTGTATCAAAGATTGTGTTGATAAGGCGAAGGAGACAAGCCTAGAGGGGTCTCCCAGGTCTCCCTGATGTGTCTGCTGGAACATTTGTGGGCTTGGCATCTGATAAACGTCCATACTCTAATGATCTTCCGATGGAAGTTCGTCATGCTAAGAAATAAGGAGATGGCATTTGGTGCTTATGTTGGCTTAGTTTTGACGCTTATGGCAAGCCTTCTGCACTATACAAAGAACTATGAACTCATAGGAGGTTTTCATTGGCAGTCTTAAGCTGTGATGGATTGTTATTTGCTGGGCTTGTAGTGGTGCTTTGTTTTGTGCGGTTTGTGGAGGTGCATTTGGTGGTAGTTCTTCTTTATTTTATGTTTTGTTCCTGTGGTAATTTTATTTTAGTGTTCTTTTGGTTATGAAATTTTGCATGCTCAACAATTCTCGCGCGGTAGAAAGGACTATGTTTACATAGGAGGCCTTCCTTGACAGAACCTGAGAAGTGGTGTTGTGCTCTTTTTATGGGTTTTTTTTTTTTTTTCAATTTTCACTTTGTTTCTTTGTGTTTTGTTCTTGTGAACTATTTGTTTTGGTGTGTCATTGTTTCTAACCCATTAGATGCTGAACAAATCTCGCACTGTACAAAGGACTATGTTTACATAGGAGGCCTTCTTTGACAGAATTTGAGAGGCCTTGGTGTCCTCTTTCAATGGGTTGATATTAGCTTATGTTTGGTGGTGGGTTAGATTTGTTTTAGAAGTGTTTGTTTTGTGATTCTGGCTTTGTTTGGACTCTTTTGTTAGTCTGTTGCATATGTGGCACCCTTTCCTCGCTCATGCTTAGTTTCCTGAGAAATTTTTAATGAGGCCACTGTTAGCATGCCGATTTCTTTTGTACTGTTCCTGGAATGAATTTCTCTTCTAAGAAAAGGATAGTGACTTGGCTATTAAGTACATGAAAGGGTTTTGTTATGCATTCTTGTTCACAAAGTGATATTTTTTAAAAAAAAATTTCTCCAACTCATGACGGGTGCCTCCGTTGCTCTTGGCGGGTCTTGTCCAAGTTGAGGTCCAATGGTGAGCTGACACGTGAGATTAGGATTGGCATTTTAGACCGAAAATCAAAAAACTGCAAATTCCGACTGAGGTTTTACTGCATCTAAACCGACCTGTCATGAAAATCGACCGCAACATGCGGTTTATAAAATCGACCGCAATATGCAATTGTAGTTGCGGTTTCACATATCCAAATAATGCAATACACTGGAAACCGCAATATAATTTAATTAATTATTAAAATAAATACTTATAATTATTTTATATTAACTAACATAGGCTAGGACTTCATCATTTATATGAATCTTTCTCTCTTCTCTTATCTCTTCTTATTTTCTTCTTATTTTTCTTTTTATTCTCTCTCTCTCTCTCTCTCTCTCTGTGGGACTCACCTAGGCTTTAAATGTATTACTAATGAAGTGTATTCTCCGGCAATCTCTTGAAGTTCCCTCTGTTGTTGTTTTTTTTTAAATCTCAGCCTTGAAGAAATATCATTTGAATATTTAGTGAATTAATATAACTTAATTAGTAAATAATTAAACTTTTATCTCGTAGGAACCTGAGTTAATCTATTGCAAACTCATCGGTTGTGTTGATAATTTTCTTAGGTTGTTATTAGTGGGTTAGCCGAGAGAATCTCTAACTTGCAATCAACTATTTAGTTGATTAATTGTTCATTAGCAGGATTGTGGATTGTATTGGTTTTTAATAATAAAGTTTATTATCTCTGTATATGAGTTAAATAATCATTGTTAATGATAGAAAGTTTTGCTTATTTCAGCAATATTTTTAAGCATGAGCATACTCTTTTTTTGTTGATAAAAAGTTATGTAAAGTTATGTTGTTCTCTGTACCGACCGCAATATACCAATAATTGCGGTATACCGCAATATGTAGGTAAGCTCATGATTCATCTTTTTACCATACTGTAATATGTCAATCGGTTCACGATTTCAATGAAAAGTGGTCGGTACCCTATAACAACTCGGCCAGAGGGGAGGCAAACGTTGGTTGGTTAGGTGACGAGTGAGTCTCGTGCCAAGTTCGCGTCCACGTGGCATAATATTACTGTTTTTTTGGGCAGGGTAAGTCCCACATGTCAACATATTTGAAACATTATAGATGATAAACTGAGAGTGGAGGACAAATGAAAGAAACAATTTTCCTTTTGTTAGAAAAGATATGTAGTCAAGGACACAAATATTTCTTCCCCTATACATGACGGTCTCATCACTACAACACAGTACAAGATGCAAAGTCACCTAACTGTAAAATGCAAGAAATCCTTTTGTTTTGTCTTTCTCCTTTTTATATTCCCCAACCAAAAACAATGATGCAAGGATCCCCAAAATGGACCTACTAGTCAGTAATAATTAAATTGGGATTTATACTCACTTTACCAAAAACATAAAAAGATTGTGATTTATTCACCAAAGGAGATAATTTTTGGTTTCCCTATTTCCCGATTAAACAAGTTACTAGAAAGTTGACTCAATGGGACCCAACGTACCAAACTTTATCGAGTCCAGAGGCATGTGCATTTGTACTATTCAGTAATTAAAATGGTTGGTACATATTTTACCAAATGTGCATTTGTAATATTCAGTAATTGCAATATAAAAAAAGAGCTACCAGACTGCATATATATATTCAGTCCTCCAAACTTACACCCTCGTTAGTAAATGCCGAGGCTCAGAATCCTACAATCTTATCAAGTTACAAAGACGGATGAATGAACGTACTCATTTATAAAAGTTGTTAAAATCATTTGTTAGACCAGAGAATAATAGACAATAATTTTGTTCTTGTTATATGATTAAAAAGTGATCCACATTGTCAATGGGGTTAGTGAAAAAGGGCATTTGAATTCCCACTGCATCATAGTTGTGTGTGTAAAAAATCATCCTCCCCTGAAGTTTAGACTATCGCTTGTAGTAAAAAAAAAAAACCATTAAAAAACAATAAGATTATGGGTGGACACGTGTGCACTCTATCCTTTCTAAACATTATGTACAAAAAGCAAATAGAAGGGATCTGAGTAAGGGTGGATGGAAAAGTGGAAATAAACATATGCAATATGAATTGTTTAATAGATAAAACGATTAGAGGGAATGGGAAAATGGATGGGTGATGAAAACCCCCCATGCCACAATTTTTAATATTTCTTTTGGTTATTTGGTGCCTACCAAACAACGAGAGGATGCCATTAAAAAGGTGTAAAAAACCTCGTATGGGTCCTCCATCCTCCTTTATTTCAAAATCTCAATCCTAAATTTCTAAACCTTTTCATCATATGGTTAATTTCTTTTAGGGTTATTGATCAACTGGTTTTTGGTATGTTGCAATATTGAAAACTGTCTCAAGTTTGAATCCTCTTTCATATGTTATAAAAATTAATATAATAAAAAATAAGAGTTAGACAAAGGCGGATCGAAAGAGGGATCATAAGGGGCAATTGCCTCCACTGAACAAATTGAGCCTCAACTAAACAAATTGAATCCTTTTACAAAAATATTTTGAGAGCTTATTCATCTTATTTCGAGATAAGAAAATTCCTCGATCCCCCACTGATTAGAGTAGCCATCAAAAGGTTCAAAATGATTGCATTAGGATTTAAACACAACTTGGTAATTCATGGAACATCTGAAGCCAAAGTGAAAAACCAACTCTGTTTTGTGATTTAAAACCAAAGTGAAGAACCAATAGCGTTGAAACAGAAAAATAAAGTAAAAAAAAATTCATGGTGATAATAGAATACACGAATGGCATTTCTGTACTGACCTTCATGTCGTACATAGACTGTAGACAGTAAACATTCTATTCGGGTTCGCTTGATCCTTTTAGTCAACCAGAAGAATATTGAATACCTGACACTGACAAGAAAACCAAAGAGGGAAGAGTACAGAACTTTTATTTTTATGAAGAAAAAAAAAACAACTTTTGGTTCTTATAGTATTTATTGAACAAACCGTATAATCAGTTGTTACAAAATAGAGTTACTTCTTTACTTTACTTTTTAAATACCATTGTTTGGTATACTGAGACTGAACTTATTAAATTGAACAGCAGTCATGTATATTGTTTAAGGGAACTTATTAAATTGAACAACAGTCCTGTATACTGTTTAAGGGCGAGACTCACAAATACTAACTTGAACAGTCCAAGCGAGCTCACTGTTTGTTGTTCCAAATTTAGATATGAACTATTACAATATTGGAAGAGATCTCAAATTCAAGTCTCCCCACTTCTATAAGGGAAAAAAAGTTTACTATTAATAAAAGCATTCGATTTATAATTGGAGTAACTTCCATAAATCATATTGTCACACATGGTATGTTAGATACCCACAATAATTTCTAGTAAAAAGGAATAAAGCTTATGTCTACAATTTTTTTTTTTTTTTTTTAAGAACAGAGAATATCAAAAGAAGAAACTGAATCTCTCCCATTCTTTTTGCATAGGGGGAACCAATTAAGCTGAAAAAAGCAAAGAAAGGAGCCGAGTGATCCAAAACAGTACCTACTGTGCCCATTACTACACAGCCTGTAAGAGCTCTTCGAAACCTCTTAAGAAGCCGACAATTGGAGATAATTCCAAGCCCCCCATGTGAGTGAGACTCATCCCTTTTAGTCTCCTTACATCTTTCTCAGTTTCACTGCCTTCTCTCTCTGCTTTGTTCTGCTGCTATCTCATACAATCTCTGTGCCTGCTCTTATTTGTAGCTACTTTCTCGAGAAAATTCCAGCTTAAGTTTTCTGGGTTCTCTTCAAAATCATGTGGGATTCAGAGACTGAGTCAGTTGGAGGGAGAGATTACGGCAATGGAGTTCTTAGTTCAAGCAAGCACAGTGTTAAGACTGATGGGTTTGAGCTAAAAGGCAGCTCTTGGTATGTATGAAATTAGATACACTACGATTTAAGCTGCTAATTTGGACTTTGAAGTGTCTTGTTGTACTTAGTTGAGTCTAAATAAAATGAGATTTTACTTCTTCATGATCCTTGTGGTGTGTTGGTTAAAGGGTAGCTGATGTTTTAGCATGCAAACTAATTAAAATATTTGGTGGGTTTGGTTCAAATATAGGTATGTTGCAACTGATATCCCAAGTGACCTGCTAGTTCTAGTTGGAGATGTGAATTTTCACTTGCACAAGGTACCATTTCTAATTCTCTCTCAAATCTTTATAGTTTCATATCCTTGAGCTTACTAGTCTAATAATTTCTTTTGTTCTGTTATAAGTTATAACCAGTCTAATAAATTGTTTGGTGAGAAGTTATAAGAATGGAATTTTATGTTTCTGTCATTCTGTTTTGGAAGTATCCCCTGCTGTCAAGGAGTGGAAAGATCAACAGAGTTATGTATGAATTACGCGACCCGGACATGAGTAAGATGGCTTTGGATGACCTTCCCGGTGGACCGGAGGCATTCGAGCTAGCTGCGAAATTCTGCTATGGAATTGCTGTTGATCTAACAGCAGCTAACATATCAGGCCTGAGATGTGCTGCTGAGTACCTTGAAATGACAGAGGACTTGGAAGAAGGCAATCTTATCTTCAAAACCGAGGCGTTTCTCAGCTATGTGGTTTTATCCTCGTGGAGAGACTCCATAGTTGTGTTGAAAAGCTGTGAGAAGCTGTCGCCATGGGCGGAAAATCTTCAAATTGTCCGAAGATGCAGCGAGTCTATTGCTTGGAAAGCTTGTGCCAATCCAAAAGGAATAAGATGGGCATACACTGGAAAGCCACAAAAAGTTTCAAGTCCAAGCTGGAATGACATGAAGGACTCAAGTCCAAGTAAAAACCAGCAGGTCCCTCCTGATTGGTGGTTTGAAGATGTTTCGATTCTTAGGATTGATCACTTTGTCAGGGTTATTACTGCAATTAAGGTAAAGGGGATGAGATTTGAACTGATTGGAGCTGCAATAATGCATTATGCATCCAAATGGCTTCCGGGTTTAATAAATGATGGCGTGGCTGCAGCAGATGAAGGAAGCAACAGCAGCAATAGTAATACCAGTAATAGTGGCAGCAGTTGGAAGGGTGGACTGCATTTGATTGTGGCAGGACATAAAGATGAGCCTCCAACTGTTCAGGCCAAAGATCAACGGATGATCATTGAGAGCCTCATCAGTATAATTCCACCACAGAAGGATAGTGTCTCATGCAGCTTCCTTCTTCGGCTTTTGAGAGTGGCAAACATGTTGAAAGTAGCACCTGCTTTGGTTACTGAGCTGGAAAAACGCGTGGGAATGCAGTTCGAACAGGCTACATTGGTGGATCTTCTTATTCCTTCTTACAATAAAAGTGAAACTATGTATGATGTGGATCTTGTTCAAAGGCTTCTGGAGCATTTTCTGGTTCAAGAACAAACAGATATTTCAAGTCCAAGCCAACAATCTTTCCCTGGAAAACACTATGATGACATTCAAAGGGGTACAGGCCCAAATGCTGCTAAGATGAGGGTGGCTAGGCTTGTTGATAGTTATCTTACCGAGGTATCCAGAGATAGAAGCCTCTCCCTAACAAAGTTTCAGGTGCTGGCAGAAGCTTTGCCTGATTCTGCAAGGATCTGTGATGATGGACTTTATAGAGCAATTGATTCCTATCTTAAGGTATTTGGTTCTTCCAAATTTACTCTGTCATAGAACTGTGTTTTCTATCTTTTGGTCTATTCTGTTACAGAAATTACCTTTTCTTATGCATGAACCTTTTGAATACCAATTGAAGGTGGAAAAACAAAGAGAAATTAATCACTTACAAGAAGTTTGCATACAATGGGAGATGGAAAAGTTTTAATTATAGATATTGCTTTTCTCCAGCTTCCATTTTAAAGCAGAAAACTTAGAAAATATGTGAATCTGAATTTACTGCAGAGGTAAATTTGTGACCCTTTTCGACACGGTTATGTGCTTTTTTTTAGCTTTTGTGCAAATCTGCCCAGCAGAGGTCCAAAAATACAACAGAAGTTTCCCTGTCTCGATAATTCGAACATGTTATAACATATAAGTGGAGGCTGTAAGGAAATCAGAACCCTAATAATCATAAATCAAATATTAGAACGTGGTAGAGTATTACTTTTTTTTTATTTTTTGTCAAAGAGTATTACTGATTGCTTGTAATGCTACATTTCTGTTAGTGAACAAAATGTCGATATGGGATCTACAGTGTGTGTAGAAAGTGCTGCAAGTCGGCTTTCGTGACTATGAACTGAAAATACAGTTAGACAATGTCATTTGCCTCTGGTTTATATAAGTTTGATGAACCATTCTTGAATTTTTTTTCTTTCTGTTTTTCCTATAAAGCATGACAGTATTTTTGTTGATCAATTGCTTCATATTAAGAGTTCCCATCTCCTTATCATTAACAGGCCCATCCTACACTTTCTGAGCATGAAAGGAAGAGGCTTTGCCGAGTGATGGATTGCCAAAAGTTATCAATTGATGCCTGCATGCATGCTGCCCAAAATGAAAGACTCCCATTAAGGGTGGTGGTGCAAGTTCTTTTCTCTGAACAAGTGAAAATAAGCAATGCATTAGCCACCAGCTCCCTTAAAGAAGCTGGAGAATCTCAGTATCAGCCAATGGTTTTGAATCGAAAAACACTACTCGAAGGGACTCCGCAATCATTCCAAGAAGGATGGGCAGCAGCTAAAAAAGACATCAACACGGTAAAGTTCGAACTGGAGAGTGTCAAAGCCAAGTACCTTGAGCTCCAGAATGACATGGACAACTTGCAGAGACAATTTGATAAGATGTCAAAGCAGAAACAGACATCAGCGTGGAGCAGTGGGTGGAAGAAACTAAGCAAACTCACAAAGACCACAAACTTAGAAAATCAGCACAACATTGGGACTGAGCACCAAGCAGCTGCAGATCAGCAGACTAGAAAGACACCTAGGAGGTGGAGAAATTCTATTTCCTGAAAATAAAAAGACAGATTGAAGGAAAGAGATATACATCTACATGTTCGACTTTGTGTTCCAAAAGGTTTTCTTTTATTATTTGGGGGCTTCTTTCTTTTTTATTTCAACAGGAGTTGGGAGACTTATATTCTGAACACCGGTATCACTAAAATCTGATTTTTTTTAAATTATGTGAGTGATTTCTCCATGTATGCTCTAGGGAATTTGTTTTCAAGGGGGAAAGAAGCTAAATATGTGGCTTCGACTTATATTCCATTCAAGGTTTCTTGCTCGATTAATCAATCGTTTGATTAGAATGAGATCTCAAATGCATCATCTACTTATATTCCATTCATGTCCCTCAAAATGAGATCTCAAACGCATCATACGCATCATCTACTTATATTCCATTCATGTCACTCATAATGAGATCTCAAACGCATTATCTACTTATATTCCATTCATGTCACTCGACAAAAAAAGACCACAACTCTTTCTAACGGCCAACTGGCCGAAGACAGAAAAACAATACCTAAGCAAAAGATTAAAATAAAAATTCAGTCTTATGGTGATTTTTAGTGCAAAAATTTGCCCCTAGAAATAGAAAAAAGGAAAAAAGAGATACAAGAGCATCAAATGGGCATGCCAATAAGGTAAATGTGATATCAGTAGTTTTTGGTTTTCCGCATTAAGCACTGCAGACACTGGGGGCCTCTCAGTCATCATTCACAATACATGTCAATTCTGCATTAACTTTTTGATGGACTTTCCATATGTTTCTAAAAATTTGATGCATGAAAGAATTGATCGGTAACCGAATTAGAGACCACAAGTGTGATTCTATGGGACCACTAAGCTCAAAGATGGTGTTCGGTACCGTAATAATCACACCAATTTGGAAAAAGAATAAAACAATCATGATAAGGTTTCCACTTAAAACAGTAAATCTCATGTAACCTGAAACTCGCATTATTGACATAATATGTCGAGGTTGAATGTTTCAAAGCAAATGAGTTCCAATGTCTTATGTGGACGACAACTTTCCAGGTCATCTGTTGACTCTGTGTCAAGCAATAGCACCAAGTATAGGGCTCTGTCACCCACTTCCACTTCATCTCTCTATCTCCTCACAACCATGAATTGCGTCCATCTCCTCTGACCCAAAAAAAAAAAACTAACTCTGAGCAAAACAAGCACTATTCTTCAAGAAAGTAATCAAGACACCCAAGTTGTCATCGTCAATTGGTGGTTGTGGCGGGGTGAAGAGCAGAGCCGGTCCTGGGTTTTCTAAGGCCCAAGGTAAATTTTTCCAAGTGTGCCCCTTTATACAAATTAAACACTAAAAAAAATATATTATCAACTAATTAATTTTATTAAAATTATAAGAAGGACAACCTTGTTTGGGGAAAACCCAATGAGACAAAACCCCAAACGAAGGAAAAAGAGTACCCCGCATTGTAAACATTGCATTCAAAAACAAAAACCAAATATTTGAGTCTACATGCTTCCTCCCCAATCTCTGTAAGCATTTCTTGATTTGGTCAATCTTCTTTTCATCCTCCACAATTAATCAAAGGAAACAATAATCACATGTACCTACAAAATAAAAATAGCAATGAAATCTCAACCACAAAACATAATTTAAAATGTCTTCTTTTTGCACTTTTAGAAGCAAAATCATCAATTATACTATCATATTTAATGTAATCTAACATATCCTTTTCAATGCATAATATCACTAATTCATTTAGCCTATCTTGAGTCATAGTGGTCCGCAAGTAAGATTTCAATAATTTTAATTTAGAAAAACTTTTTTCAGCAGATGCCACAGTCACATATATAGTCAATAATACCCTATAAGCAACCATTACATTAGGAAACATATCCACACTCTTTACAAACTCAAGAATTTTAATGGATGTCCATGATTTATTAGTTTCATATGCTTCTTTTGGTAACATCACTTGCAACACCTGTAATTCTGAAAATAAGTCTCTTGCATCAACCCCTAAACCCTAAACCCGAAGTCAACATTGTAGCATCAAATAAGAACCCCAAAATAGATTCAAAACAATGCAATTGTTCAAACATACTTTTCAATTCACCAAAAGCAGTATCCACTATAAATAGAAAATAATCAGTTTTAAATGATTCTTCAGCTGATTACTGTTCCCTATCACTATTGGAAATCTCATCAAGATGCCTTTTTCTACAAACTTGACATTTTTTTTGGAAATACAGGCTCAATTCCCATATCAAGGGATATTTCTTTAGCATCAATCATGGCAGAAATAAGCTCATTTATTCTATAGTTTTCAAAAAATAAAACAAGCCCTTCTAATTGTCATACAGCAGAATCAAGATGCATGTCTTCATATTGTAACTTTTTACTAAGTTAATCTTATGCAAAATGCCATGCCAAATAACCAAACTTAATATAAATTCAAAACTTGAAAGGTCTCCTAATGCTAAACTTTGAGCATCCCTACTCAATTTAACACCTTCACTAATTTCTATTAATTTAAATAAAGCTTCTCGAATTTGGGAAGCTTGAGATTTTATTGCTTTGATACTTTCAATGTGACTTTCCCAATGTGTAGTTGACAATGATTTCAAAGTCAAACCATCAATGTAATCAAGTAACACATTCCATCGCTTTGTTGAATTAGAGAATACCATATATATGAGTTGACATACTCCAAAAAAAGATTTTGCTTTAACACATGAGTTGGCCATATTACAAACTATTAAGTTGAGACAATGAGAACCACATGGCATGTAAAATGCTCCAGGATTTATATCAAGTAATCTTTTTTGTTCACCAAGATTTTTCCCTTTCATATTTTAGCCATTATTATAACCTTGTCCCCTCACATCATCAATATTAAGTGTAAGGGACTCAATTACATTTTGCAATTCATTAAAAATTCCTAATCAAGATGCATATTCCACATTTAGAAACTCTAAAAAGTACTCTTCTATATTTATTGGAGTACTTGAAACATCTACACACCTCAATATTAAAGTCATTTGTTCTTTGTGACTTACATCAGGAGTACAATCAAGAATGGCAGAAAAATACGTAGCCCTTTTTTTTTTTTCAATGATTGCATGTTTAACATATGATGCTAAAATAGCTATCAACTCATTTTGAATTTTAGGGCTATGATAATGACAATGAATCTTCTTAACTTGAATCAGTCGAAAATGGTGTTGCATTACTGGATCAAACTCTGCAATCATTTCAAGTATGCCTAAACAGTTACCATTACCATCTTCATAAATTTTTTCATTTGTTCCATGAAAAGCCAAATTATGCATAGCAAGACATTTCACAACATCGATGATTCTGACAATAACATTTTTCAAGTGTAGTGTATCTTTCTTGATTAACACTTGTAATTATTTCTCAATTGTTTTATTTGTTTTCAATTTGGTTTGCAATTCAACACAAGACCTCGAGATTTTTTTATTTATTTATATAGAAATGGATGCATTCATAGAACCGAAATAGCGTACATAGAACAACACAATATAGTGGACTCGTTAAAATCTTCCTAGGAAACAAACCCCAGGGTAGGAAAGAGTACCACACATGTCATGGACTAACAAGAGAGTTTGATACAATCACGTTAAACCAGTACAAAAGCAAAGAAAAACAACACTAACACAAAGACTTCAGACGAAAATACTTCAACACAACCCAATTGTCAAAAGATTCCTGCTATGAAATCATAGTCCTTTGCACAACCACAAGATAGTGAGAGCATCTAATAGAGAACACACCAAAGCTCCAGAAAGAAAGAGAGAACCCACAAAGCACACCAGCTCTATCCTTTTCCAATTACGAATGGCACTGGAAATAGAGAAGTCTATAGGGAGCAACACAAGAGAAGAGATAAAGTACAACGAACAAGCCAAACAAAAACAAAAAAACAAAAAATTCCTCAAAGACACATTGTAGCATCTCAACACTGACAAGGAAACCTCATATGAATCCATAGTCCTTAAAACAAGTGAAGAGTCAAAGATGCGCTGAGAGGATAACTAAGAAAACACCACGCAACAATAACAAAACTAGCCTCAGCCACTTAACTTGAAACCGAGTATCAAGCACAAAAGCATTTGTCGAATGCTAGACCCACGAAGGCTCCAATTACACATTAAGGAAGGTTCCCAAGATACTCCACTGGACTAGTCTCCATAGGCTTGTTAGAATAGGCATCAGTGCACAGGCTCTTAGGAACCATGAATTCTACCCTAGAAACCAAGGTATCATCATCAGAAACGGGCGTAAACATGGTAAGGACCAGAGGAGACGAGGCCCAAACACAAGGAGACAAACTACCAAACAGCAAAGGAGGAAAATCAGAAAGAGATCGAACCAAATCCTGAAAAGTAGGAAGAGTCACAGCGACGACTGATTGGAGAGAGGTTGACGTTGTACTAAAGGCAAGGACGTAGACAAGGGCGGACTAAGGAGAGGAGGGCAATGAGATGCGCACGACAAGAGCCGGAAGAGGCATCGAATACTACGACGGCAACTGAGCACGACTAGTCAGGAGAGAAAATATGACGATGACTGAGCACGAGAAGGCAACTAAGTGGGAGAAAGAGAGCGACGAAGACTGAGCGCGAGAAGACGATGGCTGGACACGAGAAGAAACCCTAGATGTGACGTACGACTCTCCTCGCATAGCAAGAGAGCTGCCCATTTACCAACACAAGACCTCAAGTTAGTGAGGTGTTCAATACTGCTTTCATGTTGTTTAAGCTTCTCACCAAGATGTTTCCAATCTCTAGTTCCTTCACTCGTTAACTGACTTCTAGAATGCATTGTTTTAAACAACTTACAATAGAAACAAATTACTTTACCCAACTCCTTTGAGTACACTAGCCATTTTTGATCCATAGTTTCCCCATTTGGTAACGTACAAAGATAATAATTTGAGGAAAAATGTCTATTGTGTTCATCCTTGGGGAATTTGAGATTAGTTTCTCTTATGTGACCCTTTTCTACAAGTAAATCTCTCATTTTTGAATCAAGATTATCCCAAACTCGTGGATTATAAATGTTCAAATCAAATTTTGTTCTGGGACATTCATTTTCATGGCAAGGTTCATCAATATTTTCATTTTCATATAGATCACCAACTTCTTCATTCACATGATTCTCATTTTCTGCTAATTCATCCAATTGAATTGGTTGTTCATATTCATTTGGTAAATCTTCATCTAAATTCCTCATAAAAGCCTGGCTTGATCGATAAAGCCCACGACTTCACTACCAAGCCTCTATTTTTGGTCCTCTCCAAGAACTCTTTGGGTAGCAGAATCTCCAGATCCGGCTCTACCAAGCTCGAACCCGGACGGCTCACGACCCACAATCTTTGTTTGCTTCTCTCTAAACCCATGGCAATCTCAATTAATTGTGCTTCGGATAATGCACCTCTGCTCCCGAAGCACAAGAAGACGACGCTCTGGCTTGACTGCTCATCCAACCACATCAAACACTTGGTTGAAGTTGACCTGTCTTCGTAGGCACTTGAAGCCCCATTTTTAGCATCGAAATTCAATGGCCCGATGTGAAATATTGGCGGGGTTTGATGATTTGGAACGCAAGAACCATCGCGTATGGCTTTGATTGCAGATGGCTCGAGCGCTTGGAAGGTGTTTGTTATAATTCCCTGTAATTTTGGAAGACAAGCAGCAAAGTTGAAAAAAGACGAGATTACCCTCAATAGAAGTCTCACGCGCCATTCATGTGGTGTTTTTTTACGCGCATTTGGATGGAATTGTAAAAAAGCAAACGACATGGGCAAAATTGGCGAATAAATTTAATACGATGGCTAAATTGGCTGAAAAATTAATTCATGGTGGACATTTCAACAGTCGAAATAGTCTAGGGGGTATTTGGCAGTTTACCCATAATTCAAAGATTAGATTTAACCGTCCGACCATGCGATCGCAATCAATCTTACCGTTCGATTCGGACTAAACTTGTAGGATATGTATAATAAACCCTGTTGAACTCGTAGGAACTTTCGGATCGAAAATCGAAGGTCGTGGGCATTATGGGCCCGGTTGACCAAGTTTGGGCAGTTTGACCCCTCGGTCGACCGTGAGTCTTCCGAGGTAGTTACACCTTCGAGAAGTACTAGAACAACCTTAGAAACAAATCTTGACTATATTTGAATTATTTTGATTATGTTGGAATCATGAGATTGTTTTATAGTATCTTATGGAATTCTTGGATATTATTTTGATAATTTAAGTTATGGAATAGATGAGCATGGAATACTTGATTGGTGGGTTGTGAAGGTAAGTCGTGGGTCTTGGCTATAATTATTAGGGAGTGAGTGGACATTATTTTGAAATAGCTTTTTTTATTATTATTGATTAAATTAACATGTCATCTAATATGGATTTTTATGATTATGGAATATATATATATATCATTTAGGTATTAATATTTTGCTATTTTGATATTTGAAGTTATAATTATTCGGAATATGGATTTTTATATGCTGAGAAATTGCTATTCACTTTGTGATTAAATATATGGGCAAGAGATTAATATGAGTTAGGGTACTTTGTGATTGTTTTGTGAATATGTAATTGGTTATCGTACCCACACGTGGCGTTGGATTATTCGGCATGTGAGCACATTTGGTTATGTTAGTGTTTTATCACACGTGGCATTGATTTATCCGGCGTGTGATAAAGCAGTCCACGTGGGTAGAACATGATTTTGGTCTAGCCACACGTGGCGTTGGACTTTCTGGCGTGTGTGCTCACTGGGATACTAGTTACTTTATCACACGTGGTGTTGGATTTTCCGGCGTGTGTACTCACTTGGATACTGGTTACTTTACCATACGTGGCGTTGGATTATTTTGGTGTTTTGTAAAGGATCCGGACATTGTGATCACTGTTACTTTACTACGCGTGGCGTTGGATTTTCCGACATGTAGTAAAGTAACGAGTAGAGGGAAAATGATTATTATAATATATCGGGAAATTGGAGCCATGTTTAAAGAATCCTGCTTAGCATATTGTGATTTTATTAAAAGGGATAAGATAATTCTAAAATTAACTTGTTGATATTACTGGAAATAATTGTATGTTATCTGGTTCATGACTATTGGTTGTAGAACTACATGTGGCTTGATCCCTCGTTTAGGGTACGTAGGTAGCCTAGGGTCTTACTCAGGTACAGCCACAAGATCAATCGTATTCTTGGACCCCCTGATGGATTGTTTCCCCGATACATATATATATATATATATATATATTATATTATTCGTATACTTATGGAAATTGGGGTATATATTTATATAGTGTGAGTTATCGTAGCCTATATGTATATAACTATATATACTTGTAAATATGTATATATAAATGTATGAGTTGATTATTTTAAAGTCATTCTTACACATTTCGTTTTATAAGTCTATGTTTTGGGAACGGTTTGGACTGGAGTCAAAGGAATTGATTTGGATATTATTGCATGATATCGGGGAAGTCAGAATACTTCGATTTTACTTTGATTTCGCATGAATAGATCAAATTGCATGTTATTATCTTGTGCATGTTGTCGAATGAGATTATAAATGTGTCTTTAACATGTTGAAAATTTTGGGAATGACCATTTTTCAGGGGAGATTCTGTCGAAATTTCAGCAGAAAGTCTCATCCCTCTTTTCCTTGATTTGGGAAAGATGCTACGATGTTAGTAAGTTGGTCTGACATCAATAGGATGTCGGTAAGACCGAAGGATCCGTCACGGATTCCAAAGAATTCAGGGCAGGTCCTGTCATACAGTGACTGTTAAGTAACTTCCATAAAATGAACTGGGTATTGGAATAATTATCCACATTTTGTATTTAAAACCATTTAGTTTTGGTTGAAATAACATTAATTGGTTTTTTAAACATTCCATCGGACACATTCTGTCTTATAGGTCTTGGTCTTCTTGGGTTGACCACGGGCTGGTCAACAGTGGTCACTCAACAATGCCTCCGTACGATGAGCGTTGGGCGTTAGACGCAGTCGATTTTGTTTGGTCAATGTTTTGACCATTTAAAATGGGTCTCGTTTCTTGGGCCTTAGTTACTCAAACCATATAGTTGGTCCAAATACCTGCGAAATTGGCCCATACTAATTTTGGTTATTTAGGCAATGAAGATGAGTGTAGAATATTTTTTCTCAAATCCTTATTGCTTGGGGAGTCGTTCTATAGTGAGGGTGCAATAAATGGGTCATATATGCAGACTTTCAGATTAGCTATATGATTCATTTGAACGGTAGCTTCACTTGAAGTTTAATGAAATAATCATGTAGCTAATATGAAGGTCTATATGAAGGATCTATATATGACACTCTCACTATAGAATTTCGCATTACTTGGGAGCCTCCCAACTTGGGCTATTTCAAGCTCAATGTTGATGGTTCCTGAAAAGTGTAATTCTGGTACCATTGGGGCTGGATGAAATTGGCCCATGCTAATTTTGGTTTTATTTCTACTTTCTTTTTCTCTATTTCTTGTTGAAATCCAAGAAGTTTTTTGGGTGCAGGCTTGTTGTGGAACAAGGTATTAAGAACCTGATCGTCAAAATGTACTCTGCTACTACCGTTATGATACTTCGGAAGCCTGCGTTACATGCTTTCCATCCGCCAGCTACCTTGTCGTCCAGCTGTGGTGAACTTCTAAAGCATTTTGATCATTGTGCAGCTAAGCACATTCATTTATAGAGAAGAGAACATGGTTGGGATTGCTTGGCCAAGGAGAGTTACAATTTTGACTTGGGGCTTCTTGTGTTTGCCGATATCCTCAGTTGGATAGGATGTAGACTTTCATATCAACCACTTGATTCATCTGAATAGTAACTTCACTTAAGTTTAATGAAATGATCATCTGGCTAATATATGGCCCCCTCATTATAAAATTTCGCGAATGATGATATGTTATAAGTTCATAGAACTCGTACTATTTCTACTGTTTAGTTTTTGTGTTTGGGGTTGATCCCCCATTCCATCCCAAAAAAAGTAGAAATAAAAAATACACATCACACCCATATCCATTCATTGTCCCCCACATTATAAAAATCACAGGATAACTCAAAAAACAAAGGAATCCCAGTACATTATTCTCATCTCTCACAAATACACATACAAGCATGCATAAAAAGACACATCCAAACCACAATACAGCTAAGGTGTGCAGTACGTACCAGTACCACCACCACCACCACCACCATCATATCCCTACACACCCCAATTATTTATTCTCGCACACAATACTGACAAACTCAGAAAAGCACCACACAGCAGAAGCAAATCTCCACATTCAAACTAAAGATCTCCCAAAACACAAGCCCATACATTTCACTGTACAACAACAACAATTACTTTCCACACCCACATGTAAAACAATCTAACCTTTTGCTGCTGCTGCATTATTTGATCAGAAGAAAGGACCCTACCTCAACTCAGCACCAAGCAATATACTCCTCCACCACACCAGAAACTTTCTCACCTTTAGAACTTATACCAACATGATGGGACTGAGAGAGGTAAAATAGAGAGAGAAAGCAAAGCACAAGAGAATAAAATCAACAAGAAAAGAAGGGGTAAAGGTAGGGCCCGAGATACCTAACGCGCATGCACTAAATTCACAGGGGTCTTCATTTTACAGCACAGCCCACCACTAAAATCTCCCATGCGTTTAAGTCTTTGGTGACTTTCCTTAATCTTTAACACCCAAAAAGCTAAAAGATAATGATTTCTGGTCAACAAACATAACCCTTCTTTGATCATCTCCAGCGTGCAATATCATCCCAACGCTTTGCTTCCTTTATTGGCCCATTATATACACGGCTATTTATAAAGAGAAACCAAAAGGCAGAGAAAGGGCCCCACAAAACCAAAGCTACCTTGCCGATTTCAAATTCACCAATCATTCAAGCCTGGAATTCTGGGGCTTCCCTTGCCACCTTTTCCCTTAGCATGGAAGGAACGCAGCTTCTTCATGGAGGCTCACTCCCAGAGTTTCGGCTGCAAGCTTCATAGACTTCAAGTATTCTATGGCTTTGTCTATGATGAACACTGGGTCCTTGCCCTTAGCACCAGGAATCACACTCTCAAGAACTTTAATTGTCTCACGAATTGTGTCTTTTTTGGACTTCATCTTACCCACAGTAGAATGTATTTCCTCTCCTTGGGTCTGGCCAAGTCCGTAGCTCGATTCCATATAGTTCCTGTGCCCGAGAGATCCATACGGTTGTATCGAATTAATAACAGTCTCAATTGGTGATAATTGCCTGTAACCACCATTGAGCAATTTATGCCTTTTGTTTGAAGCATCAGAACTGATGACCTTCTCTGTTAATTCCTCCACATGTTCTTTCTTTCCATAACTCACTTGAAGATCTATTGGAGAATGACCCGTGCTTTTTACTTCATCATCCTCACCACAATCACTGTCATTATTGTCTCCGTCATCATCATCATTATTATCTTCATCATCATAATCATCAGAGTAAAGCAATGCATTGATTTCTTCTGTGTCTTCATGCATCTCACTCTCTTCAATTATGTGATTCTCACCGATCTCTTCATGAAAGAGGTACTCGGTTGGACGAATTTGGTCCATGCTTGTTGTTAGTCCTGCTTCATGTGAACCATAACCATAAACGAACTTTTTACTGGCAAAGGGTGGATCCTGGCTAGGAGGGCAATCAGAATTATATATTAGCTTTGTTTCATTCCCAGACTGATCAAAAATGAAGAATCCCTTCTGGGAAGACCCTGGATTTGCATTTGGCACAGCCATGCGACCACCAAATCCACAAGAAAATGCTGACTGCTTTTCATTAAGATAAGAATTTGGTGGAGGAAATAGGGTCTGAAAATAAGGAGGTAAATGTTGAAGCACCCCATGACCTTCATTTGTTTGCTTCGCCATAACACCCTGAACACCAGAAACTGTAGACCCTGGCAATGCCATATGTCCAGAAAATGGGCAAATGCCCTGATTTGTAGATGATGGTAAACATTTCTGTTGCCTGGGCTCAAGCAACATGCTCATATGATTTAAATTAGGCAGTTGCCAAGCAGAATTCTGCTCTGGGAACAGCCAAGAGTTGTTTGTCTTAACCATCCAACCAAAAAGATCACCTATACATAAGAGAACAAAGATGATCACTCAAGCATGACCCATGATTATCATAGCTACATTGAGAAGCAAGACATTACTATACCTGGCAGGAGATAGATGGTGCTTTGACCTGTAATGTTCAATTACTTTCTGGGTCGTTTCAAGAATGGAAAACAAAAAGGAACAGAATACTACAACTTGCGGCTTGGTAAAATGACTGAAAACCTGAATAAATCTACGTAACAGGCTTAAGCAGATGTCGAAAGTACTCAGCCTGCAGAATAGCAGTAACAAAAACACATTATTAACTACGCTTCTTACAGAACTCTAAGGAAATAAGTGTAAATCATTTCGTAACAAGCGATAAGTATAATTCTTACTCTCATGAAAGCATAGTTGAGAGGTTAAAGAAAATAGACCAGCAATTGATCATGTAAACAGTTGAAAAGAATTCACATATTGAAAGAAAATGAAAGTTGGTCACTGTATGCAATACTAACCTGGCAATCCTGCAAAGGTTGAAAGCATGCAATCACTCTAACTATTATTGTTGGTCTTCCTGCGATCCCATTTTCATGTTTCAATGCCCGAAATCTTGTTTGGCTTGCTCCTTGGCACACCATAACTACACTTGAACCTTGATGGAACTGCTCAATCTAAAAGAATACTGGAGGGAAGACTAAACAGATACCCGATTTGCAGAATGTGTACACAACTAAGCCAGATATTAAAATCAGCAATGGAGGAATCTACTTTACTAGAGTAAGAAACAAATTGAATAACTGGTAATAGAGAAGGATAATAAAGGCCAAGCTAGATATGATGATCAACAACTGATGAGAGCTATACTGCAAGGATAATATAAAAGAAACTAAAAGGGGTTTGAACTTTGAGACAAACAAGGTTTTGCTTTCTAGCTTCAGATGATCCTATAAATATCAAGAGAAGTGAGAAAACACTTATTTGATCCCATGGAAAGTTGAATGAAAATCGACGAAAGGATGAAGAACTTAAAGTTCAGTGAATGCAGAACAATTTACAGAATAACCCTGCAATATAAGTTCAAGTGCACAACTTTCCGATACACATCGACTGACAGACTCAACCAAGGCATATTGTTTCTCTTCTCTGTGATATAGAATTATCCAAACTTCTGAATTGATTTTCTATGGATATTTCACCAATTTCCTGCAAATACAGTACATATAACTAAAAGTAAGAGAACAGGAGACTTATCAGACCAATAACATAAAGCACACTAATAACCCAAGAATTGAGAAAACCCAACAGAAACAAAGATGACCCACTAAGCATCTAAAGAGACAGCAAGGGAAAGGAACACAGAGAAATGAAAGGAAGAAAAGAAATTGTAGACTTTGCACTTTAGATGTTTAATCTTCTTAAACCTTTTTCCTCATTTTAAAATCTGGCAGCTGAGAAAACAAATCCACCAAAACTGATTTTTCATTTTACTAGCTAAGCAGAGGGTCCAAAGAGAAATCCAAATACCAAATGAAAAATTATAAACAAAAAAAAAAACATAAATTTAAAGCCACAAGGCCGACAACCTGTCGAAAAAAAACTTTATAAAAGAACACCTTTTACAGTTGAAGTGCGTAGAACAGAATGGGGGTTTTACTGTTCCCATAGCTCCCAGAAATTAAAAACTTTAAGATCCAACATCCCTATCTCTTTCCTTTTCTTTTCCCTCACTTTTCTCAGGAACCAAACGGATGATATCGACAAAAAAATAAAATCTATGAAAAATAAAATGAAGAAGAAGAAAGCAAACACCAAATTTAAGAACAAAGAGAAGAGCTTTCAGAGAATGAAAACAAGGGATTGAGATCATGGACTTACAGTGCAAATTGAAAAGCTTGGATGGATCTGAAAGGCCAAAGCTCACTGCTCAGAGTCACAGCAAACACAGAGAGAGAGAGAGAGAGAGAGAGAGTTTTTAACTGTTTGGTAGTTGGAAAGAAGATGTCTAAAGAAGTGAATTTGTTTAGGGAATGCTATGATTATATAGTCATTTATATGACCATTTTGCCCATCCCAGTTGCCAGTCTCTCTCCTCCGTTAGACTGCAACTGTTACTGTAAAAGGTTCTGATTGACCTGCCGTCAACCATTTTTTTAAATTTTATAATATATTTCTTTCTGTTTAATGTTCGGCAGTAACATTCAGTTCAGAGTCTTCACAGAGCATTAGATTTGGCGTTAATATTTTTCGTGTTTCTTAATCAGAGCATGCAATTTTCATATCCATGAATATTCATTATTTTGTACTAGTTGTGCCAATTAGTTTTCTTTTTTCTGTTTTTTTTAATTATAGAATTAATAAAGATAAAAAATAGGATCCATGTTCTGATTTATTTTTATTTAAAAAAAATTAATATAAAAAAATATAAAATTATCATATTATTCTCATTTATTTAATATTTTAATATTATCATTATGCCATCTAAAAAAATATATCATCATCCAATGGCATTTTATGATATTTTGAAAGTTTCACCATTTTTTGTCTCTGCCTTTATATATATACTAGCTTTTCTGCACCCGCTTTCGCTCTTGCGAGAGGCTTTTTTAAAAAAATTTAAATTTATTTTAGAATTAAAAAAGATAATGGATAGTTGTGTTCCATAAAAATAGGATCCATTATCTGAATTTTCTTTTAGTTTTAATTTATTTTAATATAAAAAAGTGTAAATTTACCTTATTATCCTTATTTAACTAATAATTTCAATTCTTAATATTTGCATTAACCAAGGGCATTTTCTGGTACTTTAAATGTTTCACTATTCTCTCTCTTTTGCTTTATATATAGACTAGCCCCTTGCCACACACTCACGCGTGTGCCAATTGGTTTTTTTTTGTTTTTGTTCGTTTTTAGAATTAAGAAAATAAAAAATGGGTAGTTATTTTCCATAAAAGTAGGATCCATTATCTGATTTTGTTTTTATTTTTAATTTTGTAATTGTGAATTTACCATATTATCCTCATTTAATTAATAATTTCAATTCTTAATGTTTGAATTAATCAAGGGCATTTTCTGGTATTTTGAATGTTTCACCATTCTCTGTCTTTTGCTTTATATATATAGATAAAATTATTATATTATTCTCATTTATTTAATATTTTCAATTCTTAATATTATCATTATGCCATCTAAAAAAATATATCATTATCCAATGGCATTTTATGATATTTTGAAAGTTTCACCATTTTTTGTCTCTGCCTTTATATATATACTAGCTTCTCCGCACGCGCTTTCGCGCTTGCGAGAGGCTTTTTTTAAAAAATTTAAATTTATTTTAGAATTAAAAAAGATAATGGGTAGTTGTGTTCCATAAAAATAGGATCCATTATCTGAATTTTCTTTTAGTTTTAATTTATTTTAATATAAAAAAGTGTAAATTTACCTTATTATCCTTATTTAACTAATAATTTCAATTCTTAATGTTTGCATTAACCAAGGGCATTTTCTGGTATTTTAAATGTTTCACTATTCTCTCTCTTTTGCTTTATATATAGACTACCCCTTGCCACACGCTCACGCGTGTGCCAATTAGTTTTTTTTTGTTTTTTGTTCGTTTTTAGAATTAAGAAAATAAAAAATGGGTAGTTATTTTCCATAAAAGTAGGATCCATTATCTGATTTTGTTTTTATTTTTAATTTTGTAATTGTGAATTTACCATATTATCCTCATTTAATTAATAATTTTAATTCTTAATGTTTGAATTAATTAAGGGCATTTTCTGGTATTTTGAATGTTTCACCATTCTCTGCCTTTTGTTTTATATATATAGATATATAAATTAAATATACTTTCTTAAGTAGGCATTTTTCACTTGCGATGCGTCAAGCCCAACTTTACTTTCTTCATTTTTGCTTTATATATATAGATATATAAATTAAATATACTTTCTTAAGTAGGCATTTTTCACTTGCGAGATGTCAATCCCAACTTTACTTTCTTCTTTTTTGGACCTAACTAGGTGTCCATGCTCTTCCTTTCTTCGCCATCAATCATAATGAGCTATAGATGTCCTTGCTATCACATTACAAGAGTAGCATTAGACACCTTGATGTACGCTTACGTCCTAGTTTCCTAGCCTTTAATACAAAGATTTCATTTTAAAAAATTATCTTCATTTATAGTCGTAATTGTTTAAGGCCAAAAAGTGTTCCTTCCTTGGTTGTACTCACTAAGAGCATCCACAGTGGGGGTTTATTTTCGGGGGTGTAAAGCCACTTTTACATCTTCTTTACACCTTCGAGGGGTGTAAATACATTTTTTGCTCCAATGGAAAACGATGTAAATCTAAAGATGTATAATTGATTTGTTTGTCTTAATTCGTTTTTGTGTTAAATTTTTATTTTGTGTTAACTTTATAATTTTGTTGTTGTTGGTATTAGGTTAATTTTATTTTTTCAAACAAATAGATCTAAAAATATTTAAATTCGGAGAAAATATGATTTCATCCAAAAAGAATA
Organism: Prunus campanulata; assembly: GCA_034190965.1. Lineage (NCBI taxonomy): Eukaryota > Viridiplantae > Streptophyta > Magnoliopsida > Rosales > Rosaceae > Prunus > Prunus campanulata. The sequence goes on from CM067215.1 coordinate 13,036,691, forward strand.
GTTGGATTGTAAAATTAAAGCTACTGCATAATTCAAGCAGTTTGTTGTTGGCATGTTTTTCAAAAATTAAGCTGCTGGACTTGATTTAAATGTTGGCTGTTGCAATCTAGCCGTTTTGGGGGGGGGGGGAAGATGACAACCAAAAAATTGCACAACATATGAATTTTTGTCCAGCAATTACTGTAGTCGCAAGTCCCACCTTTTTATGCTGACTTTTCTCTCTTTTTCCTCTCTTTTTCTTAGCTGGGTCTTACTCGGAGGAGATGTAAAAAAAGATGTATTGCATCTAAATTTACGTCTCATGGTGGTGATGTAATTATACATTCATTTACATCCCCCCATTATGGGTGATTCTGATCACAACAGGTGTATATTTAACATACACCCTATTATACACCTCCCCACTGTGGATGCTCTAAGTTTAGATTTAGTGCATTCATCGACATCAATTGTACAGTCAGGTTCTTGTATACTGACACACTAGCAATAACACATCGAAGGACGTTCAGTTTACCTAGAAATACAACATGTTTCTAAATAGCTTATTTGATTTTTAGGTCATTCATTTTGTATTAAGACAAGGGCAGAAAGGCCGAAGCTCAGGCTTGCCTTGGCCATGCTTCCCTCCACATCTAAATATTCTAGCACTGGCCAACGGGGTCTAGTCCTTTGGAAAAAGGCTTTGACTTGTAGACCAGTAGTCTCAAGTTGGAATCCCCATAGCACCTTGAGAGTGTGTGTGTGTGTGTGTGTGTGCCTCTCTTTGGTAGGCATTTTGGCACTTGAGACATATGTGAAGCCCAATTTTTCTGTTTTCTGGACCTAACTAGGTGTTCATGCTCCTCCTTTCTTCACCATCAATCGTAAGGAGCTAGAAATTGCATTACTATAACATCACAAGAGTAGCACAAGACACCTTGACATACGCTTACGTCCTAGTTTCCTAGCCTTTAATTCCCATATTTCAGTAAAGTTCTCTATTTTTTTAGGAAGGTGATTTTCCCACTCCCTTTTTCTGTACTTACACTCCCTTTTGCTTTTTAATACTTTTAATCAATTTTGTTCTTTTTTGTTCTTTCTCTTTCCTATTCTACCATTACCCTACAATTCCATTTAATAAGAAGACATGTCCAATCACTAACTCATATTATGAAAGAATAAAAATATGAGACTATTATGCATAACTTGCTCTCTGTATATCTAAGCTCTTAATGACAGTTTGGTTAGCAACATTCTTTGGGTCTTCTATCTGTAAAAATGTTAGCCCAAAAAATTTATTATTTATTAACTACAACAAAGATAAATAGTACTCACATTCTTGGTTAAAAATAAAATAAAGAATTTAGTACTTACATTTCTATCCATTTCCTTTTTCTTTCTTTTTTTTGTCTTTTGTTTTATTTTCTATTAACTTTTCTTAATTTTAGTTATCAAAACCTTAATGTAGGGTAAGGGTAGAATAGGAAAGAGAAATAACATAAAAGAACAATATTGATTAAAAAGTATTGAAAAGCAAAAGGGAGTGTAAGTGAAGAAAAGGGAAATGGGAAAATTAACTCCTTTTTTTTATAGTCCTCAATTTAGTATTTCTGGCAGCACCCTCAACATATAATTACACCACTTATTCATATAGAAATTTTATTTTCTTAATTCTTGTGATTGTTTGCATTACTTAAAGTTTGTTTAGAATGCTAGCTATACTCCCCCCTTGCTATCCCCTTCTTACCTTCCTCATTCATTTTGTACCATGTGTATTTCACTCCCACATAAATTTATGTATTTAATGTGTTTAAAAAAAAAAAAATTAGTCACTTTTTTTGGGACAAAGATAGAATCCATTAATAACCCAAGACATTACAAAGTAACCGACATGTTAATAGTGACCTTGTTAAAATGTTCACAAGGAAAAAAAATTCGAGGTAGGAAAGAGTACCACATATGCTACAGGCTGATAGAAGAGTCAAAATCAAGAATCCAAGACAGGACAATCATCTTTAAGACAATTCTAGCACACCATCAACAATAAACTTAAACAAACCACATAATGCAACCATTCAACGACCACCAAACTAGAAAATAGAGTATCCAGGACATCAAATCTGCCAAAACACCAATCCTTCTCAGCAAAACCCAAGGACGGGTGAACCACACAAACCTGCAAAAACAAAAGAACAAAAACCAAACCAACAAAACAAAGAGTGAGGGGAAGAAAGAAACCCAAGAGAGGGGGAGGGGCGAGTAGAGGGAGGGGGAGGAAAGAGGGGAAGGGATGGGATGGGAGGAAAGGAACTGATAGGAGAGGTGAGGGAAGGAAAGGGGAAGGGAAGAGCTAGAGAGAGGCCGCCAACCCCCAAAGGGGGCAGCAGCTAGAAGCCTTAGCCTAGGGTTTTAATTCTTTAGTCATTTTAAATACATAAATTTACGTGTAATGGGAATACACGTAGCACAAAATGAATTGAAAAAAAATAAGGGAAAAGTAGCCATCACTCCTCAAGTTTATTACAAGAGTGTTAGGTGATGATAAGTATAATAATTCTAATGATAATAACATAGACATTCCATGTGGCATTCACTTATTATTTATATAATCTACTCATTAGAAATCTAATCTTGTGATTGAAAGATTTAGGATCCCTAATTGCAACGTAGGATGTCATAAGGCCATTTGTGTGCACTATGGAGGAGCCATCCATCGAGTGCAAGCTCCAATACTTTGCACACTAGCAACAATCATAATGCCAATATATGATCCGCATTTATCAATAACCTATGAAACTTATATAGGTATGGTTTAACCTGTGGAAAAAGATAACAAGAAACCTCATAGGCATGGTGCATTACCATGTTGCTTATAGGTGGAGGAGGGAACAAGTGTCAAATAACCCAATAAAATATACACATCCAATCATAAGGTCTGCCCTTTTGGTAGCACAAAAATATGCTCCAAAATTATATAGTTGAGATGCAAATGCTAGAATTCAGGGATTCCTCTAATCTTTTTTGTTAACCCCATCACTTTACCACTAATTAGAATTATTATTTCAGAGCATTGCTTCAATTGATTAGGAATTATATGCTTGTGCATTCTTGAGGAATAGTAGTGGGAAGTGGGTCAACAACTCTCCTTGTATGGTTTTAAATTTGCTTTTCCTTCTTTTTGTACTAAAAGAAAAACATGTTTAAATTTGCTGTAACGCACTTGCTTCTCTAATTTAATTTTTCATTACTCAACAAAACAATCATGTCTAAGGTAATGGTTATGGTATCAGCAAAACTTTAATTAGAACAGTGATGGAGAGTGGGATTGATCAAGGCATGTAGTTAAAATTATTTCATTTGTGCAGTGAAGTAAGCATACCAACCACATGGTAATTATTGTGGTCAAGATAAGTTTCATTCATAGGAAACAAATCATTACAAACCGGGGAATACATAATAGCTCAGTCTAGTACTGTATATTACAACAGAACAAAATTAAGCGCAGTATTACCAAAAATTCTAGCAACCCTACCAAAAAAGGTTATAAAACACCAGTTCGTCATCCTGATCATCGTAGCCGCCGCCGCCACCAAGTTCATCACCACCACAACCACAAGAACATGGGTTCGTGAAGACACCCGAAAGAACTGACCGGCGAGACCATATGGTAATTATTAAGATTTTTATTTTTTATTTTTTATTTTTTAAAAATAAAATTAAGGATGAAAGTATATAATAATAATAATAATAATAATAATAATAAGAAAAGTGGAAAAGATAACCACATCAAAGGAAAACAATGAGCAGGTTTGATTGTCTGGCTCGCTGAATCTTCCACCTTCGCCTTTCTATGGTTCCATTTTTGTGTCTGATTCGGGTGAATTTCGTTTAGTCCTTTGTTTGTTTCCTTTGAGCCATTTTTAGTCTCTCTATAGAATTTCATGTGGACCAAAAAAATAAAAGACAAATCAATGCGTATCATGTTTGTCATGATGCTTATAATTCTCTCCTTTCCACGAGGTACCACTATCTTAGGGTTATGCTTCCAACAATCATAACGTTGCATTTAATGGTGTGATTAAGGTAGAATGTAGATGTAAGAAATTTGTAGCTTAAGTGGTTAAAAACAATTTTCCCTGTATCCGAGATTCTACGTTCGAATCTTCCCTCTCTCAATATTGCATGTTACTTTTTAGATAATCTAAATAGGACCGACTTGTACGAAACTTAAAACGAAACTTTATTCATATGCAAAAAGAAAAAAATACTTTAAAAAGTTCCAAAGATATTCGTAGTACATGACCATCCATTTCTTATGGAGGCTAGGTAGATTTGCTTCAATAATGATGGAATCGGATGCTCAGCCGGCCAAGCGTGCGTATATATATACTTTGTAAAGCATGTTCTCTCGAGAAGGATCAAAAATGGTTAATACATACGGTCCATGCATTTGTAATGGGCAGGAAATGGCCCCTCCCCTTCTTTGGTCTAACGATGCCTTTTTTGTGGATGGAAAAATTAGCATGACTTCAAGAAATAAAAAAGTCTCAGGCATCATTAAAAGGCATTTCCGCAAGTTCTATGAGTGCAAGTCCTTAAAACCAAAACATAGTATATATTATACCGAGAGTTTAAGGATGTCTTATTTTTTAATGCACACAGCTATCACAGTGCAATTCAACGATCAGAACCGTTTATATTTTATCATTTAATCTTTGTCATGTTCAAAAAATTCATCTAAAAAAATAAAAGATGAAGGATGAGCAAACTACCGCTAAGTAGGTATAAAACATATAGTACTAATATATTAGTACCAATTAATCTTAAGGAATTTGAGTAGTCTCAAAACTACAGGGCTAACTAAAAAGAATTGTGTCCCAATTTTTTTTTCCCCAAACGAAGAGAGTTTTATTAAAGACGAATAGCAAGGTTTACATCACTAGCTAAAATATCAAAAATCTACTCAAGCCACACTTGGTCCCAAATGTGGTTACCGCCTACTCTAGACACAAAGGCCGCAACCTAATGCGCTACCTTATTGCACTGACGAGGAGTAGCTAGAAAAACAACCTGTTGGAGCTTGCCAACAAACATTTTAATGTCAAACACAATAGCTTCCACCGCAACATCTACTTGACGCTCACCTCTAATCATCTGAATCAATTGCATCGAGGCAGATTCAATCTCCACATACAAAAATCGACCCTTGATGCAAGCAAGCAGTGCTTCTCTTATAGCCTCCATCAAGGCTATACTACCCCATAATCCCCCTACACCACCTGCCTGCACCATCTAGCCAAAAGAGTCTCTAATAACCCAGCCAGCCCCACCCCTTTGCGTCTGTTGCAACCAAGCTCCGTCACAATTAGCCTTTGACCCAGCCATGTGTCGGCTTAGTCCAAGAATTGTGTCCCAATTGAATTAACCATAAATTGAGTTAGAATACATCCCTTTTTAACTATAGCCTACTCACATACATTTACTGCATGAAATATGATTCATATTGCTCCTGAAATATTCAACATAACTCTTTAAATTCTTGTATGTAGTTGATTTTGGAGGTTCATTGATTCTCAAGGCCGGTTCATTGATTTTGGAGGTCCTCGAAAGAAATAAAAATGCCTAAGCCCTAAAACCCAACCCAAACTTAGCTCAAGCCTGAACTTTTAGGGTCAGGCCCACCCAGCCCAGCTTTAGTGACGAAATGAAAACAGTGCTAGAAGTTGGAATCAATTATTGCAGGCAGCAATAACATGTTCGTTAAATAGACGCGTTGGACTTTGGTGAGTGTGCAAGACTCGCGAAGGGGCAAGTAAAAGAAAGCAAGCAAGAAGCCGCATAAGTCAAATGGTCACTTGAAACTGTGAACTGGTCCATCCCTTACAAATTACTAATAAATTGCATAAACTTTTTTGCACCCAACAGCTAAATTAACTTTTCTAGGTACAAGAATAATTTTTTAATTTTATAAAAGATTCAATTCTTTGAATAGAATTTTGTAAAAGATTCATACGTATAAAACGAAAAGACATCACTATAACGGTAGATATATAATTTTGTAAGTAATGATAATATTATCTATACTATAATTTAAGAGAAGAGGGTTTGTCAACCTTTGTAAAAAAAAAAAAAAATACATCTTTTTTCTTTTTTTCTTTTTTTTCTGGGTAATATAGGGCGCAAAGCCCAAACCAAAGAGATTACACATAAATAAATCTAGGCCTCAAGAGACCATTCTTATCATCATCTAAAATAGAATGCATCTGTTTAGGAGGAGAAAAAAAGCTCTTGATAACCCAAATGCTTATGATGACCCATCTTAGCTAGAAAATCATCAATTTTCGCATTTTTTCACTTTTATCCTTATTGAAAACAATAAAAAAATAATAATGAGGGTAGATAGGTAACTAGAATGTTTTAATTAAAAAATATATATATGTCCCACAATTTTCTGACCATTATCTTTTTCTATGTGAAAATTACCATCATTTTATTTCCCTCTACAATAACTGCTTTTCTGTATATATATATATATATATATATATATATATATATATATATATATATATATATATAGACAGTTTCCTTCTCAGATCCCTCAAATAATTGAGGGGGGTTCCCTACGAATTTTTTTTCAACAATTCAAACCATCTACTTTTTAAGTCTACATTCATAGATCATAAACAAATCGGAAACCGTTTCGATATCCAATTGTTTCCTACAAAATCAATGAACATGGTGCTTCAAGAAAGTAATAAAATTTCAATAATTCAATTGAGTGGTCAAACGATATTGAATTTAAATGATTTTTTCGTAGAGATGATCTTTAAATGAGTATTTACAAAATAGACGATTTGGATTAGTGAAATACAATACAGAGTGGGCCCTGCAAAAGTGTCCCTCAATGGAAGCTCTATATATATATATATATATATATATAGTTCCCTTCTATTGAGAGATCCCTCAAATAATTTTATTTGAAGAATGCCCTTTAGAGTCTCCTACATTTTTTTTCAACAATCCAAATCATCTATTTTTTAAGTCTACATTCATAGATTATCCTTGCAAGAAATTAGACAAATCAGAAACCGTTTCGACATCCAATTGTGTCCTATAAAATCAATGAACAAGGTGATTCAAGAAAGTATTAAAATTTCTTATCGATAACATAGCAGCAATTATATTTTAAAATGTTAAATTTTAAACCACTACTAGCAATACCGATCTTATCGGTAACTTAACTACCTACAAAGTGATAGGATATAAAGGCACTTGTACCTATTATAAGATGACAAGTGTCATGTTGTGATTTGTTGAGTTAGTTAGATTGCTTAGTCGAGAAGATTACAATGTAACAACACATAAGAATCGTGTAGGCTGTAATTCATTCATTATCAGTAAGAAACAGAAATAGAAAACAAAATCTTTTTCTTCAATTCTCTCAGATTCTTCTCATTCTCTTTAATGTTTTCATGGTATCAGATATGACTGCAGATATCTCTGCTTTGTCTACACCTGCTTCTTATCCTAATGCTGATACTATCACAGCTGCTAATGGAGCAGGTCTCAATATTGCTCACATTGGAGCCTCTATTCTTCCTACTCCAAGTCATGTTTTTCAACTTAATTCAGTTCTTCATGTTCCTCAGTTATCTACTGGTTTATTATCTGTCAATCAATTATGCAAAGAAAATAATTGCCGATGTATCTTTGATGCCACTTGCTTATATATACAGGACATAGCTACAGGGAAACTTCTGTACAAAGGACTGAGCAGTAATGGTCTTTATCCTATGCCTCGTCCTCTTAATCACACTGCTTCTTCTGCTGCCTTGCTTGGACAGAAGGTCACTTCAGATCTTTGGCATTGCAGACTTGGACATCCTACAAACTTAGTTGTGCAACTTGCTTTGGATCAATCTGGTATCTCTGCATCCTCTACAGATTCTGCTATATGTGAAGCTTGTTTGAAGGGAAAATTTACTAAGCTGCCTTTTGCTTTAGTTCCTATTAAATCTGATAAACCATCTCAAGTCATTCATAGTGACCTTTGGGGACCATCTTCTTGTACTTCTATTGAAGGCTTTCGATACTGTGTTTCTTTCATTGATGAATGTACTCGTTACACTTGGATCTTTCCCTTGAGAAATAAATCAGAAGTTTACTCTCATTTTGTGCACTTTTATTCTTTTGTGCTCAATCAGTTTTCTACTTCTATTCAAGTGCTCCAAAGTGATGGAGGGGGGGAGTACATTGGTAATCAGTTTCAGCAATTTTTAGCTTCTAAGGGTATTTTACATCATAGATCTTGCCCTTACACACCAGAACAGAATGGATTAGCCGAACACAAGAATAGACACTTGATGGAAACTGCCATCACTTTAATGCAAGCTGCCTCATTGTCTGAAAAATACTGGTTTCATGCTTGTGCAACTGCAACTTACTTGATTAATCGACTGCCTTGTCAACCTTTACATATGCAATCGCCTTATGAAGTGTTGTATGGATCCTCTCCTTCTCTTCACCATCTCAGGATATTTGGTTGTGCTTGTTATCCCTCTATGAAGCCTTATAATCACAATAAATTGCAGCCTAAAACTACACAATGTATTTTCCTTGGTTATGCTTCTCGGTATAAAGGATACATTTGTTTTGATACTTATGCTAACAAACTGATTGTCTCTCGACATGTCCTATGTGATGAGACCGTTTTCCCCTCTGGTCAACTCAAGGACAAGGGTGGTTCTACATCAGTTTCTTCTATGTCTTCCACATGCTCTCCACCAATTAATCCTTTATATTTTCCCCACTTTCCATCTGTGGATCATGCTGGTTCAGTGCTTCCTTCAGATTCATCATCTTCACCATATTTGCCGGCTCAAGCTACTACTTCTGTCCTAGATGTTATCTCTACATCTCCTCATGATTCTAGTGCTCCTACCTCTCAATCTCCTGATCTGCATATGGTTTCTCCTATTCCATCTCAAAATCGGCATCCAATGCAAACAAGAAGTAAATCTGGCATTTTCAAGCATAAAGCTTTTCTCACTACGGATATCTCTAACAATGTTATCTCAGAACCTCATACTTATGCCTTAGCCGCTAAAGTTCCTCAATGGTAGTTAGCTATGCAAGAAGAAATGGATGCTTTAAAAGCTCAGGGTACTTGGCAGTTGGTTCCTCTACCTCCCAATCGCAATCTAGTAGGTTGTAAGTGGGTTTATAGAATTAAGAAAAATTTAGATGGGTCTGTTGCAAGGTATAAAGCACGTTTGGTTGCAAAGGGGTTCTCTCAAGAGGCTGGATTGGATTATGCAGAGACTTTTAGTCCTGTTGTAAAACCTTCTACTGTTCGCTTAATGCTTGCTCTTTCTGCTACCTTTGGTTGGAAACTACAACAACTAGATGTGAAGAATGCTTTTCTTCACGGTATTCTTCACGAGGAGGTTTACATGTCCCAACCTCCTGGCTTCATTGATTCTTCCCATCCCCATCATGTCTGCAAGTTGGTTAAATCTCTCTATTGCCTCAAACAGGCCCCTCGAGCCTGGAATGACTGATTCACTAAGTGTCTTCTTACTTGGCTTCACAGCTTCTTATGTTGATCCCTCTTTATTTGTCTGCAAAAAGTCTGATTCTCTGGTCTTTCTTTTGTTATATGTCGATGATATTATCATCACGGGATCTAATTTCGCTGTTGTTCAATTGATTATTGATCAACTTTCACAGGAGTTTGATATGAAAAATCTTGGGGATCTCCATTATTTTATTGGCCTTCAGATTCAATATCCAGCAGATAGCATCTTTGTTCATCAGTCCAAATATATTCTTGATGTGCTTACTAAGGCCAATCTCTTGGACTGCAAACCTTGTGTTACCCCATGTCATCCCAATCATAAGCTGCTCAAGGAAGGTAGTCTTCCTTACTCAGATCCTGCTCACTATCGCAGTATTGTTGGTGCACTTCAATACCTCACTTTTACTCGGCCTGACATTGCCTATGCCGTGCATCAAGTTTGTCAGTTTATGCATAATCCTTTGGACATTCATTACTTAGCTGTTAAACGTATTCTTCGTTATCTGAAGGGTACTATGTCTCATGGTTTGCTGTATAAAAAAGGTTCTTTAGACATGACTGCTTTCACTGATGCTGACTGGGCTGGGGATCCAAATGATCGTCGGTCTACAACTGGTTTTGTTATTTTTCTTGGCACAAACCCCATCTCCTGGTCTTCCAAGAAGCAACAATCTATTTCACGTTCTTCTACTGAAGCCGAATATCGCGCAATGGCTGTGACAGCAGCTGAAATTGTATGGCTTCAGCAGCTTCTTACTGATCTACATTGTCCTCTTGTTAAGAAACCAGTTTTATGCTGTGATAATATCTCTGCCATGGCTCTGTCTTCTAATCCTGTGCTTCATTCTCGTGCCAAGCACATTGAAATCGATTGTCACTTTGTTTGTGAGAGAGTCACTCGCGGTGAATTCCTTCTTCAACATGTTTCTTCTGCCCAGCAAGTTGCTGATGTGCTTACTAAAGGCCTCTGCTCTCCTTAATTTGATTATCACTGTTCCAACCTCATGCTTGGTCTTCCTGTGCATGCGGTTGAGGGGGGATGATAGGATATAAAGGCACTTGTACCTATTACAAGATGACAAGTGTCATGTTGTGATTTGTTGAGTTAGTTAGATTGCGTAGTCGAGAAGATTACAATGTAACAACACATAAGAATCGTGTAGGATGTAATTCATTCATTATCAGTAAGAAACAGAAATAGAAAACAAAATCTTTTTCTTCAATTCTCTCAGATTCTTCTCATTCTCTTTAATGTTTTCACAAAGCGTAGTAGGTTTTGGATTTTATAACAAAAAGCTCGATATTATTAGTAGTGAAACCACTCATTATATATTGTAATTTATGTAGTTAAGTATCCAATGTGGGACTTTTACATTCTTCAACCAAAAAAAAAAGAAAAAGAAGAGAACATATGTTCTATTTTCATGGAATACACCGAGATTATTTTTCTCATTTAAATTCTAAAATAAGAGACCGAAATAACAAATTGAAATTCAAGAATATTGTCTTTATAAAAAAAAAAAAAACCCCAATTGACACACACGTGAGACTATATTGAAGATCTCAAGTAAAACAAATGATATTGTCCCTAGTCTATATTAAAACTTTAAGTCCCAGAATGAATCAAATTATAGGTCTAAGAGTGGCAACTGACACGTGTATGACTCCCGATTTATATGAAACACACTAAGTGCCCGTTTGGTATTGCTTATTTGAGGTGATAAGTGATTTTTTAAAAATTTTGGGAAGCCCAACCCGTTTGGTAAATTATGAGAAAATCACTTATTGTTAAAAATTGATGTGAGAGAAAGCTATTTGGGAAAGCAGCTAATAAGGTGCTTTCATTTTCTGATTATACAGGAATCAGTTCCAAAGAGACGTTGGATTTAATGATTATGCAACAATTATTTTTTGATTATACGGGAATCCATACCAACAACACTTCTAACAAAAAATTTACCAAATGCCAAACTGTGTTATCTCACAGCTGATTTCTCTCACAGCAAATCTGACAGAGATTATTTTCACAGCACAGCAATGCCAAACTGGACCTAAACAAAACTCAATTTTTTACTAACATGAGCCTCACCAAGTCAAAAGTGCCTCACAGCACGCCAAGAAAGAAGAAAGGTCTAGTCTGTCTCACTCTCTCACTCTCAGGTCAAACCATAACATCTTCACACAGTTAATAGAACCCGCGTAAGCACACGCTTTGCAATTAATACCTCCGTATCTATAAATCCACGCTTCTCCTCTTCAACTCTCTCAAAACACACTGCAACCCAACAACACAATCTCTCTCTCTCTCTCTCTCCCTCCCTCTCTACTGAAGTGGTAAGTCATTATAATCGCAAAATGGGTGTAAAAGGCTTCGTTGAAGGTGGCATAGCTTCCATCATAGCCGGAGCTTCCACGCACCCACTTGACCTCATCAAAGTTCGCATCCAACTTCAAGGCGAATCCCACCTCCCCAACCCTGCAATGCAGCCCGCTTTCCGCCCGGCCCTCGCCTTCCCCTCTGCCACCACCTCCATGCCTTCTACATTCTGCGCACCCGCGCCCCAACCACCTCGAGTGGGGCCTGTCTCCCTTGGACTCCGCATTGCGCAGACCGAAGGTGTTGCAGCGCTGTTCTCCGGGGTCTCCGCCACCATCCTCCGCCAAACCCTCTACTCCACCACCCGCATGGGCCTCTACGACATCCTCAAGAGGAAATGGGCCGACCCTGAATCCGGAAACCTCCCGCTCCCGCGCAAGTTAGCCGCTGGACTGGTCGCTGGAGGCGTTGGCGCCGCCGTCGGCAATCCCGCTGACGTGGCAATGGTCCGCATGCAAGCCGACGGGCGCCTCCCGATGCACCAGCGCCGCAACTACAAGAGTGTGATCGATGCAATTCGGGAAATGTCGAAACACGAGGGGATCACTAGCCTGTGGCGTGGCTCATCTCTTACGGTGAACCGCGCCATGATCGTCACGGCGTCACAGCTGGCGTCTTACGATCAGATGAAGGAGGTGATATTGGAGAAGGGCATCATGAAAGACGGGATTGGGACCCACGTGGTGGCGAGCTTCGGGGCCGGGTTCGTGGCGGCCGTGGCGTCGAACCCCATCGACGTGATCAAGACGAGGGTGATGAATATGAAGGTGGAGGCCGGTGCTACGGCACCGTACTCCGGTGCGTTGGATTGTGCGATGAAGACAGTGAGGGCTGAGGGTCCCATGGCTTTGTATAAGGGCTTTATTCCTACCATCTCAAGGCAAGGACCTTTTACTGTGGTCTTGTTCGTTACCTTGGAGAAGGTCCGGGAGCTCCTCAAAGATTTTTGATTTTTTAAAACTTTTTGTAATTAATATTCATTAATTATTTTTTCACGAGAAAATCATATTTTATTGATAAAAGAAATATTGCAAGGGCTTCGAGTTTTAAGTGATTAATAAAATTTATTCATACACTCAAGATCCTAATCGAGTCCCCCTCCCTCAATACCATCACTTGTATAAATAAATAAAAAAGCTCAATCTTCAACTAAAATAACTTTACACAAAAAAAAAAAAAACCATTTTAAATAAAATCAAGAGCATTAACCACCCAATTAAACGAATCATCAATCGAAATATCAAACCGGGCAATACAATGACCAATCCCATTACGTTTGCAGATCCATTGAGGGATGAGTGCAGCTCAATATGAGACACACCCATTAAAGTGCCCAGCTGCTTTGTTGTTTTCTTGGAGCCTGGGGGCAAAGCCTGCAAAATGTTTGATAAAATGTCTCAAAGAAGGCAAAGGAATGGATGAGACTTTGTTTGCATTAGGCCAAACTTTACAGGTTATTTGTAGGCTCCATTATCCTCTGCATCCGAGGCGAGACTCTACAGATTCTTGCACCCGGAAAGGAAAATTCCTAGATCCGCCAATGCCCCCTTACACCAACTAAGAACACGAGTACACCCTTCACCCTCATCAGTATAAGAAAGAAGGTTCTTGACACGATTAATGATTTTACTCATCCTCTTTTCAAACTCGTGCATTGCTACAAAATGAAGCTTTAGGAGCCTCGGATTTGTTCAAGCATGTTCTGGCCAACATGAGATCTTATGAACTTCGTTCTGTCTCTGATGTTCTAGTTGCTGATGCTATTAGTTTGGCTAGACCCAGAGTGGTTTTCTGTCTAGTTAATTTTATTGTTGGATTTCGGCCCGTTTCACCTAAAATTAAAAAACTCCATATAAAAAGGTAATCATTTGATTAGATGACAGAGAGAAATCATACAACGCCATAAGGCCCATGTCGCCTCATTCCTATAATGATTAAACAAGCTAAATGGCATATCTAGGACTTAATTAATACCACCCCGTTCCTATACCAACAACCAAGTGACTTTTGGTTTAGGGGTACTTCTCTTCCTAATATTCGGTAACATTGCATCAGAACCAATCCTTAAAACGTGTCATATACGAAAGGACACGACAATAAATTATTTCTAGGATAACCATGTGGATATATCCACCAAACCAAGTTTTAAAAAAAACAATGAAAAAGGTCACAAAAGTTTACCCACCAAGATTTCGAAAAATAAAGTGTCATATAATACTAATATACGCCCATGGAAAAGCAAGTTAATTAGGATAATCATATAGATTTGCAGATGGTCCGACTCCCTTCCCAAATGCTTACTCCGCACTTAGGAATTCAATCTCAAAAACCAAAGTCGAATTAGGTTGTATCCCCCATGCACCAAATCCGTTAGCACCATAAGCATAATCTGGAGAGCACTGCAAATTCATCAACAAGGAATATCAGCCGTTAATGTGAGATAAAGTGCATTCCAGTTCCAGACTTTCAAAATGCACACCAAATGAAAATAAGAACATGAGACATTCCTGGCTTCTTACATCTTAAATCGCTATTTTAGAAACAGCATTAAGACACTGGAGTCTGGGACCATCCAGTTTGAAGAGGAATGCATAATTTGGGCATCAGTCAAAGAAATATCAAACATTTTGCGAGGTCGTAAATAACACAATGAGAACCAAGCCTAGAAGTTGTTGGTAAATTTCAGGATGGGGCAAAACATGTTGTCCCATAAAGAAGAAAAGAAGTAAATTAACTCTGTTTCTATAGAAAACAATACAGTACTCTTAAGAGGAGTGAAAAAATGTGCGGAGATTAACGAAAACATGACCTGCATATGGGAGTTTATTGCTAAAAAAATGCAAAGGGATCAATTTCACAATGACAAACAAATACAAATGAGGTACTTAAAGTTTTCCAAATGAGTCATTAGAATCATGTTCAAACGGCTTCCTAATGGCCTTCTAATTGTACAATGAAATTTTTATAATAAGCTTCAGAGTACTGCAAAACTATTTGTTAAATCATAGAGCATAGAAGATGAACATTACCCGTAGACGAGCAACTTCTCCCACTTGCATTTGGAGCACACCTTCATCCCATCCTACAAATGGGTTCCAACAAAGCAAGTCAAAAGTATATATCACAAAGAGAAAACTTGGAACGAACACACACACACACACACATACACACAATCACATATATGTGTGCACATATATAAGGAAAAAACATATAGTTACCTTTTATAACAGCACCCTTCCCAATTTGGAAGCTGAAAGGCTTCTGCCCAGGGTCCTTCGTACTAAAAAGATCAAAGAAATGAAAAATTACATATTAAATTTACATAATTCAATTTTGAGAATATATATATATATATATAAGCCTGAAAATACCCATGAAAAACATTTTAAAAAAATGCTCACCTCCAAAACTTCTGACTCAGATCACCATTTTTTCCTGGGTTGAGGACACAATCAGACCATATAATGAAATTCAACTACAATAATTATACTGGGTTGAAAAACATTCAAAGTTCAAGCAATGAAAATAAATAAATAAAGTAAAATTTTGTTTTTATATTTCACAGCTCGATATGTGGCTAAGAAAAAGGCAGATTTTAAACAGAAACAGAATGAAGAGCTAACCGTATCCAGTGCAATGAACGGTGACCTTCTGACCGACGGTCGGTTTTGGACCCGTTCCAGCACTCAACACTTCCCTCTCCACTCCCATCTTCTTTTCTTGGTGCTCTGCTGTTGTTTGCTCACTTTGCTTAGGGTTTTGGTTGTCGATTTGCGGTGATCAAAATTGAGAAATCAATCTAAAGTGTTATAAATAGTGGAAGTGGAGCCCACAATCAATTAGGAAGTTTGAAAATGAGGCAAAAGTTTCACTGTACACTCACGGATGAAAGTGATGGTTTGAAATTAAGGCAGAAACTTTGCACTATACACTCACGAGAAAATTTCAGAAGCGCCTATAAATAGGCTTGTTCGTTCATTTGTAATGTACACCATCAGAAGAGAAGAAAGAAAAGGAGAGTGAGATTTGAATACTATTGAGTGAGTTTCTATTTGAGAGGAAATTCAATCTGTGCAAACGCCACAAGAAAAGATATAATTCCACTATCATTTTTCAGTGGTAATTCCATACTCTAATTATTTTATTTTATAACATGTTATCAGCACGATAGTCTCTCCACTTTTCTCAGCTCAACACTATGTGGTTATTTCTCTTTCTCCTCTCCGTCATATGTCTCCTCTCACTTTACTACTACGACGACATGCAAACTTTCTTTTTTGTGTTCTCACAATTTTTGTGCTGTTTCATCCATGTTTGCTTAATTTATTTCTTTGTAATATAATTTGGAATGGCATGGTTTTATACCCCATTCTGTTGTTTTATGGTGGTGTAATTTTCATTACCCATCGCGTTGTAACACAAATCATCATATAATATTATTATAGTATGATTTTTTAATGCATACATATTATTTCATATAAGGCCCACGTAAACTTTACTGGGCTATGATAATATACTATTATATTATATCATTTGATTGTGGTGTTAATAAGAACCCACCAATAACCTTATGAACGGTTTCACCTCATATATTTTTAAGTGGTGGTTTTTAATCCCTCAGTTACTTTATTTACTGTATGGTGTAGATTTATTACCCATACAATGTATTTACTGTATGGTGTAGGTTTATTACCCATACAACAGTATTTATTTAAAAGTGTGGCGCGGGTTTATCGTCCACACAACTGCCTTTACTTTTATTTAAAAGTATGGAGCAGGATTAGTGCCCATACAAGCACGTTTACTTTACCGCACATTTACTTTTATTTAAAGTATGGTGCGGGATTAACGTCCATACAGCAAGCAATTTACTTTATGAATTTACTTTATCGCACAATTAAAGTATGGTGCGGGTTTATCGTCCATACCAGTAAATTTATAGCACTTTATATTTATAACCAACTGAAATGAGGGCCTGGAGTTTCTCAAACAATTATAGGGCCTGAAGTTCATATTAATAAATGGCTTAATGTCCCAGATCCCGAATCTGAAATTTTGTGTAAAATATTTTTGGCCTGAAGTTCAAAAATATATTAAGCCTGAAGATTATTGCGAATTCTAATGCATCTCATTCTTCTTTTGAAGATGGCAAATCTGGCAAAATTGGAATTCGCTGCCCTAGATCTTTCTGGGGACAATTACCTATCATGGGTCCTGGATGCCAAGATCCATCTGCGTGCTAATGGCCTTGGCAAAGCCATTGAAGATGGAAGTGATGCATCACCTGAGGAAAATGCGAAGGCCATGATTTTCCTTCGCCGCCACATTCATGAAGCGCTGAAGAGCGAATATGTGGTGATTGATGAACCATTGGTCCTGTGGAAAGCTTTATGTGAGAGATACAATCATCAGAAGACGGTGACTCTCCCAAAAGTTAGATATGAATGGACACACTTGAGATTTCAAGATTTCAAGACAGTGTCTGAATACAACTCAGCTATGCACAAGATCACCTCCCTTATGAAATTATGTGGTGAGAATATCTCTGAGGAAGATATGCTCGAAAAAACTCTGAGTACATTTCATGCCTCAAATGTGCTCCTGCAACAGCAATATAGGCATAGTGGTTTCACGAAGTACTCAGAACTTGTATCTTGCCTCTTGCTAGCTGAGCAGAACAACGAGCTTTTGTTGAAAAATCACCAATCTCGCCCAACAGGCTCAGCACCACTTCCCGAAATAAATGCTGCATCTCGGGAAGTAAATGCCACCTCATCTCGTGGCAGTATCCACAAACGTGGGCGAGAAGGCAAACGTAGCCGATGGCAAGGGAATAGAAAAGATCGTGGTGCTCATCCATACGGCTTGGGGCCAAGAAACAATCCATCCATGAATGGCAAAAATGCACCCAGAAATAAGGGAAAAACACAAGCAAGCTATGTGCCTAGAAATAATGAAAGAGCTTGTTACAGATGTGGTGCAAAGGGACATTGGATGCGTACATGTCGTACGCCGAGGCACTTGGCGGATCTTTATCAAACTTCACTTAAAAACAGAAAAGTGGAGACAAATTATGTTGCACCTGATCCGCCAGCCATAGACGGCTCATCGGAAATATCGCGTCGTTTAGACAAGACGCATCTAGATGTTTCCGATTTTGTTTCTGAAAGGGGGAATGAAATTTATGGGTCCGAACTGGATTAAATTCCTTCATGTACCATTTGTATTATCTGAAGCACTGTTTATTTTTCCTTTCTGCCTTCACTTCAATTCAATAAAAGTGGCAATGTTTTGAATGATTGTTGATTCAACTTATTTTATTTGAAGGCATGGATGTAAATTATGGATGCCCCCAAAACAAGAGCTCTAGCAAAGATATTTGTCTTGCAGACAGTGCAACTACTCATACAATCCTTCGAGATCGAAAGTATTTCTCAAAATTGATGCTTACAAAAGTAAAGGTAACAACCATATCAGGACCTACAGACCTGATTGAAGGCTCAGGCATAGCCCAAGTTATGTTACCAAATGGGACAATACTGTCCATTCAAGATGCCTTGTATTCATCTAACTCCAGAAGAAATCTGTTGAGTTTCAAAGATATTCGTTTGAATGGTTACCATGTTGAAACGAAGAATGAGAAAAACATGGAATATCTTTGTATTATTTCCAATGATACCCAGAAGCGTATATTGGAAAAGCTTTGTGCGCTCTCATCAGGGTTGTACTATACAACCATACGGACAATTGAGGCACATAGTATCATGGACCAGAAGTCCATTGACTCAAATACTTTCAAGCTTTGGCATGACCGGTTGGGTCATCCTGGATCCACCATGATGCGTAGGATCATTACCAACTCTAAAGGACATCCCTTATTGACAAAACATATTATGGTATCAGATGACAGCTTTTGTCAAGCTTGTTCACAAGGGAAGTTGGTAATCAGACCATCACAACAAAAGGTTGATGTTGAATCCCCATCATTTTTACAGAGAATTCAAGGGGACATTTGTGGGCCTATTCATCCTCCCTGTGGACCATTTCGGTACTTTATGGTCTTGGTGGATGCATCTACCCGATGGTCACATGTTTGCCTTTTGTCCACTCGGAATATGGCATTTGCTAGGCTCTTGACTCAGATAATTAAATTACGAGCCCAATTCCCAGATTATCCCATTAAGTCAATCAGACTCGATAATGCTGGTGAATTTACATCTCAGACTTTTGATGATTACTGCATGTCGTTAGGCATTGACATTGAACATCCTGTTCCCCATGTTCATACTCAAAATGGCTTGGCAGAAGCTTTGATTAAGCGTTTTCAATTGATAGCACGCACATTGCTAATGAGAACAAAGTTGTCAGTTTCTGCTTGGGGATATGCCATTTTACATGCAGCATCTCTAGTGCGATTGAGGCCCGTCGCCAACAATCAATATTCTCCAATTCAGCTTGTGTTGGGCAATCAACCAAATGTTTCACATTTAAGAGTTTTTGGTTGTGCGGTTTATGTGCCTATTGCACCACCGCAACGTACTAAGATGGGCCCTCAACGCAGATTGGGAATTTATGTTGGCTTTGATTCACCATCTATCATCAGATATCTGGAGCCCCTGACTGGTGATATCTTTAGAGCACGATTCGCGGATTGTCATTTTGATGAGACAATTTTCCCATTATTAGGGGGAGAAAAATCTGTTCCTAAAGAACAAGGCAAACCCGTTCCTGAAGAACGGCGTGAATTATCATGGGATGTACCCACTTTGTTTCATCTCGATCCTCGTACCGCTCAATGTGACAACGAAGTGAGAAGGATCGTTCACCTCCAAAGCATTGCACATCAGATGCCAGATGCTTTTAATGATGCTTCGAAGGTGATGAAATCACATATTCCAGCTGCAAATGCACCTGCAAGGATTGATGTTCATAATGAAAAAGGCAATGCGCCAGCAAACGGCTCATCTGTTGCACGCCTGAAGCGTGGCAGACCACTAGGCTCAAAGGACTCAGTTCCTCGAAAGAGGAAGTTGATGGCCAAAATGAATGCAAATGAAATAAATGGAGAGCCCATAATTCATGATTTAAATCTTCCTCAAGAGGGACGGGTACTTCCTGTGAAGGAAAATGTCCTTGATGAGACACGTGCTCCTGAAGTGGTAGCTGTACCCGAAAGCCAAGAAATCTCCATAAATTATGCATCCACTAATGAATTGTGGAACAGAAATGAGATAATCATCGATAATATATTTGCATTCTTAGTGGCTACTGAGATCATAAAAGTTGATGATGTTGAGCCTTGCTCCATTGATGAATGCACACAGAGACAGGATTGGCCTAAGTGGAAAGATGCAATCCAGGCAGAATTAGACTCTTTGGAAAAAAGGAGTGTTTTTGGACCTATTGTTCCAACCCCACTCAATGTGAACCCTGTAGGTTACAAGTGGGTATTTACAAGAAAGCGCAATGAGCAAAATGAGATTGCAAGGTATAAAGCACGACTTGTTGCGCAAGGTTTTTCACAAAGGCCTGGAATTGATTATGTGGAAACATACTCTCCAGTAATGGACGCAATTACGTTCCGTTACTTGATAAGCCTAGCGGTTTCAGAAAAACTTGACATGAGACTTATGGATGTCATTACCGCATATCTGTATGGAGAGTTGGATACCGACATATACATGAAAGTCCCAGAAGGACTTAAGCTGCCCGATGCAGCCAGTAATAAACCACGGGCTATGTTCTCAATCAAATTGAGAAGATCATTATATGGGTTGAAACAATCTGGGCGAATGTGGTATAATCGTCTCAGCAAGTATTTACTGAAAGAAGGATACACAAATGATCCTGTCTGCCCATGTGTGTTTATTAAGAAATCAGAGTCTGGATTTGCAATAGTGGCAGTCTATGTTGATGACATGAATCTAATTGGAACTCCTGACGAGCTCCAAAAGACTGCTGATTATCTCAAACGCGAATTTGAGATGAAAGATCTTGGAAAGACAAAATATTGTCTTAGCCTACAGATTGAGCACAGTGCTGATGGAATTTTGGTGCATCAATCAAATTATACTGAAAAGGTATTAAAGCGGTTTGGCATGGATAAAGCCCATCCACTTAGCACACCAATGGTCGTTCGGTCTCTCAACACTAAGAAAGATCCATATCGTCCGAAAGGGGATGATGAAATGGTCCTTGGTCCAGAAGTACCATATCTTAGTGCAATAGGTGCTTTAATGTATTTAGCACAATGTACCAGACCTGACATCGCATTTTCAGTAAATTTGTTAGCAAGATACAGCTCTGCTCCAACAGGCCGACATTGGACCGGTGTTAAACATATTCTACGATATCTTCGTGGAACAACAGACATGGGCTTATTCTATTCCAGTGAGTTGACCAATGCCCCGAGTATTGTTGGATATGCTGATGCAGGATATCTCTCTGATCCACATCAAGGACGCTCACAAACTGGGTATGTGTTTACATGTGGAGGAACTGCAATCTCATGGCGATCAACAAAGCAAACGTTGGTAGCCACATCTTCCAATCACTCAGAAATACTTGCCCTCCATGAAGCCAGTCGTGAATGCGTTTGGTTAAGGTCAATGATTCATTACATTCGAAGCACCTGTGCTTTGCCCTCAACAACGGACACTCCAACCATCCTAAAAGAAGACAATGCAGCTTGTATTGCTCAGATCACAGGAGGGTACATCAAGGGTGACCGGACCAAGCACATATCACCAAAGTTTTTCTACACACATGAGCTTCAGAAGAATCAAGAAATCAAAGTCAGACAAATCCGTTCAAGCGATAACTTGGCAGATCTCTTCACCAAGTCTTTACCCAAGTGCACATTCCAGAAGCTAGTACATGGCATCGGATTACGACAACTCTGCAAGCAATCAAGTTGGAGCATGCAAAATCAGGGGGAGCATTCAAGAGTCCTCTAACACAGGACATAAGCGCGTTGTACTCTTTTTCCTTCGACTAGGGTTTTTCCCACTGGGTTTTTCCTAGCAAGGTTTTAACGAGGCAACATGTGCGCACTTCACATTACTCTAATGTCCCAAGTAAGGTTGTACTCTTTTTCCTTCGCTTCGGTTTTTTCCCACTGGGTTTTTCCAGGCAAGGTTTTAATGAGGCAACTAATCTAGGGATATGTGGTCTCCAAGGGGGAGTGTTATAAATAGTGGAAGTGGAGCCCACAATCAATTAGGAAGTTTGAAAATGAGGCAAAAGTTTCACTGTACACTCACGGATGAAAGTGATGGTTTGAAATTAAGGCAGAAACTTTGCACTATACACTCACGAGAAAATTTCAGAAGCGCCTATAAATAGGCTTGTTCGTTCATTTGTAATGTACACCATCAGAAGAGAAGAAAGAAAAGGAGAGTGAGATTTGAATACTATTGAGTGAGTTTCTATTTGAGAGGAAATTCAATCTGTGCAAACGCCACAAGAAAAGATATAATTCCACTATCATTTTTCAGTGGTAATTCCATACTCTAATTATTTTATTTTATAACATAAAGATCTTTTTAGTTTCGACCAAAAAGAATCTAAGATCTTTTTAGAAGTTTTGTCGTTTGAAAGCCCACTGGGCCTGTGAACTATTTTAGTGGGCCATATAATCATGCATTTGGTAGAATTCTAAAGAGTTGACCGATTCTTTTTCATTATTGGCACTAGGAAAAATTCATTATGCACTATTTCCTTATGAAAATTCAAGTAGAAATGGCATATTATGACCACTATTTTGGAGTGAAAGAACATTTCACTTTTCATTTTTCATTATTAAAATTATCACTCTACTTGAACCATTAACTTTGCTAGCTCTATCTTCAATTCTTTTTTTATTGGGTAATAAAAATTTTGTTTTGTTCTGTGTTATTTGTTTTATACTTAATTGCTTCAGTGCTTCTTGAAGTTATGATCAAATCTCATATTAATCAATGAAATTAGGGTTGGGCATTTGAAGCCGAAGCATCGATACCGTACACGTACTGAACCATACCATACCGATTTCATCCCATTTCATTTGGTTTTAGGCTGCATCCGGTATGATACCAAATTGTGTCAATTTTGTATGGCACGGGAGCAGTACCAGATATTTGATATCGTTTAATCCATACCGTATTGAATAGTACAAAGACTAATTTTAATACTTTTTTCAGTCTCGATCTCTCAACCCATTCGAAGAATCTCGATGCCCAACTCTCTCTCTCTCTCTCTCTCTCTCTCTCTCTCTCTCTCATTCAAGCTCTCTCCAAGACAAACCTTTCTCATCTCGATCTCTCGATCTCTCGATCTCTCTTGATCTCACTCTTTCGATCTCTGTTTGGAATCTCGATCAGTCCCAAATCGACAAAGCCTCAAATGGTAAGTTGTTCTTGTTCTATTTTTTGTTAATTTGTTTAGGGTTAATATGTTTGTTGTCTAAATTTGGATTGTTTGTTTAGGATCTCTCTCTGTTTAGATTGTTTATTTTGAATTTTGTTAATTTGTTGGGGTTTACTGTTGTTGATGCAAAAAAGTGGTTCGGCACTTTTGGGCACAACTTAGTGATGTTGGGCATTCAGTATGCTTTGGGCCTTGGTAGAGCGTGTGATCTGCAAGATTAGAAACGCTTAGTAAGACCTAGGGCACCAATGGGGTACCGACCGAAGGCTCTCCGATGCTTAAGTAAGTACGGATTTAGTAAGAAAAACTGACAGATCAATAGACAGTATGCCGTAAGTTTTGATTACCTCCATTTTGGGACTGTTGCCCTCCTTTATAGGCCTTGGGAGGTGTGCATATTGTTTAGAATTTCGATATGGGACTGTAGACATTGGCTATGAGGATGCCACGTGTCTGGGAGAAGGAATTTGCCCTAATCGTAGGATCGGTAGGCCAGTTGCCGAAGGCTACCACGACTGTGCTCTATCTTGTCCACGTCTCTTGCTCTTAGTGGCTGTTGATTCTAGTATAAACAGGAGTCCCCCAAGTTCTTATCTGAGAGTTCTCAGATGGGGACTTGATAGTGTCTTCGGTGTACCTTTATTTCTTTATCGTTCGGTGGCTTGAGTGAGGCCGGAGCCTGGTCCTAGTCTTTCCAATGTTCTTTTATTTGGAAACACATTTCTGGGAAACCAAGGGTTGCAACTTCGAGACATACCGTTCAGTGGGGACATACCTCCTTACGGTAACTGGCGACGCCAGGGAGTGAGAGCCGAACGGTCTTTCCGAATGTTTCATGCGTGGTGCGGGTGCTGGGAAGCGGGAGCGATTTGACAGAATGACGCTTCGTCTTCTGTGCCCCGCGTGCTGTCAGAGCAGCTATCCAACTAGCGACACATGTTGTGCTGCGCATGCGGATCAACGCCATTAATGCGCTGTTTGGTTTTTCGAGGTGTACCGTTCCCCTTCATTGCCCTATAAATAGAGGTGACTCCGGATGAGAAGCTCACTTTGTGTTTGTGAGAGAGAATTGAGAGCTTTGTCAAGGCGATTTCCGGTGAGAGCAATCGGCAAACAAGGCAATTTCAGGCAAGAGGAATCGGCAACCAGGGTGATTTCTGGAGAGACCAATGGTAACCGAATCGATTTCTCTTCCTTTACAGTTTGAGATAAGGTACTTTCGGCATTCAATCATATATTTTTACGTGTTTACCTTCCCTTTGGATGTCCTTCCTTAGCATGAACTAGACTGAACTTTTTGCAAGTGGGGTTTTGTTTGGTAGTCTAGTGTAGTAAGTAGTGATGTCGTAGGTATCGGCAGACTAGTCTTCTGCATGGCCTTTAGTTTCCTTTCTTTTTGTTTGTAGATGTCTGCTAGTGAGTCTTTATTCGAGAGAGAACCCAATGCGTTCGATGGGGAGTCATCAAACGATCAGAAGGATACCAGTAGTGAGGCTCTAAGCCTTGACATTTAGAGTGGCGAAGATACCGATGTTGAAATAATCGGTGAAGGGGTTAGCTCCTTTCCAACGCACGGCAAGGGCAAAAGGTTCATGACTGGCCAGCCAGTATCGTTGGCTGTGGTGCATTGTGGCGTTGGATGTGCCGATCTGAACCAGTACCGCGAGTTCCTAATGAGGGACACTCGGGTGCCGGATCGTCATGCTAGTTACCAATCGGAGACCTCCACGTTAGGCCGTGGGGATGATGCTACCGAACCCTTGTCTCAGCCGAAGGTGACCATAGTTCATCGAGGAAACCTTAGGATTCTTTTAGGGGTGCCGAAGGAGTATCTGTTTTGGCGTAGATTACCTTGAGCCCAACAAGATTACCGAATGAGAGCTGGCCAAACTCCGTACCGAATATAGAATCCCAGATTCGGTAACGTTGAGAATCCCATGCCCTACCGAATCATTGAGCAGTCCAGAGAACGGTGAGGTCGTCGTTTTTACAGACATCCTCCAATATGGTGTTTGGTTACCGCTGCAGCCTGCCATTCAGAGGATCCTGACCCATCTTGGGTATGCACCAGGCCAATACAATCCCAACTTCTGGGTTGCCTTGATAACAGTGATAGTTGCCTTTGGCATTGCTGATGAGGGGGAGCCTACCTACGAGCAATTCTCTTACCTATACAACATCACCAAGTCCAAGTGCGCTGGTTATGGAGGTTGGGTTCAGGCCAACTTCCTCAGGGCTTCTGAACGGGGCCATTTTGTCGAGGCAGTGCCGACTTCTCAGAAGTCATGGAGGAATTGGCGGGTGCTTTTATTTGGCGACTGGGAGTCGCCTTCAGACAGGCCCGTCCGCTTTCATATCCCTACAACATTTCAGATAGCTGGTAGGACAAATAGCATGACCTTCGGTAGATCCTCCAATCGATCGATTTTAATCTTTTTATTATTGTTGTGCAGGAAAATTAAAGCAACCGACTCTCACGCAGTCTGAAATTCGGCAGATAGAGAAGGTGAAGCTGAAGGATCCTGCCATCGAGAGGGTATACCCTGACTTCCTTTTCACCGAGAAGTTGATCAAAGCTCCCCTCGTTGATCCTGTCGAGAGTAAGTGCACTTCTTCTTTATATGTTCATTTGGTAAATTTTGTTGTCTTACCGATCTGTTTTGTTTGTTCAGTGACCAATGCCAGGAGATCTGCCGAGGCCAAGAAGATGTCTGAATCTTTGAAGATGCGACTCCTGATGGGCATGAAGGAGAAGAAGCAGAGACAGCAGCCAAAGGCGGCCCTAGTACAGACTGCGGAGGCTGATCCGGAAGAATAGATTCTTGTCGATCGACGAAGGCAGCTGAGTGCCGAACCAGTGCTCAGGCAGGTGTCGAACACCGAAACAATACCAGGCGCAGGCAGGGCATTGAGGCTGCTTCCTCTAAGGTGTCTGGGAAACGGCCAATGACGGTGGATCTCGATGCCGAGCCAGCCCCAAGCATGGACGACATTTAGAGCAACCAAGGGTTGTCTTTGCTGCTGAAGACGACGAGGGCCCTACCGAGCCTATCACCTTTGCCTACCTGCCGAAGACGGTTCAGTTTGTAAACCATATGATCCTTGGTTCGCAAATGGAGCTGTCGGAGATAGAGGAGCTCCCGAAGAGTCTCCTTTGGAAGGAGGCTGGACGCGCCTTTCGTCTTCTGGCTTTTGTAAGTTTCCTTCGCCCTCTTTCTCTAGCCTCCGTTTACTGCGACGCATTGCTGATTTGTGGCTATATTTTTCAGGCATCCATGGATATGTGGCTGTGCATGAAGCGGGCCATCACAGCTACCGAGCGCGCTAAGAGGGCGTACGACGAAGGTTTTGCGAAGGTTGCCGAGGCTAGCAAAGCTCTCTAGGATCACGCCAATTTACTGAAGGACAAGGAGGCTGCGGAACGGCAAGTGTGCGCTTCCGAAGCCAAGCTTGCCGAGATGAGGGCAGTTCTGGATGCGACAGTGGTGGCAGCGAAGGATGCCGAGGCGGCCAAGGAGGCGGTGTAGGTGGCCTTGGAGGAGTCAGAGCGGTCAAAGGCTGCTGAGATTGAAGCTGCCGTTCGGGAGGCGGTGAGAGAGTACCGTTTCAAGCGTTTCAATTTGGGGTAGAAAATGAACCTGAACTTTGCTACCGATCCTCCCCCTCTTCCTGAAGGCATTACAGAAGAGATGATCGAGGATTACGAAGGGGGGGATGCTCCTGATGGTGCTACCACTGCCGAGGGTCCTTCTGCTGTTGTCGATGGTCGGGGGGAGGCTGATGCTGATCAAGACTCTAGAGGTACCGTCGAAGAGGCTGCCGTTTTTATTAATCTGTCATTTATTATTTTTGTAGTTGCCATAAGGCAAGTCATTCTGAACACTTTGATGCCGAGGGCATCTTTATTTTATTTTAATAAACTCTTTTTTCAGAATTTATACTTGTTTTGTTTTTGCATGCCGTCCACCTGATTGTTTGCCGAGGGCTAACAAGTCGTTGGAATTTTAATTTTGTACCAAGTGAGGGTTCGATCGGCATAACGAATAGATATTCCTATTGTCGTAGGTTAATAGTTATTTTGCCGAAGGCCAATAATATTTAATACTGCCGATGGCTAGTAGGTACCTGAGATTACGGAATCTTGACGGTCTGAACAAATTCCAAAGGCATGTAGAATTTGTTAAGTCACCGATGGTTGACATAAAGATAAAAACTTGCAAGTGAACTTCTGTTCGGTAACCCTCTCAAATAATCGCCGAAGGCTGAATAAACAATTGCGAAAAAGGGTCGAGCAAGTACTCAAGAAGCTTTTTCATTTAATAATGCCGTAGGCAAAGATACAACTTTTACCCTGCCGTTGGCTTAGGGAGCTTACTAAATAACTTTTCAAGTGTTTGACATTCCATGGGTGACCAAGGGTCTTGCTGTTTGTATCCCGAAGTCTATACGTTCCGGACTTAAGGATGCCGATTATCTCGTAGGGTCCTTCCCTGGAGGGTCCGAGGGTTCCTTCCGTTGGATTTTTAGTCGCGATGGAGACCTTGCGTATGACCTAGTCTCCAATTCGGAAAGAACGGGGTCTAACCCTTAAGTCATAGTACCGAGAGACGCGCTGCTTGTATGCTTCGTTCTGAAGGTTGGCTTACGCTCGGCGTTCTTCAATTAGATCGAGGTTCAGAGAAAGCGCAATCTCATTTGCTCTGGGCGAGAAGCTTTTCGTTCGGTAGGATGGCAAACCGATCTCTACAGGGATCAAAAAAGTGGTTCGGTATTTTTGGGCTCAACTTAGTGATGTTGGGCCTTCGGTATGCTTTGGGCCTCGGTAGAGCGTGTGATATGCAAGATGAGAAACGCTCGGTAAGACCTAGGGCACCGGTGGGGTACTGGCTGAAGGCTCTCCGATGCTTAAGTAAGTACGGATTTAGTAAGTAAAACTGACAGATCAATAGGTAGTATGCCGTAAGTTCTGATTACCTCCATTTTGGGACTGTTGCCCTCCTTTATAGGCCCTAGGAGGTGTGCATATTGTTTAGAATTTCGATGTGGGACTGTAGGCATTGGCTATGAAGATGCCACGTGTCTGAGAGAAGGAATTTGCCCTAATTGTAGGATCGGTAGGCTAGGTGCTGAAGGTTACCACGATTGTGCTCTATCTTGTCCACGTGTCTTGCTCTTAGTGGCTGTTGATTCTGGTATAAACAACTGTCATGCAGTCTCAATCAAGTAAGAAGCAACATCAGGAGCACAGTGGGCTTGTTGCTTCTTCAACAGCAACATCACCAGCACCACCATAAATGCCACACCCTGTGCAGCTGGAAGGCCAACCTTCTGAAGCTCCTGTGCCAGAGCAAGTACTAGCCAAAGCTGTTGAGAGTGAAGATACAAAAATGATTAGTTAATTGAACTCAGATAGTAAAGCTAGAGGTAATAAGAGAAGTTGGGTTTGTGATCATTTTACACCTTATAATGATAAGAAAACTGTCAAAAGAAAGGATGAGGCCAACGGGAGGATGGTAGATGTAGAAGTTGTGAATAAAAGAGATAAATGCAGATATTGTCCTAAATCTAAACTTGGTCTAGGAGATTATGCAAATGACAGTGGGAAAAATGGAACTTCATGAATGATAAACCACATTAGAAAATACTGCAAATATTACCCACTTAACCAAGATAAAAGACAGAAGATCATTGCTGGTGAAAAGGGTCAGGGTAACAAAATAGTTGCCAAGAGGTTTGTGTAGATTGATGTTATGGATGCATGTATTGAAATTACTGTCATTGATGAGCTACCATTTTCTTTTGTAGAAAAGAAAGGTTTTAGGAGGTTTTATAGTGTTGCTTGTCTAATGTTTGAAGTGCCTAATAGGAGAAAAACAGTGAGGCAGTTTCTTAAAATATATGATGCATAAAAGGAACAACTGAAGAAGGATTTGAGTGCACACAGGATTAACCTGATGACTGACACTTGGACAAGTGTCCAAAACACCAATTACATGATGCTCACTACTCACTTTATAGATTGTGATTGGAAGATGCACAAAAGGGTTTTAAGCTTTTGTGTTATTCCTAATTACCAAGGCAACACCATAGGAGACATCATTGAGAGTTGTTTGTTATAGTGGGGTATAGAGAAGGTTTTAACCATCACTGTGGACAATGCATCTGCAAATAAAGTAGCAATTGATTGGGTTAGATATAAGATGAATAAATGGAATAATTCACAAATTGTTTTGGGTGGGAAGTACTTACATTTGAGATGTTGTGCTCACATCACTAATTTAATTGTGTCTAGTGGGTTGAGGAAGCTACAAAAATCTGTTTTGGCAATTAGGAATGTTGTGAGGTATGTTAGGTCATCTCCACAGTAATTGGATTATTTTAAAACCTCTGTTGAGAAGGAGAAACTGACCTTCAAATGTCTTGTATGCATGGATGTCCCCACAAGATGAAATTCAACATTTATGATGTTGGATGCAGCCTTGAAGTTTAAGAATGCTTTTATCAGAATGACAGAGGATTTGTATAGCCTATTCATGGCTTATTTCAAAGAACCAGATGAGGAAGTTGATGAGGATGGTGTAGTTCAGACTACTAGTAGGCAGCCTCGGGTTGGACCACCAACTGATGTTAATTGGGACAATACAGTAGTGTTTGTGAGGTTTTTTTTAAGGTGTTTTATGAGGTGACCTTAAAGGTCATCTTTGCACCATACAGTTTATAAAACATTTCACGTAGTTATAGCCGTGGAAAAAGGAGATTAACAAGTTGTTTGTGGCACCTGAAATTTCCACTGGTTCAGATGTAGAGAAAATGTTGAATGACATGGCTGGAGTGTTAGAAATATGCTCTCAAAGCCAACTAATTATGTAATAGTTAGAGTTAAAGACATTTTTGATAAAAGACACATTATGTTATTAATGGGCAAGAAAGGTTGTTTCATGCATTAAATCATCCTACATTATCTTTCAATATGTAGAACAACTATAGTCGAAGGAATACACAAGTGGATATGAGAGCTATGTAATGATATTGCATACATGGAGACTTCTCATCATCCCTAAATCCTAAATATGTTCCTGGTCATAGGAATATTGATTGGGCGTCAATATTCCGCAAAGACTAGTACACACAGTATCATCTCTATATGTAGGGAATTGCAAGGTCTCAAGCCATTAAATGTGGAGATACATCGATATGTGTGTAGGTGCTTGTAGAAAAACAAGTACACTGAACGCGATCCAACATATGAGTTACAACATGGAAGTCTTTACTCACATGTCAAGCTGGAACTCATAAATTACAATGGTGCAAATAATCATTAGACATGAGGTATCATAGATGTTTTGTGGCTATATCGTTAATCTTTGAGGGCATTATACGGTCATGCTGAATTATGCATAACTTAAAGGTGCTCATCAGGATTCTCAATAGAGTCATGAAAGTAAATGAATGTACAAGGAATGTCTACTCTCAGTAAAGGAGAGAGAATACTCCAAGATATGATTGGTCAAATCTCTGCGCAGAGTAGTGGATAAGACTTGAAAGAAGAAGTCTTCAAGTCTTACCACGATAATCATATAAAAGGAATGATTCACATTAGGATATTGACAATTGGATTCCATGATCTAACAATGTGAATAAGGAGTATTGACATAAGAGAAGGATTCAATTGCACAGTCATTCCAATTTGAATAGGTTTTTTCACAACGTCTCATTTAGCTCGGATAACCGTGACTTGCTGCTAGGCGACAACCATGGTTTGTGGATGTCCTAAAAGGTTTCAATTAACCTTTATTAATAGGAAGAATTAAATTGTAGAATTTAATTCATATATCATCTCTGAGAAGTTGAGTCAACTTACTACCTTGTTAATTTGGTTCAAATAAGAAAGTAAATGCACCTTTCTTTTCTTCTCCTCATGGTTCAAGATAAAATATGTGATACTTATATGAATAACCATTAATTAGTTATGACAAAATGAGATTTCCTCTTTCCATTTGTTCACGTCAATATCTTGGAGATTTTTATAATTAACCAATAATTGGCATTAACATTAATTAGGAAATATGTTAATCACATTAACAATAACTGGCCATTAAGAATAATGGTTTACTACTTAGCCATTAATTGGCATTAACAATAACTGGCCATTAATTGGCCCAAAGACCTTATGGGCTTCAACACGTTTTTCTTCCTTGACATCGGGAAGGTCATTGTTCAAAGCTCAGCTGAGATCTCCATTCTTTCCGATGATGCACTTGCGAGTTTCTAGCTTCAAACTATGGAGCTTTGCATCAGACCCTAGTGCCCAGACGTCTACGAGTCCAATCGTGTGGAGGTCGCTGACTTCACAATGGCAGTGGCTGGAAATTTTCCAGTGTCTTTGTCGGGTAAATTATGTTTGCAATTATGGCCGTATTTAGTGCCATCTGGCTGGGTTAGTATGCCTTACAGTCTTAATAAATATGGCCAAGAATTAATTATTGAAAATATGGCCCCTATGTAAATGTAGGTATATCATGTAAATATACAACTGGTATACGAGTTATACCTTACAGTCCTTCCAAATATACACTTTATACCTTACTCCATCCTTGGTAAGATTTATTCCCACCCGGCTAGGTTCATAATCACTCCAAAATATTCTGGGTATTAATAAGACCTTTTAAGTTAGCCATTAATTGGCTAAAACCGTGGAGAAAAATCTTGCTTTATGAAGCCACAAATAAAGGCAATTCTTTCTCTTACTTGCCTAAATAAAACTTGGCTATTATGAGAAAGTATTTTATGCCATGCAAGAAAATCCTTCTTTAATTTTCTTCAAAGTATAATGCAAATATTCTTTGAGTGAAATGAGGACTCCTTCCGTTCCTTTATATAAACTTCAGTATACTAATCAATGAAGTACATCACCATTGTACGCGCTAAAAAGTGTTCGGTTATTCTCCAGGTAAGTCGCTTCTATCTCTTATTCTCCAACTATGTGTATACACACATATACGTTTATATATTCTCTTACTCACTATTTTTTCTTTGCTTTTTTGGCACATAATTAGAATTTGGAAGACCACGCGCTGTTTAAAACTGTCTCTCAAGTTCGTGAGTTTTTCAATCTTGGCACTATACCTTGTTAGGATATTTACCGTTGCTTTATACATATACATACCGCAGATCCGAAGGATGGCATAAATCTATGTCCCCTCTCTCTCTGCTCCATGTATTGAACATCCATAATAACAAGACTAGCATAGACAGGAAAACTAGGAAAGCTTTTATAAAGCATAAAAAAAGGAAAAAGCTTTTAAACATACTTTGTTATCTAATTAACATTTGTTGAGGAAAATTTTGGGAAAAACTCTACCTGCTCTCTTCCTCTTGTGAGTCCCAAAGAAAAACTCCATAGTGGGGGGGGGGGGGGGGGGGGGAGAGAAGTGAGAAACATCATTGCCTCATGCTCCTCATCTCCTACCACTGGGCCATTTTGAATATAAGAAGTCTGTGTAGTGATTTCTTATGAGCCATGCTCATATTGAAGTTACCCATCACCTCTTTCGGGTTATGTTCTCAATCAAATCATTCTCCCAAACCCTGCTCTCTAACACTGCTTATGTTCTCTAAAATTGGTTCTACATAGTATATGACCAAGTTTGTTGCAAATCACCCAATTGTTCTTTGTTAGGGTTTGTTGTTTTGTTTTATTTTTTCGTTCTTATGCACAGATAGATTGTTGGAAACCATGTTTTCCCCATATCTGTTACGAATTTTGTTATAGCTTCAAGATTTTATTTCAAGATTGTTATATATATATATATATTTCTTTGGCCACGCGAATATGGACTTGTTGACATCTTCAATATCCCACAGTGCATGTTTTTATTTTAATTGCCCATACGGCCATTTGACTTTCCTCGTGGATGTAAGGCCATTTAGATGGCTTTACTGAAGGCTATGCTGTAAGGTCATTAGATTGCTTTGGCCGCAAGGCCACTCAGCTGGCCCTTTTTTATAAAGTTTTTTTTTCTACGCCCAAAAAGGCCATTTATTATGACATAATGATTGTAAGGTCATTTGACCCAGTATGGCTAAAAGGCCAAATTTCATATATATGTATAATAACGAAAACATTGAATAATTGAATATCACTAACAAATAACATTTTGCAGATTACCAATTTCCCGCCTTCTTGTTGTTCTTCAATGTCTTCCGAAGAAGCAAGAGAGTACAACAACATCTTGGTTAATGCCTTTAATGAAGATGAGGCCGCTTTCTCCAACGACCTTTATGATTTTGCCCCCGTGCCTACCACCCCACGCAACATGGTCCTTGGACCCTATTTTCACGGCCATATGCCCAGCTCTGTTGTTAAGGTTATGCGACCGCAACAGAAAGACATTTGTTTGCTCAGAAAATACCTTAATTGGCAAGGTTGGGATCGACCCAAGCTTATGAGGGGTTGGCCTACTTCGGGGCTGGAAAAATGGAACAAGTGGCTTGATCGATTGTCAAGCTTGTGCAACACGCAATGGAGGGAGGAAGGCATCTATGTTGCAATCATGCTTTGTAAGTCTACTTTCACATGTGACTGTAATCTTGTTGTAATCGGTCTTTGTTCTTGGTCACCTTCTACCAATAGTATGAAGTTAAGATTTGGGATGATGACCCTAACTCTTCTTGACTTAACTGCCATGATGGGTTGTCGACCATGTGGTAGTGAAGTAAGTGTTCTATCTCTATCAAGGTTGATTTCGGTTTTACCAAGAAGAACAAAAGCTACAAGGTTTTCATGGAAACGAATGCTCAAGAAACAAGGCCACTCACGCATAAAGAACATACAGCTTTTCTCATGATTTGGCTATGCAAATATGTCTTCTGCATGGCGTCGACACAAGTTACCTTAGAAGTTCAACCTCTGGCCGAAGCACTAGCAAAATGCCATCAGTTGGCCCTTGGGCCAGTGGCCAACTTTTGGGTTACAAAAATATTTGGAATGGGAAGTGAAACCATGTGGAAAACTAAGCAAAAAGTGAAGAACATAGGCACGCATGATAACTGCACGTTTGTCAATTGCATTCTTTGTTTGCAATTTCCAAGTAACTTTTTGTCAATTGCATTCTTTGTTTGCAATTTCCAACTAATTGTTTGTCAATTGCATTATTACCTTTTCATCTTAAGTGAGGCAATCTATCAATGCCCTTCCCATCTTATGGACACTTTCTTTGAAATTAACTCATTCAACCCATTGAGAGAGAACAATACACGATCATATTTGAAATCATTATATAGTAAGTCTGTAGCATCAAACAAATTACATAAACTAACAGTTAACATGTACCACAAAATATATAATCTCACTTATGTTGTTCACAATTTTATCAACATATACCACAAAGACAAAATACCCATAATACAATTTATGTTTTCTTCCTTAGCCTCTTACTAATAGGCTGTGGTTATAGTTTCAGTAAAGAGATCTTGCGTTTTTGTGGTGATGCTTTGCCTTTTGCTTTAATCATAGCTGTTTTTTCTTTGGTATGCACCCCCTCTCCTTTGCATTTCGTTTTCACCACAGCTCTTTTTCCTTTGGTGTTAGGGGTGGTGACTTGGTTGTAGTCTCCTCCACTAATACCTTATCTGCCTTGTCCTCCTAGTCATTTTCTTGGTCATTTTCGTCCTCGTCCTCGTTTTCCTTGACCTCCTCATCCTCCTCGTTTTCCTCACCATCCTTACATGATGTCTCAAACCCACTATCATCCTCCTCATCATCCTCATCATCAATTTCATTCTCATCTTCCACATCAGCAATTTCTTTTCTAGCAAAAGGGTTATGGTTGTGTTGAGTGTTTGTCCACTACAAAACCAAAGTCATAACCTTTGATGATTATTGCAATTATAAATATGTCGCCTAATATAAAATAACAATTATGGCACATAACCATCATAACTACTCTTCTGCATTGTATCAACATCAGCATGAACATATATTTTTTTATGCTTACAAACCCAATTAACATAAATTATCAATCCTCCGCATATAATTCTAATTAAAGACAACGCATATTTGCCATAATATATAACGACTGGAGTTTGAATTCATATAAGCCATATGTACAAAAAAAAAATCCAGTAAAGTGGATTGCATTAATTTGGAAAAACTCCTAAAAGCAATTCAATCCAACATTACCTATCGAAGCTCGCTTATGATTGTCCTAGCAACCATGCATTTAGTGACGAGCAAGAAATTTAGGCAACTAATCATATCCAATAGTTGTGTTGTTGTCGATGCACTTACCTATAGTACAAACATGTTATCTGTAAACAAAGTTAATATATTCGTGTAGTTTCAATTTCAACATTTAAATTCAATCCTTAACCTCAAATTAACATATTTCACATCCTCCGGGAGTGGTAAGCAGGTGCTAGACCTCCCTCTTGGGATATCCAACACTTCACAATCATCTGCGTCCCCCAATCCCACCACTTGAATAGTCCATAGTGGAATTTTAATTTCACTAGCTTGAACAGTCGGACCAACAAAACATACACCTTCTTCTATAGTCTGCATAGTAATGTGATATGAATTAAATTATTTTTTGCATAATGCAAAACTATATTATAAAGGACCATTATCAAAGGTAAAACTTACATTATCGGTGATAGTTGGATAATGCTTATATCTGACATACTCATTTCGAAAGACTCGATTATAAATGGATTCAGCAAACCAGTCCTCTGCATTAAAACCATTAAGTGATGCTTTGGTTTCTTTGTCCAAAGTAAATACTTTCATGTCTTTAAGCATGGTTCTAAGGGGTCTTCTTGGGACTCGCGGCTCTGCTGTACGCAGGCTTTGAACGGATATCCTTTCTCCTAAATACCAAGCATACCCGGCTGGTCCTTGCAGTAGAATCCTTTGTTTTGTCATAGGAATGCTTTTTTGCACATAATCATGTAGCTTCGCATCCTCGATTCCCCAAGGATGCCAATTCACTTGATCAGTACTGATATATCGGAGTGTTGTTATAAATTGCTACAAGTTATGGGATGTTTCCCGCACATCTAGGGCACATAACTAGCGAAATGTCCGCAGCAACTCATCCACATCGGTTAATGGTCGAGTTAAAGCAAGTGGCTTCAAGTATTCGCAAGCCCATACCTATAAACCAAAAATGTACAACCCTTGTTAGCTATGACAACATTACCACATCACAAGCAATTGTAATAATCATTAAATCGACTAACATAAAATGACTCACCTCCCATGCTCGCCAATAACCTCCTGTGCATGCCACTAGCCCTCGAGAAAGAGCATCCATCGACAGATACAAGCATGCCAACCCAGCCTCGCCCCAATTATAGTCTTTAATTTCCTCAACTTTAACCAAGCTTGGCATGTAATATAAATACACAGAATCACTCTTATCATTGCATAAAGTGCTACCAAGCACTGCGAGAATGAAGACAGGCGTTAACTGGTCTTCCTGTTTAGGGGTTTGGGGCTTTCAATTCTTGTACTTATCAACAATGTCCTTGTATTTCATCTTGGCATTAAGGATGCTTCGAATGGGGGCCCCAAAGAGCCTCTCCACCTCCTTAATTTTGGTATGAGCCTCCATGTCATACTCTAAAACCTTCCCATAAATGGGTAAACCCGTGATGACACTAAAGTCATTCGGAGTCATTGTAAACTCCCGACCTCATCCAAATGGAATGTATGTATAGTGTCCCACTAACGCTTCTCCAATGCCATTAGGAGGTGTTTGTCCCTCTTTCCCTTTGTTGCAAGTAAATTTACAAAATGTGAAAACCCCGCAGATGCTACTTTATCTTTCACTCGACGAAGCAATTCATGTCGATACCATAAACCACAGAGTGTGTTGTTTCCGCATCCCTTAATGTGTGTCAAAGTATTCTGCAAGTATGAATAATAGAATTAGATGCAAGTACAACAAGGCAAACTTTGTGTTAGGTAAGTGCATATCTTTTTATTTCATCCAATTGCCATACAGTATTGTTTCCCTCTTTTCGGCCGGGTAGGCCGATTGAAGGAACTTTTTGGTCCTTCTTCTTTTTTGAGTGCGGGGCGTGCCACCACCAAGCCCCGAATTTGGGCTTGAATGGAATGTGAGTGGATGGATGTGTTGCGTCCGAGATCTGACTTTAATCAAACGATTGTTCGACCGAGCAAGGAACCTCCTCACGGCCTAGGTTCTTTCACTACCTCGGGGTCAAGGCTTTATGTGAGCGACCAAATGATGTGGAGTGGGTGGAGATGAAGATTGAAGGTGAAACGTAATGAAACTAAGAATAAGTGCGTAAAGTAAAGGTGCTTAAACTTAAATATAATTTAAAGACAAATGCGTAAAGTAAAGTGCGAAAGATAAATAACGTAAAGACGAGAATTAAAGTGCGATAAAATGAATCAAAACAATAAATAAAGCAAGAACGAAATGAAAGCGATAAGAACGATAAAGTAAAATGAACTTGAAATTAAACTTAATTGAAGTGCGATAACAATGAAAAGTAAAGCAATTGAAATAAACTTGAATTTAAATGACAACGTAATGTAAATTGCAAGAATTTAAACTTATACTAAGGCAAGAATTTAAACTTATACTAAGAAAAGGAAGAACTCGCTACACTAGGTGCATGAAAAGTAAAATCCTAAGTCTAGGAAAAGAAAAGTGCGAGACGAAAGATAGGTTTGTCTGTTTGATGTTGTGTGTTTCTCTCCTTCGTTTGGCGAGGTTTATATAGGGCACTCGTCAGCCCATGGGCTGGCCATTGAATGGCCAAAGGTCAACTCTTTATGAAAATCTTTCCTTTCGAAGCCCTCCTAAATCCGTGGGATTGCACTTGCTTGAAATATTCTGACATGCTTGATTCTTCCTTGTTTTGGCACACTCGGAGTTACTATGAAATTCTTGATTGCTTTCCTTATGAAGCCTCCACGTGCATATGATCCTCCGAAAATTCTGAGCTCGAATTGGTGCCTTGGGCCAAGACCCTTAATCTCTTGGCATGACAGGATGCCCATGACGTTTGAATTCTTGGCACTCTAGAATTAGTCTGCCAAGGGAGACTTCATTTAATCTTCATTCTCATTTAAATATATATATGTATTTATATATGAATGTGGGTGTAGGCATTCACTTGGGCTTTATAGCTTAGACTAATTAATATTATATATATATATATATATATATATATATAAGTGGGCGGCAACATATAAAGTGGGCAACTAGAAAAGACCTTGCCAACTCTAAAAACAGCCCAGCCGCAATATTCCTTATATATTATAATATATATATATATATATATAAAAGGCAATTGGATTTAGCCCTACAAACCCTTCAGCCAACTATTCGCAAGGCCGCCCAAATATTGTAGCCGCCAGAATCGTTGCGGCCCTTCACCCTTCTAGTTGTGAAAAAAGTGGGCAACAACCATACATAAATTTCGGCCGCATCTCAACAAGTACCCAACCGCCATTTTCCAACATTGGGTTTGCTAAAAGCCAAACAATCCTCGGCCGAGATATCCCAAGTCTTCCAAAAATTTTGGGCATGAGATATCCTAGTAATTCCGGCCGTGCCCAGCCAATTTCGAGCACAGCCCAGATTGCTACAGCCGCCAATTTTCAGTAGCCCAGCCGCCCTTGAGCTTCTAGTCATATTCGAATATCACCCGGCCGAGATTTTGTAATAGCTCCAGCCGCGATCTTTCCGCAAGCCTTAAACCCCGGCCGCATTTGAACAAATCTCGGCCGCCATTCTCGTGCCCACTTTTCCTAGCTCCATCCGGCTGCAAGTTTGTGCAGCCCGGATTGCTACGGCCCCCAAAGTTCAACGGCTGCCCAATTTCCGCAATTGAGAAGCCTGGCCGCATCTCCTTGTCTGCCCGGCCAATTTTCGTGCTTTCAGAAATTGCCCAAGTTAGGTGGATTTCTACCACCCCTAAACATTGCCCCCCGAGTTGTTTAGCTCGGAATTGGTGTAGAGGTAAGCAAATTGAAACCCAAAACCTTTCAATTTCTGAAATTTGAGATTTTTCTTTTTTGCTTGCCTTGCACGTTTATTAAATTTTGAATCGGGTAGGAATTTAGGAAGACCCCAATTAAATTGGAGGGACTTTTGAACTTCCTATCCGTTAAAAAACCCTAGATATTACAAATCTCCAAGAGTTCTCCTTCATTTTCACATAAACACTTCCACCATAGCTATAGGCTTTTTAGAAGGTTTCCTCTCAAAACCCATATTCTTTTCCCTTCAAATTCATCATTTCGCACACCGCATTTACCCGAATCAACATCAAACTTGAGATTTGCAAGTTTCTAGGTACGTTGCACTAATTCTTGGTTGATTTTGGCATGATTTTGATGCATTTGTAGCTTTCAAAAGTTTAGAGTTGAAACTTTGAAGTATGAATAGTGCCATGATGTTCTTCGTGTTCTTGTTTCGAATCTTGCTTGCTTCACCATATTTTTCTTTGATTCGATTTTGCCTCATGTTTGTAGGATGGAATCCATTCCAAGTGATAGCGCCCAATTCTTTGAAGACATGAAAGTGGCTATGGAAACCGATTTGGGCAAGCAAATCTTCGCCTACTACCTCAATGCTTTTCCAAATTCCGCCCAATACATTCTCGGCCCATTTTTCTCCACCTATCCGGAGGAGGTGACAAGGGTATGGGTGACGCAGCCGAGGAATGGCCCAATTTATTTTTCAGACTTCACATGGGCAACCGTTTGGGAGAGCACCAAGCCATTCAAAGGTTGGCCAACGGGAGGCCCCATCAAAAAGGATTCCGCCCCAAGTAAAGAAGCCCTTTCAAAGAAAGCATCATCCGCCGCCGGGAAGCCCGACCACTCAAGCTCGGCGGATGGAAAGTTTAATTGGTATCATTGGTTCAAGGCATTGGAACCAAAATTGAAGGGCCATTGGAAGAAAATTGGAATATATGATACATTACTCCTATGTGCGGAGAGCCCCTTTCCTTGCGACCGATCTCTCATCATCGCGGCCCTATGCTTTTGGTCTTCCTCCACCAATTGCATGAGGCTCCGTTTTGGGATGATGACGCCCAACTTGCTAGACTTGGCCGCTATCGCCGGCCTTCGCCCTCATGGAGATGATTTCTCGGCCGCCAACCTTCTGGAATCCAAGGCGGGCTTAGATTTCCACAAGTCAAGCAAGACCTTTGGGAGTTGGGTGAAGGCATATCTTGGTCATGGCGGAGAGCCCACCGATCCTCCTTCCATCAATGGCGTCTCCTACATTGAGCATGTGGCTTTCCTTGTCATGTGGCTATGCAAGTTCTTGGCGTGCCCAAAATCCGGCGGGATTACTAAGGAGTTCCAAGCCTTGGCGGAGGTACTTGTGGATGGCCATCGAGTGGCCATGGGCCCAATTTTTCTTGCCTATCTTTATAGAGGGCTCCGCGAGGTAATTGCTAAACCCATGGATTATCATGCTTCTGGCCCTATATGGATTTTTCAGTTGTGGCTCCAGCTTTATTTTCCGGAGCTAAGTCCAAC
Organism: Prunus campanulata; assembly: GCA_034190965.1. Taxonomy (NCBI): domain Eukaryota; kingdom Viridiplantae; phylum Streptophyta; class Magnoliopsida; order Rosales; family Rosaceae; genus Prunus; species Prunus campanulata. The sequence goes on from CM067215.1 coordinate 13,077,563, forward strand.
CACCGTTTGCCCCAACGATAAATCTCTTCTTGGCCCGCCCTTGCTCAACGCCCCACGCCGGAAGCATTATGTTGAGGATTGCTTCCGATTTTTCTATGAGTGCCAAGACAGGACTAGGGAGCATCTCTCCATTTGTCTAGACCACCGTTTCCCAGATTATCTAGCCTTGGATCTTTCCTCATTTCCTACAGCGGAGACGAAAGAGGAAAGACATAATATGTGGGCAAGCATCCTCATCAGTCGAGATCTTCCATCCGGCCTAATGGTGAACAAAGGTGGCAACTATCATTGTGGTGGTGAGCTCTATTATCCCGCCGCCGCGGGCTACCAACTTGGTTTTATACAGAGCATCCCAATACCACCTATGGATTCCGTCAACCTACTTTCATCTTGGCGGGCGGAATTTAAGGATGCAAAAGAAGTCACCACCTTGACAAGTTTCAACCAAGACTTGGTGAAATCTTTTAGCATTCCGATTAGAGATCCCCGATTTGGTGATTCCGATATTTTCGTCCATTGGTGGAGAAAGATGTCGGCCCGTTGGTTTTCTAAGCCATGCTCGGAGATTGAAGATAGGATCTTCAAACATTGCCCGTGCTCATTGGCCTACCAACAAGAGAAAGAGAAAAAGAAGGCCCAAGCAAAAGGTAAAATATTTATACTTCTCCTCATTTTAATTCTGGCTATATTCCTTCTTTCTAACCCTCCAAATCTCATAGCTGACACCATTGAGAAGGAAAATCCTCCCGCCGACATTATTGAGAAAGAGGGCTCCACCCATCCCGCCGATGCCAATTCTGGGCGGGGCGTGAAGAGGCCCAACGCCCCCATCCAAGGTAGGCTATTCTCCATGATTTTTTATTTCCAAATATTTGCACTTTCGGCTTTCTGAATTTCTGATGGGCACCTCTACAAGTTTAAACTTTCAACTTTTTAGGAGATACCCCCGCCGAGAATATTGTGCCCTCACGAACATTCCTTCGGCCCAGAAAAGTTCCTCGGAACCTCTCACCTCAAGGTTTGGCCGTGCACCTTTTTTTTTTATTTTTTTTTTATTTTTATTTTTTTTAAATAAAATATGACTTGTCCCAGGTTCCCCAAAGCCGGCGGAGCACCCTTCTTCTTCTCACTCGATCGAGGCCGTGCAATCGGCCCCTACTTCTTCCGCCGCTCCGGTAAGCTTATATTTCTACATACTTTCATTTATTAATTTTAAAAGGCCCAAGTTCACCTTTATGCCCAAAAATGTAGGAAGCTCAACCTTCCGCACTTGAGACGGAAATCGGGGAGCAAGTCATGACCCCGGTGGTCGAAGATGAGGTAAGCCCAATTCTTTGGCCGCTTGAATTTCTCTTTTACACAACACTTCTTTTATGCTCACTAAATTTTCAAACTTAGTCGGCCGAGGTCAATACTAATGGGCACCCAGAGGAGGCTTCCATGGAGTCACACGAGACTATTCCCGTGCCTGATGATCACGCCCATGAGCACGTGGCTGAGCTAACCGAGGAGGACTTCCCACGCATTTCGAACTCTCAGGTTCATTGAAATTTCATACTTTTAAAATTTCTTTTACATTTGCCCCCAATTTCTCATTTTCAATGTTTGCACATGCTAGCGGGCCACTTTTGGCCCCGACCTTTCTTCAGCCGACACTACGGCCGTTGAGGCCAACTTTCAGCCTCTTTTTGCCACGAGTTCGGACCCCCTCTCGACTCGCCCTCTCGAGGCGCCTCGACGTGGCCCAACTTTTCAGGTGATATTATTATCCTTTGTCACTTTTCAAAGCTTTCTAGTTGTTAGAAAACTCATACTCCCCTTATTTAGGCGGAAGTGGTGGAGTCTACCACTATCCCGGTCGACTCTACGGCTGTCACCAGCACTACTCCCACCGACGGAAGTGCACCATTTGAGCCCATTCTTATGTTGACCTCGGAGGCTCCCGCCTTGGTGGTTGATATTATCCCGTCCGAACTTCCACTTGAGGTAAGCCCCAAAGTTTTCATACTTATTTCAAATATATGGGCCATTATTATAGCTCTTATGCCATTTTGCCAGGTTGGAGAGTCTTCACCCCTTATTCCCGCCGAGACTATTACGAGTCTACCGGTGGAGGATGGAAGGAGCTTGGCCATGGTCCCTCACGAAGAAGCCCCTCTACCATTCCCTGATCAGGTATGAAGAGTGAAATATAAGTCTTTATATGCAATTTTACTTTCCCCACTTGAAATGAAAAAATATAACGCCCATTATTTTCCTTGCAGCCCTCCGGTGATATTTTCGACTTTCTTGATCAGTGGGATGCATCTATATCTTCGGCGGAGGCTTCTACCCGCCTTGCCACTTCTTCCACCATGACCGGGGTCATGCCAGATTCTGGGGCTGAGGCCCTACTTCGGTCATACAGAGATAGAGACCTCGTATCCTTGGAGGACAAGGATGAGAGGGCCAAGCTTAAGGGCGCCATTGAGAGTTTGGCGAGCTCGGGCTTCTTCCCAGATCCACGCTCGGCGGCCATGATCACTTATCTCTTTGACCAAGTGGAAAAGTTTGCCCCCCGTCGCCGTTCTCTTCTAAAGGAGCAAAGGCTGGGCCAAGCCTTGGAGGAGCGGATTACCTCATGTAGTGCAACCATGAGGAAGGAGATTGAGATTGTCCGCCAGATGCGACAGGAGACCGCGGACATCGATGAGCAGATGAGGCAGCTTCAGGAGAGGAAGGCCGCCATTGTTTCCAGAGTCTCCGAGATTGCTCGGAGCAATGGGCCTCTCGAGGCTCAACTTCGACAGGACGCGGTGGCAGCGGGGGCGTACCGAGAGAGGAAGTTGACACTTCAGTCTACCTTGTCGGTCGGAGATACCGCGATGGAGAGCTTCAGGACTGCCCTTCGCACCCTTTTTCCTGATGCTTAGGTTCATACTTGGCCCATTTTGTACTTAGCTAGTTTCTTTTAGTTGGTCACCACATGTGGTAGAACTAGCTTAGTTTTTTGGTGGATGCTTAGGCCATTGTTTGGCCCCATTTTGTAGTACACTTTTGCCCACCTATATATATACATATATATGATGCATTTTGGAAAGGATCCTTTTATAATGCCCACCTTTCCAATAAAAATCACTATTTCACTACAAAAATTTCTTTGCGGCGGACTATTTTTCCACCATCTCCCAAGCTGTTGGGTAATATTTTTTCAAAAATCGACCATTGATCGGAGATTCATGGACTCCACCATTTTGGTCACTTAACTTGTAAGCCCCCTTTCCCAAAACCTTGTGGACGAGAAATGGGCCTTCCCAAGTTGGAGACCACTTGCCAAATTTTGGATCCTTTGATCCCACCGGAAGAATGGTCTTCCATACTAAATCTCCAACCCCAAAACTTTTGGCCTTGGTTCTCTTGTCGTATGCTCGAGCCACCGCCTCTTTTTGGGCCCTCAATTTTTCTAAAGCGCCCAACCTAACTTCATCGAGGTCATCTAACTCTTGCGCCATGGCTTGCTTGCACTCCTTTTCAAGATGCTCTACACCCTTCATCTCCATATTCTTCATCGTCGGCTATCAAACCTTCGGCCGATGCAAAATTGGGCTGGTTGTTTTCTAGCATCTCTTTATCTTCTCCTTCAATCGTATATTTGGCCTCTTGTCTTCCCTCGGCTGTACATTCGGTCTCTTTTCCTATTCTGTTGGCCTCGGCCTCGGTCTCGACCATGACTTGGTCTTCCTTCGCCTTTGGCCCACTTTCTTTCATATGGAGCTCGCCCCTAGTTTCTTCGACCATGTTCTGGTCATTTTCTCCTTTCTTCTTAACCTCGGTGGGCTGAGCTCCCTTGGTCACTATCGGAGTCTTGGCGACCAAAGGTTTGATTTTCGATCAAGCAACCCTTGCTTTCTCACCCTTCAAAGGTTTCTTGCCCACCATTTTGGTTGGCCTACTAACTTCAGCCTCATAATTTTTTGGCTTGAAAGCCCTAGTCAAATGGGCCTCCAATTCCGAGATTGGCTATTCCGGGGCTATTACCACGACTCGGTCATTCACCCATTCTCAACGTATTTTCATCTCCTCGGTCGAGGCTACATCCAAGGAAGCGACGGTATCGGCCTTGGCCAACTCCAATTCCTCCAATCGAAGCTCATCTCGAGGCTCGACCAACCGGTCGAGTTGAGCTTGCCCTTTGTCCGCCCATTCTAACTCCGCCTTGCAAGTGGTGGCATATTGCCTTTGAGCCCTTCTAGTTTGAGTCTTACTCAGGGGTACCGGTGGGAGTTTTGGCCTCTGCTTCTATACCATTGGCCCGCTTTTGTGTTTGGCACCTTTGAAAGTTGGAACACCACTACTGTTTGCAGGGCAGGGTCTTGATACATAGGCCACATCTTAGCTTTTGCCTTCGCCCACTGAAATCCACATGCTTCTGTTTTGGCTTGAGTCTAGCAAATCAATGTCTTCACACCTTAGAGGGGCATGTTGATTTCTCCTCTTAGGCTGATATCGTGGCCTCTCGTACCTATCTTAATTTTCATGCAATGGCCATTTGTTTGGCCTTACTTTCATTTTGCCTCTTGGGCTAAATGGGCTGTAATTCTCGGCCGAATTTGTTATCATAATCCTTTCAAAACTCCTAGGTCTGCTCACTTGGACTTTATCCTTGGGTTGCTCCTTAATCAGCCTCTTGGTAGGTTCCTTGGTTAGCTTCTTAGGCTTTGACGGAACCACTTCGAGAGTTACCTCGCATTGGCATCGACTGCATAGCACAATGGGCTTTGGAGGTTCTTCCTTGGTCGAAACTTTTGTCTCGAGAACCTTGGCCACCTCAAGGTACATCTTGGCCTTGCCTTTTTCTTAGGGTCCACCAGAATCTCCCTTGCCCTTCTTTTTGCTGCAGCCTTCATCGAGCCACCCAAGTCCAACCTTGGCCTAGGTTGGTCTGGCCTTGGGAAGTTGGCATTCACCATGTTGACTTGAGCATTTGGAAAGGGATTCTGGTCGATGCCCATTGCAACCTTCTCCGGAAATTTCAAAATCTTCCGATCGATGAGATCCTGCACGGCATTCCGAAACACAAGACAATTGTTAGTCGTATGAGACCACACATTGTGAAACTTGCAATAAGTTTTATTTCTATGTTCATTAGCCGACGGAATATCATGATCATTAGACAATTTTATGATCTTTTCTTTCAAAAGTTGGTCGAAAATTTGTTCGGCTTTAGAAATATCAAACGTGTAGGACTTTGTTACGACCGCCTTTTGGGAGGTTCCACTAAACTTGGAAACTTGGGCCGTTGTCGGCCTTTGATCTTTAGAGGCTTTAAACAAAGCCTTGCACACATATGGCCCTTTGGCCACAATCTCGGCCAAGTTTACCTCGGCCGGCTCTTCTTCCTCTTCTAAGTAAACTTCATCATCCCTTTCTTCCAAGTCTATGTCTTTAATGTCCACCGCGTGGACCGCCGTAGTTCTAGGCCCGGAAGGTTTGGTCGAATTCCCATAGAAGGTTGGCCGAGGTGCCGGCCGCCCCTTTTGTTGCTCTTTTTTTAGAAGGGCCTCGTATCGGTCCACCCGAAGTAGAAGATCATAAATGTCACGGAACTCAATTCCTTCAAATTTCTTTCGGAGGTCGAGTAACAATCCTCCTTGGGCCAATTTTGCAAACTCGTGCTCCGGCATATTGACCGTGCACCTAGCCCTTGCTTCTCTAAATCGCCCCAAGTATTCTTGGACTGACTCATTTGACTTCTGACTTATTTTCGCCAAGTCGGCCATTGAGACTTCTGGCTCCGGCCGATAGAATTGCTCATGGAAGATTTGCTCCATGACTTGCCAATTTGGAACGGAGTTTTGTGGAAGCTTGACATACCACGAGAAAGCTGCCCCCGTGAGAGTACTCGGAAATAGCCTTAGTTTCAAGGCCTCGCGATGCCCAATTTCCGCACATTGGGCCATGAATCGGCCAATACGTTCCACGGTCGACTGGAGCCCATCCCCCGAAAATAATGCAAAATCCGGAACCTTGAAGCCCCTTGGAAATTCCTCTTGATCAAAGTGCTCCGGATATGGCCTTCGGTAGACTGGCCTACCAATCCTCCTAGCATGAGGCTCCATATCCTGAATCATTTGTTCGACCGCACCTCGGTCGATTGCTTAATTTCCTAGCAACGGATTGTTTGCATTCTCGCCGAGATTATTCCAACCACCGACTCCGACCAATTGGTTGATGTGAGGCCCAGCAAAATTGGCCCCGACCCCTTGGTGAGCTTGTGGGCGAAATTGATTATATGGCGGGAACACTTGGAATTGATTGGCCGCCGCATATGGATTGTTGCCCATCGGCGGAATATTAGCCACCGGGGCTGGGTTGCCCCCAGCTGGTGGATTAAGTTGGGGCGGATTTACTCCAAAAATATTTGGTTGGGCCTTCGTCTGAGGCCCCATCGCTGGCATTCTATTAGGCATCACTAGATTCCACTTTGGCCATTTTGTTGGCCTAGCAATCGATCCAACCACTCTTTGATCGAGTGGCCATGGGTTGAGGAATGGTTTGAGCCACCTCTTGCATTCGTTGATGCTTGAAGTTATTCGACATCTCCATTGTACGGATGAGTTGTTTGATTTCCAACGAAGTGGCATGATTTGGCCTTAACAATGGTCCTCCAGCGACTTTCGTAACATCTTCAACCAACACATGGTTGGGACCGACGACTAGATCTCGGCCGAAATTATTTTGGTCGATGGCCGTGGTTCGGCCGAGACCATTTTGGCCCGGTTGAGCGGTCGGAATATTTTGTCGCTGAGTATACATGGGGAGTGAACCAACCATCTGATTATGATCGAAGGCATGTGAATCCCTCCGACGGATTACTCAGGTGGTGGACATGCCCCCAAGTCATTTTTGCCCACAAATCACAAACTTCCCCTTCCGGAGCCGAAATAAAGGAATCATTCATCTTCCGCCGACGGAACTCAATCTTGAGCCTTCCACCGAGCAAAGTATAATATGTATAATATTTTAATTTTTAAAACTAAGTGGCCAATTTGTTCAAGAATCAACCATGACCTTTATTAGAATCTCAACGGCCTACCTAGTAGGTGGCCGTGTTGAACAAAATTTTCATGGAGACCATGGTGGTGGCCAACCATGTTTTACTCCAAGCTTGGAGCCCTTCTTATTCTCGACTTGGATCTTGCTATTTTGTTGGCGATGGGTTGAAATACTAGGATGACTAGTACGACCCGGATGCCTTCTGACCATCACTTTGGCCGATCCTTCATGCCCCCCAAATCCACTTGGTCGGCCAATCTTGGCCTTTGGCTGGGGCTCAATAAACTTGACCACTTGCAATTGTGGTCTCACAATGTCGAGCTTTTCTCCTACAATCATGTCTATCATTATTGCATCTTGGGTCATGCTCCGCCCTTCTTTTTCACTAGATTGTAGGCCATTACATCCTAGGATGGTTGCCTTGGGTTGGGCCATATTGCAATTTTCATCGGTGACCATCTTTTGGGTCTCATCCCCTTGGGTGGACTCCTTTTCCTCAACCAATGTCAGGCTCTTAATAGGACGGTCAACTTGAACATTTGATTCTAAGGTCGTCTCGCCCACCTCTTTCTCACTCTCATATTCCCTACTCACCTCACTTTCCTCTAGAGGAGTAGGTGGAATGGGTGGCCAACTTACAACCACATGAGAATTTTCAACTTGTGACTGAGAATCAAGGTTGGGGTTGAGAGTTTGCCCCTTAGCTTGTTGGCTAAGAACTTGCTCTTCGATCGCAAGTCGCAAGGAGATTTCACGCAACTGTTGGATCAAAAGTTCGTTGGAAACTGCCATCTCCATAAATAAATCTTTCACTTCAGATATTTCCTTTGTGAAATTTTGATGTTCTTTGTCCGTGCGGTCAACATATGGCCTTTCACTTACGCTAAGAACATTTTGGCCACTATGGCCATTATGATGATTCGTTTGGAGGGAACCATAACTAGGCTGATCATAAATACTGGGCGGATTATTTTGGCCATCTGGGTAAGTGTATTGTCCCCCGGCCACCTGATTGTATTGGCCATTATAGCCATGTTGGCCATTCGCATAATTTTGATATACCACATTATTTTGGCCATGATTATTGTTTCCGCCATGTTGGCCATTGAATTGGCTACCAGAGCTATATTGATATGTAGAATCGTGTTGGCCGTTATAGCCACCTTGATTGGTTTGGCCACCAAAGCCATTTTGATCATTCGAACCATTTTGGTTCATAAGATCATATCCGCCAACATAGTTGTGCCCACCATATTGACCACCAAATTCGCTAACATAGTTGTGCCCACCATATTGGCAACCAAATTGACTACTTGAGCCATATTGGTTGTTAGGCCCACCTTGATAGGTAAAATTATATTGGCCAAAGTGTTGGCTGATGGATTGGCTATTTGAGCCATAAGAATCATAGCCGTTGTAGTTCATCGGCTGATAGGAATGTTGCCATTCCTTTCGGTCGCTCATATAGTGTATCCCACCGGGCGTGCCAAATTATGTTTCCCTCTTTTCGGCCGGGTAGGCCGATTGAAGGAACTTTTTGGTCCTTCTTCTTTTTTGAGTGCGGGGCGTGCCACCACCAAGCCCCGAATTTGGGCTTGAATGGAATGTGAGTGGATGGATGTGTTGCGTCCGAGATCTGACTTTAATCAAACGATTGTTCGACCGAGCAAGGAACCTCCTCACGGCCTAGGTTCTTTCACTACCTCGGGGTCAAGGCTTTATGTGAGCGACCAAATGATGTGGAGTGGGTGGAGATGAAGATTGAAGGTGAAACGTAATGAAACTAAGAATAAGTGCGTAAAGTAAAGGTGCTTAAACTTAAATATAATTTAAAGACAAATGCGTAAAGTAAAGTGCGAAAGATAAATAACGTAAAGACGAGAATTAAAGTGCGATAAAATGAATCAAAACAATAAATAAAGCAAGAACGAAATGAAAGCGATAAGAACGATAAAGTAAAATGAACTTGAAATTAAACTTAATTGAAGTGCGATAACAATGAAAAGTAAAGCAATTGAAATAAACTTGAATTTAAATGACAACGTAATGTAAATTGCAAGAATTTAAACTTATACTAAGAAAAGGAAGAACTCGCTACACTAGGTGCATGAAAAGTAAAATCCTAAGTCTAGGAAAAGAAAAGTGCGAGACGAAAGATAGGTTTGTCTGTTTGATGTTGTGTGTTTCTCTCCTTCGTTTGGCGAGGTTTATATAGGGCACTCGTCAGCCCATGGGCTGGCCATTGAATGGCCAAAGGTCAACTCTTTATGAAAATCTTTCCTTTCGAAGCCCTCCTAAATCCGTGGGATTGCACTTGCTTGAAATATTCTGACATGCTTGATTCTTCCTTGTTTTGGCACACTCGGAGTTACTATGAAATTCTTGATTGCTTTCCTTATGAAGCCTCCACGTGCATATGATCCTCCGAAAATTCTGAGCTCGAATTGGTGCCTTGGGCCAAGACCCTTAATCTCTTGGCATGACAGGATGCCCATGACGTTTGAATTCTTGGCACTCTAGAATTAGTCTGCCAAGGGAGACTTCATTTAATCTTCATTCTCATTTAAATATATATATGTATTTATATATGAATGTGGGTGTAGGCATTCACTTGGGCTTTATAGCTTAGACTAATTAATATTATATATATATATATATATATATATATATATATATATATATATATATATATATAAGTGGGCGGCAACATATAAAGTGGGCAACTAGAAAAGACCTTGCCAACTCTAAAAACAGCCCAGCCGCAATATTCCTTATATATTATAATATATATATATATATATATAAAAGGCAATTGGATTTAGCCCTACAAACCCTTCAGCCAACTATTCGCAAGGCCGCCCAAATATTGTAGCCGCCAGAATCGTTGCGGCCCTTCACCCTTCTAGTTGTGAAAAAAGTGGGCAACAACCATACATAAATTTCGGCCGCATCTCAACAAGTACCCAACCGCCATTTTCCAACATTGGGTTTGCTAAAAGCCAAACAATCCTCGGCCGAGATATCCCAAGTCTTCCAAAAATTTTGGGCATGAGATATCCTAGTAATTCCGGCCGTGCCCAGCCAATTTCGAGCACAGCCCAGATTGCTACAGCCGCCAATTTTCAGTAGCCCAGCCGCCCTTGAGCTTCTAGTCATATTCGAATATCACCCGGCCGAGATTTTGTAATAGCTCCAGCCGCGATCTTTCCGCAAGCCTTAAACCCCGGCCGCATTTGAACAAATCTCGGCCGCCATTCTCGTGCCCACTTTTCCTAGCTCCATCCGGCTGCAAGTTTGTGCAGCCCGGATTGCTACGGCCCCCAAAGTTCAACGGCTGCCCAATTTCCGCAATTGAGAAGCCTGGCCGCATCTCCTTGTCTGCCCGGCCAATTTTCGTGCTTTCAGAAATTGCCCAAGTTAGGTGGATTTCTACCACCCCTAAACAAGTATGCAAGTAATTACATAGGTGAAATCCAATTGCGTACACTTTAAATGCAATTGGATTTATGAACCATCCAATTGCTAGATAGCATACAGGTAATTGCAAGTATGAAATGCAATTGCACGAAACTGAAATGCAATTGGATATGTACCTTATAAGATAAATGGTCAGTGACATTGACATGTAGCATAGAATCCGATGAGTTGTGGCTCCTAGGTATATATCGCCTCACGCCAAACAAAGGATGATCAGCATGATTTTTGTGGTATGGTGTGGAACTATTCCCCCGCTCATTGGTGACAATAGAACGATTGTTTTTTCCTTTTGCCGCCTTGTTTTGCGCCACCGGAGTAGTTACATCTTTGCCTTTGCAGCGTTTATGGGAAGTTGTCGAGGGCTTCTTCCCCATACTTCACAACTGAAAGGGCTGAGAAAACTACAAAACCGGTAAAAAAAAATAATAAGAATCATACCAAAACCGTATGAATAGAACCCAATATAAAAAAAGGCTTATACATCTAGCCGCATCCCTAATTGCAAACAAGAATGATCAAACTCTAGCAATGTACTCAGACTCACATGATATAAACCCCAATTCTCAGAGCTCCATCAACTCAAGTTCAGAGTTGTAAGAAGTACTCAAAGAACCAACCAGTTTAATATCCTCGGGGCCACCAACCAGTTAAATAGTTTATACATTACAATATCATATGGATGAAAGTCGGAGGACAAATACGCATTTAAAAATCATAAACTATACAATCAAGAATAAACATGAGTAACGAGCAATGTGTTATATACTTCTTGCAGATTTCATTTTTTAGTACCCACACCTTGACAATATAATCACAGAGACGCTTGCTATTATGGAATTCAAATTTTAATATTGGAAAGATGTTCAGTGGTACTACAATATTTCAAAAAATGCATTTAATTAATACACTCCTACTTTTAGTATATAGTATGAAGACAAACATAGCATTAAATATAGATGCATTGTGGTATGATTAAATTAGTTTAAACAAATACTAAGATAAAGACTTATCATATCTTAACTTTCAAACAAACACAGCGTAATATGAAAAGAAATATGCAATATGATGCTTTTATCTGGAGAAAGCCTAAGCCACACTTAGTCAGAAAAGCCTAAGCAATATTCTCAAGTATTATCAATTATATCAGAGATGTTTATGGAAATAAACAAATAAATTCATACTACATATTGAAATATGAACCTCAGTTTTATGGAATTTATGAACTTTCATGTAAAAAAATTTCAACATATGCCTACATATTGAAATCTGAACTAGCACTTTTTCAACTACAATCTGGGTCATTACTTCCACAATCTGTTCATCAACAAAAATAATTACAGACCCATGTACCTATACATAGTTCGCAATAAACAACTGGGGAAGACATTTCCCAAAAGCAGTGAATGAAAGCTTATAATGGCTATTAAATATTTGTTAATAGGTTCTACTGACCTTGTTGCGAAGCTAATTCTAATGAATGTAATAAAGGAAAAGGATAACACAATGAGTTGAATGATTGAATGGATTCTAACCTATGACTGAAAGATTGGCCAATCTTGCAAAATAAAAAAAAAACCAAACCATGACATATGTTATTATATGAGTAAAAATGAACTCTCAGATTACAATAATTGAAAGAAGATAGGGAAATCGATAGCAAAAATGGTGCTTTGTGTGTTAAACCAAGCTTGGTTAGTCGCACTTCACTTAACCATGAGTTACCTAAATATACAACAAGATGCTTCTTGTTTCACCGAGGAGGGCAAACCTTTGTGGGAGAAAAACCAAAAAGGTTTGAACTAATCACCATCCTCACCATCCAGAAAAAAGGAGGATAAGATGTCCACTGAATGCCAAATCTAGCTAATAACAAACACACAAAGTACCATTTTAAAAACAACCTAATCAGCCCCTACAATAAAGCCACCCTCCAATCAGAAAACTAGCAAAAGATCGAATTTCCTCCTTAACTATTATAATCTTTAATGTCCAATTTCTCACTGAAGTTCATTTTCCTACTCCTACTAACCAACCTGCAACACATTCTTGTGTTACTATCTCCCTTATTTGCCCTCTCTACTTCAACATTTCGTCACCACATGACAAAATGATTTCTTCTCTAAACACTAGCTCCTCAAACTTACCATAACTTTGTCCTCTCACTTCCCTTTCTTCACTCAAACTGTCGTCTTCTTCTAACAAATTCATCCCCTCAATTCTCCCAAAACCTCATTTCAATCCCTCTCAACCTTGTATTTTGTATTTTCTAAACAGATTGATACTCCTGGAATTATGACACTAATAAATTGTTCAGAGCATTTCCAACACATTTCCCGACCTAGCCATACACAAGCAATGTGTATACATATATATATAACCGTGAACAAAAAGTTCCTAACCATTTAGAGGGAAGAAGTTTGCGATCTATGAACTTTTGTCCTCAAAACTATTCAAATGAACATAATATGCATTTCTATAGGACTGAAAACATAAAATCGTCAACAGAGAGATTAACAGCGCAATCAATCGCCTGGCGACAATTGATACAATCACAAAGCACAGATGAGCAGATTTCAAATTGCTAAGATGCATAGGCCGAAAGTAAAACAAAAATCTAAAGTAGGATAATGGAAGCTAAACAACTCCTATCACGTCCCCAATTGTTGTGAATGGAATTGCAATTCCAATGGCACAAGAGAGGTAAAGAGACACATACAAAACATCTAAAAACAGAGCTAGAGTCATGTGCATAGGAGCTCAGAGGCTTTTTACAGCATTTCATTGAACAGTTGGTGGCCATCACTATGAGTCCAAACAAATTTAAACATAAAGTTTGGGAATGTACAAAAATTACAAAATACAAACAGCATAAGAATTCAATAATTAATGAAGAACAATTACTCATTCTATTATCTGCCATTCATGTAGATACAAAGATTAAATGAACAAAATCAAACAAAAAGAATGAGAGAATTCAAAATTACCTTAGTAAAAATTTCAAAACCCTAACTTGAAATTTCTCTACAAAGTGAGAGATACACTTGAAACCTTCAAGAATAGAGTCCAAAATTGGATTCTACTCAGAAAAAGGAAGTTGAAGATGGGTGATTTGGGATGGGTGAGAGAGAGAGACAGAGAGAGGAGAAGAAGAGAGTTTAAAAAAATTCTCTTGCTCAACGAAGAAGTTGTTGAGCGAGGAAGTTACTGGTGGCTACAATGCGTTTTGATTCTTATGGGTGCGCATGGTTTTCCTTGTCCTTAAACGACGTCGTTTTGATTGTTATGGGTGCGAAAATTGTACTGTGCGTTTTGAGTTCTTTTGAAACCTTTTTTTGTTTTATCCTTTTTCCAAATGTATTTCTCTCTCCTCCCAAATTCTTTTTTTTTTTAACCGTTTTCTTTTTCATTGAACATTATGGACTTTGCTTACCTGGGTTTCTAGCTGCAATCACATTGTAAATAAATCCTATTCTAGGGCCAGAGTCACCACAAAATTGATGAAAACCTATAAATAAAATATTATGTTACTAAATATTGTGGTAAAATATTTTCTTTTTGTTGTCAATATTAGAAAGGGGAAAGAGGGAAAACTCACAAACACGGGTACCGTAAGGGTTTGAATCAATGACCATCTCAGAGCACATCAAAGACTTGGGTCAATTCAACTAACACCTTAATAGTATATTGTGGTAAATGTTGGTTTGTGTTTTTTTTTATGGAAATTAAAAAGCCTTGGTGGGTTGTGTTGGTTTAAGTTCACATATTATACAAATAATTCTCACATATTATTGAATAACAATAATATATGTTATAAAAATTATATTAAAATATTATATAGTGGCCGATTAATATCTATTTTAGATATGTTGAAACTAGCAAATTATTATCTATGAAGTACAAACTAATACAACTTGGAGGGTTCTTTTTTGTTTTGTTATTAAATAGTATAGACCTTTTAAAATGTAATGTATTTAAATAGTATCACCGGGCTACTATACTACGATTTTGTTTTGAAAAATACTATAGCCGGACGGCTATACTTATTTGACACGTGATGCCTAATCTCTGGAGGGTCCTCTTTTTTAAAAAATGAATAAATAAAAATAGTACAGCCGCACGCCGCACGGCTATACTATTTTACACGTAGGCACCTAGGCATGCGGCTATACCCTTTAAGTAGCATAATATGTATTTATCTTTTTTAATTACTTTGATTCATAGTTATGTTTTAGTTATTATTTACCTAGTGAATATTAAAGGAAAAAAAGACAAAGAAAAATTAAATTACTATTTATTAAGTAATATAATTTATGAAGTTAATTAAAATATTGAATATTAATTATTCACTAAATAAATAGTAAATAAATATAATTATTAATTTAACTAATTAAATCAAGCAAATATATTATTTAATTACTAAAATTAAAATTTTAAAAAATTAATTAACCTAAACATCCTAAGTTTATTTATTTTTTTTTAAAAGACGTCTCCCTCATCCGCATGTGTCTCTAGCCCTAATCCTCCTCTCAATTCAGGAATCATCCCACTCCATTTCAATTGTATGACTAATTGGATAATATTAGGTTTTGAAATTCATTATGATATTTATTACTTATGTGTAATTGAATATTAAGCTTCAATCAGATATACTGATTTAGTTTCATTATATTTTATTATTTATAATTGTTGTTCTCAAAAGACTTATTTATCATCTCTTCAAGGCTTACACCTCACCTTTGCGGGACCAAAGTTACCTAGTATCTATGCATTGCCTTTCAAAACTTTGGTATTATTTAAATTCTAAGGGTAATTGGTTATGTAATTTATATATATATGTGTGTGTGTGTGTGTGTGTGTGTGTGTGTGTGTGTGTGTGTGTGTATACATATATGTGTATATACATGTATATATGTACATTATAATACATGTGTATGTAAGTATAATATAATGTAATAAATAAATATAGGTATATAATAATCATAATAATAATTTTATGACCTACCATAGATCGACTACCGTAGTAAATCTATATAAACAATACAAATTGATATTTAAAGAATTTTGTGTGAAAATAATTTTTTGAACCTAATTAATAGATTCAAACTATTCGAAGTTACACATGCAAGTGCACATTATGAACAATAGTGCACATATTGAAAAATAGTATAGGGTGCAAATAAAGGATCTTGCCCATGAAGATTGTTTGTTCATTATGTCAAATTAGTAGTTTAACAAACACTAAGAATGACTATATCTGACTAACTCAATTGTGAAAGTTTAATGGTGAAAACATTCTAAATTGAACAATGAAAGCGACAAACAGAGAATGTGTAATTGCTATTTCATTTTGCAAAATCATATCCACTGTTTGGCAATTGCCAAAGAACTCTGCCATTTCATTTTTCTCATTTTCCATGTATCTTCATAATTAAGCACCTAACCTAAAGATTAAAAACAATGGAATTTATTGCATCTAACCATTCTAATCAAGCAGAATGATAACAAAATATCATAAAAAATATATATAAATATTAATGTATTAGAACTCATACATATAACATTAACATAGATACAAAATAACACAATTGATATGTGTCATGCCAAAAGTTGGGGAAATACACAAACAATATGGTTGTAATGAATATTTCGTACATAAAACCTAAACCATATATAGTGGAAGTACTACAATCCATGTCATTTTATTGGGGTAAATGGAACCCAAAATCTATTACGATCTCTAGGTGGCAAGCCTTGCGTGTGAAATTGTGATTCCAATACACTAGACTCGGGTGTCTCAAAAGTGAAACTATCATAAGTGTAACGAGTGGAGCCACTAGACACTTCGCCATATGAGATGCCCGAGTTAGGGGTTGTATAAGAAGAGGACAACGTCTTAGTCCTATGACCAGCACTCAAGGAGGAATAAAATGTTCTGTTCCCAACAGTTGTATCATCTTGTGGTCCAAAACTAGAAAGAATGTCACTCTCGTCACTTGTATAACCCCTTTTCCACTTGCCTCTATCACCATCAATGCGATTTGGACAGTTTCTTTTGTTGTGACTAGTAACCTTACACTCTCCGCATTGTGGGGTCTTTTTGTCTTTGCTTCCCGTTGTTTGCTTCCCCTTTGTCTTAACAACTACGGGGTCTCTTACAACATTATTATGGCATCCTAGATTAAGACTAGTTTGTTCTTGTTGCTCCTTCCATGTCTCAACCAAAGTACTTAATCTCTCAAATTCAGCCTTTAGCCTCTTGTAAGCGACTTGTGTCTGCAACCCATAAAAACAAAGCTTGTTAAAATCAGTGCTTAATGACCCAAACCTAGCCATTTGAACAGTTTCGTTAGGAACATCATCCTACTTGACTACAAATTCACTCCACGTCTTGCATCCTTTGTCCATCTCTTCATTATTAAGGCCAGAAGTATTTGGTCCATATGATCATATTTCATAATTCCAAACATATGGCAACACGGAATTCCACTGGATTTAAATAATTTGCATGAACACTGAAGATGTTGCTCTTTCTGGTAGTACACGACAGTCCATTTCTCATCGGGTCTTCCAAATTTGGAAAATTTGTAAACACGAGGATCTTTATTATTTCTTACGGGTTGCACAAGAATTAATTTTGCCTCCTTGTTTATCTCATTTCTTATCAACTTGTAAATGTCATGAGTGAAAATAGAAGCTGCATGTTCCTCTAGTGATCGGAGATGTGTAAGAAGGAGTGGGTGTGAATTGTTCGTATCAAAGTCATCCTTCACATTCTCATTTCTCAACTTCAATAAGGATCTTTCAATCTGTGGAATACACTCCACTAACTTCGTGGCTCTACCAATTCCATCCTTCAAGTTCTTATGCATACCCTCAACACGTTGTGCGGTGGTATTCCCACCAAAAAAATGCCTCGAGCAATACGCTTCAGGCCAGCGTTTCCGTTTAGGATACATCATCTCGATCCAATCGCCTTTTAGATCATATGTATCTATCATATGCTGCCAATGTTCTTCGAATGCCACTGGTGTCAAACCACCATGCACACAATAGCTAAACTCCCTCACAATTTCTGGGTTATTCACATTGGAGTTCACATTCCTCATGATGTACCATGAACATAAACAATGACGTGCATTGGGAAAAACTTCATCAATCGCTACGCGCATTGCCTCATCCCCGTCCGTGACAATAGATACAGGCTTCTTATCCTTCACAGAAGTCAAAAAAGTTCGAAGTACCCAACGATATGTATCAGCAGTCTCATCAACAAGAAATGCACAACCAAAAACTGTAGTCGCGTTATGGTTGTTTACACCAACAAACACCACTAAAGGCTTGTCATATACGTTGGTCTTGTACGTGCTATCAAATATCAACCCATCCCCAAAGCAACAATAATCGTGTAGAGATTGAGAGTCTCTCCAAAACAAATTTGCCAATCTATTCTCCTCATCTACACTAAACATGCAAAAAAATTCCGGGTCCGCTATTGCCTTGGCATTCATGTAGCTTATTGCTGCTTGTGCATCACCATCCAATACCACTTGTCGACACTTGAAATCCATCATGTTATATAAATCCTTACTGGTGAACCCCACTTTCATGTATCCACCTACTTGGTCAACCATATAGTCGTATGTCCAACTGGTTTTAATAGAGGCTTTTCTCATAGAAATAGATTGTGCCATGTCGGATTCTGTAACACACCGGTGGGAACGAAGAAAAGGCACCTCACGTGAGTTAGCAAGTCGGTGGTTGTGCTCTTTTACAAGTTTAGTCACAAGATAAGCATCCCGTTTAGGACAATACTTTACAGCAAATGTTGCGTGACAATTTTCTCTAGTCTCTTTCCTTAGTGTACGAACCATATCATCTCTATTCGTCCATTTTTTTGATCTACTCCCTTCTTTTGAGCACACCCATTGTTTTCCCATCACAACCCCACCCTCGCTACGTCTCAAACGACTTCTTCTTATGCTAAAACCAATTGCAAGAGCATAGTTGCAATAAAATCTTTATGCTTTCTCAAATTTTGCAAACTCTCTACCTGCTAAATCAACAATGCTCATATTTTGGAAGTTCAACCCATCATACTCAAACTGTCCGCTTATCTCAGTAATTTATTCTGTTATGCAGTCCAAAAACTGTAAAGATGGGACATTTTCAGTTTCTTCAAGTTACTCAGCCTCTGCAAAATAACCTTCCATGTTAGGTATAGAGTTTTGGCCTTGAATTCCATTCTTTTTTCTTGCTTCTGCATCCATTTCCTGAAAATAGGCAACATGTCTTTCATGGTATAATTAATATGAAAATAAATGAATACACATCAATTGCATTTAGTAGAAGTATAAACATACAATTAAATTATGAAGGATTAGTCATTACTAAGAGATTCTACGTTTCATAATTGCGCACATATAATGGCAATTGCGCGACAAGAATGCAAAGATACTGTTCTGTTTGTCAATTGCAAGACTATAATGCAATTAGAAGTAACTGTTTGTCAATTGTATTGACAAATCACATACGTTCTCAAAATTTAAGAGGCTACCAATAACATGGCAATATGGATACACTAATTACAAAATCGGACTAACCAATTGGTAATTGGATTCAAAATGACATATTGAAGTACCTCTTACATTTCCATTACCAAAATGCAAGGCTACAAATATCATGACATTTGCATTACAAGTAATTGTAATAACAGAGTAATCATTTGGTAATTGCAATATGAAAATAAAAAGGCTTCCCAATTGCATGCCAAGTATGTACACAAATTGCAAAAACCCCCTTACGATTTGGTAATTGCATGAGTTGAAGATAACCTCAATGTAAGATATCATTATATCATTACAATTAAGAAATTCTACCTAATGTTTTTTGGAATGAGTCACAAACTTTTCAACATCAACAATATGCCCAACATGAAAGAAGAGAAAGATATTGACAATGATCATATTGTGTTTCTTGTCCGTGAAAAAACTCAAATTACATTGGTTTTCTTTTCAGCAAAACAAAAACCCATTAACTTCTGCTTAGTTGCTTCCTGGGCTGCATTAATATCTGCTTAGTTTTTCTGGTTTTCTTTTCATAACATAATGACTTGATTTCATAGAGGGAAAAATTACCCATAGAAATAGCTGAAATATTGTCTTCCTCTTTCCAAATATCTTCAAGACAGGTCCCACATTTGAGCATATCAATATAGCAAAATGTTATATTGTTGGTCTTTGGGAACTCAAGTGTGGACAAGGATAAACTATCATAAAGCTATTGCTTTTACCTTTGCAATGTCCAGTTCAATCCATTTCAGCAACTCATTTGCACTGGTTTTTTATGAACCACGCAAAATGCAGCCACTGAGATTTCAAATCTTCTCAATTTCATCCCCAGAACAAACGATTCACAAGTAGGGGAAGAGAGGGAGAGATGAAAGAGAGAGTTGGTGGGATTGCCTTAGCAGTTCAAGATCTTCTTTGCCCTTCTCTCTTCGTATCGTTCTATTTTTCTTTTCTTGTTTTATTTTTCTTTTTTTGTTTAATTTTTATTTTATTCACTTTTACCTACAACAACCCTTTTAATCGGTTACCAGCATTCAATGGTGTGGATTTAACCCACATTTCCACTTACTCATCCAACAGTTGATAATTTGGGCGCATGGATACACCACGCCCATGGTAGAATTTTCGTGCACTGTGACCATTTAAGTGATGAATAAATTAAAGCTAACGGGCCTCAAATTTTATAAATATAGAAAATAATTGCAGTTTTAAAGAAGTAATCAAACCACTCAAAAATCTGGAAAAATAAATTCAACATAAAATAAGTAATAAAATAATTTTGTATTTTGAAATACTCACATCCAACACTTACTTGGCTTGACATGTTGCCTGCAACAAATTCTATATAGGGTCCTTGCCTGCTCTCCAAAGCTATTATGATATGTTGCACTTAAGCTCCTTATGCAATTCCATCAAGTTTGCGCATGTGTTTCGTGAAGCCAACTTTGTGGCAGATGCTCTTGCCAACCTTGGCCATAAGCTATCCCCTTCGTTCATGTGGGAAGTTGGGTTGCCGCTACTTCCTACTCCTGCTTTCTTTTTTGATTTCCTGGGCCTTCGTGTCCAAGAAATTTTGCTTTGTAATTTTTCTTTCCACATAAAAGTAAAAATTATGTTGAAGAAATCAATACAAATCTATAAAAAAAACCATCAAAGCCTGTAATAAATTTATTTTCATGAAAATATGTTATAGAAGTCTATCCCAAAGTCCAGGGTTTATTCTATAGAGTTTTTTTTTTTTCTTTCTAATTCACTACACCCCTACCTTGAGTATACCATGGTGTTCAACTTTTACAGTGTCCATTTTTTTTTGGGGTCGGGCAAAGTGTCGATTGAATACACCAGTAAACATAAATGAAAACACAAAATTTAATAAAAGAAAAAGAAAAGTAAACCCCGCATCCTCCTCTCTCACTCCCCTCTGTGCCACCCACCACCTCCACCGAGACCCTAACCGTTACCGTCAAATTCACCAGCCTCAGCCGACCCCACCCCTACCTCCTCCTCTCTCTCTCTCCGGCTCTCTCATTCATTTTCTCGCTCTATCTCCGCCCAAATACCCCAACCCAAATCTACCTCTGCTAAACCCACTCTCTCAGCTCTCTCATTCGATCCCAAAACCCAAATACCGTCAAAAACCCAAACGCCCAGACCCGAATCATCATCTCTCTTGAAACAAGGTAAAGTCTTCTTCTTGGTTGAATTTTTCGTGTGGGTTTGATTTCTAGAATGGTTTTATATATACATGCATGTCGAAACTATGAGTCAGTGATAGTAATAATATTTCTAACATGTTATTCCTCGGCTCTTGCACTTTATAGATTGCGTAAAATTGGAGGCAGAGAGGTTTGCTGCCGCATTGTAGCTTAAGCTAATCTTCAGACATGGTAAGCCAAACTTCAGACACTTTATAGTTTCCGGAAACAATGCTCTTTGTTCTTGGGAAATTGCGGGAAAAGATATATTTTCTGGGGTCTTAAGTTTTAATTGTTTGATTCTTCGTACCCTATATAAGTTGATGATGAAATCTTGAAATTGGGGTTTTGGGTTTGTTTGTTTGTTTGTTTTTTGGATGAATAAAGTCACAGGCAGATATTAGGAAGTGGTTTATGAAGTCGCATGACAAGGGCAATGGCAAGAAACCTGCGCCGACTACTTCTCAGACTCCTTCTACAGCTAAGGAAGAGCCTAAAGAACCAGTGAGTTTTCGGTTTGGTTTGGTGACAAATGAAGATTTTGTTGCATTTGCTTGGTTGTGTCTGTAAAAGTCAGACATATCGTTTTTAGCATCTATGGTTTGGATAAACTAACAGCTACTTGATGCAGGTCTGATTGGGTTTAAATGGTTTTAGAGACATTAATTTGTGTTATTTGCTTGTAAACAACAATGTGATTTGTAAACACTGTATGTTCTTTTTTAAAACAAAAAATTAGAATGATTTTTCCACTGCGTGGTTTTAACAGAATTGATATACAAACATTGTACTGAATATAATGATAAGATAAGGAGGCTTGTTTTCTTAATCATGTTATGTATTTTGTTCTTGTAGTAATCAAGGAAACTATGAAAGTCTAATCAGAATCTCAAACCAAAACGTAAATTCCACAGAAAGAACACCACCCCCTCCCAAGTTGGCTTGTCTGCACAGGAGCATGGGAATTTCTAAACTTTATTTGTCATAATAAACTTTCCCGTTTGTTTTCTTGTGTGCTATTATCTGTGATAAACCAGGTGCATGGAGGTCAAGAGAATTCAGGCAGGAGGAAAACTAGCAAGTATTTTACCACAGATAAGCCAAAAGATGAAAAAGAAACTGAAGTTCCAGCCAAAAGAAAGACTCACAAGGAGCCTGATGAATCCGTGAAACCCTCACCTGCAAAAAAAGTTCACAAAGTTGTCGATGACGACGATGATTTTGTCTTACCTCATTTGAAGAAGAACTCAGTTGATGCAACTCCTAGAAAGAAATTGAAGAGTGCATCTGGCGTGGGAGTCGCACAGAAACTTACGGCTATTGATGAAGGTGGTGATGATGACGTCAAGGATGCTGAATCTCATTGCAAGCCTGGTGGTAGGGGTCGTGGTGGAAGAGGTACTTCTGCAGGACCAGCTGGTGGAAGAGGCAGGGGCGCTGGACGAGGTGGATTTATGAATTTCGGTGATAGAAAAGATCCTCCACACAAAGGAGAAAAGGTTTAGTGCTTCGGAATGCCTGGAATTGATTGTTGAACTGATCGTATTATTCTTGATGTTAACCATTAGTCCCTGTTTGCGTGTCTCAGGAAGTTCCTGAAGGTGCTCCAGACTGTTTAGCTGGTTTAACTTTTGTAATTAGTGGTACACTTGACAGGTATTTGTTTGTTTGACTTTCACAAGCTTGTTTGTACATTTGGTTGTAGATTTAAAATCCCTTGCACATACGTTCTTGGCAATCAGCAACATTTTTCTAGGAAGCTATTACATATAATGGCTTCATGTACTTGTCAGGATTGTGTTGATATTATTGTTGATATTATGATGTTTGTCTGGTTGCATTAATTAATTAGATTTTGTCTTCTTTCCTTGCTTTCTTGGTAGAGTTTAATAAATATTTATCTTTCAGCATAAGATTGAAGTTTAAAATTTTACCGTACTTACAGTTTGGAAAGAGAGGAAGCAGAGGATTTGATAAAACGTCATGGCGGTCGTATTACTGGATCTGTCAGCAAGAAAACGGTTACTTCATGTTTCTATCCTGTAATTTCTTGTATTTTGATACCACTGCTGGCATGTGATTAACATAGTCTGTTTGCAGAACTATCTTTTATGTGATGAAGATATTGAGGGAAGGAAATCCTCTAAAGCCAAAGAACTTGGGTTTGTTATCTTGGACCGAACTAGATGCAATTTCATATTACTTCTGCTTCCTTTATTTATCATCTAAATTTTAATTGTATTCTGTAGTACTGCTTTTCTCACCGAGGATGGACTGTTTGATATGATTCGGGCATCTATCCGTGCTAAAGTACCTGTGCAAGAGGCAAAGAAATCTGTGGATGATGCGGCAGCAGCATCTTTGCCCAAGAACAGTCCTCATAAAGTAGCATCAAAGAGTATGTTGCAGTTAACTAAGTAGTTTTGGTCTATCAGCAGATTCATAATTTAGTTTTTGGTTTGACTGGGTTTATGTGTGTTGGCCATGCTTAATTGCATATCACATAGTTTGTTGCGTGTGGGCATTCTTGCTTTTCATTTTGTGGATTTACTGTGCTTTTACATTGTCCCCTTTATTCATATAGGCACTTGAATTATGTATATGTTTACTTGCTCTCTCTCTCTCTCTCTCTCTCTCTCTCTCTCTCTCTCTCTCTCTCTCTCTCTCTCTCTCGCGTTGTGTCCAATTATGTGTTGTTATGCAGTGTAGTGTTTATGCATATTGTCACACAGCTAGATACATAAAAACATTTATGGATAATTCATAACTTTTGCTTTACTAAGCATAACGTCCTTGAGGCAATCTGCTCAAAGACAATGAAGAAAGTACCTTACCCTCCGTTTGGATGAATGAATTGAAAATTGCACAGAATTCTTAAATGACGGAATTTAGATCTCCATCGTTTAAATTTCTGGCAATTGATAATTTCAGTGTTTGGATTTATGTATGTCGAATTTTGTAAATGACAGAAATTATAGGGGAAACGAAAACCTGTTCAGTAGAAATTGCGAAATGACGCTTCTTTTGGCAGAAATGAAATTCAGGAATCTTGATACCCAATTTCCATGATTTTTTCTGCGCGTCATTTAATAAGTTCCGTGCTTAAGTTGCCAAACAATGAAAATATCAATTTCTCCTCTTCAATTCCGGACTTTTAGCTAAATCCTGAGTTATTTTCCTCCATCCAAACAGAGGAAAAATTGAAATGAGATTTCGAAGATATTAATGTAGCATTGGGTACTGTACAGTTCTGCAGGCAAATAATCATCATATATTTTTGCACTGTCCCTTCCCTTCACAAATCTGGAGCAAACAAGTTGTCTTGTAGTTTGGTTTGGGTGATTTGAAGGAACTTTGATTATCTGCTCTCAGATGGTATCAATACGATTATCTTATATTCTCCTTCATCTTTTTATTTTTAAGTATAGCCATATATCCAAAATTTTTTTACTCTCAATTTTACTTTTGAAGGAATGATACTTAGAATTTTTTGTCAAAAAAAATGTTGCACGTTGTTATCTTTTAACTAAATGATCAAAGTCAACTTTGTGATGATTTGTCTTCTTCTTCTTAACCCCTTCACATATTTCTCTACCTTCAAAAGTGTGTATCTCTCTCTCTCTCTCTCTCTCTCTCTCTCTGTCTGTCTGCCCATCTTGTATCATGTGTATAGTATTTTGCATTGATGGAGCCTATGCCCGGGAGGGCACAAGCAAACTTTCTTGTTATATGGAGTTTGGATGCTTTTCCTAGCAGGTTAATATAGTAGTTGCATCTTATTTGAAGAAGAAAAAGTAGTTGCATGATTATTGAAGTTTTCTTATAAAATAGACATGTACTGTTCCAGAAGATTGTGCTGGAAGCTCCTTGGAATCAAGTGTATCCCACAAACAATTGGAGTCAGATGCTTCCCATGCTAGGCGTAAGAAGCAAACTACTGAGCATTCCGCCTCTACTTGGACAGAAAAATATAGGCCAAAGGTTCCAAATGACATTATCGGGAATCAGTCACTGGTATGCCTGTTAATTATTGCTTTACCACCATTGCATCTGCTGTTGAATCGATGTCTGCGCATGCATCTATCTGGAAGCCATTGTAAGTTTGTTATTCTGATAAAATTTATGTAATGTCTAATATGCAGGTAAAGCAGCTTCATGATTGGTTGGCACATTGGCATGAGCAATTTCTTGATATTGGAAATAAGAAAAAAGGCAAAAACCCAACCAATTCTGGTGCCAAAAAGGCTGTACTATTAAGTGGAACGCCTGGTATAGGGAAAACGACGTCCGCTAAGTTAGTCAGTCAGATGCTTGGTTTCCAGACAATTGAGGTGTCATACTTTTACCAAATTTGCATAACTATGGAATAATTTGAATGTTGCTGAGTTATGTTATTCAATGCAAATGCCTGCATATTGTTTAGGTAAATGCTAGTGACAGTCGTGGGAAAGCTGATTCCAAGATTGAAAAGGGAATTGGTGGAAGCAACGCAAATTCTATTAAAGAGCTTGTCAGCAACAAGGCCCTGAGCATGGATGGGTTGGTTTTACACACTCTCTATATAATGTATATTTTTTGGGGTCATTTATGCATAGGACTTGCCTGAAGGAATTTATTTTCTCTAGTTAATTCTTAGTTAAATTTGCAGATTGAAGCATCCCAAAACTGTGCTAATTATGGATGAGGTTGATGGGATGTCTGCTGGAGATCGGGGAGGAGTTGCTGATCTTATTGCTAGCATAAAGATTTCTAAAATTCCTGTTATCTGCATTTGTAATGATCGTTACAGTCAGAAACTGAAAAGTCTTGTGAACTACTGTTTACTTCTCAGCTTTCGGAAACCTACTAAACAACAGGTCCCCCTGCCTCCCTAACAGTAAATTTTTGGTATTTTGATATTTTTTAGTATTTTAAAGAATTTGTTCTTATATGTTACTTGAGTGCTTTCTTTCTAGTAATTACTTGCAAGTTGCCAAATCATGCTCCTAATTGGTTCTGATTAATGTTGGCAATGTTTAAAAAGTTTGGAGCGCTGTCATTGAATGATTTTTTTAATTTTTTAATTTGGCTTGCTATATTGATGCAAAGTGTGCATTGCGACATATGTGTGTGTGCACTCGGACACACAAACTGACAGATGTGATGAAAATTAAATTGTTTATGCTGGTTGTGATGCATAAGAAACTTTTTTGTTAATTAAGCCAATGACTAATGTATTTTAAAGAATTCCACAACGTCTCCTATATCTGTAATGTTATAATTTTTGTTGCTTTATGATGTTGAGTGCCACAAAAACTTCTTCGGTACGAGAGATATTTTTTGATCATTAAACAAGTGGTTTAATAGGTTATTTTTGTCGACCTAGAAGTGAAAGATTAATTTTTGACAATAAAAGTGTCTTTGTTCCATTCATTGGCATTTTGGTAGTGAATACTAAACATTGAAGTTAAATAAATTTACGAAGGTTGACAAAAAACATTTTGGTTATGCTACAGACTTGTTTGTTTCATTTGGTTTTGGGTATAGCAACATCTGTTGTCTATCAACACGCCGGCATGTTTTTTCTCAAAGCCTCAGCTCTTATCATTTCCAGCCTCGGGTTGTAGTACCTGAACTTGAACTATGAGTCCTTATGATTAATTGATTTTTTTAATAGCATCATTGTTTTTACTAAGATCCTTTGAATTGTAATTTTTTTAAAGCAGTTAGAGAAAAGCATTAAAATGTGAAGGCTTGAATTGGTCCATAAGAAAGAACCAATTGATTTGTTATTGGATTTTATTTCTTTTGGACAGGGAAACAAGTTTGGCATTATTTTTCTGTAAGTTAGGATGTAAATATCTCTGGCAGCGATAATTGGGCAGCACTCAAACACTCACTTTTGACTTTATGTTTTTGAGGAAAATCTCATGTAGTGTGATGTTTAGCCAATTTAATGGAGGGAAAACCTTTTCATTCCTGTATATAAAATACCGAGATATGCTTCCGTGGCCCGTTGTGCATGCATGTGAGCTGATGTAGTTATGAAAATCTGCATTGGTGATTGCAAATAGAAGTGCTTTTTTTTCTTCATGTGTGTGGGCATTGATGCAGGATGCATAGGACCTAAATTTAATAGTTCCCTAATATATTTGTTAGTTTCCTAGATTCTCTAGTTTTCCAAATTCTAGTAGGATTTCTACTTTTCCAGATTTCCAGATTTCTAGTTTTAAGTTTCCTATTTTATTTGGGTTAGGATTTCTGTTTAAGCAAGGGATTTCTATCCTATTATGTCTAGGTTTTAGTTTGCTATAAATACCCCCATGTAGTTCTTTAAAATTCAGACTTGGATATTGAGTAAACCTTCTCTTAAAACTATGTGATTTCTGTCCCTTCTTCTCGGTTCTCTGATTTCGGTCCTTTCTTTCGTCCCTTCGATCTATATTTTCGTCTCCTCGACCTCCGACATTCTTCTTTGTTCTACTGTTTCTGCCCTTTATCTCGTCACTTTGATCTATATTTCTGCTCCTCGGTCTCTTATATTCTTCTATGTTCTATGTTCTATTGTTTAAGTGCTTAATCTAATACCTAAGGGCTGTACTACATCAGGCATGGATGGGAAATTTTATTTTTGTGCATTTGTAATACAGTTAGAAATGACATTTAATGCTTTTTGACTCTTAAATTTGGCTTACCTTTGAATAAGGTTTGAATGACGTTGCTGCCAGGAAGCAGTTACTAACACTTTATATTGTGTTCATGGTGGTAGATGGCAAAGAGGTTGATGCAAATTGCAAATGCTGAAGGACTTAAAGTTAATGAGGTAAATATTGTGATGAAAGTCAAACTGTTTGGAGTTATCATGTACTATATTGCTACAGAAGCTTTGGACTCCACCAAATATTGTAAATTATTATTTCTGGAATTATCAAGCGTGAGACAAATTCTATTGTTAAGCAAAATGGACTATATTGTAGAATTATATAATTTAATTTTCTTTTACCCCCTTTGTTAGGACCTAGTTCAGTTTAGGTACTTGTTCTTTTTGTGTTAAGTGCTAACCTTCGTAATTGTACTTTGTACTATGGTTTGACGTGTGATCAAGTATCTGGCTTATCTGGTTTCTGACATGTATTTAAAGGTTCTTTTATATCCCCATGTTGATTAATCTTCTTGTCATTTTCTCAGATTGCTCTTGAGGAACTCGCAGAAAAAGTTAATGGAGACATGCGAATGGCAGTTAACCAGTTGCAGTATATGAGCCTATCAATGTCTGTCATTAAATACGATGATGTAAGGCAGCGCTTATTAAGCAGTGCAAAGGATGAAGATATTTCACCATTCACAGCTGTTGACAAGTATGGCAGCAATATTTTCATCTTTGGCTCTGGTTTTCTGCATCTTGCTGTCTATTGATATGCTTGTCTTCTCTTATTCATTTCTATTTGCTGTACTTTGTTTCTTGATTGATTTATGCATCAAAATTCTTTAATATTTAAGGTTGCTGTTTCAACCATGACTTTAAGATTCACTTCTTTGCTCTCAATTATATGCTTTGTTTTTGTTTTTAATAAAAAACAGAATTTTATTGATAAACTTTGGAACAGCACAAAGATGCAGTGGAAAAGCTATCCACTGAGAAAATCTAGAAATTAAGAAACTAACCCACCATCCACGAATCAGAAAAACTTAAGGTCTGAGCTCAATTCTTTTTAGATTTTGAGAAATGAAGTTTTATCGGAATCTTAATGGAAAACATACAATGTAATACCGCAACGCACCATCTACCGTACAACAGGAATACATTAAAATTCATTGCATAAGCTTAAATAAGTACAGTCTTCCAATCGACAAAAATTCCAAAAGCGGTATTTCCCTGAATACAGAAGAAACCGGAGCTGATAATGATGCCCAAAACCGTAACTTGTTCCATAAAACCTCCACTTTCACGATGCCCAAAACCTTACAGATCCTCTGTTGCCTCCCCTCTATAACTTTTAAAGATCCTTTTGTTTCTCTCTAACCATACCACCCAAAATACAGGCATTACACCACAATCTGATGAAGTCTTTCCCTTCTTTCCTTCCCCAAAAGCATCTTGTTTCCCTCATGTTAAATTTAACTTCTCAGAATCTTGTTATGGGTACTTTTTCCAGTCAGTGAAGGCTCTATTTGGCCTTCAGGAGTGTTGAGAGTATCCCACATCCAAGGATGGAAGCCTAGCTTAAGAGCTTAAAATATCTTGGGCCTCTCCATCCTTTCCCAATTGGTTTTGGGTTGAATGCTTACATTCTAGTATGCATCCATTAACATGTGTGTGATGCTGACTTGTCTTTTCGTCCTGCAGGCTGTTTGGTTTTAATGCAGGAAAGTTGCGGATGGATGAGCGTGTTGACCTGAGCATGAGTGATCCTGATCTAGTCCCTCTTCTTATCCAGGTGCGTTCTTTGCTAGCGCAGTTGTTTTTGGCTGGCATATTCTGAATAAAAAATGATATAACAGACGGCGAGATATTTTATTCTGTTGAGTTTCACTATCGAATACTACTGCCAGAAGAAAAGACTTGCAGTGCTTAGTGTTAACAGGTTGCATGGATGATAACCTATTCAGCAGTTTCTGCTTCATGTCTCTGGTTAAACTAATAATTATCATATACATTTGTAATAACAATAACATCAGGAGTGCTGGTTAATTATAAACATATGACTGCACGAAGCATTATCTTGGAATGCTTTTCAGTTGAAAATGATATAAATGCGAATAGAATTTTTAAGGGACACTTACCTTAGTAGGAGCGTATTCCTAAAAGAAACTTTTTCGACATTTCCTTTGATGTGTTATTTCACTAATCAGAACTCGTGAACAATTTTTTTTTTTTACAAGTAAAAGAAATTTACTAAAGCGAACAGGTGATGGGGTATACACCTTAACAAATGATTCCAATGCTCACATACTGAACTGTTCTGGCTATGATTACAGCTCTTCAGACAAATTTCTAATACTATGTGAGAACTCGAACTTGCATCGCTATGAAGAACTGTTTTAACATTTGTATCATGACTCTGGCCGAAAAAGAAAGAGCAACATTTGTATCATGAGATTAATCTGGAATATTCTTGTAATTTGGTATGATAACAATGAAGTAGGAAGAAAGGATAAAAAATGTATATTCTAAGCTATCAGTCTCTTTCTCTCTCTCTCTCTCTCTCTCTCTCTCTCTCTCTCCCCCTTTCTTATATATATATATCAATATTCAAATCAAGAAAGAGTTGAAAGGAAGCGTAGTGTGTTCTTACTCACCACACTCTCCTCCAGTTTTTAAATATGTGCTATTTGACTTAAGATCTTAGTGCGGCTAGTACCCATACGAATGACTAGATATTTTATTTTACTTCATTTTCTTTTGATCACTTTCATTCTTCATGGACTTAAATGTAAACTTACATTTATTCAAACATGGACACTTATGCTTTCAAATTTTAACCTTATTCTTTTTCCAAATGATGATATTTGTAGTAAAATGTTTAATATTCTCATATATTAAGCTTATTATGCAATTTCTGGCAGGAAAATTATATTAACTATAGGCCAAGTTCGGCAGTCAAGGATGATAGTGGGATAAAACGTATGAACTTGATTGCCCGTGCCGCTGAGTCTATTGGCAATGGGGATATTTTCAATGTACAGATTAGAAAATACCGGCAATGGCAGCTTTCCCAAAGTGCTTGTCTTTCATCCTCTATTTTTCCGTATGTTTCTTAACATCAGCTATGGAAGTCAAAATAATATCTTTATGAGTGTATTCATAATTTCTAGTTCGTGGTATCATTTTTATACTCATTTTTTGTTATAATCAGTGCTGCATTGTTGCGTGGGCAAAGAGAGACACTTGAGCAGGTAATGAATTTCTATTACATGCAAGCTTATAAATTCCTAAAGTGTAACTGATGCTCTCTGTGGCCTTGGAAAATGTATTGATTCTGTGTGCTCTAGCGATTCACATTTATTGTCCCCATTGATTTTCTTTTTCCTTTTTTTATGTTATGCCACAGAGGTATACGCCATATTTGGGATATTATGTGATTGACTTATGCTAGTGTAGACTTTTGTGAAAAAGTTCTGCTGGTTTCTTTGGGAGTGAAACCTATGCTAGTTTCGTCTTTAGTGGGCTGATCGTTGTTTATGAAATTAAGATGAAGGTAGGGTGTTTTATGGTGGAGCAGAACTTATTTCTTGAAAGTTTAAGGAGGAATTTTTTTGAAAAATGTGCTGAGGAGCTGCGTTTAACAAAGTAATGTACTAGAGATTACAGCAAGGTTATTGCATGTTATAGGACTAGCAGGTTGGGTTGACATCAAAAAATATAACTGAGGAAGTCTGACCCATGCCACACCAAAATATAGCTGCGTTTGAAATTTTTTTTGGGTCATTGCATGCAGTCAAGGGAGTCTGACCCATGCCACACCAAAAAATATAACTGAGGAACATAACGCTCGAGGAAAGCAAAATGCAAGGTTATTTGACCCCTGCTCTGTTATAGGACTAGCAGGTTGGGTTGACATAGAAACTGTCTAGTTGGTCCCTCTTCCAGCTAGTCTCACTTCTTGTAATAACTCTCTTTAATTTTGTGTTTTCACTTTAGTAAATGAATGAACCTTTACTTTCAGTAGATTTTCACATGGTTATGCTATTGTAATTTCTCCAGAAATTTTTGAAAATCTTTCAAATGCCTGACAATATAACTGGTTTTTCTTTATAATCATAAATTCCTCTTTGTTCTCATTGGACCACTGGTTCAACTGAATTGTCCCTTTTCTTCAGTTTATAGAGTTGGGTTTGATTCCTATTAAAGAGGACTTATACATTCATGGTACTTGGAAAATTCAGTTTTTGGGTTTTATACCTTCCAAATGTTGTGAAATGTACATGTTATATATGCATTGAGGTGTATGCTTATTGTCACAAGTTGGCCTTCTTTTGCAGGGAGAAAGGAATTTTAATAGATTTGGAGGGTGGCTGGGAAAGAACTCAACACTCGGAAAAAATTTGAGGCTCTTG
Source organism: Prunus campanulata (assembly GCA_034190965.1). Classification (NCBI taxonomy): domain Eukaryota; kingdom Viridiplantae; phylum Streptophyta; class Magnoliopsida; order Rosales; family Rosaceae; genus Prunus; species Prunus campanulata. Next base: position 13,109,874 of record CM067215.1, read on the forward strand.
GAAGATTTGCATGTCCATCTTCTCGCTTCTCGTGAATCTAGTTCGGGGAGGTAGTCTCTGTTCTATGTTTGAACTTCTGGTCACTAACCTAATGCATTTGTCTTTGAGTTTTGCAATGGCTTATGCCAACATATAAACGTTGTTGGCTTGTATAAGGACTGAAATTAATTTACAACCAATGATGTTTTTAAGGGTAAATGTCTCCTTAGAACCTTAGGCCCTTTGGTAAACTTTTATTTTCTTGTCTGCACATTACCAATGTCTCCTAGGAAAGAAACTTAACTTTTTTATATTTATTTTGGAGCCTAATGATTATCTTAAAATTTCCCTTCTGTTTTTGGTCCTACTGTTACTTGCCTTTTGGCTTGAAAATTTTAGAAATTTCCATGTGCAATTACTGGATTACTTTTGATATAATATATTGGATTAGTAAATGTTTATCATGTAGTTTATATAAGGTTTTTATTAGTAAATATGTGTTCATTTCAAAGCAATAGGGTGGAAGCACAAAAACTATGTTCACTCAATGGTGTTCTTAGGATGTTGATTTACTTAGCTTCATAGATTCTTTGATCGTAAGGTTCAGATATGTAAGGCAAAATGTTTTTCTTGGGTATCCTCTGTTTGACTAACTGGATAGAGTCTAAAAGCTAGTATCCTCTGTTCTAGTCTCTTTGTGTTCTGTTCTCTTTACTGCAAATGCAATTTTAATCTCATCATAATCTGCTTCATTTCTTTGCTGGTGCTATTGGAAAGAGTTCGTTTGTCTGGAGGGAGAGATGGTATGAGGCGTTGGGAATTGGCATCTTCAGGATAGTTATCTTGAAAATCTGTTTTTAGAAATTTAATTGATGGATCTGATCAGTCAGTTTTTGCTCCAGCTGACGTGATAAGGGAAGCAAAGGTTTTGGGTTGGCTTGTGCTTCACAAGAGGGTGAGCATGTGTGGCCTGCTTCAGAATAAGAGACCTAATTGCTGCCTTTCTCCAAGTTGGTGTAAAATGAAAGGAAGATGCAGATTGTGTGTTTGTCCATTGTCCCGTAGCTTTAAACTTTGTGGTGACTATTCAAGGAGGCTGGAGTGAGTTGGGTAATTCCACAAGGGTGCCATTCATTGCTTAGTGAAAGTCTTGCTGCTTTCGGTGGAGGAAAGGAGGCTAGAGTGTTATGGGGTTGTTGCAGGAGGGCTATCTTGAGGGTTTTTGACAATAAATGAGGGATGGGGGTAGAAGCGCTGTGGGAGAGGGTGAGGATTTTGTCGTCCCTTTGGGCTTCAGTTACATCCGAATTCAGGGATCTTAATTTCTCTTCTTAATTTGCTAAATTGAGGAGTATCCATAGCATAATGTGTTTGTTGTAGGTTTCGTTGTTTTCACTTGTATCAGTTCTTTGTTTTTGATGGACTCCTTGTTCACTACTTGCGTCTCTTTCATTATCTTTTCAAAAAATTGTCCTATTTTGCCTCCCTTGAAAGCATCTAAGTTTCTCGTGCTGTAAATTATTCAGGGATACCCTGCGAGTTGAATACCTTTCTCTTCTTCTGAAACGATTGACTGTGCCACTCCGTGAACTTCCTAAGGTTGGAAACAATCAATTTTTGGTTGCGTATGAATCTTTATATCAATAAAAAAAGATGTAAAATAGTTGGGTTGAAGGTCAGTTGTAAATCCATCTTCTGTGTTTAAAAAAATTACCAGGATGAAGCTGTACACAAAGTTGTGGATTTCATGAATACTTACTCCATTAGTCAGGATGACTTTGATACTATTGTGGAGTTATCCAAATTTCAGGTAACCCCACCTAACTTGGTGCAGCTTTGTTGTTGCTACTGTTCTAAAGTTGTTCATGTTTTCTCATCGATACCTTACGTATCAGGGGCACCCAAATCCTCTAGATGGCATTCAACCAGCTGTAAAGGCAGCGCTGACAAAAGCTTACAAAGAAGGCAGCAAAACAAGGATGGTACGAGCTGCAGATTTTGTCACTTTCCCTGGAATGAAGAAGGCTCCTAAGAAGCGGATTGCTGCTATTTTAGAACCATCTGTTGATGTAATTGGAGAGAACAATGATGATACTTTGGTTGAGAGTGAAGAAGAAAATTCGTCAGATACAGAGGACTTGGGTAAGTTTTTGTCTGTAATCATGTTGTTGCTGTTTTCTTGTATGTTTTTCTGTGTCATCAGATTTTTGCTGTTTTGTTAGTTAATTGCAGATAGTGCATTTTGATGGGACTGCTTTAGTTTTAGGAAATTTTTCACAAATGGCAATCTTGCTCTGAATAATGCAGTTTGTGAAAAGGTGGCGCCTTTCAGGAACAGTAAGCTGTATAATTATTATTATGCGAAATAAAGATGGCATATGGTAACATGCTGCACTCCCTAAAATAAATGGAGGGAATGTTCCATACTGTCTGGGAACTTCGTTCTGATTCTGAAAATTGTAAAAAGAAAAGGAAATGCTGGGAACACGTTTGGGAATGTTGAAATGATGCTGCATTTTGGTCTTTGTTTTTGTTCAAGAACCTGACACCAGTAAAACTGGTTTGTTTTAAAATTATTGCAATTTTCTTATGATATGGCCAACAGAAACTTGGCGATGAATTTGATTATGATAGGATTGTAATGGGAAGAAAAAACTTTGCAAACTAGAATGCTTCTAGACTCTTTAACTATTCTGGTTGACATTGGTGTTCACTTAGTGATTGTTCTTTTTGCACTCGTCAGAAGGTTCTGCGGCTGGTGAGAAGCTGCAACAGGAACTTCAAAGTTTGAATACAAAAGGTAGTTGGTAGCCACATGGACTCACACATGCCCATATTCATATCATTTAGGTACACTTTATTTCTGAATGCATGATTTACGTGTGCCTCATACTATGTAGGAGTGCATGTACAATTCGATTTGAAGGGTGCAACAAATTCAAGTGCAAAGAAGACACCAACGGGCAGGGGTAGAGGTGGTTCATCTGCCGCAGCTGAGAAAAAAGGCGGCCGAGGTTCAGGGGCTGGTGGAAAGAGAAAGAGATGAAGGGAGGTGAAAGAAGAGACGTCGCCTTTCCTTCCTGTATTTGGCACGTTTTATAAGAAAATGTAAATAGATTTTTCCTCCGCACATAAACATTTTTGGTAGGTCACTTTGCGAGGAATGGTAGGATCTTCGGTGGGAGTGTTGGTTTACAAGGTTACTGTTGATACTATTGAGTTCAACTCCAAGATTCATCTTTTTGCCTTTAGTGGCATTTTATTTTCATCAATGCGAAAGATAATGGTTTTAGCAGATTAACTTGTGTTTACGGTGGTTTGATATTATCATTCACTCATATAGCGCGTCAGGTGACAATTCTCATTGAGTAATCTGAGAACCAGAGCTTCTACAAAATCACTTGCCATAAATAACAATTTCATAAAATATGTTTGTCTTTTTCTAATCTCACCATGAGAAATATTAATTAATTTGCCCTAACAAAAGTAATGCAAAGTATTCGTTGGTTAATACTTTTTTGGAAAAAAATCGCTGGTGGTTATTCTTTGGTTAAGCTTAATATTTAGGGAGGGGATACTCACACACAAATGCCAAAGAGGCATAGGGTTTTGAACATGAGACTATTAATAAGGGATTTTTCATTCATGCGTTTTATAGATGTCAAACTTTGTTCAGCTGATAAAAGTAAAACATCAAAGCTCATCATGGTGATCGAAAACCGGATGCATCCAAATTGCAAGGCATGCCTTTCTCTGAGGTAGTATAATGAGCATCCCTCTCATACCCACCATAATAATCCTAACAGTGCGTTTGGATAAGGAAATTTAAAAGTACAAAGGATTTCATAAATGACGGAATTTAAAATGACAGAAATTAATGTTCTAGAATTTGTAAAGTTTTTTGTTTGGGTGACGGATTTAAAACACGGAATTTAACATTTATTTGTAAAGTTATCTTTTTAAAAAACTCAATCTGTTTTGGGATTTTAAAAATGACGACTTTTAGATAGAATTTAAAGTTGGGATTTATGATCTCCAAATTCCATGTTTTTCCCACACGGAATTTCTAAATTTCTATGTTTTTTTTAATCCAAACACGGGAATTGATTCGTGTCAATTTAGAAATTCTGAATTTTGTCAAAATCCCAAATTTATTTCCCTCATCCAAACACAGCATAAGCATTAATATTGCAAATGAGATAAATCCATACATACATAAAACGAGCATAATAAATAATAGAAGCTAGTAGGAATTATATCCCAACAATTCAACAAGAACGAACAAAGTAGTAATATTCTTACTCTCATAGCAAAACTAGAAATAATAGGACAAAACAATATTGGTAAACACACGAGTGGTCCATATAGTTCTCCAGAAATCCCTAAAATAGATCTTCATATGTGATTATGAACCTTTATTTAACTGCATATAGATATAGTAGTACCACAAATATTACTGTCCGACTGCGGATATAATTGTCGCCAACAAAACGTACTAACATGTTATCGATACATTTTCAATAATATCGATGCACATCTATTATTTCAACAATATCAATGCACAACCATTATTTAATAAAGAACTGATGGCTTGCATAGAGAACTTCTGAGATATTCATTAGACATATAGTTATATGCCATTTTTATTAAGGGGTAGTGGTTATTGAAGGTGGAGAGAACGGAAATGTGGGAGTTGATGGGAAATTTGGAAGTGAAGTTATAGGGGGAGGTAACCTGTATTCTGGCCACAGAGGTGTGGGGGACAGAGGAGGAAACTTCAGGTTAGGGATCTTGGGCAGCTTAAAACGAGGAAAGGTAGGGGCTAAGAGTTTTCGAGGGGCGACGAAAGCCGAATGTGCGCTCGAAAGTAATGAAGCGATGACAAAGATAACTATGACAAACGATTTCCAAGTTGCCATCTTAGTGTGTGGAAATAAAGCTTATGAAATTTGATGTGGACGAGAAGACCAGCCTATGGTTATAATTTATAACGTTGATTCCAGAGGGAACAACCCCATTTATTTTTGGTTTTAAATGCTGTAAAATTCTGTTGAAAAATATAAATATGTCAGATGCCGGTATGGGTCAAAATTTAGTATAGTATAGTACTAATTTGTAGTTTTCCATTAAAACTCTCGCAGTGGTAGTTACCTACCTATCATTGTCTTAGTTTCTATTTTGCTTTGCCATGCCATTCTTTACAACCAGATATTTAAAAACGAAAGAGGGGATGAGGTGTAAAGTTATAGGAGTTTGTAAATTTTTTGGTTAAAGTTGCACTTGCCGGGTGCACCTGAGTTCGATACCCTTCCTTTCACATTAGAATAGTTTAGAATATTGCTTTGTGAAAGAAAAGAAAAAACGTGACAAGTCCAAGTCGAGACCCCAAGTCCAAGTTGGGACTTAAATCCCAAGTCGGGTGTAAATATAAATACAGATAATTTACCAGTCGGGTGTAACACACCTCTCGAAGGTTAGTCTCGTGATGTCTTTGGAGCCCTTCCAGTCGAGAAGCCTGGGCTTGATAGAATAATTAGTCTCAAAGATAAAATAGAATTTGGCTCGAAAGGGGTAATGAAATGATTGAAAAAGGCCATAATGGCCCTTTGTTATTTTGTTGCCGACAAGAGTGCAAAGTGACCAAATTCATATATATATATATATTATTGTTTGAGTGTCACATGTGTAGTCTTCAATTTCAAGTCAAATGAAGTGGTCTCAATTCCAAGCCAAGTCAAGTAGTCTCAATCTCAAACCAAGTCAAGTGATACTCAACTTCACAAGGTCTAGCCAAATAAAGAAATTATTATTTATAATGGAAGTAAATAAATGAAAGACCAAGTAGTTTTGATTGGGATTTCACTCAGAGACCAACTAGTGGCTTACGGATTCTCTCTCTCTCTCTCTCTCTCTATATATATATATAGTATATATTTTAATACGGAGTAAGAAGTCACATGAACTTTCACCAAGTTTCTTGAAAAGGCCAAATAGCCTAAAAATCTTATGAAAGTTCGAAGGCCAACTTTATGGCCTTATACTATTTATATAATAATATTTAAACTCAACATATGGGGTATATATATATATATATATATATGATGCAGATGGACTCATTTGAATTCTAAGTCACCCAACATCGGTGGATTATGTTTAATTAAAACTAGAAACTCCGGAAACCACGATGTTACACCATATGTCAAGCCAAGTTCTTGGAGGTCCAAGCCCAACCCGTGGAAGTAGGCCCAAAACTTCTGGATGTTTTCATGCACGTGACGAGATCTATCTAATGAAAGTAATCAAATAAATTGATGTCAATTCGGAACATTCCTAAGGAGGAGAAAATCAAGTGATCAAATTTGCAATTCGATGATCTCATTCGAATCAATTCTACTGATTTTGGAAGCCACACAACGAAAGATTTTGAAAGAAGTTGACCTTTGGCCATTTTATGGCCAGCTCATGGGCTGACAGATGCCCCTATATATACCTCTCTAGATGAAGAGCAAAGGAGACCGACATCAGACACAAAAACCTACTTTTTGTCTTTCACTTTTCTATCCCTAGACTAGGTTTTTATTTTTCAAGCAAGTATACTAGATCAGTTCTTTGATTTCGTTAGTGTAAGTTTAGTTTCTTACAATTTCCATTATGTTGTTTTATGACTCAAGTTTATTGCTTTACTTTTAATTGTTATAGAATTTTCTTTAAGCTTAATTTAATTTCATATTGCTTTATTTTATTGCCTTTATCGTTCATATCATTCTTGTTTCATTCTTACTTAAATTTAATTTTATTGTTGCTTTGATCTTATTTTTGCATTTGTTTTCTTGCTATTTAGTTTAATCGTCTTTTAATTTAATTTGCATCATTATCATTATATCCCAAAAAATACTAAAATACCCATACGAAACTTAACCATCCTAGACCCCGAGGAAGTGAAAGAACCTAGGCCAAGATGAGGTTCCTTGCTTGGCCAATTAATCAGCTGGTTAGAAGTCAGAAGTGCGAACACAACAATCCAACTTTTTCCATTCAAGCCAATCAGTGGTGGTGGCACACCTGCGCAATCCAAGAGAAGAATGACCAAAAGTTCCTTCCGTTGGCCACCTTGGCTGAAAAGAAGGAAACATAATTTGGCACACCTAGTGGGACCACTAGATTTTGTGTGGTCATGAACACTAGGAAGAATCCTAAAAGAGATCAAGAGTTTGAAGGGTCTAGACTTCGTTCGGAATTAGAGACAAGCATGGTTGGTTCACTTCCCATGAACACTCAACCACAAAATGTTCCGCACGATCAATAAGGCCAAAATGGCTTTGGTTGAGCCACGACCGTCGACCCCAACCATGTGGTGGTCGAAGATGTTACAGAAGTCGTTGGAGGACCAGTCTTGAGGTCTAACCCGGCCACTTCGTTGGAGATCCAATAACTCATCCGAGCAATGGAGACATCAAACCAACTCAACCACCAACGGACCATAGCTACCCAAAATTCTCAGATACATGAGAGGTTTGATTGATTGCTAGGGCAACAAAATGGCCAAAATGGGAATCAGGGGGCTCTGAATGGATTACTAGTGGAAAGGCCTTAGGTGGAGGTCCAACCCAACATCTTGGGGGCGAATCTGCCTCAATTGAATCCACCAGCTGGGGGCAACCCAGCCCTAGCATTCATTGTTCTGCTGATGGGTAATAACCCATATGTGGTGGCCAACCAATTCCAAGGATTCCCGCCATATAATCAATTCTGCCTACAAGCCCACTAGGGGCAGGAGTCAACTTCATTGGACCTCATATCAACCAATTTGCGGGAATCGGTGGATGGAATAATCTTGGTGGGAATGCGAACTTGAATAATTCACTACTAGGAAACCAAACGATCGACCGAGGGGCGATCGAACAGATGATCCAAGATATGGTGCCTCATGCTAGGAGGATTGATAGACTAGTTTACCGGAGGCCTTATATGGAGCATATTGGCCTACTCATGGCTTAATGTGCGGAAATCAGACATCGTGAGACCTTGAAATTTAGGCTATTCCCGAGTACCCTCACGGGGGATGCTTTTTCATGGTTTGTCAAACTTCCTCAGAACTCCGTTCCAAATTGGCAGACATGGTGCTTGAGCAAGGGAAGGCTAACAATCTATTTTCCTAGAAGCGAGTTACCTTGGAATGTGGGGTTAGCTGGATCCAACTCCGGGAAGTAAACTTGGAGCCACAATTGGAAAATCCAAATCGGGCCTGAAGCATTGCATGACATGGGTTTGGGCACAATAATCTCATGAAAGCATCTATAAAAGTAGGACAAAAAGATGAGACTCAAGGCCATTGCTTAGCCATCTGCAAGAGCCTTAACCAAAAGTTGGACTTCTTTGGTGACGTGGCTAGACTTTGAGCAAGTCAAGAATTTGCATAGCCACATCTGAATGGTTTTTGGCCTATCAAATGATGAATCTAGGAAGCAAAGTTTACATTTGGTGGGAGAGAATTTTCTAAGAGCAATGACAATGGAGTTTTGATTATGGAGAAACATTTGGAGGCAAATTGGTATTTATAATGCCTAGGTTTTCTAACGGTTATGAAGTTCA